>OY728140.1:1628155440-1630555440 GCA_963277665.1 Viscum album
CATTTTTTTATGATTATGGATTATGTGCATAATCTATTCAATTTATGTTAGGTATTTTACAAGTTTATAATTATGCACTGTAATTAATAAACTAGCCTAGTGTATTCAATTGTTTAAAAATGGATCCCAATAGAAGGAATGATAACTCCAGCAATACGCATGTTCCAAAGAGTAAGAAGGATCATATATTTCATGGTATTAAGCCAACATTTAGAAGGGAAATAGTCTCCCATGTATTATCATCATATGAATAAATAATATCATTTGTTAATAAGATAAGTAAAAATTATCTTAGTCATATGTCTTTGAAGGGAAGAAAGAGAATAAAATGATGGTAGAGAGAAATATGGAGAAAGGGGAGAGGGGAAAGAAGGATTTTCCCACATTTGATAACAATGGAAAGAAACACCATGGTAAATTATTGAAGGGAATGGGAGTTTGTTATAAGTGTGGAGAAAAAGGACACCAAGTACATGATTGCAAGGGTAATAAAAAGGTTTCAAATATACAATGTTCCATTTTCAAGGAGTTGGGACACTATGTGAATCAATGTCCCAATCATCAGAGTATGCCCAAATGATGTTATTGGATTATAATCATGTTATGAGACTACCATAGATGAATAGTAATGACTAGTGTTCTTATGTTGTTATTAAAGAATTATTTCATTTGGGTGTTGTATCGATGATGTACCGGTTATATGAATTATCGAAATAAATAAGGATTGTATTGTAGTACTATTTCATTAAGGATTTGAGATTATATGGTTCTAAGAAAAGTGACTCAATAGCAAGTTAAAATTTTTGGAAGGTACATGGTTGAAGGAAAGATAAACCTTAATATGGTTCTGATACTAAGGTAGTGATTTTGGAATAAGATATGATTGATTTGGATAAATTATATTTGATATTAATGACTACTTTAAAACTAATTAATTGTTTGTTTATTCCATTATTGTTGGATTTTAAAAAAAATTTGGATATAAGGAGTATATCCAGTATTCTATAAAGAATAAGGGAGCATGAATGTAATCAATAAGGTTTTGTGGTAATTTAGGGTGTTACCGTGTTTTAAAAGAAAACATGATGAATGTATTCACATGTTATTACATGAAAAAAAAAGATCATCATTATGTTTACCTTATTTATAATTTTTGGACTATGAGTTTGGACAGAATTATTTTGGATAAGTCTAAGGGACTGAATGGATTAATTTTGACATTGGATACTGTTGTTAAGGTTAAATAATTTCTTAATATTTTTTTTGGATTGTAATAAAAAGTACAACCCGAAGGTCGGGCGACAACCCGTCGTATCCGGTAAGGCTGTGAGACTTCAACCCACAACTGAAGGGTGACAAGGGTGCATCACCTACCACTAGCCTATGTGATTTCCTGGTTTTTATAATGTAATTTTCTTAAATAGTATGATAAATGAATTATAAATTCATTGTTTTTGTAACCCTATATGATTAAGATAAATAGAATATTTTTCAATTCTATTATCTTTTGGAGTGAATGATTAGTTTGTGGTTGGAATTAGTTTAAGGATGAAACTCTACTTGTCAAGTATATTTTTTCCTCTTATTTTATGAATAAATTAATTCTTAAACATTAGGGAAGGGATCTTAAAACCAAAAAAAAATTGTCCTAATATCATATGTTTTGTTGAACCGATGCTATTTTAAATCATCATAGATTGAAGGCTTTGAGGCCCTCAATTTTACACTTGTTTGTGATTGATGAACTCAATCACTCCCTATAAATATTTATGTTTTTTATCCAATTATGTGTCTCTAATTACCACTAATGTTCTCATAATCGAGATCATAATTTGGTGGTGACTTTTTCATTACCATTTCCCTCTTATTAAGACAAAATTTTATTAACCCAATTTTTGATGTGGGTTTTCCACAAAGGTATTTTTCTATTTTTAACCTTTTATTTTTGAAGAAAAATTTCAAATTGTGAGGAAGAAATTTTTTTAATGAGGGTAGAATGTAACACCTTAATATTTCATAGTACGTTATGTCTTTAAAGTAATTCATTAACTTGCGCTACACGCAACACCGAGTTCGAGTGCACCACGACTTACCAAACTAGCCGTTCAAAAAGCGGTTATGAATAGTATTAACTAAATTTTGAATTTTATATAATCCATATAATTTTAGAAACTATATTATGTTATTCTTAGACATAATATAAGAACAAATTCATATTTTTCAGATAAAAGAATTATTTTTCAAAAAATGCAATTTAACTGCCTTTTAATGGTGAACCTTTTTTTAAAACCAATATTTGACACTTTTATATATTAAATTTAATGAAATTAAATTATTTTTTGAAGCATGGCATAAAAATTTAGTTTGGATAATTTTTTGTTACTTTTCTGATAACTTTAATATTTTGATTAATAATGAAAAATACTAAATTTTAATTGAAAACAACTTTTTTAATCAAAATAGTTTATAGTTTTAAATTATTAATTTGAATGGTTTGCATGTATAATTAGATTATATTTTTATAATTTAATACAATTTAGTTCATTATATGTAATTTTACATTTAAATTTGACATAAACACATGTCAATCTTTTGATAGTTTTTACTTTTTAAAAACCCGCTTTTTGGTTTTGACAATGGGAATTAATTTTAAATTAATTAATGAAACTTATATGTTTTTAATTTGTTAAAATAGAAATCATTTTTGAATTTAGAATATCAAAATTAACTTTTGGTGAATTTTTGGTATTTTTCTAAAAACTTTCAATTTTGATGAATAGTGAAAAACACTACGTTATTGTTTAAAACTGAATTTTTATTTAAATAATTATTTATTTTATTTAAATTTATTTTAAATCAAAATATATATATAATAAATATATAAGTTCAATGTAATTAATTAGAGTCATTTTATAATAAAATTAGATGTATAAAATTTTATTGAACTTTTTAACGTCTTTTACCCACTTTCCAGGTACATTTGCAAATTTTCATAAAACATAATTTTACTGATTCTGTGAATTTAATTTCAAATATCCAAGAGACATGGTTGACATCAGTAAATAAAATTTGGATCAATAAGATGAAAATAATTTTTGATGAATAGTAATTTTTTACTTTTATTTACCACGGTTAAAAGTAAATAGGGTAATTAAAGGTAAAAATTATATTATAATTACCCTAAAACTTGTCCTAATTCTATTGGATAAGTGTATTTATACCAAAAACAACCTTAATAATAAAATATGATCCTTCTGTTCCACTTTTAATAGATTAGGACATTTAGTATTATTTTATTTAAAGAAGAGTTAAAAGTGTTAAATTTAAAGTTCAATAACTAAACCATTCATAATATAGGGTTATACATAAGATAAATTCGACTAAAAATATTAATTATAAAGGTAAAAAGATTTTATACATAATGGTATTTTATTTATATTTTTTATAGATTAAATAATTAAATTTATTTATGACAAAATGATGATTCAGTAATTACTTTATCAATGAATGATTAAAATAATTGATATTATAAATATAAAAATAAATGTCAATTGAGGATTTTTATGCCATCCAAGAATTTTATAGGTTAATATTACATGTTAGTTTTTATTAAATAATTTTTTTTGAATTGATAAAGTTGTTATGACTTTAACAAAAACAAAATACCAAATAGTGTCAAAATTGACATAAATGAGTTTTTAAAATAAATGCTATATTATTAATTGATATATTATTTATAAAAATATAAGGCTTGGAAAAAGTACTTATATAAGGTTATATATATCAATAATGAACCAATTGGGGTTATCTTTTATTTTTATAGTTTTTTTATTAATGGTTTATTATAATAATACCAGAGGACATGATAAAAGTTAAACAATTTAACTAAGAGTTAAATATAAAATATAAGGTTAATATGGTGACCTAAACTTGTCTAAAACCTATTGGTTGAGAGTATTTATACACATCCCCACAGTATCTTCTAAATAAATTAATTTTTATCCATTATAAACCAAAAATTATTTTAAAATAAAATAATATTTCAACGTTTTTCAAAAGTGATCATCATCTCTCTTATAAAAGGGTACTTCTCCTTCTCTCAAAATCACACCTACAAAGCCATTTTGCTTTGCCAAACCCTACCCAAATCTCCTCCCAACTTCCCTAAATTTAACCTAGAGGAATTCCCTTGAGTATAAATCCAACCTATAGAGCCCTTTTGTTCAAATAAAATGGAAACACCCAAAGAAGAGGTAATTATTTTATCACGTCTTTCAAAGTTATTTTCTTCGTCCACTTTATCTTTCTTTGTTATTTCCATACCAAAATAAAAACTCTAGTACCTTCTACATACTGTGATGTTATTATAAATATGGTATAACCATACTCATTACTCTATCCATCCTATGAATTATAATGTCACCATGTGTGCGTATATACGGCTTACAATCTCCATGTCGTGGTGTAATTTTTCATTCAACACTATGTTATTTGGATGGATATAATGATGAGTAATATGTATATAAATAATGAAAATAACATGATAATTTCTCTATAAAATTAATATACCATCCAATTCCACACCTTTTAACCATTAATGAAATGATATCATCGCTCGTGTGAACGTACGGCTTACCGTCTCCACGATGCAATGAGATTCATTTCCAGGTTCACCATTCAACGATGATTATAATAATATATATTATTAATAAGTATGTAATATATGACATAATAATGTTACTAGAGATATATATACATGTATGTACTTACATATATCTTATTCACTTACTTGTGTTCAATATGATATGAAAATTGAAATAACATTTATGCATACCTATGGCCTACTGTCTCCATAAACGGTGTTTACCATTTCATATATCTATCTAATATAAATATTTATATTCTAAATATATATTATATATATCATTTTTTATATTATGAAATTATTTAAAACATTATCTAAATGATACGATCAATAATAACAAGTTAAAACATGTATGATAAAGAAAGCGATTATGACCAGAAATGTCAATTTAATCTAAAAACCATTATTAAATGGGTAGTATAAAGTCATAAATGAATCATGTATGATATAATAAATATTAATATGGTTCTGGTATAATTCAATAACATACAATGGTCATTATACAGTAAGTTAAATTTACCCTTGACCAAAGTAAAGTGCAAGGTAAGGGTTAATTCCTCAATCTCGTTATTATCTGAGATTGTTTATGTGTAAGTATTTTCTAGGACATATTTATTATCCTTTTCCATGTTTCATAAAAGACATTTAAAAATGATTCCTTTAAGGTACACTTTAACTAAAACATCTTTTTAAATGTTTTAAATTTATATTCTTCTAAATCTATGTCATTAATGTCCATATTTTCAAAATGGTTTTAAGGATATATTTATATGGACATGATTGTTTTAAAATGTTAATTCCTTCCAAAAGTTTCAAAGTGGTATGGGACACTTTGATTCAAAAATATATTTTAAATTAATTTTTTTATAAATGTGTGACTTTTAAATGATTTCACATAAAGGGATATTTCTCTCAAAAAGTGTTACTGATCATTTTCAACTATGTGAACATCCTATACTGGATATTATTCTTGATTAATGTTGATTAATGTTGATTAATTTTAATACAATCTTCCATCTTGTATCAAATGAGTTATGATATGTTCAATTGTGTATATGATATTTTTATACCCTTCATGGTTTATGGTTTAAGTATTGACATTTCATATGCTAGTTTTAATATGAATGTTTATGTTATGTTTCAACATTTTCATATGAGGAATGCAGTGGACTTAGTATGTGACGGGTGGGGCCCGATATAGCCCCTCAATGCATCGGTACATCTCATGAGACAAACTAGTGTCTTGTAACAAGGCCTTGAAAAAAAAAGTATTTGTAGTCTTGGCACGAGGCCTTGACTATGTGGTACTGATGTCTGACATTAGGCATTACCTCATTATGAAATTAATTATTACAAGTGATTATTCGACTAGTAGAATCTCCATGTGCATTTTTATATGATAATTTTTTATTTATTTTCTCCATATTATGTTCATGTTTTTGTTTAAAAGGATGGTGTTTTTATTACACATCTTTACTTAAAAGTTTATAGCTTCCGCTAAATTATTTACCCTTACTGAGCATCTGAGCTCACCCCTTTCTTAAGTTTTGTTTTCCCAGGATTCCAAGAAGTGTATTGTGTTTGATATGCAGGGTTAAGCTAGGTGAATAGTGTCATTATCAAAAAATTATTTATGTTGTGTTTTATGTTTCAATGTGTAATGTAACGTTCATGTATATAATCTATTTTCCAAGACTGCTAAACTGATCGGTCCTTCAGGACTTGATTCCTTGTAATCGTGCCAGTGTATTAAAATAATGCACCGGCTTCGGAATTTTGGGGTCGGGGCGTAACATATAAAAAATTCTAAAAAATGTTTTTTGACATGTTTTTGGAATTATTAACCCTTATCCAATTTATTATAACCCTCTGGTAAACCCATTTTTACTTTACTCATTGTAAATAATTTTTACTGTTTTTACTATTAATCATGGTAAAAATATTAATTCTCCCTTATTATAAAATATATATTATGCTGATTAAATATATGGAATCCATTTTTTTCAAATTCAATTCACACAATTGGATAAATATAATTTTAATTTAATCTTAGAGATGCATTGATAAAGTTGGAGATTCTAAGTGAAAATATCCAAAAGTTTATAATGTTTTTTACCAAAATTTAATAGAAAATTGATTCTAGTCCCCTAAATTGTATTAATATATATATATGAAATAATTTTATTATTAAAACCATATTAAAAAATTATATTTTTTTAATATCTTTAAAAGTTATGAAATATCTTAAAGAAAACTATTATTTTTCACTATTCATTGAAAAAAGTTATATTCTCATAATGTTTTCAAAAAATAACTCCAATATAATTTTTACATGATGAATTAAAAAATAATTATTATTTATTCATTTAAATTTTATAAAATTCTAAAAAATTAATATTAATGTAAGTGTACAAAAGCTAAAAAAATATTTTTTTAGAAAACGTGCCGTTTTAAAGCGTAACATTGGATTTATTCTTACATAATGTATAAAAAACACATAAGATGAATGATAAAACTTTTATTCAGTATATAATAAATAAATTTCATTAAAATAATTCACCAAAAGTTTTTTTAATTTATTTGTGTAAAACATGAGTTTGTTCATCGAAATAGTTTTTTAAACAAGGATTTCTTTATTTTTCAAATTGTTTTTATTTTAATTTCTAATTAATTGGTCACCAAAAAATTAACTATATATAAATTTGTAAAGAATATATTTACCTAATTAAGTTAATCATATTAATAACCATAATTCAAAAGTCTATGTGATAAATATCATATTAAATAATAATGTCTTAATGGTATGTCACATTTTGTTTGAACTCAATGTTTTATGTAACACAAGATAAAATCATTGTTTAATTTAATGAATGATAAAATCAATGTCTCATGTAACAAAAAATACCAAAAATATTAAATTAATATGAAAATAATATTACCGAAAATCTCAAGGTCTTACATTTTTTCATTTTCCCAATGAATGGGATTGTTATTATACCCTGACTCATTTTATCAATTATCTCAGATCCTGAAATAAACCCAAAGAAGGTATTCCATGTGTGTAGCCTCTAGATATTTGGATTTTACTTTATCATTATACTTAATGTTATATTATATTTTTTAAATAATATTAAATTTTATATACATTTTATTGTATCCATTTTTTAGCTTCTATATAAACTTTATCTTATGATAGGTTTTTATGAGTTCATTGTGCCCACATATAAGGCATACTATACTGACACCCTACACGGTACGTTCTTATGAAACATGAATATCTAATTATAAATGAACAAGTTAAAGGAAAAGCACATAAACATGGATATTATCCACTTATAGTTTATTCATTTTGAAGATTCATCTTTTTATATTTAAGTACTAACATCATTAAAATTTGTGAATATTAGGGTAAATGTGAATTTTTTATTTTATAGAATGGGTCATTCACATTAATGTTGTAAACTAGGGAAAATTTAATTATTTAAAAGATACATAAACTGGTAAAATAATGAGTAGGATTATAAATTCAATAGAGTATTTTGAATAGAATGTTTGACCAAACCATTGAAAAACAAATATTACAAAACTAAAATAGTGGAATAGATGAAGTGATGGATATTATAAACAAGAGAAATGAGAGAGAGAGAGAGAGTTGATAAGATTTGGGGTACCAGATTAGTAAGACCTCATTGACAATGAAGTTTTTATTTAAAATTAAGTAACATGACAATTTTAGTTCTTATGAAAAAAGTGTGTTGAAACACATCATTATCATTATGTGATATCTACAATAGAATGGATAGTCCTGAATGATTAATAATAATCTAAAATTAAGGAAAGTAATTTTTCATTATGGGAGAATAATTTCATAATTCTTTTCCAATTTGTGGTAATTTATATAATTCCAAAAGGTGAAAATATTCTCTATAAATTCTTGTAGGTACTTAGAATAGTGTACATATGATAGTCACCAAGAATAAAATTAAATTAACTTCATATTAATCATTATTGGCATCATTTTGAAAGTGTAATCAAAACAGATAAATATATCAACATGTTCTAATTTGACTCCACTAAATTAATTTAAACATGATTTTTAAAAGTCATGGTAATGAAAATATATTCAAAAAGAATAATTTAAAAAATAGAAATACAAGAATATGAGATATATAGAGAATATTCTTATCAATCAAAGTCAATTTCTTAGCCTAGATCTAGCTCTAATGGTTTGTTCTCTAACAATGTTGTCTTATCTAAATATAAAAATATCTATATAATCTTATCTCTTTTGTCATCCCATTAATATCATTTTTCATCTATTTATCTTGGGTGAATGAATTCCTTTATTTTTTATTATTTATTATTATTTTCATCTGGAATATCACACAATACTTTTTCCCATGTGGCAGAAGCTCCAAGGCTTTTCAACACTTATTATTATGACTTACAAGAAAATATAAATATACCTTGAAATAAATTAATGCACACATTTCCTTCTATATTATAAAGATCACAATAGTATTTAAAGCTCGTATCTTTCATCAGTTTCCTCTATAAGTTATTTAAATTAAGAATGATTAGTTCTTAATGATCATGTTGATACTCATCCTTTTCTCTCACTAACACACTTTTCATGGCCTTAACGTTGATATAATCTTCTCCCACAACAAACATCAACTCACCAGTTATAAATTCTATAAGAAACCATGCTCGATATCCACATCATGAATTCATTTCCGCTTTTACATTATTTAAACTAAGCATTTAGATCAACTATTAACACACAACTATGGGAAAAAGTCTTTACTTAAATGACGCATTGATGAATTAAGTATATCATCTTCATTTCATCGATAACCTGTTGAGAACCACTATTGAAGCATAATTCCACAACCTTGTTTTAGATTGAGGCCCCCTACATCTTCAATAATCAAAATTTCACAAGGAATATCCACTAGTAATCAGTGAATATTCACATTTGATAAAAAAATATTTCAACAACCACAACCTATATAATCATTCCAGAGTAACATCAACTTCACTCAAATGAACATTGGAAAATCTCTATCTTATATAAATACTAGAATGAAATTATTCATGTATAATATTCCTACATAAAAATTTCATTGGTCAAATGATATTCCTTTTTTTTGTATTTTTTCTTCATATTTCAATCATCAGCCTAACCAAAATTGAAAATAATTATTCAGATTCTTCATCAGACCCAAACCAAACCAATAGACTAAACATTAGTTTAAATACCCATCATTGAATCATCATTTATATTTTGATAAAATTACTACTGATAAGTAATCAATAGTAAACATCAAGTGAATCTTAATATTTTTTTGAACTATCTATTGTATCAGTCTTCTTCCTATTATGCCCTTAGATATTTTATTTTCACTCAGATTCTCTGAATCTTCTATCTCTTGATTGCCCTATCACCTTAGTTTAAACATTGAGCTTGCCTTATAAGATTTGGTGGGCTACTATACTTTTTGTTAATCATATTTCAATTTAAATCCAAGCTACCCCTTGATCATCTATTGTGACCTCAATTGTACTGATTTAGTTATGGGGGATTTAACAAATTGGGTATGTGATTTATAGAATTGAATATGGATACATCATTACTCTATGATATTTTGGATACAAGAAAACCATACCATTATTCAGATACATTAATTCCTCTTCAAAAAAATAGATACACATCCACCATTTAAAATTACCCTATGTGAGGAGTGTAAAATATTCTACATCAAAAGAAACTGAAAATTGGCTTCAGGAATACCCCTCTAGAATCATCTATATAGCACATTGGAAATATCAAAAAACATGAAAATTATATTAAATTGATTCAACTATACAAGAAAAAATAATTATTTAAAAAATAATCTATTTAAGACGTCAAAAAACACCTAACCAATTCAAAAAATTGAATATCATTAAATAAATAATTTACATCAATGAATAAATTAAATTTTATAATAAAATCAAAATCACTTTTAAACATTGAATCCAAAAAGGAGAACCGCAAAAAATATCAAAATACATATATTCTCAAAATGTATCAAAATTATAATAAGTACATTTTACTAGTTTTGAAAACAGAATAATAAATTATTAAATAATATTCATGTAAATGTAACAAATACCACATAATGAGGAATGTTCATTATTATTATAAAAAAATTAATTTACACAAAAATTACACAATAAATTCACAAAAAATAGATGTGAAAAAATGTAATTAATAAAATCAATGTAAAATTATTCCATAATTAAAACATTACTTATCATCAATAAATCCCTTAGATATATTCAATGATAAATAATAAATAACAAAAAAGAATAATTACAGTTTCTCCTAGAAGTTTTTTTCAAAATGATTTATTATTGTGGAATATATAATGTTTAAAATGATAATACCCTATTTAGCTTATTTTCATTATTGAAAAAAATAGTAAAATTTTATAAAATATGATTAAAATTGAAAATTTAAGGAGAACATAAAAAAAAATCTACATCTAATTGGAATTTTAACTTAAATTTACCTCCCATAAAACTAACTAAAATAATTTAAGAATCCATAATAAATAGACACACTGTTGAAAGAGGTGGAGTGATAATTTATAGGTGGAACAAATAACCCATCCAATAGTTCAAGAATAAATAATGAAATGAATAAAACAATGATTCCAACCATGATTTAGATTTTTATTTCATAATCAATTTGGATGAAAATATTATCAGTTAAAATCTAATTAATAAGTTCAGAATAAATTAATACTATAAGTAAGTGTCAAAATGTATTACAAAATTCCTTCTTTTCAATAGGGAATCAAATATTATTTAACTAATTAAATCCATATCGTAATATATATTAATATCCTCAATGTTTCATCAAAATTCCCAATAAAAAATTAGTTTTTTTACTAGTTCACATTAGAAAATGGTTAAATAAAAATTAATGAACCCTCCCCCACACGTAAAACTCAACAGTCTCCCTAATTTTTAATTCAAGGATAAAAAATATTTACAATAGGTAGAAACACAAAAATACTTAAAATTAAACAGTTAAAATGCATATATATTGTTATAATAGAGATTTAAAATTATTTTTACCAGATAAAATCAACTCCCATAACATGAAAAATAATATTGTTGTCTATAGAAAAAGAGTTAAATATAGATCATGAAATTGATAAATGTTTCATTTTTTTATATTTTAATTTACAAAAATGATTTTCATAAGAGTACAGAAAATAAAAAAATAACTATTGTTGCACAAAAAAGTGAAAAAAATCAATGAAAAATAGGATTTACTTATTTTATAGTATTAAAATAGAATGGCATCAGTTAATTTTTAGTAATGAAACAATATACCACTACTATCAATCAAATAAATGTTGAGGAAAAAACAATAAATAATTTTAAAATTATCTCCCCTTATATGAACTATCTTTTCTCATAATGGTATTTAAAAATAATCACTTATTAATTTATAATCAATCAATCTAGCCAATAATTACAAAACCTATAGGATATAAATACAAAAAATAATAAACCATAAATTTAATTTTAATAATGAATGTAGTAAGGGATAAAGTTCAAGAGATCCTGATATAGGTTGTTCATATTATAGCTTTGTGTGGTAGTGAATAGTAATCATAGAACTGGTTAATAAAATTTTATCCTTATACCACTTTGAGGGTGGGTGGGGAAGCTCAAAATCTGTCATGGGATATAGATAAAATATATATATATATATATATAACCAAAAGAATAAACTAAAAACCATGGGTTTCCTCCCATCCAATACTGGTTCTAAATTCCCTATATTCCCTTAGAAAATAACTATAGTCATTTCATGTGATTTCACATATATTTTTAGTTGAATACAAATTTATGTGGGAACTTAACCTTATTAAACTACTCTACAATATCCTACTATATGAAAACTTTCTAATAAAAACCCCTTCAACATCAATAGGCTACTTAAAAAGAGTCTCCTAGTATAGTAAAAATTCATCACCCTTGCATAATCTCTTAGTTATTTCTAAACATTCATTATTTGGTGAAAAAATTTAAAATCCCTCAAGATATTTCAAGAAACACCCAATATCTTCAACATAAAAAATATCATTTTAATTACTCTTGGTAGTATCATTCTACATTTATGCAATTAAGTTATATTTGATTATTTTTTGAATTTTCTTTAATGAAAATAGTGAAATGGATGATCAAAGAGGTAAAATATTATCCTCAAAACTGAATCTATCAAAATCAATATAAATATTTTAAAAAAATGGGGTTAAAGAGGATTATTTTGGTGAAATAGGTTCAAAATGAGTATTTCCAAGAGTATCAAGTATAATTATTTAATTAATAGTAAAATAGGATTCTTATTCTGAATTATTATCAGTTTAAAAAAAAGTTAATATTCCTTAGTTTAGGATTTATCACTGAAATTAGTGGTTGAAAAATGGTACAATACATCCATATCAACCACAATAAAAAATTACACCAAAATAAAGTAAAAAATAATTTTTTATCATTAGTTCTTTGAGTTATTATTCAACTATAAAACTATAAGAATTCAACTTTGGAATTTTTTTTTATAATGAACATACTCCCTTAATTATTCTTCTTTGATTTAAATTTCTATATGATTTCCATGACAATGTTAAAAAATCAAATAATTTTGAATGTAGTTCTTAAGTTCATTTTTCTCAAATATTTCTATGAACAATGAATCCCAATAATCCATCCTATAAATATTCTCATGAAGCACTATTTCAAAATAGTTTTCCATTAAAACCAATTATTTAGGGAGAAACCTCATTACTATAATTAAATCATTATCCCATATTTCATATTTTCATGTAATATTTTTAAATATCGTTTCCATGAATAAACATTAATATTTTTTTATATTTTAATGAAACATTTTAAAAGTTTTAATTCATTTTTTTCTCTTTCATACACACCCTCTCCATAAATAGTGCTAAAACTATACAATAATGTTATTAAAATCATACTAAATTTAATTTTTTAAAACATAGATTAACTTTTATGGTATGAAGTAAGTGTATATGTTCCACAAAATAAAAAAAGAATGTGTGAATAAAAAACTAAAATAGTTTAAGAGGTGCAGTTATTGTGATTTTGAATAAGATAAATGAGAGAGATATAGAGAGAAAAGTTATGAAATTAGGGTTACAATATCAACCATAATTGTTGAAAATTATTTCTCAATTTAATATTAAATTAAAATTAATATTCCTATACCTATGGTGAATGTTTGTTAAGAAACATAACTATCATTAAGTAACCTCCATATTTTAATGAACTCACATGAAATATGATCGGTCAACTAAAATTCAATATAATAATTATGCATTAATAGATAATATATTCAACATTGTTTTATAATTCTTTTACTTTATAAAATTATCCAAGGTTAAAATATTCTCTATCATATCCAATTGGCACATAGAATAGTGTAAAAGTGATTGTCATCAAGAATGAAATCAAATTCACTAACTTTAAACTACACTGGCATAATTTTAAAAATTAAATAAAAATATAAAAATTTATCAATATGTTCTAATACAAATCTCCTAAAGTAACTTAAGCATTAAAGATAGAAAAATATTAACAAAAATATATTCAAGAAAATGAATCTCAAAATTTTAATATAAGAATATGATAGAGAGAAAGGAATATTATTGATTGAAATCACCTTCTTTCTAAAGCACTGTCTCCACTGATTTCTTCTTAAAGAATGTTATCTTCTCAATCACTTACCTTCACTCCAAAATATTCACTATAGTATTATCATGTTCATCACCTTCTTCAACCATATATCTCAAATAATAAAATCTCTTTATTTATTTATTTATTATTATTATTATTGTCTACCTTTAATTTTTATTATCTGACAACACATTTTACTAGGTGTTAGAAGCTAAATGTATTTTGAAAACATTTTACTATGAATAATAGGTGACAAAAATTTTCTATTGAAATAAATTATTTCATAAATGTGATTTTAGATCATCAGAGATATTGTTGTAGTCCATGATTAGATCAGTCATAATCTGCCTCTATAACATGTCTAAATTTTAAAAAATGGATTCTTCACTATGATTTTAATATTTATCCTTTACTCTCACCAAACATATTTGGATGGAAATAATTTTAGGCATATATTATTCCACCAAAAAAATCAACTCATTAGTTTATAATTTTTGTGACATCATTCTTGTAGTCGACAATAACAATTTTTCCCCCTATTTTTATTCATCAAATTGATCCCACAGATTTATTATACACCAACAACTTATAAAAAATCATGGCCTCAAAAAACATTAGTCAATTCAATTTCTCATGTTTATTTCATTGAGTACATGTTGATCACCACTATAGTATCATGAATCCAAAAAAAATTGGTTTAGACTGAGTCCCCATACATCGTCATCAGTATTACTTATTTAGGGATTAAACACAAGAAATTTTTCAATCTTTACATTAAATTAATTATTTTAACATTCATGGGATTCATATTCAAACCAAAAGAAAATTTTCTTCACTCATCGAAAATTGTTTTTAATTGTATCTCCTATCAACAATCATAATTTGTTCCAATAATATCATATTTCTACTTATATTGTATAGGGATTGAATAATATTTATATAGTTTTGAATTGTTTTCTTCATATTTAAGTCCTCATCTTCACCTAAATTTAAAAAAAAGGTGTTATTCTTCTTTAAAAAATATGAACCAAACCAGTCGGTTGAACACAAGTTCAAATTCCTAGATCAAATTCATGAATCATATTTGGATCAACTATTAACTAATAAAGAGTCATGAAGACACATTAAGTAAAATATAATCTTATTCCAACTAACTTTTGTGTCAGCCTTTTATATATAACATCCTCAAATTTACCTCGAGGTCACTCAAATTTAGGTTCTCTTATTTCACTAAACTATTTAGGCACCCCATATTTACATTTCAAATTATATTAAATTATTTTATTGGCCTCTATTATGTCAATAAAAATATTTTATTTTCAATTGGATATTCCTCTAGATCATTAATTGCTAGTTCGATTTTGCGGATTTGATTATTCAGGATTTCACATAATAAGTACATGATTACTGTAAATGTAAATGAATTAGGATATATCAATGGCCCATGAGTATTTGGATAAATGGATAGAATCCTGTAATCAAAATATGTTATTTACTGTGGGTAAAATTGGATAAACTTCCACCTTCAAATATTTCCCTATTTGAGTAGTGGAAAATTGGTTATGTCAATGGGTAGTGAAAATTGGCTACATGAATTCCCCTTTATAATTAATTATGTCAAAAAAAAATTATATCCCTATAATATGAAAATTACATTATGTTTATTTTCCTATACAAAAATACTCATCTCTAGTAAAATTCATCAATTTAAAATATCAAAAAAATTAAAATGAATTGAAAACATTGAATTTGTAAAAATAAATAAATTCCATCAATGAAGAAATTATATTCATTAATAACACTAAATTAACATTAAGAAATTAAATAAAAAATATAGGATTAGAAAAATCATATGAACACATTTTTTCTCAAAGTTTATAAACATTTTAATAAGTAAATTTTGGTATTTGAGCCCAAAATTATCACATTAAAAATAACATTCAACTAATCACAAAAAACAAAAAAAATGTGGAATATTCTTAAATCTTACAAAAAAATAATTTATGTACTAAATATAATATAAATTCATAAAATTTGATGTTTAAAAATGTAATTAATTGAATATATATCAATAATTTAGAAAACTATGATTTTGATAGAGAATATGAAGTTTGGAATGGTCCTAGATCATGTTTTTAGATATGGTTTGAGGATCAAGTGATAAATCAGGCTCTCAAAAGTTGTATTTTTAAGTATAAACATAGAATTTCTTGGGGTAAGGGAAACCCTTATATGGGATTTCCCTTAAATATACCACATCTATATTGGTGGATCTCACATAGTTCACCCTAATGTGGGAAAACCCTCTATGGATATGTTTTTTCCAAAATTTTATTATGTCTAGTGTTTTAGAAGGGGTTTTGGAAAAACATTACATGGTGACCCTTATGTGGTCACCAATACATGGTCACCATAATCTTGGTCACCCTTATGTGGGTGACTGATATGTTACCACCCCTATATGTGGTAAATATCCTTATGTGGATTGACCCTTATTTTGGTTAACCCTTATGTGGGTGACACCTATGTGGGTGGACACTTGATTTGGGAATACCCATACATGGGGTAACACTAATATAGTACACCCTATGTGAAACATCATGTTGTTATTAGGGAATAATGTTTTTGATTTTTTTGATAAAATGTTAAGTAAGGGATAAAAATATTATTTAAAGGTTTTTTTTTTGTTTTTTTATCATGTATATAATTTGTTCGTGATTATAGGGTTCAAACCCCTCTATCAAATTCAAGGTAATTATTGTCCTTGATTCTTTTCATAATCAAATGATGTTTGATCATGAAAAATGTATGATGTATATATAAAATTATATATATATATATATATATTTCATCTAGTTTTCTTATCCTCTATTTCATTACTGATTCATGTCGACCTAGGAAAGGACATGGGAAATTATTTCACCAGATCTTAGAGGAATCATCTCGATACCTTTTTTTTCTAGCTTATCTAAAGGATGTACTAAGAGGATAATCACAATATGTGTTTTTAAAAATTAAAGAGCTACATCACTTAAATTATTTTAATATAATCTTTTTATTTTGGTTGGAATGGTTTGATTTTATAGAAGTGATAAATTGGAGCTTTGGTGTTCTAAAGTTATATATGGGCACTATCGGTTATATACAATCATTTGATTAATGATTTAAAATGTGAAGGATGGAATGTGATATTTTGTACATTTATAAAAATATTTATTAAATTTTAATGTTATTTTTAAATTGATATATATAATTAATTTGGATGGTTTATCTTGATATAGGTTCATTGAATACGTTATGTGAATTAAATTTACATGGATAATCTTAAGCGAGAGTGCCCATACTTTAAACGAGATAACACCATGGATGAGGAAACTTGTCCCTTTATTATACCTCCATTGGATGATTAATTTGGTACTGGGTTTTTGATATGTGTAACACCCAAATAATTTTTTATATATTTATTTTTAAATAAATTAAATATCTTTGATATCTTTTTATGGATGCAACACTTGGATTAAATTAAACACGATACTTTACTAAAATATTATTATTTAGACTTGATATTTATAACATAGACATCAAATTTTTTGGGATGAATATGAATAAATTAATTATGAATCATATTTGTTTAAATTTTTATAAAATAAAATCAATTTTTATCTAGAAATTTGAAATAAAATAAGAACTGTTTATGGAAAAAGAAATGTTTTTTGAAAAACCACTATTTTCTCTAAGGTGATTTAGCAATGTTTTTTAGACATAATATAAAATTAATTATTTATAAATTTAGATAATCTATTTGAAAAAATTTTAATTCATATTTATTTCACCATATAAAAATTATATTATGGTGATTTTTTTTTTGTTTTTTCTAAAATGTTGTATTTTTTATGAATAGTGAAAAAAACAGGTTTTTATTAAAAATAGCCTATATTATATAAAGAATTTAAAAGAATCATTTTATTTTATTATGGTTATAAAAATAAAATTTATTAAATAATATACTATTTAATACAAATTATTACATTGGAAGAATTTTTATATTGATCATTTATATAAAAACTTTTTCAACTCTTGAATGTTTTCCTTTTAGAAATCCATTTTTTTGACACGTCTTCGTGTATAATTTTTTAACAAAATACAATAGTTATATGAGTTTAATTTGAAAAAAAATTATTCAATATTTTGAATTATAGTAAATTATATTATTTAAAAATTTAATATTAATTTTTTATCTTAGTGAATAATGAAAGCAGTAAAAAAAATTACCACAATTAAGTATAAAATGAGTTTTCTAAGGGGATAAAATAACGTGATAAGGAATTATAATGATGAAGAAAATGTCTAAATTATATTTTATAATAATATTTAGAAATTATATTTTCTAAGGGTCTAAAATATTCCATTTTTTATGCCTTTTGTAATGAGATAAACATGGGTGTAATTCTTTCTTTTCAAAAATTTGAAGTGTGTCCTCCCGTTCAATTATAAAAGGCCAACCATCTCCACAACTTTAAAAACATCCAAAAACCATTAGTTCATTAAATAACTACTAAAATAACTTCAATAATTCCCCTAATTAAACTTTTTTATGATTTGGTTTTTCCTAAATACATCGTATGAACGATTTTGGTGAAAACCAAATGATGTTTTTTAAAGAAGAGGTAACATCCTTAACCAAGTGTTTTATTTTATTTCTTCATCCACGTAATAATAATATTATTAAATAATTATGAAATAAAATAAGAATAATAGATATAATTTTATTTTTTTTATTCTAATGGAATGACTTAAAACCTTCTTCTCCTCACTCAAATAGTTAACCAAATTGTTGATTGTGTGTACGGTGGACTACAACCTTGCGAACTAACATAATTCATTTTCCATCACCACTTCTCAAGGATGTATATAATGATGTTTATAGTGTTTATATATGATATTTATAAAATAAATATACATCTAAAATTATAATTTAATATATATACCTTGTAACTTTCCATTTTTTAGTGAATATGATAACATCATTCATGTATATTGATGAATACCACCTCAGGAAGTAATGTGATTCATTTTTAATTTATGTTTTAAGTTAATGGTAATAAGGAATAATTTTATTTTTATACATTATATTCATGAAATTTAAACAATTTGGAAAAATTAATATTTTATATAATTTTTTACCTTATTATCCATTGAATAAATTATATTATCTTTCCTGTGTATGGATGACTACCACCTCACGAAGTGATGTGGTTTTTTTACTACCACATCTCATGGATGGTATGTGTAATTTTATTTAAATAAATAATGTGATATAATTTATATAGTTTTAATAATTGAGTGATAAAATAACACATACCTACCTTCCATCATGATATTCAAAAAATGGAAACATTACCCACGTGTATATATGGCCTACCATATCCAAGATTATAACCCAGATCATTTTTCATAACCATATTTCATGGTTGGATTAATAAGTTTAATTATATATATAAAAAATATAATTATATCATGGTTAAAATTCTAGATATTGTGAAATAATAATCCCTTTGACCTTAGTCAGCTTCCCAAAGTGATTTTGGGTATATGAGATGTCTATCATTAAAACATCCAACATAAAATAACTTGGTTATATAATTGAATATGAAATGATAAAAATTCAAATAAAATAAAAAATAAACCATAAATAAATTATTATTAATTTAAAATTGAAACATTTTTTTATTTAGTAGGATAAAAAACACACGTGGAAATTTTGTCTCAAGGTAAGGGATCGCACTAAACCACCCATTCCTTCAAGTTATAAAAATTATTTCTCTATCTCACTTTATATATCTATATAATGTTATGTAGTGATTTTAAATTTTGTATATATGTATTCAAAATATATACTTTGGTTATCCCCCTTCGTTTGATGGGGTAATTCATGCCTTGTGATTATTTCTCAAATTCCTTAATTATGAAATTTCCTTCGAATTTGATGAGAATTAAGATTTGGTTACCAATTTTAATTCCATGGGTAATTATTATGATATTAATTATAATTGTTTTAAATTATGTGTAAAAAATATATCATGATAATTTTATGATGGTTATTCCCATATATAACTCCAATTTAGTTGGTAAATATTTAGCCTCTAGAGGTTTCATGTATGGGATTAGCAAGTGAACCTAATCCATCATGGTACTTTTTCCACTATGTTATATTTTCTAGTAAGTTAACCTTTAATCAAGTTTATTTTATGTTATATGATGTTTCCAAACTTCATATACTTCCATTATCTTATGATACCATGTTTATTATGTTATTCTTCCACTTGAATACTCATTTACCTCCTCTTTATTGATATTATGTAATACCTTTGACTCACATGTTATAATTTATTATCATGTTTATTCCCTTCTTGATATTTTTAGCTGAAAAAATTATTTTTGTATTTCCTAGTTTATCCTTCATATTTTTATAAGGTCAAATGGATTTTGGGATATCACTATGGGGAATAAAATAAAGATAATGTTTTTTAGTTTCCTTTTTGGTTATATAAACCTAAACGTATAAATGAAATAGGAATTTATAATCCATATATTATATTATACGATATTTTTTTCAAGAATCATGTAATAATATGTGAAAATTTTAGGCGTCACAATAGATGAAATCGGATAAAAATTTTAGTTAACCATTATAACTAGGATGAGAAATCTTTAGTGAAAACCATATGGATAATTCTAAGAATAAGTATAAGTATAATAAAATATCCATGAATCTTGTTAAAATATATAGAGAGTGGTTTCCATGAAAACATATACCTATATGGATACTCTGAGAGGATGCATCTCTGGCATATAGGTACCTATAGATAACATCCAGGAAAAGGGAACATTGATATGGACTCGATCTTCATATGGCATATGAAAACAGGTATTGATGCACACTTGGGTTGACACTCCTAGGTGATATTTATTATAAACTAATAAACTTTTTATGATCCATTATTAAGTAATTGAACAAATTATTAGGTTAGAACACCTAACAAAATATTATAATGGATATGCTTTGATGAAACCTAGAGGCTCATATTTTAGGGTGTACATATGATTTATAATTCATTCCTCTAATGTTTTTGTATTTACCTTGTGTACATTTTTTAGTTAATTTTTTTTCATTTTTTTATTCTAGTTAATCGATTGAAATGTGATAACTAAATAAAAAATCAAAATTATAGGCACTATGATGATTTCCCCAAGGATATTCCTAATTTCATGGGTGTAGGATCTAAGACTTGATGCATGTATTGGATCAAATATATCATGTTATGAATAATAAAATGAATCATGTGGACACCCCTACTCCCTATATAAATAATAAATTTAATGTTGAATATATTATGATACAAAGTCCCCCTAACAGTAGAATAACTTATGATTCCCTTCTCATTGAAAAATTTTATAGCTCAATTGAGAATATATTCTCAATCTTCCAATGCATAGATCAAGGGATAATTCTATTGTCCATTTATAAAAGTGATAAAAATATGATTAGTGGTGTACACTAATCAAGAACAAAATTTAAAAATAGAATATTGATTCCTTGGAAAGGGATGTATTCTAGAAAATATTTCTCAATAAATATTTTCCTCAAAAACTCAATCTTAAAATAGAGAGGGAGTTCCTTAGTATGAAGAAAAAAAGAATAAGTTTATATTGTTGTGTATAAGGAAAACCTCACAAGGCTTTCATGGTACACCTACAACATTGTTATTAGAATCAAATAGAAGGTGGAATGTTTCCTTTCTAGGATAAATTTGATTCTATTGAATTATTTAGTGATTTTATACTTTTATATTTATGAAGAGGTCATTTTTCCCTCAATGTTGATAAAGATATCAACAAATTCTAGTGGTCTTATGGGATTATTGAAAAAAATAATAAAATTTAGTTTTATTTAGGTGTATCAATATATATATCCCATGTATAAAGAAACAAAAATATCCCACCTATCAAAAGTGTGGGAAGAAGGATCTTAAAAACTTGCTATGGGGTACTAGAAGATACTTCAAGTGTCGAAAATTGGGGTATCCATATAATGCATTCGTTAGGGAAATGGATAATACTGCAAAAGGGCAATAATAAAATGTGATTTAAGTAAAACATATTCCAACAATATAATTTTTAACAATAAATAACACATAAATTATAAAATATGATTCACTAAACTAAGGGTTTTCAGAAACAATCATCGAAAATAACCACTAAAGTAGCATTTATGGGTGATTATATCACTAAGGCTGAGGTGGAAACCAAAAAAATGTGGTGATAGGTATTCTATATACTCATTCAAGAATTGTGAATGTATTTTTTTGATTCTGATTCCATGCATTATTTCTTATCATTCATGTTCTATATATTATTTCAAAAACCACTTAAAATGAGGGTTAAGCTATATGTGAAAACAAAAAATGGACCGATGGTTAAATGCTAAGTATAAAATTCCTCACAAGTAAATTTTGGTTGAATTAATCCTATGAAAATTTTCATCTTACTTCCTTTAGTGGTGATGGATTCCATAATAGGCAAGGATTGGTTATCCTTATACAAATCTAATATCAATTGTCAAGAGAGGAAGAAAACTCTTTATATCTCAAGAAATCCTCTGATTCTATATAATTATAAGGAGGAAAAATATCCCCATGAATCTTCTATTCAAGAATAAAAATTATTTCATTATGATCAATCATATCTATCCCAAATGAGTAACACAAAGAAAATAACCATGCTTGAAGACATTCCCATTATGAGGGATAATACTGATGTATTCCCTGAAGAGTTTTTTATCCTTCCTCCTAACTGAGGTGTTGAGTTCTATATCAAACATATACCTCAATCGCTACTCATATCCCAGACTCAATATAGTATGGCCACCATTGAATTCCAATAACTAAAGAATCTATTATAAGAGAATTATGAAAAGGGTTTTATATGCTTGGATGCTTCACCATGGGGTGCACTAGGCTTATTCATCAATAAGAAGGATGGGTCAATGCATCACTATATTTATTATATTTAACTCAAAAAAATCATGATAAATAATAGTTATCCTCTAATATGGATAAATGGATTGTTCGATCAACTATGCAAAGCTTAATTTTTCTCTAATTTTTACATTTAATTAGGATATCACTAATGAAGGGTGAAAAGGTAAGACATCCCCAAAATGGCCTTTTGACCAATAAATGGACAAAATGAGTTCATTGTTATTTCTTTTGAACACACTAATGCTCTAACATACATTATAGACATAATTAATATTCATTAGGGATTTCCTCAAAAAAAAATTGGTAGTATTTATAGATGATATTCTAATATAATCTCAAGGAAAGGATGAGCATATGCAGGATTTGGATATTATGCTAAGGGATTTTCTGAAAGGATGGGATATAGGAAAAGTAAATTAAATGTTATTTATGATTAAATAATGTATCATTATTGGGGTATACTATCACTATAAAGAGGATATTAGTGTACCCTTTTAAGAAAAAGGAAATTGAGGACTTACTTGGTAAAACGCATGTTATTGGGTTCCATATTTTCCTCAGATTATTTGGGTATTACTAATGTATTTTGAAAAAAACCACGATTATCAAATTCACTAACAAATCTAACATGGAATGGTGAAATATTTTTCTAGACTAGTGAATGAAAAGAGATATTTTAGGATATTAAATGGAGGTTTATCATTTCATCAGTACTTACGCCGTACTCAAGTGGGGAACATTTTATTTTTTTATAGTGATGCATCAAAAAAGTTTTTAGTCTATGTACTAATGTAGAATGATAATGTGATAGAAAACAACTCATGGAAATTGAAATTACATGAGAATATTTATCCCTTGGAATACACATATTTGGATGTAGTGATCATTGCATTGATGGTCTAGAGAAAACTTCTCTATGCAGAGAAGTGTGAAGCATATACTGATCACAAGAGCCTCATATATATATTCACATTGAAGGATATTAACATTAACCTATAAATATGGTTAGTGTTGATCAAGGACTATGACTTCTCAATACATTACCATCATGAGAAAGCAGATAATATGGAATATTCCCTAAGTATAATAGATTTAGTAATTTTATCAATGATGAGAATTGAAAAGGATCTAATCTTCTTATATTTTATAAGGATGTTCATTGTAAGAACCAAGATCTTCATTTTAGATTTGGATCTTTTTTCGGGTTGTTTTTTAGGAAAATGAAGAAATGGGGATTGTTTAAGTACACACTATATACTTATGAATACATGTTGTGTACCTAGTTATCGTGTACAACTGCATACTAGCTATGTAACAGCCAAGTATATGGTCGTGTAGTGACCTAGAAGACCACTTAAGGTGGGGGATAGTTAGGGATACTACATGGAAAGTAAATTTAATAAAAATGACATGTAGTTTTCTTTTTAATTGACATATCATAGTAGGTTCATGTATCATGTTCGGAACGGTCTTCATCTCCTTATGGTTCTTATAGGATAGCGATGGAACGAAGGACGTACATCGAACCCCTCCCATTTCACCATATGAGCTTCGATTTAGATGTCATCGGATACATTAGAATCCCACCAATGAGTCCTAAAAACCCACATATCACTTTTTCTTGATTGTTTCTCTCTCATGAGTTATTCACAGTTGGTCTTTTTTTACCTTTTTGTAGATCTACAACGATCTAGGCCGATTCAAGGGCTGCCGTTCAAGGATATCGATCATGAGACATTGAGGTAGGTGATTTTTTCCTTTCATTGTGTTTTCTTGTATTATATATGTTGAAATTGTTGCATACCCATGATTGGGGTATTGATTTATTTGGAATTTAACCCTAATTATTACTTGTAATGGTTTGATTGATTGATAAAGGGTTGTTGCTTATGTGAAAGGATAGGTACCTGGTTATGAGACACCCTATGGGTGTGTTTCCTTCAGTTGATTGTTTGGGGTCATTTGGTCTAGAATTCCTATTAGGATTTCCTTGTTTTCCATGCCTTGTTTTGTTAGTATGGAGTTACTAATTATATAACATGCCAGTTATTTTCATTGTGGAAGTTTGACCAAGGGGAATTTGACTATGAGAGCTTCCTAAGGTAGGGTCATCAATGTATGTTTTACTGTTATGTTGACCATGGGGTGTTGATTGTGAGAGCTGCCAGGTGGTCATCAACCTGTGGGTTTAGATCATGAGAGCTACCCAGGTGGTCATTTATAATCTATTAATGCTATGTTGACTAAGGGGTATTGACCATGTGAGATTCCCATGTGGTTGTTTGTAAATGATTAGTGCTATGTTAGACAAAAGGGGTTAGACTATGAGAGCTACCCAGAGGGTCATTATTAAATGAATTGTTGTTATGTTAGTATAAGGGGGATTATATTGTGAGAACTTTACCAAAGGGTAGTTATTGAATAATTGAATGATTGTGATGAGTCTATCAAGCCAAATCATAATCTTGGAATCGGTATTACTTGATTATTTAGATAGTCTTCTGAGATATCTGTTTTGTTAATATTACACAGCGGATATAGATCTTAGGCCAGATCCTATGGTTTACATTATTAAATGTATTGAATAATAAATGAAAATGAATGTAATTGAAAACTGTAGGATTGTTTACTTTTGAGTACTTACTAGTTTATTACTTCATTTTTGCATGTTACCTGCTATATATATTCACTGATAGTTAGGAATCACTATTTTGGTGGTTTCCTTCTGGGATTCGTCTTACACCCTGTTTGGGTCTTGTCTTGGAACCAAATATATTATATGATTTTAGGTATAGATAAGGACAAGCACCCTTCTTCATCAGATACTTGATTATTTTCAGAGCTGGAGAGCATGGGACCAAGATGAGGCTTTTGATTCTATTAGAGTTTTCTATTTTCTACACCTCAGTTTCTATATTTTATTTTCATCATTTTGACTTTTTTGGTTTCTTTCTTAGACACATGTGACATGAATCATTTATATATATATCCTCCAGTTGTTTTATTAATATCAGTCTTCAGTTTTTTACTTCTGTTATATGGTATTACTACTTTCTCTATTGTTACTATTTTTTGATATGTTTAATCTTCCAATTAGGGCATAGTTTCCCCACTATCACACCCTAGTCCCTAACTTCTAGTCGGAAACCTATGGAATTTGGTGAAATGTGCTTGAGGCCATGTGTCAAACTGGATACAGGGATCCTTTGGGTGGCACCCAGATCCAGGACGTTACAATGTAGTATCAAAGGTTTCTTATCTAATTTTCCTTACTATTTGTAGATAACATACTAGGATAGAAAGTAAATGGAGTTTGGTAATTATTTGTTCTTGGGAGTATCTAACTAGTGTATAGGGAAAATCCAAGTTACCTCAAATATTGTAATTTTTCTAGTTTTCTAATTATTATAGTTGATTTTATTTTACCATTGGGTGATTCAGTTGTTTTGTGTTATTATGATTGATATCATTGTGGTTTTATTTCAATTTCAACCTAATGATATGAGGTTATTCCATCTCATTCATCATATAGTCACTTTCTAGAGATCACATGTCATGCATTCTTGTCTTTCCATTTATGGCGCATTACTGATTTCATGTTGTTGTGATGGATGTTATGCTAGATATGAATGTTGTTATAATAGATGTCATGATATAATACCTTCTATTTTGATAGGGTGTTAGTATATGTAAAGTTTCATTTGGATGGATTCCAAGATTTGGTCCATGAGGTGTTATGGTCCCTATTGGATTGGAATTTGGTGGATCATGTTTGAACATTAATTGAATTCGGTAAAATATGACATGAATAAAGTAACCAAACTTTGATTCATGGGGATTATGGGATCTCACAGATCGGAACATGTCTTTCCTTGGAAAAAATTATGTTTTTGAGGGTTTTAGAGAAGTTTTGGAGGCTTACTATCTGGAAACCCAGACAACACGGCTTGTGATGTTATGAACACACGCTATGTGTTCTTATTTTCTATAAGAAATGGCTTTTCTTAAGTACATTCCATGTACCGTATATACACATCATGTATTTTTTAAATATTTGAATGTATGTGTGAGTAGAGAAATGTGGTTGATAAATGTTTGGTAGAACACATTGTGTACTAGGAGTACATGTCATGTTGTAAAAGACCATGTATCTGGCCGTGTGATTAATAACACGGGTGGATGGAACATGGGTGGTAAATGCTATGTCTACCTTATACATGATGTGTAGTAAACAACCGTGTATCCTAACATGTGACTAAAGACAAGGGTGGATGGAACTTACATGGAACACGTCGTGTCTAGAGTGTGAAAACCGTGTAGTGTTACACCTGGAGAGAACCATTTAGTTCTAGCCGTGTAGAAGAATTTGGGAAGGAGGGAATATTAAAGTACATGTCGTGTATCTGGAGGAACATGTCATGTGTATGGGGGTGTTACACAACCATGTTTCTAGAGATACCCACCCATATAAAGGCTTAAGATAACACTCAGTGTAGTGGTTCTACAGACCATGTAACCCTCTTTTTATAAAACTTGAATTTTTTCCTTCTCCTATTCCATTCTTACACTTATAAGTTACAGTCCTTAACAATCTTGTACTGAGGTGTGTGCTTGACCTTGTATATTCATTCCACCAAGACTTCCTCCGGTTTTACACCAGGTTCAGGGTGATTGCCAGACACTGGAAATGGTAGATCAGGGACTACCATATGATTCTCCCATCATGCCTATTTTCGCACCGGATGTTATCTCATTGGCGGTATGTCATTGGGATATGGATTGGGAAGAGTTTTAGATGACCTTATATGATTACTTTTACAATGAGACATTGAGGTATGATCTAGCCCAGGAGTTCATGCATTTAAAGAAGGGGACTCTTTCATTGATGGATTACTCCTCTCATTTTACAGAGATTCAATGCCTCACACCTATTTGTGGGGTGATGAGTTATTGCTTTCTATGCAATTTGGGGATGGTCTTAGGTATGACATCTGATCAAAAGCGAATGTTTTCATGATGACTTTAGTAAATACTATAGTAAATCAAGCACTGATTACTGAGAAAAATATGAGGGAATTAGGAGCTGTGATCTAGGGCAGTTCAGCATCCAGGGATGGTACTCCTTTGACCGATAGCAAGAAGAACTATAGGAATATCTCACATTCTGTTTCTTTAGGTAGTTGAGTTTTGTGCTACCAGTGTGGAAGGAGTGGTAACACGAGACTGCAGTGCCTGAGAGACCCAGTTGAGTGTCGATCTTTCAGTAAGATGGGTCATATTCAACATTTTTGTAGGATGATATCACTAGAAGCTAGTTAGATAGGATCTGTTATGACTCCATGTTTAGGAGCAGGACCACTAGTTTCTCATCAGTTAGGTAACTGGGGTTCATCGGGCCATGGAAGGGGTCACCTCCATGGTATCCAGACAACATGTTATCAGTGATAGCAGGGTAGACTAGCTCAGGGTTTCCAGTTACAGTTTCAAGGTAGTAGTATAGGTTATACTTTTTCGATTAAATAAACTCAGAAAGAGAAGGATCTCATACCCTCTATGGTTAGAGGTACGATTCAAGTTTCCTTAGATTTATATTCTTCCCTTTTTGATATAGAGTCTTCCCATAATTTTATATCTATTACCATTGTGAAGAACCTTGGACTCTCTATCTTTAGTTATGATGATGTTATGATGTTAGACACTCTGTTTGAGATTAGGACAGCTAGTGTACATTAGTGAAAGGAGTTCCCTCTTGAGGTTGGTGGGCGTCACTTCTTATGGGACCTCTATATCTTAAAGATGAGTGGATTCTATTTCATTCAATTAATAGACTATTTTGTCTTCTTTCAAGCCTTTGTTGACTTATATCACCACAGGGCAACTTTTGCGTCACTAGAGGGAAGGTCTTTTCTACACAAGGAAAAATTTGATGACTAGAAAAGTAGAGTTGGACCCGAGCATCATGTTTTGGGAAGAATTATAGCCTTGATTTCTATATTATATCTGTATGACCTGGGGACATTGAAAATTGACATTACTCTAGTGGTGGATCACTTTAGAGATGCCTTTATAGAGGAATTTTTAGATTTAACTCTAGAGAGAGACGAATATTTATCTATTGATCTTATTCCAGGAGTGGTACTGGTGTCCATTCCTCCATATAGGATGGCTACACCAAAGTTACGAGAGAATAAGATGTGGTTATAGGAGTTACAGGAAAAGGGTTTCATCTGACTGAGTACTTATCCTTAGGGTTTGCCTATCCTTATTTGAAATAAGGCTGACGGTACCCTTAGACATTGTGTGGATTATCGAAAGATGAACCAATTGACGGTCAAGAACTGATATCCCTTACCGAGGATTGATGATCTATTTGATCAGATTTAGGGAGCCCGGATGTTCTCAATGATTGAATTTAAATTCGGTTATCATTTGTTGCATGTTATACCATTAGATATACCTATTATAGCCTTTCAGAGTTGGTATGGTCTATAGGATTATTTGGTTATGACACTCGGTCTCACAAATGTTCCATCAGTTTTCATGGCACTGATGAACAAAGTGTTCCATCCTTACTTGGATTCTTTTGTGGTAGTCTCCATGGATGATATCTTGGTGTAATCTCACACTCGACATGACCATGCCATCCATCTTAATATCATATTGATTACACTGAGATAGCATCATTTATATACCAAGCTCTCATAATTCCACTTTTGGATATACCGGATTCACTTGTTGGGTAATGTAATCTCAGAGATATGAGTATTAGTAGACCCAGATAAAGTGAGAGCAGTAGTTTCCTAGGAGCATACGAAGAACGTCATTGAGGTACAGAGTTTTCTTGGGATGGATGGTTACTACTGGTGCTTTATCTAGGAATTTTCACACTTTGCAGTTCCACTAACATGCCTGACTAATAAGGGTGTGAAGTACTTATGGAAAAATTCATATGATTTAGCCTTTCAGGAGCTAAAAGGGGGATTTAATTCAGCACCGATAATGATTTCTCTGTAATTAGGAAATATTTACACCTTTTACTATTATACATCAGGTATCGGGTTGGGATAAGTACTTCTGTCGAGGTGAATTATTTATTGTGTATGGGTCTTGGTAGTAGAGGCCACATGAGAGGAATTACCTAATGCGTGATCTGAAGTTGACTGCAGTGGTTCATGCTTTGCACTGTTGGAGACATTACCTTTTGGGAGATCATTTTGTGTTTTTCACTGACCAAAAAATCCTAAAGTGTTTCTTTAATTAGTGAGATATTAATTTGAGACAGTGAAGGTGGGTTGATTACCTTCATTCTTTTGACTTTGATCTTGACTACATGCCTGGGAAAGGCAACGTGGTGGCTGATGCATTGGGCAGGAGGACTCAGTTATAGACTGTTCAGGAGGCCAGTAGTGTGTGGAAGCTTATGTCTATGTTCTCTGAGATTCATTTGGAGGTTCATGAAAAACTGGGGTAGATTCTTATTTCTTATATGGTTGTTACCTATACTATACTGGATCAAGTGATAATAAGATAGCTATCAGATTCTGAAGGCCTAGTCTTACAGGAGAGTGTGTCTGGAGAAGACCCTGCACCTAGGTGGACCATTGGTGAGGATGAGGTTTTTTATTTTCATGGGAGCATATGGGTGTCAGAAAACATACACGAGAGGCTGTTGTGATATTTTCTTTCTTCAGTTTGGGAAATTCATCCTGGTGTCACCAAGATGTATCAATATCTACATTGTCAGTATTAGTGGACAGATATAAAGAGGAATGTAGCTAGTTGTGTTATGTGGTATTCCACCTGTCGTTGGGAGAAGGCGAAGCATCAGCGACCGGAAGGGCTATTGTAGAAATTAACCATTCTCGAGTGGATCTATAATGATGTCACAATGGATTTAATGACGGTTTTACCAAGGTCTCCTTGAGTAAATAATTTTGTATGGGTTGTTACTACCAAACTCATGAAGGTTTCACATTTTTTTCCGATCAAGGAAACCTTTAGTGTTCATGAGCTTGGAAGGTTGTACATCCAAGAGATAGTGTGTTTGCTTGGGGTTATACACTCTATCATTTCAGATAGGGATACCCAATTTACTTCTCATGTCTGGTAGGGAATACTGAGGGCTTTGGGTACACATGTACTTCAGAGTACATCATACCATCCCTAGACAGATAGCTATTCTGAGCGCACGATTTAGGTTTTGGAGGACATTCTTTGAGAATGTATCCTAGATTTAGGGGGCTCTAGGGAGAGACACATACCCCTGGAGGAGTGTTCCAACAATAATAGTTTTATGTCAATGATTCAGATGGCACATTATGTAGCTTTGTACAATAGTCCATGCCGATAACCCCTATGTTGGTTGGAGGTAGGAGAGACAGCTATGCTATGACCTCATCTTTTCTAGGAGACCACTCAGTAGGTGGATTTGATTCTAAAGAGGATGGATACAGCATAGTCTCAATAGAAATCTTATGCTGATTGATAGAGATGACCTCTGGAGTTCGAGGTCAGAGATTAGGTTTTCTTATAGGTCACCCTGAGGTTGGTACATATGAGGATTATAAGGTATAGGAAGATTTCACCAAGATACATCAGGATGTTTGAGGTTTTGAAGCAAGTCAGGTCAGTTACTTATTAGTTGTATTTATATCAGAGGTATCAGGATATGTATGACGTCTTCTATGTTTGTCAGCTACTGCCTTACTTTTCAGAATCGTCTCATGTTTTTTAACCTAAGTAGGTTGAGTTGGAGGTGGATACATACTTTAAAGATCACCCTATTAGGATTTTGGATCCCAGTACAATGGTTCTACGTGGCTGGTATGTTCCTCTAATATGGGTGTTATGGTAGCATGGGTGATTATAGGAAGAGACTTGGGAGGGGGAGGTCGACGTATGATCACAGTAGCCAGAGTTGTTTGAAATTTCTGCTTCCCCACCCTTAGAAGGGAAATTTAGGGATGAATTTATTTAAGGGGTGATATTTGTTAGAACAAGGATCTTCATTTAAGGTTTTGATCTTTTTTTCAGTATGTTTTTTAGGAAAAATAAGAAATGGGGATTTTCTAAGTACATTCCATGTACCTGGTTGCTGCGTATAGCCACATACTAGCCATGTAACGGCTGAGTACATGACCATGTAGTGACCTGGAAGACCGCTTAAAATGGGGTATGGTTAAGGATACTACATGAAATATACATTTATTCAACATTAAATGTATTTTTATTTTTAATTTATATATCAGAGCGGGGTCTCGTCACATGTCTGGAATTGTCTCCTCCCCGTGGTTCATACAGAAGAGTGATAAAATGGTCGATGAACTTCGAACCCATCCCATTTTGTCGTTCGAGATCTGATTGTGACGACGTCAGGTGAATTTGAATCCCACCAGGGATTTTCAAAAATCCTAGAGCCCTTTTTCTTGATTCACTCTCTCTCATGAGTTATTCAAGGTTGGGAATTTTTCACTTTTTTCTAGATCTATGCCAATCTAGGCCGATTCAAGGGTTTATGTTCAAGGATATCAATTGTGAGACATCAAGGTAGGTATTTTGTGCCTTTTATTATGTTTTCTTGGATTATATATGCTAAAAGTGATGGATACCCATGATTGGGGAATTTCTTGATTTTTAATTTAACCCTATTTATTACCTTATATGGTTTGATTGATTAATAAAGGGTTGTTTCTTATATTTAAGGTTATCTACCTTGTTACGGGACAACCCATGGGTGTGTTTCCTTTGGTTGATTGTTTATGGTTATTTGGTCTAGAATGCCTATTATTATAGCCTTGTTCTCAATCCCTTGTTTTGTTATGATGGAGTTACTGATTGTATGAGATGCCTGTGATATGCATTATGGAAGTTTGACCAAGGGGAATTTGACTATGGGAACTTCCTAAGGTATGGTCATCAATTTATGTTTTATTGTTATGTTGACCTTGGGGTATTAACTATGAGATCTTCCAGATGGTTGTTAACCTGGGAGTTTAGACAGTGAGAGATTCTTGGGTGGTTTTTTATAATTTATTGACACTATGTTGAACAAGGGGTATTAACCATGTGAGATTCCCATGTGGTCATTTTTCAATGATTAGTGATATGATAGATCAAAGGGGTTATACTATCAGAGCTACCTAGAGGGTCATTATTAAATGAATTTTTGTTATGTTAGAGTAAGGGGATTATACTGTGAGAACTTTTCCAAAGGGTATTTAGTGAATAATTTAATGATTGTGACAAGTTTTCCAGGCCAAAGAACAAGCTCAGACTCGGCCTTACTTGATTGTTTATACAGTCTCATGAGACATCTATTTTTTTACTATTATACAGGGGATAAAGATCTTAGGATAGATCCCAAGGTTTACATAATTCAATGGATTTAATAATAAATGAAAATGAATGTAATTGAAAACTATTGGATTGTTTACTTTTGATTACTTTCTAGTCTATTTCTTTATTTCTTCATGTTACTTGCTATATATATTCACTGAAAGTTAGGCACATATCTTTTGGTTTTTGGCTGTAGGTATTTGTCTTAGACCTTGTTTAGGTCATATCTTGGACCCAAAATAGATTATATGATTGTAGGTATAGATAAGGGAAAGTTCCCTTCTTCATCAACTACTTAATTATTATTTAGGTTGGAGAGAATGGGATCAAGCTTAGGCTTACAATACTGCTGGAGTTTTTTGTTTTCTGTACTTTGGTTTATGTATTGTATTTCCATCATTGTGACTTGATTGGATTATTTCCTAGACACATGTGACATCCATCATTTATATATATGATCCAGTTGTTTCATTAATATCAATCTTTTACTGTTTAATTCTGTTATATGGTATTACTTATTCCACTATTGTTACTATTATTTTCCACTGCGTTTACTCTGTCAATGAGGGAATAGGTTTCCCAATATCACACCTTAGGCCCTCACTGCTAGTTGACTACCTCTTCAATTTGGGAAAATTTTCTTGAGGCCATGTGGCTAACTGGATATAGATCACCTTTGGGCGGCACTTGGATCTGGGACGTTACAGTTTATGGAAATAGTAAAATGATATTTATCCTATATTTCTAAAATATATGCTCAACCATCCAATATTTATTGGTTCAAATAGGCCAATAAATAAGATGTGGTGATACAGATAATGGTAGAGAATATTATAGAGTTTAGCTTTCTTGAACATGGATTTATATATTTTAGGACACAAATATGGGTCCTATAAAAACTATAGTTGAAGTTAGTTCTAGAGGATGCACATATATCATAATTATTTATTCATCTTGGAATCACTAAGATGTATATAGATTTGGATTAACACTTACGGTGGGATAACATTTAGAGGGAGATTTTAGAATTTGTATCTTGATGCTTCATGTGCCATAAATTCATGTCTTAACAATATAATTATAAGGGTATGATAGAATTATTTCCCATTACAATAATAAAATAGGAAAACATAACTATGGATTTCTTCATTTGACTCCCTATTATACCTAAGGAAAATAATTCCCTCTAGGTGGTAGTCTATTACCTTAAAAATTCAGATCTTTTCAATACTATTAAAGAATATTTCTCACTTGACTAACTCACTATGATATATATAACAGATATGGTATGATTTCAAAGAGTGTACCTTTATATTGTTTTTGATCAATATATGAGGTTAACCTTAAGGTTATGGAGAATCCTTTTGTAAGAATTGGATACAAAAATCAGTTTTAGCACTACATGTCACCCATAGAAGGATGACTTATCTGAGAGAACCATCTAAACTATAGAGGATTTTCTAAATTCATTTCAATACATTTCACTGGATTTTGGGATCTAATCCTTCCCCTATTAAATTTTTAATATTACAATAATTCCAATATTGAATAAAAATTACATCTTATAGAGACCTATACAGGAAGCAGTGTCAGACTATGACACATTAGGATGAAGTTGAAGAGTGGAAGATAATGGGACTTTATCTTTCCAAAGATATGATAGGGAAGGTCCAAACAATTCATCATCATATGAAATCTGAGAAAATTTGACAGTAATGATATTCGTACAATCGTCAATGAGACCTAGAATTTGAGATCATAGATAAGGTTTTCCTTTGTATTTCACTATGGAAGAAATTAATGAGGTGTGGGAAGAACAGAAAACTTATTCTGAGATTTTATACCCCCATTGAGATCATTGATCTCATCAGATTTGTGGTCTACCAATGATCACTCCCAACTAACCTATCATATGTACATGATGTGTTCTATGTATCCCTATTTAAGATGTACATACCAGTAACATCACATGTACTAAATATAGATGTGGTTCCATTAAAGAAATAAATTTCATGTGAGGAGTAGATTATAAGGATCTTAGATCAAAGAGACTATATTCTATGAAGCAATAACACTATCTGGGTTAAGGTACTATGGAAAAACCACATGTTTGAGGAAGAATCTTGGGAACCAAAAGATGAGATGAAATAGAAGTACACTCAACTATTTTCACCTTTGTATATAATATAATGTTTTATGGGTGAAGCTGTTAATGGGGGGAAATGTGACACCCCAATAATTTATAATATACATCTTTCAAAATATACTCAATCTCATTGACATCTTGTGACGCATAAAACTTTGGGTTTAAACAAAACCCAATACTCTATTGAAATATTATTATTATCTCAACATGAACATTATAACCCCGCAATTAAATTGGATGGTATAGATATGAGTAAATAAATTAATAAACATACATTTAACACATTAATAGAATAAATTCAATAGTTAGATACTAATTAGAAAGAAAATAATAACCATTTGAAAGATAAAAATTGTTTTTTGAAAAATAAAATTTCTCTAAAATGATGTTTAATAGCACTTTGTAACTACAATTTGAAACTAATTTTTAAAAATTTTAGATTTTTTTTTTAAATGTACTTAATTTTTGAAATCAACATATCAAAATTATCTAATACTTTTTTTTTAAGAAAAGATTCATTTTTCGATAAATTGTAAAAATAGATTTGTATTGAAAACTTATTTGTAAATTAAATAATTTACAATCCAAATTTTATTTTAATATTTTCTTAAAAATAAAATTTGGTCAATTATATTTTAATTGATCTAAATTATTTCATTGTAATCCATTTCATGTTGAATTTTCATATAAAATATTTTTCATCTTTTGAATGTTTTATTTTTTGAAAATAATTTTCTCTATATGTTTGTGGGTTTAATTTTAAATTAAAATATACCACATATTTGAGTTAAATTTGGAAAAATGTATTCCATATTTGGGATCATGAAAATATATATTTTCTAATAACTTCAACTTAATTTTAGACTATCACAAATCATGAAAACAATAAAAAGTATTTACCAAAGTTAAAGTAAAAATGGGTTTACCGGGATGTTGAACTAAAATGATAATGGTTAAAAATGAACCAAAAAATATCTAATTATTTATTTACATTCATATTTTACCTTATATATTATAATGATAAACTTTAGTTCATTTTTTATCATTATTTCATGAGAGTAATATGGGTGGAATTTATTTTTTTCATAAATTTCATGTGGGTCCTCTCCCCCGGTTATAAAAGGCCACCAACACCCATCTCCATTCCACACTTCAGAAAACAATTTTATTGTCCAATAACTACCCAAATAACATTAATAATTCTATACTATCACACATTATTCCTTTTTGGATCATAAATATTTTCTATTAAGGATTTTGGTTCAATCCAAAATAAGTTTTATGAAGAAGAGGTAACATCATTAATCGAATGTTTTATTTTATTTCTCCATTATCCTCCTTCAAATAAAATTAAAACAATATGATATAATAAACGTTGTATTATAAATATATATAGAGATTTTTTTGATAATTTAATTACAAAATAAATTATTCTCCACCCTCAAATGGGAAATGAAACTATTGATCATGTGTACGGTAGACTACCACCTCACAAACCGATGTAATTATTTTTCCATTAACACTTCTTATAGATATACATAATGATGTATAAAATTTTCATATCTGATATTTATGGTATAGTTATATTTTTTAATTTTAATATTATATATACCTTATTACATTCCATTCTCTAGATAATACGATAATGTCACTCATGTGTACAGTGGACTGCTGTCTCGCAAAGCGATATGATTTGTTTTTAATTAATTATTTATGTTTAAGGTAATATGGAATATTTTTGATGTTTAAATATGATATTATTGATGTATTAAATATTTTTAAATGTAATATATCTTATAATTTCTTTCCATATTATCCGTTGATTAAATTATAATCTTGTTCGTGTGTACGAAAGACTACCTCCTTACGAAGCAATGTTGTTTTTTTTAGTACTACATCATATAGATGGTATTTTTAAGGTTATTCAAATAAATAATATTATATTTATCATATATTGATCATAATTTAAGTCAAAAATAACACGTAACTTTCTTCCTTCATCATCTTCTAAAAAAAGAAATGGTACTCATGCGTATATATGACCTACTATCTCAATGATTTTAATGTAGTTCATTTTTCATTACCATATTACAAGTATGGTTTAAAAAGTATAATTTATGTATAAGAATGTTAATTTTGTAATTTTTCACATTATGTAGTTGATTAATTAATAATAACTTTAACCTTAGTCAACATACCAAAGTGATTTTTCACATATGTGTTGATTATTGTTAAAATATCCGACATGAAATTAATTGGTTAATTAATTTAATAATACATGGTAAAATTCAAAATAAAAGGAATAATAATATTTAAAATGGTTTTTAAGAAAGTAAATAATTAACATAATTTTAATATTTAGTAATATAATGAACACATTTGAAAAATTCGGCTCATTGTATAGGATCTATCTAAACAACCCTTTCCTTCAGGTTATGAAATTTATCTCCCTAACATACTTTATCTCTCCATATTTAATGTTATAGTATTCTTATTAATTATGTATATATGTCTCTAACATATATACCATGATTATTACCCTTAATGTTAGGGGGTAATACATTCCTTATGACTATTTCTCAAATGTATTCATTATGAGATTTCCTTTGATTAATATATGAAGTATGATTATGAAACACATTTATTTCTATGTGAAATTATTATGTTATTAATTATTATTGATTTATATTATGTAACAAACATAGATCATGAAAATTTTAGTATAGGTGAACCCAAATATTTCTCAGATGAATTGGTTAAATCATTAGTCTCGTGAGGCCTCATGTATGGTATTATGGAGTACATACAATCCAATATGGGGCATTTTCCACCATGTGATATTGTCTGGGTAGTTATCATTAACTCATATGTTTGTCATGTTATATGTTCTTTCCACATTTCCTATATTTTAATTATAACAAACCTTCTATTTATTACACAATAAAACACGAGTTATTACATAAACATGAAATTAATACAACACTGAAGATCGAGAGGTCTAGTGTCATTGGGGTTCAGGAACATTACATGACAACTTAAGACATAAAATAAAACATATTTATTGAAAAATTAATTTACATGACCATAACATTCCTTCGTAATTATAATTTAATGAAATAACCTAAGGACATACATAATAAAAGGGTGATCTATAAGGCCCAGTAAGGGAGTAAATAAGGAATAACATTAAGAATAAAATATATTTTAGGCAATAGACATATCAATGGAGCATAAGATAAAAATGAATGTAAAGGCGTGATATAACATGACCTCTATAACATATAAATGTGGAACAACATGAAACATTGCATCATTATCATAAAGGAATCAAGTAAACCCATATCCCAACATGGTGGAAAATTTTCCTAAAAGGAATCAGGTAAACCCATTTCCCAACATGATGTATATTGATACTATAAATTACCCAATTCATTAGAGTGTTATCAGGGCACACCCTTCATAATCATTTCAATCTCATGCTTAAGTACGCCACATAGATCATATAAAATGGATTCACTAAACACAATAATTTATTCTATGATAAAGAAATGTGGAATATATACATGAATGTCTATAATCAATATGTATACATGCATAAAGATTAATTGGCATGGTATTCACTATAAGATGATTTTGGCATGGAAAATCACGATGCAATATCGACAGCCTAACAACGTGACATAAAAATTCATAAAAATGGTTGATGGGAGATAAAGGGGTCTCCCATGATCTATAAATGAAACAGATAGTAAGGGGTCATATAGATACATTTCCCAACATAAGAAATTTGTAAATAGAAGGTGTGACATAATAAAGAAACATGATGAAAGAGGGGAAATGGAATAACTCTTACAAAATTTCAGCATGGTAATGGGTGTGCATAGGAGGGGTTAATGAGATATAAAGAGGGATCTAATAATAAAAAAATAATAAGGGCAGTATGTGGGATGTTTGAAAACATACTCCTTCATTTTTAATAGAAAAAAAAGGTGTAACGAAATAAGGAAACTTAGATAAAAATAAGAAAGGAAACCCTTACTTGAGTGTGTGACTTCAAAAGCATGAATAGGGGATTCATGAGAGATTGGGGCACATTGGGAGGATTACAGAGTGTGGAGGATAGGGTAGGGACATGATCTCAAGGATTTTTAGTGTATAGAAGTGGGAGCTTGAATGGGTTTATATAGTAAATGAGAAGGGGATTCTTTATTATTTCTCAAACTTAGGTTTTGGAATCTATGTAATTAAATATTCCAAACCACAAACCTTACCATGTTTTTTACCCATGTTGATTTCCAAAGAGGATTGGAAGACGTTATTTTATAATTTTAGTGTCAAAAATATTAAAATATTAGCCTTGCTTATGTGGAGATGAGTCACCTTATTAAAGAAATGAATTTAAAATCATAAATAATATTATACATTTTAAAGTATTTACTAAGGCTTTATAAAATAAGTAAAACAAATATAAAATAAAATTATTTTAAATTTAAAACATATATTGGGCCATTAATACCCATTATAGTATTTATTATATCATTTGGGGATCATTATGATGTCATAAAACACATATTTTATTTATATGGTATTTAATTTTTACCCAAAAATTTGATTGCCTCTCAAAATTATGAAAAATTAAATGTTGGATAATTTTGACATCCTGATTCCAAAAATAATATTCATTTTATCAAAATAATTTTCTAAATATTTTAATTTTTACTTTTAAAATGAAAACCGATAATTATTGTAAATTCATAGGTTTTGAAAAAAAAATGTTTTTAAACATTAATAAAAACTACATTTGACTTAATAAAAATTATATAATAATTTATTATTCATAAAAGTAAATTGATAATAATATTTTATTAAAATTTTAATTATTTCAATAATTCCTCAATTCCTTAAAATAAATTCTTTAAAAATACACTTTTTGTTTTATCGTATAAAAATATAATTCTTGTCAAACTAATTTCCAAATCATTTAATGATTAAGAACTAATATAATAATCATTAAAAGGTATTTTTTAATATATTATTAATAAAAAAAATTATTTTAATAATATAATGTATATATTTCTCAAAATTGTCATTTTTACCCAAAGGCTTAATTTATCAAATTCATCATTTTTTTAGAAAGCCTATTCTCATAAAGGAATTGATGGAATACAACTTTTATTTATAAAAATGGATTACCCAATAAGTAATTAATAACTTGTTACATAACCCCTTATAAAACTCACATAATACTTAAGGGTAAGGTGTGAGATGGTGATAGACTCTTGGGGTGGCTTAGATAACATTGCTTGGGTAGTAATCTGTATTAACATAAACTTATCTTGTAGGTTATTTCATTCAATATTAACATGTTAAATCTTGGATTGGGATTGGTCAAGAGTAAATCCCAGTAATGCTACCTCCTTTTTGAGATTTTATAAATGAGTTTTTTTATGGCCCAAATCTAATGGATGAGGTCATCCCCTCCTTTTTCTCTGTCAAAAGGATTTTCTTTTAAAAAATTATATTTATATCAGTCATGTGCTCACTACTCAATGTCTATATTATCAATAGTAATGATACTTAATGGTCATTTAAACCCATGAATAATAATAAAAATGAGTGCATGTGTTTTCTATATCCATAAGATATTAAAAGAAAGGGAATTTTATTCATAAATGATCGGATCGTTACAACATTACCCCCTTATGAAATTTCTCCCTCAAAATTTCATTTTCCCATACAAAAACAGATGAGGGTAACTCTGCCTCATGACGTCCTCTGGTTCCCACGTGGCTTCTTCAAAATTGTGGTTTCACCACAACACCTTGATAAGGGGCATCGTCTTATTTCATAGAACTTTTTCTCTATAATCTAAGATCTTCACCAGCTTCTCTTCATAAGAGAGGTCATTATCCAATGGTACCAACTATGGATTCATTACATGTGATGGGTCGTGTATGTACTTCCTCATGAGTGATACATGTGATACATCATGTACTTAAGAAATGTTCAATGGGATTGTTATTCTATAGGCCACTACTCCAATGCGATCAAGGATCTCAAAAGGGATAATGTACATTGGACTAAGATTTACCTTTTTTTCAAATCTCATAACTCTATTCCATGGTGATATGCATAGTAATACCATGTCTCCAACATCAAACTTGATGTATCATCGATGATTATTAACATAGCTCTTTTGTCGACTCTGAGCAGCTTTAATATGTTATTGGATGGTCTTAACCTTCTCCACCATTTCTTTGACCATTTATAGACCTAGAAGTTTTGGCTCCCCAACATTATCCCAACTTGTCAGTGTTCTAAACCTCTTCCCATAAAGGGATTTATAAATGGCCATTTGGATGCTTGAGTGGAAACTATTTTTGTAAGAGAACTCAACTAAAGGAAGATATTGATCCCATCCTCCTTTGAATTCCATTGAGTATTCTCTGAACATGTTCCAAAGTTTTTTTATAGTACACTCAGATTTTCCATCATTTTGAGGATGATAATCCATATTGAAGTTCAGCTCAGTATTAAGAGTGTGTTGGAGACACTTCCAGAACATAGAGGATAATCTAGGATCTTGATCGAACTCAATCAATAGTGGTACTCCATGCAGCCTTTCCACTTCTTTAATGTATATCTGTGCTAGTTGATCTAATTAGAAATCCTTCCAAATTTTAATGAAATGTGTAGTCTTCGTATGATGATCCAAAGTAACCCAGATAGTGTTGTTTTCGTTGAATTTCTTCATAAGTATGGTGACAAAGTGCATGGTGATGTTTTCCATTTTTCATGTTGGTATGGGTAATTATTACATCATACCTTTAGACTTATGCCTCTCAACCTTCACTTGCTGACATATTAGTCACTTTTATGTATACTCACTGCTATCCTTCTTCATGTTATCCCACCAATAATGCTCTCAGTGATCTCGATACATCTTTTTGTTTCCTTGGTGAATGGATAAATTCAATCTATGTGCATCATATAAAATTTAATTCTTTAACTTCGGATTTTATGAAAAACATAGTCTTGAAAAAATAATCTTTCAATTCCTTCTTCATTAACATTTATCTCCAAATATTTTCATTTTCTGATAGTTTCCACATTCTTCTGAATTCCCATATCATCCTTTTAAGCATCCTTGAACATGTCCAAAAGTGATGGTTGAGAAATCATTAGTGAAAGGATTGATGAAATTTCCTTATTTATTCTTCCCATTTCCATCTTCATTAAATCTAATATGATTGTATCCTTTTCAATTCTCATCAATGAAAGAGTTTCTGGATTCTTTCTACAAAGATCATCTAGCACTTCATTCGCTTACCCCAAATGGTAGTGAATTGAGAAGTCATAGTCTTTGATCATCTCTAACCGTCTTTGTTGGCTCATATTCAACTCTTTATGAGGGAATATATACATATGTATTTTTTGATCTGTTTATATTTCACACTTTTTCACAATAGGTAATGTCACCAAATTTTCAAAGCAGAGTTCACTACATCCAACTCCATGTCATTTGTTGGATAGTTCTTCTCATGAACAATCAATTTCTTTGAAGCATAGGAAATTAATTTTTCATTTTACATCAACACATATCCCAATACCTTATTTGAAGTATCATTGAATTCCATGAAACTTCCTCCACTTGTGGGTAGTGTGACCATGAGTGTTGTGATAATCTTCTATTTCAACTCCTTGAATCTCTCTTCACATTCATCATTCTAAGAAAACGTTACACCCTTCCGAGTTTCTTGGTAAGAGTGTTTGAAAATATTAAGAAATTTATCACAAGTCATAAATAGTATCCATAAAACCCAAGGATGCTACGTATATATGCCATATTTGTTGGCCTTAGTCATCCCTCAATAGAATGTGTCTTAGAGGGATCCCTAGATATCCCATTTCTTGTAATGATATGCCCCAAGAATGATACTTACTTTAACCAAAACTCACACATGATGTACATTGCACCGAGATTCTCCTTTTGTAATGTCTATATTATTGTGCTTAGATTCTCCTCATGCTCCTCCTTGGTTTTAGATTATATTAGAATATCATCTATAAAGACTACCACAAATTTTACAAGGTAATATCTAAAGACTCTATTCATCAAGTCTATAAATATTGTTGGAGCATTAGTGAGTCTAAAAGGAAATATTATGATTTCATAGTGCTTGTACCTTATAAGAAATATAGTCTAGGGGATATCCACTATCTTCACCCTTACATGGTAATATCCTGACTACAGATCCACCTTGGATAATTATTTTGATCCACATAACTGATCAAACAAGTCGTCAATTAATGGTAATGGATACTTGTTCTTTATGGTGATTTTTTTGAGCTCACGATAATCAATGCAAAGGTGCATTGACCCATCCTTCTTCTTGACAAAGAGGACTGATGCACCCAATAGTGAAGCACTTGGGCATATAAACCCTTTATCCAGATTCTCCTATAGTTGATTCTTTAGCTCCTCAATATCCACAACTTCAATGATATATGGAGTTTGGGATATAGGCAATTACCTAGGTATAAGATGAATCCAGAATTCAACATCTCTTATCAGAGGAAGACTAGGCAATTCCTCTAGAAACACATTAGTGAATTCCCTCAAAATAGCCATGTATTCAAGGATGGATCCTTCTTTAGAATCAATCATCTGAGAAAGATACACATTTTCATAGGGAAGTAATATACATGCTTGAGAAGACAGTTCTAAATAAGATTTATCCTCATTTCACTTGTATATAATCAGGTGTTGATTCACCCTATGGAGAGTGATTTCCCTCTCACAGAAATTTATGTCAGCTCTATATAGGTAAATCCAATCCATTCCAATAATTACATCAAATTCCATAATAGGGAGTATGAAAATGTTCACTGGGAAGATCAATCTACAAATTGTGATAGGGGATGAGTTATATTCATGGGATGCAATAATTGACCCATTTTCCATTCTCACTGACATCTCTACTTCAATGATTTGTGGTGGTGTTTGGAATTTTCTATTAAACATTTGGGATATAAAATAATGTCTAGAACCATAATCAAAAAGTGCATTCTCTATTCTTGAATGAATAACTAGAATACATGTCACCACTTCATTGTTAGGATTTGCTTCGGCAGTAGTGATGGAAAAAAGCTCCCCCTTGCTGCCTTGGATGTTGTAGGTTTCCTCTAAAAACCCTTGGTTGGGGCACTGTTTTCCAAAGTACCCTGGTTATTTTCAATTGTAGCAATGAACAATGCATTGAAGGTCGAACAGATCATTCCTCTCCTTGGTCACAACAGCAGGTTTTTCATGTTGTCAATCATTGGACATGTTCCCTTTCTTCCACACCTAAAGCATTTCCTTATCCCTTTTAGGCAATTTATAAGGTTCTTTTATCCACACTTTTGGAAAGTGGGGTGCTGGAATTTCTAAGCATCATTGTATTTACTCATCGGACTTCCATAATTAAAGGCCATTATTCACTTCTTATCCCCATGATACCCCTGTGATTCTCCGATCTCTATTTCGACTTTGAGGTCACATCAAACAACTTACTCATAGTTATCTAAGTCATAGATTGATATGTATTTCTATAGACTAGGTTTTACCCTGCCAAATAAGAGTTTAACCTTGCATTTGGGGGTAATGAAAAAGACAAAGGCTTATCGTGCAATCCTTGTGATGTTTTCCTCGTATGATCTGACAGATTAGTTATCTTTTTTCTTAATGGAAATGAATTCACTTTCCATATTAATTATGAGGGAGAGAGGAAAATATGAATCAAAAAACGTTTTCTAGAAATCCTTCCATTACAACACCTTGATATCTACCTTAGGCTTCTTATTTTTTATCAATGTCCGCCATTAATAAGCTTCACCCTCCATATGAAAAGCATCCATAAGAACCTTCTCTTGTTTGGAGCATTAAAGGATGTATAAAATCTTCTTAATGGAGTTGATCCATTGTTTGATGATTAAAGGATAAGATGATCCATTGAAAGTAGGGGGAATTTGTCTCATGAACCTCTTGATTGTGACTTGTTTATTCTTAAGGGAGGTTGGATGTTCCTATTGAACCATGTTTCTATTCAAAACATGAGTTAATAGAGAGAGTATCATGGCAAAGTTTGTGATTATTACTCCCATCAGATTGGGAATCTCATTAGAATAGTTGTCACATTGATCTTTATATCAGTTGTTAGCTCGAATCCTCAAATTACCGAACATTATCTAGAATAAAATGAAATTTTGGGGTATGTATATTAAACTATTAAACACATAAAGGAGAATCCAATAACAAAAAGGGATAACTTATAAATTAAATTTATTTCCTTAACTTATAAATTTTTAGGCTTCAATCTATGTTATCCATGATCAATTTCCTAGAATATATTATTAGGGGGAATTTTTTCCCCTTAATAATGGTTTTTACTAAGATTATTAATTTACTAAAGAATATCCCCCCAAGAGTGTCAAACCAAGATTTCTACAAGACCCATTGTCGTGCACCAGTTCCCATTTGAGTCTAGCTCAAAGTTGTGTGTTCGGGTTTTAACCTAAGATACATTTGTGCTAGATCCACCTCTACTTGTTCGCATCTAGAAATGAATGTATTTTCTTGATAAACCACATAATTTTTACTCACAAAAATTTAGGGATTATTTTCTTATACTCAATATTATCCCTTAGTCTTTTATAGCAGTTTTATGACCCTAATCTCAAAAATAACTAAACATATCATTTGATACCAACTATAACAACCCTACTCTTTATTACACACTTAAACATGATTTATTAAAAAAAACATGCAGTTAATAAAACCTATATGATCGAGAGGTATAATTTATTTGGTGATTATGAACATTACATGACAACTTAATACATAAAATACAAAATCATTATTAAAAAACTTCTCTTACATGACCACAAAATTTCTTCGTACTTATCATTTCTTGGGATAACCTGAAGACATACAAAAGAAAAGAGTGAGCTATAAACCTCAGTAAGGGATTAAAAGAGGTATAAAATGAATAAAAAAATACATTCTAGGAAATATAAATATCAATGGAGAATAATAGAATCATGAACATAAAGGTAGGATATAGCAAGATCATCATAATATAGAATTGTGGCAACAACTTAAAACATTGCATAACTAACATAAAGGAATCAGGTAAACCCCAATCCCAAAATGGTGGAAAAGTTTCCTAAATTTAATCAAGTAACCCCCTATCCCAACATGACGTATCCTGAAACTAAACATTACCTAATGCATTGGATCTCTATCAGTGTGTACCCTTCATAATCATTTAAATATCCTTCTTAAATGTGCCACATAGATCATATAACATGGATTCATTAAAAATCATAATTTATCCACAATAAAGGAATATATAATGAATAAATGAAATTATATAATCAAAAATTATATGTGTATAAAGTTGAATACCTTTTACAGATAAATGGGCATGGTATTCAATACACAATGATTTTGGCATAGAAACATGCGGTGCAATTTTGGAAGCCTAACAGTGTGACATAAAAATTTATAAAAATGGTTGATGAGAGAGAAAGGGGTATCCCATCCTATATACATGAAATGGATAGTAAGGTTTCATATTGATACATGTCCCAACATAATTAATTTGGAAATAGAAGGCATAACATAATAAAGAAACATGAAGAAATAGAGGAAATTGAATAATTCCTATGAAAGTTCGGCATGGTAACAGATATACATGGGATGGATTAATGAGAGATAAAGATGTATACCATCATAAAAACATAATAAGTTGGTATGGGGGAGGTTTGAAAACATACCCCATCATTTTTAATTGAAAATAAAAGGGTGTAACAAAATAATGAAACTTGGATAAAAATGAGAAAGGAATGAAACCCTTAGTTGATTATGTGACTTCAAAAGCATGAAGTGGGGATTCTTGAGAGCATGGGGTGCCTTGGTAGGATTATATAGATGGAATTACAATGTAGGGACGTGATATAGGTATTTTTAGTGAAGTGAAGTGGGCGGTTGGGTGGGATTATATAGGAAATGAGAGGGGAATTCTTTAATATTTCACAAACATAGGTTTTTGGACACTATATAATTAAATATTCAAAATTTCAAAAAATCACATGGTTTTTTCCCTAGGATTAAGGAAAATAGGAGTGGAAAAAAATAATTTTAGAAGGCAAATTTCCTAATAGATTAAAATATTATCCTTGCTTATGTGGGGGTGAGTCGCATTATTAAATAAATGAATTTCAAATCAAAAAATATATTATACATCTTGGAGGATTCACTAAGGCTTTATAAAATAAGTAAAAAAACTAAATCACATTATTTTAATGGGAAAACATATATTGGGCCAAGAATGCCAATTATAGTATTTATTACATCATTTTCAGATCATTATGGTGTCATAAAACACATACTTTATTTATACAGTATTTAATTTTTACCCAAAAATTCGACGCTCACAAAATTATGAAAAATTAACCATTGGATAATTTTGATGTACTAGTTACAAATATAATGTTAATTTTATCTATATACTTTTATAAATATGTGAATTTTCTCTTTTAAAATGAAAACCGGATTTTATTGAAAATTCAGAGGTTTTTATAAAAAACAGTTTTCAAACCGTAATAAAAATTTCATTTGAAATAATAAAAATTATATTATCATATATTATTCATAAAATTAATTTTATAATAATATTTTGTTAAAATATTAATTATTTCAAAAATTAATTAATTCCATAAAATAAATTCTTTAAAAATACTGTTTTTCTTTTATCATATAAAAAATAAAATTCATATCGAACTGATTACCTAATCATTTACAGATAAAGAACTAATATAATTATCATTTATAATAAATTTTTTTTATAATATTATTAATAAATAACCCTATTTTAATATAATAATGTATATATTTCTCAAAAGTACCATTTTTACCCAAAATGTCAATTTATTAAATTTATCATTTTTAAGAAGGACTATTCTTATAAAGGAATTAATGGAATAAAACTTTTATTTATAGAAATATATTATACAATAAGTAGTTAATACCTTGTTACATAAACTCTTATAACACTTACATAATACCTAATGGTAAGGTGTGTGATGGTGATAGACTCTTGGGGTGGATTGAATAACATCGTCTGGGTGGTAATCTCTATTAACATGAATCCTATCGTATACGATTCCATTCAAGATTAACATGTTGAAGCTCAGCTTGGGCATGGTCAAGAGTGAATCCCAGTGAAACTACCTCCTTTCTGAGCTCCGACAAATGAGCTTCGTACAGCCTGAGTCTACTAGATGAGGTCATCCTCTCCTTTGTCTGTGTCGAAATAATTTTTTAAAAAAAACATATATTTTTATCAATCATGTTGTCACTGTTCAACAAATATATTATTAATAGTAATGATATATAGTAGTCATTTAAATCTAACAATAATAATAAAAATAGTGCATGTGTTTTTCATATCAATATGATGTTAAATGAAAGGAAATTTTATTCATAAATGATTAGGTTGTTACATTAATGGTATTATGATATCATTCAATTAATTTTATTCTTACACTTGACTACTCATGTACCTTGTCATTTATGATATCATGTTATATATTTTACTAACCTTTTATGATTCTTTATTAGGTTTATTCTCTCACTAACATTTTTAGATCACCCTTTTCTTTATGTATTATCTTGGTTATCCCATGCATTTTTATGAGATCAAATGGATTTGGGGAGATAAATATTTTAATAAAATAAATATTCCATGTTTTTTCCTTTCTATGTATTGTGAACCTTGTAACACCCCGATACATTACAATACATTTATTTTAGAATAAATTTCATTTTGTTAATAACTTGCGATGGATGCAATATTGGGGTTAAAAAATGTGATATATAATGAAAATTAATTATTACAGCTTTTAGAAAAACATTTTTTTTAATATTTTCTAGATTCTTCCTAAAAAATTTATCTTATGCAGAAGTTTTTAAATATTTCTGAAAAGTTTAATTTATGAGGAATAATGAAAAATACTTAATTTTAATTGAAAAATGATTTTTCATTTAAAAAGATTATAATGATAATTTATATTTTTAGGTTTATTTAAAGTAAAATTAGTTCAAAATTATATTAATTAGTCTAATTTATGACACTTCAATAATTTTATTTTTTTTATTTTGATATAAAACCTATGCAAATTTATTGATATTTCCTCTTTAAAAACCTGTATTCTCACTTTATTCGCAGGAATAATTTTAATATAAATTATAAAAATTATATTAATTGAATTTGGAAAAATATATTCCATGTTTTAAATAATAAAAAATTATAATTTATAATAAGTTCAACATAATTTCTGACTAAATTAAATACATAAAATATTAAAAAATAATTACCATGGTTAAAATATAAATGGGTTTACCTAGGGGTTAACCTAAAATGGAAAGGGTAAAAATGACCTACACAATTGTATTAAAAAATATTTTATGTATATATTTCGACTTTTAACCATATAAGTTTCACAAATGGACCATTTTGGTCCCTTATGACCTATAAAAAAGGTGAGAGCACTCAATTCTTTTCAAAACTAGTAAGTTCATCCTCTTTCCCACTTATCAAAGGCCGCCAACTCCCCTATCCTCTATACACCATCAAACCTATTTGGTTCATACAATACCTAACCAAATAATATCCAAAATTTCATAAAATCTTCCTAGAATACTTATTTTGGTCATAAATTTATACTAGGAAGGCTTTAGTTGAAACCTAAGGAAGATACACAAAGAAGTGGTAATGATCTTCAATGAGTGTCTTTATTTTATTTCTTTCTCCACCTCCTTAAATTCTAATTAAACCATAATTATACAATAAACATAGTATATTAAATATAATATTATGTTTTAATAATAATTTAATAACCGAAAACCTACTCCACTTCAATCAAATGGGTTACAAATTCATCTTTCACGTATATAGAGGTCTACCACCTCGTGAACCGATGTCATTCATTCTTCTATTTCCATTATTCATAGTTGCATATGATGATGGATATATAGTATATATATTATATTAATGATATATCTATACCAATGGAGTCATTATATTATATATATATGTTTTTTAATTTCCATTCTATAGTGGGTAAGATAACGTTGCTCGTGTGTACGACACACTACCCCCTCAAAAAGCGATCTGATTCCTCTTTCACTAACACTTTAAATGTAATATGATAAGGTTAAATTTAATTATATATGTTATATGAATGAAATAATTATGATATTAATAAAATATTTATCTTTATTTAAAGAAAGTAAATATAATTTTATTTTTTACCTTTTCACTCGTTTAAAGATGATAACATCATTTATGTGCATGTGGACTACCGCCTTCACAAAGTGATGCGACTCAATTTTCATCACCACATAAAATGGATGATATATATATATATATAAGTATATAATATGGTATATAATATATTTTTATCATTATTTATAGATAAATTATTACTTACCTTCTTTTCATAATGATAATTGAAAAATGGAAACTTACTCAAGTGTATGTATGACCTACCATTTTCATAATGGTAACATACTTAATTTTTAACAACCATTTTCATCATGGGTTTTAAAAGTATAATTGATGTAAGAATAAGATAATTATTTCATGACTATTATTATGAAGATTATAGGATTATATATTATATTCAAGACTTGGATCTTTCATGATAAAACGTGCATGAGAAACTTGGAAATTATTACATGAAATAATAAAAAAAATCGAAGATTACTAACATATAGGTGATAATAAGTTTTAAAATGATCGTATATGACATTATAATTATAAATATTATTCTTTTATATGTCAATTAAAATTTTAAATCCACTATAAATTAGGATAAATAATGTTCAACCAAAAGGAAGTGTGAAGTAAGGGATGTCATCTCAATTTACATTTAATTTTAGGAATATTTTTTATTATTCACCAAATTAATTTTATGTGGTTTATATGATACCCCATGAAATTTATTATCATGACTAATTAATAATTAATATTATTTTATGTTTCAATTTAAATTAATTTTCATATGGTTATTTGACATGAAAATTACAATGTGGAAAAATTATTGTACAGCCTCACTTTCTTTTGTGATCGTTAACTCTCTCTATCTTGAAAAAATAAATTCCTTGTAATAATATTTTATTTCAGATTAAATTAATCATAAATATAAATATTATTTTATATTTTCTATTATTATTTCCTAATCTGTATACCACTTTTATATATTATGATTACTTTGATAGTTATTTGATTAATAAGGGAAATACTGATAAATCAGTATCCTATAATCAATATAGATATTTGATGATAAGGAACATTGTTCATTATAAAATTAACACATAGATAAGTGTGGAATGATTTGGAAATGAATATATGGGTGGGCCCATTATTAATATCCCCTCTATTAATCATCATGTATCATGAGACCAAATCAGTTGGCCAAGTCCTATGCATTTGTGATAAAGACTTAAACTATTTTGAGGATAGATATTGATAGTATATGTATAGTTAGACAAACCTGATGGGTTTGTGATTTTTAGTTTTAATATATATTTAGGATATGCCTTATTAGTGGAGGTATAGTTGTCTAAAATTAATGATTTTCCCTTAATAGTTTTAAACTTTCCCATGGATTGATTTTGACGGTATTAGTATCATGTGTTGGGGAAACAAGGAATCCAATAATAAACCATTTATTACAATGAGAATTAAGTTTTTGTTACTACAATACTTGATATTTTCACTATGATATTGTATATGTGTTCATTTAATTCTTAGTTTATTACTTAAATAGCATGTGGGTTGAGTTATTTACCTTTCCATATTGATTTTTTTATCTTACCATGATAGTCAAGTTATTTAAATGGATTGTGTGTTTACTTATTTACCATTCCATGTTGATTATAATTATTGATTCATGATATATTAAACTTTAACTAACCCTTATTTATAATTTTCTCTCACCTATTTTTTCTTTTCTCTAGAATCCAAGAAGTGAATTTTGTTTTATATTTAAGGATATGATGGAGAAAATATTTCTATTCTCAAAAAAAATTTGTAATTTGTGTTATCAAATGTAATGTAAGAATAAATTAGGTATCTATTTTACCAAGACTAATAAACTATTTGGTCCTTCAGGATGTGATTCTTTTTATATTTTGCTAATTTAATAAAAAAAACATCATGTCACGACCCGTCCTCGGGGCCCGTGCCATGACTACCCCAAGCCCGCCTTCCATAGGCCAGGGGCTGGCGACTAGCACCAAGGTGTAAATCCCAGTAGAAAGGGAAGGCATTGCCTTTGAAAAGTAAACAAAAACCATAGAGTAAGCAAGCGGAAAAGTAAACACTAAGTAAGAACAGAGTACAACTGAAAGTGCGGAAAAGTAAAAGGGCCAGTATACAAACCCAAACTGAAAGTAAAGTACAACTCGAAAGGGAAAACAGCAACTGTAAAGTAAAAGCCGCTACACCGAGCTGTCCACTGGAAATCCCACCTGAAGGGTGGGTACAGATATCTCCACTGCTCCTCGGGTCCCGTCGTCCGCTCCGAACACGTCCCGCCCAGTGGTCCACCTCCAAGTACTGTCCTGCTCTGCAAGCCTCAGCCAAGATCAACGTTGTCCGTCGTCTGCAGCCAACACAACATAGTGCGGGCACAGCCCGTGCAGGGGTGAGTATAAGCTACTCAGTAGGGACCCCGAGACCCCTGAAGGTCTCCCAAAATCCACAAAGGATAAACCACAAAGGTGAGATACAAACACGAATTAACAACCGACACTGCTTAGGTATATGCCCATACATATACCTAAGTCATCAATTCCAATACGCTCCAACCTCCGAGCCCAAGTACAACTCAGTCCACACAGGAAAGTATACGTATTCCACACAGGATAGCACAACACAATCCACACAGGATAGCACAACACAATCCACACAGGAAAATAACAGGATTCATCTCACACAGGTATACATCTTCGAAAGACGATAAAGATGATCTCCGATCCATCTAATTCGTCAGACCCACGAAGGATCGATAGGTAACTAACCCCCGCAAAGACCCACACAGGATCGGGCCCACACAGGACCTGTAGGCGCTGGTTCACACAGGACCGCTGAGCGCAAAGACCCACACAGGATCGGACCCACACAGGATCGGGCCCACACAGGACCTGTAGCACTGATCCACGTAGGATCGCTGAGTGCTGTAGTCGTCGTCGAATCCACACAGGATCTCTGTACTGTCATCGTCACAGTCACAGTGGCAGTAGCAGTAGCAGTAGTAGTAACAGTCGCAGCCAGCACTAGGGTTCCCGCACACAGCAAGCTCGATCGGGAAGGTCCGCTCCACGAGTCGAGAGGCTGATACATCAACTGTCACTAAGTCCAGAGTTGATGTATCCAAAAGTTCCGTATCGTCAACAGGAACTCAATGCAACAGACGGCGCGTCGATCGGACGCCTGGTCTGAGAGTTATTGGCTTTTTTCGTCCCAGGGGCCCGGTTGGTTTTTAAGTCAAAACCAACCCGACCATACTCCACCTGCGTCCAAACCTTGGGCATAGTATGCCAAAAGATCATTCTCACTAAGAGGAACACAAAAAAGCTGACGGCACGTCAATCGGACGTCCGTAACTCAAGATATGAGCGTTTCCGCTCCGAGGGCCCGGTTGGTTTCGTGTACGAACCAACCCGGCCGAACTCAAAGTAATCTGAAACCTCGAGTACGATATACCGAAACGACCGTCTCGATCCAAGGATCGTGTCGCCGCTGACGGTTCGTCAATCGGAGGTCCGTAGCTCAAGTTATGGCCAAAATACCGAAGTCGACTCGAAAACGGGGGGTCCGGGTCCGGGCCGACCCGGCCCGACCCCCCCCCCCCCCCCTAGGTCGGCCCGAACCGGGTCGACCCGAACCGAGTCGACCCGGCCCGGCCAGGCAACCCGCGACCCGCGCGCTGGGGTCCGGTGTGCTGGCGTCCGGCGCCAGCTGTGCACAGCGCGTCCAGCGCGCTGCGATTGGAGAAAAGGGGGGCAGAGCCCCCGTGTTTAAGAAACCAACGCCCCCCACCCCCCCCCCCCCCACGTGGAAGGGGGCCCGCTCCAGCCATCCGGGGGTTCAACCCCCGGGTCTTCAGGATAACGGTCGGCTTTGCCGGCCGTTCTTCATACACGCGGGACCCAGATGGGGTCCCGCCCTGACCATTGGGGCCGGCTTTGCCGGCCGCTTTGAAGACCGTCGTGGCACTGCCACGGCTGGTTTCTCCAGCGGCGCGCTGCCGCCGTTGAACTCTGCGGACCACCGGTTGCGCACCGGTGGTCCGTTTTGACCGCCGGCTGCGCCAAAACTCTCCTTGGGTCGAGAACTTTACTGCGGTGATCTCAAATCCTTAATGTTGTCCTGTTGCTTCATCGCCGACTAAACCGTACAACAAGAGAAAAAAAATGAAGGGTTGTCGGCCCGTGCTCGTACCGCTCGCACCCTCCGCGTTAAGTGCTAACAGTTGGCAAAATTAAACACTTGTTCCCAATAATTTATCGAGCACAACTTTAATTATCTAAAATTTAGCCAACTCCCAATAATTCTTATGTAACGAAAATATTCTCATCCCACGAATAAAACATGCGCGGATAAACTAGAAAAGTGCGTGTGTTGATCCGCGTTCTTTTTATAAGAGAAAGAAAGATGGAATGAAAGTAGTTCTTTCAAAAATAAATCCCTACCTCGGTTTCAAGTACGATGTTCGTCAACGACCCGCGGAAGACAACGTCGCGGAGGTCGGGCGTCGCGGTAATCGTTCGTCAATTCTGTTGACGAAGAGGTACGTCCGAAGAGGTACATCGTTGGTGAATCTTCGTAAGCCGATGAAGGAAGTCCGAGGAGGAAGCGTCGTTCCCTTTCGTTGACACGGAAGGCGTCGTCGATCTTCGGAACAACCGGCTACGAAGAAGAGAGGAGCGGCGTTCTTCGTCGGAGCTCGAAGGTTCTTCGCGTTCTTCGTCAAAGTTGAAGAAGAAGAAGAAGAGAAGAAGGCTTCAAAATCTCCCAATGAGGCTAGAGAATTCTAACCAAATAAAATAAGCTAAGGGCTTATTTTATTTACACACTTAACAATTTGAATTTCAAAGGTTTGAAATTCAAACAAATCAACTCCATTAATTAACAAAGTTGTCATGTCATTAAAAGAGGAGTTTAAGGGAGTTTAAAAAGAGAAGAAGAAGAGTCATGCTTCGGGTGGGCCCCACCACACTTAATCCTCCCAAGGGAGGTTAAGTGGTTGTGGGTTCCACCACTAACTCCCTTTGGTAGAAGTTAACCAATAAGTTAAAATAAAAATTTGTAATCCACAATTTTTATTTAACTTATTCTAAACTCCCAAAAACTAACTCTCAACCCGAAATAAACGCAACCTCGGAAAAGGTCTCCTTAAGCGAATATATGTGCTGCAAGTTCATCGGTGTCCTCGGAATTAAATTCCGAGCACCGGGTCAAAAGTTAGAAATTCCCGCTCGTTCGTTCACTGAACGTACCCGAGCCAAACTTCGGAAATTGATTCCGGGCACTCCGGGCCTCAGAATCAGGTGCCGTCAGAAACCACGCTCTTGTAAAATTCTAAAGAAAATTAAGAAAAAATTTCCCTTGAATTTTACGGGTCTTTACATTACTCCCACCTCAGGGCTTTACGTCCCCGTAAAGATACATCAAAAACTAGGGGAACAAATGAGGGTACTGAGCACGCATCTGAGCCTCCCGCTCCCATGTGCTCTCCTGGAGGTTCCCGTGCTGCCACCTGATGCGCACAAGAGGAATCGATCGCCCACGTAGGACCTGCTCCTGTCGATCCTCTATCTCCATCGGGACCCCCGTAAAAGTCGCCCCATCGTCAACGTCAAGCTCCCCATGGTCAATGATGTGCATCGGGTCGTGCACGTATCTCCTCAGCTGAGACACGTGGAAGACGTCGTGCACCCAGTGCAACTGAGGTGGTAGAGCCAGGCGATAAGCCACCTCGCCAACCCTGCTGAGGACCTGAAAGGGTCCGATGAAGCGCGGTGATAACTTGCCGCCACGGCCAAATCTCCGAATACCACATCGAGGTGAGACCCGCAAGAAGATGTGTTCGCCATCCTCGAACTCTAGTGGCCTCCGCCTCCTGTCAGCGTATGACTTCTGTCGGCTATGAGCTGTCCTCATCCGCTCCTGGATGACCTGGACCTTCTCTGTCATGGCCTGGACCATCTCCGGTCCCACAAGTGCTGACTCCCCTAGGTCTGTCCAGCACAAAGGAGATCTACAAGGTCGGTCGTACAACGCCTTGTACGGTGCCATCCCGATGGTGGAGTGGTAGCTGTTGTTGTACGCAAACTCCACCAAGGGTAGGTGGTCCTCCCAGCTATGACCAAAGTCGAGGACACATGCGCGGAGCATGTCCTCGAGAGTTTGAATGGTCCTCTCTGACCCGCTGCAGTAGTGGAGGGGTGACTATGAGAGACTAAAGGAAGGTTGCTCCATCTCTATCTACGAAGGATATCTGCAAAGAGGCTAGTTGCTCCGTTGCCTCCTCAAGTAGCTGAATGTCTGTCCTCCTGCTAAGGGAATCGGCTACCACGTTCCCCTTCCCAGGAGTATAGACTATCTCAAAGTCATAGTCCTGTAGGAACTCGATCCATCGCCGCTGTCTCAGGTTCAGGTCCTTCTGCGAGAAGATATACCTAAGACTCTGATGATCAGAAAAGACTGTAAAACGCTCGCCCATCAGGTAATGTCTCCATGTCTTCAGAGCGAAGACCACTGCTACTAACTCCAGGTCATGGGTAGCGTAGTTCTGCTCATGTGGCCTCAACTGACGTGATCCATAGGCGATCACTGCCCGCTCCTGCATCAGAACACATCCAATTCCGGTCCCTGATGCATCGCAGTAAACTACGTACCCTACTCCCTCCTCAGGAAACCTCAAGATAGGTGCGCTGGTTAATCTCTGTCTCAGCTCCTGGAATCTCTCCTGACATCTGTCTGACCACACGAAGGGTTTCCCCTTCCTCCTTAACGTACGGCGAAGCTGCAAAGATTTCTCCTTTGCCGAAAAGTGAAATCTGGTCTCATCCCCTGGATAAACCACGTTCCTTGCCTAATACAGTCAATCTGTGCATGGACCGTAGATATCCAAACCATTCCCAAGATGACGTCATAAGGCCTCGATGCTGCTACAAGAAGATTCCAGCCGAAGCTCTCGCCTCCTAGAGTAAGCTCACACTGCCGGCACCAGTGCGTAATCGTCGAGTCTGCTCCCGTAGGAGTCTCTAGCCGTAAGGATCGAGCCAACGGCTCTGTCGGAATCTCCAAGCTCCGAACAAGGGCAGCGGATATGAAAGAGTGACTCGCTCCTGTGTCTATAAGTACTGCAGCAAGGGTGGAATAGACACAGATAGTACCTCGAATCATCTCGGGTGTGCCGTGGTCGTAGGCCTCTACTGCCTGGAGCTGTGCCTGTCTCTGCCCGCCAGCTCCCTGTGTTCGGGGTGGACCTCCTGGTGGTGGTGGTGGCAGAGCCTCAAAGCGTCGCCCACCACCTGCTGCTCGGCCAGCTCCTCTTCCTCGTCCGTCTCCTCCCTGCGGACCGCCACAGTCGACCCTCTGCCTCTGCCTCGGTGGTCCCTCAACCGTCTGTTGCTCCTCGGCACGGCAGGTCGGGCAGTCACGAGCCATGTGGCCCTGCCCGCCGCACGAGTAGCACTGCCTGCCTCTCGAAAGACTGGCTCCTCGATGTGTGCCCCGCACTGCTGATCCATTGTCCTGAGGTCGTCTTCCTGAAGGTCTGGTCTTCCTGGACCCCTGAGTCATCCGTCAACTGCCTGCTGCAGATGACTCTGCCACGTGCCGCCCTGCGGTGGGTCTCGGCGCTGGTGTAGACTCAGAAAGGAAGCTCTCGATCAAAAGGTCTTTCTCCAGTACTCCTGTCTGAGTCGGTATGCTGAGGGAGATCAGTGATGCCCTGATCTCGTGTCTCAAACCCTGCTCGAAGGTCCGGGCCCGGAAGAATGGGTCTCGTACCATGTCGGTCGAGTAGCGCGAGAGATCAGTAAATCTTGTCGAGTACTGAGCGACAGTCATGCTGCCCTGACGCAGCTGAAGAAGCTCCTGGATACGCACCGCACGAAGGGTGGTTGGGATGAACTCCGAGCGGAAGAGGCTCTCAAAGTCCGTCCAAAGTAGGGATGCCTCATCGTGCACCTGGAGCATCAAGCTCCACCATCGGCCCGCTGCTGCGTATAGTAGGCTCGCAGCGAGGATCACCATGAGGTCTGCAGGTGTCCTCACTAGCCTAAAAACTCGTACCACTGCCTCCAGCCAGTCCTCGGCTGCCTGGGGGTCTGTCTCCCCACGAAACCTGGGTGTTCACTGGCGCTGAAACTCATGCAGTGCGCTGAGGAGACGTGCATTGTCAGCGGCTGGTGCTGGAAGCATCGGTGGCTCGACGGGTAGAGCTACCGCCGGTGCCACTGCTGACAAAGGGCCCTGCACCGAGGCCTCATCGCTCGGTGGGCTGTCATCACACTCGACTCTCGGAACCCTAGCTGGCTGCCATCGTGGGGCCATTCTGAAAAGTAATAGGTGTGCCACGGTCAAACAGTATACCTGGTGAGCTGACACAAAGTAATCACAAAGAAAACTTTGAAACACACACGCAATCAATGTTTTCGTGCATTAAGTCGGAAATCAGAAGTCAGAGTCCTGGTGTACGGATACGTCGGCTGCCGCACCAACACTGGACTCTCTGGACTGATAACCACACTCAATACGCTAAACATTATTGCTTCACATAGAAAAGATCAGAGTTCGCGGTAGAACCGAACTCCTCTGATACCAATTTGTCACGACCCGTCCTCGGGCCCCGTGCCGTGACTACCCCAAGCCCGCCTTCCATAGGCCAGGGGCTGGCGACTAGCACCAAGGCTTAAATCCCAGTAGAAAGGGAAGGCATTGCCTTTGAAAAGTAAACAAAAACCACAGAGTAAGAAAGCAGAAAAGTAAACACTAAGTAAGAACAGAGTACAACTGAAAGTGCGGAAAAGTAAAAGGTCCAGTATACAAACCCAAACTGAAAGTAAAGTACAACTCGAAAGGGAAAACAGCAACTGTAAAGTAAAATCTGCTACACCAAGCTATCCACTGGAAATCCCACCTGAAGGGTGGGTACAGATAGCTCCACTGCTCCTCGGGTCCTGTCGTCCGCTCCGAACACGTCCCGCCCAGTGGTCCACCTCCAGGTACCGTCCTGCTCTGCAAGCCTCAGCCAAGATCAACGTTGTCCGTCGTCTGCAACCAACACAACGTAGTGCGGGCATAGCCCGTGCAGGGGTGAGTATAAGCTACTCAGTAGGGACCCCGAGACCCCTGAAGGTCTCCCAAAATCCACAAAGGATAAACCACAAAGGTGAGATACAAACACGAAGTAACAACCGACACTGCTTAGGTATATACCCATACATATACCAAAGTCATCAATTCCAATACGCTCCAACCTCTGAGCCCAAGTACAACTCAGTCCACATAGGAAAGTATATGTATTCCACACAGGATAGCACAACACAATCCACACAGAAAAACAACAGGATTCAGCTCACACAGGTATACTTCTTCGAAAGACGATAAAGATGATCTTTGATCCATCTAAGTCATCGGACCCACGAAGGATCGATAGGTAACTAACCCCCTCAAAGACCCACACAGGATCGGGCCCACACAGGACCTATAGGCGCTGGTTCACACAGGACCGCTGAGCGCAAAGACCCACACAGGATCGGACCCACACAGGATCGGGCCCACACAGGACCAGTAGCACTGATCCACGTAGGATCGCTGAGTGCTGTAGTTGTCGTCGAATCCACACAGGATCTCTGTACTGTCATCGTCGCAGTCACAGTGGCAGTAGCAGTAGCAGTAGCAGTAACAGTCGCAGCCAGCACTAGGGTTCCCGCACACAGCAAGCTCGATCGGGAAGGTCCGCTCCCCGAGCCGAGAGGCTGATACATCAACTGTCACTAAGTCCAGATTTGATGTATCCAAAAGTTCCGTATTGTCAACAGGAACTCAACGCAACAGACGGCGCGTCGATCGGACGCCCGGTCTGAGAGTTATTGGCTTTTTTCGTCCTAGGGGCCCAGTTGGTTTTTAAGGAAAAACCAACCCGACCGTACTCCACCTGCGTCCAAACCTCGGGCGGAGTATGCCAAAAGATCCGTCTCACTAAGAGGAACACAACAAAGCTGACGGCACATCAATCGAACGTCCGTAGCTCAAGATATGAGTGTTTCCGCTCTGAGGGCCCGGTTGGTTTCTTGTACGAACCAACCCGGCCGAACTCAAAGTAATCTGAAACCTTGAGTACGATATACCGAAACGACTGTATCGATCCAAGGATCGCGTCTCCACTGACGGTTCATCAATCGGAGATCTGTAGCTCAAGTTATGGCCAAAAGACCGAAGTCGACTCGAAAACGGGGGGTTCGGGTCCGGGCCGACCCGGCCCGACCCCCCCCCCCCCCCCCCCGGGTCGGCCCGAACCAGGTCGACCCGACCCGAGTCCGACCCGGCCCGGCCAGGCAACCCGCGACCCGCGCGCTGGGGTCTGGTGTGCTGGCGTCCGGCGCCAGCTGTGCGCAGCGCGTCCAGCGCGCTGCGATGGGAGAAACGGGGGGCACCGCCCCCGTGTTTAAGAAACCAACGCCCCCCCCCCCCCCCCACGTGGAAGGGGGCCCGCTCCAGCCATCCAGGGGTTCAACCCCCGGGTCTTCAGGGTAACGGCCGGCTTTTCCGGCCGTTCTTCATACACGCGGGACCCAGATGGGGTCCCGCCCTGACCACCGCGACCGGCTTTGCCGGCCGCTTTGAAGACCGTCGCGGCATTGTCGCGGCTGGTTTCTCCGGCTGCGCGGCACCGCCGCCGGTCGCCGGCGCCGCCGCGCCGGGGTGGTGCACCGCCGTCGAACTCTACGGACCACCGGTCGCGCACCGGTGGTCCGTTTTGACCGCCGCCTGTGCCAAAACTCTCCTCGGGTCGAGAACTTTACTGCGGTGATCTCAAATCCTTAATGATGTCCTGTTGCTTCATCGCCGACTAAACCATACAACAAGAGCAAAAAAACAAAGGGTTGTCGGCCCGTGCTCGTACCGCTTGCACCCTCCGCGTTAAGTGCTAACAGTTGGCAAAATTAAACACTTGTTCCCAATAATTTATCGAGCACAACTTTAATTATCTAAAATTTAGCCAACTCCCAATAATTCTTCCGTAACGAAAATATTCTCAACCCACGAATAAAACATGCACGGATAAACTAGAAAAGTGCGTGTGTTGATCCGCGTTCTTTTTATAAGAGAAAGAAAGATGGAAAGAAAGTAGTTCTTTCAAAAATAAATCCCTACCTCGGTTTCAAGTACGATGTTCGTCAACGACCCGCGGAAGACAACGTCGCGGAGGTCGGGCGTCGCGGTAATCATTCGTCAATTCTGTTGACGAAGAGGTACGTCCGAAGAGGTACGTCATTGGTGAATCTTTGTAAGCCGACGAAGGAAGTCCGAGGAGGAAGCGGTGTTCCCTTTCGTTGACACGGAAGGCGTCGTCGATCTTCGGAACAACCGGCTACGAAGAAGAGAGGAGCGGCGTTCTTCGTCGGAGCTCGAAGGTTCTTCGCGTTCTTCGTCAAAGTTGAAGAAGAAGAAGAAGAAGAGAAGAAGGATTCAAAATCTCCCAATGAGGCTAGAGAATTCTAACCAAATAAAATAAGCTAAGGGCTAATTTTATTTACACACTTAACAATTTTAATTTCAAAGGTTTGAAATTCAAACAAATCAACTCCATTAATTAACAAAGTTGTCATGTCATTAAAAGAGGAGTTTAAGGGAGTTTAAAAAAAGAAGAAGAAGAGTCATGCTTCGGGTGGGCCCCACCACACTTAATCCTCCCAAGGGAGGTTAAGTGGTTGTGGGTTCCACCACTAACTCCCTTTGGGATAAGTTAACCAATAAGTTAAAATAAAAATTTGTAATCCACAATTTTTATTTAACTTATTCTAAACTCCCAAAAACTAACTCTCAACCCGAAATAAACGCAACCTCGGAAAAGGTCTCCTTAAGCGAATATCGGCGCTGCGAGTTCATCGGTGTCCTCGGAATTCAATTCCGATCCCCGGGTCAAAAGTTAGAAATTCCCGCTCGTTCGTTCACTGAACGTACCCGAGCCAAACTTCGGAAATTGATTCCGGGCACTCCGGGCCTCGGAATCAGGTGCCGTCAGAAACCGCACTCTTGTAAAATTCTAAAGAAAATTAAGAAAAAAATTCCCTTGAATTTTACGGGTCTTTACACATAAGATCTGGGTTGCTGGAGTTGGGGTTTTTATAGTTAGTATCAGAGGAAGTTTATTAGAAACCATTGGAACTAGATTTATGAGAAATATAATTAAAGGTCATAACCTTATGATATAATATGAGGATAAGTATATAAAAATATCATAATGACTTAGTAAAGTATGTATTATATTATTTTTACTTGAAATGCATTTCATTATGGATAATTCAAGTGGATGTTGTTCTGATACTGATGAATAGTGGGGTAATAACTCTGAAAAGACTACATTGTGATTAACATAATCATCATTTGGTGCATGAAAGAAGGCCTTACTATGCACTTTATTTGACATTCTAGAGGGATATTCCTGGGATAATTCAAATTTTCTTTACAAAAAATTACGAAGTATTTGAAAAATAAATATCCCCCAAATAAACCAATATTTATGATACTAATATTTACATTTCTTAAATATTAATTAATGAAAAGTGATACATCATATTTGGTTTTATAAATTATGATTTAATAGTCTTTATTATATGATCTAATCTAGTATATTCCATTCTCTAGAAATAGAACATTAAATTAATAAGGGTATCAATAATCATTTCCAATGTAGATATTAACCTAATGAGTAATTCAATTCAGATATTATTTTAACTTAGAACATTTTGGATATGTTAGTAGAACTTAATCAGTATATGAAAAATAACCATTCTTGGATAGATTAACTTATTCTATGACGAGATCATCCTATATTTTCCCTCTTTATGTAATAGAGTCCCTAATCATATATTGGGATAACTATTTCAATAGAATATGAGGAATGGATTAAGTCTCTGGGAATGATATTTATGGGGTGGGTATATCATGAAAAGGAAATGGTTAAACATGTATTATATTATCTAAAAGAAATTTTTCATTAATAGGGGGTAACTGATCCAAATTACTAGGGAGGGAGAGAAAATGGAACTCATGGAAAGGAATACTATTAAGGAGAAATTTTTTGACAAGTATTTACCTTGGGATAAATAAACCGAGACGAATATAATGTTATTTAAATTAAAGAAAAATGATGAATAAATTATTTCATAGTATGAAGAAACTGTTATAATGTTATCTATATAATATTTGGATTACATGTGTAACATGGAGTGAAATACTTCCTATTTATTTACGGGACATAAGACATGTCTTTAAAGGTTAATTATCTCTAAAAAAATTCTTTATAATATAAAATATTTTTATCTACTATAAAGATAGAGAAACAATTCCCCATTTCTTATAGATTTAAAAGGAGTAAAGATAAGAAGAGTAAAAGAGAGAAAATAGTTAAAGGGAAAAATAGAAAGAAGGATTTTTATAACATGTGATAATTGTTGAATGAATCGCCTGAGGAAATTATTGAAGAGATTGTAAGTTTGAAATAATTGTGTCGAAAAGGGTCATCAAGTTAATAAAGAAAGGGGAATAAGTTTTAAATTTTTATTCTATTTTCTAACTGCAGAGTGATGGGGATCTATGCAAAAAAAATTCCCCATGCATAAAGTGAATCCAACAAAAAAGAGACCAATGGACTAAGGGAAAATTTATGTGATCACTACAACTAAGGTGGAAGTTACCAATGACATGGTAGAAAGTACATTAATCGTATATTCTAATTTAGACACTACTTTCTTTGATTTTGGATCCTAGTACTTATATATATATATATATAGATTTTCCAGAAAATTAGACACTTTAAATTTAATATAAGAATGGATGTTTTAGTTAAAACTCCTTGGGGAAGGCTCATAGAAACAAATATGTGTCAAGAATCCCTCATTATGACACATACACATGCTATATTTTTTAACCTTATTGTGATACATATGGTTTAATTTGATATTATTCATGGTAAGAACTATCTTTCAAAATATGATGTAAGAATTTACTATAAGAAGAAGGAAATTGTGATTCATAAAAAAAATTTAATTTCCTTATCATTACAGTAGAGACTAAATCATCTAAGTCATACCTTGATCAACTAGAATTAGCAAAAATTATTATGATTCTTAGGGGAAGAATGTAAAACAAAATCTAGGGATGGAGAAGGATATCTTCAAATTGAGGATTCACAAATTATACATGAGTACATTGATTAATTTTATACGGAGTAACCTGGACATATCATAGAGCATGATGTTTAGTTTTTAATATATTTAAACCCTAATTCAAGAACAATATCAAATAAACCCAATAGAATGTCCACTTTGGAATTATTAGAGTTCAAGAAACAACTAGAGGTGTTGGGTGATAAATGATTTATTCTCCCTATATTTTCCCCATGGAAAGCCCATTTTTTATTCATAAAAAAAATATAGATCCATGAGGATATGCATTGATTATAGGGAAATAAATGATATTATAATAAAGAAAAAGTATCCTATGTCCTTAATTAATGATGTATCCAATCAAAATATTGAATCCCAATATTTTTAAAAGATTGAACCTCATTTTGGGTATTGTAAATTATGAGTAATGAAGGAAGACATACTGAATATTTCTTTTTGAATGAGGTATATAAATTACGAGTTAAAATTAATTACACCTATATTGACTAATAAACCCTACATTTTTATGGATTTAATGAATAGATTATTCAATGAATATCTTGTTGATTTTTTTATGGTATTCATTGATGATATTGGATGTATTATAATTTCTAAGAGGACCATGATATTAACTTGTGGGTCATTCTTGAGACACTTAAAAGGAAATATTTATATGGGAAATTTAATAAGTGTTATTTCTATATTAAATATGATTCTTTTCATGGCCATATTGTCTCAATGGATGAAATATAATTTTATCCAGTGAAGAAAATGATAGTGAAATAATTTCCTACACCAATGAAAATAATTGAGGTACGTAGATTTATTGGCTTTATGGGTTACAATATATGACTCATTATAATTTCTTCATATTTATCCAACCCATTAACCAAACTTGAAAAAAGAGGGGTTATGTTTGTTTGGAAAAATTAATTTAAAGAATATTTTGATAGACTAAATAATATTTTGGTCAACGATATGATTTTGACTCTACCATATAAATGTGATGGGCATGTGATATACGGTGAAGCATTGATGAAGGGATTTGGTTGTGTCCTGCTGGAAAATGTTAAAGTTGTTTCATTTGCATCAACATAATTGAAGAATTGTGAATATAATTACCCATACCATGATCTTGAGTTGATAGTAGTAATATCTTCTTTGAATATATGGATAAATTATCTATATGGTGAAATATGTGAGATATTCACTAATCATAAAAGACTAAAATAGATCTTTTCAAAGAAAGCGCTCAACACGAGTTAACAATGATGGATTGAGCTACTCATGGATTATGATTTCTTAATATACTACCATCCAGATAAAGGAAATAAGGTAGAAGCTACATTATGTAAGAAATAACATGGAGTTATAACCCCAATGGTTATTGAGAGGGATACTATTTTAATGGATCTAGTAATGATGGATATGGGAATTATGAAGGAAGAGGAGAATTAAACCATTTTTTAAATGATTATAAAAACATATTTATTAGAAAGGATTGCTAATTATCAGTCTAATGATGAGAATATCATAATAAAGTTAAAGCTATAGATGATGGTAAATTAACGTACATTGTTTGTGAAGATAGTATTATAAAATTTAGAAAGAGGCTATGTGTTCCATCAATACCAGAGGTAAAAAATGAATTATTAGATGATTCTCATAGATTGGGTTAATTTATACACCTTAGTATCCAAAAATATGTATAGGGATTTGAGGAAATATTCTTTCTAGGATAACATAAAGCGAGAAATTGATGATTACATGTCAAGATGTTTGGTTTTTCAGCAAGTGAATATTGAGATACATTATACTATAAGAGTCATGAAACCACTTCATATTATTTTATGAAATGGGATGATATTACTATATACATTGTTACTGGAATACCAAATACTCCTAGAATGAATGATGAAATCTCAGTCACCATTGAACGCATATCCAAATTCACACATCTCCACTATATAAGACAATATTTTCCTCTTGAGCGTCTCACAAATCTCAATATTAATGAATTTTTAATACATCATGATGCACCTATATCTATTTTTTCTAATTATTATCCACATTTTACATCAAAATTTTGGAATATTATTCAGAAGGCATATCATAATTATCTTCTTTTGAGCACTAACTGTCATCCTCAAATTGATGGATAGTCTAAAATGAATATTCAATAAATGGTATACATATTGATTTTTTTCTCACATTACATTTAAGGTATGTGGGATTAGTATATACCTTTGGTAGAGTGTACCTATAAAAATAGTTTTCAATCATTTATTCCAATGGATTCATATAGAGAATTATATGGAATGATATTTCACGCACCCACTCATTGGCATGGAGTTGGTGAAAGGAAACTTGTAGGCCCCAAACATTTTGAATATATGACAACTATGTTAATTTCTATTCAAGATCATATTAAAGCATATCAATGTAAGAAAAAGTGTTATGCTGATAATTAGAGGAAATATTTGTAATTCCAAGTTGGAGATCATGTTTTATTTAATGTTAACTCTATATAAGGTAATTATAAGGTTCTCTAGGAATGGAAAATGAAGCACCGAATATATTGGAACCTTTGAAAATTTTGAATGAATTGGATCTATTGCTTATATTTTTGAAATGCCACCAAATCTTGGAAAAGTATACAATGTGTTATTATATCATTACTAAGTAAGTACATTCCATACCCAATGCATGTGATCAAATATAATGAAATTGATTTGGGACCTAATCTTTTAAAGACCAATAAATTACATATAAATGTTTTTTAAATTATTTGGGATTATTACAAGTCTATGAAATTTGACGGCACTTGATTCTGAGGCCTAGTGTTCCCAGAATGAAATTTTGAACTTTTTTTAAGGTACGTTCAGTAAATGTGTGGGTGACATTTTCTATCTATAGAACCGGTGCTCAGATTAAAAATATGAGGGCACTGTTGAATCCAAACTGTCGGGTTTTACTTAAGGAAGTTATTACTTCGACCATAGTAGGTAGGGTAAAAAAGTTAGTTTTTTGCAACTTTTAAAGAAATAATAAAATAACATAAAAATTGTAATTTTATTTTTCCTAAATCCTATTGAGTGGAGGTAGTGGGACTGATGGGTTGTCAAGACATTTAATGGATTGACTCTTCAGTTGCGTAACCACACTATTAGGAATTAAGAGTTTCATTAATTAATGAACCTCATTAATTATTTTGATGGGTTACTCACCCTCCCCCTCTATTTAATTGAGGCTCAATTTGGGTTTATAGAGATGACTATAAGGAAAATCTGGTGAAGTACTAATGCATCTTCCACCAACAGAGGATGGAATCTTGGGCAGCAACGATTCGGGATCAATGAACGTTGGTGACTTCATCCAACAAGGACTCTCCCCCCACCACAACTACGACACCTCCAACAATTCTCTAGGTAGGGGTTTTTTGTCTTGATTAATTCTATGTGTTTGAAGATTAATTAATCTCACCCATGTTAAGCTACTAACGCGGAGGGTTTGGGCCAAACGAACAAGGTTTGGACCCTCCACCGCTTGATTTATCATTACGTTCTTCAGGGGAATATTTCTCAACTTGACAGAACCTTGAACCCAGGAGGCAAATAGAAATAGAGGTATCTTGGGACGCACGTATGTGTAGACGGAAGTAAAAACAGAGCTATGGAGCATCGTCGGAGCCCCGCGGAAGAAACACTGGCGCAGCGGCACCGATGGATGAGGGCAGTGGCCAGCAACCACTAGTCGCGGAGGAAGGGCGGTGTCGCACGATGTCACAGCAGACCCAAGGGGGCAACCATCTCTCAGCCAATCGCGTTGGCAGATAGCGGCGCGCTGACGCTTGTCATGGGTGGTGGTCGTGGCTTTGAAGCCACGACGAAGGGGACCAGTACCTCGTGGGTCCCACTGCCAGTCGAGCCGGTGCCACATGGTGCTTCCAGTTACCCAACCCGAATAGCTTTGTCATTTAAGAATGGGGAGAGAGCCTTGCACGGTCTCCCAACTGGAAGACCGTGCGTATCCATCGGGTTGAGGCTACTCGGCTCAGCGCAGTCGGTTGGGTTCGGGCCGGTCCGGCCCCAGCGAGTCGAGCCCGCTACGGCCCAGCCAGTTCGGGATGATCAGGTCCATAGCCCAGCCAGTTCGAGCAGGTCTGGGTCTGACCCAGGTCAGACTCAGACCAGTTTAGGTTGACCTGAACTGGGTCAGGTCATCCCCAGACATGCGGGTCTAGTCAGTCCGACCGGGTCTGACCGGACCCAGACCCATTTCGGCTGAAATACGCTAAATAGGTTGTATCTCACAAACCAAACATTTGTTTGATGAACCATCTATGGTGTTGTAATCCTTAGGATGAGACGGTCCTTTTGATATAATTCACCTAATATTTGGAGAATGTTAGATTATGGCCGGGTTGGATCATACCCGAATTCAACTGGGCCCTCGGCACTAAAATGCCTATAACTCTCAGACCGGGCATCTGATTGATGTGTCATCTATTGAGTTGGAACCCTCGTGATGTGATAGATAATTAGGTTAATTCTTCGTGGGACTTCATGCTAGTTGAATTATAATTGATGGATTGAGGAGATAATCCTTCCAGAACCAAGAGTACTACGATATAATGGGAATCCAGTGGCTGGCTGAGACGTGAAGAATGAATAGAGATCCTGTGTGGATCAGTTCCTAGCTATCCTATGTGGATTATCCCCTAAAAATACTATGTGGATCAACACCTAGAGATCTATTTAGGATCATCACCTAGTGATCCTGTGTGGATCAACACCTAGCGATCTTGTGTGGATCAGCACTGAGTGATCCTGTATGGATCAGCAGAAGAGCCCTTGACAGAATAAGATGATCTAGCTTTACGACTAATCATTTGTACTTCTATACATAACTTATACCTGGTTTGAGATGAGTATTTTTCTTTGTTCTTTGTAATTGAGATCATGATTTTTTGTTTTCCTTTTTGTAATTCTGAGAGACCTTTGGAGGTCTTGGGGTCTCTACTGGGTATTGTTATACTCAACCCTGCATGGGCTTCACCCACACCTTGTTATGTCTTGTGCAGACAATGAGAAGATTGGATGAGACTATAGGAGCTAGGACCAGGTGTTACACACAGGTGATTGGTTAATGTAAAGATCTATGGAGATGATTTGTACCTACCCTTTTGGTGGGATCCTTGGAAGATGATCTTAGGAGTTGTTTTTCTATTTTTTTCTTTTATAGTTGTATTTTTCTGTTGGTCTTATATTCTGGTCCCTTTACTCTCAGTTCAAACTTTTACTTCTTTAGTTTTACTTTGTGTTTGTATCTTTTTTTCTTCATGGACTGTGTGTTCATATTGGTTTAAAGACAATACCTTTCCATTTTAGGGATATTCCTTTCTGGTGTAAGTTTCAAACCCCTGACCTATGGAAGGCGGGCATGGGGTATTCATGGCATGGGCCCTGGAGGACGGTTCATGAGAAAGTGGTATCATAGGAGTAAGTTATACTAAAGAACTAGGAATCTGATCATACAAATGGAGCAATAGTGTTGAGTGTTTTGAGTGTGGTTTTCAGTTGGGGGAGTCCAGTGTTAGTGTGGCGGCCGATATACCCATACACCAGGAACTTGAATTCTGATTTCTAACTCAATGCAAAAAAACACCGATTGCATGTGTTTTTGGAAATGTTTTACTTTCTTTAGAGTCATCTCACCTATTATAACTTATTGATTGTGTCGTACATGTTTTTTTTAGGATGTTACCTTGTAGATTGCTATCCAGGATTCCAGAGAGAGTACACGATGAAGGCCCACTGAGCGATGATGCTTTGGGGTAGGGCCCTCTTACTATATTAGCACCCTTGGGTGGTGTACCAGTAGCACCACCACTTATAGGGAAAGAGTTTTCAAAAACCCCACTAAAATATTGTGCATGCCGACTAAGTGTGTTGCATGAGTTCCAGAGATAGAGGCCTCTAATTTTTTGAGGTGAGATAGATCCCCCGAAAGCTGAGGACTGATTGGAGGTTGTGGAATAGGTTTTTCACTTAGTTGAGATGCCAGAAGATCATATGGTAATCCAAGTTTCTAGATTCTTTTAGAGCATAGCAGGGAGATGGTGGAGTCTGACACTCCAAATGCATGAGGATTTGAAACTCTCTAGGTTGGACTTTGAGACCCTCTTCAGGGCAGAGTTCGTATCAGCAACTTTATGCTCAGTCTGTATCCAATAGATACTTCACTTATATCAGGGTATCCAATTAGTGATCGGGTACTCAGCAAGATTCATTGACCTCTAACGCTACTCCAATAACATGATACAAGACCCTTTCTTTAGGGCCAAGACCTTTGTACAGGGTCTTTGGTAGGAGATTTGAGCGTCGATGATATCGCTCAATATTCCGACGCAGGATGGAGTGCTCGAGCGAGAATTATTGGTGGATAGATTATTAGCTGAGCATTCACCAACGGTGAGAGCCACCACCAGATGACAGGTAGCTGAGTCATCTGTAGCAGGAATTAGGTAGATGATGCAGAGGTCTAATTGGGAAAGACCTTCCGGTGGACAACCCTAGGACACAGGGTTGGAGGTGCAAAGCTCGTGAGGTAGAGGAGGTCTTCTGAGGACTAAAGCATGTTACTCTTGTGGCAGACATGGACACATGGATCGTGAGTGTCTGAATCCTTACACAGAATATTAGAAGATGAACAAGGGACCATCAAGGCAGTGTTCATGGTTCGAGCAAGGGGGTCGATAGTGTAGTGGATGTGGAAGAGGAGTAGGTCGTGCAGCAAGTGGTAGACGATGGTTTGAGGTTCTACCACCACCACCCCCAGGTGGTCCACCCCGACCAAAGGGAGCAGGTGAACCAGGAAGAGCTCAGCTTTAGGCGCCACATTCCAACAACCACAGTGCTCCAGAGATGACTAGAGGTAAGATCTATGTCTATTCCACCATAGTTACAGTTCTTATAGATACAGGTTCCAGTCACTCTTTTATTATCATGACACTTGTTAGGAGCTTAGAGATTATGATATATCCATTGGTTCGATCCTTACGATTAGATACTTATACAGGAGAAGATTCAACAATTACACACTGGTGCAGATAGTGTGAGCTCCCTCTAGGAGGTGATAGCTTCGGCTGGGATCTCTTAGTAGCAGCGTTGAGTCCTTATGATATCATCTTGGGTATGGACTGGATATCAATAGTTCATGCTAAGATTGACTATTTTAGGCACAAAGTGTGGTGTTTCTGTAAGGATGGGATCAAGTTTACCTTCACCAGCGAGAAGGGAACCATTGCAGGAGATGATGGACTTACTCGAAGGAGGGTGCAGCCAATCACGCATCAGTTGGCTAGCCTTACCCTCAAAGTAGTTGATGTGGGGAGTCCGAGTTATCCTGTAGTGGTAGACCAGTATGCTGATGTCTTTCCTGATGATGTATCGGTACTACCTCTTCACAGAGAGGTAGACTTCTATATCAACCTATACGTTGGTACAACACCAATATCTATGACAACATATCGGATGTCCCCCATGGAGCTTTGGGAGTTGCGGGTACAGTTGGAGGACTTATAGGGGAAGGGGTTTCTAAGGCCCAATGTTTCTCCATGGGAATCCCTGATTTTGTTTGCCAAGAAGAAAGATGGGAGTCTGAGGATTTGTGTGGATTATCGGTGCCTTAACTAGGTGACCATGAAGAACAAGTATCCACACTTGAGGGTTAATGATATCTTTAACCATCTAAATGGATATCGATGATTTTTGAATATAGAGCTCAGATCAGACTATCACCAGCTCAGGGTATGGGATGAGGACGTATCGAAGAAAAACTTCAGATGTTCGTATGGTCATTAAGAGTTCTTGGTGATGAAATTAAGCGTGAAAAATTCTTTGGCAGTGTTCATGGGGCTCATGAACATGACCTTATATCCTTACCTCGATTTCTTCGTGGTGGTCTTCATTGATGACATCTTGATTTACTCAATGTCAGAGGAGGAGCACGCCACGCACCTACAGATAGTTCTGGATACACTCTGAGATCACCAGCTTTATGGAAATCTCTCGAAGTGCAAGTTCTAGATACTGGAAGTCCACTTCATAGGGAATGTTATCTCAGAGGTTGGAGTTGTATTGAATCCAATGAAGATAGAGGTAGTGATTTATAGGGATCCACCTAAGGGTTTGACCGAGGTGTGGAGTTTCTTGGGATTGGTTGGGTACTACCAGATATTCATACCTGACTTTTCCAGATTTGAAAAACCCTTGTACACTTTTACACAGAAGGGAAATCCCTTTGTGTGGATGGAGAGATGCCAACAGAGTTTTCAGGAGCTAAGGAAGAAGCTGAAAAGTGCCCCCATCTTGAGGCTACCAAAAGAGTTTGTTGGGTATATAGTCTACTGCAACGCATCAAGGACCAAACTAGGTTGTTTCTGGATGCAGGAGAGAGCGTTGATCGCCTACATCTCACAGTAGGTGTGATAGCACAAGTAGAACTACGCTACTCGTGACCTAGAGTTAGAATCAGTAGTCTTTGTACTGAAGATGTTGTGGCACTACTTGATGGGTGAACATTTTACAGTCTAATCTGATTACAAGAGTCTCGGGTATATCTTCTCATAGAAGGACCCGAACCTAAGATATTGGTGATGGATGGAATTTTTCTAGGACTATGATTTTGGGATAGTCTATACTCTTAGGAAGGGAAACGTAGTAGTATATGCACTCAGCAGAAGGTCAGGCCTATAGTTGTTGAGTGAGGTGACAGAGCAGCTAGTCACATTGCATATATCCTTTGTGGATAGAGATGGAGCAGCCAGTCTATGATAGTTACTCCCCCACTCCTCCAGCGAGTTAAGGAGGCATAGCTTGGGGATGTAGACTATGAGGCCTAATATTCTCTGTTGTCCTCAGAGAAGGCTCCTGATGGATTTTATGAAGGTGGGGAGCACGTCATCCTCTTCAGAAGACTCACTATGGTAATAATGACACCATGGGAGGAGGAGGTTTTGAGAAAGTTACATACAACTCCTTTATAGGTACATCCTAGAGTGGAAAAGATATACCAGGACCTCCAGCATCAGTACTGGTGGCCAGGGATGAAGAAAGAGGTGGTGGAATTCGTATCACGATGCCTCACTTTTCTGAAAGCGAAGGACAAGAATTAGGTACAAGCAGGCTTAGCTCAGCCACTGGAGGTACCAAAGTGGAACTGGGATGGTATATCCATAGACTTCATGAGAGGGATACAAAATGCGTCTAAGATCCATGATTACATCTAAGAGATTGTTGACTGACACACCAAGTCTACCCACTTCGTACACATCTGAGAGTAGGGATCAGTAGAGGGCTTGGGATGCCTCTATGTATAGGAGATTGTACAGCTTCATGGGGTGCCATCGATGATCGTCTCAGACCACAACGCTCGTTTTACATCCCACTTGTATAAGGGATTACAAGAGGCATTCAGAACTCAACTACATTTGATCATCACCTTTCATCCTCATACAGATGGTCATATGGAGTAGACCATACAGATACTCAAGGAAATGCTTTGTGATTGTGTCCTTGATTTTGGATGTAGTTGGGAGGATCACATGCCACTGGTGGAGTTCGCATAAAACAATATCTATCACTACACCATTTTCATGGCACCGTTTAAGGTCATGTACGAGTGACATTGTAAGTCACCACTATGTGGGACAGACCCAGAGGAGTTAGCGCTTATGGGTCCAGAGTTGGTACCAGCTACCACAGAGAAGGTTCAGATCATCCAGGAGAGGATGAAGACTACATAGAGATAGCAAAAGTCTTATGTTGATAGGAGATGGAGACCCCTGTAGTTTGAGGAGGGAGACCATGTCTTCCAATAGGTCTCACCCCGATGAGGATTATGGAGGTTTGGTTGGGGCAGTAAGATATCTCTGAGGTTCATTAAACCTTTCCAGGTCCTCAGTAGAGTTGGAAAGGTGGTGTAACATCTAGCTCTTCCACCACAGATACACTTGGTGCATAATGGTTTCCATGTATCATATTTGAGGAGTTACGTGCATGATCCATCACACGTTATCGACTGGGGCGAGCAGGACATTGATTATGGGGTGACGTTTGCGGAGTTTTCGGTGGAGATAGAGGATCGAAAGGAGTGGGTCTTTCGTGGGTGGTCAATTCATCCAGTGAAAGTTCGTTGGCAGTATGGGAACATCCAGGAGAGTACATGGGAGCAGGAAGCTCAGATACGTTCTCAGTACCCCCATTTGTTTCCCTAGTATTGTTGTATCTTTCGGGGACAAAAAAACCCTAAGGTGGGGAGAATGTAAAGACCCAAAAATTCCATATAATTTTTTTAAAATTATTTGGGATTATTACGAGTCTGAAAAATTTAACGGTGCTTGATTCTGAGGAAAGATGTGCTTGGAATGGAATTTTGAACTTTTTTAAGGTACATTTAGTAAACACGTGGGTGGCGTTTTCTCTCTTTTTAACTGGTGCTCATATTAAAAATTTGAGGGCACCATTAAATCCGTTGTGCCATGATTCACTTAAGGGAGGCTTGACTTAGATCGTAGTAGGTTAGGTGAAAAAAAAATTGTGACTTTTAAAGAAATAATAAAATAAAATAAAAATTGTTATTTTGTTTTCCTACCTCCTGTTGGGCGGCGGTGGTGGGACCTATGGGTTGTCAATCCATTTAATGGCTTGAATCTTCAGTTTCATAACAACACCATTGGGAATTAAGAGGTTCATTAATTAATAAACCTCGTTAATTCTTTCAATGTGTTAGTCACCCTCCCCCTCTATTTAATTGAGGCTCGGGTTGGGGTGATAAAGATGACTATGAGGAACCTCTAGAGAAGTACAATGATATCTTCCACAGTTGGAGGATGAAAACTTGGGCGACAATTATCCGAGATCGACTAACGCCGGTGACTTCATCCAACAAGGACTCTCCTCCTGCCATAATCATGACGCATCCAATGATTCTAGAGGTAGGTAGTTTTCTCTTGATTAATTATATGGGTTTTACCTTGATTAATTCAAGGTTTTTGAAAACAAATTAATCTCAATCATGTCATGATGCTAATATGGAGGGCGTGGGCCAAACGAACGAGGCCCTGACCCTCCGCCAATTGATATATCATTGCATTCTTCAGAGGAGGATTTGTAAACTTGATGGAACCTTAAAACTCTAAGGCACGTAATAAAGGAAGAATCCTAGGAGGCCTGTAGGCATAGACAAAAGTAAAAATGGAGCTCCAGAGCGTCATCAGAGCCCCATGGAAGAAGCACTAGCGCGGCACCGGCGCAGCGGCACTGGCAACCAGCACCGGCGGACAAGGGCAGCGGCCATAAACTACAGGTCACAGTGGAAGGGAAGCACCTCATGGCGCCATGGTGTACCAAAGGGGGTGGACAGCTCTCGACTGACCATGTTTGCGAAGAGCGGCATGCCGATGCGCGCCACGGCGAAGGGGACCCGTGCCCTACAGGTCCCGCTACCAGCCAAGGCGGTGCCATGTGGCACCGCCAGTTACCCAGCCTGAATGGATTTGCCATTTAGGAAGGGGGAGTGACCCCCTCATGGTATCCTAGCTGGCGTACTACGTCGGCCATCAAATCGGGCCGCCCGATGGGCCGGGCTCTTTCGCTGCCCAGCGTGGCGAGCCCACTACGGCCTAGCCCCGCCGATTTAGGCTGGGCTGGTCTGCGACCCAACCGGTTCAGTATGGGTTGGGTCAGACCCTGACCGGGTCAGGTCGAACCGAACTAGGTCTGGCCGTCCCAAGACGGGCAGGTCTGGTCGGTCTGTCCATGTCGGTCCAGACCCGGACCCATTTCGGCCTAGATATGCTAAAAAGGTCGTATCTCTCTAACTAGACATCTGTTTGAAGAACCATCTATGGCGTTGGAATCCTTGGGATGAGACGATCCTTTTAAGATACTCCACCTAAGATTTAGAGAACATTGGAGTATGGTCGGGTTGGATCATACCCAAATCCAACGGGGCCCTCATCCCTAAAATTCCTATAACTCTCAAACTGGGAGTAAGATTAACGTGTCGTCTATTGCGTTGGAACCCTTATGATGGATCATTAGGTTAATTCTTCATGGTATTTTGTACTGGTTGAAGTACAACCGATGGCTTGAGGATTGGATCCTCCTAGAACTGAGCGTACTATGTACGGGAATCCAGTGGCTGGATGTGATTTGAAGAATGAATAGGGATCATGTGTGGATCAGCACCTAGAGATCCTGTGTGGATCAGCACCTAACGATCCTATGTGGATCAAAACCTAGAGATCCTATGTGGATCAGTACCTTGAGATCTTATGTGGATCATCACCGAGCGATCCTGTGTGGATCAGTAGTAGAACCCTTGACAGAATAAGATGATTTAGCTTTACGACTAATCATTTTTACATCTGTACTTATGTTATACCTGGTTTGAGATGAGTCTTTTTCTTTGTGCTTTGTGATTGAGATCATGCTTTTCGATTTTCCTTTTTGGAATTCTGAGAGACCTTCGGGGGTCTGGGGGTCCCTACTGGGTATTGTTATACTCACTCCAACACAGGCTTCATCCGCACCTTATTGTGTCTTGTGCAGACAACAAGCAGCTTGGCTGAGACTATATGAGCCAAGACCAGGCATTACACGGATGTAACTGGTTGACATGGAGAACTGTGGAGAAGAGTTGTACCTACCCTTAAATTAGGATCCTTAGTAGGTGATCTCAGGATCTGTTTTCTATTTTTTCTATTGTAGTTATATATTTCAGTTAGACTTGTATTATGTCCCCTTTACTTTCAGTAGACACATTTACTACTGCAGTTCTACTTTTTGGTTGCATATTTTTGTGTTCATGTACGTTTTTTTTATAAAGGTTTAAAGGAAATTCCTTCCTCTTTTAGGGATATGCTTTTTCGGTGCTATTCGACAACCCCGGGCCTACAGAAGGTAGGCTTTGGGTAGTCACGACAAGGGTCCCAGAAGACAGGTCGTGAAAAATCCATCATAATGTGAAGAAACCATAAATATTCTTAATACAAGGGACAAAGTATTTTGGAATCAGATGACTCATTTGGTAAAGGTACTTTAGAGAAATCACAAAATGGAGTAAGAAATGTGGGAACTATAGGATATTATTAAGAATAAATACCCTCATCTATTTAGAAGTAAATATCCTTGAAATTTTTTGGATACAATTTTTGTATGAGGGAATAATTTAACTCCATAATAATTTAAAATATATTTCTCATATAATAAATATAATTTTTTTAACAACTTTTGATGCACGAAATATTGTGTTTATAGAAAAAATGATATATAATATAAAATTAATGTTTACTCATTTTATAATTTTTTTTTTTGAAAAAATAAATTTCATTTTTGAATTCATCATATCATAAATATCTTATGGAGTGTTTTTTTAATTTTTCAAAAAAGTTTCATTTTTTTATGAATAGTGAAAATACTGAATTTTAATTGAAAACTACATTTTTGTTTAAATAATTTATAAGGTTTTTTTTGAATTAGTTTTAAAGTAAATTCTATAACATTTTATATCAATTAATCTAATTTTGGACATTGGAATAATTTTCATATTGAATTTTGATATGACATTGTAAAATTTTCAATTTTTCTCTTTAAAAACACCCATTCTCGTCACTTATGTGGGATTAATTTTAAAATATAATTTTCCACATATATGAATTTAATTTTTAAAAAATAATTAACTAATTTATATTATCATAATTTATTATTTATAATATTTTCATGTTAATTTTTTCCAAAATTAATAGAGAAAACTATAAAAATTAATTATCACGGTTAAGGTAAAAATGGGTTTATCAAGGGTTAAACTAAAATAATAAATGTATAAATGACCTATAAACTTTCCTGAAAAATATTTTATGGACATATTTTTCCTATTAAAACTATAGTGGTTGATAATGGACCATTATTGACTATTTTTTAATCTGAAAAATGTTGGATAACTCAATTATGTTCATAAATACCAAATGTGTCCTCTCCCCAACTTATAAAATTCCACCCAATCTCCTCTCTTCTTTACACCATAAAAACTAATTAGTTCATAAAATAACTACTAAAATAACATCCCAAAATCCATCCCCATATCCCATAATAATTATTTTTGGATGGAACCCATCATAGGAAGGCTATAGTGAAAACCTAATTAGTATACCTGAAGAAGAGTTAATGATATTCAATGCACGTCGTTATTATTTTTTCTTTATCCAACTACTTAAATTATTATTAAAAAATTATGATATAAAATACTTAGAATATACCATATAATTATATTTTATTATTTTAAGATATTTACCTATAATGATCTTCACTTCCATCAAATGGGTTACGCAATCATCATTCGTGTGTATGGTGGACTACCGCCTCATGAGCTGATGTCATTATTTATTCCATTACCAACTTTCAGGAATAGGTATTATAATAGATAAAAATTATATGTGTTATATTTATAAAATATTTATACCAATTTATTAATTAAATCATATCTAGTTTTTTATATTTTGTTCTATAGGGGATACAATAATGTCACTTGTGTGTGCTGCAAAGAACCACCTCATGATGTGATGTGATACGTCTTTCACTAATGCTTTTTATGGAATGAAATAAGGGTAAAATTAATTATTATATGTGATTTAAATGAAATAATTATTATATTAATGGAATATTTATTAGTCTATAAAGATATTATATACCATTTTGTTTCTTTCCTTTTCACTCACTTAAAGATGAAAACATCGTTCGTGTATGTGTGGACTACCTCCTTCATGAAGGGATGTGACTCTATTTTTATCACCAAAAAACATATATGATATATATATATAATATTGTATATATGATATCAATATCATTCATTAATGATAAAATATTACTTATCTCCTTTCCATAATGATCTTTTTAAAATTTAAACGTTACTCAAGAAGATGTATGGCCTACCATCTCCGTGATCACAACACACGCTATTTTTCAATAAAATATTTCATTATTAGATTTAAAAGTGTAATTTATGTAAAAAATATAATATTTATTGAGTTATTATTACTCTATATATGATATAAATATATGAAATGAAAATAACTAGAACTTTCATTATGAAACAGGCATGCAAAAACAAGGTAATTAACTCCCAAAATAATGAAAATAATGAAAGATAATTAACAAATGGGTGATAAGATTTTATAAAAACATAATATATGATATTATAAATATTAATATGGTTATTTTATAAGTTAATAATATTTTTAAATCTACTATACATTAGTTTAAATCACATTCAACAAAAATTAAGCTCTATGTAAGGGATTTCATCTCAATTTACATTATATTTTAGACATATTTGTTATTATGAACCAATTCACTTTTATGAGGTATGAATAATTCTCCTTAACATGTAATATAATTATTCTACAATAATTAATTTTATATTAATTTCCAATTTAAATTATATCATCTACGGTTATTTTACATGAAAATTACTATGTGGTAAAATTTATTGTACAATCTCACTTTTTATTATTATTGTTAACATTCTCTTGAAACAAACAATTAATTGTAATAATTTATCATTGTAAGGTAAATTTACATAATATTTCTATATTATTGTATATTTAATAATATTATATCCTAAAACATATATCATTTTTATATATGGTGTTTACTTTGACATTTATTTTATTAATTAGGGAAATATTGATAAATCTTTATCCTTTACTCAATTCAAATATTTGATTATAATAAACAATGTTCATGAATTAAATTTATTATTCAATATATGTAGAATTTTTTGGACATGAATATATGTGTGGGGACCATTAATGATAGCCCATCTATTCATTTACAAGTCTCATTATACAAAAGCAGTTGCTAAAAACCTATCTGTTTGTAACCAATACGTTTAAACTGTCTTAAGGATAGTTATTGATAGTATTGGTATAATTTCACAAACCTGATGGGTTTGTATGAAGTAGTTTTAAAATATCATGATGATATATATTCATAGTAGAGGTATAGTTGGCTGAAACTTATGGGTTTTTACATCGTCATTTTAAAATTTCTTGAGGATAGATCTTGATGGTAATGTTATCATGTGCCTCAGAAACATGATGTCCAATAATTAAGAATCTTCTTCTTTGATAATTAAGTTATTATTATTATTATCTAATATATTTTCACTATGATAGTATCTATATATTAATTTTATTATCATTTAATTGATTAAATGACATATGTATTCATCTATTTTTCTTTTCCATGTTGATTATGAAATATATAACCATGATATTCAAGTTAATTAAATGGAAAGTGTGTTTATTTATTTACCTTTATATATTGATTATGAATATTTATTCATTATAGATTATAGTGTACTATACCCTTACTAAGAATTTGAACTAACCCTTATTTTTTCCTTTCTCTAGAATCCTTGGAAGTGTACTATGCCATATATGTAAGGATATGCTAGAGGGAATAGTTTTATTCTCGAAAAAAAATTATATTATAATTTGTGTTTTCATATGTAATGTGATACTCAAGTATAGATATAGTTTAACAAAACTACTAAACTATTTGATCCTTTAGGATTTTATTCTTTGTATATTATTCCAATTTAATAAAGTAGACATTCGCTGCAGGTTACTGGATTCGGGGTAATTACAATCCTATTCCCCCAAAGACTTTAGGCCTTTATGATAATTATATTGTATTGATGTATATTTACTTTTAAGAATAATGTATTAATAAGTGTAAAAGAAATGGGCCACCATAATATGAAGTCTCTCAACTGAAATGGATCAACCTTTTTAATTTATTAAATTATATTATTTATGTAAAATGTCTACCAGTGGAAGTATGTTTTAGTATGCAGAATGGACCCTTGAGAACATGATCAAGGTCTTGCTTGTTGATGTCCAAGGGTGATATTGTTCCTTTAGATACATAGACATATTTTTATAAATTAAATATAAATAAATAAACATTTTTGACTTATCATATATTCTATTATACATGTCCTTATAGTGTTATATGTTGGTAAAACATGAGTAACGTAGTATGTCATGGTGAAACCTTGATATTCTTTATAGGATTTTTTCTAATTTAGATGATAATGGGGAGATTTTTCTACCCCATTGATATTTGAGTAATTAGGTGGGTACACCCTGTATATATTTATCTCATCACTTAATAGTGATTCTAGTGGATTATATCCTATGAGGAAAGTGATTTTGTAATAGGAACATGATATATATGAGAATCATTACATCATCTAAGTGACCATTTTACCCAGGAGATGAGTTGGGATAAGGGAATCCATGTCGTATGTCTATGATATAGTATAACCTATGGAACCATGTTGGATTTCCTAGTTATATATTGAATCTAGAGATGGATAATTAATGGGTTCTTCTTGAATTGACTTCGGGTGATACCTTATAACTCATGAACCAATAATTAAAATCTATCTTGTTCACTTTAGAGACCGACCAAGGAGATATATGATGGGTTTAGGGAAGTGTGAAACCAATGTGAGGATGATTTTTTCTCTATAATGGTCTTGAGGGCATGGGGGAATTCCCTTGGTTTGATAATTATAACGGTTTATCGGTAGGGTGAATGAATGAATCAAATATCCAAATTTTGATAATTGATTCTTGATATAGTGAATTCCCATTCCTTATTTTTTGCGTCATGAAATGTGTTTCTTGGTGGGGAGTGTCTTCCCCTAGGTTTCTAGTTGATGTATTTCTAGGGAGGGATGTTATCGGACCTAGTTTTCTTGATGATTCATTGATTGGGTGGGGAGTGTGTTCCACTAGGTTTCTATATGACTTGTTTTGAAGGTGGGGTTGGTTAACCTAGGATTCCATAGGATACTTGTTTCTATCGTAATGAGTTTCTAACTCCACGATTTCAAATGATGTGTTTTCTGGGGTAGGGAGTGTCTACCCCTAGTTTTACAAATGATATATGATTTATAGTAGGGAGATTTTTTCCCTAGGTTTTGTATGAAACAATATATACTTCTAGGTGAGGTACAGTTATTCCCTAATTTATGATATGATGTTACAAATATTTTTTGGTTGGGGTGTGTGTATGCCCCAGGTTCAAAAAGAGGTTTTCTATGATCGGAGATTCTATGGAATAGTTTTAAGGATTCATAATCAATTATCAGTGGAATTTTAGAACCCAATGATAACAAAATAAAATTTCTTTAAGTTCTTCAATTTATTTTTTGAGTAGAGAACACATTTATACACAATATTTACTAGTTATATTAGGGACCCCATTAGTGGTTCACTACTAAATTATACTAACTATCTACTTGAGTTTACATATCATGTGACACCCACAATAAAACTGTTTTGTTTATTTTTTATGATATATAGGGTCATTTTAGGTTTTCAAAGAGTTTAATGATAAAAACATAAAGTTTTTGAGTTTTTCTTACTGTTCTTGGTTTTCATTCACAATTTTGTGGAATCCATGAAATTACCCATTCATAGATATTTTATTAGTTCTAACTTTTCTTTTCATGATTTTTTTTCATTAGTGGTTCATGGTTATGTCTAAACATATAGATCCTAGTGGAAACTATGTGAGATATTTTTTGAGTCTTGGTTGTGGCACATGGCTTGTGAAATGTTTTGTAAACCCAATGGAAAACATGAAAATTGGGAATACATTTTTGAAGTATAGTTTTTCATGTTTGGAGAATAATTTTCTCAACAATGAGATAAACAATGGTATAAAATGTGATTGGGGTTTGGATATGTAGTGTACAATGCATTACATGCACCCCATTTGGAAAAATATATCGCCAAACTATGAGGCATCCCATGATTAATTAAAAGATTAAATTACACAATTTCCCCTAATTGATTTATGTTTCAAAACCTATATTTCTCCACCATCTCACTCGAACTAAGTAGGAGAACCTAATTTAGGTTTCTCCACCTTCCTCTTATTCTAATGATTCCCAAATTGGATTCTATTGTATTTTTTCCATAGTAGGTGCCTCTAAAATTCATCCTTTCATTTATTCCTTTCATTACCCTTGATTTATATCATTCACATGAAACCTAGTCCATTTTTTTGGGATATTTTAGGGTATTGAATGGCCCAAATCATGGGTATTTTATTTTATAGTAATTTTAGAGATAACATCATGGTTTTTAGAGTGTTTAATATCATAGGATAGAAATTCTAGGATTTACATTGAATGGAGTTAAGTGTTTCTTTGTTATTCCATTATATATATGTATTTGAGTCCCCATTTTTTGAAATGTTACCTTATTAATGTTAATATTATATATAAGACCCTGGAGGGGTTAAATTTATGTAAACATGTTTATTAAAATGAAAATCAAATGGTATTTCATGCCATTTTTTTATGAAACATATTAAATGGATTTCTAAAAATTGTTTTTTAAAAGTGATGATTAACACTGGTTTGTAGATTATAAAAGTGTTCTTCTATTAAAGGAATTTAAAACCTTGTTTTGGGTGTTTTTAATGTGTTTAAAATTATTTTAATATATTTCTTCCTTTCAAGGGGTATTTTTTAACATTTTATTTGATATTGATACCTTTTTACACCCTTTGTTAGTTTTTATATCAATGGTTTAATATGTTTAAAGATTTTGAAATAATCAAAGGGGGTTAGTTGATTTCAAAGTGTTGTGTGAACATATTTGAATTTTATTTTGAAACTTATATATGATTTTAGTAATTAAAAGGTTATTTTTAAATGGAAGAGTGGTTTCCCATTTGATATTTAATGGGGATTTTATATAATTTTTTTAAAGAGTATATTAAGAATAATTTTATAAATAAAGTAATATCTTTTCATTCCTTGCATGTTTTATAGATATGTCATATTTATAATTTTATAGAAAATGATTTTTCATAAAAGGTGTAATGCCTTGTTAATACACATTTATCTTGTATTCCCTTGATTCCTTGTGATCCCACGAGGGAATGTTTGTCTTTAAATAATTAATATATGATATTTATGTTTTAGGTATATAGGGTTTCTTCTTGTTTGGTTGGGAGGTGAGGTGTGATTTATTTTCAAATAATTTATCCTTGAGTTATGTTGTATTTGATTCTTTTCACCTCCATTATAAATATCATGGAAGTATAATGTAGATAATAGTTGACCCGTGTGATGGAAAACCCATGTAGAGTTAGTGCGATGACTAGGGTGTATTTCTGGGTTACCCAAAGATTGTTACACTCAAAGGAGTGGAAATACCTCATGTTATAAATCAATTTTTTATAGTCACATGGGATAAGGAATCTCATGGACATCATTTTAAATTATCACATATATGAAGGTTTTCCCTATTAAACATTATCCATGATCCCATGAGAAAAGGTGTTCCAGATATATTATGTTCTAGTAGTTTGAAGGGACTTTCTATTGTTTCAACAAGTTTTGTAGTGTAGGCCTATATTTCTTATCTCTAGTATACATAATTTATTACTAAATCCATAAGAATATGTACATGACACTAAGATCCAATTTTGGTCTATTTAGGGGATTTATCCTTGTACATCGAATATATCCATTATTGTCTATATTATTTTTTGGTATACAAGTTATTTTCTATTTTTTCCAATTTTTCAATGTCTTGACACAGTGATGCCTAACAATTGATTTATTCATTATTTATTTGGTTTATATTTCATATCTTTGAAAGGGTATTGTGAATGATTTTTAATGAAGGAAAAATTAATGCATGATTTTATTGTATTTTACAATTGTTATTAGATATTATATTGAAAATTTATCTCAAATGATAAAAGTGATAATGGTTTTTTTTAATCTAAATTAGTGTGTGTGTTTTTAAAACATGGTTTTAGGCTAGCGCTCATTGTTTTATATATGGTTTTTTTTTAAATATGTTTTATTAAACTTTATGATAGTTGGAAAACAATTTCTGTTTTTAAATAAATATTTCAAATAGGGGTGATTATAAAATGTTTTTAATATGGGACATTAAAATGGTTATATGAGAAAACATTATTGTTGTGGGGGAAAAATTTTCTAAGTGTTTATTTTAATTTAATGAAAATCATATAAATGGGGTTTTTACACACAATATATGGGTTTTTATTTTTTAACTCTTTAAAAAAATTATATTTTATATTTAATTTAAAACTAGCATTATATAGATGTAATGTGAATGTGTATTCATAGATTTTGTGGGTTTTGGTGACCTATTATAATTTTATCTCATACATATATTTTTTTAGTATCAAGTTTTTAACATCTTCTTTCACTTATTTTGGATCTTCTAGGATAGATGTACGGTTGGATATTTATTTAGGGTCATTTTGTGGATCATTGATTCTGGTTTGGGGATTTTTACTATGTTTAGTTTGTTTTGGATATTTGGACTTTTTAATTTTATGCTCTAGCTCTTGTGTTTCTGATTCCAATATTCATTAATTTCTATATGTTGTTCTGATGTTGAGTTATATTTGTCTCTAGTTTCATGTTTATTAATTTTATTTACACTTATTTTTTATTATATGTGTATGAGGTTGAAATCATTACCAAGGATCATTCTATGATTACCAAGCAATAGATGTAAACCTATAGGGATCAGGAATGCCCCTTAGATAATGTGTGGAATGGGTTAGGATATGTGTTAGATGGAACCACATGTCAGTTCATTACATTGTGGCATTAGTTCCTAGGTTTTCAATGGGTGATAGATTTTTTAATTCATTCTTCTTATTTGGGTTATTTTTAATTAGTACATTGGTTTTTGGGACTTGGAAGGCTAATGAGAGGAGAGTGTTAGAATCTCTTTCTCACCCTGAGTATCAAGTTTCCTTTAAAATTTGGGAAATTCCCATGATTTTTTTAGAAATTTTATGGAATTTTTTTATTATTGTTTGATGTCAATAGTGGTGGTGGATTAATCCTCAATGTGGTGGCTTGATTTTTCTTGGGGGACCATGTTTGATGTTTGAGATAAAGACAAAAAAATAAACAGAATCATGAGTTTGGATTATAGGACTTGTAAAATCAAGTGATGGTTAAACTCTTATTTTCTAATAAGTTATAAGGACTAATGCATGATTTTCATGTGTCTATAAATAATGTTTCCAAATTGGGGTGTTCCTAAATACCATTTGATTTTAGATTTACAACCATTTATGCTTGGATTACCTATTGTGTTAGTGTAATGAAAAAAGTGTCATGGAGGGTATTTTTATATGTTAGAGTATTTGGATTGATCATTGATTAAGTATTATGTTATGTCTTTATTTATGTGATTTTTTATATGGTGTGAAATTTATTTTATGTTAGTAAAAAAATATTTCATAGGGATTTTTTTTATTTTAAAACAAGGCCATAAGCCTTAATTGTGAAATGATCTTGGTTTTATGAAATCATTTGAAATGGAATATTTCTTTTAAAATTTCTAATGGTTTTTAGTGTTATTTTTTTATAATCAAGTTCATGATGTTTTGAGTGTTGGGTTTTAAATTGTAAGGTAAATCAATGATTTTCCATATTTAATTTTGTGACGTGATTTTATTTTTATTAATGGTGTATGTTACATAAAATGGTAAGTTATCTGAAACTATTTCATATAGAAAATGTTTATTTTATTACGAAACATTATATTCGGTTTTATCATTTAGAAAAATTTATTTATTTTGAAATTAGACTTGATAATGTTTTAAAATAACTATGTAGGGTTTGGGATTAAGATTTGAATTTAAAATTATTTTTACTTGTTATAGAATAAAAAAGGTGAAATTTTAAGGGTGCCTTTATATTTATAATTTTATCTTGGTACCTTTGTTAATGGTTTATGGTTTGAACTAGATTCTTGTGGTTGGATATGGCCGATATAGTTTTTTAAATTATATTTTGTTATTTTTATAATGGGGTTTCTCCTTGCTCCACCATCATAGAATAATTATAAATGGTTGGGAGACTGATTCTCAATCCACACCTCTTTAGAGATTCTAATTGGTTAGTTCTTTATTGAGCTTTAATAAGGATGTTTAGTGATGATTGAGGATTCACATAGTTATTTGAGTATTTATAATTTTCTTTGAGAGTTATTTTAGAATTTATTCTCTCTTAACCACTATATTGACCTGATACTTTATAGGGTAGAATGTATCATATAATGATAAATTATGAATCCCTTTATGTTATTTTGTTTTTTATTTTGAATGGTTTTATGAGACGCATGTTCATTTTATTTTTCCATGGAGTTTTAGTGTGGAACATGGAATTTTTTGGATATTTTCATGCTATTAATAGTTTACACATAAGGTTTTGTGGGAACCATGTGGTTCCCCATTCCTAGATATAGATCTAGTTCTTTTTTTTTTGAAATATTTTTCACATTGGTGGTGCATGGTTATGTCCAAACCATGAAAATACTATAAAAAACCATGTGGGGTATTTGGATAGTCTAGGGTGTATTTAATGAATTTTGAATAGTTAGGAAAACCATGTGACAAGTGTGGAAGTTGAATCTCCATTTTGGTTATTCTATTTGGAATGGTTTTTTCAAAAGTGTCATATAAAAAGTTAAACAGTGTGAATGGGGTTTGGATACATATTAGTTAGTGTAAAATTGGTGCTTGGTTTAGAAAACTATGTAGCCAAACTATGTGGCCTTCCCAGATTCATAAAAATATAAAATTCCACTTTTCTATTAATCAATTTTATGTATGTATCCCTAAATTATTCCTCTCTCTTGCTCAAAAACAATAGGAGCACGTCTTTGGGTGTATCCTTATTTGATCTTCAATTTTGGTGATCTTACACCTTGAATTCTTGTGGATTATTCCTTGGAAATTTCCTTTAAACCTCTTTAATTCCTTTTTTCATTAATTTTCCCTTGATTTATCACTTTCCAAGGAACCCTAATCATAATGATAGTTTATTTTTGGGTATGTAATGGTCCTAATAATGTGTTTGTTTCCATGTAGGGTTTGTAAAGGGAACTTATTTCCTTGTGGTAGTGTTAACTATTAGTTGTGAAAACTTCTAGCAAGTTCTCTATTGAAATATAGAAGGTGTTTCTTAATTTATACTTTATATTACATTCCAGTGAGTGATTTTTATTTGAAAAATTTTCATTAATAATGGTAATCATATATTTAGGACCCATGAGGGTCCCAATTGATTTAGAATTTATTTCAAACAGTGGAATAGAATAGGATTTCATGCCATGTGTTTGTGAAAATACCTAAGTGGTTTTTTAAGAATTATTTTGGTTTTAAACGTTGCGTTGAGCACTAGTTTGAGGATTATTAAATGACTTTCAAACCAAGTGTTTTCTTTTTTTAAAAGTGTTTTAAATATTTGAAATAGATTTTTTTTCAAGGGGCTATGTTATTTTTTTTTTGATGTTTAAACCTTTTTAATAATATAAATGGCTTTTATATGAAATCATTAAGGTGTTTAATGATTTGTAAATAATCCAATGGTATTGGTTGATATAAAAATGGTGTGTGAACCAATGTGAAGTTTATATTAAAACTGTTTTTGGATTTGAATATTTTCAATGGATTTTTTTTAAAGGGAAGAGTGATTTTACATTTTATTTTCAAAGGTTTTTTGATAAACTTGTTCTCAAAAGTTGATTGAGATGGATTTTTTAAATTTTGAAATAGCTTGTCATCTTATTAATAATTTAAATATATTTTAAATTTTAAATTTTATGGATGATGAACCTATTTAAAAGGAATGATACCCCCTCACCCCATTTTATCATGTGTACCCTTGGTGTCTTCTAATCCCATGAGTGGATGTATATCTTTGATGCATTTATATATATTCAATTTATGTTTCATGTATATGGGGTTGTATATTGTGAGTGTTGGGAGGTGACGAGTGTTATTTTCAAATGTTTTATCATTAATTTATTGATTGCTTGATTTTTATCACCATAATTTTACTTCTCATTGGAGACATAAGTAGATTATAGGTTACCATTTTGAGGGAAACCCCTAGGAGAGATAGTGGGTTCACTAGGTAGCATTTCCTAGCTACTCATAAATGGTTAATCTGAAATGAGTGGAATGAAAATATGATAGAATTTTTTTATATGATCCCATTAGTTAAGGTGTCCTAGTGACATCATCATCCTTCATCCTATGGATGAAGGCGCTTTTATCCCATTGAATTCCTAAATAAAAACTCAAGAGGTGTGTGAATTGTGTTTTTGAAATTTTTATTACATTAAAACCACCATATTCAAGGTCAGAAAGTGGAAATCATTCCTTAACAAAAATTGGATGAATAAAAACGAAACACAAGGGAAAATAATCAAATATTAGAGATTTCTAGTGGTTCAATAAACATAAATCCCCCAGTCCACTCCATGAACACTCAACTCCATGAGTTTGGTTATTTCACTATGACCACTACTACAAACACGGCCTTTATCAGCACTAAAAATGGCCTTTATCAGCGCTAGAAAAGTGCTGATAAAGCCAGCGTAGATAAAGGGGGGGTCCCCTTTATCAGATCTAAAAAAAGCGCTGATAAAAGGGGTCTTTTATCAGTGCTAAAAAAAAGCGCTGATAAAAGTACCCCTTTATCAGCGCTTTTTTTAGCACTGATAAAGGGGTCCTATATCAGCGATTCCTTTATCAGCGCTCTCGTTTTAGCGCTGATAAAGGACCCTTTTATCAGTGCTTTTAAAAAAGCGCTGATAAAAGTTTAAAAAAATTTAAAAAAATTAAAAAAATTTAAAAAATACTGCCAATCGGGGGGGCTTTTATACCGCTTGAACCCCCCCTTTTACAGTGCTTTTCGGCCCCTCTACAACACCCCACGCACCCCACGCATCCCCCTCCACCCTTTAACAGCGCTTGCTCTAATATTCCTCATGCGCGCGCACCCCTGCCTCCACCAGGATTTGAACTCGAGACCTCCCCCCTGCGCGCCTAAGCCCTTACCACTACTCTATTTTGATTTGTTTTCCAATTCATGATATCTATATATATATATATATATATATATATATAGTTATATTTATTCGTATAGTAATATATATTTATATTAATATATAGTTATATTAACATATATATAGTTATATTAACATATATATAGTTATATTAACATATATATAGTTATATGAATATATATTTATATAGTTATATTAATATATATATATAGTGATATTAATATATATATTTATGGTGATATTAATATATATATTTATAGTAATACTAATATATATATGTAGTTATATTAATATATATATAGTTATTAGATTAATATATATATAGTTAGATTAATATATATATATAGTTATAATAATATATAGGTATATAAATATTCATATATTGGTATTTTAAATAAAATGGATATTATTTATTATTTAGATAAAGCTAATATATTTTATATGTAAATATGTTTAATTATTTATTTAAAAAATTTAATTTTTAGGTGCGAATATATAAAAAATATGTACATATAGTTATATATTTGATTATAAATAGCAATTAATTATAAAAAAGGATGAAATTTCAAAGACATAATATCAATATGAATGTAATACCTTGGAATAAATTTAGTCCCCACTCATAAAATCTAATAATACCCCCTTAAACGAGTTTGAAAATCCACAAAATGTTAAAAAATCTGGGTACCCCGACAAAAAACTCAGTTTTAGAGGCCTTATGGGCCTCTTTTGGCCTCGAAAAACGCTTGACTAGGGTACTCCCAAGTCACAGCGACGTAGAGCTCGTCGCAGGCTTCGATTTGATATGTGGTAGAGCTCAAACAGACACCCGGATCAAAAGTTATGGCTGTTTGAAGTTTGAGTTGCGTTTTCAACATATTTTGGATCTTTTTTTAATTTTTTTAAATTTATTTAGTCCTCAAATTGTTATTAAATGATTATTACTCCATAATGATTATCAAATTATTAATTAAAAATATTTTTTTAATTTTTTAAGAAGCCATTTTCACTAAATATCTTTTATATATATATATTAAGTATAATAAGTGTAAATGTACATTTATACTTATCTAAAATATATTTAAAAATTATATATTATATTTATATAACAATATAACTATATTTATATATTAATATATTTTTAATTTTTTTTTGAAGCCGACCCTATATCAGCGCTAAAAAAATCACTGATAAAGGCCCCCCTTTATCAGCGCTACTAAGCAAGCGCTAATAAAGGGGGGCCCTTTATCAGCGCTACTAAGAAAGCGCTGATAAAGGGGGGCGCTGCGAAAAACCGTTTTTGTGGTAGTGGACATCCCTTTTTGTCAGGGCTCCCAGTTGAGTCCAAGTAGCTATTACTTGTTAAATATGGATAAGTGATTTAATCCAGTATCTCACTTTTCAAGAGTTATCCAATGTCGCAACACACTCAATCCCAATGATTGAAGATAATATGTTAGATAATCATGGATTGGAATAATTATTCCTCAAAAATTTTCAAGTAGAAACTGATTGTAGTATTAGTTACATCCAGATAATATTTTATTCTTATATGTTTAGCTCTTAAAGTTATTTGATTTCAAGAATGATCTTGTCATCAAAAAAGTTGTATAATAGCTTCAAATTTTGTATTCTCTTTAGATTTTAATCATGTATCATATCATATCTTTATTATTGTCACAACCCCTCCCTTTAAAGATTCCCCTCCTGAGATGGAAATGTAGAAAGAGAGATAGTGACCCATGAGTCCCACCTCCAATAGGTCATGGGGTGGTGAACAACACCAAGGGTATAAAAATCTCACAAAATGGGAGGAATTCCCCATTTTATAGTAAATAAGATAAAGAGATAATATGTATCAACCATAAAAAAACTCCAGGGCACATATATAAAAGGAATAAAAAATCCATCCAACATGCATGTTTAAAAAAATAACCGTTACAAAACAAGTTTCTCTATAGTAAATACTAAAAACAAGGCTTTGCAGCAACATATCAAATATCCCAAAGTCCAAGCTATTAATTCCCAACATGGTCCACATAGTCCTCCTAGAAATATGAAAGAAGTTTTATATACGTAGGGTGATCATACAAGTATACTCGGTAGGGAAAACCAAAGACTCTTGTGCACAAGTGTAGAAGCATACTAATGCCCCCATGAAGAACAGAAGAAACTAAAAGCACCTAACAAGGGTATACTAGCCACCCAAACCTCACCAAAGCCATTATCACCAAATAATGGAAGTCAATTTAAGTAATATAAAGCATATTGATGATAGGGTACCCCACACCACTTTCACACTAATTAGCTTCTCTCACACCCTAACGACAAATTTCATGGCACTCCCACGTATTCTGAAAGAACCACATCAAATCCCACCTGTACACACATAGGCCACTTACCATATCACACCCTACCCTCACACACCTGGGCCTTGAAACTAAATCACATCCCACCTACATACACTTGGGCCACAAATAACAACACATCCCAAAGACTCTTGGTAACTACAACACATATCATCCCGAATGAAACCAGGAAGCACAACTCACTCGCACGCAGTTGGGCCACACAAACCACAACCTGCCTAAAGAGTCTCTGGCTATCACTACTTGGAAGGGAGAGTGGGGAAGAAATAGTGGCCATCCATCCATCATCCCACCAGGTTGTTTGGGAAAGAAACCCTCCCCCTTAACAATGGGGGTGTTCGGCACATAGTTGTCAACTAGGGTGGGGTGCATATAGAATCAAAATAAAGTACAAGTATATATAATGGTACCAAACACTCATCCCAACCAATGGGTTCTCAAAAAAACAGCCACCCCATAACACTTTCACCTTCATTTCTACCTCTAAATGCACGTATTAGGACGAACGACAGTCACATTCGAAGTTGATAAAAAAATCTTCTTAACACCCAAACATTTTGACGTTATTAATAATTTACCAGTTATTTCATCCCTGCCTAGGAAATTAACAACCATTTAACACAACCATGACAAAAGGAGGAAGAAAACTATGATAAAACACACCACTTCATACTTCCCACATAGCACCCAAGAAAACCACTTCCATTATCATTCTTCAAAGTAATGCCTCCCAACCTAAGGAAAAACCCCCAACTCAGATGTAACAAACCAGAAAATCTAAACCTAGTTTTATTATGAAAATATTTTATTAAATTGATTTATTTATAATTTAAACATTTTCAAGATGATTTTCATTAAAATAATAATTTAAATTAATTTTTTCACTTAATTATAAGTACAAGTTTCGAATTTATTCTAAAAGAAAATATAATTTTACATTGTTTAATGAATATTTTAAAATTACTATTTTTATTAAATAGAATTAATTATTATAAAAAAATATTTAATATAACATTTTAAATGATAATTATATCAATATATTAATATAGTTATATTTTTTTATTTTCAAAATATTATATATATATATATATATATATATATTAATAATTATTAGTTTTAAATTATAAATTTTGATTAGATTATTTTTTTAAAATTTTATTAAAATTATGATTTTTGTTTAGTGAAATTTTGAGTATATTATATAACTATTTTAAACCTGTAATATACTATTTGTATATTATAATACTTAATTAAATAAATATTAATAATGATATAATAATAATAATAATAATAATGAAAGAGAACATTTGAATAGGGGTGTGGTCCGTGAAATTGCGCAAAGGAGTGGTCCACGGGATAGGGCTTCATGTGAAAAGGGGATGAGGTCGGGAGATTTCGATGGGAAGAGGAGTATTTGAGCAGGTCACAAGCTGTGGGAGTCCAGTCAAAGTCGATTTTGGACGAAGATTATATCAAGAAAATTCAAAGTCTTAGAGCTACAATGAGGGTTCATCAAGGTCAAGCAAGACTAAGCTGAGTGGGGTTGAAGTCGAAGTCAAAGGTCCGAGTTCAATCAAAGTCTTGGATCGATGTCAGATTCAGTTTCAGTTTCAAACTAAGAAGTTGAGATTGAGGTGTGCAGAAGAGGATAGGGTTCCAATCTTGTGGTACGAGCTTATCAGATTTCTTTTGTCTGGAATGGAGAGTTTTTTTATAAGTTTTTAAAAAAATTACAGAAAACAGTTAGGGTGAAAAAAAATTCAAAGTGCGCCGCAAAGGTGGCATCGCGGATGCCACCTTTGCACTGCCGGCACGGATCGATGACGTAGAAAAGGTGTCACCCGTGGTGTCACCTTTCTAGATAACATCATATGAAAGGCGGCACCGTGGGTGCTGCCTTTCGCCTGAAGACATTGCGAAAGGCGGCACCACGGGTGCCGCCTTTGCCTCCACATTCTATAAAAGGGCAGTGCCCCCTCCCCTTATCCTCACTTCCAAACACTCATTTACCTCTCATTTTCTCTCTTTTGTGGTGAAGTTTGTGGTTTGAAATTTTTGGAAAGCTTTTATAGGTATGGTTTTTAATTTAATGTTTTTTCTTTCGTTGAATTGTTTTTAGTTAAATATTTTTTTTAATTTAATTTTTTTTATTTAGTTGAATTGTTTATAGTTAAATATTTTAATTCTTTAGTAGTTTAGTTAGTTTTAAAATTTTTTTTGTTTATTATATTGTTTAATTAGTTATATATATTTAGGAATTATATTTATCATTAGTATAAATTAATTTAGGATTCTTTTAATGAAATTTTGGTAGCATAAAGACTTTGTTATCTAAGTAATCAAATCCTTGTCTAGATACAAACAAGTTAATGTGGCTCTGGCATAGATGTACCTAGGGGTAAAACCTGAAAACACCAATTTGAGCTAGACTCGAATGGGAACTGGTGCACGACAACGGGCCTTGTTGCATTCTGGTTTAACACTCCTGAGGGATATGCTTAAGATATTCATATTTCTTTATAAACTACTAAAATATATAAGAAAAACAATGCTAAATTGATAATTTGGTAATGATGTTGATAGTTATTATTAGGAATGATTAATTAGAAATTAGTTAATAAATAACATAGAGTTAAAAATAAAACTACAGTTCAAATGATATTCAATAACATGGAGTTAAAAAATAACATGGAGTTAAAAAATAACATGGATTTAAAAAATAACATGGCGTTAAAAAATAACATGGAGTTAAAAAAACAACATGGAGTTAAAAAACAACATGGAGTTAAAAAACAACATGGAGTGAAAGTGAAAAAATAAATAACATGGAGTTAAAATATAAATAACATAGATTTAAAAAATAAATAACCTCATGTTTCGAGCTTCTGGCCTTTATTGCAGTGAATTGGATATCAAAATTTCAGAAAACCTATGTGACAATGGGTTTTCTGAAATTTTGATATCCAATTCACTGCAATAAAGGTGAGAATCTCGAAACATGGTGTTATTTATTTTTTAACTCTATGTTATTTATATTTTAACTCTAATATGTTATTGAATAACTAATTAATAATTTAGTAAGGAATAACTAATTATTGAAGAATTTTTAACTAATTAAAAAGTGTACTAAGAAATATCCTAGTTTAGGATATAAGATCTTTTAAAAGTTAAGTATCATAAAGATTGTATAGTTTAGAAGTAATAGTTATTATTTCAACGTGAGGTAAAATCCAAATTATTTTTAATAAGTAGTTTAATTACATCTTCAAAGTATAAAATACAACTTATATTGGTAACCATCATTCTTAATGTCACTTACATTATCAAAATCTTGATCAGAAAACGTTTTTTACGTAGAGTGCAATGTTTTCTCGTGTGTACTGCTATGTGGAGGTTATTCAAACTGAGAAAGGAGCTTCTTATAGTACACAACCAATAACAGTGGTAAATATAACTGATTGTGTAACCCTAAGTGACCTTCAAGATAGAATTCATGGCTCATTAAATCTAGGACCCGATCGAAAGATCAAGTCAATGAGTTATAGACATTTGCAGTTCCCGTCAACATTGTAGCATCTAGCTTATCCATTGGTTGATGATGCGCAATGGATCCAAATAATTAATTTGTTTTCTCAATGGTCGGATAGTACCATGATGGAGTTATATATTGATGTTTCTACTATACAATAACAACATCCAATTGTACAAAGATGTAGACTTACAAGAGTCATTGAAGATAGTCTGCCCCATGAAGTTGCTATTATTCCAAATGATGCAGAGGAGGACAACCTACTTGATCTCCCAAATATACATGTTAACCCGACATATAATGAGGAGTTTTGTAATAATGAAACAGATGGTGATAATAGTGCTGATGAGGAAGGAACAACGGAAGTTTTGAGAAATGCATTAGTTATATAGCAGGCTCAACTTACAATAAATCATCCACCGCTCTTTGAATATTAGTCAGAAGCAATGACACATGTTCCTGAATTTGAAGATAATGTTCTCACACTGGCAACTGAGTTTCCCAGAGTTATACGAGATAGGTTTAGTGAGATGGACAAAACTTTATATGTTGGAAGGAATTTTCCAAGTAAAGATGAATTAAAAAGTACGCTAAAGATATTTCACATTGAGAGGCATTGTAGCTGTGTAGTTTACGAATCAGACCGTAGAAAATATGTCATACGGTGTGAGAAGTATGGGGATGATTGTATATTTTTATTGAGGGTGATTCTAGACATTGCATTTGGAGGTTGGAGAATCTCAAAGATTGAGGCAGCTCATACTTGCGTTCATCCAAGCCTGACACAAGATCATACTTCATTGGATAAAGAATTTGTGTCATCCATTGTTGTTGAGATGATTAGGACATGTCAAGAAGTTCTGATAGCCCTTGTGCAAGAGAGGATACAACAGACATTTGGTTATAAGATTTCGTATAATAAGGCATGGATGGCAAAACAGAAGGCAATTGTGAAGGTCTATAGTGATTGGGATGACTCATATCGAGTATTGCCGCAATTGCTAGCTATAATGAGTCATCGTAACCAAGTTGTATTCCATCTTGGTACAAACGAATATGTGTCTCATGATAACAGACTTGATCCATCTCATGTCCAATTTCATCGATTGTTTTGGGCATTCCTCCCATGTATCTCCGCATTTTGTTTTAGCAAAAACTTCATTTAGATTGATGGAATGTTTCTATACAGACAATACAAGGGCGTATTTTTTATTGTGGCAACTCAAGATGGAAATTGTTCACCTCTTCTGCTTGCCTTTTCCATTGTAGAGAAAGAAAACTATGAATCATGGAGTTAGTTTTTGGCATGTATCCACAACCATTTCCCAACATTCGGGGTGTTTGTTTGATATCTGATTGGCATCGGGAAATTAATGAGGCAATCAATGTGGATCCTGATACATGGAGTTACCCAAATGCACATCATCAGTTCTGCATTAGACACATTGCTAGAAACTTGTATAAAAAATTCCACAACGAACCGATGAAGAAGGCAATCACCAGACTTGGTACGCATTGTATTTGTTATTTTTTTGTATATCAACGTAAAGATAAATTCAAAATATGTGAAATATCATATATTCTATTTAGAATATGAGTCATATCAACAATGGTTTGAAGAAAATTTCGAACATATCCATCAGGTTAATGAAGAAGTTTATGATTATATGATGCAAATTCCAAAAGAAAAAATGGACATTGGCATATGATGGGGGGAAGGGGTACGAACACATGACCACCAACATTGTAGAGTGCATCAATGGTGTCTTCAAAGGGATTCGTAAGTTACTTATAACTTCCCTAGTTCAGGAGACATTATATCATTGCGTGAAGTACTTTTTTAATAAACAAAAACTAGCATCGGATGGAATACATCATGGGCTAACGTATGTAAGACATTTTCAACGAGAGATTGAAAAGAATATTAAAGAAGCTTCTGGTTATGATGTCTGCCTATTTCGACGAGAAGACTCTCGATTTGAAGTTCAAGAGAAGTCGAACCCCATCACAAATAGCATTGGTGAAAAAATAGTGGTATTACTAGAAATGAGGCAATGTCAATGTGGAAACTTTCAGGCCTTACGGTTTCCATGGTCACACGCCATCATAGCATATGCCTATGTTAACATATCATAGGAAGCATATGCTGATCCAGTGTACCAGATGAACACCATTGCTAACTTTTATGTTGCACCATGGGCACCTATTGGTGAGTTTCGTTATTTCCCAATGCCCGAAGGTCAGCCAATAGTGGTACCTGATATGAATCAGTTGCGTCCCCATGGGAGACCGAAGGCCAGTAGGATGCAAAATGAGATGGACTAGCCTCAAGAACAAAGACAGAGTTTGAGATGAACCATATGTCATCAAGAAGGTCATAATTGGAAACGATGCCCTAACATTGTTGGGTCGAGTTCACACTCTAAGCCACAATGATGTATTGTCGTTATTGGGAGATTCTCATATTGTAAATTTTATGTTGTTATCTCTTCCTTTTACCTCGGTTTTCTAACCCTCAAAACTGAAAATCATAACAGTAAACCCAAAAACATCTTTTTTATACCGTAATTGTAACATTCTAAACCATAATCCTGAAAATATTTTCTCAAATCATTAACTTAAACTGTAAAACTTTAAAAAAAATCCAAAATCCTAGATCCAAAAGTCAAAATGTGAAACCCTAATCTATAAATCCTAAAATCGAAAAGATGAACCATAAACTCAAAAACATCTTCCTTTTACATCAGTTTTCAAAACATTATGTGATTGATAAAATAATCATGAAACATACAATCATGTGGACAATCACCTGCTAGATGGACTCGTGGAAAAACATGAAGACATGCCCCTTTTGAGGTAAAATCATATCTTAATAAACTTTAGTAATATGCTTTGAAAAACATGAAGACATGCCCCTTTCTTTTGGTAAAAAAATCTTCATTTGTTTATATGCAGATGAATGACACCATACTACTCAATCAGCAGGCTACCCATTGTTCACGGGTTGTGATAGAGGGTGGTCCAGATCGATTGATCAGGGTGCGTCGAGCGCACCATTTTCATCACACGGAGCCTCCTCCTACCATTATACCATACTTGCGTCGTTCTGGCGTCTATGGTATTGCGGTATCAGATTTTACATTTGTAGACCATCACCTTCTAGCTGCACTCATGGAGAGGTGGAGACTAGAGACACACACATACCACCTGCTTGAGGGAGAGATGATCATCACCCTCCAGGATGTGGTTGTGCTTCTTGGTCTTTCTATCCAGGGGGGACCCGTTATTGGATCCACTCGGGCATCTTGGCCCGACCTTACTCAGCGCTTGTTAGGCGTTGACATTTTTTCCGATCGTAGTGCTACCGATGGAGAATCGATATCCATGCCTTGGATGGAGTCACAGATTCTACTTTTAGCTGATGATGCTGATGAGTATATGGTGATGCATTATGAATGTGCATATATATTACGACTTATTGGAGGGACCATGTGTACGGATCATTTAGGGATGCATGTGCACATGATGTATCTACCCCTTCTAGAGGACTTTGATCGGGCAGGGACGTACAGTTGGGGATCCGCCTACTTGGCTACACATATAGAGCATTATGTAGGATATCCGACAGGAAGTGCACAGGTCTTGGGGGATGTGTCATCCTTATTCAGATGTGGGCATGGGAGCACATCCCCGTATTCTGTCCTGATCTTGTTGGTCCACCGGTCGAGATGGCGGTGCTACATGATGCTCCACATGGACGCTGGTATGATCGCTCATTTCTATCAGTTTTTGATGCTACTACAAGTTATTGACTTTAATTTTTCATTATTTATCACTATCGATGTTGTATTTTATAGGTGGTGTCAGCGACACAATTTCAATGCGGTTTTGAGACACGATTTGTCCATATATTGGCTCGAGTTGTACTTTCTCTTACCCCATCATGTATGTATATACAATCTATAATTGTCTAACAAATTTAATAATAGCATTATTTTTTTAATTAAGAGTTTTTCTAACAAGTGTAATATGTTATTTCAGATTTCATGGGTTCTATACTGGTCTGTTATAGACCAGTTACATCCATATTGCACGGTTGGTATTGACGATGTTACGGCTGTAGTGTCAATCATTCACTTTCATATTGTTGAGTGGCACCAGCCTGACAAATTCATGCGCCAGTTTCTCTTGACACAGCGGATTCCTTTACCGCCGAGGCAAACAGATCAGCTTCCTGGGATGAAGTTGACAGGGAGGCTGGATGACGACTGGCGTTGAGTACATGTTGTATTTCTCGACTGTTGGCGCAGACGTGCAGAGTTTCGTATCCAGGGAGTTCCTATGATGTAGTTCTCTCTTTCAGTGCAGTACGAGTATGAGCCATGGTATAGACTGAAGTCTATATTGTATCTTACCCGAGTCGGCAGAGAGATGCATATGATTGTAAGTCAATTAAATTATATTACTATGTTTATTGAGTTATTTTCTAATTCATTTTTAATCTGTTTACAGGAGAGTCACACAGACAGTCTTCTTCATATGAGTGATGAGGTTGAGGATAGAGTCTTCAGCCGAGAAGTCGTTCATGCTCAAGCGTTGGAGCTGAGGTCATCTGTCCATGCGTTTTCTAAGAACCTCTTCGAGCATCTGGCACGGAGACAGTAGGTTCCTGCCGCAGAGGAAGATCCTACAGCAGCTGCTGGTACTGAGGAGCCACGACCACGGCGACGTAGACAACGTTGTCCTGCACGTCAGGCCTCACCAGTTCCACAGGCAGAGGTCGACCCTCTAGTAGTCCAATCTATGCCGATGCAGGATGTGCCTCAACTGTCATGGGATCCATCTTTTTTGACGGGATATCCTCAGTTTTCTCCATCGTGGGGTCCATATGGATCGCAGCCTTTGGGTCCAGAGTCATCACAGCCTTGGGGTCCAAACCCATCACAGAGTTGAGGTATAGTTCCACGACATGATTTGTTCTCCACTGCGATGATGTTGGGTCCTTCTACCATTTAAGTGGGAGAAGGATCATGAGGGAAGTACGAGGTGGAGTTGACATTTTCTCCCACTAGCACAGAGGTGGAGGATATGACAGTCGACGTTCCAACGCCCGAGTACCAGCCCTCTCCAGGTCTTCAGACTCCCCAGAGATCTCACCGTGGACGTCCTATTATTAGACCACCATGTGGGACAGGATCTCCTCACCGTAGACATATACATTGATTGTTTATGTTCATTTATATGTTTTATGTCTATGGAAATGAAAAATAATTTATAAGCTTTTGTTGAAAACAAAAATAATTTCATGAAAAATGTTCATGAAAAATAATTTATAAGCTTTCAAAACCGCCTACTTGAAACTTAAAAATGTTTCAATTACGTGACTTTGAAAGACTATAAAATATAAACCATAATACCAATATAAACGAAACTTTAAAAATTGATTAAACATATAAGAAATTGTTGGGAAAAAAATCATATCATAAAAAATGTTCATGAAAAATAATTTATAAGCTTTCAAAACGACCTACTTGAAACTTAAAAATGTTTCAAGTACGTGACTTTGTTTTCAATAATTTCTTATATGTTTAATGAATGTTTAAAGTTTCATTAATATTGCTCTTAAGTTTTATATTTTATAGTCTTTCAAAGTCACGTACTTGAAACATTTTTAAGTTTCAAGTAGGCGGTTTTGAAAGCTTATAAATTATTTTTCCTGAACAATTTTTATGAAATGATTTTTGTTTTCAATAATTTCTTATATGTTTAATGAATGTTTAATGTTTTGTTTATATTGGTCTTATGGTTTATATTTTATAGTCTTTCAAAGTCACAAACTTGAAACATTTTTAAGTTTCAAGTAGGCCGTTTTGAAAGCTTATAAATTATTTTTCTTGAACAATTTTTATAAAATGATTTTTGTTTTCAATAATTTCTTATATGTTTAATGAATATTTAAAGTTTCGTTTATATTGGTCTTATGGTTTATATTTTAGTCTTTCAAAGTCACGTACTTGAAACATTTTTAAATTTCATGTAGGCGGTTTTGAAAGCTTATAAATTATTTTTCCTGAACAATTTTTATGAATTATATATATAAATAAATATATAAACAAAACAAAACAAAAAATAAAAACAAAATTTTCAAAAATGATAATTTTTACAATTTTTATGAATTATATATATAAATAAAAATATAAAAAAAACAAAACAAAAAATCAAAACAAAATTTTAAAAACTAATAATTTTTTTTGTTAGGTGAAAGGCGGAATCCTCCTGAACATTTTTTATGAATTATATATATAAATAAAAAATACATAACATTAAAAAAAATTAATTTTTTTGTTAGGGGAAAGGCGGCATCGCGGGTGCTGCCTTTCAGCCGCAGTGCAAAGGCGGCAGCCACGATGCCGCCTTTCACCCGAAATGCAAAGGCGGCATCGCGGATGCCACCTTTGCGGCGCATTTTGACAAAAAAATTGCCCTAACCGTTTTTTGTAAAAAAAATTGTTAAAAACGTATAAAAAACTCTTTAAATGGATCAGATGTGGTGTTTTTCTTTTCTTTTTTGTCATCTTATTCAATCTATCCACATTTGTTATCAATTTCGATCCTAATTGATTGTTTTAGGGTTATTGCATACCTATTTGCTATCATTTTCATTATTTTTATATACATTTCCATCATATCTGTTTATTATGGGTATCAAAACTCTAAAAATAATTTCATTTATCTAGATTTAGTTATACATCGTCAATATTCAATTTTTCATCCCATCATTTTTGGTTGTCTTTGGTTGATTCAGAATCAGGAATATCTTCTTCCGAAAACATCATAACTCAGTGAATAGATTAAATTCTTTTAATTTAACGGAATTCATTTTTTTCAATGATTTCGGCCTGTTTTTATTTTTTTGCATGTGGTTGTGGTCGAATTCATCATTGAGAAGCTCAGTTATTATAATAAAATGTGAGCATCATCTTTAATGAACATTGTCTTTTTTGGAAAATTGTTTCAATTTTGGAATGAGTTGTGTTCATTAAATCAATTATTAAATCACACACAACACATCACAACCATATAAAAATATATCTACACAGTTCATTTTTTTAGTATATATACATACATATATGTGTGTGTGTGTGTGTGTGTTTGTGCAGAGAGGTAGAGGGAAGAAATTCTAGGAAGGCAGTGCTGTGTTTTTTATCCGGGGAAGAATGAGGGACTGTGAGAGAGAGAGAGAGAGAGACAAACCTACTGCCTTGAAATCATCTCCTGATTTTGAAATATTACACACCTATTAGAGGTGTTGCATGACTAGTTAAGGGCACGACATATCCTGGTTGCGCCTTTCTTGGGTGATACACACCACACCTTACGTGATTGAATCAAGAGAGAATTAATTTAATCAAGAAGACAAAATTTTCAATAATGGAATACTTATTTCATATATGATTGTTATGTTCCCAATAGATTTTAATTTCATTAGAATTTATCTAGTTTTGCGTAAGGGGTATACATTGAATTCATTTGTTTTTTATATTATGATTTCTAATTTCTCAAATTAAAAAGAGTTTTGTCTATCTATTTTTGTTTATGACAAAATTAATTATTAGTAAGGGGCTATTATTTCATGTTTTATATTATACTGATTCACGACAACTGTTTATTTTACCAAGAACTTATATTCGTAATACTTTTCCTGGTTTTCAAATTATATTATTGCTCATTTTAAATTCTTTTTATCAAAAATTTAAAGAGTCTTAATTTTTGAAATTAATCATAATATATAGTTTGCTTATTTATTTCAAAAAAAATTATGATCTTGATTTTGCATTTTGGGAAAGAGATTTAAAAATTATTTTTATGATCAAACTTATTATGTAAGGATCATTTAATATAATTACATGTGAGTGGTATGTGTATATAAATATATTTGTATAAATTTTCAAGTATATAATAATTATTATTAAATTATTATTAATCAAGTATTAATCTAAATATGAATTTATAAGTTAATAATATCATAATTTTATTAAGTGCATGTTATATAGAAATCATGATTATGGACATATGTTGATGATTGTGTCGTCATGGAATTTATACATGCATCTATATGTATATAGATATATGCCTGAGTACTGAATAAACAATATATAAATGGATTTTTATGGGATTAAAAGGAAGAAATTTTAATTATGGGATTAATAATTAATTATCCATGCGGTTATGAAAAGTTTATGTTGCAAAACATTATGTCATGCCAAGTCAAACATTGAATTTCCAATTGATATTACTATTTATATAATCATATATAAATAAAATTGAACATGTCTATTTCATGTATAATTGTATATATATGTGTGTTTGTGTGTGTAATATATATAAAAAATTGTTTCATGAGTTTAAGAAATGAATTAATATTTCATAAATGTTAAAGGTTATTTTATTATAATATATTTATTAAGTAATACTTATATATAGTTCCATGAGTTTCAAAGCAAAAAACCTTGTGAGAAATGTATATAAAAGTAAAGCAATCTTAAAAATGTTTTCAGAAAATCTGTCACTTGAATATTGTAAATATGGTAGGGAATTGAAAAGTGAACCCTATCCCTCAACAATTTGGTAGGCCTAAGATAACCTTAAATATTTCATGTTTCCAAAAGCCACAGTGCTTTTTTTTTTCAGAATCTTGTGTAATGTTTTCTAAAAATCACTAGATTATATTTAAATTAATTTTTGTATGCATGTAATTTCAAAAGTGGTATATCATTTTAAATATAAGTAATTTAAATTAAGTTTTTCAAAGTTTTTTGGAAAATCTATTTTCAATGAAATATTATCTAAAAAGCATTCGAATGATTTCAAAACCCCTTACAGGGCAATTGAATTCTCACCCTTTGTTAAAAAAACTATTTTTACTCGTATCTTAGAAATTCTATTTCAGACAGCTTCGCTTTTGGAGTTAGCGCCGCAGGATCGTATTAGGCATCTGTTTAATTTTTGTTCAAATATGATAAATGTAATGTGTTTTCTATACCTCCATAACCTAGACTGGTAAAAGATCTTAGATTTTATTAAGTGTTCTACAATTGTTTAGTTATTTTAATAAAAAAAATACACAGTATTTTAAAGCACTCAATCTAAAAGAGTGGGCTCATGCTGTTATAATTGGAATCTGATGAAAGGTATAGACAACTCTGGAGATTAGATGTTGTCATCTAAGAGGTTGAGTTTAGAAGTCTCTAGTCCTAGTTTTCTTAATTCTGAAAATGGAAATTCCGAATTGTTTTTATTCCAACGAAACAAATTGCGAGAACGCAATTCTTTTCAGGGGAGAATAATGTAACAACACAGAAATTCTAAAACAAATATTATAATGAATATATTTTATTAAATGGATTTATTTATAATTTTAACATTATCAAGATAATTTTATTTAAAATAATAATTTAAATTAATTGTTTTATTTAATTATAAGTACAGTTTTAAAATTAATTCAAAAAGAAAATATTATTTTACTTTATTTAAAGAATATTTTAAATTAACTATTTTTATTGAATAGAATTTATTTTTATCAAAATTGTTATTTAATAGAATATTTTAAATGATAATTATATTAATATATGAATATAGTTAATTTGTTTTTGATTTTAAAAATATACTATATATATAAATATAAAGTAATAATTATTAGTTTTAAATTGTAAAATTTAATTAGATTAATTTTTATAAAAATGAGCAAAATAATGATTTTTGTTCGGTGAAATTATAATTATATAGTATAAATATTTTAAACCTATAACGTATTACACATATAATATAATCCTTAATTTAATAAATAGTAATAATGATATAATAATAATAATAAAGAGAAAATGTGAACAGGGGCATGGTCTGTGAAATTGCGCAGAGTGGTCCGCAGGATAGGGCTTTGTGTGAATGGGGGGATAAGGTCGGTAGATTTCGATGGGAAGAGGAGAAGTCGAGCAGGTCATGAGCCTTGGGAGTCCAGTTGAGGTCGAGTCTGACCAAAGCGTAATCCAAGAGAAGTCGCAGTCCGAGAGATGCAGTGAGGGTTTGTCGAGGTTGGGCAAGACCAAGCCGAGCGGGGTCAGAGCCGTAGGCGAAGGTCCGAGTTCAATCGAAGGCTTGGATCGAAGTCGGCTTCGATTTTGGATTCAAAATGAGAATTCGAGACCAAGGCGTGAAGATGATGTTAGGGTTCCAATCTTACGGTATGAGTTTATCATATTTTGTTGGTGTTTGGAATGGATCAGATGCATGCCTTGCTTTCCTTTGTGGTCGTCTTCTTAAATCTGTCCACATCTGATATCGATTTTGATTCGTATTGATGGTTTTAGGGTTATTGCATACCAATTTTACATCATATCTGTTTATTGTGGGTATCTATAATTTCTTGTATCTCGATATTCAATTTTTCTTCCCATCGTTTTTGGTTTTCTGTGGTTGATTGAGAATCTGGATTATCATCCTATGGAAACTTCATAACTCAATGAACGGATTCAATTCTTGTAATTGAACGGAATTTTTTTTTTTTTTTGTCAATGATTTCAGCTTGTTTTTAATTGTTTTTATGTGGCTTTGGTTGAATTCTTCGTGCAGATGCTTATTTATAATAAATCATGATCATCCTTTTAAAAGAGGTCTTTGCTTTAATAATAAATTGAGGGTTCGGTAACCTTTTAAAAAAAAGAGGGGCTGTGAGATAGAGAGATAAACCTACTGCCTATAAATCATCTCCTATTTTTTAAATATCACACACATGTTAGAGGCATTGCATGACTTGTTTTAGAGAACCGCACGGCCTAGTTGCGCCTTTCGGGGGTGCTACACACCACACCTTGCGTGGTGGAATCAAGAGAGAATGAATTCCATCAAGAAGAAGAAATTTTCAATAAGGGATTACTTATTTCATATATGATATTTATGTTAAAAATTATTTTTAATTTCTTCAGAATTTTTCCAGTTTTGCGTCATGAATAGGGTTGTCTATCTATTAATGTTTATGAAATATTTAATTATTAGGGACTATTGTTTCATGTTTTATATTATACACATTTGCAGCAACTATTTATTTTACAAACTTATCAGTTTTCAAATTATATTATTTCTCATTGAAAATTCTTTATTTCAAAAATTTAAAGTGTCATCATTTTCAAAATTAATCGTAAGATATAAAAAATTGGGTACAACCACGAAAATTAATCGTAAGATATAGTTTTCTTATTTATTTCAAAAAAAAATTATGATATTGATTCAGTGTTTGGGTAAATAGATTTATAAATTATTCTTATGATCAAACTTATTACGTAAGGATCACTTTATATAATTACATGTGAGTGGTATATATATGTATATATTTGTATAAATTTTCAAGTATATAATTGTTTTTATTAAATTATTATTAATCAAATATTAATCTAAATATGAATTTATAAGTTAAGAATTTCATAATTTTATTATGTGCATGTTATATAAAAATCAATATTATGGACATATATAGATGATTGTGAATTTATACATTCATATATATGTATATAGATATATTCATTAGTATTGAATAAACATTACATAAATGGATTTTTAAGGGCTTAAGGAATAAATTTTTAAGTATTTGAATAATAATTAATATCCATGTGGTCATGCAGAGTTAATGTAGCATAAGATTTGTTTGTACCGAGTCGAACATTCAATTTCCAATGAAGATTAGTTTTTATATAATTAGATATAAATAAAATTGAACATGTCTATTTCTTGTATGATTGTATATATGTTTCTGTGTGTGTGTTCAATATTTATAAAAACATGGTTTCATAAGTTCACGAAATGAATTAATATTTCATGAATGTTAAAGGTTGTTTTGTTATCATTCTACGTACTAATCAATAATTATATATAATTCCATGAGTTTCATAGAATAAAACGCAATGAGAAATATATATAAAAGTAAAGAAAGCTTTAAAAAATTAGAAAATCTGGCACTTGGACATTTTAAATATGGTATGAAATTGTGAAGTGAACTGAATCCCTCAATAAGTTGGTATTCCCTATATGGCCTTCAATTTTTCAAGTTGCCATAAGCCAAAATATTTTGTTTTCAAAAGCTTGCATAATTTTTTCTAAAAATCCCTTGATTATATTTAAAACAATTTTTGTATGTAATCAATTTCAAAAGTGGTTGATTATTTTAAATGTAATTAATTTCAATTATGTTTTTAAAAGGGTGTTTTCAAAAGTTATTTTCAAAGAAATATTATCTAAAAATTATTTCAATGATTTCAAAACCCCTTATGGGGAAATTGAATGCTCACCCTTTGTTTTAAAAGTGATTTTTATAGGTATCTTAGAAGTTGAATTTCAGAAAGCTTTGCTTTTGTAGTTATTGTAGCAGAAGCGTAGTGAGCATCTGTTTATTTATTTTTTCAACTCTAATATATTTAAGGTGTTTTCTAATCCTTCAGAACCTAGACTATTAAAAGATCCTCTATTATAATAAGTGTTTTGTAATTTTTTAGTTACTTTTATAAAAAAATTGCACAGCATTTTCAAGAATTAAGTCCGAAATAGAAAGCTCTGACTAATATATGACAACAACATCCTCTAACATATCACGTCACAACCATACTTGGAAGCCCCACTGCATATCCACACCATGCCCACCAAAATAAGAAAAACACAACCTAGTTGTTGTCCCACTGTAAAACACCATTCACCCATTCCAAAATCAAACAATCTCTCAACTTGAGATTCCATTACACCCTTAAACCATCCACATACACCATCGTGCTCTCAATAACATCACCTTATAACCTGAATAAATAAATGATAGAAAATATCCACACACAAAACACATCCACAACAAACAAGGAAAGGTGTATATAGATTTAACACATTCGTAATTTAATTTCACATTGATAAATCAGGGGTTATCACATAATAAGTTTGATTCTAGTGAATCCATTTAATTAACAGGATATACATGATTAATCATGTTTCATGTTTATAGTCGTTCAACGGATGATTACCAACAAGTATTCATGAGTCATGTGCGCATATAGAAACCACCAATATCCATGCTTTTCAGAATTCATACGACCAACACAATTTAAAGCATGGATCCAATTTAACATATAAAACAAAACAAACATAATCATCATCTTCCCCACCACTCATTTATTACTAAAGTAATATGTATGATCTTCTTTGTTATCATCATCATCTTGCCCTCATTTATTAATTCCTCTAAAATGGATCCAACCATATTCACAATTAGACATCAGTATACCCACCCCGCATGATACACCATTAAAAGAGAGATGAAGGAATCCCTACATGGAATAATAAACATTTAGTAACTCATCCTTGCACAAAAAATAGGGGGTTCATGAGTAGAAGGAAAGACTAGAAGGGAAAACTAGATTCGAAGGCCACATCACAACACATGACTCCACGCAGAAGAAATGCTCAGGGCGCACCAAGAGAAAATTGAAGGGTTCAAGTAAGAGAGGATCTTGGCTTTAGAAAAGGCAAGATCCTATATCGATGGAAGGTATACGATTTCCAAGTACATAAAACTCAGGTTATGGCCAAGACCATGCATCTTCTCCATTTCAAAGGCTTGGGGGTGTTATGATATTTAATATATAATTAATTTCCTTTGAAACTACATCATAAATGATCAAACAAGGTTTTAAACACGATTTATGTCAAATAAAACATAACAGGGTCGAAACTGGAAAAACTGGAAATGACTCACCTTTGGGTATGTCAACAACACAAGTCACCAACACCACCTACTGATGCCAGTCACCGATGCCACTCATCGATACCACTCACCGACATGACCTACCAATAGCGAGTCACTGATGAGATCCACTAATGAGACCTACCGACAGCGAGTCACCGATGTGACCTATCGAAAGTGAGTCACTGATGTGACCCACCGACATTATGCCATCGATGTGACCCACCGACGCGACATACCGACAGCGAGCCACTGGTGCGTCCCACCGACATGATCTACTAATAGTGAGTCATCGACGTGACCTACCAACAACGATTCACCGACGCGACCCACAAACATGATCTACCAATGTCACCTACCATTGGAAAACTAGATTTTTGGAAAACTCTTGAAACGAGTCACTGTGACCTCCTAGAACACCTCAAACACTAGATTTTCACAAAGGAATGGACTGGAGGGGTCTAGTCTATTACACTTATGTACATTTCTTCATCTATTCTATTTTTCACATGCATACATCATTCATATTGTGGAAAACTATTCTATTTATATCTTCTTCTTTTTTTAATTTGATCTTAAACTCACTTGATAATCACAATTGTCATGTGAATAGTCCTTTTTAAAATATAACCAGACTAGTTCTTAATCAAATGTATCATTTATTTTAAAAATATGGAATAAAATTTTATTATAGAGATAGCTGAAATGATTTTCATGAGATCATTCCATTGTAAAAAAAATGTACTTTTTTAAATCAATATTTTCTTATTTAGAAAACTAATTTTTTGGTGCACTTAAATACATGATTTTTGTTATCTGGAGATTATATCAACATTACAAATATAATCATAAATATCTTAAAGATGTATTATTTTTTATAAGATAAACAACTAATAAGACTATTCTCATAAGATGGTTTATAGAGAAAACTTTTCAAATAAAATAGATCTTTGAATTCGATATTGCATAAGTTAAATTGAATTCATTATTGTATAGGATAATTCTCCATCATAAGATAATGGATAACTAATGTATTATAATTCACTTCCACAAAATAATTTGATTCTTAGAAAATAATCCATTTATTAATTTGCTTTTCATAAGACAAAATAACTTTCATAATATCCCTCTAACTATGATTTTGGACATTGAACATGAGAAAGAAAATATTATTTCTCCAGAAGATATACTTCTTATATAGTAAAATAAAATTTCCAATAGGGGATTCCATAATATAAATTACATTTTAGAAGATTAAAATTCTCGAAAACATAATAGGTTTTTTTAATAAGATAATTGTGTTAATAACAATATAAAAATACAACATAATATAAATTTGATAAAAAAACAATTAGATTCAAACAGAGTAAATGTATTTTAACATACATATGATAAATTAATTTATTATTTATACACTAAAACCATATAAACAATATCAACAGCTAGGAATAATGATTTTTAATAGTTACAAAAAATGTGACTGTAGATAAAAAGATATTTTTTAAACATAAGAACAAATTAAATAGTGAGATATGTTAGGAAAACACATTTATATCCAATATTAATTCTACGGGACAACACCATCCTTACTCATGTAGATAATGGTGTTCTAGTGAAATTATCTTGGATAGTTTAGCAGGACTTCCAGGTGTGTGGAAAAGATCTGTAGTGTCAAGATATGTTCCTTTTTTCAAATTCAGACCCTTTATTACCAGAGTTTTAGGATGCTTCACATGACACAAGGATCCTATTAATATCATATATGAGACTTTCCCTTGCATTTCAATTCTATCCCTTGTTTCTTATATTATTATTTGTCTCATATGTTCTTGTTGTTTCTTTTTTTATATTATTTGACTTGAAATAGTGTTTCATGACTGTGTCATTTCTTTTATCTTCATGTTGTTTACATTTCAATTGTTATAAAATCTATTGTGAATGGTTTTTAAAGAAGGAAAAATAAAGTATGGTTTTACAGTATTTTAAAACTGTTTTTAGAAATTAGTTTTAAAAGTGTTCTCAAATGCAAAAAAGTGAGAATGTTTTATTTTTAAATATCTAATAGTGTATGGGTTTTAAAAACATGGGTTTTATCGTTGTGTCCAATTTTAAGGAAAGGTTGGTTTTAAAAGTTTTTTTTACAAAGCTCTGTGATTGTTGGAAACCTCTTTGAATTTGGAAACATGTATTTTAAAAAGGGATGTATATGAAATGGTTTCAAATGTGGACATTAAAACATTTATTTAGCCAATATTTATTTTTAATGAACCAACCTAGGTCAACTTAACCCGTCACCTGAGATGGTCTTCCACATAGACCGAAGCGTCTTCCTGATAGTAACGAACTGGTGACATATACTAGAAATAACCAACTAATCCTTGGGAATAATTTATCCATTGGTAACCTAGTGTGACCTATCCATTAAAATGGATGTTCAAACAAAAATAAGTAGATTCAATAGAATTAAAGAAACATCAAGACCATCACCACAAAATATAAATACATTCAATAATCATTAATGAGCATGATATAAAAGACATGTTATAAATGGTATCTTCATGATAACCCTAAAATTAAAAATAATGTGGGGCCAATCCAAATAAGGACCAACCAACATCTCAATACATACAAGGAACCCAGAAATGAATCCATATGATCTAATCAATTCAAGACCATGTATCCTTCAAAAAAACACTGGATGGTAGTAATCAAGAGGATAATCTGTAGTACATAGTTCACCTTCCCTTACATGTGTCCTAAAAAATAATATCTAAAAACTCCCAAAGTCCCATGAAGGGTGTGAGGCATGAAGTGCATTAGGGTACCACCAAAAATCAATTTAACTCTTTCACCCATGAAAACCAATAAACTAGTTTGAAAAAAAAAATCAAAACAAAATAACCTTTAAAACATAAAACATTCAAATATCCCTTTAAAATTCCATAGGTTTTCCATTTCAAACAAAACAGATTTCAAAAATTATTTTCAATATGGATTAAATAGATAAAAAACCATGAGGCATTACATGATCAAAATATATAATGAGGTATAACAATAATGGCTATAAATATCAATATCATATAACCATATAATATGAAATGGGATTAATACATCTCATCACATCAAAATAGAAATAATAAAATTCATAAATCATATAAACTATTCCATCATGAGTGATGTGGACCTAGGGCTCTAGAAATAAGATCTTTCATGAGTGAGTAATTATGTATGGTATTTAGCTATTTAAGTGGATGATCTCATGGTTTTACAAAGACCAGACATTGAATATCTCATGGTATTCCTACCAAAAGGCTCTCATAGTATCTAGGGAACCAATTTGGAGGCTCAATTGGTCCTTTAGATAGCTCAGAGACCCACTTAGAAAACCCAATGTGGAATCCAACATGGTATTCCTTCTAAACACACTCATGATCCCTCATCCAAACCACTATCTCATACCCAGGTTAACTCATGGGCTACTCTATGCCAACTCATTCAAAAGAAAGATCCCATATAAAATAGTAACAACATAAGACATTTTACAATGAAACATGCCCATTTTGTCAAAAAATCAATTAAAAAGTTACAACCATTTATAAAACCAATTTAGAAATCCTTTTTAAATCATGAAACCTATTTAATGAATTTTAACAAACACATTAATTTGAATACAAGATACACCCATTTGGAAATACCCCTTTAAACACCCAACTTTACAAAACAATTCACTAAACCTATCAAAAATGGAATACACATCAATAATAAATATTTTAAATGGAAATTAAAACAACACAAACCAAATGGGGTTATAAATTTTAATATAAACCATGGGAAATGAAATAATGTAGAGACAACTACCTTATATTCGGTCCAAAACTAGACAATTCCTATGATATCCACCTGGTAGAGGTAGAACAAGGACTCACACACTTAATAAATAATAAATCAAAACACCACCACCATCACATACCACAGATTCATAGAAAATCACCACTAGAGTTCCATACTTTCACTGAAATGGTAGAATAATAATTTATAAGGGGAGAAGGAAGAAAAATAAAATAAATATCCTTACTTCAATAAAAAAATTAATCCTAGTGAAAACCACATATTAAGGATGGGGGAAGAACCACTAAAAAGGGTGAAGGGTTTTGTATGATGGGGGAGAAAAATTAACCTCCAAAACATTAAAACCTAAAAAGGGTGTTTTGGAAAAATTAAATTTTTTAGTGAGATGGACAGGGTCACATGGTTTTGATACACAATTTATAAAATCATGTTCCAACCATGTTGGTACCAGTATCCACCTAGATATGGGCCACATAGTTTCATTTGTGTTTTACATGGTGTGACTAACTATGCTAAAACCTTGTAAAGCCCCATTGTCCCAACCTAAAACACCCTCGCACAGTTATCCCCTTAGTTAGAAAAACCATGTACTTATCACATACCTTTAATAATATTCCCCAAAACCACCATTTTAAACCTATTAAACCATAAGAACACCATGAAGAAACCCATTAGTAAATAAAAATAAAAAATATATGTACCTGTGACCTAATGGGGGTCACAAACTCCCCACTATGACACTTTCTGTGACCATAATTTCTTCTTGAATTCTAAGGATAAATTAAGTGAGGCCACTTCTCCTCACCAAAGCTTCCCTCTCTCACATGTTAGGGATTCCACCAATATGTTTATATAACATAGAAATCAAAAGGATCGGAATACAATGGATATTTGTGTTAAAAAAATCCTTGATACTAACATGAAACTCATACATGATTTTATTAGGTTGTAAGTCCAAATATTCCCACACTAACATATGAGATGGGGCCAAATGGTATCCATTAATATGGGAAACATGAAAGACTTATTGCATAATATTCATCCATGAAGACCACTTAAAATTAGAGGATACCTTTCAAATGTTATCCACTGCTTGAAATGGTCTGACCTAACATGGATCTGACTTCCCATGAATCTCCAATCGTTGATGTCCCAGATGAACTGATACTCAAAGAAACACCTGGTCACTAACCTATAACTCCAATGAACAATTAATATGATTTAAATATAAATTATAGATAGTCTATGATACTGATAAAATTTTATAAAATAGAAAATTTTCTCCCCCGTCTCCTGGATTAGACCTAATCCAACCAAGTATTGATCAACCACCTCAGAACAACACAATGTGGATTGGAATGACAACCCATATAATGCCTCAAATAGGTCCATCTTAATTGGTTCCTGATAACATGTGTTATACAAAAATATTTCAATAGAACATTCCTTTAAAAAGAACCTCCATAATCAAGCACACATGAAAATGACATATCCTCGAGATTATAGATGGTCTGCTAAGACTGTCCAACCATTTATAAGTGACATGTAGTGCTTAATTTCAGCTGGGTTTCCAACACCTCCTATAGTCCCTTATAAATTTTAGATTTAAAATATGAATCCTAGTATAAAAATATTATTGTGGGTATCCGATGAGGATATATAAAACTCTAGATTGTATATGTGTTTGAGCTCTTCCACCCTTATTGAATCCCACATAGTAAGAGGGTGGGATGATTTTATTAGACGGTTAATAATCATCAATATAGAATCTTTCCAACTTGGAGTACAAGGTATACTGATCATGAAATCCTTATAATTCTGTCACATTTCAACACCATCATAAAAAATTTCTACAACAATCCAGATGATATCTAATTCTCTACATTTACCCTCTTATGGGGAAGTCATATATAATGGAATTCCTCCGCTATGTGTCTCATCTCAGGACACCAATATCAATATCCAAAGGTATATAATATTATGGTTCCATGGGAGTGAAAAACCCAACTATAATGATTATATTCATGCATAAAATATTTACTTAGTATCAAAGGAAAAACCATCCACCTCCCATATAAAATAGATCCTTCAGGAGAAAGATACCAATTGAATGAAGTCTCCCCACCAATTAAAGAGAAACTAAAATGATGGCAATCAGTGTCAGATACAAACTCAACACTCACCAGATTGATGAGAGATTTTGTAACCTATACAATGGAAAATAAATCCATATATCCATTATCATGCACCTCTAGTATCAGATTAGAAAAATTATCATTAGGCCCCACTAATATTTGATTCTTGAACTTTTTGTACTAGTAGATTTCTACTCAAGGCATCAATGAACACTTTTCCGTTCTTTAGAATATAAGAAATCTAAAAGTTAGAAGACTAGAGATCCTCCACCCATTGACTTTAATTTATTTTTAGGTCCATTTGGAAGAAAACATACTATAGGATATTGTGATATGAATTCCCTAGAAAATTATGGCTAAAGAGTTTGTATCACCACATTTTCAGCACATGCATAATAGCTTCCAAATTCCATGTCATGGGTGGGATAATTTAGCTCATGTGGGCATAACTACTATATTCTATAGGCCACCATATGGTCATTATAAATTATAACACATCCTAAAACCAAATCATATTCATCACAATACAACACATAAGCTCTCCTAGGATCAGATCTAATCAAAATATATGTGTATTTTAGATAGTCCTCTAACTACTTGAAAATACACAATAACATCTCATCCCACTCAAAAATCAACCTAATTATAGTTAAATATATTAAAGGAGAATCCATCCTGGAGAAATCCAGTAATAAAAATATCTAATATCGATCCAGGACCAGAAAACTATGGATTTCAAACACATTCATGGGCCTCTCCCAGGACATTACTACTCAAACATTATCAGAATTCACTAAATCTCCTACCTTAGAAATCACATGTCCCAAAAACATTACCTCTTGAATCCAATACTGTAACATGGAAATATATTCTATAAATATGGTTCTATATCAAATTACACAAATCATCCTCAATATAGTCATCATTCTCCTCAAACTTCTTGGAATACAAAAAGATGTGTTCTTTTAACATGTCTATGAAGGAGCCCAAAAATTGATGGCAGATTTGGTTCTCAATTCCATGAACACTATAGGGTAATTTTTATTCCCAAATGGAATTACTACATAATCAAAATAACTATGCCAAATTTGAAATGTGGTTATTGGAACATCATCTTCCATGAACCTAAATTGGTGATACCTTAAACTTATTTCATTCTTAGAAAACCAATGGGATCCCCTGATATGATAAAAAGGTCATCAATTTAGAAAAATGGGTATTTATCCATCACTATCACCTAGTTGATCTTTCGATAGTCTATGAAATTTTAGAGGCTCCAGTCCACCTTGTTTGAAAATAGTACTAGAGAATACCATGATGACATGTTGGAATGGATAAATCCCTTTCCCTAAAGATCATATAGTTGATCCTTCATCTCCTTCATATCATACAGATCCATTTAGTAAGAATATAAGGAGATCATGCTCATCCCAAGGAGAATATAGATATTCACGTTGACCTCTTGTTGGGGTTTATATCCTTAAAAATTCATTTTAAACATATAAAGACACCAATCCATGACCATTGTATGTTCACCCACTTGACCCTTCTAAATAACATTAAGAAACAACCTTGACAATGGGCATGATATCAACACCAAATCCAAAACCAATTGCCCCAACCTCCATGATCATGGATCCCACTCATCCTGAAGAAGCGATTTCTCTCATTAGGGATAAAAAATTATAAAAAATGCTTATAATAGTTTACTAGGTCCTTAATTTTAATCTACATATGCATGCTAAAAATAATGTTGAAGATGTTAAGGTGAAAAACTAGGAAGTCCCAGATGACTTCCATTCCACCTAACAAAACACATCCCTCATGGAACAGGAAAAACATCTCCTTATTCCATACCAATTTGTTTATAATATACATAACATAAGTCATAAACTCACCCCACATACAAAATACATCAATCAGATTAAGTTAAATGAAATAATGGTATGCACTAGTGTGAAATAAAATAAATCTTATGGAATATGGAATAAACACCGTACCACTAACGATTACCATCCTAGAATATACATTCTCTTGTATGACCTCCAATGCAAGGATATTACCTAGATCAAAACAACCCTAATAATTATTCCATTGGTGATAATCCCAATTTTACTAAGGATAATATCCTCCACCCTTTGAATCATTTGAGTTCACCTGAGATCCCTTAAAAAAGAGTATCCAACATTGCTCCCCTATGAACCCAACTGACCAAAGCACTGGATATGGAATAGATATACACAAACATGGTATGCCATCAGATTATATGAGAAACTAATGCATGTGTTCCCAAACTAGCTAGACTAAAATTAAGAAATTACTATTTGTCTAGTGGAATCCATAGGATCTGAACAAGAATATTGTCATAAAATCTTTTTGTTGGCTCTCAATGACTCAAAATGCTTCCTCATTTGATGTAATGAATAACTCTATCTTCTAAACTTTGACACCACTAAGACCTATCTTCCTAGTCAATTCGGTATTTACCATAGATTCCTTATCAACCACCTCTTGATAGGAGAATATATAGAGAATTATGAAAAAAGTTATGATCTATAGATATAATCTCACCTCAAAACACCAAACCTTATGGTAATAATTCATGAGGAGATCTAGAGAAACATTGACTAGATTAGTTAATTAGGGGAAATCACTATATGATTTCCCTGATCCTGCTTCTAAAACTTATTGGCCTTCATTTCCCTCAAGTCCTTAAGGTATAACTACTAATTAAATACCTCATTGAAAGTGGTTGACGTGTGATAGTCATGCCCCCTTGAGAGTACCATTGACTCCCACCACATCCTACCTAGTCCATCCAGCTAGTATGCATCAAATACCACATTAGAAGTATCATCGGTCTTTAAAACCTCATAGATCCACTCAATAAAATAAAACCATTAATCTTTCTTTATGGATCCATTATCCCTATAAAACACTAGTGAATTTTAATTATTAAACTCTTGATCAAGGTTCACTGCTCGTGTCTTCTCTTGACCACCCACATGACCCAAATTGTTTATTATACATATTAGTCACTCCACTAAATACATTTCATGAGAAGATTTTTCCTGTGGGGTAATCTCCACTACACCCTATCTATGCCTAGATGAGGTTATTCATAGAGGAATTTTCTACAATACAAAAAACACAACCTTCATCAAGAACCAATCAATCTCATTCCACATCAAAAGAATAAAATGAGTTTCACATCAAGGGTATAAATTATTTTTGTAAGCATCAAATATAACTCCAACAGAAAAGAGAATCCAAAATATAAAAATTCTCATGAATATCTTAGAATTTATATTTTGGAAAAAAGGTTTTTAAAATAATGTACCACCCATTTTGGTGTAACTAGAGTTGTAAATAAAACTCATAGTGGCTATAAAACGTCTCTAAAAACCTTGCACACTAACTATGTGCATCCTCCAGACCTCATTGTTTCACCCCCAATGCCCAAAAAGTCCCCCGTGATTACCACTAGACTTTCCACTAATCGATAACAAACTTGAAACATCATTAAAGAACCCATATATTGGTTTATAACAAAACAACAATCCCAGATCACCCTTGGAATATTTATGTTCTTTGTGAGGAATTTATGGATATGTACTCCATTATTCTTACCTCTTGAGTCCCAATGATCCATGATCCATTCTAACATTTACTCCCAAATAAAAATCTCTGATATAAATTTTTGATGAAATATCCTGGGACGACCCAACAAGTCACCCAAGTTGGACCACCAGATGGACTGAAGCACATTCCTGATCACAACAGTCTGGTGAAAAGTATAAGGCATAACCAAAAAACCCTTGGAAATGGTTTCACCTTTATAAACATGGAATGACCCATCCAGGAAAATTGATGGCCACATCAGAATCATCATATTCAATGATATAAAAGAGACATCTATACCATTGGATGATAAGATAAACATATAACATAAACATTAATAAACATCATATACAAGAATTTATATAATAAGAAATAAACAAGGTATCTCTATACCAATTCCAAAACTCCAATGAATGTGGGACCATGCCAAAGGATCCCAAAGATACACAAATAGATAAAAGGTACCCAAAAATAATTCCATATGACCCAATACCTAAGAGACCACTTCTCCTCCAGAAAACTTGTAGATGACAATAATAAGGAGGATCAACCCCCAATACATGCCCCCCTTTACCTTACCTATATCCTACAATACAAAGATTGTAAATGCATAAAGGCCCATGTAGGGTGTGAGGCACTAAACTTAGTTGGGTACCACTATGAATCAATTTAAGTATTTTACCCATGAAATCAAATAAACTATTTTGAAACCATTTTTAAAAATAAACCACTTAGAAAACATACCAAATTGAAATAAACCATTAAAACCAATTTTTCTTTTCCATTTTAAACAATATAATTTCCCAATATATTTTCAAATATGGATCAAATAACTGGAAAAACCCCAAGGCATAACATCTCAAAATATAAAACAATTCATAATAAGAGTGGGAAAAAACATCAACATAATATAACCATATAATTATACATGGGAATAATACATCTCAATACATTAAAATGGATCTAATCAAATGAATAACACATATAACCCAATGTATCATGAGTAATGTGAACCTCGATCTCTAAACATTATGTCGATAATGGGTGAGTAAAAAATTATTCAATATAGATTAGAAATTAGAAGCTCTCATATTCTTCTATAGGCCTGTCATGGAAGCTCTTGTGTTATTTCTACCAAAGGGCTCTCACTGTCCCGTGGAAACCAAATTGGTGCTTCGCATGTTCATCCATATGATGGATCACACAACCAATAAGAAAAACCAATGTGGGAGCCTACATAGCCTTCAATTAAAACTATTTAACATTACCTCAAACAAACCCCTCACTCACACATCTCTTTACCCATGTGATACTCAATTCCAACACATTAACAAGAATATACCTATAACAAATATGCTACAACACAAGCCATTTTAAAAACTGGAATTCCCATTTTGTTAAAACACAATTACCAAGTTAAAACCATTTATAAAATATCGTTATAAATCTTTTTTAATTCATGTAATCTATTTTATCCATTATTATAAATATTAGGAATGTATATAGGACACACACATTTGAAAAAACCCCATTTAAACACCCAATTTTCTAAAACATTCCATGGAACACCTCAAACATTTAGTACACATCAAGAATAAATATTTCAAATTTAAATTCAAAAAAATGTCAAATATGATTATATATTGATACGTAATCCATGTAAAACCCATAAATAGAGGAAACTAACTCAAATTTGGTCCAAATATCATCAACTTTAATGGAAACCATCTCAAAGATGTAAAGTAAGGTGAGTAAACTACCTCAAATTTGGTCCAAATATCATCACCTTCAATGGAAACCATCTCAAAGATGTAAAGTAAGCCCTCAAACACCTAATCCAATATAAATAAAAATGAATCTGATATCACATGCCCCATATTTGAAAAAAAAACCACTTGGGTTCCATTATTCAACAAAAATGGAGTAATAAGAAATAAGGATGGTGGGGGGGGGATGTAAAGTCAAATAAATCACCTTACTTCAAGCCAGCACACCTTGAATCCTTGAGAAAATCATAGAACAAGGAATGGGGATGTTCAACCACCAATGGAGAAGGGATATGAACCATAGGAGAGGAAAATGATCCCTGTATATATAAGAACCCAAAAGGTATATTTTGTTAAAAAGAAACTTTTTAATGTGAGTAGGACCGGACCACACAGTTTGGCCACATGATTAGAAAAATGGGGATCCAACCATGTGGATGACACTATCCAACAGAAAATGGGCCACATGGTTACCTCTATGTGTCACATGGTATGATAAAAAATTATCAAACTATGTAATACCTCATATTCCAAACCTATAGAAAACTTTCATAGTTATCCACATGGTCAGACAAACTGTGCATTAATCATGATCCTTTTTCTATCTTCCCTAATACTTCCTTTTTCGACCACTTTCGCCCCAATACCTCCAAGTGTGTACTAAAATGTAAATAAAACTCAAAATTATCCATACATGTATCATGAATCATTTCATAGTATTGGATGAGTTAAAATATTTTTTAGGTGATTTTTTTATTTAATGAAAATCCTAGATATATATTTTCAACACAATTTTTATGTGTATTTGTTTATTTTTAATGAATTATTGAAATGTTTTTTTATTGAATTTCAAACTAGAATAATTATAATTTAATAAGAAAGAAATCAAAAAAATCAGTCAGTTTTGGTGACTTACTGGGCATTTAGTTTACACCAATTTTTTATATATTTAGTTTCATTATTACTTGTTTTGAATATTTTACATATTCTTGGAGGGATGCATGGTTCTGTGTGACCATGGGTCACATATAGGATTATTGGATTTGGTTTTGTGATTTTTATTTAGTTCAGTTGGTTTAGAACATTTGGGTCATCATATTTTATGTTATATCTTATGTGTATCCATTTCCTTTATTATTTAATTTGTATACCCCATTTGTATTTTGAGTTACTTTTATCTCCAGCTTCATGTTTATGGATTTTATTTCTTATTCGTAATTATTATCTATTTATTAGGGTGAAATCATTTCCAAGGATCATTATTTGATTACTAATATATAGTTTCCATCTCATGGGGATCGAGAACACCCTTCCAACCATGTGTCAGACCTGGTCAGGAGCTGAGTAAGATATAACTCTAGGTAAGTTTGTTACATGTCACATGGGTAATCGAGAAGATGTTAATATTCACATGTTCTTAGAGGGTAGAGGATTTTAATTGGATAGTTTAGTTCAATATCATCTATATACTACTGAGATAGATGGAATGAGTCTTGAGGTTTGAAGTAGTGCTTCTTTCCATTTATTGTTTTATTTTTCTTTTATATGTTATTGACCTAGTGGGAAATTAATGTTGACATATATTGGTTTAGCAATGTGTTTGGATGATTCCACATTTCATTTGATATATAATTTTACACCCCATTATTTTATATAATATTCTTCTTTAAACATATTTTATTTCTGTAATAGATTTCTTTACACACAACACCATTTTTAAATGAACCACGATATACTATTTAAATATAATTATTTTATATGATAAATAACACCTAGATGTTGGATTAATGGATATGAATAGGATTAACCACATAATAATGTATATATGTGTGTATTTTATTTAATTAAAATAAATTGATTAATTATTTGGAAATAAGTACTAATTTTTTTTGTATAATCCTTTTATGCTTCAAAGAAATGTTTTCTTCAAAAATTGGTTTTATTTAATTTTGTGCATGAAAATTTTAATTAATTTATAACACATTTATAAATTTAATATTGTAAGAAATATATAATTTTTAAATGATAACATATAAATTTTATTATAGTTAATTGTAGGGAATTTTCAAAAAATGTTGATTTTAGGGTGAATAGTGAAAATACTGATTTTACTAAAAACTTCCTTTTTGTTATAAGTATTTAAAATTTTGTAGATTATTTTTAAATGGTTTTGTAAATTAATTATTTTTATTTTAATTAAAATAATAAAATTAATTTCATTTGAAGTAATATTATTAATAATTTTTATATAAAAACATTTGTATACTTAAAAATAAATTTTCCTAGAAAATCATTTTTCCTTGCATTTTAGAGGTTTATTTAATAATATCATCCTTATTCATGATTCATTATATTAATGTTTTAATTGGGGGTATTATAATATATTTTTAACTAAAACTAAATTAAGTTTCTTTTCCTCCTGTTTTTTTGGAAATTATACATTTTTTACTCATTTTCCTCTATCTAAGTACTCAATTGACTGGAATTTTTTTAAGTAAAAGCAATTTTTTTAACATTAAGGAATAAGTTTCTTTAATGTACATATTATCATTAAAATGTTCCAATAATGTTTTTACTACTACAAATTATTTTTTAAATATATTTTTACATATGTTTTTATTTCTATTAAAATGTATAAAAGGAATCTCCTTATCGTTTTCATAATGAGGTACTTTTTTACAAAATATTTGAATGGAATATTTGTTTTAACATAAAACTCTTTAAATAATTTTCCCACAAACATGAATAATATTATATTTTATGTTTCCTTCACTATATTCCATGGTTATTTCAAAATAAATTTTCCCCCAAATTGTTTGGAATTATTTATATTTTAAATAAGAGATTTAAAAATGAAGGGGAATTTTCCTCAAGAAATATTATAATAATATTTTAAAAGTATTTTCATCTATGTGAATATCATTTGATTATATTATTCTTTAATTATAATATAATAAAATGATACCATCCATTATATTTTTCTTTATTTCTTATGATCTGTTCGATCAGAGAATGTATCGATAATCTCTGAGCTAGTTCTTATAATACAAACAGTTATTGATTATTTAGACTTGTGGATTTATTTTTGTTATTTTTTCATATAAGTAGTTATTTTGACTTATTAAGTGATGGGTGAAGCCTAAAATTACATTTAACCTTGATGCAACTATAGATTAAAGAGACAAATAAATTTAGGTATTTGGAAAAGACCGTACCCATTTATATATGATGTCTTGGAATGAGGCCTTGATGGTGAGTTTTAAATGTCCAAATTTATACATTACATCATTAAGAAATAATTTATTGATGTACATGTGATTGTTTAAAAATTTAAATTATCCATGGATAGTTTCCAAGATTATGTTGCTCGTTATATGTCATTATTTGATCATATTTTATTAATGATATATTATTCATACCATGTTTATTTAATGATATGTTACACTGTACACATTTCTTTACTGATCATATGAGATATAACCTTTCTCATGTTTCCTTTCCCTAAGATGCCAAGAAATATCTCTGACTGATATGGATGGTTATTATAGAAAGAATAATAATTTCTTAAACAAAATACAAATTTATAATTTTAATTTAAAAAATTAATATGAGATTCAATAAAATATCTTGTTTACTATGTCTACAAAATAATATGTTCCCCTAGAATAAAACATCTTATATCTATTTCAATTATAAAATTTAACCTTAAGCTCTAGGTTGCTGGATCCATAGTCATTGTTCATGGTATTAAGGAAGGTTTAGTTGAAAAATTGGGAACTAGATTGAGGATAACATATATTAGAGAAAAAACCATATGAATAACTCTTAGGATAAGTCTAATTATATGATATTATAATAATGTTTGTTAAATTAGATATTGAGTTGATTTCCAATAAAATACAACTTTCTATAGATTCTAAATGTTGATGTAGTATTATCACTTATTAATCTAGGGGTAATTACCTTAAAAATAGTTTGTTGACTATATATCAACCATCATTCTGATGAATGGTGAATGGTCCATTACTACCCATATGGGTTAACACTATAGTGGGATATTATTGAGTCAATTAACATTTTCTTTATGAAACATTATGATATATTTTAATACATAATGAAAATTTATAATCATTTTTAAACCTATTTTGTCATAGTATGTCAGTAAATTTTCATGATATAGAAATACTATGAATGATTTTTTTTTATTATATGGTTTCTCACTATGATAATTATTGATCATGCTCTTTTTTTGTTTTAGTTAATGATTTGAATGTGAAGGAACTGTGTTATTGATCAATGTGATGGATAATGCAATGATTGTCCTCCTATGCTACTAAATTATATGGGATCATGAAGGTGAAACCTTGTGATTATGAATAATCAGATATCATGACGTATAATTAATAATATATATTTTCTTAGTTTCCTAACATAATAATTTTGAGGAATATTAACTATTATGGATGATTAGGTGGAAATTGTTAGGGAGGAATGAATGTTCAATTTCCTTCATGTCAATAATATGAAAACCACTTAGGAAAACATTTCAATGGAAGGGGAAGATGTTCTATATATAAAAATAAAGGGAATAGTGAAAATAATTTATGTGTAATTTTTTGTCGTAAGTGTGGATAACATGGGAATTATTAATATTAATCGAATAATCCAAAGGATGAACCCTATAACAAGGAAGGATTTATGATATTCTAATCATTTCAGTGGAATGATTGAACTGTTATATATTGGGATTCCATAATTTTACTACATAAGTGTTTTATGAATTATATTTTAGTTATAAGAATCTTGGAACATATAATTTTAATTTTTTTTGAAGTATTTATTAAGGATTTGTAATAATATGTCGAATAAAACAAATAATGTTGAAAATTAATATAGTGGTAATGTGATTTTTTGGAAAATACATTATTGAGGGATAGAAAACCCTTAATATGTTTCTAATGTTGAGAAAATAATTTTAAATGGGAAAATATATGAATAAAATTGATTTTATAGTATTACGGACCTTGATAATGAATATTTATTTTATGGAAAATTGATTTATAATGAATTTTATAATTTTTTTGGGATTTATGGTATATATTTTAAAGTCTTTCTTTTTTAAGAAATAATTATAGATTTTATGTTTTTAATCATATATGTTTTCATTTAGGATTTATAGTGATTCAGGTTATTTGTATGTTTTAGGAGAATATATGAACTAGTTATTCATACATTTGGTATATGACATTATAAGCCATTTCATGTTGTCTAAGGATAAATGTTAAATATAGGTTTTGAAAAAAATTTGGGATCATTTATTTTAGATTTTTGAGTTTTGAATTTGTCCAAACATATTATGGAGTATTCTTATATTTAATTTCAATAATTGGTGTAATTTTTAAGGTTTTAGAAATAAATGTATTATTTCATGATATAAAATTTTATCCATATTAGATAAATTGTTCTAATAATTTCAAAATTGGTAAATATGTTGAGATGGGATGAAATATGTTACTTTTTTTTAAAGAACTTATGGTATTATAGAAGATAATTGTATTGATTTTGGAATGAAATATTCATCATGAATATCCATTTATTGGAGTAAGAGATGAAGTGAAAATTGATTTAAAAACAAAAAAATATTTAATTTCTACTTTTTAAATGAAAATATTTCTTATAAGTATATGTTCGTGTGTTCTCTTTATTTATAGTAAATGAATCCCTCATTATAAAAATGTAATAGTAATGTAAAATTATTATGATATTGCCCTAATTTTTCATGAATTTATGGTATTTTCACTACTAAATTATTTACGGTAATTTGGAAATTAACATTCTTATGATTATGTTTTTTATCACTCTATAATAGTCCTCAGATGTTATATTTATTTTCCACGTATATATTTTAAAATCCCACCAATGTTCTCCTTATCTAGGAACCATATTTTGTGTTATTTTAGGTAACCTATATGTTTCTTATTCCCCATTTTCAAATGATATTTTATAATCCCTTTGTATGATAGGTTTTTTCATTAAAATTATTTTAAAATTTTTAACCTTTGATTTTTTAAATTATTTGAAAAGAATTTATCTATGATGGGGTATGGATTGAAACACTATAGTATTTCAAAATATATTTATTTTTTAAATAACTCTTATTTTATTAATATATTTATTTATACACAACATCGAGTTTAAACAAATTGTGATATACTATAAAAATAATATTATTTAATTTGATAGTTATCTTCTAGATGATGTATTTGTGTGTTTGAATATGGTTAAAAACTTTTTTTAAAATATGTAAAATGTTTTTATTTCAAACAAATGTGCTGATTTGTTTTTATTAAATAATTATTCAATGTTTATTAAAATCATTTTATACTTCAAAAAAATGTTTTCTTCATAAAATAGTATTTATTGTATTTTGTGCATTAATATAAAATTAATTTATGACACTTTTGGGAACAAAATTTTATCCAAGAAAATCATTATGTAAATAAAAATATCATAATTATCTTAGATTTAATTTTTTGTATCTTTTGGTTGCATTTTATTTTTTAGTTAATAGTGAAAATACAGATTTTATTAGAAACTGCATCTTCATTAAAAGTATTTAGAAAGTACCATTTTTTTAATTGGTTTTAAAATTTAATTACATCCATTTTAGTAAAACAAATCCCCTAATTTTGATTAGAATCAATATTATTCTTAATTTTTATATAAAAAAATTATATTCTTAGTAATACAATTTTCTGGAAAACTATTTTTCATCACGTTTTAATGTTTTATTTCATATTCTATTCCTTGTTTATTATTTTTTATATTTCAAAGTAAATTGTGATAATTACATTATATTTATGTTTTAAACTCAATATATTTTCTTCTCCTCTTTTTTTCTTTCAAATTATATCTTTTACCTTTATTTTCCTTACTCTTTGTACTGAAGAGACCAAAGAATATTTTTAAAGAAACCTAACATTATTTCTTATTCATTAAGGGAAATTTTTCCATTAATTTCCTTTTTTGAATAATTCTTTTAATAACATTCTTAATTTTTTTTAATTATTTATTAATTTAATTTTTACCCATGTTTGAGTTTCTATAAAAATGTTTAAAGGTAATCTTCATATAGTTTTCCATATAAATTACTTTTTACAAAATGTGTGAATGGAATTTTTATTTTAACACACACTTCATGAATTTATATTAACACCACCATGAATAATATTTTATTGTAATCTTATTTTAATAGTTTTTGTGGATATTTTCAATGAAATTATTTTTCCTCATATTTTGAAAATTCGTATATTTTAAATAAGTGATTTGATAATAAAAATGGGTTTTACTCAAGAAATTTACCAATGACCATTCAAATGTATTTTCTTCTATGTAAATATATTATGATTAATATTATTCATGATTGAGGATATACTCTAATGATACCATCCATTATATTTATTTGGATGGAATATGATCATTTTGGCTAAGGAAACTATTGAAATTCTTTATGTTAGTTCCTCAAATACAGAAAATTATTGATTATTAATTCAGATTTATTAAGTTTTATTATTTATTAATATAATTAATTCATTATAATTATTAAGTTTCATATGTGGGTTTTAATTACATACCCTTGGTGGATTGATAGGTCACATGAGACAAAACATGTCCGGTATTTAGAGAAGGACTTACACATTTATATAAGATTTCAAGGAATAAGGCATTTTTATTAAGATATAGATGTTTGAAATTATAAATTCCAACATTATTAATTCATTTATTTATATCTAGGTAATTTTTCAAAATATTATATTATCCATTGATAAGTTTTGAAGTTCATGTGATTATTTATATGGAATTATTTGATCATATTTTATTCATGTCAAACAATTCATTCCTTATTTATTATTTTATAGTTTCCCCTATATACATTCTTTTACTAAGAATCTAAGATCAGTAATTTATTATGTTTCCTTTTAATAGGTTTTCAAGAAGTGTACTATGACTTATATTTATTTATATTCTAGTGTTATTAATATTGTTCTATAAAAAATACTATATTGTACTTTATATTTCGAAATATAATATGAGTTTATAACATGTATCTAGTTTACTAAAACTACTAAACTATTCAATCCCTTAGGATTTTATTTTTTATATCCTGTTCCATAGTAATATTTTAACCACTGGCTCTGGGATACAAGAATCAGGGTCATTACGTAGCATATTATGTTTTATTTCTTATCTGTAATCTAATTATTTATGATGAATGATATTTTATTCATTTTAGTCATGTTTTACATTAATATGAGGGAATAGTCTCTATATGGTAACACCCTAGAACCTTGCAGCTAGTTGGAATCCACTATAGCATGGGGTGGTGTTCCTATGGTCCTTTGGATCCAACAGTTAAGACACTGATTCATTATCTCCAACCAGGTTTTGTCTAAATGAAGTCTCTAAGAGATTTATTCATTCATTCTATTTGAAAAGATGATATACATATAATATATAAATGTTTCAAATCTTATTATAGACCTCATACTGGTGCATCTTGAAAACATTTTTTGATCCAGATTCCTAGTTACTAGGAATAAGAGACTGTTATTCTTGTCTTTTGTTTTCATATTTTATTTGTTTCACCAAGTTTTACACACATGGACCTTGTAATTATGATTTATGTATTTTTTTCATGAAAAATTAGGAACAGGGTTCCTAACATGCATAATTTTTGGAATATATCTCTCGCAAGACATTTGAATACAATTGTGTGATTTATATCATGGATGATAAAGTTCAACTATTTAATTTTCAAAAAAGAACTTATATGGTGTTTTACTATATAATATGTTGGTGGAATTATAATTAATTAAAAATATATATAAACTATAAAATGATAGGTTATTTAGATTCTATAGAGTGATTCTACTTGATGATGGTCATATCATCCCTATAATAAGGGATTCATGGTGACCACTATTGGGTTGATATAGAAAATAGATTACATGATAATTAAACCCCAGTGGGTATTTATGAAACTAGTTTCAAAAATTTAATATTTTTCAATTACATAATATTTCAACGAAAACATAAGAAGGTTGTTTTGGTATGTGAGTTTGTTTTTGGTGATCTATATGGGAGAAGGGATGTTTCGCATGAGTTATGGCCTATGTGAATGATTTAAATGCCATGTGGGATCACTTAGTGCCTTATTATGTATAATTGAAACCTAATAGAGGGTTTAACATGATTTTGTGAGTTCCTATAGTGGTGAGAAGTATGTGTTGATGCTTCCCATTAATATTGATTCATAGGTGGTTCTATTAGATATGGGGAACTAGCATAGGGATTCCTTGGAATTATAAGAGATAAATGAACTCTTAATAATAGTTATTATGATATAAAATCCATAATTACAGGGGAATTATTGGTTATATTCCTAGACTTTATGCCTTTCGATGTTGTTTTCGATGAGGTTTACATGTATGATCTTAGAAGGTTATATTTAGGATGTATAGAGTATGAGTAGTTTATTCTGATTTTTAATGATTCTTAGGTGGGGGTGGTAGTGTAGTATAACATGGAATGGGTGAAATTAATTTATTTTTAAGAGGAAAATTTAGGGTGTTAATTATTATATAATATTTACTTGTTGGGGTTCTTGGTTAGTTACTCAAGAGCGTTATCCAAGGTTTTATGTTTTAAGACTCATGGGAGTATGAGTTGGGTTGTGAAAATTGGTGGTATGATATTATACACCTATGTGCTTTAAATTAGATTGGGGAGTTCATGTTATATATATATACCATTAATTTATTATATATTTGTGAGTATCATTATGTATTCCAAAGAATAATATATTTATTGGAATTCATACAATCAATATTTCCCTGAAGTTCTTATGAAATGTGAACAAATTTTCTACAGTTAGAAGTGTCATCACAGAAGGATCAAGATAAAATTATACTATAGACCCAAGTGTTTTCCTTGAAATGGATTGTTATAAAGGGTTATTTTTAAAACCTATTGAGTTTTCATCAAATAAGTGGTATAGGGAAGTAATTATGGTGGTGAGAATACCATTAACTGTTAGTGTTTATAACCCTCATTACAAATATAAATTAAGATGATGTTAAGGGTGACATTCTTGGAGGGGTGAGGATGGGTAATAACTAATTTATTATATTGGAACATAGGTTTAAGTTGTATTGATTCATCCAGTCAATATGTAAAGTAATGTATGAAGTGATCTAAGAAGATTAGTTACTGGTTTAGTGGAGTTATGATAAGGACATCCCTATGGTGGGGATCATTATATAGGTCATGAAGGTATGAACTCATGTTTAAATGGTCATTCATGTAATGAGACTCCTTACTAGATTTTTGATTTGAAATTCAGATATCATGGAGAATGTTAATTCAAAATTATTTGGTTCCTTTCTAAGTTACATATTACGGATATAGATGTGATGTTGGATGAAGTCTATGCACTGACATCTAACTCAATATGGTCTAAGATACGATCTATGGGCAAGTAAGTCCAGAGGTGTGTCAATACATATGAGTGAAGTAAGATGTAAGATTTAGTTTTTCAAGGAACCATCTATGAAATTACAATTAGTATCAGGAATGGACTTTTGTGTTGGTGTTGGATGGTCATGGAGTACCTTTAGGAATTAAGGAACTATGATCCAATAATGTGATGGTGAATCAGTGGGTAAAACCATGAATTTATGATAATTCTCAACCATAGGAATACCAATTGGAGTTTTATGATATTGGGTGATGGAAAAAGTAATTTAATTTTTCTAATTATTGGATCATTATGAATGTATTTTCATTAAGCGTCTCTAGTAGTGGAAAAAACCACAGCTTGGAATCGAACATTATGAGATGAGACTTATAGTGGAGAGTGTTATAAGATAGTGGACGATTTTAGGGGCAAAGCCATCATGTATCAGAGTAGACACTATTGGGTAAGCACCATCCTGATGATTATTTGATTTTTAGATGCACCAGATAAACATATCATGAATAATGTGACTTGTGTTAGGGGTTTCACAGTGGACAGATATTCATTTCTTAGGGGTATAACACAATGAGATGATAATTAATTAATTAAAAAGGTATTTAATCATTTATGATAGGAATACTATTAAGATATATTGTGAATGATAATTACTATGGGGGAGGTTTTGATGAATAATGTCTTTATAGATTGTGAATTTTAGAGGAAATTTGAATTTATTATTCTATATATAGGGTCATTTTGAGAATCAGGATTCATATCATGTATCTAACTATAAATATGTAACACTCTGACCTATCTCATCCATATAATTTTTCCTTATGTTTATTTATAAACTTATCATTGTGTTTTAATGAGAACTGTTTGAAGTAAATTAATTTTTACATCTTTTTCAGGGTACACAATTTGAACGCATAGTTTTTCTAACCATGTGGAAATAATTGGTTTGGATCATTAACATTGAAATGGGAATTTTTACAAGTTAGATCACAGTTTATCTAACCTTCTTACCCAATAAAGTGATGCCCAATTTCTCTCCGGCGATGGGTACATGACTCGATAAGGGATTGGTAAACTATGCATAGTGTATAGGACTTTGAAATTTTGGGTTTTTATAACCTACAAAATCATATTTAAGATAGAAAATGGGGATTTTACTCTATATTTTACAATTGAACACTAGGTGGCCCTAGGGATCAACCACCCAATCTCTTACCTCTGTCTATGGAGGGATTTTTTTCTTGAATCATGGTTCTAATTGAGTGGTAATCACATTTATTTCTCTCAACTTCTTATCTTTCATGATTTTACTTATTCCCTTATCATGGTTATATCTCTTTCCCAAAATCTAAGTCACAGATTTGATTATTTTCACTTCAATTCATTTTTTTTGGGTGTGTAGATCATATCTATGTACTTGTTCATCCTCTTTCATTACATTTCATTGAATCTTCACCTGGTTTGAGGTAGGTGGTTTTATTACTTTGATTTTTTTACATACCGTGTTTTATTGAGTATTATAAATTATCCCCCTAAAATTATCATTTCTTTAGAGTTCCTAATTATGTTTACAAATATATTTCTAGGGAATGATGACCTGTCAATTATTTTCAATGGAATTCTATATATTATATGTGTTTTATAAAATTACTTACTAGTTTTTGATTGGGTTTAAATTTTTTAACTTGACAATGTTGTATTTCTAATGATTTCATATAATTTTGTTATGGGTTTTAAGTATTTCATAGTTTTGTACCTTGATTCTTATTAACTTTTCAGGATTTACCATGTTGGACTACCTTGGTTCGGATAAATGATTTAAATTTCTCTTTCTTATACACTTTTAAGTTGTCTCTTATATACATGGATATATATATATATATATATATATTCATTTGTTTAAGAACATATATATTTATGCATATTAATACATATATAGGTGTATTTATAAAAATGGGTAAGTTCATAGGAGGCCACCTCTATAACATGAATCATTTAAAAATCAACATTAATTCTCAAATTGAACCCTTAAATATAATCTTGGTGATAAATATTAAGATTATTATTAATCTCACTTGGAAAATTTCAAGGAGTATAGAAAATAATAATTGGTTTTAATTTAGTTTTTAATGTGTGTTCTGAAATGTTTAGTTTAAAGGACTATTTGTAATTTTAAAAAGTTGATTCCTTATAATATTTTACTTCAAATGGTTTTATAGGGTTTTTTTTCAAATGAATACTTCTAAATATTTATTTAAACACCTGGTTGAAACTTTTAATTGTTACACCTAATATTTTTTACCCTCATAGATGTCTTATCCTTTCAAGGGGTGTTTCACTTGGACGGTGTCGAGAGATGGGATGAGCATTATAATAAGATTATATTGATCCATAATTGGGATATTATTTATGTATTAGATACCTGACATCCCACACTTATCATCAATGTAGAACCCAATATATCTTAGTGTTGTTCTCAAGGAAGTTACTATTTTGTCCTGATTAGACAGACATGATTCATTATGGTATTGGAAGTCCATAGGGGATTTCCACTGGTGAAACTTGTTGATAGAATAAGATTAGTTACAGGAATACATATGTATCGATAGGTCTATATATGGAACCAAAAAATGTACATCTAGGATCACAAAATGATATTTTAAGGAATTTACCATTATTATCTATTCATTATATTTTACTACTTATTGTACTTGATTACGCCACTACTTCTCTAATTTATGATTCTACTATGATATTTTCCTATGGTGTAACTTTTCTTTTATGTTCCTGTTTTATTTTTTTTCTCATTCATGGAGTTACTTTGGGTTTATTTGGTAGTTTATTTAAAATCATTTTTAAAAGTTTTATTTTAATAGAACTGGGTTTGAAAGGGTTTCAATCATTTCTCTAAAACAAAATTGCGGTTTTGAATATGTTTTTCATGAAAATGTTATTTAAGGGTTTTTATTTATGGAATAGAAAGTATCTTCAATATTTATTTTAAAAATTAATTGATTTTATATTTTTGAAAAGGGAAATTCATGGCCACATTGGTGATTTCTCTATGAGATTATTATGATAAAACCCTACATGTGTCACTCAGTGCCAGTAAACTCGTGTTTAATTTATAGGGTCATATACTATTTTGGAATCGTTCATGGAGAGATATGAACTTATGGATGGAGGGTGACTAATTGGTTACATGGGGATTGTTTTGGGTTTCCAGTTTTGTTTTAGTCTTTATTTCATATCGTAGATTTATTAGCCTATTTATCCTCCAATTTTCATGATCTTTTCTATGTTTCACTATAGTTCTTTATTTATGTTAGTTGTTTATATATTATGGTTATGTATCATTCTCTATTTATAATGTTGCGTATACAGGTAACTTTTATCTAGCATGGCATTGATTTAAAATGTCTTAATGGTTAAATCCTATTTACGAATGATTTAAAATGCCATTAAATCTTATTGAATTGGAAATATATCCCCCAGTGATTTTATTTGATTATTTTTCTTCTTTTTATCATCATAGTGGATCAAGGATACAAATTTTGTAAGTCATATGCTAGTTTGAGTTTCAATTTCAAGTATGAATCATGTTGTTTCATCACATATGAAAACCTTAGTAATTATTTTATATGTTTTATGGCTTAAGTGATGACTCAAATTCCCATGAGTGATATTTTTTAGTTCTTACATGGGATGGATTTATGTATATTGAAACACATACATAGGGGGATCATTATGTGAGTAATATTTATTTGGGTTACCCTCAAATAGACCACCCCTAAGTGGGAAACCCTAAAATGTTTGGGACATTTCCAAAACATTGAAATGTCTAGTTGAAGTATCCCATGATAAATAAACACAAAAATTTCATTATAATACATGAATAATAATTTCATTAATAAATATTTTCATGAACGATAGAATAAATGGTTTAATTTCATGGAATATTTTCTATATAAGGAAATTTCACAATACCCTTCAACATTTCTCCATAACTATGTAACTCTTAATTTACTTCAAAACATCAGAAATGAAATACCCATCTTAATAACTTAGGGGATGAGAAAAATATTATAAAGGCCTGAGATTGAATTCTATTTAAGTTAAAAAATGTTAGATAATAATAAAAGAACATAAGTGAATATAATAAGTGAAAAAGGGGTATGGGAACATAATAAGAATAAATGATCATGCAAAAGAGAATCATACCCAGAAAAAAATATATCATAAAAGAGTCATGGAATAAAAATTTGACCCATTTTGAAGAATAAATAATAAGGAATTAAGAACATAACCCAATAATCATAGGTATTTTAAAAAAACATAACATATTCATGTGGAAGAACATACGAATATATATTTGGAATTCCACATATCATTGGAATAATCTAGACTAAATAATTGACTGACAACCATATGTATTGGGAAACATAAATTTCTTGAGTCACACACTTTCACCCACACTAGAGAGAAACTAAATTTTTTACATGAATACACGTCTCAATATATATAAACTTTTAACTGATTAATTGGAGGGATATATAAGTCCCCACCCCTTACTCATCCGTAGATACTTGTTCCACTTAAAAATAACTCACTTGTCACATCATAAATAACCCATAGAAATAAAATGGGTTTCAAATAAATCCTAAGGGAAATAATTTACTTTTCATAGTATAGAGAACCCAATAAAATAAAAAACATGATAACATTTACAAATGGTATAAAATAATTTCATGAATTAAATTGATTTAAAAAATAGTAAAGAAAAAATAATAGAAAAAATAATATAAATACACGTGGTGAATCATAAAACATCACACCATTAGAGATATAGGGGAAAATAAAAACCAAATCACAAAAAGAGATTTAATGAAATAATTGTAATCATTGACATAAACGTTATTGTTATGAGTATCTTTTCAAGATGTCATTATTTTGAAGAAGAAAATGAGAATTTATAATATAACACATTCAAAATAGATCCATTTGGTGACAAACCCTACTGTAAAACCCTAGATACTATGGTTATTTTATTAAATTGGTACATAGGTCACAATATATAGGATCCATAAAATTCGTTTCCTTATAAAACTAGACACATAAATGAGTATTACATTGCATTAAAACAAAAATTACATCCTATGAATACATAAAAAAATTAATATCCTACTTGTAATCTATTTTTTATATGATGTAATCATCTTGGTTTCCAAGGTAGAATGGGAAACAATATAAGAGTTAGATCAGATAATCATTTTGGTGTTGCATACAACATAACATGTTACAAATAATAAATAATTACATGAATAGAAAAATTTATCAATTACATGTCAAATGATATTAAGAGAATAAATAAATCCATGGCCAACATAACAATGAGTTTATGTGAGGATATCAATAGTTGATCAGGTAGTTAAGGGGTTAGTAAAACATTATGACATGAATATATACAAGGATATAAATTACTAAACATCTAGTCAAGGGATTTATAAACCATTATAGATTGAATAATTAAACTATGTTATGATATTAAAAATAAAATTGAGAGCATAAAAATTTCATGGCCAATATATCAATGAAAACATCTCATGATATCAATAACTTAACATGTAGTGAATGGATTTTATTATGTTGTAAATCTTAAAAATATCATCATTTCCATGTTCAAATACATCTTAAAAATACCTTCAAGTCATTATCATAATAAATCTGGAATAAAAGGTAAGGACACTCCCATTACCTTATCTTAGTTATCTCAGGAGACCAATGAGTGCACTAAGGGGAAATATAATTCTTAGACTAACCCTTCTCATAAAATACTAATGAAATCCATGAAAAACTAAATAATTCAATTGAATAATTTAGATTTAATGAATTACATAAAATAATTTCTAAATTAGGTTCATATAAACATATAGAATAATGGATTATATTCTATCAAAATATTTTCCCACATTTACAGAATAAATAATGATTTCAATGTGAAATATCTTAAAAAATAACTAGGGATTTTACAATTAAAAAATGAGCCCTTAAGTATAATTGAATTATATGAGATTTTATTCATTGGTCATTCACAAGGGATATGATTTCATGGTGTCTATGTAGCCTAATAAATGAATTTTAAAAGGTAAGAGAAAAATTAAATGATAAATAAATCTTCTATAATAGTTTTTAAAAAGAATGTAGGTCATCAAAGTATATCCCCTAGTAGTTTCAAACATGGGGAATAGTAAGGGCCCATTCATAATGTAGTGCCCTGATATTTCGGTAAAAATAGTTTTTCAAATTAAATTAATTTTTTTCGATGTTTTTCATTTCACACAACACTGAATATATACTGTGTTATATGAAAAAACAATGTTTGGATTTAGTTTCATGCAAAAACAAGTTAACATTCAACTATAACCGACGCTGGGATTTTCTTGCAGTACATGTATCCCTATGTTTAGATTTTATTACAAATAATGTTGAGTTCCTCTAATATCTTGTGTTAGACAATAGGTCTAATTTTACTGAACTACAATATACAATAAATATTATAATTAAAATATTATTGTAGTTACTACCTAAACATTAGAATAGAATTTACAAATATGATTAATGGATTTGTGAAAATATGATCTACACTTTTATATAAATGAATATGTTGATGATCAATTAGCTATAAATGAAAGTAATGACTATTTGAGAATGAAGAAATTCATGTTCTAAGAAAACTATTTTTCTATATACAAACACCATTTTGTTTCAATAAATTAAACAATCCAATATTGTTTAATATTTTTAATAAAATAAATATATTATATATTCAATCAATATTCTTGATATTCATAAATATATTTTATAAGAATAAGAGAATATTAAATCCAATTTTATGAATAAAAATGTATTTTTTTTAAAAAAAGGTAATTTTACTACCTATTACTGGAGAACCTACTTTAAATTTAATTTTTACAATTTTATATTTTTTTTTGAAAAAATAAAATTCAATTATTAAATTATAATATCAATATTTACGTTGGGTAAATTTATAATATTTTTCTATGAAGTTTCATTTTTTTGATGAATAGTGAAAACAAGGAATTTTCATGTAGAGATTCATTTTATCTAATTTATGTGTATAGTTAAAGTATATTTTAATTTTGTTTTAATTTTTAATTAGATAAGTTTTACATAAATTAATCCAATTTAGGTCCTTGGAACCAACTATACATTTAAATTGAACATAAAAACACGTCAATCTTTAGAACTTTTTCTATTTTAAAACACAGTTTCACAATTTGTTTATCGGATTAATTTTAAATTAATTTCTTTCTCTTATGTTTTTAATTTAAAAAAAAGTATTATATATTTGGAATCATAAAAATTTATAATTTACATTTATGTCCACTTTTTTTTACCAAAAATATTAGTGAAATTAATTAAAATTATTTACAGTGATTAAGAAAATAACAGTTTACTAGTGATTAAAATTTTTTCATAAGTGGAAAATGACAAAAAAAGCTTTTCCAAAAGCCATTTTATGCCTATATTTAGACCATATCCTCTCTTGTGACTAATTTTATGAGTTATTGGGACACTGTTTAATGATATTGACTTATATAATAAGTTATATAAGGAAAAAAGACAAAATAAGGAACCTTCCTTACCCTTAACATTTATAAAGCCTTAATATATGGACAGAAAACCACATTAGTTCAGTTGTACACATTATTTTGAAATTTAATGGAATTTTTTTCATCATATAAATTAATATTTTATTTATAAATAAGAATTATGTAAATTAACTGCTTATGAAATGTCAAAATCATAATTACTTAGTTATTAATTAACTAAAATAAATTATACTAAAATATTAAAAGTGAATAAAATTGATTTTAATATTGTATTTTATTTTTTTAGATAAATGTGTCATGTTACATAGTTATGAAATTTATAAATTATAATTACATATTTTTATTTATAATTTTAAATTTATTCTTTGTATATAGTGTTAAAATTGATATTAATGATATTTTATAATTAATTATATTTTATTAAATAATTTAAAATTTACTAAAAAAATATATTCTTCCAAATAATTTTATATTTTATTAGATATAAAATATGGTATATTAATGGAAAAATATATCTTTTATAACAAATATATTGACCATTAAATATATAAAACATTATTATCACTGTTCGGGTTAAAGTTGTGTTTTTTCATGTTGCATGCGCTTATTTTAAAGTTAATTTCCAACAGACATAGGATTTATTATTTTTTAAATTAGATATCATATTTATAATTATGTGGGAATATATTTTCTAATAATTCTCACACTAATTTATTCCTAATTTTTATATTACATAGGTTAGAAAACTAGTTACTTAAATAAAATCCAAAATGATAAAAGTGGGGAAACATAGAAGTTAAGAACAAAATTATAAAAATGTCCTTTTTAGTGAAGGTTTAGCTAGACCATAATTCTCCACTACCCCATTATTTATCCATTTTTGAAACACATGAGGTAAGGTAGACCTCCAATAGTGTATACTTTTGGGTATTTACAGGAATTCCACCCCTCTACCTATATAAAAAAGCATTCACTATCCCCATTCATCACACCACTCAAGCCACTTTCAATTTTTCATCCCCGGACCAAATAAGCTTCCAACATCTCTACCTTCATCCTAGATGACTCAATTTGAGCATAAAACCATACAAGGATTCAATTTGGTGAAAAAAAAATGGATTTACCAAATGAAGAGGAGGTTTTAACATGTACAATGAAATTCAAGACTTAAGGTATGGGTTTTATCATCTCACTTTTAATTCAGTGGTAAATTTTCCTTACTCCCCAATAATTTCTTTCCTAAGGTATATAAATTTCCCATGAATTTATCCTATTATTTATATAATTAAGTTTATGGGTATTTAAATATTTGTTTAATGACTATTCTATCATGGGGTTTATGTTTCAAAAGTTTCCAAATATGTAAAGTAATTTTGTCCCATTTTTACTTCTTTGAGATACATGAAATGTTATATGAATATATATTTCATTGATATGTATATACATCCCTTTAAAATATAATATCATGAATATCCATATTTTCATGATATTTTAAGGTTTATGTAATGTTATTCATTCTTGGATATTATGATTCAAAGTTACAAAAGCAGTAATAGTTTATTGTTATTATCTCATCATTTGTCAGGATATTTTATGATTAGGCTTCCATTGATAAAATAATATGATCCAAATCCCAATAAGACTAATTAATTTTATTCTCCTTTGGTTATCCATATTATCTCTATCATTGGTACCGTTTTTCCACTCTTTGGTACTTAAGGTAATTAAGAAACTATTTTTAAGAAAATCAGTCTCTATTTCTATTTTCTGTTAAAAATATATGTTCTCTCAAAACAATGATTTCAAAGGAAATTATTTTCAAAAAAATATTTTTAATTGTTTTATAAATTATTTTCATGCTTTATTTATATTTTTTCAATGAAAAAGTTATTCAAAATTATTTCAAGTTTCCTTGATAATTTTTTGAGGATTGTTTTTCAAAATAATTTCATGATTATTTTTTACATTTTTAAGGAAAATTGTTTTTAAAATGTTTCAAAGATTATTTAATATGTTATCAAGGAAAAAAGTATTCAAAATTTTTTCAAGCTACCTTTTTATGTTTTCAAGGAAGTTTTTTCTTTCAATTTTTTTTCAAAATTCTATTATACATTTTCATGGAAGAATATTTTCAAAATGATTTCAAAATTTCTTTATATTTTGTTGTGGTAAAATGTTTTCAATATAAAATCAACCATATTTTAAAATAAAATGGCTTTAAAACTTTTTTCTATTTCAAAAATCATTTTTTCAAATAATAAAAATAAATTATCCTCATTAAATGTTTTCAATAATTTTAAATATAACTTTATATGTTTTCAAAGTGTTTATTTTAATTAGAATATTTTGAGTATATTCTATGTTTTAAAAAGTGAATTTCAAGGAAAGGTTATTTTCCCTTAACAAATTATCCATATGATCTTTCAAAATCCTTCTCTATCTAATGTGGAATCCTTTGATATAGTTTAAGCATTATTGGAGAAATTATCCAAGAATACGAATCATATTATTTCTTGAATGGTTTATATTTTGATGGTATGATGTTTATGACACATGTTTCAATTCCACAGGTTATTTGGTTATGAAACTAGATCTTCATGGGACATTATTTTATGAAATTATTATGAAACCTTCTTATTTTCCATAGGCTATAAAATGATGACATGTTTGTGATATCAACTTCATTTAATGGGTTATGATATGATGTTTATGAAACCCATCTCCTTTTATGGGTCAAGATATGACTAATGTTTTATTATGTTGTGTTAGCTGTTTATATGATTTTATTAACTAATGGGTGGGACCTATATATCTCTAAAATTCATTGGGTAATTATTTATATCTCATGAGATATTTATGGGAAACAAGTCAATAAGATTGATCCGCTATGGGAATAAGGGGAAACTTGATCCACTGAAGGAAGAAGTGGAAACTTGATCTACTATGGGAAGAAGGGGAAACCTAATTCACTCCGAGAAGAAGAGAAAATATGATACATTTTAAGGAAATGACTATGAATAAGGTTGTTGGTGTGTCTATGCTAGTAAATTTGGTTCCTATGAAGTTCCCTGATAAGTTTTTAGAAATGATACTTGACTTATAGGGAATAATATTACATGTTTATGTGACTTTGACAATTCCTTATATTAATATTATGTTATTATTTCATGGATTATGCTCTTTATTCCCTCATGATTCCTGTTATATGAATTTTCAATATTTATTAAATGATTAATGTTTATGACCTTCGATATATAGTTAAAGATATTATAATTTTATGATAATTTACTCATACCCTTATTCTCTTGTCATTCTTATGTATAATCTTTATTTACCTTTACTAAGTATCAAAATCACCCTTTATTATATTTCATTTTCCTAGTTTCTAAAGAAAGGTTTTAAGTAGAATTACTAAAGGATAAAATATTTGTGGGAAACATTAAATATCCTTCACCAAGATAGAATATTTTGATCTAAGTTTCCAAAGACAATAAACTATTATGGTTCTCAGGAATGTACTTTTATAATGAGAAAAATATTAATCTAAATTGATGTAATATCCATGTTTGTTAAGCCTTGGTCACTATATTTGGTATAAAAGGAAAATTTTAGTCTACGTTTGGAATCTAGGGTGATAAAAATTTAGTGATACCCCTAGGGTTATTTATAAGGATATGCCAAGGGATGTCTCTAAGGATAATCATAAGGTGTCATAGATTTTAATAAAGGTTTCATAATTTAGTAACACTATTTTTAATTTTTAAATATTATGTGGTTTTATTAAATGATAATTTATTATAAAAATATGCCTATAGTTTTATACAATTGAAGGAAACTTAATGAATTGGGTTAACATTGAATGTGAGAGGAAATTTTCTGATGAGCAGTTAAATGGGACGACCGCTAGAGTAAAGGATGTGATGATCATGCCTAATCAGTTTTCATGGAACTTGATTAAAAATGTTTACCTTAACCAACTATTGGACTCATAAATGAATATAATTAAAGATTTAAATTGGAGTTCAGGTAAATGATAACTTTGAGAAAAGAAAATCTAGTTTCCTTTGTGTCAACAATGTGAAAAGAAGCACCCAAGTTAATGTATTAGAGCAATAATAAGACGTTTTGACTTTGAAAAGAAGGATTCAATTAAAGTAATTAAAAATGAAAAATTAAGAGTTTGGTTAAGGTAATGGATGAGAATATTGACCTCCCTAATATATCATTGGTGGTTAAATTCTTTATGTTTGGAATGAATGGTCATTATAAAAATTGATGTCCTAAGTGGATAAAACCTAAAGAGAATCATCAAGGTGGTTTGATTAAAGGTTATGTTGTTGTTGATGAAGAGACTACATATGGAATTTGAAATTAAATAGGTATTAAGTATAGGATGAGGTATCCTTATTATGGTTTAATGATGAAGTAGAATAATTAATGTATTTATTTATTTGGAATTATGAATGGTGAATTATGAAAGGATTGTTCAGTTTATGCTTTTTCTTAGGATTTAAAAGAATATGTTGAATGGTTCTGATATATTGGAAAATAAACTTATTAAAAAGGTTACATTTTTACTAAAGGAATATAACTCTTAATATGTTCTTTGTGTTAAGATAACAATGTTTGGATACTAATATATTAATAATTCAATTAGACGGTAATGATTACCTTGTAAAAAAATAAGGATTTGTTGAAACCATTTTATGATATCATTGATGAAGTTTAAAACATTTTTGGATTTAAGGAATATATCTAATAAAAATTTTAACAAGGAAACATGCATGTTTTCAATACAAAATTTTTCTAATTCAGGTTATTTCTATGTTTCAGTGGAATACATAAAGATGGTATTCACATATTTAGTATGAAAAAATCGATAGATATTTTTTAGAAATATAGTGACCTTATTTCTAATGTTTTGGACTTTTATATTTTGAAAGGGTTACAAGGATAACCATTTGTGGAATGGTTTATGTTAAAACATCAGATAAGGTTTTAAATATTCAAGTATTATCTCCCCATATAAAAATTTATTAATACTGGATAACATGTGATAAATTTTTTTATTCTATTCTAACTAAAGACATAAGAAATGAATTTTCATTCTAATTCATGATATATTTATACTTCAAGATGAAAAATTCAACTTCTTTTCATTGAGTAAGAGATGAAGTATAAACTGATCAAGGAATAACAAAGGTTGTGGATGTACTGAAATCATGTATGTATATCTTTTAATGACAATTATTCAACATTATGAAAAGGGTCTTGAAATAAAATTTTGTCATGTTATCCTTGTTTTTTATTATATTAATGAGATTTTTCAAGCCTCTTTATGTTATGGGTTTGTGATCTTTAACATTATCCAAACCATATTCTCTATCACTATACATTAGACCATGAAATTTTGATTTAAATTTAATTTAAATGATTTCACTTTCCACTTATGTTCTCCTATATGGAAACCTATTTATGGGTTACTTTGGAACCCTTATGTTTCCAACATCCCCCTTTTAATGAATTTTTAGTATTCATTTTTACGATTTGGGTTTCTATGAATTGAAATTTCAATTATTAATCCTTTGATAACCCATAAATATATAAAAGTAAAAATTCATTTTATAAGGATTATAATGTAACCCCCATAGATTTTTTGAAACAATTTGTTTCAAATTAATTTAAACATTGTGATATTTTTCATTTCACACGACAATGAATATTGCTTTTATTATATGAAAGTGCCATGATTTTCATGCATTTTACGCAATACCAAGTTAATATTTCACTAAATGTATCACTTAGATTAGATTTTGGTACATTAAACTATATGTTTGACTTATGTTACACAAAATTTCTACTTCCTTATATACTATATGTTACTAATAAGACCAAGTTTTACAGAACTACAATATACTATTAGTATTGTTATTAAAAAATTAATATTGTTACCACATAGTCAATGGAATGGAAGTTAAGAATAATATTAACTGAATGGTGAAAATATGATATAAAAATGTATATATAATTAATCCATTTGTTATAAATTATCTAAAAATTAATGTAATAATTATTTAAGAATGAAGAAATTCTTTTTCGAGGAATTTTTTTTCAATGTACAAACACCATTTTGTATCGATAAATTAAACCAAAATATTTGATGATTTTTTAATGAATTATATATATTATATATTTAATAAATATTCTTTATAATAATCCAATATATTTTATAGGAATAAGATAAAAATCAATCCAATTTTATAAATAAAAAGATATACTTTTTTCAATATGGTAATTTTATAGACTTTTAATTATTATCCAATGTGAAATATAATTTTTTACACATTTATAATTTTTATTTTAAAATAAATATCATTCCTTAAACTAGAATATCAAACTTTACATTGGATAAATTTTAAATATTTTTCTCAGAAGATTCATTTTTAGATAAGTAGTGAAAAACACTGAATTTTAATTTAAAATCTCATTTTCATCTAATTTATTTATATAGTTAAATTATATTTTAATTTAGTTTTAAGGTTTAATTAGATTAATATTACAAAAATTAATCCAAATTAGGCCATTATAAAAAAAATTAACATTGAAATTTTATATAAAAACATTTCAATATTTTGAACTTTTTCACTTTAAAACCTCATTTTCATGCTACTTCCGTGAGATTGATTTTAAATTAATTTAATACACTTATGTTTTTAGAATTATGAAAAAATGATTTCATATTTGTAATAAACATAGTTTATAATTTCAATTAAGTTCAACATTTTTTGGTCTAAAATGATTAGTGAAATTAATTAAAATTAATTATAACGATTAAGGAAAAAATAGTTTACTATATTGTTAAAATTTAATCTTATGGGGATAAATGACCATGAAAATTTTACAAAATCCATTTTATGACCATATTCAAACAATGTTACATATTGGTTCTAATTTTATGAGTTAGTGGGACACAACTTCATGAAGGTAACTTATATAATATTTTAATTAAAGAAAAAGGAAACAACTAACCTTAATAACCTTTAACATTTATAAATCCTCTAGATATAAAAAACATTAGTTCAACTTTACACATTATTTTTAAAGTTAAAGGATTTTTTTATCATATTAATTTAAATTTAATTTTAATAAATGAATTATTTATATTAACTGCTTAAGGAATTCCAAATGCTGTAATTATGTAGTCAATAATTAACACAACTAAATGATACTGAAAATATTAAAAGTGAATTAAATTTATTAAATTATTTTATTTAATTTTAAGGTAAATATATATTATTATATAGGTGTGAAATTAAAAGATTCAAATTCATCCTTTTTCATGATATTTTTTATTTTAAATTAATTACATAATGTCAAAATTTGAATTAATGTTGTTTAATAATAAATAATATTTTCTTAAATGATTTAAAATTTACTAAAAAATGTTTATTCTGAAAAATGACACTCAGATGTTAATATTTATAAAAAATATACTATTAATGGATTAATTGGTCTTTTTTAGTGAATATATTGACCTTTAAATAAATAAAACATTATTATAAAAGTTTTCGTTAAAGTATTGTTTTTTTTGTGATACATACACTTGTTTTAAAATAAATTTCCAACAAACCTAGGATTTTTTTAAAAGTTGATATCATATTTAGAATTAATTGGGTAAATATTTTTTAATAAATATAAATTTTATTTAATCTTAACGGTTAAATTACTTATCTCATAAAACCACTTACCTTAATTGAAACCAATATGATAAATGTGGGTAAAATAGAAGTTAAGGAACAAAATTATAAAAATTAACTTCTTTTTGTGTAGTGGAGGTTTAGCTTGACCATAAAACCCATTTACTCCATTATGTGTCCATTTTTGAAGAACATGAGGTATGAGAGACCTCTCAATAGTGTTTAAAATTTAGTATTTACAATAATTCCACCCCTCATATATAAAAAGGCATTCACTCTTCTGCTTCCATACACCTCTCAAGCCACATTGGCTCATCCAACACGTGCCCAAGTAATTTTCAAACTTCTATCCCTTCATCATAGATTCCTAAATTTGGTCATAAATCCAACTAACGAATCCCTTTATTGTAATAAAAAATGATTTACCCAAAGAAGGGGATATTTGAACACGTACTAAGAATGTCAATACTCAAGGTAAGAGTTTTCTCATCTCACATTTATTTCTATGAGACTTATGCATTTTCACCAATAAATTATTTTATTAGGTATATGAACTTACCATGACTGTATCCTAAGATACTTATACTTAATTTAATGGTTATTTACATATTTATATGGTGATATTTATTTAATGGGGTTTATGGTTCAAAATTTACCAAATCAGAAAAGAAAAGTTTTCTCAATTTTTCTTCATTGAGATACATGCCATTTTATTCAACTATATTTTTCTATGAGTGGTATATAATGACCTTTTAAATGTTATATAACTAATCTCTTTATTTTTATCATATTTTATGATTCATGTAATTTTATTCTTTTATGGGTACAAGGATTCAAAGTTACTAAAGCGGTAATAATATATTGCTACAATTTCATAATTTTTTAAGATTATTTATGATTATACTTCCATTGATGAAATATTATGATCTATCTCTAAATAACTCTCAAGATATTTATTATCCTATGGTTATCCATGATATCACCATGTATTAGTACTATTTCCCAACTTTTTGGTACTTAAGGTAATTAATAATGTGTTTTTAAGAAAATCTATATTTGTTTCCTTTTTTAGCCAGAAGCCTATGCTCTACCAAAGCCATAATTTCAAAGGAAAATGTATTAAAAAAAATTAAAAAAAAAGTTTTTTAAATTATTTTCAAGATTCAATTATAATTTTCCAAGTAAAAAGCTTTTCAAAATGTTTTCATGTTTCCTCTATATGATTTCATGATTATTTTATAATTTTTCATGGAAAAATATTTTTAAAATTTTTCAAGGTTCCTGTATAATTTTTTAAGGAAATTGTTTTCCAAATATTTTCAAGATTCCATTATATGTTTTCATGGATTTTTTTTTTAATTTTTTTTAAATATTCCTTTATATGTTTTCAAGGAAAATGTTTTAAATAATGTTTTCAAGTTTCTATTATTAGTTTTCATGGAAAATTGATTTCAATATGTCTTAATGGTCAAAGAAAATGGATTTGGAAAGGTTTTATGTTTCAAAAGGAATTTTTCTAAGAATAAAGTATATTTTCATCAGGAAATATAATAAGATATTTTAATTCTTAATTTATATGCTTTTGAAGTATTTATTTTGAGAAAAGGATTTTGTATATGTTTTATGTTTTAAAAATTGAATTTAAAAGAAAGGTTATTTTCCCTTAAGAAATGCTCTAAGTTATCTTCTAAAATACTATTCCATCTGAGATGCCATCCTCTAGTATAGTTTTATCTTTATCAGGGAGATAATCCAAGAATACCATTCACATGATTTATTTAATGGTTTATGTTTTTATGGAATGATTTTTCTGAAACCTGATTCTCTTCTATAGGTAATATTCTTGTCACAAACCAACCTGGGTCAACCCTGAATCAGTAACCTAACTCGGTATGCGACAGGGATTGAAGAGAAATCTTGATCCACATTGGCTGGTAACTAGTGTATTGAATAAATATAAAGCTATTTGAAATAATTATGGATATAAATGAAAAAAATAGATAAAAACTGAACAGTGAAAATAAATACTACCAGTAGTGATAAAATAAAATTTTACATGCCTAAATGTGACCCTACCAGTCACCACCGACCTCAAACCAACATCTCACTATGGAAACTAAATCCAAGAAAGAAGAAGCACCCAAAGATTACAAAAAATAATCTATAGGTGTGAGTATTAAAACTCAGTAGGATAGATTGATAAACTATTTCCAATGCACTTCCTTTAAAATAAAATAAACATCAATTTTCATGTTTTAACTACTATATCAAATAATGTTTTTCTACTCATTTTACTAAAAAAATAAAAAACATTTACCATATTATTTTCTAAAACCAATTCCATTCTATTAGTGTATGGTTAAAATTTTTAAAAAAGGGAAGTGATGTTTTCATTTTTGATAGAAAGAATGATTATAAAATAATTTGACTTGAAATCCTTTTCATAAGATTTTAGAAACCGACATGTCACTTAGAAGAAAACACTACACAAGAAAGCACCACAATATTCATATAAAATGAGAAATGAAAATATACATATAAGTATCACATTATGTACTATAAGAAACTAAGAGCTAATAGACATAGGTGAACCCAAGATATTAATAAAAATCCGGAACATACCAATACATGAGACCCCATCCCCAGTAGCATGCCACAGATGATGAAATCAGAAACTCCCAAACACCTGGCTACCCTAACTCAAGATATACTTAAAGGACCAATCCAATAGAAATACACCCAAATATATCCACCTAATATAGGCCACAGGTTAGTACATAAACTACAAGTGTAGAAATTGTTCTCATAAAGTCCTATAAATATGCTAGGTTCCCATGTCTCATGTATATTATTATAGTGATCCAAAAGATTCCAACTGATCATCCAATCACAATATATATATAATAATAATAATTTAAGATAGGCCTCACCCCAAGTATCCCCAAAGATAGATCTCATGCCTTAAAACAAATAGAATAAAAATGGTTCTAATCGAGGAACCCTGATAATGGATATCGTTGATTGCACAAGAAGGATATCCAATCCATTATTTGAGATAAGTAATTAGAACATCCAATGGAGTTTTTCATAATAATTTTTTTTTCATTTACACAAAGTGGAAAAATGGTCCCTTAAATATTTCACAATATAAACCTTTAGAAAAAATACCATCCATATTCTAAGAAGAGGTTTCAAACACACCATTACCATTTAAATATATTTATATAACTCCTTAAAAATATTCCCATCTCAATTTCAAACCAAAACCATTATCTATGAAAATTTCAACATAGCCATAATTCATCATCACGTGTCAAACCAATTTTAAAAGCTAAATACACACTTATTTTAACATAAAACCATCTGAAAACTATTGAAAGAACCTCCAAATCATCATTTCACTTGTTACATAGTCATTTACAAATCCAAACCACACTTTACATATCATATTCTTCTCACAAAATCCAACAAGGCATTTCATCGAACATTTAGAGTGCACTAATTTAGCAAAACAATTCTAGTTATCACAAAATAAGGATTAAAACACTAATTTCACATCACACAATCTAAACCAAGGATCATATTTTCATATTTATATAACAAATAGGGTGAGAAAATTAATATACTAATGGATTTTAAATTAAAAGGTAAAGTTTATGGGAAATCCCACCTCAAATGATGGTCAAGAAAAATCCTTCTAACTCAAGTAGCAACCCACTCACACGAAAGCACTTATATATATATATATATATATATCCTTAAACTGATGAATGTGTACACTTCAACATGAGGGACCATAAATATAGAAGATATATATATATATATATATATATATATATATACTTAGGAAAATTTGTGTACTCCTTTGAAGATGATCACAACGATGACCAACAGACTCTATAAAAAATATCAGTAAATCAAAAACCATAAAAACTTTAATTTAAAATTGACCAAAAAAAGGAACCAAGGTTTAGGGAGGAACACCATTTTCATGTTCCATTTTAATTTTAGTACACATCCATGTGTGCACTCTGTGCACCCATGAATGTGCCAAAATCCTATGGCAAAGTCCTTGAGTCCATGAGACCATTTGGAAAACATTTTTGAATTTACTAATTTCTTTTAAAACCAACCCAACAATCACATTTAATTTAAAAGTCATAAGAAAACCTTTCAAAACCATACCACCATAATTCTTAAGCCTTAAAAATTACCAAATCACTCAAACAAGGAAAAAACTAGAATCCAACCAACTTTATAAAACATCGCTAATGGAAAAAATCATCACAAATTACCCAATTTCTAAATTAAAATACAATAGTCATTTAATCATACTCATTCCATATAAATTCACCTAGGTAGAAACATTGAATCACCCAAAAATATATTTTTAACAAATTCTGAAAATATAAAAATGCCAAAATAGATTAATTAGCTCTATTATTAAGCTTTGAATCATGTTTAAAAACTTATTTCAACAATTTAATAATTAATAAATGGCTTCAGAAAGGAAAAGGGATAGAAAAAACTACCTCACCGATGTGCAAATGCGACAAAACTCTCAAAGGAGTGATAAACTAGACTTGCGGACCTTCCACACACCCTAGATTTGAAGGAAACACAACCATAACATAAATAACCAACCATTAGGGTTTGAACACACCCTACACACCCCCAATAAATTAAAACAAGTAGAAAATAAAACTCACTAGGCAGAGCTGCCGCTGGAGGAGGTGTTGCGCAAGGGAGGTCCGCTGGAGGTTCTATTGGGGCATTTGTGTGCGAGTATGAGGTTGCGTGGGGGAGGGGGCTACATTATAGAGGGTCAGGGGGTGGTGCAGCTACTGTAGGAAGCATTGGCCAAAGAAAAGGTCACTGGCAGTATTGTACATGGAGGAGAGGGGGGACAACAGTGAGGTCATGCATGGAGGAGAGGGGGGTGTTGGCCAGGTCACAAACCGGGAGAGGGGAAGGGAGGGGTTGGGTTGGGTCGTGTGTAACACCCCAAACTTCTACGGTATGATTCTCTTTGAATAATGTGTTAGCGTGTGTTGCACGCAACACCGAGTTCTAACACACCATAACCAATCAAACTAGCTGTTATGAATAGTAATACCTACTTTTTGAAATTATATATATTTTATTTTTTAAAATGGACTTCATTTTTGGATTCAGAATATCGAATTTAGCCTAAGGTGAAATTTTGGTACTTTTCGGATAACTTTAATATTTTGATGAATAGTGAAAATTACTAAATTTTAATTAAAAACAACTTTTTTAATTAAAACAATTAATAGTGATAAATTATGAATTTGAGTGGTTTTAAAGTATATTTAGAATATATTTTTACCATTTAATATAATGTTGGTCATTGGACACAATTTTACAATTAAACCGAACATAAACAATTATCAATCTTTTGATATATATTGTTTCTTAAAAACACGCTATTTGTTGTGACAACGGGAATTAATTATAAAATTAATTAATGAAACTTATATGTTTGGAATTTTGTAAAATAGAAATCATTTTTGAATTCGGAATATCAATTATAGCTTAGGTTGAAATTTTGGCATTGTTCTGAAAAACATCAATTTTTGATGAATAGTGAAACTACTAAGTGGTAGTTAAAAAAACTAAATTTTTCATAAAACTTAATTTTACCGCTTCTGTGAATGGAATTTCAAAAATCTGAGAGACACGGTTAATATCAAGAAGTAAAATGTGGTTCAATGAGATGAAAATAATTTTTGGTGAATAGTAACTTTTTACTTTTATTTACCACGGTTAAAAGTAAAATAGGGTAATTAAGGGTAAAAATGATATTAATATTACCCTAACACATGTTCTAATTCTATTGGACAAGTGTATCTATACCAAAAACAACCTTAGGAATAAAATATTATCATTTAGGTCCACTTGGATTAGATTAGGACATTTATTATTATTTAATTCAAAGAAGAGTTAAAAGAGTTAAAATCAAAGTTTATTTACTAAAACATTTTTAATATAGGGTTATAAATAAGATAAATTCGATTGTAAATATTCATTAGAAATATAATAAGATTTACTACATAATTATATTTTATTTATAATTTTTATACTTTAAATTATTTAATTTATTTATGACACAATGATGATGCAGTAATTACCATAATTGTGATAAATTAAAATAATTGATATTATAAATTACTAAATAAATAAAATTTGAGACTTTTAATGAATTAAAGGAATTTTATAGGATAATATGACATGTTAGGATTTATTTAATTAACTTTGGTCGAAGTAATCATTCTGTTATGAGTTTCACAAAAATCAATTATTGAATAGTGTCAAAATTGACATAAAAGAGTTTTTAAAACAAATATTATATTATTAATTGATATTAAATTCCTAAAAATCTAAGGTTCGTCCAAGAGACTTATATCATGATAGGTTCATCATTAATGGACCACTTGGGGGTCCCTTGGATTTATATAGTATGTTTATTAACTATATATTATAAAAATACAAAGTGACATGGTAAATGTTAAACTAATTAACTAAGAGTTAAAACTAAAAGATATGGTTAATATAGTAACCAAAACCTGTCTAAATTCTATTGGTTGAATTGTTTTCGACCTATACCCACCTTAACCTTTGAATAATCAACTTTGGAGCCATTAGAAACCGAATATGAATTTATTATAAATTAATATTTCTAGCTTTTGCAAAGGTGCCCCTCACCCCTCTTATAAAAGGGCACTCATCCTTCTCATTTCTTAACACCTTAAAAGCCTTTTGGTTCGGCCAAACTCTACCCAAATACTCTCCCAACTTCCCTCACTACAACCTAGAGGCCTTAGTTTGATCAGAAAGCCATCCTAAGGAGCCCTTTTGATCAAATCAAAAGGAAGAACCCGAAGAAGAGGTAATGATTTCACCACCCTTTTCCAAGTTCCTTTCGTCTTCCACTTCTTCTTTCATTGTTATTACCATTCTAAAATAATAACTCCAGTATCTTATATATACTGTGATGTTATTATAAATATGGTACAACCATATTCAGTATTCTATCCACCCTTTGAATAACATGTCACCATACGTGCGTACGTACGACTTACCGTCTCCACGTCGTGGTGTAATTGTTATTCAATATATTATTATTTGGATGGGTATAATAATGATGTTTAACTCTTGTAAATAATAAATATAACATGTTAATGATTCTGTATATATGATATACCATCCATTTATATATTATTTTAATATCAAAAGAATGATATTGTCGCTCGTGCGTACGTACGGACTACCGTCTCCACGAACGCGATGAGATTCATTATCCATCGTATCCATTCAAGTATAATTATCATTTTCTGATTTAAAAATGATGTTTAAGGACTTGATATTATTCTGGATATGAATAATATACAACCTATCCATTACAAACATGACTTACATAACAAAACATATAAAATAAAATGAGTAAGTTAACACCCGAAACAACGATAATACTAAGATATTATTAACAAAGAAATGTTAAAAGATCATATATGATATCATATGAATGCATATGATTCTTGTATAATTTAATAACAATTATTTCACTATTATAAAGGAGGTTAAGCTACCCCAACCAAGGAAAAGTACAAGGTAAGGGTTATTTCACAATCTCTTCATTATCCGAGGTTGTTTATACGTAATTATCTACTGGGATTTCTTTATCATCCACATCCATGTTTCTTCAAAATGTATTTAAAAAAGATTTTTATATTTAAAATAATATGGGTTAAAGTCATTTATACCCTTGTTTGACTTTTTATAAGAGGTTTATAAAGGAATATTTCCGTCGTTTTTCAAACAAGGTGCTTTTAACCTTTTCGACAGAATTAAGGTAAGAATGTTTTTTTAACTTATAAGGTGAGTGCGGTTATTTTCCACCGTTATAAAATCGTTGAAGCTTCCCTTACAAGCTTATAAGAATATTATAAAAGAAAATGTTTTATTTTATAAATATAAGACACTTAAATTATTTCAAAATAGAAAGAGATATTTCTCTAAAAAGAGTTTTGATTTCATCTATGTCAACATCCTTTGATAGATTTTACGCTTATTTGAAGTTGATTTATTATGATACAAAACTTCTATATTGTATTGAAGGTTTTGTGATATGTTTGACTGTGGATGTGATATTTTTATACCATTCATGGTTTATGGTGAAAGTATTGACATTTTGTATTCTAGTTATAATACGAATGTTTGTGTTATGTTTAAACCTTTTCATATGGGAATGCATTGGACTTAATATGTGACGGGTGGAGCCCGATATAGATCCTCGATGCATCGGTAGGTCTCATGAGACAAACTAGTGTCTTGGCACAAGGCCTTGGAAAAATCTTATTTGTAGTCTTGGCACGAGGCCTTGGCTATGTGGTTATGATAGTCTGGCATTATGCATTCCATCATTATGAAAGTGGTTATTGATATTTCATGTGATTATTCGATTAGTAGAATATCCATGTGAATAAGTAAATGGCATTATTTCATTTTACTTTTTTCCATACTATGTTGAAGTTCAAGTTTAAAAGGCTTTTGTTTTAGTTATACATTGCCTTAAATGTTTATGCTTATTTTTGAAAGTTTCTGCTATATTGTTATCCTTATTGGGCATTTGAGCTCACCCCTTTTCTATGTTTTATTTTTCCCTGGATGTGAAGAAGTAAGTTATGAATGACCTGTAGGGATAATATGTGGGGATATGAGTATGGGATATGGAGACTATGTTGTTGTAGTAGTTTTTCACTTTATGATGTAATGTAAAACTTTATGAATATATCTAGTGTTTCCAAGGCTACTAAACCAATCGGTCTTTCGAGATTTGATCTTTCTTGTGATCATGCCAATGTTATGTAATAATGCACCGACTTTGGGTAACTGGGGTCGGGGCGTTACAGTTGGTATCAAAGGAAGTTTAGTACAAACCTTGGAAGCTAGATTTAGATAAACTCTGATTAGAGCACATAGATTTAAGATGAATTTTGAGGATTAGTATAGAAGAACTTTCGAGAATTTTGGTATTGTAGAGATTTTGTGAGTTTTCTGAGCAATACATCCCTGTCTGGATACGAGAAGGTAGAGGCAGCTCTGGCACAGATGTACCTAGGGGTAAAACCCGAAAACACCGCTTTGAGCAAGACTCAAATGGGAACTAGTGCACGACAACGGGCCTTGCTGCACTCTTGGTTACGACACTCCCGGGGGATATGCTTAAAATAACTCTCATTTTCTTTACAAATCATTATGAAGGGTTTATGAGTATATACTTCCTCAAAGAAAACATTTTTATGATTATGGATTATATCCATAAATAGTTCAATTTATGTTAAGTGTTTTATAAGTATTGGATTATGCATTTTGATTCATAAACTGATCTAGTTTATGCCATTGTTTAGAAATGGCACCTAGTGGAAGAAATGGAAACCGTATCAATGCACACACTCCATGTAGGAATTTCCCTCCAACTCAAGATAATTATAGTGGAGCTGGTGATGCAACTGGTGCCGATCAACTAATCATCATACTGGGACAACTCACTCAGGTTATGAATAATAACCTTACCCGTATGGAGCACCCTGATCCACAGCATGGAGGATCAATGTTAGATCGCTTCATGAGGAAAAAACCACCAACGTTCAATGGGAATACAAATCCCTTAGTAGCTGAGAAATGGATAAATTCCCTAGAGAAAATATTTCAGGCTTTGGGGAGTTGTGAAAGGGAAAAAGTTATCATGGCAGTTTACCGACTCACTAGAGATGCTGATCAATGGTGGTCATTAATTCAAAACACGAAGGAAGATGATGAAGTATCAAATATGGAATGGAGGGAGTTCAAAGATCTGTTTTTAGAAAAATACTTTCCTCGCGACCATCGAGCAGATATGGAAAGGCAATTTCTGAGTCTGAGACAGAAGGAGGATGAGAATGTCGCAAAGTATGAGGCTAACTTTACAAGGTTAGAAAGCTATGCTAGAGATTATATACGTAACCCAATAAGTAAGATTTATCATTTCTTTGATGGGTTAAAACCATTTCTCCATCGAGCATTAGTCTCACAATCCTTTTCATCGTAAGAAGACATTGTCTCATGTGCTATCAAGACCGAAAATGAATTATCTAAGTCTTATGACTTTAAAGAAAAGCAAGATAAGAAGAGACCTACTGATCAATATGGGAATGGAAATAAGGGGAAGAAGGGAAAGGTTGAATATCCATCATGTGGTAAATGTGGGAAGAAACACCTCGGTACTTGCTTGAAGGGAATGGGAGTCTCTTACAAGTGTGGTGAAAAAGGCCACCAAGCTCGTGATTGCAAGGGGAAGAAGGAAGCTACCAATGTTCAGTGCTCTAATTTCAGGGAGATGGGACATTATGCAAATGAATGTCCTAAGAGTCAGGAGAACTTATCTCAGAAAAGGCCAAGGGATCAAGGCCAAGATTATGCTATCACTACTGCTGAGGTAAAAGCTCCGAAAGACGTGGTAGCAGGTAATTTAATGGTTTCCTCAAGTTTAGAAAATGTATTATTTGATTCTGGATCATCGCATTGTTTCATATCTTCCCAGTTTTCTAAGAAAATTAGATATTTCCAATTTGATTTAACAAGGGAGTTGTCAGTTAAAACTCCTAAGGGAAGTATCATTGCAACAAAGTTTTGTGAATCGGTCCCCATTAGAGCACATAAATGTTCTTTATCTGCTGATCTCATCGTCATACCTATGATTGAGTTTGATATAATCCTCAGTATGGACTGGCTTTCAGACTATGATGCGAAGATTTATTGTAAGAAGAAAGAGGTTACGATTATTGATGATGATGATAAGGAACACCTTATCTTTAGAGCAGAATCGTCACCTCCTAATTCTTATCTAGATCCACCCCTAGTAGCTCAACTAAATTCAATTATTGGGGAGGAAGATAATGAAATAACTATGGGTGAGGAAATTAATGTTCAAATAGAGGATGTACCTGTTGTGAAAGAATATGTAGATGTATTTCTGGAAGATTTACCTGGACATCCTCCAGAATGAGAAGTTGATTTTTGCATTGATTTAATTCCTGGATCAAGGCCTATATCGAAGACCCCTTATAGAATGGCCACTGTAGAATTAGTTAAACTAAAGAAACAACTAGAGGAATTGAGTAATAAAGGATTTATTCGCCCTAGTGTTTCTCCATGGGGAGCCCCTATTCTTTTTGTTAAAAAGAAAGATGGATCTATGAAGTTATGTATCGACTATAGGGAGATCAATGCTATAACAATAAATAACAAGTATCCCCTACCTCTAATTGATGATTTATTTGACCAACTGCATGGAGCTCAATACTTTTCAAAGATTGACCTTCGATCTGGATACCATCAGTTGTGTGTGAAGAAGGAAGACATTCCGAAGACAGCATTTCGAACCAGGTATGGGAATTACGAGTTTACTGTAATGCCTTTTGGATTGACTAATGCACCCTCTGTATTCATGGATATTATGAATAGAGTTTTCAAGGAGTATCTCAATGAATTTGTGGTGGTATTTATTGATGATATCTTGGTGTACTCCAAAAGCTACGAAGATCATGAAAATCACTTGCGCATTATCTTGAAGACTCTGAGAAGACATGAATTATATGGAAAGTTTAGCAAGTGTGAATTCTGGCTTCAAGAGATTTCTTTTCTTGGCCATATTGTCTCTAATGATGGAATCTATGTTGATCCTTCTAATACCAAGGCAATCCAAGAATTGACAGCACCTACGAGTATAACTGAGGTATGTAGTTTTATTGGTTTAGCAGGTTATTATCGACGATTCGTCCAGAATTTTGCCCGATTGGATAACCCGTGAATGAAGCTCACACGTAAAGGGGTTAAATTTGTTTGGAAAAAAGAGTGTGAAGAATGTTTCGAAGAACTGAAGAGAAGATTAGTCAATGATCATATATTGACTCTACCATCGGGGAATGATGGGTTCGTTATTTATAGTGATGCATCGAAGAAAGGACTTGGTTGTGTCCTTATGCAGAATGATAGGGTTATTGCCTATGCATCACAACAATTGAAAATTCATGAACAAAACTATCCTACTCATGATCTCGAGTTAGCAGCTATGATCTTTGCTTTGAAGATATGGAGGCACTACCTCTATGGTGAAAAATGTGAGATTTATACTGATCATAAGAGTTTGAAGTATATTTTCTCATAAAAAGAACTCAACATGAGGAAAAGGAGATGGATTGAATTACTCAAGGATTATGATTGCACGATACACTACCACCCGGGGAAGGCAAAAAGGGTGGCAGATGCTTTGAATAGAAAAGACATTGGAGTTTTGAACGTGATGATAATTGAAAGGGATCTAATTTTGATGGATCTAGTGAAGATGGACATGGGAATAACCAGGGAAGGTGAAACATCAATGCTTTTTCAAATGGTTGCCAAACCATCTTTATTAGAAAGGATTAAGAGTTCTCAGACCGATGATGAAGAATTTCAAAAGAAGATTAAAGCTGTGAATAATGGGAGATTGAGAGACTTTGTGTATGAAGATGGAATTTTGAAATTCAGGAAGAGACTTTGTGTTCCCGATATACCTGATCTAAAAAGGGAATTGTTGGATGATGCTCATAGTTCCAATTTCTCTATACATCCTGGGAGCACCAAAATGTATAGATATTTGAAGGAACATTTTTGGCGGGACAACATGAAGAGGGAGATTGCTGATTTTGTGTCAAGATGTATGGTTTTTCAACAAGTGAAAGCTGTAAGGAAACATCCTGGAGGAGTCATGCAACCTCTTCCCATACCGGAGTGGGAATGAGACAATATTATGATGGACTTTGTCATGGGACTACCAAAGAATCCTAGAAGGAACGATGCAATATGGGTTATAATTGATCGTTTTACCAAGTCAGCACATTTTCTTGATATAAGAGAAGATCTACCCCTAGAACGTCTAGCAAGACTATATATTAATGAAGTTGTGAGACTTCATGGAGTACCCCTATCGATTGTTTCTGATCGTGATCCCCGTTTTACTTCAAGATTCTGGAAAAGTATTCAGAAATCCCTGGATACTGAACTTCATTTGAGCACTGCTTACCACCCTCAGACAGAAGGACAATCAGAACGAACTATTCAAACCTTAGAAGACATGTTGAGATCTTGCTCACTTGACTTTCAGGGTATGTGGGATCAATATTTACCTCTGGTAGAATTTTCCTATAACAATAGCTTCCATTCGAGTATTCAGATGGCACCATATGAAGCGTTATACGGAAAGAGATGTCGTACACCAACATGTTGGGATGACGTTGGCGAAAGAAAACTTGTAGGCCCAGAACTGGTGGAGGAAATGATGGAAAAGGTGAAGGTAATCCAAAATCACATCAAAGAAGCTCAAAGTAGGCAGAAGAGCTATGCTGATAATCGAAGGAAGGATTTGGAATTTCAAGTCGATGATCATGTTTTCCTGAAGGTATCTCCATGGAAGGGAGTCTTACGTTTTGGTAAGAAAGGTAAATTGAGTCCCAGGTACATCAGACCTTTCGAAATTCTAGAACAAATTGGGGCTGTAGCTTACCGATTGGCAATGCCGCCAAGTCTCTCCAAAGTTCACGATGTGTTCCACGTATCTCTGTTGAGGAAATACATGCCTGACCCAACGCATGTAATCACCTATGAAGAATTAGAACTGGAACTCAATCTGTCTTATTGTGAAGAGCCCGTTAGGATTCTTGATACGAGAGAATAAGTACTGAGAAACCAGACGACGCGTCTGGTAAAAGTTTTGTGGAGAAACCATAAGATGGAAGAGGCAACGTGTGAACCCGAAGAACTTATGATGAAGAACCACCCAAGTCTTTTCACGTGATAAGTATTCTAGAAATTTATAGGACGAAATTATTTGAAGGAGGGGAGAATGTAACACCCCAAGCTTCTAAGGTACGCTTCTCTTTGAATAATGTGTTAGCGTGTGTTGTACGCAACACCGAGTTCTAACACACCATAACCAATCAAACTAGCCGTTATGAATAGTAATACCTACTTTTTGAAGTTATATATAATTTATTTTTTAAAATGGACTTCATTTTTGGATTCGGAATATCGAATTTAGCCTAAGGTGAAATTTTGGTACTTTTCGGATAACTTTAATATTTTGATGAATAGTGAAAATTACTAAATTTTAATTAAAAACAACTTTTTTAATTAAAACAATTAATAGTGATAAATTATGAATTTGAGTGGTTTTAAATTATATTTAGAATATATTTTTACCATTTAATATAATGTTGGTCATTTGACATAATTTTACAATTAAACCGAACATAAACAATTATCAATCTTTTGATATATATTGTTTCTTAAAAACACGCTATTTGTTGTGACAACGGGAATTAATTATAAAATTAATTAATGCAACTTATATGTTTGTAATTTTGTAAAATAGACATCATTTTTGAATTTGGAATATCAATTATAGCTTAGGTTGAAATTTTGGCATTGTTCTGAAAAACATCAATTTTTGATGAATAGTGAAACTACTAAGTGGTAGTTAAAAAAACTGAATTTTTCATAAAACTTAATTTTACCGCTTCTGTGAATGGAATTTCAAAAATCTGAGAGACATGGTTAATATCAAGAATTAAAATGTGGTTCAATGAGATGAAAATAATTTTTGGGGAATAGTAACTTTTTACTTTTATTTACCACGGTTAAAAGTAAAATAGGGTAATTAAGGGTAAAAATGATATTAATATTACCCTAACACATGTACTAATTATATTGGACAAGTATATCTCGACCAAAAACAACCTTAGGAATAAAATATTATCATTTAGGTCCACTTGGATTAGATTAGGACATTTATTATTATTTAATTCAAAGAAGAGTTAAAAGAGTTAAAATCAAAGTTTATTTGCTAAAAAAAATTTTAATATAGGGTTATACATAAGATAAATTCGATTGTAAATATTAATTATAAAGATAATAAGATTTCCTACATAATTATATTTTATTTATAATTTTTAGACTTTAAATGATTTAATTTATTCATGACACAATGATGATGCAGTAATTACCATAATTGTGACAAATTAAAATAATTGATATTATAAATTCCCAAATAAATATAATTTGAGACTTTTAATGAATTAAAATAAATTTATAGGCTAATATGTCATGTTATGATTTATTTAATTAACTTTTGTCGAAGTAATCATTCTGTTATGAGTTTCACAAAAATCAATTATTGAATAGTGTCAAAATTGACATAAAAGAGTTTTTAAAACAAATATTATATTATTAATTGATATTAAATTCCTAAAAATCTAAGGTTCGGCCAATAGACTTATATCATGATAGTTTCATCATTAATGGACCACTTGGGGGTCCCTTGGATGTATATAGTATATTTATTAACTATATATTATAAAAATACAAAGTGACATGGTAAATGTCAAACTAATTAACTAAGAGTTAAAACTAAAAGATATGGTTAATATAGTAACCCAAACCTATCTAAATTCTATTGGTTGAATGGTTTTAGACCTATCCCCACCTTAACCTTTGAATAATCAACTTTTGAGCCATTATAAACCGAATATGAATTTATTATACATTAATATTTCTAGCTTTTGCAAAGGTTCCCCTCACCCCTCTTATAAAAGGGCACTCCTCCTTCTCATTTATTAACACCATAAAAGCCTTTTTGTTCGGCCAAACTATGCCCAAATACTCTCCCAACTTCACTCACTACAATCTAGAGGCCTTAGTTTGATCAGAAATCCAACCTAAGGATCCCTTTTGATCAAATCAAAAGGAAGAACCTGAAGAAGAGGTAATGATTTCACCACCCTTTTCCAAGTTCCTTTCTTCTTCCACTTCTTCTTTCTTTGTTATTACCATTATAAAATAATAACTCCAGTATATTATATATACTGTGATGTTATTATAAATATGGTACAACCATATTCAGTATTCTATCCACCCTTTGAATAACATGTCACCATATGTGCGTACGTACGACTTACCGTCTCCACGTCGTGGTGTAATTGTTATTCAATATATTATTATTTGGATGGGTATAATAATGATGTGTAACTCATGTAAATAATAAATATAACATGTTAATGATTCTGTATATATGATATACCATCCATTTATATATTATTTTAATATCAAAATAATGATATTGTCGCTCGTGCGTACGTACGGACTACCATCTCCACGAACGCGATGAGATTCATTCTCCATCGTATCCATTCAATTATAATTATCATTTTCTGATTTAAAAATGATTTTTAAGAACTTGATATTATTCTGGATATTAATAAAATACAACCTATCCATTACAAACATGTCTTACATAACAAAACATATAAAAGAAAACAAGTAAGTTAACACCTGAAACAACGATAATACTAAGATATTATTAACAAAGCAATGTTAAAAGATCATATATGATATCATATGAATGCATATGATTCTTTTATAATTTAATAACAATTATTTCACTATTATACAGGAGGTTAACCTACCCCAACAAAGGAAAAGTACAAGGTAAGGGCTATTTCACAATCTCTTCATTATCCTAGGTTGTTTATACGTAATTATCTACTGGGATTTCTTTATCATCCACATCCATGTTTCTTTGAAATGTATTTCAAAAAGATTTTTATATTTAAAATAATATGGTTTAAATTCATTTATACCCTTGTTTGGCTTTTTATAAGAGGTTTATAAAGGAATATTTCCGTCGTTTTCCAAACAAGGTGCTTTTAACCTTTTCGACAGAATTAAGGTAAGAATGTTTTTTAACTTATACGGCGGGTGCGGTTATTTTCCACCGTTATAAAATCTTCGAAGCTTCCCTTATAAGCTTATAAGAATATTATCAAAGAAAATGTTTTATTTTATAAATATATGACTCTTAAATTATTTCAAAATAGAAAGAGATATTTCTCTAAAAAGAGTTTTGTTTTCATCTATGTCAACATCTTTTGATGGATTTTACACTTATTTGAAGTTGATTTATTATGATACAAAACTTCTATATTGTATTGAAGGTTTTGTGATATGTTTGACTGTGGATGTGCTATTTTTATACCATTCATGGTTTATGGTGAAAGTATTGACATTTCGTATGCTAGTTATAATACGAATGTTTATGTTATGTTTAAACCTTTTCATATGGGAATGCATTGGACTTAATATGTGACGGGTGGATCCCTCTATAACTCCTTGATGCATCGGTAGTTCTCATGAGACAAACTAGTGTCTTGGCATAAGGCCTTGGCAAAATCTTATTTGTAGTTTTGGCACGAGGCCTTGGCTATGTGGTTATGATAGTCTGGCATTATGCATTCCATCATTATGAAAGTGGTTATTGATATTGCATGTGATTATTCGATTAGTAGAATATCCATGTGAATAAGTAAATGGAATTATTTCATTTTACTTTAGCCATACTATGTTGAAGTTCAAGTTTAAAAGGATTTTGTTTTAGTTATACATTGCCTTAAGTGTTTATGCTTATTTTTGAAAGTTTCCGCTATATTGTTATCCTTACTGGGTATTTGAGCTCACCCCTTTTCTATGTTTTATTTTTCCCAGGATGTGAAGAAGTAAGTTATGAATGACCTGCAGGGATAGTATGTGGGGATATGAGTGTGGGATATGGAGACTATGTTGTTGTAGTAGTTTTTCACATTATGATGTAATGTAAAACTTTATGAATATATCTAGTGTTTCCAAGACTACTAAACCAATCGGTCTTTCGAGATTTGATCTTTCTTGTGATCATGCCAATGTTATGTAATAATGCACCGACTCTGGGTAACTAGGGTCGGGGCGTTACATCGTGAAAGGAAGAGGGTAAAAATGAGGGGATATCAGGGATTTCTTTTTTTTAACCTAATAATAAAAATAATAATAATAATACCCAAAATAATAATAATAATAATAATAAGGTTCGAGACTTGAAAAAAGATAAAACAAAAAGAGTCCGAGTTCAGGGTGTGACATTTCTCCCCACCATAGACACATTATGCCCCTAGAAAGTTACTAAGCCAAAGGATAGCCACAAATTGAGTACATTCCGGATCACAACAATAAGATTCCTAGAACCCCAGGGTGACCTTTCTTCCCACATGTCACACTTGACCGATCAAGAAGAAATCAATTTCCAAAAATACGGGGATAACACACGAGAGTTCTCCCCACCACTAGAATTCCACTAACATGGAATCTTTATAATCAAGAAAACCACACCAAAACCTCAACTAGAAACCCACTATGGAGTGACTCGTAAAATTAGGACCCTATAAACTAACTTGACTAATACACATTAGCCAAAAAACACCCTCACCACAACTATAATATTATGAACCCCCCAACATGAACTCCTTAATTTTCCCCCAACACAACCAATCCACACCGCCAAGACGTAAATGGAAATCCCACTACAAGGCTACCCAACATACCGAGGAATCAAAACAAATAAACTCCCTATAACAAAACCAATGGAAGTAATAATTTTCCATGCTGATCTAAAATTCCCAAAATATTCAAATATCTTTGTACGAGTAAGAAAATACCTCCACTAAAACCTAAATCTCTCAAACCAAACCCAAAACCCCTAAAACTCACATCTCCAAATGATCACTAATAATACCAGGACTAACCCACACAAGGGACAAATACACTTTTATGAAAAAAATGATTCTAGAGGTATCATTTAGAAGAATGAAACTATTAAGATCATGAAAGGATAAGTTCATCAAGCTATCACAAAAAAATGAACTTAAAATAGTAGGAAAAAAATAGCAAGGAAATATTACATGTATCTATTCCAAAATGAATGATAAAGAACTAACCCAAGGCCCCACTTACCCCTAGAAACCCTGAATGTGTGTGAGATTTACCCCAATACATGAGGCTGGGTCTCTGATAGATGAATCATCTCTTGCATCATAGTCAGGTATGAGCATCCTTCAGTCACAACTCCTTAATCAAGCAACTCTTCCTACAATACTTCTCCCAGTGACCCAAATAGCCACATCAAGTGTGGGACTTTAGAGGTTTGTGACAAGATACACTCTAATTCTCAAACCCACCACACTGGTGGAACACTAGGAAGAGTTCTGAAGAACTAGATACTAAAACCAATGAAAAAGACTCCTTAAGAATAGGTTCCTTAAGCCTGCACTTCTTGACAAATTGAGAACCCTTATGAATGACAATAGGTTCATATTTTCAATCTACATTGATTGTACCCCATTAAATATTTCTTTAAAGTGGTTAATGTAACATTTTACCAACAACTGACTCTACCGAGCATATCATAACTCTACCTCCTTCATCAATAACACATCCTTGGGTATGAACCCTCAGATGAAGGTGTAATCATACATTTCCTAGTTTACCCAAACACCCAATGAATATGAAACAACCAACTTCCATAGGTCTATTATTGGACCCTCAAATGAACTCTAGAGGGAATGAACTTTAACAACCCTAGGAGTTACCAACAACCTGAAGACATGTTCTTCCTCCTTCAAACAACATCACTGCCTCTAAGAGACCTCTAACACCTTAAAGAATAGGTAACACCTAAAAAGAACTAGAAACTAGGCATGACTCCTTAGCACCATTATGGACCTTTCTAGGCAGCCTACTCTGAAAAACACAGGGAACATAGGCCTGAAACTGGAATTAATCCAAAACATGATCAAAAAGATAACCCCGATATGAGACAACTGTCCTAGAAGACAAATAAATATAAACACAACCATAAACATCCCATTCAAAACCCACCATTTCCATTTAAGTTTCAAAACTTCTTTTTCCAATAGACACTTCTCCAAATTCCAAAAATCCTATTTCAAACCAAATTTCAATTTAAAAAATCATTTAACCTTTTAGAACCATCTTTATAAATTCATGATCAGGCTTTTGGTTCCAAATAAACACCCATGGTATCAAATGAACTGTCACATGTGTGTCCCTCCATTTCTATCCACGTGTGCCAATATGCACTTCTCACATATACCCACACACATCAAAATGATCATAAGGAGCACCCAAGGCGTTCTCTTAGCATGTCCAAATAGGAACCATTCTTTTAAGCCAAAGTGATTTCAATTTCAAAACACACATTTCCATATTAAATCCATTTAAAGGAAAATATGTTCATTTCAAAACCATTTTAATTTACCAAAAAATCCTTACACCAACTAAAACCAAGACAACAATCAATTTGCATCAAAATTCTAGAGTGATAAACTAGTATTCATGATTACCTGACAAAATAGTAGTGGGTCATGCCCCATGTAAGAATCAATAACTGGGAGGAGCTTAAACTATGTAATCAGACTCCACATGGGTCAGTACTCCATGGAAAATCATGATGTAACAATTTTTTTCCCCGTTGTCATCCCTTAATCCAAAACAATGAAAAAAATACTCAAATCCAGGACTACCAATAAAGACTCGAGGTTCGGAATGAGGATGGGTTCATGATTCCCTTCTTGTACCTACCTCTTGAGTCCTGATAGTCTTAATGTCCATCTACCAAACACCCCAAATAACAAGGGCCTTTTTTATACCATTTTTTCACGAACCAACCTGTATCAACACTAAACTGATCACCTAAGACGGTTCGCGATAAATCCCAAATGGCGTTCTTGATCCTCATGTGTTGGAAAATAGTGTTGGTCATAAAAATAAATCTATTGAGAACAATTTGGAACCTAAAAGAACAAAAAATAAATAGATAAAAAATGAACAATGAAAATAAAAACTATCCTTAGAAAGAAAAAAAATTGCACATACCTCCATCTAACACTACGGTTCAACACCAACCTCAAACCAACTTCATGATATGGTGATCAAATCTGATCAAGAATAAATACCTGAAGCTAAAACAAAGGATAAAATATTAGTGTGATTATTAAATCTTAGTAGTCTTACATGATAAAATTTTTCTAATTCACTTCCTTTAAAATAGAAGAAACATCAATTTTCAAGTTTGAACTACAATATAAAAGTATGTTTTATACCCCTTTTACTCAAAACAAAATTCAAATCATTTAACTTATTCTATTACAAAACCAATCCATTCTATTATTGTGTCGTTAACATTTTAAAAAACAGATTTGATGCTTTCATTTTTTGATGGAAAGAAATATTATAAAATACACTGACTAGAAAACATTTTTCATAATATTTTAGAAACCAACACATCACTTCAAAAAAAAAACTACACAAAAAAGCACAGAAATATTCATATAAAAAGGGAAATGGAAATATACAAACAAGTATCACATTATGTACTACATGAAACTAAGAGGTAATAGACATAGGTGAACCTAGAAGATCAAGAACAATCCAGAATATATAATACATGAGACCCCATACCCAGTAGCTTCCCATGCATGATGAAATAAAAAAAATTCCCAAACACCTAGCCACCCTAACCCAGTACAGACTGAGGGGCTCAATCCCATAGGAATAAACCCAAATATATCCACCAACTATGGGCCATTAGTCATTTCAAGAACAAATAGTGTGGAAATCGTTATTCACAAGTTCTCTCAATATAACAGGTTCCCATGTCTCATGAATATAATGGGGTTGATCCAACTGATTCCAGTTGAGCATAAAATCACAAGACATATATAATAATAATAATAATAATAATAATAATAATAATAATAATTCATAATAAATCTCACCCCAAGTTTCCTCAAGGATGAATCTCATGCCTTAAAACAAGTATAACACAAATGGTTCCAACTGAGTAACCTAGATAATTGATCCCAAGGATTACACAACAAATAAATACCATCCATTATTCAAGGTAGGGAATGAGAATATCCAACTAAGGTTTTCATAATAAAATATATTCATCATATTCAAAAAGTAGCCAAACGGGCCCTTAAACATTTCACAAAACCAACCTATAACAAAAATTCCATCCATAATTTAAGAAGAGGTTTCAAATACACCATTTACATATAAATACATTTATATAACTCTATCAAAATATTTCCATCTCACTTCTAAACCAAAACTATTTTCTATGAAAATGCCTACCGAGCCCTAATTCATCATCACATGTCAACCTAATTTCAATAGCTAAATACACACTTATTTTAACTTAAAACCATTTGAAAAATCTTTTCAAGAACATCCAAATAATCATTTCCCATGCTACATTGTTTTTAACAAATCCAAACCATGCTTTACATATCATAATCTACTCACAAATCCAATCGGGCATTTTTTTTGAAAATTTAGTGAGCACTAATTTAGAAAAACAATTCTAGTTTCCACAAAACAAGGCTTAAAACACTAATTACAAACCAAACATTCTAAAACAAGGTTAATATATTCATATTTATAAAAAAAATAGGGTGATAAAAGCATAAAACTAATGGATCTTAAATCAATAAGAAAATTTCAGGGGAAATCCTGCCTCAAAGGATGGCCAAGAAAAATCATTCTAACTCAAGGAGAAACTCGCTCACGTGCACGCACTTAAATAAATATATATATGTGTGTGTGTGTGTGTGTGTTTGTTTGTGTGTGTGTGTGTGTGTTTGTGTGTGTGTGTGTTTGTATGTTTCTATCCTTAAACCAATGGATGTGTTCCCCATTCCATGATGGAACACACAAATAGAAGATATATATATCCATACCTAGGAATATGCTTGTGTCCCTTTGAAAACGATCACAATGAGGTCTAATGCACTCTATAAAAAATATATGTGACTCAAAAACCATGAAATCATTAATTTAAAATTGATCAAAAATAAAAGAACCAAGGTTTAGTGGGGAACATCATTTTCAGGTGCCACCTTCATTAAAGGGAACATCCATGTGTGCACGTCGTGAACCCATGGATGTTCCAACATACAATGACATCATCCTAAAATCTATGATACCTTTTTGAAAACATTTTCAAATTCACTGCATTCTTTTAAAACTAACCCAATAATATCATTTAATTGGAAAATCATAAACAATTCTTTCAAAACCTTTCCACCACGATTCTTAAGCCATAAAAATTTACAAATCACTCAAACATGTCCAAAACCACAATCCAACCAACTTTATAAAATATCACTCATGGTAAAAATCATCACAAGTCACCCAATTTATCAATAGAAATACAATTGGAATTTAATCATAATAATTCTATATAAATTCACCTAGGTATAAACAAGGAATCACCCAAAAACATATTTTTAACAAATTATAAAAATATAAAAACACCATAATAGAATAATTATCTATATTAGGAAGATTTTAATCATGTTTAAAAACTAATTTAAACAAAATATGAATTAATAAATTACTTTAGAATGGAAAAGGTGAAAAATCACCGACCTCTTCGCTGAGCGAATGCGATGAAACTCTCGATGGAGGGAGAACCAAGCCTTTTAGACTATATTTTCACCCTATATTCAAATGAAACAAAAATATACCATAAATACCAACCATAGGGTTTGAACACACCCTACACACCCCAAGAAATCAAAAGAAACGACAAAGAAAACTCACTGGGGGGGGGCCTTCGCTGGAGGAGGTTCTGTGCAAGGGTGGTCCTATGGAGGTTTCACTGGGATGGCTCTGTGAGAGTAGGAGGATGAACAAGGGAGGGGGAGTCATGAGAGGTAGGGTTAGGGGTGGTGTAGCCACTGAAAGAAGTGTCATCCGGATAGGAGGTCGTATGAGGTGTCGCACAGGGAGGAGAGTTGGGGCACTGTTGAGGTCACACAGGGAGGAGAAGGGGCGTCAGTTGGGTCTCAAATAGGGAGAGCAGAAGGGATAGGGTTGGTCCATGTGATGGAGAGGGGAAAATTAGGGGTTTCTCAGGGTTTTATTTTTTTGATTTTTTTAAAAAACCTAAAAAAATTAATATTAATACTAAAATAAGAATTATTATTATTATATACGTAATAATAAGAAGCTTCAAGACCTGAAAAGGGATATATTAAAAAAGGGTTTGAGGTCAGTTTGTGACATTTATCCCCCCCACAGACACTTTATTTCTCCATAAAGTCACTAAGACAAAGGTTAACCACATGTTGAGTCCATGTCTGATCACAACCTAGAGAATCAAGGAACCCTGAGGTGACCTTTCTTCCCACATACCACACCCAACCAATCAAGAAGAAACCAAAGTCCAATAATGAGAGGAGAACATGAGAGAATTCTCCAAACCACAAGAATTCCACTAACATATAAACTTCATAATCTATCCAACCTCAATAGAACTAAAATTAGAAACCTACTACAAATCGACTCAGCAAACCGGGAACCCGAAAACTAACTCAACAAATCCACATTATCCAAAAAAACTATGTCAAGACAACCAAAAACTAGAAAACCTCCAAACATGAACTCCTTCACTTTATCACCACAAAACCAAGCCATGTGTCATGTATTAAATGGAAATCCGACTAAAAGGCCATCCAAAATATCAGGTCACCAGAACAAGGAAACTCCCTAACCACTGAAACTAAGAATTTATCATGCTAATATGAAACTCCCAACACATCCAACTTCTTTAGTACAAGTGATACAAAACCCCCATTTAAATCTTTAAATCTCAATACAAGAAAAAACCCCCCACCACTCACATCTCCAATCAATCACTAATAATACCAGGACCAACCCACACAAGGGCCAAATACACTTTTAAGAAAAAACCAATTCTATAGGCCACATTTAGAAGAATGAAACTACTAAGATCAATAAAGGATAAGTTGAACACACTATCACCACAAAATAAGAACTTATAAGAACAAGAAAACAAGAATAGGGAAACACAAAATATCTCTATTACAAAATGAAAGATAAAGAACCGGCCCATGTCTCACACACCCCTGGCAACCCTGACTGTGTGTGAGCTTCACCCCCAAACTTGAGGATGGAGCTCTGATGGATGAAGAATCTCTAGCCACACAGTTAGGTATGATCATACCTTGGTCACAAATCTTACCTCAATAAACAATTACCACAAGACCTATCCCATTGACCTAAATGGACGCATCGAGTGCAAGACTTGAGAGGGATGTGACAAGACTGCGTCTAGTTCTCAAACACACCCAATCAGTGACACACCAGGAAGTGTTCTAATGAACTAAATGTCAGAACAAATGAAAAATAATACTTAATAAATGGTTTCTTTGGCCTTCAATTCTTGACATATTGGGAACGCTTAAAAAAATAAGACGTGCTAGATTGCCAACCACCACTGACCGCACCCCAGGAACCAACTCTTTAAAGTGGTTAATGTTTGTTTTTACAAACTAATGACCCTACCCAACATCCCATTACTATACTACCTTCATAAAATTCACCTTATCAGGTATGAACCCATGAACGAAGGTGGCCTCAATCATTTCCCATGTCACCCAAACTTCCAATGATGATGCGACTGCCAACTTCCACTGGTACAAAACTAGACCCTTGAATGAACCCAAGATAGAATGTACTATAACAACCACAGGAGTTCCCAACAACCTAAAGGCATGCTCTAATTCCTTCAAACTATATCACTACCTCTAATGGACCTTTAACACCTCTAAGGATTTCTAACACCAGAAAAGAACAAGAAATATGGCATGAATCATTAGAATTATTAGGGACCTTTCTGGGTGGAATACTTTCCACAACATGAGAAACCAAGAACTGAAACTGTAATCAATCCAAAAAAAATAAAAAAGAGTACCCTAAGCTGAGACAACCACCCCAAAAGACAAATAAATATAAACACAACCATAAAAATTCCTTTTAAAACCAATATTTTAATTTAAATTTCAAAACTACGTTATTCTAAGGCCACTTATCCAAATTCAAAAAACCCCTTTTCAATCCAAATTTCTATTTAAAAAATATTTTCCCCTTTCAAAATAAACTTTAGAAAAACAAGATCAAGACTTTGGTTTCAAATAATCACCCATGGAATCCCATGAACTATCACATGTATGTCCCTCCATTTCCATTGACACATTCCAACACGTATTTCTCACACACACCCACACACATGCAAATTCCCATAAGGATCACCCAAAGCATTATTTAAGCATGTCCAAACAAGCACCAAAATATCATGCCAAAATGATTTCAATTTCCATTCCCACTTTACCATCTTATATTTATTTAAAGGAAAACATTTTCATTTCAAAACCATTCTCATTTTCAAAAACACCCTTACACCAATCAAAACAAAGAAAACACTCAACTTATATCAAACTACCAGAGTGAGGGACTAGTAGTCATGATTAACCCAATGACATGGTCGTGTTCCATGCCCCATGTATGCATCAATAAGATTGAGGAGATTAAACCATTACTCGAACTCCACATGACTCACTACACCATGTGAAATTATTAAGTAACACCATATTGGCTCTGTTTTCATCCCTCAATCCAAAACAAAGACAAAAGACTCAAATCTCGGACTACCCTGGATACTTTAGGTTCATAATGAGAAAGTATTAATTATGCACTTCTTGTACCTACCTCCTGAATCCCAACAGTCTTAATCTCTATCTACCAGACACCCCAAAAATAAAGGGCCTCCTTTGGTACCATTTTTTCACGAACCAACCCGGGTTAACCCTAAACCGGTCACCTAAGCTAGAAACAACAAGGCTTGAAGGGAATTACTGATCCCCATGGGCAAGAAACTATTGCCGAAAATCAAAATAAATCTATTGGGAACAATTTTACCAATAAATTAAAGAAAAATAAATAGATAAAAGATGAACAATGAAAATAAAAACTAACAGTAGCAAGAAAATAAAATTGTACATACGTTCATGTGACCCTACAGGTCACCACCAATCTCAAACCAATGTCGCACTATGAAGACTAAATATAAGCAATAAGTATCACCTAAAGCTAAAAACAAATATAAAATATAATCATGAGTATTAAAACATATATTTCTATCTTGATAAACTATTCCCAATGCACTTTCTTTAAAATAAAAGAAACATCAATTTTCAAGTTTGATCTACAATATCAATATATGTTTTTATGCTCATTTTACTCAAAAAAAAAATACAAATCATTACCTATTCTATTCCAATACCAAGTCCATTATTTTAGTATTACATTAAAATTTTAAAAAAACGGGAAGTGATACTTTAATATTTTATGGAAAGAATGATTATAAAATACTTTGACTTGAAAACCATTTTTGTAATCTTTTAGAAACCAACACATCAATTCCAAGAAAACACTGCACAAGAAAGAACCATAATAATCATATAACAAGGGAAATAAAAATATAAATACAATTATCACATTAAGTACTACTATCATTTATGAGATAATAGATACAGGTGAACCGAAGAGATCAAGAACAATATATAGCATACCAATAAATGATATCCCATCCCCAGTAGCATTCCACACACAAAAAAATAAAAAATAGACAAGTTCCCATCCACCCTAAATTAAGAGAGACCAAGGGGCCCAATCCCATAACAATAATCCCAAATATGTCCACCTACTATGTGCCGCTAGCCAGTATAAGAACTACTAGTGTAGAAATCGTTCTCAGAAAGTTCTCTCAATATGTCTAGTTCCCATGTCTCATGTATATAATGGGGGTGACCCAAATGATTCTATATTATCATCCAACTACAATATATATATAATAATAACAATTCACAACAATACTCTCCCTAAGTCTCTCCATGGATGAATCTAATGCCTTAAAACAAATGGAACACAAATGGTTCTAATTGAGGAACACTGATAATGGATCATAAGGATTTAACAGTGAGGACATCCCATAACTTATTCGATACAAGGAATGAGAACATCCAATGTAGTTTTTCACAATAAACATTTTTCATCATTTTCACAAAGTGGCTAAATAGGCCATTAAACATTTTAGAAAACCAACTGTTACAAAAAATGTCATTCATCTTTCAAGAAGAGGTGTTAAAAACACCATTTCCATATAAATAAATTTATATTATAACTCCTTCAAAATATTTCCATCTCACATTCAAACCAAACCCATTTTGTATAAAAATGCCACTGATCCATAATTCATCACCACATGTCAAACCAATTTCAAATGGAAAATACCCACTTTTTAACTGAAAACACTTTTAAAACTATTGAAAGTACCCAAAAATAATCATTTCACATGATACATAGTTATAAAAAAATCCAAGACACACTTTACATACCATAATCTACTCATAAAGTCTAACCGATCATTTCATCGAATATTTGGTGTGCACAAATTTAGCAAAAAAAATTATAGTTATCACAAAAGAAGCAATAAAACACTAATTGCACACCAAAAAAATCTACGCCATATATTTATATTTATAAAAAAATAGGGTGTGAAAAAAAAAGAATCTAAAGGATCTTAAATTAAAATTGAAAGTACATGGGAAATCCTACCTCAAAGGATGGCCAAGGAAAATCTTTCTTACTCAAGCAGCAACCCGCTTGCAAACATGCACTTCCAAATATATATATATATATATATCCTTAAATAAATTCATGTGTTCCCTATGCCATGAGGGAACAATCACACATAATATATATATTTATATATATCCATCCCCATGAATATGCATGCATTCCTTCGAAACCGATCACAACGAGGTCCAACACACTCAATAAAAATAATATCGGTAACTCAAAAACCATAAAACCTTAAATTAAAAATTGATCAAAAACAAAGTAAATAAGGTTTAGAGAGGAACAAAATTTTCAAGTACTGACTTTATTTGAGGTTACATACATGTGTGCACTCCGTGCACCCATGGATGTGCCAACATCCAATGGCATCATCCATGATTTCGTGATAACTTTTTGAAAACATTTGAAAATTCACATCTATATTTTAAAACCAACTCAAAAATCACATTTAATTGAAAAATTATAAAAAAATCTTTCAAAACATCACCACCACAATTCTCGAGCCATAAAAATTAACAAATCACCAAAACAAGCCCAAAACCACAATCCAAACAAGTTTATAAAATATCCCCAATGGTAAACATAATCATAAATCACCCAATTTCTCAATTAAAATAAAATTGGATTTTAATAATACTCATTTCATATAAATTCACCTTGGTATTAATAAGGAGTCACCCAAAAATAATTTTTTCCAAATTCTAAAAATATAAAAACACCATAAGAGATTAATTAGTTTTATTATAAAGCTTTAAATCAAGTTTAAAAATTAATTTCAATAAATCAAGATTTAATATATTTCTTCGTAAAATAAAAGTGATCAAAACACCTTCCTATACAGTGTTCAAATGCAATGAAACTATAGGAGGAGGGAGAAATGATCCTTTTGAAGCCTCTATACAACCTAGATTTGAAGAAAACACAACCATAACATAAACCACAACCAATATGATTTGACCAAACCCTACACACCCCATAAAATCAAAAGAAGCAACAAAGAAACTCACTGGGGGGATCCTCCACTAGATGATGTGCTGTGCAAAAGAGGTACACCAGAGGTTTGCCCGGTGTGGCTGCATGCAAGAAGGAGGCCACGCGAGGGAGGGGGCGCCACGTGAGTGAGGGTTGTATGGTTGTGCGTCCATAGGAGGTAGCACTGTCTGAAGAGGAGGTTACCAATGGTGTCACACATGAAGAAGAGGGGGGACCCCAGTGAGGTCACGTAGGGAGAAGAGGGGGGCACCGAATGAGTGGCGAATTGGGAGAGGGGAAGGGAGGGGGTCATGTTGTGTGAGGGATATGGTAAAAATGATTGGGGTGTTTAGTGTTTTTTTAAACTAATAATATTAATATTAACAAAAATATAATAATAATAATAATAATAATAATTGTAATATCCATAATAATAATAATAATATGTTTTTATACCTAAAATGGATAAAATAAAAAGGGTTTCAGGTTGGTGTGTGACAATTCTTATTTAACCCGATTATTTTCATGGGTTATGATTTTATGAAATTATTATGAAACCTACATATTTTACAAATTTTATGATATGATGGCATATTTGTGATACCCATTTAATTTCATGGGTTATGATATGATGTTTATGAAACCCATATCATTTTATGGGTCCTGATATGATGAAAGTTTTATTATCTTGTGGCACATGTATGTATGGTTTTATTATGTGTTGGGTAGGACCTATATATCCATCCAATGAATTGGATAAATATTTATATCTCATTAGATAATAATAGGAAACAAGTTAATAGGATTGATTCTCTATGGTAAGAAGTGGAAACCTATTCAACTATGGGAAGAAGGAGAGACTCAATTCACCATGGGAAGAAGGAAGCACCTGATCATCTATGGGATGAAGGGGAAACCTGATCCCTTATATGGAAAGGTATTTGATTAGGGATTGTGGTGTGTCTCTCTTACTATGTGTATCCCCTATAGAAGTGCCCAAATATGTTTTTGGTAATGATCCTTCACTTATAAGGATTGATATCACATGTTTTTGTGTCTTCTATAATTTTATGTCTTAATACTTTGATACACTTCCATGGATTATTCTCTTTATTCCCTTAGGATTCATGTCTTATAAAATTCCAATATTTACTCCATGATTCATGTTTATGATCTTTGATATTATGGTTAATGATCTTATAATGTTATTATTATATTATCATACCCTTATTCTCATGTTATGCCTATGTATCTTTTTAATTTACCCTTGTTGGGATATAACCCCACCATTTTTATGTTTCCTTTACCTAGGTTATAAAGAATGGTTTTAAGTAGAAGTAATAAAGGGGGATATCACTATGGGAAATATCAAATATATTTTACAAATATAGGATATTTTGTTACATGTTTCCAAAGACACTAAACTATTATGGTCCTCCAAAATATACTTTTTTAATGTCATGAATATTCATCTAAATTGATGTAACATCCATGTAAGTTAAGCCTAGGTCCTTATACCCCATACACTAGGATGGTAGATATAATAAACCCAATAAAAACTTTTTAGGGTTATAAACCCAAGATGAATCTGAGATAACCCCATGTAAACTTGTATTATCCATATAGATATTTCATTTTGTGGGAAAACCATAATCACTTTTCTTACCAAAATTTATGATGGTTTTTGGGGTTAGGATAAAACTGGGGCAATATAACAGCTTAAGAAAAGGCTATAACAAGAGTTAATAAATGAAAAATCCTTTGTAAAACACCAAATGTAATATATTACCAATTGTTAAAAATTATGTCACTGATGATAATGCAATTTAATGAGACTATATAAAAAGATAACGCCGTTTAAAATGGAAAGAGAAGGATTGATGAAACCCTTAACATGGGAGGATTATTCATAAAGCTATATAGAGACTCCTTATAACCATAAAAACTTCTTATAGAGACACATGATTTAAATATTGAGATAGGATTCATGATCAATGGATTTAGTATAGATTGGGATGAGGTAATGGGGTGGAATATATACATACAAAGGGGTGATTTTAAGGTATTAAATAATGGTTAAATTGTAATAAATTCCAATCACTTTTAAGTGGAAATTATTTCAATGGGTTTAGTTGATAATTAATTATGTAAATTTTTTATGGATCTCAAGAACCTCAATCACACATTTAATGTAGTCATTTTTAGTTTTATTTTTTCTTAATCTATTAATTTTAACAATTTACATTATTTTACACAAAATATGGTAACTCTTTTTTTACGATGATATTTTTTTCTGTATAAAAATGAAATTACCCATATTCACTGATTTGGACTTTATAATTTCAAATATGAAACACATTTTAATTTATTTAATTCATAAAAGAGATAAAAATAATTTCCAAATGATAAGTGTATAACACAGATAAAATATTTTTTTAGCAAGGGTAAAATTATAGTTTAAAAATGCTAAGAATGTGTTTCTAAAATAAAATAATTATTAATTATGTTAATTTTTCAATACATTTTTAACCAGGAATAATTATTACTATGTTTTAGATCATAATTATATTATTATTATTTTATAAAATTTAATGTATTCACAATAATGGTATTGTAACTTTTTACCCCCAAAATTATCATTTTCAGAAAATTCTCATATATTAATCCTAAGTTAATTTATTGAGCCCAAAATGATATTTTTTACAACAAAATACTCAATATAAGACAAATTTTTCTAAAAAAAAAACTATATTTCTTGAAATATAATAATTATTATAGGATAAAAAACAATCCAACTGATAGAAAAATTACTTAGCACATCACTAAAAAATATTACCATTTTAAAAGGGTTTTATAAAATTATTTCATGAAAATAAATTTTATTTAAAACATATTCATTTATTATAAAACATATTTTTAACAGAATATACTTATAATCAACATAAATAATTAAATTTTTGTTATATCAAAAAATAATCCTCATGGATATGTAATTTCAACTTCTAAATCAATAATAATACCAGCTTTCTTATTGAGAAATTGTCACAAATCACATCGACCATATTGGGCAATATTCATAATTGAAAACAACCATATTTCCCCATAAACACACTATCATTCTCACTCCATCACTCACTACTTCTCTTACAAATGTTCTTTTACATCCTTTGATAATTTACATATTTTTCCGAATTCTTCACTTTATTTTTCAATTATTATGTATGGATCGATCATTATGAGGGAATTCAGGGATATGAAGGTCCATTTAGTAAATATAATATTCTTCTATGTTTATATACCTTTGCTATTTCTATTTTTATTTGTCCATATCAACTCATGATCTAAAATGTTCTTAATAAATGCAATACTCCTTCAATTTTTCTACTTGTTTTAATAGTGTATATTTTATTGGACATGATCATACAATAAATAAATCATTCTAAATTACTAAAAAAAATCATTATTGAAATTTTATTATGAAAGTTTTCACTTAAACATTTTGAATGGAATATTTTAATGTAATAAAAGTTATTCTTAGAATATTATAAAAAAATATTTATAATTATAATGAACTATAATGTATATAGGAAATTAATAATAACATATTATTTATATTTAACTATTCATTTTATATTGTTTGACATAAAATATCATATGACAGTACCACTAATGGTTAAACATTTCAATTTTATGATAATGAAAACATGCATCGTGCTTTTTATACAATTAAATTACCATGTCTTAATTACCTAGAGGTTATGAAAATGAAACTATCAGTAAAATGAATGTAATTATTAATTAATAATTATATTTAAAAAAGATAGAAGATGGAAGTAGAAAAGGACATCGACTATCTATAGGCATTGCGACCTTATTTTCATTTGATAATGAGTTCGATACCTATGAACATACAAGATGTAATGGGCTGCCTCTCATATTGTGATGTTAAACTTTTTAAAATCCCTTTTAATATATAAAATTCTCTTTTATATGAAAAATATATAAATAAATAACTTTTGTGATAAATATTTTTTTATTAAAATATAGATTTTTTTAGAATTTATATTTATATTTACGAAAGAATGTTTAGAAATATTTTTATTGGAAATATAGGATGTTACACTAATAATTTAAAAAGTTGTGATTATTCATTAAATATATAGAACAAGATAAAAGAAAATATTCTAAAAGAAATCACTTTCTTAATATTATTTAAATACCTTTCTTGAAACCACATCACTGTAAAAGATAATGAGTCCACTTTAACAGAGTTTAAGAGAAATAAAATGATTACATTAGAAGAAAAATATATATTTATAGGTAAAAAAGGTGAAATTTTTATAAATTATAAATACAAGGGTATGGAAGTAAAAAAACCATAAAAATGATAGAAATCATTCCAAATTAAATTAATTTTTTTGAGAGAAAAAATTTATTAAAAAACATGAAATTGGTGACAAATATTATTTAAAGAGAAATATTTTTTAAATTTAATATTACATAATCAAATGTAATAATTATTCAATATTAAACAATCAAAGTCAAATAGGAGTGATTATGATGTGGGTAAATTATTTAAGTCAAGAAAATCCCTTACCGTTATTTATTCTTAGTCGAATACACTCTAACATCCTTTAAAAAAACATAATTATCATAATAATATATTTTATAACCTTTCTAATATATTTTATCTTTTATATACTTTATTTTTAATCATTTATTAAGAATATAATTGTTTTTAGTCACTTATTTTTACCATTTAGTGTTATTTAATTTAATTGTTTCACACAATCTTTATGATGTCTATTATGGAACCCATTAATTTATAAGATGTTTATAATTTATAGATAATATAAGGTACTATAATATATAACTTAAATTGATTTATAAATCTCTTAAAAAATTCCCTATGAGTTTTGGTTATGTTGTGTAAAAATTGAATCTATGTTGGCTTATTTTGTTAATTTTAGTGCTAGAAAATGATTTCTTATTACTAAGATAAATACAAAATATAACCATTATATAACTATGAAATGATAATTATTTCCACAATAAATTATAATAACATAAGTATTTATGTTTACAATTTCACACATGACACAATTTTGTAGAATTGTTCGAGTTGGTGATTAGACTGACCTAAAAAAGAGTAGACCATTATTAATGGATGATTATGGTTATGTAATTGGTTTATTTTGTCATAAAATAATTATTAAATAATAATAATGATATTTTTTAGATATTTTTAGTGTATAGAAATATAATTTAAGATATTTTAACAAATAATTAGGAAACTAGACTAAAAATGAGATATCTTACTTCTTAGAGGTGGTAGTACTCACAACACCCGATTATTGTTCTAATATCCTAAAAAATTAGAGGGAATTAATGGGGATTATAATATGTATCTTGATTATAAAAAAAAATTCATATATGTCTTATTTATTTTTTAATTTTACCCTTATTACATGTGAATATAGTTTTTTGTGTAAAATGGAAGACTTTACTTCGTGGAGGCGGTAGTCTGCACAAACACACAGTCCAAATTCTTTGGATTATATATATATGAATTAATAAAAATGGCTAGTTACATTAATATAATTACATTTATGTAAAATATTGATACAAAATTCATTATATTTATTTTTATGTCTTTTTCAAACCAATTTTAGGTGAGATAAAACAATATTATTTATTTCATCTAAATCAATTTCTTAATAATGGAAGATAAAATTTAAATTTATAAAACTTTATAAATTGAATAAAAAATAGAAAAATGTTTTTTTAATAATTATATGTTTTTAAAATTATTTATAATGAATTACAAATGAAATTTGTGTTAATATAATTATATATGTGGTTAAAATTAAAATTAAATACATTATTCAAAACCGATTAATTTTATTTACTTGATAATAATTACACAATATTAATAAAAAATATTTTGAAATAATAATATTTTTAATTTTATTGTAATTAAATTTAATCACAATAATCTTATTTTTATGTCTTAAATATAATGTTCCTTAATAAAAAAAACTGACATACAAATTCCAAATGTGTAGTTAAATTTAGTATATAAAATTTCAAAAGGTGAATTTTTTTATTTTCATTATAGCAAACATAATGCATAAAAATGTATTAAAAAAGTATTTCCAAGCCTAATATGACCATTGTTTTAATATATATATATGTATGTATGTATATATTATAAAATCATTTCGTATATTGATACCCATTAATTTTATAGCAATAATGTTTTTATTTAATAATTTTATTAAGATAACTCTATTTTCATTTTACTTTGATATTATATTATAGATAAGATACTCACATGGTATCTAATTATGGAAAATAATTTGATAAAATTGAGTGTCTTTACATTATAAAACCCTTAAAAATATCTTCTTCTACAAAATTATATTAGTGATAAGAAAACAAGTGAGGGTAATTTTGTCTCATTACACTGCCACGTTCCCGCATAACATCTTTTAACTTATGATTCATCCATAGGAATTTTACCAGACGAGTGGTTTCATTCTGAAATGCATAGTCTATTCAATCCTTGATCACCATTATTTATTCCTCTTATGGTTGAACATGTTAAAAATGAATTACATTTGAGTTCAGTACATGTGAAGGACCAAGTATTTACTTCATAGAAATAAATACATGAAACACAACATCACCTACATAGAGGACTAGGGGGAGTGCTAAGAAAATTTATATTAACCCAACATGATCAAGAATATGAAATTTACCATTTTAACTAAGGACTAACTTCCCTTTCATTCCAAACCTCAAAACCCAAATCCATATATATAAAAAAGGAACACTGTTTCCCAAACTTCAATCTCTATATCTCATTAATTATTATCTATATACCTCTTCTAATGACTTTGTGATGATATCATATTATTCTAAATGGTCAAATCCTTCTCCATAATTTTATAGAAAAGTTATTAAATATTCATTTTCCTTTCTCTAACATCATCTCAACATGTTAGATTCCTAAATATATCCACATATGGAGAATCATATAGATATATTTTAATTATATAATGGAAATTGTTCTTATATGATATCTCTACCAAGGGGAGTTGTTGATCCCCACATCCTTGAAAATCCATCAAACAATATCTCAGCATATCCCACAATGTTTTCATAGTCCTGTAAGACTGATCATATTTCTATAAGTGATAAATATTTTTGAAACACAACTATATTTACATTTTATTCTAAATATTTCTCAAAAAAAATATTGTAAACCCTAGATATTGTTCAGATATAATAGAGAGTAAAACGCCAGGAATCTTTACCACTTCTCTTATGTATATCATGGTGAGTTGGATAAGTGTGAAATATTCATCGATTTTAATAAAATTATCTAACATTGAAAGGTGATATACTACAACCCAAATTTCATTTTGACCTTTAGGAGCCATGGTATTTACTACACCATAATCCACTCCCCCCCATAATGTTTTCACGTGTACATATAGGTATGGATAATGGTTAAAACATACCATTAGACTTATTTACATCACCATTAACTTATTAGTATTCCAAGAATCAATATATATATATATATATATATATATATATATATATATTCCATGATCTCCCTCTTCATGTAATCCAATAGTAAGTTTTTCTTTAGATATCAACGAATCTTCATTCTTCAAGGATGAATAGAGAATAATAAGCTACATACATCATTCAAATTTTCCCTCTTCAGTTTTGGTTTTGATCGGACACATATATGGTTTCAAAAACATATAACACTCTCTTTATCATAGTTAAACTCTAGAATACTAAAAATCTTTTTTGTAGTTGGGAATCATATTCTTGGGCCACTTTGATATTTACATGAATGGGTAGTTAATAAATCATTTATGAAATATATAATGTCTCCCCTTCCTTCATTATTTCATGATTTTTCGATTATAATTTTTTTATCATTGAGTCTTTTTTAAACCACATCATAGATATAATTGAATTATATTTCTAGCTTAGAGAGTCAATGACCTTGTTTTTCTTCCCTGGGTGTCAATTTATAAAGACGTCATAATATTTTATCAACCCAAACCATATACAATGGTTTATAGTGAACTCTTTCATTGTGAATATATATGTAAATATATTATTATCAGTATATATACCATAGTTTTTATTATATGGATAACACCTCAAAATATTTAATGCAATGATCATTGATGCTAGATCCAAATCAGGTGTTGGGTAATTTTTCTCACAATTCATTAATTTTGGGAGGAATAATCAATTACTATATTATTTTTCTTGATGAAGCATGCCAATCACAATAATTAAGAATAACTATATATTAATAACTCTTCACCACTATAGGGTAATGTGTGTATATATATATAATGGAAATTTTTTGTTCCTTGAAACCTTCCATGCATTCATTTTTATAAAGTAAATTCACTCTATTTTGGGATAAATTGTTATGTTGATTTTATAGTCATGGTAAATTACCCAAAAAGAATCTATAGTTTCTAGATAACATATGAAAATGATAAATATTGGTTAGTTTGGTTGGTATGGGCCATTTTTTGATAACTTCCATAATTTAAGGATCTATATATATGCCATTGATGGTGGTTAGATGACTCGGTAATGGTACATTATATGTATATAATTCACACTTTAAAAAGGTGGCATATAGTTTATCATTTATTAAGGTTTAAGTACAATCTATAAGTGATGTTAATTCTCTTAATTTATCAAGAAAATGTGATTATATAATCTATAAAGACTATCATAAATTGATCAGTCTAGTCTTGAAAGACTCTATTAATTAGATCTATTAAGATAATATGAGTACCCATAAGTCCAAATGGAATCACTTTAAATTCATAGATAATCTACTTTTTACATAAAGCTATATTTGAAATATTATATTGAACCAAGATTTACAAACATGGATATTACATTTTTTTAGATGAATCTTTAATATACTACTAAAACACACACTTGAGGACCATAATAGTTTAGTGACTTTGGGAATTTAGAACACAATATTCTTAATTTGGTGGAACATATTCAGTGTCTCCCATAATGAGCTTCCCCTTTAGTAATATTCAAAAACATACCATACATAAACCATTCCTCCTGACCTAGGGAAAGGAAACATAAGAAACGGTGAGCTCAGATTCTATTAAGGGTAAACATGGGAGACATGTAATAATTACATAAGCATAAAAGTTTGAGAATGTGGTCATAACATATGAAAACAATACCCTTAATATTAATGGTTATAATTTTGAGCTATGTAATAATGATTATTAGTTTATAAGACATGAATCATAAGGAAACAAAATATAATGATCCATGAGAGCATCAAATTAGAATAAGAAATTGATTTATGGTATACAAAAAACATATAATATTATGAACATGTATAAATAGAAACACATTCAGATATTAAGATATGTACATGAAATTTGGTCCTTGCATGATCTTATGGATAAGCAACTGGGTCTACGCATAACAATATAGACATGAAAGAAAACTCCACACATAACATTATAGACATTAAATATAGGTCCACGAATAACATTATGGAAATATAGTTTGGTTTACACTTAAAATTTTGAAAATTTAATCAAGTTCATGCATAACATTGTGAACATGTTATTAGGTTAACACATAACATATTTACTCATGATTTATCCATTTTTACCCAATGAATTATTATGAGATATTGGTCCCAACATTCTCTGGTTATAACATAACCACCTTCATATAATGAAAACTATAAATAAGTGTGCCACATGATCATAAAATATTCATCATATCAGAATACATGAAAAAAATGGGTTTTACAAAAGAATCATTATATCATGTCCAATGGAAAAGATATGTGTTTTATAACGAGTTCATCATTTCATCAAAGCATTACCCATGGAAAATAAAACATGTTTGACAAAAAAATCATGATATAACCTATGGAAGATAAATAGGATTCACAAAAATCTTATCATCATAAAACATTAAGTGGCAGAATAATATTGGAATATGTGGTTAATATCCCATGTAAAACATATGTTACATTAAAGGATGCCATCTAAGTTCAAAATTTATTTTGAAAGATGAATCCCTAGGAATTTCTATTTAGGAAGATAACTTTTCTTTAAAAATAATTTTTTTTAAATATTATAATGGAATTTTTAAAAGTCAATTAAAAAATTTCTTGAGGAAAATATAATTTTTACTTTAGAAAAACTTTTTAAAAAATAAAAAATATTTAAAATAGATTCCATTGAAAATAAACTTGAAAATTTATAAATTATGTTTCAAAAAAAATCCATGATGGTGAGAAATTAAATTCATTCCATACACATTTATTCTATTCACATTTTTTGTAAAATACAAAACAAGAACATTTTATAAAATTAAATAAAGATTCCTTTTATAAAAAAAGTAAAAGGAAAAAATTGTTAAAAATTTATTTTAGAAATATTAGGAGAATATTAAATCATTTTGGAAAATATTTTTCTAAAAACATGGTTTTGGAAGTAAACAAATTTCTAACCAAATGAAGAAATATAGTCGGGTTGTTATTAAAAATATTTTTTCAGTTGATTTGAGAAAATATGAGTGTAAAAATTCTACTATTACTTGAAAATATCATGAATAACTACATGATAATAAAATTAATGAGTTTATTTTGAATGGGATCAAAATATTTTATCTTTGAAAACATAATCAGAATCAAACCAAATAAATAAAGAGATTGTAACATAAAATATCTACCACTTTGGAAAAATTATATCATATTACCCATGAAGGAATAAATTAAAATTAAACAAAAAATATAACGATGATAAATAAATTCCTTATATTATATTCCAAGGGTTTTTATATACACCTTATAAAATAAGATAATTTCAAAACAAAAAATATGTCTCTAATAACTTAAATTTAGACAAAAATATCATACCACTTTGGTAACATTTGAACCATAATCCCCATGAAAGAGAGATCCAAAAATTGATATTTAAATTATTATAATTTTATGTATAATAATAATAATATATATTCTTGTGAAGTACATAGAACACATAAAATTAATAAGTGGTGAATATAATATATGTCTCATAGAAGCAAAAAGTGAGATGAAAATCCCTAACCGTAAGTACTGACTTCTGTCTTACATTTTCAATCCTCCATTATAATAAATATAATATTTTTATAAATATTTTATAGAATAATATTTATATATTTCATAACAGATATTATTTTCTTATAAACTTTTATTACCCATTTATTAATAATTCGATGTTAAAGTTATGTTACATGTAATAACTACTTTTTTCATATATATTTTCATAAATTATTTTTTTACTCATACTTTGATCATGGTTACATAATATATAAAATTATAACCATAACATAAAAATCTTATATAGTCAGTATGTATTTTTTTATAGTAATATATAAAAGATGATATAGAAAAGGAAATACATTGACCATCGAGAGAGGTATGCATGAATGTTGTTTCCATTTTTTCAAATTATTTAAAAAATAAGGTTAAATGATATATTATATTTCCAGATTTAATTTTATGTAATATATCTAACATATTTTAATTAAACCCAAACTTATTACATTACATTTAAAAGCATGATTAAATTAATTACTTTTTGAGGTGGCAGTTTATCATACACATTAGGGATGTTATCATATTCCCACAAAAATTTAAATGATAATGATTTATGTGATATAATAAAAAAAATAATAATAATATCATAAATTTCATATATAAATAATAAATACATCATTCTATCCAACCGTGAGAGGTGGAAATGGAAAAATGAATGGAAATGGTTCGTGAGGCGGTAGTCCGATATAAACAAGAATAATTATTTCATAACCCATTTGATAGAAGTGGATAAAGTTGTAGGTAGTGAATAAGAAATAAATATTTATTAGGGTATGTAAGATAGTGAATTTATTATATAATCATTGTTTAATATGAATTTAAGTAGGTTTAGGAATATGTAAATAAAAAACACTGGTTGATGAATGTTGCCACTTCTTCTAGTATCCTACTTAGGTTTACTCCAAAATCCTTACTAGTTTATATTTATGTCCAAAATAAGGCTTCTAGGATGAGAGGAGGGAATTTTAAATGTAATTTGGGTATTTATTTTCCAAATCAAAATGGTTTTAAGGTGTTAGTATGATATGATAAGGGGTTTCCTTTTATAAGTTAGGTGAGTAACACACTTGTAATGTTTTTGAAAGAAATAAATCCACCCACATATTTTTAATGTAATAAGTATAAAAATTTGTTTATTGTTAGTAATATATGTTATAATGTCTAAATACGGCTATAAAAATTAGTTTTTTACAAGTTTTTTTTGTTATTTTTAACACTTAACGTTTTAGTTTAACCCACACGACAATCCGATTTTTACCTAAGCCGTAGTAAATAATTTTTCCAATGTCTACTATTCATTTTTTTAAATATTTATATTAACATATTATGTAATATAAATTATTCTCATGAAAAATTTTCATATTTATATTTCAAAATCAAATTCATATAATTTAAAATTTTATTTTAAAACTAATCCCATAGACGCAATGAGAATACATGTTTTTAAAGAGAAAAAGATCAAAAGTATTAAATATTTATATATTAAAATTAAATATGAAATTGATAGAAATGACCTAAATTGGTTTAATGGATGTATGATTGAACTAATTTTAATTTTAAACTAATTGAAAATATAACATACCATCATAAATAAATTTAAAAAAAGGCGGTATTCAATTAAAATTTAGTATTTTCACTATTCATCAACAAATTAATCCTTTCAAAAAATTATCAAAAATTCACTATAAGTTAATTTTTATATTATGATTTAAAAAATGAAGTTTATTTTTGGAAATAAATTTTCTAAATATTTAAAAAATTAATTTTGAAATAAGTTATCCAAAAAAGGTGACAAAACCACTTTTTAGAAAAATACAATATTTTATTTTAAAATTTAATATATTCTAATCCCTTGTACAAAAAAACAATAGATGATTTTATACATTTAAATGAATATATAATATATAAATTTATTAATAATCATTCAAAAAAATAGTTTTTTTATTTATTTAAAACGTGTTTCTTCTCAAAGAAATTGTTTCTCAAAAATTGATTTACTTTATTTTAAAATAGTTTTTACTTTTATTTTTAATTTGTTGGTCAACCAAAAATTAATTTTATATAGATTCTTATGCTATCTATTTTCATAATTTTATTAATCTGTTTCAGAATTTCCATTACAATGGATTTGTTACAATAATATTATTTCATGGTTTTCTTATTCTTTTTGGCACGTGTAAGGCACACCATTGAAGAGACCTGTTGTTCCATGTAACAAAAGAAAACATAGTGTTTCATGTAATGTATGATAAAACTAGTGTTAAATTTAACATAATTCAATAAAAATATTTCATGTAATTCATGTTAAACATGATATTTCATGTAATGAAAAATATAGAAAATATTATATTTATATAAAAGAATATTTCAAGAAAGATTAGGGTGTTATGTTTTATCCCCTTAGGTGAATTTCACCCTTGAATTTTTTTTAGACAAAAATATTTTTACCATTTGAAAATTACCATATAGATACCCGCAATATAAAAATGATTAATAAAAAATCCCATAAAAAGGTATTGTTAAAAACATAAAGGTTACCTAATGTAACTCATAATGATGATTCCACATATCAGTCCATAGATTGTAAGTGTATATTTTTATATCAAAGAAAATAGTAAATAATTATAAAGAGTGATAGATATCATTGATCATAAGAAAGTAGGTGATCTAGATATTATTAATGACCATAAATACATTAACCAAAGAGGCATAAAAAGTTCATTGATATCATAAAAAATAATGATAATAGGGAATCATTTTCATTACAGATATTTTTCCGAATGTTCATGAATTCATTTTCTATATTGAATTATAACATATGGAAATTTAATTAACTGATATATTTTTATTTATTAGGAATAATTTCACCATTTGGTTGTTATTTTTAAAATTTCCACATCAAATCTTACTCAAGAGATGAATTTATCATGTTTGATGTACTAAATAAGATCCATAAAAAAGGAAAATTATTTCTATATACCTCTAGTTAAAAAAGGTTAACACTGGTATACAATATGGATAAATCATTATATGGAAAAGTAATATGTTAGTCTCTAAAACATCATCCAAGGAGACACTTAAAATATTATATAAGTGGTTAACATTATGACCATTACAAAGTGAGAAATTTATAAAGAGGGTCACTAAATTTCTCAAAATAAACATAACATTAATAATCAAAATATCATTAAGTATATATTAGTGGTGAAATGAAAAATATGCCAATACCCTCATCATACTTTCTCTTAAATCATATTAGTAACTGTAATAACTTCAAAACCTCAATGAAAAAATGAATGTGTTATCATTACTTAAATAAACCATATATTATTGAATACTTTCTATATATTTAATATTGAAAACTCCATTAATGATAACATAAAATAATTTTTCAATAAATAATTTATCAGTATTGAGGTCATGAGTACAATTTAATTTAGTTTATTGAAAACAATCATCTCTTTATCAAAAATATACACCATTTTCTTATCCTTAGGAATATATTACTAGTTATCATTCCTTAATCAAAATATCACCTCTTCATTATATAACTTTTGATGTCCATTAGTACAATTTAAAATATTTAATCAAATAACTATTTAAAAAATTATACTGAACAATGATTATATTATTATGACTCATCCTGAGGGGGCCTGTTATGTGACTCTCTAATCCTACCTCCAATAGGCAAGGGGATGGAGACCAGTGCTGAGTTGGCATATCACTATCATGAGAGGCCTTATCCAAAAGTACATGTACACTTTCACACAACTACAATCCCATAGAATGATGAAATTTAAAACAACTTATAAACCACCCAATCAAATATTTAAATCCCACAACTTGATTAGAGAAATAAGTATAGGAAATAAAAAGTAAAAAAATATAGGCACACCAAAAAGAGTTTGAAAATAAGTCCAACCTGAAAGTATAGATGGGGAATGATGTCAAGTTAACTATAAGAACACAACTCATTTTATCTAATAATAACTAAGCACCTCTAAATACTATTAACTATAGGACTCTATTAAAAGGTTGAATATCTTCAAAAGACATGAAATGTATTGGAAAATTCCATTCAATGGTTAGTTAAATATTACACAGTAGGACACCCAAAAATCACTAAGCATATAAAAATATGAAAAAAGGTTATCTCTATAAAGTTATATGTATATGTAAGACCCTGTCCTTTTTAGAGATGTATTATGCTGATTTAAAAAATTATTTTTCCTTGATTTGATTTTACCTCATTTGGGTTTTACCTTAGGGTGTTATTGGGTGAAATTGAATAATTTTGGAAGGAACAAGGGATAATCATGGTTGGCACACTGTATTCCCAAACCGTTCAGCCATTACAGAAACCTACGTGAACCTAAATAAAGGGGATTCAAATATATGGTACACATTTTTACAAACTATACACCCTCTTAGGAGTAATTTTCACCACTCTAAAATACATGCACACTTTAGGTGAATGGATTGGAAAACTATATTCCCTTTCCTAAGAAACCATGCGCGTGGTTTTAAATATCCTATAAAATAGATATTAAAATTATAATCCCTTCGTACTTCACCCTAACTCAACCAAACTTAGCCCTAACCAATTCCTTCCATTTTTTGAGGTTCCCAAATGGATTATTAGGGATCATGATCTCCATTCTCGATGATTCGAAGCCTGGATTGAAGATATGCACCTCTCCAATTAAGAAAATATCATCCTGATTGGTTTCCCATATCTATACTATCTTTATCTCATACATTAAAGGTACATTCCTTTCATTTTTGGGTAAATTTTTAGGTTTTAGTAGACCTAATCTGTTTGATGATGGGTCTAGGTTTCAGATCTGGATCTCGTCCTCTGTCTTGTTCCTGCTCATTCCTCTTAAATTTGGGATTTCCATTGGCTAGCATTTTCCAATGATTTTGATGCAGGATGTATAAATAGGAAATCCTATAGTATTGAATTAAATTTATGTGTATGAATTGTTTGATTTCAATTGGATAATTTAGATGTTGAATCTTGAAATGAATAAATTAATGGATTTATTAATTTATTGAAACATGTAATTTTATTAATTAATTATTGATTTAATTAATGGGATATTGAAATTGTGGACATGGATTAATTAAATTTTGAATTAATTAATTGGATATTGGGATTGTGGAATTAGATTAACTAACTGTTTAATTAACTAATAAGATATTGGTATTATGTAATTGGATTAATTAATTTATAATTTTATTAATGAAATTTTATCATTATGGAATTGATTAATTGATTAAATTTTGATTTGGTTAATTATACTATTGGCATAATTATCCAATTAATGTGTTTATGAATTAATTGACTATGGGAATTATGTGGTGATTGGATTCACCTTAATGGAATGAAGGGATATATGATTTAATGTTGACAAATGGAATGATGGTGATTTTCTGTATTATTTATTTGTGATTAAAGTATTAACTATGATTTTTTTTGATAATTAAAATGGAATATTATGATTTGAGAAGTGATAAGAGGGTTAATATTGATTGATCTTGATATATGTGACATTGTGATACATGTTATGTACAGGTGTGGGATATGGTGTACTGTATCAAAATCTCATTGAGATAAATTGATATACGAGTGTATGAAATGGTTTACTGCATCAAAATACCATCTTAATAAATTAATGTGGGACATGGTTTACTGCATAAAAATCCAGCTTGTGTGGTTTTTTGATAAATGGAATATGGGTCAAAGAAAACTAATTCAAATACCCATGGGGTCCTACACATGGTGATCTTGGCCTAAAATGTTGGCACTTTACCATGGTTCCAATTTTCATGATAATGATTTGAAATGAAATGGATAATGAAAGCCCATGAATTATAATAAATTTTGAATTTATTATGTAATATGGTTTATAAATTTTCATGGGTCGAAACATGTATTGATTGGTTCAGGGGTCCTAGGGAACCTGGGGGTTTATGAGGTTAATTAAAGAATAATTGAAAATGTGATAACTATTTACTTATTCATTGTACTCTATTCTTTATAAAACTTCATATATTTTTATTTATTAGATATTGTTTTCGATGACATTGGTGGGGGTGAATTGAGTTGTACTCACAACCTACTAGAGATGCCTGATCAGTACCAGAATATATTTCATGGTTTCATGATAGGATAAGAGAAATATACATATATTATATAGTTGAGTCTAGATGGAGCATAGATAAGGGAACCAGATGTGATTCGGGGCCTGATTGGGATTTTTTAGTGTCTTTATTTATTTTGGGTTTCTTCATATTGAAAATTAGAACATATTTGAAAGTACATATCTAATGAATAGTTTTGGATATTTTATTTCCTATTTTTTTCATCAAGTTATACTGGTTTGGTTTAGTTATTAGTTATATCATTTGGTTATTATTATTTATTTCTATTGTTATGCTACTTTGATAAATAGGGTATAGTTTCTCCATGATTGATATTACAAACTCACTATTAGTCAGTAGTCTTTTTCATACAAGGAGGCGTGTCTGAGGTTATGTGACTGATTGGATCAGGAACCAGTGTGTGGAACCTGGGATGGAATGTTATAAAGAGGTATCAAGGGATAGTTTTATTTAATTTTATTTTTTATTAGTATTTTAGAAAGGTATAAATATAATTGGATGAGTCAGGCCTTTGTTAAGTTCTCTTTAATAGGATTATCTAACCCATTTACATGGGTAAAATACAAGTACCCTGGGTTGGATTGCTGTTATTGGTGTGTGTTATTATAGTTCGTTTCTATTTCACCTTGAGTGATGCATTTGCTATTTGACATGATTATTGTTTCTTATATTTTATGATATTTAACTCATTTCCCAGTATAGAATGAGAGTTGATTATGAATTCATCATTCTTGCACATAATATTTTTTTGACATGCATCATTTTAGGCATGCATGGGAAAACATTATTTTAGTAAGTTGTTGAAATTGAAATATTTTTCCATGACTGTGTAATTGAAATGAAAAAGGTTCCAAACATGAGTTGAAATTTGAAAAATGTTGCAATATGTGAATAAATGGGTGTCTAATGAGATACTTTATTACGAGAATGAGTGCACACATTGTTGACCATGACCTAGATATTGGATGGTTAAGGATAGAGATAGGGCCTTGGTTTTGACCATGTAGTGGGGAAAAGGGGGATGACTTGTTATGGAATTATTTGATTCCTTGTAAATGTGTTAATGTTTTGAATTTTTCAAAAAGAATGTGTTTATAATTTTAGAGATATTACTCCATGAAGATTCTTGTAGAGAGGATGAAATGAGGACATGGTTAGAAATTATCCTCCTGTGGTGGAACCTGAGGCACATATTGGGATGGGTGAGGAAGTCGGAGAGCATTTCTGAGAGAAAATTACTCGGTTTATAAAATTCTCAGAAATATGCCTAGAGGGGGTTGTGGAAACCATGCTTTATATGGAAAAAGATTTCCAGTTGCAGAACCCTCCAATATTTAATATAGTGGGTGGACCTAAGGTAGATGAGTTATAGATTGATTCTATCAATACTATAATTGACCACTTATAAATTTTTTATGATAAGAGAGTAAAACTTACTATTTAAATGTTATGTGGCCATGCTAAGTGAAAATGGGACATGAAGACTTAAGATGGAAAGCTTGAGACTATAGAGTTAAAGGACTTTCTTGGATGTTCTTGGAATAATTTTACCTAAAGATTATAACGACCCATACTTTACATACATTTTTAATACTTCAAAAATTGAAGCACACTTATTACAACATATGATAAAACTACAAAGGACCGTATAGGTATAGTGCCTTTAGAAACTGGGAAACATAAACAACTGGTTCATAAATCTTCTACAGTGTCTCCCATTTATTTCATCATATCTAGGGTCCCTTTTAGCATATTCTACTTAATATCCATCTTCCTGACCTGGGGAAAAGAAAACATAAAAGGGTGAGCTCAAATGCTCAGCAAGGCAAATAAAGGAAATAAAAATCATATCATATCTTTTTGAAAATCATAACCTGCAAAAGAGATCATAATATCTTAACATGGAACAAATCATAGGAGTGAAAATGAGATCCCCATAATCATAACATAAAACTTGAAACTTTGTGGCATGCACACATAATCATGGAAAATCATTTCTTGTTAGTCATGACTCATTGCCAAGACTATCTTAGTGGACAAAGTCCCTTTCTGAACCGAGTTCACTCCTCGTTTCAGTCCTGTATCACTGAACCGAAATAACCTTCCGTTCCAGCCATGTCTATCTCATGAGATATAAAATCTTTACCCAATGCATTGGAGGGAGATATAGGTCCCACCCATCTTATAATGAATCCTTTCTTATGTGTGCCACATAATCATAAAACATACATCATCGCATAACACATGAAACAAAAATGGGATTCTTGAAACGTCATGACATCATAAATCAATTCATATAAGATAAAGGAATTCATAAAAATAATTCCATCACAACATGATCAAATCAATGTAATAATAGGGATAAAAACAGAACCCTTTATTATCTTAGATGGAAAATAATTTTGAAAATCACTTGAACTCCATTCTTGAGGAAAATATCCTTTCTTCTTCAAAAACATTTTTCCTTTCATAACATGTCATACAACTTTAAAATAAAAGAAGTTGATTAAAAATAAACTTGAAAACTTGTAAAGGAAGCTTCTTGGAAACAATGTTTTAAATATCCATTCATGCCGTATAAGTTAAAAAAAAACATTCTTCGTACTTTTGTCGGAAAAGTCAAAAAGTACCTCGTACGGAAAAACGACAAAAGATTCCTTTCATATTCTTTACTAAAAACTCACCTAAGGGTAAAATTGGATTTAAACTATTGCAAGTGGATGGAAACAATATTTCATATTGAGGGAACATGGATGTGGATGATAAAATACACCCCAGTAAATACTTACGAATAAACAATCTCGGATAAAAATGAGATTGTGATATTTCCCTTACCTTAGGTCCGATTAGCTTTGTACGTGTCCGAAGCTCCTGTATAATGGTTTAAATAATGTTATTGACTTATTCCAGAATCATACATATTTATATGATATCATATATGGTCATATTATTAGCTTCTTGTTAGTAATATTTCATTGTTACTTGTTACTCGGGTCTTTATAACTTTTTGTTCTTATGCGTGTTTTGTCGAATAAATTCTTATTCTTATCTTTAGGTTATAGATAATTCATTTCCAGAATGGTATTAGTGTATTATATACCATATTTATTCATTCAATTCATTTATATAATCATTATGAAATGAAGATCATGTAGAACGAGTCGCATCACATCGTGGAGACGGTATTCCGTACGTACGCACGAGTGATGATATCATTCCTATGATCGTGGAATTGTATTGGAGTATATATATATTATTTCAGTATCAATATTACTTCATAATAATCATATTTAGTTACTCATTACACCATTATAACCATCCTTGTAAGGTGATGGTGGAAAATAGATTACACCACGGCGTGGAGACGGTATTCCGTACGTACGCACGCGTGGTGATTTCATTTTTCCGTAGGATGGATAGAAGGTGAAATAGGGTTGTTTCATATTTATAATAACATATCAGTATGTAAGTAATACTGATGTTATTACTTTATCATGAAACAACTAAAGAAGAAGTTGAAGAAGAAAGAAATTGAAAAGATCGGTAATGGATATTACCTCTTCTTTGGAACGCCTCTTTGAATCCTCCACTTAAGGAACTAAGATTGGTCTTTGGAGAAGACCAGGACCTCTAGGATTATTCTAGGGAAGTGGAGAGGAGAAAATGGCAGGGGTTGGCCGAGCTTGAGTGCTCAATTTGGTGTGAGGAGGAGGGGGAGGAGGTGCCCTTTTATAAGGGAGGAGAGGGGCACCTTAGGAATATCTCAAAATATTATTTTATATTAAAGTCAAAATCGGTTTATAATGGTTCCAAAGGGTCTTATTTCGAAGCTAAAGTGGGGATGGGTCGAAATCCTATCAACCAATAGGATTTAGACAAGTTTAGGGTATTATTTTAACCTTATCAATTAGATTTAACTCTAAGTTAATTAATTTAACTTTTACCGTGTCTTTTTGTTTTCTTTCACTATATGGTTAATACACTTACTATAACATGCCAAACGAACCCCAAATTGTTTATTATTAATATATATATCCTTATCTAAGTCATTTGGCCGATCCTTAGATTTTTAGGAATAAAATAACAATTAATAATATAATATTTGATTTAAAAACTATTTTGTGTCAATTTTGACACTATTTGATATATGATTTTTTTGAAAGTCATAACAGAATTATATGTTCGAACCAAGTTGATTAAATCAATACTAATATATCATAGTAACCTAGAAAATTAGTGGAATTCATAAAAAGTCTCAAATTACATTTATTTTGGTGTTTATAACATCAATTATGTCAATATTTCATTAATAAGATAATTACTGCATCATCTTTGTGTCATAAATAAATTACATTATTTGATGTCTATAAATTACAAATAAAGTATCATCATGTAGGAAATCTTTTTATCTTTCTAATGAATATTTACAATTGAATTTATCTTATGTATAACCCCATATTAAAAATTATTTACTTATTAAACTTTGATTTTAACTATTTTAACCCTTCTTTAAATAAATTAATAATAAATGTCCTAATCTAATCCAAGTGGGCCTAAATGGTCATATTTTATTCCTAAGTTTGTTTTTGGTCGAATTACACTTGTCCAATAGAATTAGGACATGTGTTAGGGTAATATTAATATCATATTTACCCTTAGTTACCCTATTTACTATTAACCGCGGTAAAAAAAGTAAAAAGTTACTATTCACCAAAAAATTATTTTCATCTCATTGAACCACATTTTAGTCCTTGATATTAACCGTGTCTCTCGGATTTTTGAAATTCCAATCACAGAAGCGGTAAAATTAAGTTTTATGTAAAATTCAGTTTTTAACCTACCACTTAGTGGTTTCACTATTCATCAAAAATTGAAAGTTTTCAGAAAAATACCAAAATTTCACCCTAGGCTAATTTCGATATTCTGAGTCCAAAAATGAAGTCCATTTTGAAAAATAAAATTTATAAAATTCCAAAAAGTGGTTATTACTATTCATAACGGCTAGTTTTAATAGCATAATGTTGTTTAGTGAAACTCGGTATTGCGTACGACGCAAGCTATCGAGGAAGGTCGCGATTGCGTGTAAAGCAAGCCAAGAAAGTGTTGTATAGAAAAAGATTCCTTTGATGATTTATATAACATAAAAGTCTCGGGTGTTACATTCTACCCCCCTTAAAAAGAATTTCGCCCTCGAAATTCGTCACTTTGCAACAAACAGATGAGGATACTTCTCCCTCATCATATCCTCAAGCTCCCATGTAGCTTCTTCAAGTTGATGGTTTCTCCATAAAACTTTCACCAACCGAGTGGTCTTGTTTCGTAGGACTTTTTCGCTACGATCCAGAATCTCTATCGGCTGTTCTTCATAAGAAAGATCTTGCTCCAGCGGTACAACTTCTGAGATGAGTACATGTGAAGGATCTGGTATGTACTTTCTCAGGAGAGATACATGGAACACATCGTGAACTTGAGAGAGATTCGGTGGAAGCGCCAATCGGTAAGCTACCTTCCCAACACGATCCAATATTTCGAAAGGACCGATATATCTAGGGCTCAACTTCCCCTTCTTTCCAAATCTCATAACCCTCTTCCAGGGAGATATTCGTAAGAACACTTTATCACCCACTTCAAACTCTAGGTCTTTTCTTCGGTTGTCGGCATAGCTTTTCTGTCGACTCTGAGCTGCTCTTATGTGTTGTTGAATAGATCTGACCTTTTCTGCCATTTCATCAACGAGATCAGGTCCTAATAGCTTTCTTTCCCCAACTTCATCCCAGCAAGTTGGAGTCCTGCATTTCTTTCCATAGAGAGCTTCATAAGGAGCCATTTGAATACTGGAGTGAAAGCTATTATTATAAGAAAATTCCACCAAAGGTAGGTGTTGATCCCAACCTCCTTTGAAATCCATAGAGCAAGCTCTCAACATGTCTTCTAGGGTTTGAATTGTTCTCTCAGACTGACCGTCTGTCTGGGGATGATAAGCAGTGCTGAAACTCAACTCTGTATCCAGAGTATGCTGAAGACTTCGCCAGAACTTCGAGGTAAATCTCGGATCTCGATCAGATATAATAGAAAGTGGTACTCCATGAAATCTTACCACTTCCTTTACATATATCCTGGCAAGCTGATCTAGAGAGAAATCCTCTCTAATAGCAATGAAGTGTGCAGACTTCGTAAGACGATAAACTATGACCCAGATAGCATTATTGCCTTTGGATGTTTTAGGAAGTCCTGTGACAAAGTCCATAGTGATGTTTTCCCATTTCCATTCGGGTATGGGTAATGGTTGTAACATCCCCTTAGACTTTTGTCTCTCAGCTTTAACTTGTTGACAAACCAAGCATCGAGAGACATATTCAGCAACATCTCTTTTCATGCCATCCCACCAGAAGTACTCTTTCAGGTCCCTATACATCTTCGTGCTTCCAGGATGAATAGAGAATGAAGAAATATGAGCCTCATCCAGCAGCTCTTTCTTTAATTCGGGGATGGGAGGAACACAAACCCGATTCCTGAACTTTATTATCCCATCACAATCAAGGTTGAATTCAGGAACATTTCTCACCTTCTTTTGTAACTCGACATCTTCTTTCTGTGCCTCTTTAATCTTCACATGTATAGATGGTTGAACATTCATTTGAGAAAGATAAGATTTTTCCCCTTCCATTATAATTCCAAGATCCATCCTTTGTAAATCCATAAATATTGGATCTTTTGTGATCCTCATCATGGATAAACTAGCATGGTCTTGTCGACTTAATGCATCTTCCACCTTGTTTGCTTTCCCAGGGTGGTAATGGATTGAGCAGTCATAATCCTTAATCAGCTCCAACCATCTTCTTTGACGCATATTCAACTCCTTTTGTGTGAAAATATACTTCAAACTTTTATGATCAGTATAAATATCACACCTTTCACCATAAAGGTAATGCCTCCAAATCTTTAATGCAAAGATTACCGCAGCCAACTCCAAATCATGTGTTGGGTAATTTTGTTCATGGATTTTCAACTGTCGTGAGGCATAAGCTATCACCATATCATTTTGCATAAGAACACACCCCAATCCCTTCTTGTATGCATCACTGTAGATCACAAACCTTTCTCCACTACAAGGCAGTGTGAGCACAGGTGCACTGGATAACCTTCTTTTCAACTCCTTGAAATTCTCTTCACATTCCTCTTTCCAGACAAACTTAACTCCTTTCCGAGTCAACTTGGTGAGTGGATTAGATAATCGTGAAAAATCTTTTACAAAACGTCGATAATATCCAGCCAAACCAAGAAAACTTCGGATCTCAGTTACTGTTGTTGGTCTCGACCATCTTTCGATAACCTCTGTTTTTGCTGGATCCACAGATATCCCCTCTTTTGAGATTATGTGACCCAAAAATGCAACTTTTTGAAGCCAAAATTCACACTTGGTAAATTTGGCATAAAGCTTCTCCTTTCTCAGGGTCTTCAATATAATTCTCAAGTGATCTTCATGTTCTTCCTTGCTCTTTGAATAGACAAGAATATCGTCTATAAAGACTACCACAAATTGATCAAGATAGTCTCTAAAGACTCTATTCATTAGATCCATGAAGATAGCAGGGGCATTAGTAAGACCAAATGGCATCACTATAAATTCATAGTGTCCATACCTTGTATGGAAAGCCGTCTTTGGTATATCCTCCCTTTTGACCCTTAATTGATGATACCCTGAACGAAGATCAATCTTGGAAAAGTATTGAGCTCCGCGTAGTTGGTCAAATAAGTCATCAATGCGTGGGAGAGGATATTTGTTCTTGATAGTGATCTTGTTAAGTTCTCGATAATCAATGCAGAGTCTCATTGATCCATCTTTCTTCTTAACAAATAGAACAGGTGCTCCCCAAGGTGACGCACTAGGGCGTATGAATCCCTTATCAAGATTCTCTTGGAGTTGCTTCTTCAATTCCTGCAACTCAATTGGGGCCATTCTATAAGGTGTCTTTGAAATAGGCAAAGCACCCGGTACGAGTTCTATTGAAAACTCAACTTCACGATTTGGTGGAAGACCCGGTAATTCCTCCGGAAAGACATCATCAAACTCCCGTACAATGGGCATATTCTTAATCGTGAGTTTCTCACCAACCATTTGAGATAAATAACCTTCATTTAGTGGGATCAATACCCATAAGATGGAAGAAATTTCCACTGGAAGGTTATGTTCATCCTTGCATTGATAGACGATCGTAGGTTGATCTGGAATATGAAATGTGACTTCCCTTCTTTGGCAATTGATATGAGCTCCATGTAGAGAAAGCCAATCCATGCCAAGAATCACATCAAATTCCACTAAAGGAAGGATCACAAGATTTGCAGGAAGCACTTTCCCACAAACTTCGATCGGAGAAGAATTATAAACTTCTGATGCGATTGATGTGCCATTAGGTGTTGTCACAGCTAACTCAACATCTAATTGTTGAGGTAATACGGTGATACCCTTAGAAAATTTTTCAGAAATAAAAGAGTGGGTGGATCCAGAATCAAATAAAACATTTTCTACTTTAGAGTGGATGGTAAGTGTACCTTTCACCACATCGTTATCGTACTCCACATCGCTGATAGAAATTGCATGTGACTTTCCTTTGTCTTTAGCCTTAAGAGTTTGTTGACGTCGACCATCATCATCAACCCTTGGATTTGGGAATTGATTGGCATAATGCCCCATCTCCTTGCACTTGAAACATTGAAGTGTTGTAGGTTCATTCTGTGTATCCCTTCCTTTGTTTGCGTCATTAGACATCTTCTTCCCATTATCACGGCATTCAAATGCCCGATGACCTTCCTTTCCACATTTAAAACATTTACTTGTCCCTTTAAGACAACTCCCTCCATGTTTCTTTCCACACTTTGAGAATAAGGAAAAGTTCATCTTCTTTTCCGTGTGCTCTTTAGATTTTTCTTTGAATTCCATCTTCCTCTTCTTATCAAACCCATGTGACTGATGGGTTACTCCAATATCCATCTCGACTTTGAGAGCACATCGAACGATTTCCTCGTAGCTATTGAAGTCCCTTATGGCTAACGCCCTTCGAAGACTTGGTTTTAAGCCACTAAAGAATCGATCGATCTTACTCTCAGGTTGGATAATAATACCAGAAGCGTACCTTGCAAGTCTTGTAAAATTTTCTTCATAGGTACTAACAGATTCATCATCCCTTTGCTTCAGTTCAAGGAACTCTTTCTCCATCTTTGTTCGGAGAATACGAGGGAAGTACTTATTGAAAAATAAGTTCTTGAACTCGTCCCATTCCATAGACTCAATTTCATCCCTTTGCCTCGTATTCTTAACAAGATTCCACCATTGATCAGCATCTCCTTCCAAACGATACACTGCTAGGATGACTTTATCATGTTCAGAACATTGAAGAACTGAAAATATCTTTTCAGTAGTACTAATCCATTGTTCAGCAACTAATGGATCAGTAGACCCGCTGAAAGAAGGTGGACGCTGCCTCATGAAGGATTCAACAGAATGTTGCTCCCTCCTTTGCTCGTTTGGAAATCCTGCATGATTCATAGCTTGAGAAAGTTGTGTGAGCATGGCTACAAGATTTTGCATTCCAGCTCCCATATCGTTTGGTTGCTCAGGGGGACAATCATTGCATTGCCCATCGCATTCCGCATTAACACGGTTCCTTCGGGTTCCAGCCATTGACTAAAACCAAGAAGAATAGTGTGAGCAACACTAATTATAATAGGGAACCACATAATTCAAGAATAAAATTTTCATGCTTATGGTCTTATCCTAGGTTATTCAAGGCCATTTCTAAAACACTAAGATTGTGTACTATGCTTAGACTTATCCTTAGGGTTCTTACTAAGGCTTTCACATCCTAGTTTCCAAAGGTTGACTATACCTTTCCTCTGATACCAACTATAACGACCCATACTTTACATACATTTTTAATACTTCAAAAATTGAAGCACACTTATTACAACATATGATAAAACTACAAAGGACCGTATAGGTATCGTGCCTTTAGAAACTGGGAAACATAAACAACTGGTTCATAAATCTTCTACAGTGTCTCCCATTTATTTCATCATATCTAGGGTCCCTTTTAGCATATTCTACTTAATATCCATCTTCCTGACCTGGGGAAAAGAAAACATAAAAGGGTGAGCTCAAATGCTCAGCAAGGAAAATAAAGGAAATAAAAATCATATCATATCTTTTTGAAAATCATAACCTGCAAAAGAGATCATAATATCTTAACATGGAACAAATCATAGGAGTGAAAATGAGATCCCCATAATCATAACATAAAACTTGAAACTTTGTGGCATGCACACATAATCATGGAAAATCATTTCTTGTTAGTCATGACTCATTGCCAAGACTATCTTAGTGGACAAAGTCCCTTTCTGAACCGAGTTCACTCCTCGTTTCAGTCCTGTATCACTGAACCGAAATAACCTTCCGTTCCAGCCATGTCTATCTCATGAGATATAAAATCTTTACCCAATGCATTGGAGGGAGATATAGGTCCCACCCATCTTATAATGAATCCTTTCTTATGTGTGCCACATAATCATAAAACATACATCATCGCATAACACATGAAACAAAAATGGGATTCTTGAAACGTCATGACATCATAAATCAATTCATATAAGATAAAGGAATTCATAAAAATAATTCCATCACAACATGATCAAATCAATGTAATAATAGGGATAAAAACAGAACCCTTTATTATCTTAGATGGAAAATAATTTTGAAAATCACTTGAACTCCATTCTTGAGGAAAATATCCTTTCTTCTTCAAAAACATTTTTCCTTTCATAACATGTCATACAACTTTAAAATAAAAGAAGTTGATTAAAAATAAACTTGAAAACTTGTAAAGGAAGCTTCTTGGAAACAATGTTTTAAAAATCCATTCATGCCGTATAAGTTAAAAAAAACATTCTTCGTACTTTTGTCGGAAAAGTCAAAAAGTACCTCGTACGGAAAAACGACAAAAGATTCCTTTCATATTCTTTACTAAAAACTCACCTAAGGGTAAAATTGGATTTAAACTATTGCAAGTGGATGGAAACAATATTTCATATTGAGGGAACATGGATGTGGATGATAAAATACACCCCAGTAAATACTTACGAATAAACAATCTCGGATAAAAATGAGATTGTGATATTTCCCTTACCTTAGGTCCGATTAGCTTTGTACGTGTCCGAAGCTCCTGTATAATGGTTTAAATAATGTTATTGACTTATTCCAGAATCATACATATTTATATGATATCATATATGGTCATATTATTAGCTTCTTGTTAGTAATATTTCATTGTTACTTGTTACTCGGGTCTTTATAACTTTTTGTTCTTATGCGTGTTTTGTCGAATAAATTCTTATTATTATCTTTAGGTTATAGATAATTCATTTCCAGAATGGTATTAGTGTATTATATACCATATTCATTCATTCAATTCATTTATATAATCATTATGAAATGAAGATCATGTAGAACGAGTCGCATCACATCGTGGAGACGGTATTCCGTACGTACGCACGAGTGATGATATCATTCCTATGATCGTGGAATTGTATTGGAGTATATATATATTATTTCAGTATCAATATTACTTCATAATAATCATATTTAGTTACTCATTACACCATTATAACCATCCTTGTAAGGTGATGGTGGAAAATAGATTACACCACGGCGTGGAGACGGTATTCCGTACGTACGCACGCGTGGTGATTTCATTTTTCCGTAGGATGGATAGAAGGTGAAATAGGGTTGTTTCATATTTATAATAACATATCAGTATGTAAGTAATACTGATGTTATTACTTTATCATGAAACAACTAAAGAAGAAGTTGAAGAAGAAAGAAATTGAAAAGATCGGTAATGGATATTACCTCTTCTTTGGAACGCCTCTTTGAATCCTCCACTTAAGGAACTAAGATTGGTCTTTGGAGAAGACCAGGACCTCTAGGATTATTCTAGGGAAGTGGAGAGGAGAAAATGGCAGGGGTTGGCCGAGCTTGAGTGCTCAATTTGGTGTGAGGAGGAGGGGGAGGAGGTGCCCTTTTATAAGGGAGGAGAGGGGCACCTTAGGAATATCTCAAAATATTATTTTATATTAAAGTCAAAATCGGTTTATAATGGTTCCAAAGGGTCTTATTTCGAAGCTAAAGTGGGGATGGGTCGAAATCCTATCAACCAATAGGATTTAGACAAGTTTAGGATATTATTTTAACCTTATCAATTAGATTTAACTCTAAGTTAATTAATTTAACTTTTACCGTGTCTTTTTGTTTTCTTTCACTGTATGGTTAATACACTTACTATAACATGCCAAACGAACCCCAAATTGTTTATTATTAATATATATATCCTTATCTAAGTCATTTGGCCGATCCTTAGATTTTTAGGAATAAAATAACAATTAATAATATAATATTTGATTTAAAAACTATTTTGTGTCAATTTTGACACTATTTGATATATGATTTTTTTGAAAGTCATAACAGAATTATATGTTCGAACCAAGTTGATTAAACCAATACTAATATATCATAGTAACCTAGAAAATTAGTGGAATTCATAAAAAGTCTCAAATTACATTTATTTTGGTGTTTATAACATCAATTATGTCAATATTTCATTAATAAGATAATTACTGCATCATCTTTGTGTCATAAATAAATTACATTATTTGATGTCTATAAATTACAAATAAAATATCATCATGTAGGAAATCTTTTTAGCTTTCTAATGAATATTTACAATTGAATTTATCTTATGTATAACCCCATATTAAAAATGATTTACTTATTAAACTTTGATTTTAACTATTTTAACCCTTCTTTAAATAAATTAATAATAAATGTCCTAATCTAATCCAAGTGGGCCTAAATGGTCATATTTTATTCCTAAGTTTGTTTTTGGTCGAATTGCACTTGTCCAATAGAATTAGGACATGTGTTAGGGTAATATTAATATCATATTTACCCTTAGTTACCCTATTTACTATTAACCGCGGTAAAAAAAGTAAAAAGTTACTATTCACCAAAAAATTATTTTCATCTCATTGAACCACATTTTAGTCCTTTATATTAACCGTGTCTCTCGGATTTTTGAAATTCCAATCACAGAAGCGGTAAAATTAAGTTTTATGCAAAATTCAGTTTTTAACCTACCACTTAGTGGTTTCACTATTCATCAAAAATTGAAAGTTTTCAGAAAAATACCAAAATTTCACCCTAGGATAATTTCGATATTCTGAGTCCAAAAATGAAGTCCATTTTGAAAAATAAAATTTATAAAATTCCAAAAAGTGGTTATTACTATTCATAACGGCTAGTTTTAATAGCATAATGTTGTTTAGTGAAACTCGGTATTGCGTACGACGCAAGCTATCGAGGAAGGTCGCGATTGCGTGTAAAGCAAGCCAAGCAAGTGTTGTATAGAAAAAGATTCCTTTGATGATTTATATAACATAAAAGTCTCGGGTGTTACAAAGATGCTCTGGAAGGAGACAGAAACAAAGTTTTTGAGGTTGAATCAAGGGAATAAATCCAATGTGTAAAATGATGGCTTCCAAGTGTATTTGAAATGATTTTCAATAATGTTATCAGTAGATGAGGATACTATGGAAAAACTATTTTAGGATTGGATTTAATGTAAAATTAAGTCCTGGGTGAATATCTTTAGGCTGACGAAGATCTCAGAGGTGGTGAACCATAATTTCATTTCTAAGGGGATCCTTATGGAGTCTTATAGTGGAATACATGTGGTTTCTATTGGATGGTCATAATGTAAAACTTCCAAGAACATGAATCATTTATATAAGAATATTATCAAGGGGATAAAAAAGAAGAGTATCCTGGTGGAAGGGTCAATTAAAAATCAAATTTCTTGAATGATCTATCACCCATGAGGTAGTTAAAACACTTATATAGATAGCTCCCTTGACCACCAGTATAATTTCAAGCCTATGGCATGATGGGTAACTTATAAAAGATATGAAGGAACCCAAAATAGATGAGTATATATGGAGCAGTTAGGCAGGACCAGATTATGGGAAGGGGGTCTTCTTTATCATAGTATTTTGGAAGTTATAGTTCTATTATACATGGTGGTAGAGGGAGTGGACATAGGACTTATGGGAAAGGGATCCCATATTAGTAGAGTGGTGTAGCTCAGGGGACTCAAACGACATCACAATGAAGAGGGGTAGGACAGTTTCATATACTTCCACTTACATATGAGGATAGAGAAGCAATAATTTCAACAGTAAGAGAAACTATTCTAGAAAATTATACACTATATAGTTTTTTATTTGATATAGGTGCCTTTCATTATTTTATTTCTGCAAATTTTGAATGGTTTGAGTCAAATGATGGTGTTTTTTGAGTGGGGTTATAATGATAGTTACACCATTGGGAGTATGGTTGAGAGACAACTCTTTGTGAAAGGTGAGTTCCCTCAAGGTTGTGGAGTGTCTTTTTTGATGGAATCTTTATGACCTTTACATGTTAGGATTTGACCTAATTTCAGTTATGGAGTGTTTAGTAGAATATAATTCCCATATATAATGTTACCATAGGGGAGTGACATTTTTGTCTCCTGAGTATGACATCTATATTCACCATGGAGAGTGGAATATCCCAGAGGGTGGTGAAAGGGATATTTTATCATCAACTGGGAGGCTCACCCCCTGGGAGATAGTATGTTACTAATTGATGTTTGTGTAAAGAATAGTGTCTTTACACACATAGTGGACATGTTATATGATGTGACTCCTAGTGATTTATTAGGGCTGGAACCTGAGAGAGATTTCGAATTTACTATTTATCTCTTGTTGGGGGCTAATATGGTTTATATTCCACCATACTGATTGATTCCAATTTAGCTTCAATATTTTAAGACTCAACTGAAATAGTTGGACTATCAGGGATTTCATTATTTTAATGCATTGCATTGGGGTTCTCTAGTCTTATTTTCAAAGAAGGATGATATAAAATTATATTTGTTTATTGATTACTAGAAGTTTAACCAGATGTTTATGAAGAACTGGTATCCTCTTTCGTACATTGATGATTAATTAGAAAAGTAGATGTGATCTTTTTTTATCTATGATCAACTTGAGGTTAGGGTATCAACAATTTATGTTTCAACCATATAATATATCAAGGAATGTTTTTAGAAGTAGGAATAGTCTTTATGATTTCTTTGTGATGCTATTTGGGTTGAAGAATGAAAATATAGTGTTTATGGGCATGATGAACAGAATCTCCCACCTGTACCTAGATCATCTTTTGGTAGTGTTTGTGGATGAAATCTAGGTGTACTCAAAGACTCATGATGATCATGCCCAACACCTTAATATCATTCTGAGTACACTGAGAGATCAGGGAATATAAACCAATCTATCAAAGTGTTAGTTTTTTATTTATTAGGTACACTTCTTTGGAAACATCATCTTAGAGGATAGTGTGTATTTGGACCTAGAGATGGTTTAGGTAGTTGTTTCTTAGGAGAATACTTAGAATGTTTTTGATATTATAAATTTTATGGGGTTAGAGGGATATTGTCGAAGGTTCATTTATAATTTTTACCATTTCAAAACACCACTTTCATTATTGAAAATGAATGGAGTAAATTTTTAATGGTCTAGAGAAAGTGATAAAATCATCTATGGGTTGAATAATCACTTGACTATGACATCGATCTTAATCCTAACTGAGTCAGGTGAGAAGTATAAAATGATTAATGATGCATTTGGGATCAGCCAAGGAGAATTTTTGATGTAAAGAGGTTTAGTTATTGTGTATGGGTAATGGAAGTTGAATCCACATGAAAAAAACAAAAATACACATGACCTTGAGTTGTCTATAGATTTTTTTTCCATTGAAGTATATGTCATATTATATATTGGGTGAAAATTTTACCATGTATAATGATCACAAGAGTTTAATGTATATATTTTCACAATGAGATTTGAATCTATAGTAGTAGAGGTTGTTTTGTATATTCATTCAAACGTTTTTTATTTGGAATGTATGCCTAGGAATAGAAATAATGTTGATGACGGTTACAGAAGGAATTGTCAGACATTTGAAGTTCAAGAGTCTAGTTCTGAATAGAAGATGCTGACCTTACTATCTAAGATGCATTACGTGATTTCATAGAGCCATGAGTATATTAGTCTATTATCAGTTTTATAGGTTATTCTAATGATAACTTAGAAGAATGATTATATTTGGGTGATTGTGGATAATTTTAAAAAGGTATCAAATTTCTTGCTTGTGCGGGAGACATTCTCAGTGGATCAGTTGGGATAAATGTATGTTCGGGAGATAGTATATATGTATAGAGTGCCATGGAGTATAATTTAATATTGTGACTCACATTTGACTTCAATATTATATAAGGGATTACAGAACTTTCTTGGAACATAGGTACTAATGAGTACATATTTCTACCCATAGACAGATGGTCAGTCTGAACATACTGTAGATGTTCTAGAGGATATTCTTTGGGTGTGTATCCTAGACTTTGGTGGGTTTTAGGAGAAGAACCTAGATTTTGTGGAGTTCACCTAGATGGTTCCATATGATGAAATTTATGGTAGTCCATGAATATCACCTCTATGTTAGATAGAGGTAGATATTCATAGCTGTTGGGATCGAGTCTTGTGTCGGAAATGTCAGAACATGATCAGTTAATTCAGAAGCATATAACTATAGCTCAGATTAGAAAATATTCATATACATATAGTTTTCAATGATACATAGAGTTTAAATATGGTTATCTTGTATTTATTCGGGTTTTTTCAAGATTGGATCCCCATAGGATATGGAGACAGGGAAAGTTAGTACCTAGGTTTATTGGACCATTTGAGATTGTGGAGAGAATCAAACCGGTGGTGTACTGATTGAATCCTCCATATAGATAAATTGTTATGAATTTTTTTTCTTGTGTCACAGATTCAATGGTATCACCCCAACCCATATCATGTGATCAATGTAGATGATTTTGAGCTTGAGACAAATGTGTCCTTTGAGGGGCATCTGATACGTGTGTTGGATCACAGCGAGAATGTGTGTGTAGGGGAAATTTGTTCCGATAGTTTGTCTATTGTGGAAATATTAGTGTGTCTAGGAGGAAACTTGGGAGGTATAAGTAGATATTATGGATCATTGGCCCACTAATTTTACTTTAGAATATTATATATTATTGGGAGTACAAATTGAGGATGAGATATTATATGGTGGGGAGATTGAAAGATCTTGACCTTTTCTAGAGATATATCAGGATCATTTACAAGTATTATTTTTCTTTTTTATATTTTATCTCACTTGGGTTTTAACTTAGGGATTTTTTGGGTGAAATTTGAGAATTTGGTACAAAATAAGGGAAGTGAAGGGTTGGTGCATAGTTTTTCCCAATCATGTTCCCATACCAAAAATCATTGTCAACCCAAATAGAGGTAACTTTCATGGTTGGGAGGATGGTTTTCAAACCATGTGATTTCTTTAGAGTAACCATTCACCCACCCCTCCCAATAGAGGCACACTTTTTTAGGAACATGGTTTGGAATACCATGTGGCCTTCCCTAGAAACAATCCACATGGTTTCAATTAAATAGAATAATAGATTTTAAAATTATGAACCCCCAAGAGTTCACCCCAAAATGACCCAACTCTTACCTAAATTGTTTAGCTTATTTTTTAGGTTTCCGGATGGATTCATATGGCTCCAAATCTCTATTATTGATGATTAATTTCCCTTATTAAAGTTAAGAACCTCCCCCAGTAAGATAATCTCATCCTGATTCATTTCTATTCTCTCTCCCATATTTCTCTTATCCTTTAAAGGGATGTTTTACTATTTTTTGTGGATCTAGATATAGGTTTTAATATATCTAATACATTTGATCTTGGGTATAGGTTTTGGATATAGATCTTTTTCTTCATTTTTTTCTTGATTGTTCCACTTAAATTGGGGATTTTTTTGTCGATTGTTTATCAATGATCTTGAGGTAGATGGTCTAAAAGTCAAGTACCATTGTCATGAATTCAAATTGTGTGTATGCATTGTTATATTTCAATTTGTATTTTTCGAAATTGAATCTTCAGTTGGATTAATTAATTGTTTCATTAAATTATAGAAATGTGGAATTGGATTAATGAATTTTTGAATTGATACATGGGATATTGGAATTGTGGCATTAGATTAATTAATTATTTAATTAATGAATAGAATATTGGGATTTTGGAATTATATAAATTTAATAATTAATTAATTAATTAGATATTGGGAATGTATAATTGGGTTAATTTATTGGTTAATTAATTAATGAAATATTGTAATTGTGGAATTGATTGATTAATAGAATGTCAATTTAGTTAATTAATGGGTTGGTGTAATTGGACAATTAATGTGTTTATGAATTAATTATCTAACGAAATTATGTGATTATTTGAGTAAATTTAATGTGTTAAAGGGATATATTATTAAAATTATATAAATGTAAAAATAGTGATGTGCCTTATTATTTCCACGTGATTAAATTATTAACCATGATTTTTTTGATAATTGAAATATCATATTATAATGTAAAATGTGATAAGAGGGTTAATGTTGATTAGCCTTTATAAATGTGATATTGTGATATATGTGATATACATGTGTAGGATATGGTTTTCTACATAAAATGACCATAGTTATAAATTGATATAATTGTGTGTGGCATGGTCTGCTACATTAAAATCACATTGTGATAAATGAGTGTGGGATGTCATGTACTACATCAAAAACCCACTTGTGTGATTGTTTGATAAATGAGTTGTGGGTCACATACTCCTATTTAAAATAAACATGGGATCCATGGTATGGGGACCTAGTCTATGTATATTGGCATTGGACCATGGTTCCAATTGTCCATGATAATTATTTTAAATGAATTAGATAATGAAATTCCATTTGTTATAATGAATTTTGACTTGATTGTGTGATGTGGTTCAAACTCTGGAATGGGATGAACTAGTTACTAATTGGTTATAGTTCCCTTGGTAACCTTAGGGTTTATGTGATTAATTAATTAATAATTGAAAATTTGATAACTATTTAATTATTCAATTTAATTTATTCTATGTAAAACTGCATACATTGTTATTCACTAGATATTGTTTTCGACACCATTGGTGGAGGCCTATTGAGTTGTACTCACACCACACTTGAGCTACCTGATTGGTACTGAAATAGTTTTCTTGTTGCAAGATAGTATAAGAGAATGATCCACATGTTATATGGTTAATTTGGGATAGAGCATGGATGATGGAACCAAACATGATTCAGGACCCGCTTGCGAGTTGTCAGTGTATTTATTTAATTTGTATTTTTTATACTACCACTTGGAATGTATTGGGAAATAAATATCTACTATTTAGTTCTAGATATTTTACTTCATGTTTTGGTCATCATGTGGTACTGGTTTGATTCGGTTATTGGTTATATCATTTGGTTATTCAAATTTATTTCCTCTATTTTTTTACTTTTATAAAGAGGCTATAGTCTCACATTCATCGATATAGGACCCATGATGCTAGTCGATAGACTTTTTCATAAGGGGAGGCACACTTGAGGTTATGTTGTGGATCATCTTGGTGAACCGGTGTGTGGATACAAGGTCATCATGTTATAGTCTACAACACATATAATAAGAATATCCAAATATACTCAACAAATACGCATAGTCTAAATTTAATGTCATAATTTTAATTCCTATCTATGGATTCCTACTCTAATATTATACATATCAATCATCTCAGAGAACACAATTCATGAGTCAGATAACACTGATGGTGTTTGTTTGATATTATTTCTCATAAGGTCTTGACAATAGAAGCTATATTGGATGTATGAAGATAACTATACGTATATGAGGATCACACTAAAGTCCATGGCTTTACTAATTACTCAATCTGGAGTAACCCATTATATAGAAGATTATACCAAGAACTCCACCAAGCAAAAGGAGAATATAGAGGATCTCACACTGGGCCTCAGAAAATTAGTATAACAACTCAATCCAAGAAGACCCACTGAAGGGATCACTATACAAATTATATAATTTGGTTTCATACTAAACCTCAAGACATGGATCGAGGGAATTCCATCCAAAAAAAATTTCAACATTGAAAAGGAGAAGGGATATAAGCCATATTTGAGGGAGTATAAGTCATTTACGGGTACTACACTTCTTGTACAATCAACATTAAGTTTAACAATGTGAAATGGCTCATATCCCTATCCATGTTAGAGTACATAGCGTGTATGAGCCTGTGTACTCATGAATGCATCTATGTATGGATAGTTGTGTCCATGAACAACTATATATGTCTCTATATGTCTAGACATGACCATGTATTGTTATATATGTATCCTCTATGATACATGGAAGGCCCCTTAATAGGGGTCACATTCCATGCAAAATGTGTCACACACTGTGTGATACATAACTCTGTACCGGTACCCAAGTTGCTGCTATGAGGAACCTAGGTGGCATGTTACTTTGGAAACACACATTGTGTAATAAAACATTTAACATAACTCAAATGTTATTACTTTATGTTTTCATCTACTCCTACAACCCCCAAATATTTCTATCAATCTCACTAAGAAGGGTGGATCTACTCCAGCAGAGCCCCACCACCACTTCTCACCATTAACCGACCATCAAAACAACTCTATAATCTTCTAGTTATTCTGTATGTAGTAATTAAATCAATTCAAAATGAATAGGAATCATTAAAATAATCCAAATAAATATTCACCATTGTTCTAGCATGATCCCATCAACATATAGACCCTGAATATACAATATTGAACCATTACACCAATAATCAGGTGTGCAACAGTTTATTTCTCGATATTTTTTGAACCGTAGACCAAATTATTTTCCTATTATGAATGATGAAATAGGTGATGAAATGAACAAAAAAAATATGGAATGAACCGCGGCCAATTTTTTGGCCTCGATCCATTTTCACTAGAATAGATAATGAAGAGATAATTAGTAATCAAAATGAAATTCTACAATTTCCATATAAATATTACCTGTATCCACAATACTAGACTGAAAATTAACTTTTTTATTTTCAAAACACTTTTGAGGGTAGAGTGAGAAACCACACAATCCAACATTACAATCAAATAAAACCATAAAGAAGGTAATCTCAGATCATTATTACAGAATCTTCCCCTCCCTAGCGATTACACCATGATGACAAACCTCCACCATCGCATGACCGCTCGACTAGCTATCCCGTGCAGAGTTGCACAGGCCCGGTACCAATGCTAGAGTCGTACCCTCTCAAACATCCAAATCCAAATGTCATACACAGGTGAAAGATTTTTTCTCTGAACCTCCTCTCAAGTAGGAAAATGTAAAATTATGGTGAAAACACATCAAAACTCACATCAAATTCAAATAGAAACATCCACAAAGAGAGTCTCCAAAACAATAGTCAACCTACACAAAATCCTCCATGATTTCTCTACAAAAACTCAATTGGCATGATCGAGCATCACACAAGTGGTAAGGGATCACTTGGTGTACACAACAAACTTGCATCAAAACACGTTCAACATGAAATCAAACATATCTTCAGATCCAATATCGCATCAACCAATCTTCACCACTTCTCCATCACATGATCACTACAATGCTCACAGCCAAACGCCATTCAAAAAAACCCAAAAAACTAACATCAATCTGCAATGAGCCGAACTGAATCCTCATCCCCTGGAGAAGGATGAACCCAGATCCAAGAACCGGTCACCCAATCCAACCACAAAACCTATGCCAAAACACAAACCCACAAATCATGCCAACACACAAACACAGATGTACCCCAAGACAACAACAAAAAACAAAAAAAATAAAAAAGAAAAAACATCATCATCACAATGAAGGAGACCCGCCGCAAGCCAAATCCTGGCGCCGCCATCCAGTTCACACATAGGGACCTCGATGAACCACCTGTCGCACATTTCGAAGATGAGGCGTTACCCTCATTCCACTGAAGCTAGACACAACCACAGACTGGAACCATAGTGCATTGAGACCCTATCCAGCTGATTTGGATGAGGAAAGGCATCTGCAGTACAAAAGAACGAGGCAGATGAGAGAATACGCCGATGCCAACGAAATAGAGGATCCACCACCACAAAATCGCCGAGCAATAGGGAGGAGGCACTACACAAACCATAGATTAAGGAGGTGACACCAAGGGGAAACCCTCTCACGCAGAGCCCCTTACAGGCACATCCTTCCCAAAAAAACTGCAATACTAGGATCTATGAATCAATCTAGGGGTCTGTTGATTCACACTCACCATATGAATAATAAAAATGGGATAAATACACCCAAAATAAACATCCTAATTCAATTTGGACTGTTTACTAAATAATAATGAAGCTACATCATTGTCATTGGTGAGATCCTTGATTTCTGTTTCACAAAAATTTTTAGTCATCGATCTAGTTGTCATTCACAAACTTAATTTTTTCCAATGGGTCCTTTAAATTTTAAGGGTTATGTATAGAGCCTTGATATTTCTCCCATATCTTAAATTTATATAAAATTATTAGTTCACTACAATATTTTAAAATTAAATAAATATATTTTTTTATTTTTTTATACTCTTATGGCTACTTTTCCTCAAACACAATGCACTAAAAAAGGTTTTATTGCACACAGGGTAAATATATGATATGAACTCAATGTTTCCATTGGATTTATAATCCAGTCCCCTTTTAAGAAGTTATTTCACTTTTTTAGAATTACTTTGTGTGTGTGCCTTTTAATATATTTAACATATTTAAAAAATTATTTCTGACCACATCGGGACTTAAAATGACACGCCGTCTCAGTTCCTGGTCTCAAAAACATTTCTAGATTTATTATAATCCATTACATGGAAATTATAGGGACTAAATTTTCATCACCTTAGGGATTTAATTCTCAAAACATTAAACAAAGTACTATAAAAATATATGTGGGTACTGAGCATGCATCTGAACATCCTACTCCTAGGTGCTCTCCTAAAGATTCATGTGTTGTATCCAAACATGCACTTGGGAAATCGATCTCCCTTAAAGGATCCTCTAATTTCAATCTTTGATCTCCAATAGGCACTCAATAAAGGTAGATCCATCCTCGATTTCTAGTAATACCATTAATTAACTTGAGAAAGATCATTCTCATATCTTCTTTGCTGCAACACGTAGAAGAAATTAGGTATCTTGTCTAATGTAAGTAGAAGAGCTAAGCAGTACACCACCTCACCAACTCTACTCATTATATAGAATGTTAAATTGAACATTAGGGATAACTTTCCACTATCACCAAATATTTGTAAACCACATCAATTTGAGACCCTTAATAACACATGGTATCCCTCCTCAAAATAAAAAGGCATCAGTCATCAGTCAACATAAGACATCTGATGGATTTGTGTGGTCTACATTCACTCCCGGATGATCTACACCTTCTATGCAGTGTCTTGCACCAATATTAGGAACATAAGGGGTGACTTGAAGGGTTTCCCATATAAGGCCCTGAATGGTTTTGTACCGGTGGTGAAATGGTATATGCTGTTGTAGGAACGCTCCACCAATGATATGTTATCCTCCCAACTATGGAATAAATCTAACATGAAATCCCACAACATGTCCTCTAAGACCTGAATTGTCCGCTTAGTCTGGCTGTTAGTCTAGGGGTGAAAAGATGTGTTCAAATTTAGATGAGTCCAAAAAGCCTCCTACAGTCCCTTACAAAATTGAAATGTAAAGATATCCTCATGGTCAAAAATTATTATCAAGGGAACTCCATGGATTCAGACTATATCATACAACAAGATGCATCCCATGCTCTCTACTAAAATTTTCTTCTAAATGGATTGGATGTGGTCCAATATGCTGAGTCGGTATACGAGCACCTAGATGGAATCATATCCCTTGAACGTACATACTATCCCCATCAAGAAGTCCACATATTTTCCATCCCAAACCCACTCTGTAACATTAATGGATTTAGATAAACCTATTGGAAATTGTTGCTCATACTTCACTTTTTGAAAAGTAAGGCCTTGAGAGACAAACTTTGAAACTCCATTCTTCATCCCTATCCACCAGAACTGACATCATAGGTCCTCATACATTATTTCCATACTTGTATGTACTAATTAAAGAGATGTATGAAATTATATCAAATCCTCCTCTAAAAAAATCACTGGTACCATCACATGACCTCTGAAGAGAACGATATGCTCCCCATATTCATAAATTCAATAATGAGCATGTCTTTTAGATATCTAAGTATGCAGGGTCTCACAATTATTATCCACAATTTATGCCTCCCTAAATATATATAAACATGTAGGGGTAGTAAACATTTAATGAAGGTAAGATAATCCACCCACATCCATAAAGGATTACTATAACGAGGCCAACTACAATGACACCACACTTAGTAACTACGAACAGGATCTCATATAGATTGAATATACTTCCACATTCCCCTTACTTGGAGTATAGACAATCCCAAAATCATAATCCTAGAGGAACTCTATGAATATCCAATATCACATGTTATGATCCTTCCAAGATAATATATAGAGGAGACTCCTATGGTTAGAATAGATGACAAACCACACACCCATCAAGTAGTGTTGACACATATTCAGTGAAAAGTCTATCACTAATAATTCAAGATCATGGGTCTCATAATTCTTCCCATGTTTCCTCATCTGATGTGAAACATAGTCAATCACTACCTGTCACTACATTAGAAAAAACCCAAGCATAGTTACTGATTCATCACAGAACCCTACATACTTGACACCATCCTTTGGAAATCTTAAGATGGGAGCACTCATCAATCTCTACATCAACTTATGGAAATCCTACTAGAAACACTCATTCCACACAAAAGGCTTCCCCTTTTTGGTAAAATCAATTAAGGTGGATGATGTCCTAGAGAAATAAAGTATGAATATCACATAGTATTCTACTATCCCAAGGAAACTCCCCTTCTATGACATGTTCTTGGGTGGATCCTAATAAAACCATACCTCTACCTTTATCATGTCTACTGCTACATTTTCTGCTGAGATAACATATACAAGAAATTGAACCACTTTTATCTAGAACTAGAACATCGAGGGATTCCTATAAATCTTGTTCACTAATAGTACATCTAAAACAGTCCTCATGTGTCTCATGTGATCCTCCTCAAACACTAAGTACACTAGAAAATTTTCAATAAACACTACCATGAACTAATATAAAAAAGGATAAAATATTTGGTTCATGAGTCCCATGAACACTACTTTGGTGTTTTTAATTATAAATAGAATCATCACATACTCATAGTGAATGTAGTGACATCTGAAGGTCATCTTTGGTATAATATCCTCTCATACTCGCAACTGGTGATATCTTGTTCTAAGGTAAACCTTTTAGAACAAACATGCCCCTCTAAAAAAATTAAATAGGTAATAAATAATATAAAGTGGATAATTTTTTATTTATTTATTTTTTTATTAGTAAATAGTAATCCATGAATATCCCTAAGCACCTTTCCACCTTACTGGAAAAGAATATCAGAGCTTCCTATGGTGAACCATTGGTTTTAACAAATCCCTTCATCTTTAAGACCTCCAACTATACCCTCATCTCATGAAGCTCTATGGGAGCCATCTGATATGATGGTATAGATATTAGGGAATTCCCAAGGTGTAGATAAATGCATAACTATATGACATAGTAGGGAGGTAATCCTAGAACATCCATTGGATAGACGTCCTCATACTCCTCTACCACTATATAGAAGTGTAAACTCATAGAATCCACTCCATCAAGAGTCATCATATCCACTCGATGAGTAATTAGATACACCCTTCTATACATATTTCAATCCTATACTTCTTGGGTTTTGAAACTACTCCCATCACAGTGGACACACTGAATCCTCTTCCTGAAACATTCAATCTAGGAATGAACTGTAGATAACCAACACATACATAACATGATTTCATAAGGCCTCATCGCTAATATAAAGAGATATATATAGAAAATACTCTGCCATGATTTATTTCACACTATTGACATAGTTGTGTGATCATTTAGTTGTCTATATTAGGAGTCTCCAAGTATAAGGGTCAAGTTAAGGGCTCAAGAGGAATCACTACATCTCAAACTATATATGTGATAATAATGGAATGAATCACACCTATGTCTATTAGTACTGAATTTATGGTATAAAATACACATATTGTACCTCATATCATTCTTGGAGCCTATTTTTCATAAGCCACAACTACCTGAAGCTACCCTTACCACTATCCTCCGACTCTCTGATCCTGGCATGGACCACCAGGGGTTGGTGGTGGTAAAAACTCAAAACTTCTACCATCTCTAACTACCCTCCTAGCTCTATTTCCACATACACTACACCTCTTGACCTATCTTATCCTATCATTTCCACTACCTACGTGGACCATCAATGTTTCCCTAATATCGATATGACAGGTTGGAAAATCTTATGCATGATGCCCTCTTCTGTAAAAAGAGAAGCACCACCTCTCCCTGGGATGAAAAGATACATCTTGTGAGCCCTAAACTAGAGAACCAATATCCTCGGATCGACCCCTGAAACATATCGCATATCTATTTTCCTAAGACAACTATCAAATCCCTACTTTTGATGTCTATGCTCTTCATTTCCTATTGATAGTAACAATTTTCCATGTCTTCTCATCCTAGAAAAACTTGACCATCAACGCTCAATCTATCACCCAACCATAGATGTGAATGCATATAAATATCAAAATTTCTCAGATATATCTATATATTTTCTCTCAAAGGTGTGGTCCTAGAAGAACTAATCATGAATAATATCCATCGAGTACCTACAAAGGTTGGTGAACCTAGATGAATACTTTCCCACTATCATACTTCCCTATTGAATCATTAGAAGCTCCTCGATGCAAAAATAACTCAAAGTAGTTGGATATAACTCCTCTATAAAAAGGCACTCAAACTATTACCATTCTAGAGACACCTTGTCATATGACTAGTTCACAAAACCCTACCATCGTCATGATGATCCATAAATAATTCTTGCCACTAGATTCATGATTTGATCTACTAATGTCCTGACTAGACATAAAAATCATGTCACCACCTCAATTTAGCCCTCAGAAACCTATGAGTGGGGCTCACCTATGAACCCAAGGGGTCACTATAATTGGAACATTAGGAAGAGTGCTGAGCCTATGCAACTTTTCTTCTAGTAATGAAGGTTCCATTTTTTTCTCAATTGGTGGTATAACTAGTGCACTACTTGGAGGTAACACATATGGAACATGACCTATTATCGATGCATAATCAAATGAGTGGATCATACACATCATCTAGATGCTAAATCAAAGGTGTCATTCATCATAGAGACGTCTTGAAAATGAAAATATGAACGACTGTAAATGATTATATCTAGAGATATGACTTAATATAGACATAATAACCAAAAATAATTTATATATGATGCATGTAAAAATGTTTTCCTAGTAACCAATTTCAACATGTACGAGTTGAAAGATAGGTGACCAGATTCTTGGTGTATTGATACATCATCCTCTACACCAATGATACAGTCTCTCACATGAAATCCAAACCTGAAACACTTAACAATGTTTCTACAAACTAATCTCATAGAGTATGGTCCTAAGGTGGGTCCAAATTGTTTGATACCACTCATTCATGAAATGTACTGATGGGGAACGTATTACAACTCACAAATACCACCTCCAATAGGACAGGGGCTAGCAACTAGCATCAAGTTGGAATATCACTATCGTGGGAATCCTTAGCCTAAAGTACCTATACACACACATATAGAGAGAGATATCCATGAAGATATAATGCTAAAATTTAAAACAAATGATAAACTATGCTTGAATATATATATGTACCAAAACCAAAGTACAAAATTAAGCACCAGAAAGAAAAAGGGTCAAACAAAACCCCTCATAAAGAGTTTGAAAACATGTCCAACATGAATATATTGATGGGGACTATGAGCATAAAACAATAAGTATAATAGTCCTCACTAAACAGGTATATTTCTATAGCATATATAACTAGAATATCCAAATATACTAAAAAAATACACATAGTCTCAATGTAATGTCCCAACCGTAATTATAGTGTAGGGATTATTCGTTCAATAATCCACATAGCACTCATCTATGAGAACATGCTCCATGTGTAAGATAACACTAATAGTGTACATCTAGATGTATTATTCATCAGGTCTTTCCATTACAATTATACACTAGATGTATAAAGAGAATCATACATAGGTGAAGATCGCACCAAAGTCCATGGGTTGTACTCACAAATCAATAACCCCATAAGTAAAGTATTGGTCCTCATGTAGTGTTGGTCCTGATGATACCAAGAAATCCACTTAGGGAAATATGGTTGTAGTGGATCTCAATCTGGGCCTCACAAAAGGATTTGAAAAAATCAATCTAAAAATTCCCATGGATGGATTCACTATCCTATGTATTGGATGTGATTTCGTACTAACAATTACGGAATAGATCAGTGGAACGCTCCCAAATGAAACTTTTCCATGATGAATATGAAAAGGGATATAAGAAAACTTTTAAGAAGTATATACTATTTACTAGTAGTATATGGGCTCCCACATTAATACTAAGTTCATACCATGTGAAAAGACATGTGTCTTTATTCGTCTCTATGTTAGAGTACATTGTGTGTCTGAGATCATGTACTCCTAACCATGCCTATGTATGGATAGTCATGTCTATGTATGGCTAGTTGTGTCCATGTATGATCATCCATTTATATGAATGGCTAGGAGTGTATCCTCTACAACACACGTAGTGTTCCAAGAAAGGGGTAACATGTTTTATAATAGGTGTCACATGTTGTGTGATTCTTAACTCCATAAGGATGCCATAACTACTATTTTGAGGGGCCCATAGGTTGTGTTCCTCCCGAACACACTCTGTGTAATGTGAGATTTCACAGAAATCATGGGTAATTTCTATACATTATCATATGCACCTACATAAAACAAATCATTCATTAAATTACCCCATAAAAGGTGGGTATTCATTGGTCGAGCCTCACTACCACTTCTCACTAGTAACCAGCCTTAGAAACTACTCGGTAATTGCAAAGATGTTCTGTCTGCATCCGCTCTATTACTCTGAAATGAATGAGAATCATCGAACTTATCCCAATACATTGTATCCATCATCATATAATTATACCATCATTATATCATGCCAATATTTGAATAATTGAACTATTTTACAATGAATCAAGTCTGCAATGGTTGATTTCTCTATATTTTTTGAACCATGGGCTAGGGGATTTTCCCATGATGAATGAAGAAATTGAAGAAGAAATGTAGTAAAAATACCATGGAATGAACCTCAAACAATTTTCATGTTTTCCTTAATTCATTTTCATTAGAATGATGACTAGATAAATATAAATCATAATTACATTCACCAATTTAGAGATAAATCACACTTGTACCTACAATATATATCATCCAAGAATCAATCCATTGGTCGACTTATTCACATTCATTATAGGAATAATAAAACAGGGATAAATCCATAAAAAATAAACATCATATATAAATTTGGATTGATTTTTGTGGAATAAATAAGTAATATAATTGTCATTATCAAGATCCTAAAATTCTATCGCACACCAGTTATCGATCTTCGATATGGTTATTTTATACCAACAGAAGTTACTCAAATGACTCCTATAAATCTATAGGGTTATGAATCTAACCATCAATTTTTTCACATATCCATAAATTTATAGAAAAACAATTATGCATATATGTGACATCAAAATAAATAAATGAATTTTTTAAATTTATCTATTTTCTACGTGAGTGATGACTTTTCCACAGACACCCTACACCAATAAAGGTTATGTCATGCCTAGGGTAAAACCCATGCTCCAAACTCATCAGTGCCCTTTGGTTTTCTATTTGTGCCTCCATTTAGTATTTATTCCACTTTTTATGTAAAAATGTGCATAGTTCCATTTTAATATTTATAATATATTTAAAAATATAATTTTTGGAGGACTAAGCCTCAGAATCACATGTCATCCCAGTGACTAGTCTTGAAAATATTTATTGATATATTAAAAGAATTTAAATGTAAAAACATGTAAGTTATATATATATTTCATGATTCATGTAACATAATTAATAAATTATAATAAAAAAATAATTCAATCATCCCACATCCTTCTGAAACCATTAACTAGGTTTATTTGCATTATACCATGACACTTTATTCCATTCATATGTCATTTTTAGTATCTTAATCATTATAAATATAACAATTAATCATACACCATGTTGATTATGTTCATGAGTTTTCTTCTTAGGACATCGATTTACATAATTCACACAAATTAAAAATTTAAACCATTCATCCATTAAGAATACTTTAGAGAGACCGAAATTCACCCCCATTATGTTAACTGAACTATTCATTTTTTATTTGAAGTCAATTGATTTGTTTCCATCTTTTCAACAACCAAAACTTCTTATTATCCCTTTTAGACATTCCCTCGAGTGCTTCTTCCCACATTATCAACTTTTTGGAAACTGAATCTGAAATTTTCCATGTTATCTACTACCCGAAATCTCAATAAATTCTATCATTCTATTATTTGGTGAGTCCAAATGTTGGTTAAGGTTCATGTTGATAATTATGTTCCATGATAAATTATTAGGAGTAATCATAATATCATTCAATACATTCATTATCACATCTTATTGATCATCGAAAATTTTCATTCACATTCAATGTTAAACTTGTTCCTTTGGGTTCCCACAATTGACTAAAACCAAAAATCATGGTGTGAGTAACAAAAATCATTTTTGAAAAACATAATCATGGAAAAACACATATAGGATGTCTAAATCCTGACACCTTCTTTAAAATCTATGACACTTAAGGAATAACAATGAAAATCCATGATCTCCATCTTGTTAAATCTTTTATTATGGTTCTTAAAGAGTTTATGAATTTCAAAAGTATATCCCATGAGAGTGTCAGATGAGGTGTACAGATAAACCCATTATCATGCATTGGGTGATGATCAACTCTAGAACAATATATCGTTTTTAATTTTATTTACACTAGGTAGCTTTATGCTAAAGCCACATCAACTTATATATTCTGGATAGGGATGTAATTTCTTGGGAACTACATGCTCTATCTTTTATAAAAATTAAAGGAAATATTTTAATACATTGAATAATCCTTATATTTATCCATATAGTCATCCCCATACACATACCTTGATATATACCTATGGACATCACTATAGTTTTCTCATTTTAGATTCCAATGATAAACTACACATTTCCTCTGATACCAACTATAGAAACCATAGATTTCCAAAAATGGATAATAAATCTTTTTAGATGTATATTCAATACATTACAAAAACACATTCCTAAGGACCATATTATTTTAGTTCTATTGGAAACCTAGAACACAATATTCATAAATTTTTGGAAGAACATTAATGTTTCCCACAATGATCTTACCCATTAGCTCTCTTCACAAACATACACCACTTTAAACAATATTTATAAACTATGGAAATAAAAAATAATAAGGGGTGATATCAGATTCCCAATAAGGGTAAAAAAGGTATATACATAATCATAACATCAACATAAGAATATTAGAACATGATTATAACATATGAAACCCATACCCTGCATATAAATGTTATAACTCTTGAGTCCTAGAATAATGATTGGAATTTCATAAGACATGAATGATTTGGAAATAAAATAAAATGATCCATGAGATTCCAACATTAGAATAATTCATTGATTAGTGGAATAATCATCAAATTATAACCTTATAAACATGTACAAATAGAGACAGTTTCACTCATTATGTTGTAAACATGATATATGGTCCCCCACATAATCTTATGGGAACCAAGTCCATGCGTAACATTATTGACATGAAAAACTGGTCTGTGTATAACATTATGTGCATAAAAGACTAATTCACACATAAAATTCTAAACATTTAATCTGGTTCACAAATAAAATTTTGAACATGTAATCTGCTTCATGCATAACATTGTGAGCATGTAACAAGTTTCACACCAAAATAATTTTGTTGTGAGTTATCTATATTAATCCAATTAATTGGAGTAAAATATAGGTCTCACCCATTTTTAGTTATAACATAAATACCATCTTATAATTAAATCATTACATAAGTGTTCCATAAGATAATTAAAAAAATAATCTTATCCTAAACCATGAAATGAATTGGGTTTCATATAACATTTCATCATAGAGAAAACCATGGAAAAGTTATGGGTTTTATAATAATTTCATCATTTTATATAAGCATAAAGATATAAAAATAAATGGATTTAATATTAATTTGTAATGATATATCTCATTCATGAAACAAAGGTTTCATAAACATCTTGACATCATAAACCATTAATAAAAGGAATAATGATGTTATCCTTGGTTTATATCCCCAGTAAATCATAAGTTATATCATAGGATGTCATATTAGATAGAAAATTATATTAAAAGATAAATAACTTAGAACATTACTTGAGGAAGATAAATTTTCATTGAATGTAAATTTTAAAAACATAAAACAAGTTAAAATACATTTTTATAATAATAATCCTAAAAAATAATAAAATAATCATTAAAAATAATATAAAAAATCTACTGGGGAAAATATTCATTCTTATTTTTAAAAAAATTAATTTATTTTTGAAAATACATTCCATTGAAAATAAAATTGAACAAAAATAATGAAATCTTCAAATAATATTAAAGTAATTATGGTGGAAGATTTGTTCACTGTCATACATAATGGTTCCTTTCACATTTTTGGTAAAATTCAAATAGGAATTGTTTTTAAAAATTACATGAATATTACTTTGAAAAAATATATTATAATTTTAAAATTTTATAAAATGTATTTGAAAAATAATAAAATATTAGTAAAAAAATTGAAAACATTTTTATGAAAACATGGTTTCTAAAGAAAATCGATTTCCGAAAAAAAAGATAGAAATAATGCCAAATTATTCTTAAAAACATTTTCTCAATAATTTGGAGGAAAAAGAGATGAAAATGGTAATATTAAATTAAAATATCATGAATAACTAAAAAAGAATAAAATTCATAATTTTATTGAGAGATGTATGATAATCTTTTATCACGGGAAACAAAATCATAATTATTTCCAATCATCTATGAGATTGTAAAATAATATCATTAATACATTGGTATCATTAAATCATAAGACCTATGATTGAATAATGTTAATTAAAAGGTAAAATATCATGAGGATAAATATATTCATGATATTAAATATCAAAGTTTCTTTATATAAACCTTGTGAAATAAGATAACTTCACATCATATCATATTTCTCAAAGAAGGAAAATTGAGACAAAATCCCTTACCACTTTATTATCTTTTGAATTATAAACCCCATGAAAGAGATATAATTAAATGGATATGTAAATAATTTTTTTTTCAAATGAACCATAAAATAAATTAATGGGTAGTAAATACACCACATAAATGGAATAGGTGGTGAATATGGCATATGTCTCACAAAAGTAAAAAGTGGGACAGAAATCCCTAACCTTAAATATTCACTTACTTCGAACAACTTAAAAAAAACAATATTTTATATATAATTTTATTATAAATCTATTAAATAAAAAAATTATATATATCATACCCTATATTATTTTTTATGTCATTTTAATACTTGTTTATTTACAATTCCATGTTAATGTTTTGTTTTCGGTAATAACTGCTTTTTTGGTATAAGTTTTTATTTCTTATTTGTGGTCCTATAGCATTAATCATGGTTATATAATATCTATAATGATAACCATGATATTAATATCATATATTTTACTTATATATTTATTTAAAATAATATAAAAAATATAAATTTAAAATAAAATACTTCATTTATAGAGATGGTAAGTCGTACATACATGTGAATGCTATTTATATTTTCATAAAGTATTAAAATAAAGAAAGATAAATGATATATTATCATTATATAATCCTTTTTATGAAATATATATATATAAATATAAATATAAATATATATTATTTTAATTAAATAAAATCTTTATTAATTTTCACGTAAAGAGTGGATGAATCACATCACTTAGCGAGACAGTAGTCTATCATACACATGAGTAACGTTATTACATTCACAAAAAATGGATTGAATAATGGTATGTATTATATAATAATTATATAAGAATAATAATATAATAAATATAATATATATAAACAATAAAGAACAATTATTTCCATCAATGAGATATGGTAATGAAAAAACATAATACATCGGTTAACGAGGTGGTCTTATTCCGTGCACACGAATGATGATTTCATAACCCATTTAATGTAAGTGGAGATGATTTTAGACTACACCAATCACATAGATAAACCTACGAAAATTTAATATTATTATTTTATAATATAATATTTTTTTGATAAAAATTGAAGAATTTTAAGGAAGAAATAAAAAAAATAACACTCATTGATTAACTGTACCTCTTTTTTGGGTATCCTCCTTAGATCTGCACCAAAATCCATACTAGGATAACTTTATATGAAAAAAACATAAAGGATTAGGGTAGGGGTTTATAATGAAACCTAGGTAGGTTTTGGTGGAACCAATATGGTTTGATGGTCTGAGGAGGAGAGTAGAAGGTGTGAACTTTTATAAGTGAGGTGAGTGGAACACTTGTAAGGTTTTGTAAGCATGAATTCCACACATGCTTGTTTTATGTCACAAGGGTCCAAAATAGACTATTATAGATCCAATAATGTATACAGAAAAAATATGGTAATAAAATGGGTGTTGTAAAAGTTTTTGATTATTTTTAACCCTTATCTATTTTGTTAAACCCCTATGGTAAACCCATTTTACCTTAACCATTATAAATAATTTTTACAGTCTCAACTATTTATTTTGGTAAAAAATTTATTTGAAATTATTAGATAATATAAATTATTATGATTACAAATATTGATTCAAGTTTTCATAATTCCATTCCCATATGTGAAAAAATATAACTTAAAATTAATCTCATAGATGTTATGAGAATGTAGATTTATAATGAGAAAACGTACAGAAGTTCAAAATTCTTTTATGTCTAAATTCAATATAAAATTTATAAAAATGACATAAATTGGTATAATTATTGTATAATTTTACTAACTGAAATATTACACCAATTTTAAATATAATTTAAATTTATAAATAAATTAAACAAAAGCAAATTTTCAAATAAAATTCAGTATCTTCCACTATTCATGAAAACAATAGTCTTTTTTGAAAATTATCAAAAATTCACCAAAAGATAATTTTTATATTTTGATTTAAAAAATTAATTACATTTTCTTTAATAAAATTTCTAAAATTTCTAAAAAAACAATATATTATAGTTCTCTAAAATGGGTGACAAAACTGATTTTTAGAAAAATATAGTTTTGTTCATTAAATTAGAATTATTCTTATCTTTTGTCAAGAAAACGCATAAGATGAATATTTAAAAGTTCATTGAATTTATAATATATAAATTTAATTAATATTTTTTTAAAAAAATAGCGTTTTTAAATTATTGAGGTAAAACATGTTTTTGCGGATATATATATTTTTTTAAAAAATATTTACATTATTTTAAAATAACTATTATTTTTAATTATTAATTAATTATTCAGTATAGAAATGATTTTATGTACATTTTATACCCATATATTAAAAAATATTAATTAATCTTATTCATACTCGCAATTACAATGGATAATTGATAATAATATTATTCCATGGTTCACTAAAGCTTGGTGGGGAATATCATGCATGCCATCTAAGAGACTCATTATTGTGTGTAACGCCAAATAAATAAGGTGTTTTTATAATGCAACCTAAACCCACTGTTACATGTAACACAATCTAAACATAGTGTTTTTTGTAACATAAGATAACATCGATAATTATGGTAATTAAAAATATTAAATTAATTAGGAAAAAAATATATCCCCACATCCTAGGGTGATACAAATATCATCTATTTTAACCCATAAATATTGGTATGTAGAATAAAGTTAAATATTTGAGAAGTATTTTGGTCCATTGAGTTGATTGAAAAAATCATTGATACATGGTACACGATACTTTTTCTTGATGTTTATTTTATTAATACCATGATAATCAAGGAAAAGTTGTATTGATCCATCCCACTCTTTAATGAAGAGGATTGTTAAACCCAAAAGTGACATACTAGGGCATAAAAACCCATTTTATATATCCTCTTTTATATTCTTTACTAGTTTTTTTTCAACTCAATAGGGTCTATTATCTATGGGATTTTTGAGATTGGTATGGATATAATTATGATTTTAATTAGAAAATAAACCTCAATATCTTATGGAATTATAAGAAGTTCATCCCTAAATACATCAACATATTCATTAAAGATAGGTATATAGTCCATGTTATCATATTCCCTAATAATTTGACAAGTAATTCCCTCATTATTGAGTTTCATGACCACATAATGGAATTAAAATTCAAGGGGTATAATTATTATAATTGAATAAGTATTTGATTATAGAATGATTCAGGATATGAAATGAAATCTCTAAATTCCAAAAAAAATTCTCTCTATAATGGGATATTCAATTCATAACAGATATCATAATAAAATTAAACTAATTGTAGAAGAACTATATTTTTAAGAAATACCTTCCAAAAAATATTGATTTGAGAAGACATATATTATAGACATGATCATCATTCCACCTGATGTTTTCACATAAAGTTCATTACCCATGGTTTGAGGTGGAAAAACTATATTCATAGAACAAATAATGAAATATAAATTAATGATAAGAACGATAATAAAAAAGTTAATATTCTGATATAAAGTGTAGAAGTAGTGTAACATTCAAAACATCATTACCATTCTCCACCATAGAAATAATGATATAATACACTCTTCTATTCTTCCTTGGCTTAGGAGGTTCATGAGGATAATTCTCCACAACAACTATAGGGTATGGGAAGTTATTTTCATAATTCACAAAATCATTTCACATGAATCATTGAAGTAAATATTTTTCATTAGATTAGTATTTATTACATCTATGATGTTAATTTTTCTTTCTTGCATTGATCCTGTAGATTTGATCTAGTAAGAGAAGTTTACCACACTTAAAACAGTTTCCAAATTTATTTAAGTAATTACTTGGTTTTTTTCCCACAATTTTTAAATGTAGATAATTTTTCTTTCATTCCACCAGGAGGCTAATCATTATAGCTTCCATTATTTTCAAAATTTATTCTCATGTCCATAAAAATGACATTTACATGTTTCCATATCCACTATTAGTGCACATATTTTTATCTTTTCACCACATTCAAATGTGCCTATAGATAATTCCCTTAATATATATGGTATAAATCCAATAAATAAACTAATGATCTTTATTTTAGAGTTAATAAAATTATCAGAGGGTTTCCTTGAGGGACTAATGATGTTTTCCTCATAAGTTACGAAACAAAAATTCTCTTTTGTTTCATCTCTTATAATTCTCACTCCATATTTATGTGAATAATTCAAGGAAATTTCTTGATGAAGAAAACAATCATGAACACCTACCATTCTATAGAGTCTATTTCCTCCTTATATATTGATTTCATAATGAGAGTATACTATTAATCTACCAATACTTTCCCATAGATACAGATCCAAGACAACCATAACATGATTTGAGAACAAGATAAAGAAAAATATTGTTTACTTCACATTGATCCATTTCTTAGAAATAAGTGGAATAGAAGACACATTGAATGAGGGTGGATATTATAGCATGAAACACATGATAAAAAAGATACTCCTTAGATTATTAATTATTACATTAAAGTGGTTTACATTATTATTTATTATTTTTAATATTTAGTTGAGAGTTGATATAAGGTTTTCCCTACTAACACCCATCCAATTCTAAAATTTATTGAGACAACAACCTCATTTAACATCACACTCATTATTTTCTTGGTTTCTTCTTATTCCATTAATTAATTGATTTATTATAATGTTTAGAGGATTAAGTTAATAAATTAACAGTGGGAAATACTTTAGATTAGAATAAATAACTCATAATTGATAGGAATAGCCTATCACATGAATCTCTCAACTTTAGTTTAAGTTATCCATGATACTTTTCTATTAGTATCTATAACTAAAATATATTTCAAACACTCTTAATGGTTAATAAAGAGAGTTTAAATTAACCAACTCATATACCTTGACACTTTCTACTAGGTGTACAGCCTTATTCCCACACATCATGCAACCAAGTAATGATTTATTTGATACTCAAAAAGTAATTTTATAGGTGATTACCCCTAGGTTCATCTATTCCACAACATAATTGATTTTAAAGTATCAAGACAAGGATGTTATTTTTAGGGAAAACAACACATAATATACTTTATCAAAACATCAAAATACTACCAAAAAAATATATTTATTCATATGTTTCTCACTATGGTTATCTAAACTAATAAAAATATAACTAAACTCTCCATTAACAACAATATTTTTAACTTAGGATAAATAAGAACACTTATTTAATTATTTTAAATGAATAATATTTTCATTAAAAAACCATTCATAAAAAATATAAAACCAAAATTTCTATGTCTTTGAAGATTAACTACCTCAAAAACTAATTCAATAATACTTATGAATATATATCAATAACCATTGAACCCTAAACTTCCTTTTGAACACATCACATGAAATACAATCTTTATGACCTTAGGAATGGTAAAAACATAACTAAGGGATGATATTGACTACTTAGTAAGGGAAAACATGGGAGATAATAATTAGAGAACATAAGTGAATATAATATAAAAAATGGTTATAATAACAGAATAAGAATACACAATCATATATAATTGAATCAAAGATAAAAAGAAATATATCATAAAATACCCATGGAATAAAAAATTTAAATTACATAAATCATAAATAATATGGTATTTGAAACATTTACCAACAATCATGGGTGATTAAAAAAAATATAACATAGGAATGTGGCCTAACTTAAGAATATTACACTAAAATGATACATATAAAAAATCCATCATACTAAAGAATTTTTGAATAACCATAGGTATAAGGAAACACCACCTTCCTATTTAAGGCACTTACACCCATTCTTTCAAGAAACTAAATGGTTCCCATGTATATATGTCTCATGAGATATAATATTTTAACCGATTAATTGGACATAAATATTAGATTCGAGCCATCATTCTTCCATATTTAAATGCTCCACATAAAAAAACAGTAACTTATAATTTCATCAAGAAAACATATAATTTAAAATTATTTCATAGAACATCTGAAGAAAAATCATTTACTTTCCATAGAATAAAGAACCCATAAAAAAAATTATTTGAATAACATTTACAAATGTAAGAAATTACCATCATGAATTAAAAAAATTAGAACTAAAAAAAATTTCACTAAAAAAATTCACTTAATTAAAAAAAATATTGTGAATAATAAAATATTTATCCATTATTAATATAAGAAAATATAAAACAAACCTTAGATTATAGTTCTTGAAAAATAAACATTTTTTAATTATTAATTTAAAATTTAAAGTTACAAGTAAATTTTTAAGAATTATTCTTTTAAAAAATTACGAAAGGATATATGATAAAATAATAGATTAAAAATATATCTCAAGAAATTAAAAATCATAAATATTATTCAATAAGTATGGTGTGGGAGGAAAAATAAATCATTTTGAAAAGAAATAATTTCTTAGTATTTTTAAAATACTTTTCTTAAAACACACTTAATTAAAAAAGATAATAAAATATTAATTAAAATATGTATAAATATTAATAGTATAAATGTTAAATAATATTTATCATTCCAAAAAATAATGGATAATGTTTTTTGAAATCTAATAATATGGGTATCAGATAAAATAAACATAAAATAGAAAGTAAATATTTCACAAAAAAATTAAAATTTCATGAAACTAAGAATTTATAAAGGGAGATAAAATTGATGTAAAACATAATTTAACTATAAATAAGGTATATATATATTATTTTGTTTTAATAAACCATTCTAGAAATATTATAGTCAAATAAGAGTGATTATGACCCAAATAAAATATTTGTGTTAAGAAAACCCCTTAACCTTTTCCTTCTTAGTCGAATGCAATCTAACTTCCTATATAAATAAAATAAATATCTTAATAATATACTTAATTCATTTTTCAAATACTTTATCTTCTATATAATTCATTTTTTATAATTTTTTATGAATATTTTAGTTGTGTATTTCTTTTTTCACCATTACGCGTTAGTAACTATAAAAGTTTCACATTTGATTTATGATGTCTATTTTGGTACCCATACTTTGAAAACAACTATATTATTTATAGATAATATAATTTACTATAATAGATAAATTATATTGATTTATAAAACTCATAACGTATTCAGTAAGTGTTTTACTTATGTTGTGTGAAAATTGAATTAGTGTCGGCATATTTAGGAATTTTTAGTAGCCATAAATGATATTTAAATACTATATTAAATAATTACAATAATATTTATATAAAAATAATATTGTAATTATTTTCTCATTATAATATGAAAAAATTATTATATAGGTTTCCATAATCACCAATTATAATGTTTTATATCATTGTTTATGTAAGTGGTTAGACCGACCCAAACATGAACATTCCATAATAAATGGATGATTATAGATATTCAAGAGGTTTAATTATGAATAATATCATTATTTACAAATATTAAATATATTATTTAGATATTTTATTGATTTTGAATCATATTTTAATGGAGTATTATAAACAATAAATAAACTAAACGATAAATGAGGTAGACTACTTTATGGATTCATTAGTCTGCACAATGGGTGGTTAGCATTTTCCCTTCATAATGAATGAGATGGAATGGAGGAGTATTATAATTTTTGCCTTCATAATAATAATTATTTAATATATGTCCCATTAATTATTCATTTCCATCACATAATCTAGTGAGGGTAGGTGAGGGATAAAAATAAAAGACGTCACTTCATCAAGGCTGTAGTATGAACAAACGCATGATCAACATTATTTTGGTTTTATAAGTTGATGAAAAAGACTAAATAATGTGGTTTCCTACAATATAATAAAACTTTTTTATAGTAATGATAATTAGTCAATTATTTCACTATGTTTATGGTAGTATTGGAAAGGAATTGGTTAGAGGAAAAGATATGGATTAAATAATACTCACATTTTCACATTGACATTCCACTTGGAAGTCTCTATGGAAATGAAGTTATTAGGATCACATATAGTGACAAAGTAATTTATTAAGTTTAAGTTACTTCTATAGGATAAATATTGGGGATAGTTTTTGGAAACATATAATTGTATTTTTAACTTTTGGATGATGTATGTGATCCCATTTTACAACAATGGAATGAAATTATTAAAGGTTAAATTGTCCAAAATTGAGAAATAATATATTTTTTGGTTATATAAGTTTTATAAATACTCAACCATGAAATTATTCATATTGTTTAAACATTTTAATCAATTTATTCTTAAATTTTCACATTTATCATTATTTTACCGAGGTAATATGTATTTAACTAAGTAAATTATATTTTAATAAAATTATAATTTAAAACCTCATAAAAAATATGGTTGTGAAAAACCGAAATACAATCTCCATTTAATCTAATTAAATTTCTAAATAATATAAAATTAACTTTTAAATCAATAAATTTTATATGAAGAAAAAAATATAAAAAATGATTTTTTTTAATAATTATATGTTCCTAATCTTATTTAGCTTCGATTACCAATTAAATATGTGTTAATATGTTTACATATGTGTTTAATCATAAAATTATAGCTATTATTTAAAATAAAAAAAATTGATAATAATTATACAATATTAATGAAACAAATCATTGAAACTAAAATTTTCCATATTATCACTATAATTGACATTAATCAAAGATATATTATTTTTATGTCTTAAAAAGAAATGGTACTTTTAAAATAATTTAAAACCAATGATTCCAAATATAGAATAAATTTTACTAATTAATATTTCTAATTTTGATAAAAACCTAATTTTCAAATCAGTGTAGAGAATTTTTAAAATAATTTTTCTTATAAAAGAGTGTATGTAAAAAAATTAAAAAACCATTGTTTTATTATTACTTTTTTTAAAGTCTTTATAATGCGATTAATTTTAATAATATAATATAATTTAATAGATAAAATAGAAATATATAATAATTTTACTATGGTAACACATTTTATTATTTTAGTTCAATGTTGTGTGAAAGGCAAGATACTCATGTGATATTTATTTAATTAAAATTATTTATTAATATGTTGGGTTATTACACTAGTTCTGAATAAGGGTATCCAAAAAACCCCTATGTGGTGACCATTACATGGTCACCCATATGTGTGGACCCTTAAACGGGTCACCTATATGTGGGTGACATGTATATGTCCACCCCTACACAGGGGAATCCCCTAATATTGGTGACCCTTATGTGGATGAACCATTACATGGGGAAGATCCCTTTATATGTGGAGACCCCTATATGGGTGGAACCCTATGTGGGGTGACACATATGTGGGATCCTCTTATGTAGACCCCTAAATAAACCCTTGTGCAGTTAAGGTTTAAAATGTTTCCCTAGTTTTTCAAAAATATTTAATGAGGGATAACAACATTTATATAATATATTTTGGTGTATTTTTATCTCTTGTACATAGTGGGATCCGAACTACAGGGTTCTCACTCAAATATTTTATTCAACTCGAGAATTTTCCTTGATTGTATAATAATTATGTGTTGATTAATATAATATAATATTTAATGTATGTCTACCACACACAATTGATTTCTCCTTAGTTTCTTCTCCCCCCTTTCATTGATGATTCATATCAACCCAAGACGAGGAATGGGTGATGATTCTACTAGATCATAGTGGAAGCATATAAATATTTTTGGGATTTTTTTAAACATATCTAATGAATGTCTTATAAGTATGATAAAAATAGGTTTTGTGTTGATTCAAAGAGGTATGTTTCTTATATGATTTTATTTATGGTTCTCGACATTTGAAGTAATATGGTTGGATTTTTTTGAAATGATAAAGTAGTGAATTATTATATTAATCATTTGGATTATTAATAGAGTTAAAGAACAACAAATTTTTTAATGATTTAAACCATGAGAGGTGCTCCATGAGATTTTATGCATTCATTCCTATTTTAATTTAATTGCAATATTAGTTATAAATTAATATAAATAATCAATTTGGGTATTAAGGCTTGAGATAGGAACTCAGAAGGTTGTACATGCATGTATGTAACGTTGATGGTCCCATGAGAGGATGTATAATAAAAATTTGATGGTAATTACTCCATTAATGGGTTTGGGGGTCCCTTGATCATACCCCATTTCATTTATGATTTTGATATGAAGCTTGTGATACGTGGACTCCCCATTGTGGGTGATTAAACCTTTTAATTAAATTAATTTTTTTCTTTATGTAAGGTATATATAGTTGGATGCATATTTCAAGGTCCATGATAAAACCTTGAGAAAGATCTTGATGACATGACCTCCATGGTTGGGGGAATTATTAAACAATAAATTTCATGTGATATATAAAAACATATTGGTATAAAATAAATTAAAATAAATTAATGGGGTGACCCCAATGTGGGCTCCCTTAGAAACCTTCTTATATGGTAGTGGTTATATGAAGATAATCACCTTGATTGGGCCATTTTAAAAACATTATGGGGCTTCTAGACTTTAGTATTGATAATATGAGGTTGGGGTGAGTGTACCCACCCATGGATATGTGAGTACCCAGGTGGGAATTCCTTGGGTATATTTATGGGTGGGTTTTATGTGTGAGGACTGACCTAGGATGTCTTTGGTAAAACATATAGGCTTTATTACATCAATAAATTGTGTTTCAAGATGATCCTATAATATAATTCCATGGAGTTTATAATGTGATCATTATAATTTTTTAGTATGAAATTCCGTCCAAGTGTTGTGTTCGAACCGATATATGAGTCTAAGATAAGGGATCATATATGTGGTGATCATGCTATGAAATAGCTTAGGGGATGTCATTGGGTGACCGAGTGATGTGTGGATCCTATTTAGGGGTAGTGTAGGGGAGTTTAAGGCATTTATTATTCGGGGTCACCATAGGAATCAAGAACTAATGGTGATGGTCATGGTGGGTAACTTTAGGGGCTAGCCTAAGAGACATGTGATGGGTTGTGTTTATGGCCATGACATGTGAGGATGATGTGTGCTATATGATTTTCCCAATGAGATATTATTTAAAAAATTTGTGAATTATATGGTTTTCTTCATATGGTAAGGGAATGACTCTGAGCACTAGTAAATATAACCCACCATAATAATTTCTCCTTGGTATATTCTCCTCTTTATCACTAACGATTCATATTAACCTACTAGAATTCATGGTTAGTGACTCAATATGAGATTATTGGGGAAATCATGATACCATTGGTATTTTTCTACTATTATCTAAATAATTTCATGAGTGGATGATCGCACATGATTTTGTGTATATTTAAATAGGTAATTTGTTTCAATGATTTTATATGGGGTTCTTGGAATTTGGGATTAAATAGTTTGAATTTATTAAATGTATAAATTATTGGATTCGTGTGAATAATGTATGAATAGGTATTAAGGGTGATGTAAACAAATTTTATTAAATATTTAAACCATAATATATGGTCATTATTGTAACACCCCAAGATTTCATAGTACGTTATTTATTCAAAGTAATTCAATAACTTGCACTGCACGCAACATTGAGTTCTAGCGCACCATGACTTACCAAACAAGTCATTCAAAAACAGTTATGAATAGTATTAACTGATTTTTTAACTTTATATAATCCTTATAATTTTAGAATCCATATTACGAGTTTCTTAGACATAATGTAATAACAAATACATTTTTTCAGATAAAAGAAGTATTTTTCAAAAAATGCAATTTTACCGCCTTTTAATGGCGAAGCCTTTTTAAATCAAATATTTAAAACTTTTATATATTCAATTTTACAAAATTAACTTCTTCTTTAGAATAGGGACATAAGAATTTAGTTTTGATAAAGTTTTTATGTTTTTCTGATAACTTTCATATTTGGGTGAATAGTGAAAAATATTATATTTTAACTGAAAACAACTTTTTAAATCAAAATAATTTATATTGATAAATTATACATTTTAATGGTTTGGAAGTATAAATAGATTATATTTTTACCATTTAATTAAATGATGGCCATTGTAAGTAATTTCACTTTGAAATTGGACATAAATTAGTGTCAAACTTTTAGTAGTTATTATTTCTTAAAAATACGCCTTCTGGTTTTGACAGCGGGAATTAATTTTAAATTAATAAATGAAAATTCTATGTTTTGAATTTGTTAAAATAGAATTCATTATTTAATTCTAAATATCAAAATTATCTTAGGGTGAAATTTTGGTATTTTTCTGAAAACTTTCAATTTTTGATGAATAGTGAAAAACACTGCGTTATAGTTTAAAACCGAATTTTTATTTAAATAATTATTTATATTATTTAAATTTATTTTAGGTAAAAATAGATAAATAATACCTATATAATTTCAATGTAATTCATTGGAGTCAGTTTATAATAATTTCATATATATAAATATTTTATTGAACTTGTCACCGTCTTTTACCCATCTCCTAAGAGAATTTGCAAATTCACATAAAACATAATTTTACCACTTCTGTGAGTGGAATTTAGAATATATGAGAGAAACAGCTAATATCAAGGATTAAAATGTGGTTTAATAAGATAAAAATATTTTTTTGGTGAATAGTAACTTTTTACTTTTATTTACCACAGTAAAAAGTAAATAGGGTAATTAAGGGTAAAAATGATATTATTATTAACCTAACACATGTACTAATTATATTGGATAAGTATAATTCGACCAAAAACAACCTTAGGAATAAAATATGAACCTCTTTAGTCCACTTGAATTAGATTATGAAATTTATTATTATTTAATTTAAAGAAGAGTTAAAAGAGTTAAAATCAAAGTTTAATAACTAAAAATTTTCTAATATAGGGTTATACATAATATAAATTATATTATAAATATTAATTATAAATATAAAGATACTTCCTACATAATGGTATTTTATTTATAATTTTTATACATTAAATAATTTAATTTATTTATGACACAATGATGGTTCAGTAATTACCTTATTAGTGAAATATTAAACTAATTGATATTATAAATACCCAAATAAATATAATTTGAGACTTTTAATGAATTAAACAAATTTTATAAGTTAATATGACATTATAGGGTTGATTAAATAAATTAGGTTCCAAGTAATAATGCTGTTATGAATTTAGAAAAAACAAAATACCAAATAGTGTCAAAATTGACATAAATGAGTTTTTAAAACAAATATTATATTATTAATTCATATTCTATTCCTAAAAATATAAGGTTCGGATAAAGGACTTATATAATGATATGTGTATCATTAATGGACCACTTGGGGGTCACTTGGAAGTATATAGTAATTTTATTAACTATATAATATAAAAATACAAAGTGACATGGTAAGTGTGAAACTAATTAACTAAGAGTTAAAACAAAAAGATAAGATTAATAAAGTGACCCAAACCTGTATAAAACTTATTGGTTGAGTTTTTTTAGACCTATAATCCCCTTAGACTTTGAATAATCTACTTTGGAGCCATTAGAAACCGAATATTATTTTATTATAAAATAATACTTTATGTTTTTCCTAAAGATCCCCTCCTCCCCCTTATAAAAGGACACCACTTCTAACCAATTACTCACAACTCTCAAGCCTTTTTTCTCATCCCAAATCTGCCCAATTAATCTCACTACATCCCTCTACTCCTCCTAAAAGCCTTACCTTAGGCAGAAGGAACTTCAAGAGTACTTTTTTGGTTCAAACCAAAGGGAGTTACCCAAATTAAAGGTAACGATTTCTCTTAGCTTCTTTTCTTTTATTTTACTTCTCCAACCCCTAAAATCTTTTTATTCTTTTATTTTGTTACAAAACCAGTATAATAAATATACTAGGATACTTTTATGATAAGTATTTGAACAAAACATACACACACCTCCATCTAATGGGTGAAGAACATAATGTTTCTGGGGATGGAAACCAAACGCCTCATGAAACGATGATTGTTCAATTATCTCCTACCGCCTCTCATGGTGGCCATTGTGATGGAACTATAATTAAATATGATATTAATGATATTTATTTTATATATAATATTCTTTATTTCCATTTTATATCATACCATTATTCATTTCATGTTGTATATATACGATAATTTCATTTGAGGAAATGCGAACTACCGCCCCCTCAAAGTGATATGACTCGTTCATACCATACATGGAACGTATAAAATATGGTGTTAATGAACTTAATTAACACATATAAGATATTATATTATTCTTTAATAATAATATACCTATGTATCATTTGGTTTTGATTCCTTTTAAAATGAAAAATGAAATAGAAGTAGCGTTCGTGCGTACGTACGGACTACCGTCTCCACGAACGCGTTGAGATTCATTCCCCATCTTATCCATTAAAATATAATTCTCATTTGATGATTAAAAATAATGTTTAATGACTTTATATCATTTTGTATATGAATAATATACAACCTATCCACAAAAAACATGGCTTATGTAACAAAACATATTAAAGAAAACGAGTAAGTTAACACCCGAAACGACGATAATACTAAGATATTATTAAAAAAGGCAATGTTAAAAGATCATATATGATATCAAAATTATATATATGGTTCTTATATAATTTAATAACAATGTTTTAACTATTATACAGGAGTTTAACATACCATCTACTAAGGAAAAGTACAAGGTAAGGGTTTATTTCACAATATCTTCATTATCTGAGGTTGTTTATACATAATTATCTATTAGGACCTCTTAATCATCCACATCCATGTTTCTCAAAAACGTATTTCAAATCATTCTTAATATTTTATAGACTATGGGTTAAAGTCATTTATATTGTTGTTGACTTTTTATAATATGTTTATAAAGGAATCTTTTCGTCGCTTTCCAAACAAGGTCCTTTTTAACCTTTTCGACAAAATTATGGTAAGAATCTCTTTTTTAACTTATACGGTGGGTGCGGCTATTTTCAGCCATTATAAAAATCTTCAAATCTTACCTTACAAAATTATAAGAATATTTTGAAAGTAAATGTTTTATTTTATAATTATGTGACTTTTAAATGATTTCAAAATGAAAATTTTAAGAATTTGTGAAAGGTACTCTTTATCAAGATTAGAATTTTAAATGTTTTAAAGATTTATCTTTCTAAATATTTTTAATTAATTTCCATGTCTTCAAAATGGTTTTTAAGGATTTATTTATATGAACATGAATGTTTTTAAAATGTTAATTCCTTTAAAAAGTTTCAAAGTGGTATGGGACACTTTGATTCAAAAATTTCTTTAAATGTCTTCCTTTCTAAATTGTGTGACTTTTAAAATTTTTCATGATAAAGGTATATTTCTCTCAAAGAGTTTTAAAAATAATTTTCATCTATGTCAACATCCTTTTATGGATTTTAAATTTGTTTGAAGATGATTTATTATGATAAAAATCTTCCATATTGTATTTAAGGTTTTGTGATATGTTTGACTATGGATGTGTTATTTGTATACCATTCATGGTTTATGGAGAAAGTATTGACATTTCGTATTCTAGTTTTAATACGAATGTTTATGTTATGTTTAAACTTGTTCATATGAGGAATGAATTGGACTTAATATGTGATGGGTGGAGCCCGCTATAGCTCCTCGATGCATCGATAGGTCTCATGAGACAAACTAGTGTCTTGGCACAAGGCTTTGACAAAATCTTATTTGTAGTCTTGGCACGAGACCTTGACTATGTGGTTATGATAGTCTGACATTATGCATTCTGACATTATGAAAGTGATTATTGATATTTCATGTGATTATTCGACTAGTATAATATCCATGTGAATAAGTAAATGGCATTATTTCATTTTATTTTTTCCATATTATGCTGAAGTTCAAGTTTAAAAGGCTTTTGTTTTAGTTATACATTGCCTTAAATGTTTATGCTTATTTATGATAGTTTTTGCTATATTGTTATCCTTACTAGGCATCTGAGCTAACCCCTTTCTATGTTTTATTTTTCCCTGGATGTGAAGAAGTATTTTATGAATGACCTATAGGGATAGTATGAGGGGATATGAGTGTGGTCTATGGAGAAAATATGTTGTTGTAGTTTTTCATTTTAACATGTAATGCAAGACATATGAATGTGTCTAGTGATTCCAAGGATACTAAACTAATCGGCCTTTCAAGACTCGATATTTTGTGATCATTCCAATGTTATGTAATAATGAACCGACTCTGGGTAACTAGGGTCAGGGCGTTACAATTATGAGTTTAGTCATTTATACTAATATGGATGAAATTGTAAAACCAGTTATAAATTGTTATAATTAATTAATTTTGGCATTATGTCTTGATATGGGTTATTGGGAGATATTATGAGCATGGTAGAAACATTTATATTCTTATTCAGGGATTTCTAAGATAAATTTAAAGGGAATAATTCCTTTAATGTGTTTAGTAGTCCCTTGAGCACAACCCCTTAATTTTTTGGATATATAGGTCATTATAATTTTTCTCATAAATATGGGTGGTTGGAATTTTAAATTATGTAAATTGTTTTATTAATTTAAAATAACTATTGATGGGATCAAGTGTCAAGGTTCTTAATAGATTCTTTTTATTAGATTGATTCCACAACCATTGATGGATGGGGTAATGTTTATAAAATATATCCTTCCAAATATATAGTCAGGTAGTGGTATATATGAAATGAAAATGAATGAATTTGGTGACCATAAAATATGTTCCCATAAACAAATAATTATAGGGAAGTGTGTAGTTTTAAGGTGAGTGGTATGAGTGTGCCATGACAAAACCTTGAATTTCTTTATAGCCTTCAGGAAAGTTGAAATGAGTGTGGGATAAGTGTTCCACAACAAAGATATGTGAGTTCCCTAGTGTATATTCTATTTTTAGATTTATGGGTAGGTTAGGTTCATAGGGAATGACCTAAGATGACATTTTTAATTGAGATATGATTTATTCCATCCCACAAGAATGTTCCATATTTTGATTATCCTCTAAAGAAAATTCAATCTATAATGTGATCATTATAATTTCATGGGATGTTATTTTATCTAAGTGACGATTTTTACCTAAGTTATTAGTTTGAGACAAGGGATCCTGTTTATAATGTTTTTAATATGTTATCACCTACAATACATTATTGGGTTCCATAGTAATCTAATGATGGTAGAGAGGGGTTGTGAATAGGAGCTACAAGCATCAATTATTATTAGAACCTTAAATTCTATGAACTAATGGTGATGATCTAGGTTGTGTGTTTAAAAAGGTATACTTGGAAATGTGTGATGTTTTTAGGTGAGTGGATAACCAATTTGATGATGATGTGTGTTTTATAATGATCTTGAGGATAGAGGATTCTCCTTGTGTGGGAATTGTATGGGTTTCTAGGTAGGGTGTGGGAATACCCCTAATTTACATATAATGATACTAGTATCCTAGTAGGATGATGGACCACCAATTATTTTATGGATGTGGAATGTTTTTACTAGTTTGGGAGAATCTATATTTATGAATCATGATGATGTGCTTCATTGTAAAGGATTTTCTACCACTCAGTTTCCAAATGATTAGATTCATGGGTGCATAGTGTCTTCCCCTAGGCTATAAGATGATATTTTTCTTGAGTAGGGAGAGTCTAACCCTAGTTTTCAGAGGATAATAGTATCATGGGTATGGTATTTTGGACTCCATGTTTCTAAATGATGTCTTTTCAAAGGTAGGGTGTGTCTTCTCCCCCCATGTCTCTTGAAGATATGTTCTTCCTAACGGGGTCACTCTGACCCTATATCCCAAATGACGTGGAAAATATTTCATTGTTGGGTGAGGTAACTCCCTTGAACTTAATATGAGGTTACATATGAGTCTTAGGTTGTGTTATTATATTCCCTAAGTTCTAGATGTGGGTTTTCATGATAAGAGAAATGTTGACACTGGAAAACGTAGGCATTATCTATCCTGGGTGGAACATTAGAACATGAGGATCAAAAATTTTATTTTTTTATATTCCACCACTTTTTTTAGCATGAAACAAATGTATACATTGTTCTTACTGGTAATGTTATAGACCCCATTTTTGGTTCCCCACTGAGTTTTAATGACATCCTAATCAGTTAGCCATGTCACATGGGTTCATAAGAAGATATCACTATTCAATTGTTCAAGGAGGAAAAAGTTTCAATATTGGACTGTTAACTATGATAAATTAGATAATGCCATAATATTGATGTGATGAGGCTTGAGGTTGGTAGTATAGACTCCTATATATTTTTTATTTATCTTGTATTTATAGTCAACTTAGAGGGTGATAATTGTTTATATATGCTGGTATGAATTTGTATCTATATGATTCCATATAATATTGGATATAGAATGTTATGTTTTATTAATTATATGTACATTGATTATTATTCAAGGATGATGGTTGCTTTATTCCTCAATGTGTTTATATTGATATGAATTTACAGTCTCCCCATTGAAACACCCAAAAACCTAACATCTATTCAGTATCCTATGTCATATATACACATGATATCATATTGTTCCATTAGTTGAGATGCCCATTAATGTTCATCATCCATGGGGTTCCATATTAATCTTCCAATGAGTTAACTATCTAGTGATATAAGGGAATCCAAGGTATTCTCTTGGGGAGTACACACACATGGGTTCTTCATTATGGATCATTAGGACATGTTTAGAACACATAAAACTGTATATTTATTTTTCATCTATTATCACTAACTCTGTGTGTTATTTAGTTGTATTAGTCCATTTTGAAGGTTTTTAATTTATATAATAATTATTTTTCTTATTTTTGTAGTTTTTTTCTTACACTTACAAGTTATCTAATTATAACCATGATGTATGTATAACCTATTTGTAATGGAATTTTATATGTTTATCATGATGATTTTACTTCACTATTTGATGGAAGAAAGCCATCTCTTACTAACTTACCTGTTCACCATCTATGTTTTTGGATGCCTTTGGTAATCGGGATGTATGACTAAAGTACTGTGATTACATGTCTCATTTGTAGTGTATTATTTGGGATGCTAGTATTTATAAATGGTATTAAATCATATATAAATCACTCAGGGGTTTGAGAATTTTGAGTAGATATGAGTCATAAACACTAAGAATCAGGAAATCACCCATAAATATTCATAGATAGCATAATTATGGGGGGAACCAATGTTTCTAGTGTAATTATAGGATATTTTCATTTATTTATTTCTAGATAGTCTCAAAAAATAAATCTAAAGATTAATTAATGTAGTCATTATCTAGGAACTAGTTGGTTGAAATGTTTCATTCCTTCATGTGTTTGTGTTATATTATTTAAAGAATTGATTAATGAATCATATTAATTAGATATTTAACAAAAATAAATAAATATTTCTTTATTATATTTTTGTTTTTAAAAAATACATTAACATGAGAAAACAATTGATTCTTTGATAGTTAACATTTATTATAAATATTTTATAGTTCAATTATTTTATGTTATACCCAAAACATGTTCTATTTGGTTCAGAGATATAATTTAAGCATGTGAAATAGGTTAAAAAGAATTTTTTCATAAGATTCATTAATAATGAAAAATATCATTTAATTGGAAGAATAATGATGGGAATAAGTTTATACCTAGCCCTATTAATGCATAAAATGGACATAAAATCAACATATTTTAGTATTGTGTTGATTAAATAAGTGTATATTGAGAAATGATAAGGGTTAATTATTGAAAAAAATGAAATCATGCATGTAAGTTGTTGAAGAATATATATGGGATAAAACATAAATGAAGAGTATTGTTACAAACAAACCCTAGTACCACATACTGGTTCTTCGAGCCAGTTCTCTACATAAAATCTTGTTTACCTCCCCATATGGCAGAGGATGCCGACTAACAACAAGTGTCAAAATATATGACATGGGGAGACTATACCCTCATTTTCAAATCCCATATATAAATAAATGATAACCAAATGATATAACCAATAAAAATAATAATACCATAACCAATACAGACTAGTATCCCCCAATAAACCAAAATATGGTAAATAATATCCAATCTAAAGTAGTAGATATGTCATGACATATATGTGTCATGTGTCAATATGAAAAACCTGAAATAAATAATCACTAACAACTCCACAATATAGTGTTGGCATAATGTCTGGTTCCCCCATCCATGATCCCTACTAACTCAACTAACTATCATAGGGCCATTTCCATTACCCTATCAAGGATACATGAAGTCTATTCGGGTACTGATCAGGTAGCCTGAGTAGGGTGTGAGTATAACTTAGTAGGAAACCAACAATGGTGTCTAAAAGAATATCCATCCTATAAAAATATATGTAGTAGTATACATAATAAATTTAAATACATTTAATAGTTAAAATATTCCATTTTAATTAAATTAACCATATAAATTTCTTAGGTTCGCGATGATAGTCGAATCATCAATACCTGCTTTGTCCCATGCCATAGGCTGAACCATATCACATAGGGAAATCAATATTCATTAAAAAATGGTCTATCATTATTTATAAAAATACAATTTCATAACACAAATACTTTGAACTCCAATTCATTTCAAATATTATGGGCCTATAATGTCATGTATTCACCCCTTGAGAATTTGGATCATCAATCTATGTCCCATAACTCATTATTACCACATATGTGTATTTGGATCATTAGTCCCTATCCCACACTCTTTATCACATATGGGTAGTTTGGGAATCATTCTTTATCCCACACTCATCATCCTATATATAAAAATATATATAAACCAAGTTTAAACACGATTAACCTTCTTAACATACATTCCCATCATGGTGTGCCATTTCAATTATGAGAACAATCATTATTATTTACATTAATCACATGAAATAATATGATAAATTCACCATTAATCCATTTATCATCATTTATCCATTACCTATTGACCTATAAATGTTAGGACAAGCAAACCTTTCATTACCATTTTCACCAAATACCAAAATCCATTGATTAACCAATTTCATAATCACATAATTAATCAATAGAATAATTCCCCATATTCCAAAAATTTCATAATCACAATTCCAACCAATTTCATTATCCCATCATTTACCAATTTCATAACCACATTTTTAATCAATTGTAAAATTCAATTTAGAATGAAATTTCCTAACATTTCAGTAGTATTTTCATAATTACATGCTGAAAATTATAATGAAGACAATGTGAATTGATAATTATACCACCTACCTCAATATCGTTGATGAAATCTATCCAAACCTTAAATCATAAAATTGAATGAAATGATCAAAACTACCATGATGTGAAAGATCTTGGACCAAAAACTAGGATCAAGATAAAATAGAACAACATCCATAAAAACGTAGATATAAACCATTGCTAATTGAGGAAATATTATCCTTCTTCATCTAAAATGAGAGATGACAGATGGAGAGGAATTCAAATGGGGAAGAAATTACTTACCATTAGAGAGATGATCCTTCAAAAAATATCTGATTCATCATGAAAAAGGTTAAATGATCCATGAAACCTTATAGAGAGCTTCAAAGTTTGGAATAATAGGTTTGTGGACAATGTAGGTTGTTCAGGGATAATAACTAGGGGGTTCAAGAAATTAAAATAAATTTTTTAGGGACTAAAAACTTTCATGCATAGTTTCCTGGACTAGGGAGCATGGTTTTTCAAATTTCCACCTTAGACATGAACCTCACCTTAGGGGATGGAAAGTTAATAATAAGTGGGTTCATGGTTTGAAAAACATTTTTCCAACCATGAAAATCCCATTGTCTCTAGGGTGCATTATTTGATGGGTTGGGCATATGGATTCAGAATATTGTGCACCAACCGTACACTACCAATACACCATCCAAGAACTTCCAAAATCCACCTTAATGCACCCAATAAAAGCCGTAACACAACTATGACTAAAATAAGGTAAAAGAGTACCTAAAAATGTTCCCAAGGAATCTCTATAAAAGGTTAGGATCTTAAAATATCCCCACCATATAACATATCATCCTTGAGATGTACTCTTAAGAATCTCTAATATTATGAGGTAAAAATAATAGGACACTATACCCACATATCTATTTCATTCTCCCTTTTTCCTCTTAAACATGTTCATGTTTCTACAATACTTGAACTATAAGCATGACCATTCCCTACAAAACAATCTCTTTGTGATCCATAACACAAATTTGATGCTTCTCAAAGGATGCATCAACCTTAAAAGAAATCTCATCACCATTGATCACATAATAAGAGTTGGGGTGATTCTATCGAAGCCATGACAGATGAAAAATATCATTCGTAGTATTATACCTCTGTGGAAGAGGCAACCGAAATTCCATTGGAATGATTCTATCTATAACCTCAAACGGTCCAATAATCTTAGGTGCCACATGCCCTTTCTTTGAATCCTATGGTGACCCAATCTATGAAACACCATAAGTAATATATGATTACCCAATGTAAACTAGAGGTGTTTTTAACATAGATTAGTTTACTATTTATACAAACTCTAAGCCATATCAATACATTTTTATTTAATTAAACCTTCTATTATGTCTCCTACATGAGACTCACTCCTAACAACTCTAAATCACCTCCCTTCACCCAATATAGAGGTGATCTTCATGGAATATAATAAGGAGCCTCATATGGTTCCATATATATAGTAACCTACTAACTATTTGTATAAGTGATCTCAATGAGTAATAAGGGCTTATACCAATAACCACCAAAGTCCACAACACATTCCTATGGAATATTCTCTCAAACCTATACAGAATGTTCCAACTACCCATATATTGGTTGGTGGAAGACATAATCAAAAATACTTATGCACCAAGAAACTTATACAAACCAATCTAGAATAATGAAGTGAAACATGAGTCATAGTCTGAAACAATACTCCATGGATCCTCTTGCAGATGCACTACCTCCTAAACATACAAGTCTCCCATCTAATACATTTCAAAATTCTCCCAGATTGGAAATAAATTTACTAATTTTGTTAGTCGATCCACTATCAATAAAATATCATAAATCTTTGGAGTCACCCTTAGAATACATACCACAAAATACATTGTAATATCATACCACTTTAATTCTAAAATTTCCAATAGATATAGTAAACCACTAGTTCATTGATGTTTGGTCTTCTCTTATTAAAAGGTGTATCATCGTGTCAAAGATTCTGCAATCTCCTTTTTTATCCTTGGCCACCACAACTTTCAATCTTGGTTAAATTAAATTTTGGTAAAACCTGTATCTACCTCCCACTTTGGGGAAGAAAATTCAGGAATTGGATCCTATCACATGCTTGTAGGAACAAATATACGGTCTCATAAATAAATGATATGATCCTCATCTATGGTTCAATATGAAGGTGACTCTCCACCTTCAAGGATTTCCCTCATGTCCAAACACTTTGGGTCCTCATACTAGTTTTCTCTGATCTAGTTCAAAAGTGTAGACTCCACTAACACTGAGATGAGTTTCATCCAAAAAATTCATCATCTTTAACTCAGAATGAGACTCCCCAACTACCTAAGCCTGATTTTTCCAGCTTAATGATTTAGAAACATTGTTTCAATATCAGGTGTATATTCTATCTCAAAATAAAAATATTTCACATACTAAACCCATATCCACTCTTAGAAATACAAATATCATTGTGAAAAGATATACTTTATTATATTTTTATTGGTATATAGATTGAACATTTCTCCCAATAGATAATGTAACCAACACTTCATGGGATAAACCATAGAAGCTAACTTATGGTTTCCTGCAGGGTATTTCGGGTCATCTGGCCTTAACTTTCATTGACCATTCTCAACAACTCGATCACCCTACATCAAAACTTATCCAATACCAATCTTGGATGCATAAAAAACCTTATAATCCTACCATAGATTATGTAGGATCATGATCAGTGTAGTATTAAATTGCTTCATCATCTCTTGTAAATCCTTTTGACATGCTTCAGGCCATTCAAACATAAATCCCTTTTATTGAACATTGAAATTGGCAATTCTAAGTAGAAAAATACCTAGATGAAACTATGATAATAACCCACCTATCTAAATAATATTTGTATATCAAAATAATTCTTGGGATAATCCAAATAAACAATAGAATGCACCTCCTATGGGTCCTCTAACATGCCTTCCTTTGAGATGATGTATCTCTAGAAATGTTTTCAGTTTATTAAGAATTCACATTTAGATAGTTTAGAGTATAAAAGAAGGTCCCTAAGTGTACTCAATATGATTTAAAGATGTTTTGAATACCTTCATGATTATAGGAATACACCAATATTTATCTGCATAAACAACCAAAAACTAATCCATCTATGGGTGGGAGATTCAGTTTATCAAGGCCATAAACACTATTGAAGAATTGATCAGTGAAAATTTCATCCTTCTAAACTCATAAAGGTTATCCCTGATTTTGAAATATGTTCAGGGTATATCATAAGGTCTAACTCTCAAGTCATGATACCTTAACCTCAAGTAAACCATGGAGGAAAAAATTCTCTCAACTAGTTGAAGATATCATCAATAAAAGGAAGAAGATACTAGTTATTTACCTTCATCCAGTTAAAAACATATTAATCAACACATAAAAACAATGACTTTTCAACCTTCTTATAAAGATGGATTGTAGAAACCCCAAAAAGATAGACTTGGATGGAAAAATTCCTTATATATAAACTCTTCTAGATGAGTCTTGATCTCTTAAATATCTACTGGTTCCATTCAAAAAGTTGTAATGGAACCTGACTCAGCTCCATACATGATCTCTATTGTGAACTATATATCCCTCTTAGGTGGAAGACCTAAGAATTTTTCAGGAAACATGTCCTAAAACCTATCTTTTATGGGTGGAAAGACACCTTTCTTCTTACCCCCATCATTAAGAAATGGACTTGAAAACTAGGTGGTGTGCTCTAATGGTTTCTAATAAACATTCCCAGCACAACTTTCTTGGATATCCTACACTCTATAATGAACATAATTTTTAACCTTAGGAGACGTAAAGTCCAATCTTGTATGGTAACAATATATGTGGGAATAGTAAGATTCCAAATAGTTCATACCAAAAATCAATTAAAATCCTAACATCTCAATGATGTAATGATCCAATGGAAAGTTACACTCTCTAACCTTGAGAGAAAACCCCATTCATAAATTAATGGATCTCAATCATACTCTAAACGGTGTATCGATTTTTATAAAATCGCTCACAAAATAAACTATTAGACTCAACCCATTAACATGTTGTGAATATATATAATAATTAGAGGATCTTGTATCAAATTAGTAAGTAGAAATTTTATAAGATATAAGAATAATACCTCTATGTGTCGATTAACCATCCTCTATATCCACTAGTACAAGATAAACCTCATGAGATTGTATTATCCCGCTTTTGTGTACTATAGTATATGTAACCTAAGAAGCAGTAATCTACTGATATGGGTACTCTTTCTCTAATGAACCACATATAGTACCGTGATTTCCATGGCCATATGAATTCCAATGGCCAGACTAATATGGGGTAGATTACCCCCTTCCAATACTCTAATTCTGCCAAGCACCTTCATCATTACCCACATATCATGGGTTCTTGTAGAACCATTATATATTTCCCCTAATACTAAAATATTTACATTCTACCAGTGTTTGGGGGAACTGTTGATGAATGTGAACTGACCTACCACACTGGTGGAAGATCAGTAGGGTAATGTTTTGTATAACTGGTCCTTCCCCCTGGCCACTCTACATTCCATTGCTCTAGTTAACACTCTCATAGTGATGCTTCCTACCCTCAAAAGATATACCTCCTATTAATCCAATAGAAACCACCTACATATAAATAAAAACCTTCATCATTTTACCCTCATAAATTAGATCCTGATTCACCACTTCTCAAAACTTTTTCATATGGAAAGTATTAATATGGGACTTAATCTCACATTTAATCCCATTCAAAATATGTTTCACCATAGCCACCTTAACTTCTTCCAACACTAGAAAAAAGAAATATAAATTAGTAAAGTGACCAACATAGTCTATCATGGGTATTATAACTTGGGATGACCTCACAAACATTGTTTTAATATCATGCCTTAGTGTGTCAAGTTAAAATTTCTCAATGAACTTATCTTGAATTTCCTTCCACTCCATATTATCCGATTTCCATCCTAAGTCTAGATTTCCCACCAATGATTCTCTTGACCATGTAACATATAAGAAATAAGATTGTGTATTTTTTCATCTTGAGTATCTAAGTGGTAAATAATCGTCTAGATAAATTCATTCCAGAACTCATATGCTTCATGTCCACCCTCTCTAATAAAATTCAAAGGGTTCTATAACTAGAACTATCTTGTCAGGTTGGGAATAATCTTCATAACCTGACCTAGGTCTCATTACATGAACTGCATAAAGAAAGAAATTTTATAACTAAACATCCCTCCCTTCCCTTTACTTAGAACTATCAGATACTCATGTTCCTATACTGGAGGCACATTTCCAACCATTTCCTCAAATTTTCCTATCAAGAAACTTTGTCAAGGAGGCATATCTATACAATTCCAAACACACATCTTTGGATAATGTAAAAATAATTGAACTATTTAAATAAGTTGGATTCTCATAAATCCATAACAAGTCATCTCTCATACCCCTCCCACTATCAAAACTGACTAACTATCACTTTGATCAACCATTCCTTATCTAGGTTATGTAAATTAAATGGGATTTTTTTTCATAAATTATGGTTTCTCATTAGACACCCATATATCAATTTTAATTAACATGTCTAGCATTAATTAAAATTTTCAATTTTATATTAGGCACCATTTTAACTTAAAATTAACATTAAAGAAAAAACATTCATTTAAAACAGTCACCTGAAAACCTACTTTTCTGTGTGTGACTATAATTAAGCATGTCATAATATGTCATGATTGCCTATAATGGTTCATTTACACATAATTTCCAATACATACTAGTACAAAAATACAACTATCAAAAGAAAATTAATAACATCACACACAATGTGAATCTATATAAGTGAAATAAAATCAAACTATAATAATTAACATCAATAACAACAATACCACCCAGGGTACATGGATTTTCCCCCATACATGGGTTATCTAATCCTCTAAATGATATCATAACCAAGGCCCAAATAATCATATTTTACTCTCTTACTTTCCCAAATATAAATATAAAATGAAAGAAAATTAAACTCCATTTGATAGAGCTTTATAATGTCAAGACTTGGGTGCCACATATAGTTACCCCAACCACGTTCCCTACATGAACTCAAGTGAACCCCAATACTCCATAGGGTTCTAACATTTAGTAAGGGATAAATATAGAAAATGGGGAGAATATAAACTCCGGTAAAGAAGAAAATAGAAAAAAAAGATAAACAATAACCAAATGATATAACTAATAAACAGAATAATACCATTACCAATACAAACCAGTATCCCATGATATAACTAATAAGGGAAATAAATCCAAACTAAAACATACATATTTCATTCCATAAATGTTTCATGTGTCAATATGAAAAAAACAAAATAAATACACACAAAAAACTCCCCAAGTGGGTCATGATATCATGTCTAGTTCCCTCATCCATCCTCTATCCCAAATCAACCATCTATCATAGGGTTATTTTCCATGCCCTGCCTTATAATAATTAAGTATATTTGAGTATTGATCAGGAATCATGAGTTTTCTATGAGTACAAATCAATAGGCCACCACCAAAAATGTCTATAACAATATCAAGTTTATAACTGTGAATGCAGTTGTGTAAAGAATAAAGTACAATTAAATAAATTGTTACCATGTTCCATTATTAATAAATTGGCCACATACATATCGTGGGTTCACGATGACACCCAAAATATCAATACCTTCTTTGGCCAGTGCTGGAGTTTGAACCATATCACATAGGAATATCACAATTCATTACAACATGGGCATTCATTATTCATTAAAATCAAATTTCATAACATGGATACACAGAACACTAGACTAATGACTATATCATGGGCCTTAATTGATTGATAATCGTATCTCCGAAATCAACAATAGAATTATTTCATGGAATCAATTTGGTTTTATTAAAGGAAGATCTATACAAGATTGTATCTGTTTAGCCTCTGAATCCACTAACCTGTTGAACAGAAAAACCAGAGGCAGGAATGTGGCCATTAAACTCGATATAATGAAGGCCTTTGATAGCATTGTCTGGAACTTTATCTTTAAAGTGCTTAGAAATTTTGGATTCAATGAGACCTTTATCAACATAATTAGCACACTTTTTAATTCAGCTCATATCTCTATTCTTCTAAATGGTACTCCTAGAGGATACTTCAATTGTTCTAAAGGGGTCAGGAAAGGATACCCCCTCTCGGCTATCCTTTTCTCTATTGATGAAGACTACCTTAGTAGACTCATCTCCCAAGCTATTGGAAATGGTAAAATTAAGCCTATCTCTGCTTCTAGAAACGTGAATGCCCCATACCATTTGTTATATGCTGATGACATAATCATTTTTTTAAAAGGGGACAAAAGAAACTTAAGCAACCTTAAAACCATAATCTCTCACTATGAAGAAGTCTCTGGTCAACATATCAACTGGCTGAAATCTTTTATTTACTTTGGAAAAAACTATCCCCCTGGGCGGAAAAGTAGCATTACAAATATGCTCGGTATTAAGGAGGGCTTCCCCCCCTTCAATTATCTTGGGGTTCCCATTTTTTGGGGTAGACACAAAGAGATTCATTTCACTACCATTTTTGATCAAAATCTTCGACACCTCTCCTCCTAGAAATGAAGAAATCTCTCAATGGCAGGGAAAAATTTCCTTGTTAAATCCACAATTGTTTCTAAATTGGTCTACGCCATGATGATATATAAATGGCCGGCTAGTCTCTTAAAACACATCAATGTTTCCATTAAAAACTTTTTCTGGACGATAATCACTATGGAAAGGAAATTAGTTACCATACCTTGGTCCACGTGCTATAGGCCTATTGAAAAAGGAGGTATTTGAATAAAAAACCTCAATAACTTTAACCAGTCCCTCCAGGCGAATCTTACGTGGAATCTCATTTGTAACAATTCACCTTCCACAGACTTCCTTCTAGCTCGTTTCCTTGGAAAAATCTGAAGAAAAATGCATAACTATCTCACGTCCTTCATATGGCCATCCATTAAATGTACCTTCAACTACATTATGTCCAATGCTAGATGGATGGCCAAAAGAGACTCGAATTTAAATTTTTGGCTCGATAACTGGACTGGAATGCCCTTGATTTCCATAATTTCTTCCTCACAACTCCCTGTGCATACTAGTGACACCATTAAAAACATTATGAACATGAAAAATACTCCCCTTCTTGAAGAGATTAAAACTATTGTTGATAATTACCATTTCTCTATTAATGTGGATTTCCTGATCTGGGAACCTTCACATGATGGGATGCTTGACTCGAAGAGTTTTTACAAACATTTTTACACCAATGATATGAAAAACTTTAGCTGGATTAACAACTTCAATAAATCCTGGATTAAACCTTCAAGATTTACTGTTGTTTGGCATATTGCTCATGGTAGAATTCCAACGGACTCCTACTTACAAAATTTTGGAGTCAAACTTTGCTCTAAATTCTATATGTGTAATCAACATCGTGAAGATATTAACCATATTTTCCTTTCTTGTGATACGGCTAATGATCTTTGGAATTTTATCTTTAACATCTTTTAATGAAACTGGTTGTTTCGTAGCTCTCTAATATCTCAGGTTTTAAAATGTCTAGAGAAATCCGACTCTCAACAAATCAAGAACATATTTGTGACAGAAATTGCAGAGCTTCTACATGTGATCTGGTATGGCAGTAATGAATATACCTTTCGCAACAGTTCTTTCAATATCAATGCAAGAAAAATGAGAATTTTTATTTCTACCTAAGAGGCGGCCTCAATACAGAAGGATCAATGTAACAACTCAGTCAGAGATTTGGTGATCCTACGACACCTTGGGATTGTAGGTAAATATCCTCACCCTAAATTAATGCTTGAAGTTTATTGGAATCCCCCCTACATGATGGATCAAAATCCATATAGATGTCACCTCTAAAGGCAACCAGGCCCAGCGGGTTATGGAGCCATCTTTAGAAATCAGCTGGACTGAGTCCTCGGTTGCTTCTATTGATCATGTGGTATTGCTACCTCCCTAGAATCTGAGATGCTCAGCATCATTCATGCAATCTCATTTTCCAAGCTACACAACTGGAACAATATATGGATTGAAAGCAACTTCTCCACTACCGTCTAGGAATTCTAAAAGGGTACCATCCACCTAGCCTGGAATCTCATTTCCCCCTAGATTGACTGTCAGCACTCTCTCTCCTCCTTCAACTTTATTACTATGCACACTTACCAGGAAGCGAACATAGTTTCTGATGCCCTTTCCAACATGGGATTTGATAAGGACAATACCTAGAGAGAAGATCTTCCCCCTGAGCTTCTTCCTCTTTATATGTGGGATGTAAAAAAAATTCCTTCCTTTATACTTGTGTACCCCCTTTCTTTTTTATAATAAATTTTTTGTTTTAGTATTTGACCAAAACACCACCTTTAAAATAAAACTATATCATGGGCCTTTATTGTCATGTATATAACCCCATGGGTATTTAGATCATCAATACCTATCCTAAATCTCATTTTTATCACATATGGGTATTTGGAACATCAGACTCTATCCCACACTCATTATCACATATAGGTATTTGGATGAACATTTCTTGTCCAAAAAATCTATCACATATATCAAAATATATATAAAACAAGTTTAAACATCATTATCCTTTTTAACATACATTAACATCAAGTTGTACAATTTAAATTATCAAAAAAAAATCATTATTCCCCACTTTAGTCACATGGAATAATATGAACAATTCACTGTTAATACATTTATCAACATTTATTCATAATCTATTAACCCATCAGGGTTAGTCCAAATATCCCTTCAGTTACCATTGTCACTCAATTAAATAATCCCTTTATTAACCAGTTTCATAATAACATAATTAATCAATTTAATAATTCCCAAAATTATAACAATTTCATAATCACAATTGTAACCAATTTCATTATTCCAACATTTTCCAATTTCATAACCACATGTTAAATTAATTGGTCAATTAAATTTATATATAAATTTCCCAACATGGAAGCTAAAATTTAAAAACTACATGAATTAAATTATAATCAATTATATGGTAATTGATAATTAAACAACATAACTCAAGATCGTTGATGGATGTTCTCCAAAATGGAAATCCCCAAATTGAATTGAAATATAAAAACTTACACGACACTAAATATCTATGACCAAAACCAAAGATCCTAATCAAATGAAGCATAATCCATAAAAACTTAGATCTAAAGAATCACTAATGGAGGAAAACATACACCTCTTCATTGGGAAAGAGAGATATGAGAGAGAGGATACCAAACAAAGAATAAATTACATACCAAATATTCTTTAGAAACCTAGTTCTAAAATATAATTTTTAGGAACCAAGAACAACTTAAAAATGGATTTAGAAATCCATTTTAAAACCAAATCACTATTTAAAATATCATAATTAATTAATAAATAAATTATGGGAATTTCACAGAAATTTAGTGTTCATGACCATATAAAACAAACTTTCCAGCATAAAATGTTGGAAAACACTTCATATTAAATTTAAATCAAGATAAAACCATCCCTTTTTACAAAAAAACACAATAATAACACAAAATATTATGATAATATATCCATAAAAATATTTAAAACCATAAGAAATCATAGTTCATGTGTTCAAAGACTAATACAAGGGGAAACTGACATTAATCTCAATACATCCATAAGATAAGAATTATTACAACCATAAAAGGAAATAACCATTGTTAAGGGACTAGGTTGATTCTAAAAATTAGAAAATCCCAAATTATAATTGGATGAGGAGAAGCCTTAGGATTCCATGACCAATTGAGGCTAAGAACACAGAAGAAAAAATAAAAATAAGTGGTCAATGTGAATTTTTAGGAATAAATCATACAAAATATAGAGATAAAACCAAGAAATCCTCATTGAGGAGGAGGAGAGGAAAATTTGGGTTCCTGAGGGTCAAATTAGATGTGTGATAAGGGAAAAAATACACTAAAACACTTAAATACCAATTGGGGAAAGGGTAAGAAAACTATTTAGAAAACAATTAGACACAGACCATGACACAAACCAACTAGAAATAGTGTGGTTCTGTTTTTCTAGTAACTCCTATGATGTAACTATATATACTATGTAATGATGGCCCTAAAAATTTAATAGTTACTACCCCACTCCCCCCCAGGCCAATGACATAACCTCCCACACTAAGGTGTGGATACCTTTTTAAAAAACTTCCACAACACAACCTGTGTCATCGAGCACCTCAAATAGGATAAACTGAGGATATCAATACCCTAACACCTAGGATGTTTCATCATGTGATATATCACAAATCACCATTGGAATTATCTTCATGATGTAGTGAAATGTGCTATAATTTGGTCGACCTAGATGTGAGGTGTCACGACCCGACCCAACGGGGCTCGAGCCGCGACTCCCCAAGCCCGCCTCCAATCGGCCAGAGGCTGGAGACCAGCACCGAGTAGGCTATCACACACATGGGAGACATTAGCCTAAGGTACCTATACACATGCACCCACAAACACCTCCATGAAACAGTGTAGAGATATAGAAACTAAAAAGTAAATGCATGCATACAACTATCACACAACCAGAGTAAAGAATAAGTACAAAGGGAAAAATTGGGCCCACCAAAAGAAAACTACAAAGTGCGTCCAACTTGCTCTGAAGAAGGGGAACGCTGCCACAAACACCCACCGGAAAGCTCCCTCGACACTGCACCGATAAACACCGCGGCCAATCTCACTCACTCAACTTCGCCTGCTCCGGGTCCTCCTGGGACTCCGTCAAAAGGACTGTGGTCTGCACAAGACACAAACATGTGCGGGTAAATCATGTGTAGTGGTGAGTATAAACATACTTAGTAGGCACCCCAAAAACCCAAAAACAAAGGGAGAAACTGAAAGGCAACAGTCCGCTCATCCTAGCCAGAGGGAACCCAGACGAGAGAGAAACTCCATCTCATGACCATCCTCGGCTAAACACAACTAGGAAACTCATCTCAGGTGTACGCCCAAACATACACCTTGAACAATCCAGATATACTCAGCTCACGCCACAAAGCCACAAGAGGTATCGACCTCATCACTAGCAACTGTCCACAACCAGGAGAGTACACCACACGAACACTGTCATCCCAGATGACACTCATCCAAGAGATTCACTCCATCGGGTTTCTCACAAACCTCTTAGACGCTCACCTGAGAGATCACGCTCATCGGATAACATCACCGAGGAAACCTCACTGAAACAATAGAACCACCAAACTCCTAGGATAGGGGATCGATCCTAGGGTCTGCTAGGGGATACCAGAACCCACTCCAGTATATGAAGCTCACAGATAGGGGATCACTCCCAGGGTTCGCTGGGGGATACCACGACCCAATCTAGCATATGTAGTTCTCACAGATAAGGGATCACACCCAGGATCCGCTGGGGGATACCACAACCCGATCTAGTGCTAGAGAGAAGAATGTCACATAGATAGAGGATCATTTCCCATATAAAGGTGGTCACGATGATATCGGAACCCTATCTGGTATAAATCACGATGTAGGGGATTGAACTGATGATGCCACAACCTTACCGAAACCACGCGCTGAGTAGGGGATCGCATAACCAATGATACCGCAACCCTACTATACACCTCATACTGAGTAGGGGATCGTATACCTGATGATGTCACAACCCTACTGAGCACAGACCACTGCATAGGGGATCATATTCCCGATGATTCCACAAACCCTACAGGGTTAACCTGCTAGATAGGGGATCACCGCCCATGAATAAGCGGTCACAGCGATACCAAGAACCCGATCTAGGGAAAAGATGCTAGAGGATCTCACTCCGGGCCCACTGGAGGGATGCCACAACTCTAACCGTTTAAACATCCCATCGAGAGGATCAAAAACCTATACGAAGGTTGTGATGCCACACGAACCCTCGTGGAAACGAACCAAGGGAGTACCCTCAACCACTGCTGGTCCAAAACGTCGCTAACCCAAGCGACTTGCAACAATGCCACACTGTGCACATCCAAGGCCAATACCAAGGCCACCATCGCAATCTATGCGGAAAAACACGTAGGATAGTCTGATTACTCGCCCAAAATGGACTACCAGTGAAAAAGCACTATTTACCATAGCTAGCCCGTGTAGGGCCCACACAATGATCCTGGAACCCATTGAGTGGATCATACCATGACGATCCCCTCAGAAAAACAAGCGGAATCGGCTACTCGTTCATCCAAAACGAACACTTGGTGAAAAAGGCACTATTCACTAAAGGCCAGCCCGGGTGGGACCCATGCCTTGATTCGAAATCTCATCGAACGGATCACACCATTGCGATCCTCTTGAAAAAACACACAGGATCAACTAATCATCCGTCAAAATCAGACTCCTGGTGTGAAAGCTGCGTTTCTCCGCAAATGCCAAAACCCAGCCTCGTGGGGCCCGCACCCCATTCTCAGTCCCAACACCTGAAAACCATATAAAAAATTCCATCGTTCCATCAGGGTCACAACGCCACTGACGACATGTCAAACGGACATTCTAGGCAAAAGTTACGGCGAGTCAAAGTTGAATAATAATTAAAATATTATTATTATTCGACTTTTTTGTGACCCCGGGTCATGGACCCAACCCGAAAAAACCCAAACCTATCTCAATAGGTCCGTCTCAATCCCAGGGTCGCGTCGCCGCAGACGGCGCGCGAATCGGACCTTTGGATTACACAAAACACTTGTTTTTAGAACCCCCGGTCAAAATTGGACCGGACCAGCCACACTTGGCCAGCCCGGCCGCCGCCGCCACCAGCCCGCACCTGCCGGAGGCCCTCCACCACACTATGGGCCGCGCCGCCACCTCACCGGCCCGGCTCGCCATGGCCGGCTGCCATCCGCCGGCGCCGGTTCCGCGTCGGCGGATCTTCCACGGACCGCCGGGAGCTCTCTGGTGGCCCGTTTTGCGATCCGGAGGCATCTATGTGACCCTCAGGACCCGATATACACTGCTAAGGCTTCAATTTTTAGGAAAACGTATAAAAAATGGGATAGGGGGTTAAAATTCAAATCCAACTACCTCGTGGGCGAAACACGGACGTTCTGCCTTAGATGTGCGCTCCAGAGCTTCCAATGCACACTCCTGGAACGTCCGCCATCAAAATCTGAGCTCTTGGGCACTTTGTTTGCTCTATTTGGCGGATTGGAGGCAAAGAATGGCAAAGAACGCTGAGAGAAATGAAAAGGAGGGGGGGTGCTGATATTTATATCAGCCGCCCACCGGTGCCGAATCTGCCTCAGACCTGACGCCCGATGCAAACAAAGGTAGGGTCACCCCTAGGGTAAACGCGCCGTTATGAACACAACAACGAACTCGGATTTTTCATCTGAGACTCTGTTCAGAAGTTATTCGAGCTGACACTCATACACTAACTTCTCCACTTATTTACGAAAACGCCTCTGGTGGCGCTTTCCACCGCAGGCCCGCGCCCGCAAAGTTTATACCTTGCCCAGGGTAAACGACACGTTCCGGATGCAACTGTTCCCTCAGATTCCCGTTATGAGCTATCGTTTAGGAGATATCACACCCCCACCACATGCATAGTATAAAAATACTTATTATTTTTATAAAATTAATTCCGGGTACACCGGGCCTCGGAATAGCACGCTGTCTTCGCGTCTAGCTCTGGAATTATTCATAGAAATATTCCAAAGTCTGATAGGGCCAAAAACTTGAGTCACTAAATCCTCCCCCGCTTATAACTTTTCGTCCCCGAAAATCCCTAAGCTCAAGGGAAGCGACTGAACTCTCAACTGGGTCTCACACACCAGTGAGTTCACCAACAATCACCCATGCCCGAACATATAAGTCAGAGGGACTCATCCACCACACCTCAACACTATCCGCTTTGGGCGGAACTGACTCGCCCTCACTGTTTTAATCGCGTCACATAAACGCGTCTCGGTGGGGGAAGGAGCCCTCTTCCTCATGCATTCGAAGAACACTGAACAACACCCACACAGGGTCTTACCAACGCCCTGAACAAAACTCGATCAAGCAACAAAAAGGAAAGGGTACCGCTAAACAGTGTCTATCAAACTACTACAGAAAGTACAAAGGACACAAGACGTACCTCTATCCATCCACGGAGCCTCTGGGTCAACAGCTTCCAGGGAATACAGCTATCCTCGCCCTCAGCCACCAGCTCCCTGAGCTTGGCGTGGACCACCTGGGGGTGGGAGTGGTGGCAACTGGTACCGCCAACCACCTCCTCCTGCTGCACCCGCTCCGCCGCCCTGTGGACCTCCTTGCTCGAGACACTGCCTCTGCCAAGGTGGTCCATAGACCAACTCCCTCTCAGCAGCACGTTGGGTCAGACAATCTCTAGCAAGATGTTCCCAACCGTCATAAGCATAACACTGCATCTCCTGCGGCTGACAAAAATTGGCCTACGAGCCCTGTGAGCCCTGAGCCTCAGACCCTCCATCCTGGGGTCGTCTCCTGAAACGTCGGCCACGTATAGACCTCTAAGTCTGTCGTCGACTATCAGATGCTGATCTGACTGACAAAGTCCCAGCTCTCACATTCACAACACTATCAGGTAGAATCTGCTCAATCAGAAAGCTCTCCACCACCAAAGCTCGCTCCAGCACTCCAGCGTAGGTGGCCAGGCACAAGGAAACCACACCAGATCGGATGTCCCTGTGTAATCCCAGCTCGAAGGTCCAAGCCCTAAAGAATGGGTCTCGAACCATATCCAGGGAGTAGCGCAACAGGTTTGTAAACCGTGCTGAGTACTCTGACACGATCATGCCCTCCTGTCGAAGCTGCAGAAGCTCCTAGATCCGCACTGACCTCAGCGTCACCGGATAGAACTCCTCCCTGAAGAGCTGCTCAAACTCTGCCCACGTGAGCGTCTCCTCATCATGGGATTACGTCACTAGGCTCCACCATCACCCGTCCAAACCATGCAGAAGGATCTCCTCTAGGACCACCATCTGATCTGGGGGTGTCCTAACCAGGTGGAAAACTCGGGTGACTGCCTCAAGCCAGTCATTAGTTGCCTGGGGATATGGATCACCCTGAAACCTCAGAGGTCGCTGCCTCTGGAACTCGTGCAGTGCACTCAGCCTGCGCGCAACCTCTTCCTGCACCACCGGTACAACCAGCTGCTCAACAGGTGGTGGCTCAACTGGCAGACCACCCGGAAGTGCAACCTCAGAACCCACACCCATGCTCCATAGCCTCTGCACGGGGCATATCGTCACCACAATCCCACTGCGGAACCCTCGCTGGCTGGCGTCGTGGAGGAATCCTGAAATACATTCAAGATGCACCACACTCAAAGAGTATATCTAGAGATCTGACTCAATAAGGACAAGGAAAACCCAAAACCCAGTCCTATATGATGCATGTACCATTATGTCCCTATGACCAGTGTATGAATGTACCGAGTCAAAAGACAGGTTATCAGAGTCCTGGTGTATGGATACGTCAGCCGCCGCACCAACACTGGAGTCTCTGGCCTGAAAGCCGAGCTCGAAACACCCTAACACTGCCTCTATGCAACCCAAACCAAACTCACTGCTAGACCTGCTACGCTCTGAGATCCCAAAGTAGGATCCTCCTCTGATACCACTCTGTCACGACCCGACCAAACGGGGCTCGATCCGCGACTCCTCAAACCCGCCTCCAATAGGCCAGGGGCTGGCGACCAGCGCCGAGTAGGCTATCACACACATGGGAGGCATTATCCTAAGGTACCTGTACACAGGCACCCACAAACAACTCCATGCAATAGTGCAGAGATATAGAAACTGAAAAGTAAATGCATGCATACAACTATCACATAACTAGAGTACAACATAAGTACACAGGGAAAAACAGGGCCCACAAAAAAAAACTACAAAGCGCGTCCAACCTGCTCTGAAGAAGGGGAACACTGCCACAAACACCTGCTGGAAATCTCCCTCGGCACCACAACGATAAACACCCCGGCCAATCTCGCTCACTCAGCTCCACCTACTCCGGGTCCTCCTGGGACTCCGTCGAAAGCCCTGGGGTCTACACAAGACACAAACATGTGCGGGAAAATCCCATGCAGGGGTGAGCATAAACATACTCAGTAGGCACCCCAAAAACCCAAAACCAAAAGGAAGAACTGAAAGGAAACAGTCCGCTCATCCCAGCCAGAGGGAACCCAAACGAGAGAGAAACTCCATCTCGTGACCACCCTCGGCTAAAAACAACTAGGAAGCTTATCTCAGGTGTATGCCCATACATACACATTTAACAATCCAGATATACTCAGCTCACGCCACAAAGCCACAAGAGGTACCGACCTCATCACCAGAAACTGTCCACAACCAGAAGAGTACACCACACGAACACTGTCATCCCAGATGACACTCATCCGAGAGATTCACTCCATTGGGTTTCTCACAAACCTCTTAGATTCCCACCTGAGAGATCATGCTCATCAGATAGCATCACTGAGGAAACCTCACCGAAACAACAGAACCACCAAACTCCTCTGATAGGGCATCACTCCTAGGTTCCGCTAGGGGATACCAGAACCCACTCTAGTATACGAAGCTCATAGATAGAGGATCACTCCCAGGGTCCACTGGGGATACCACGATCAGATCTGGCATACGTAGTTCTCACAGATAGGGGATCACACCCAGGATCCGCTCGGGGATACCACAACCTGATCTAGTGCTAGACAGAAGCACGTCACACAGATAGAAGATCATCACCCATATAAAGGTGGTCACGACGATACTGTAACCCTATCTGGTATAACTCACGATGTAGGGGATCGAACCGACGATGCCACAACCCTACCGAAACCACGCGCTAAGTAGGGGATCACATAACCAACGATACCGCAATCCTACTATACACCTCATGCATAGTAGGGGCTCGTATACCCGATGATGCCACAACCCTACTAAGGATGGCCCACTGCGTAGGGGACCATATTCCCGAGGATTCCACAAACCCTACGGGGTTAACCTGCTAGATAGGGGATCACCGCCCGTGAATAAGTGGTCAAAACGATACTAAGAACCCGATCTAGGGAAAAGATGCTAGAGGATCATGATCCGGGCCCACCGGAGGGATGACACAACTCTAACAGTTTAAACATCCCATCGAGAGGATCAAAAACCTATATGAAGGTTGTGATGCAACTTGAACCCTCGTCGAAACGAACCAAGGGAGTACCCTCAACCACTATTGGTCCAAAACACCGCTAACCCAAGAAACTCGCAACAACGCCACATTGCGCACATCCAAGGCCAATACCGAGGCCACCATCGCGATCTACGCGAAAAAACACGCAGGATAGGCTGCTTACACGCCCAAAACAGACTACTGGTGAAAAATCACTATTCATCGTAGCTAGCCCGTGTGGGGCCCACACAACAATCCTGGAACCCATCGAGCGGATCATACCATGGCGATCCCCTCAGAAAAACAAGCAGAATCGACTACTCGTTCGTCCAAAACGGACACTCGGTGAAAAAAGGCACTATTCACCGAAGGCAGGCCCGAGTGGGGCCCATGCCTCGATTCCGAATCTCATCGAACAGATCCCACCATTGCAATCCTCTCAGAAAAACACACATGATCGACTAGTCATCCGTCAAAATCAGACTCCTGGTGCGAAAGCTGCGTTTCTTCGCAAACGCCAAAACCCGGCCACGTGGGGCCCGCACCCCATTCTCAGTCCTAAGACCCAGAAACCATCTCAAAACATCAATCGTATCATCAGGGTCACAACGCCACTAACGGAACGTCAAACGGACATTCCAGGAAAAAGTTACAGCCGGTCAAAGTCGAATAATAATTAAAATATTATTATTATTCGATATTTCGTGACCCCAAGTCATGGAACCAACCCGAAAAAAAACCCCGAACCTATCCCAATAGGTCCGTCTCAATCCCATGGTCACGTAGCCGTAGATGGCGCGCGAATCGGACCTTTGGATTACACAAAACCGGGGTTTTTAGAACCGCCGGTCAAAATTGGACCGGACCGGCCCCACCTGGCCGGTCCGGCTACCGCCGCCGCCGGCCCGCGCCGCCGCGCTTGGCGGCGCGCTGCTGCACACCTGGTGGCCACCGTCGCCTCACTGGGCTGGCTCGCCGTGGCCATCCGCCATCCACCGGCGCCGGCGCCGCCGCGCCGGTGCCACGCCGGCGGATCTTCCGCGGACTGCCGGGAGCTCCCCAGTGGTCCGTTTTGCGGTCCGGAGGCGTCTGCACGACCCTTGGGACCCGATCTACACTGTTACGAATTCAATTTGCAGGAAAATGCAGCAAAAACGGGATCAGGGGTTAAAACTCAAATCCGTCTACCTCGCGGGCGAAACGCCGACGTTCTACCTTAGATCTACGCTCCAGAGCTTCCACTGCACGCTCCTAAAACGTCCGCCGTCGAAATCTGATCTCGTGGGTGCTTCGTTTTCTCGATTCGGCGGATCGGCGGTGAAGAACGGTGAAGAACACCGAGAGGAATGAAAAGGAGGGGGGTGCTGATATTTGTATCAGCCACCCGCCGGTGCCAAACCCGCCTTGGACCCGACTCCCGATGCGAACAAAGGTAAGGTCATCCCTAAGGTAAACGCACCGTTCTGAACGCAACAATGGACTTATATTTTCTATCCAAGACTCCGTTCAGAAGTTATTCGAGCCGACGTTCGTACACTAACTTCTCCACTTATTTACGAAAACGCCCCTGGTGGCGCTTTCCACCGCAGGCCTGCGCCCACAATGTTTATACCTCACCTAGGGTAAACGACACGTTCCAGATGCAACCGTGCCCTCAAATTCCCATTCTGAGATACCATTTAGGAGATATCACACCCCTCCATGTGCATAGTATAAAAATACTTAATATTTTTATAAAATTAATTCTGGGAACACCGGGCCTCAGAATCGCACGTCGTCTTCACGCCTAGCTCTGGAATTATTCATAGAAATATTCCAAAGTCTGATAGGGCCAAAAACTCGAGTTTCTACATGGGGGTTATGTCGTATCCTCCTAGGTTTCATCATTTCCTCATGAAAATTATATTTTCTATTTTCAACCAAAACTACCCAAATATTAATGAAAACTCCAAGAAGATCCATTAAATAAGATAAATAAATTTATAAATAATTAATTTATTAAAATAAGAGTGGAGGTGAGGTCTAAGTGTAATAATTCTCTAAATCATCATTCTACTTATCACAAAAAATCATAAGTTAATTTAGTTGATCATTATAGGGTATATGATTTAGGCACTATATTTAAACACTATAAAACTATGGTAACACCATGAAACCATTGAGAAATCTAGATAAAATAAAAAATGATCCAAAATCATCAATACAACATAATTTATCACCTAAATAACATCAAATACTACAATAAATAACCACACAATAACATTAAAATGTGAATCTATAATGGAATCAAAGTTGGATTAATGTAAAATTCAATATCAATGTAAATTACAGTATCCCCCTATCATATAATTTCACTAATTGACCAATTATACAAATATATAAAATAAATATATGAAACCAAAATAATATGATACTTATCATAGGTGATATATAACAAAAAGATACCACTGATATTATGCATAAATCCCAAAAAATAATCAATGATTTATAATTTTCAAAAAAAGATCTAAACATGATATGGACAATAATTTTTTCGAAACAAAAAATACCTAGACTAAAAATAAATTAAATTAAATTAGAAGTGATATGAAAAAATAAGAGTAAAAAAAGAAAATATATTGAAATGAAGAATACCTAAAATAATCACTCAATTCCGACCAAGTTCAATGTGTTGGACCTTGAAATCATTCAAAGGGTTATAAATCTAAAAACACTCCCACTCCTAATAATTACATTAAAAAATAAATATAAGTGACACATAAAAACAAAACCAAGACAAGTATTTATTTATTTTAAATATAAAGGATTCATAGAACCTAAATTTATATACTCTTGGAAAACTGTTTTCCAAACTATAGAAGAATTCAATGAAGAAATCCTAAAGGCCACTTGATACCAATACCAACTTTCTAAGACATAGAAATTTCCACCTTTAATTAAATATAACTCCATTAATTGATTCTTATAATAGAGGATTTACAATTAACCTCACCCACTACCACTGAATCTTCCTCAACCCTAAAATCATGTTTTACCACTTACGCATATGAGGCGAGACTAAACTACAACTCCCTTGACAAATTATTAGGAAAAGGGCCTATTTTTAAATAGTTATCCTTTAAGGTATTTTCTACAGTCAACTCTTGATGAAAGGAAACTAGGTAAAATAATAGATAATGTACTCAATCATAGACTGTTCAACCTATTAGAGGTAGTATAACTCCATTACCATAACTTCTTTCATGGACTTAGAGAAACATTACAAAATGAATGAATACTGAAAACCTTCCCATCGAATATTTTCCCATAGATTAGCATAAAAATAGACGTGCACGACTACCATGTACTATATTATATCATAATGGTAGATAAATTGATTTTGAGAGACTTAGTAAGCTTAAGAAGACCAAAATTATCTGACATATAATAAAATAGAGGAGTATTCAACATAAAAAAACATTAAAAGTAAATATCTAGGATTATAAATTGAATGGTTCACATATGGATATGCACCAATTGTTTACCTATGAGAATCCATCAAGACATTAAGGGTCAGTACTATAAATAACACGAAAAAATAGAATCTCAATCAATAATAATCAAAAATCAAACAATTCACTTCTAGATGAAAATCAAAACATTAAAAAATACATATTAAAATCAAATCATAGCCTTTAAAAAAATATTAAATGATTTCTTTTCAAAAAATTTAAAAAATAATTCATCTTGTTTGTTTAAATACTAAAACATTACTAAAAAATAATTTCAAAATTCTAATAATATCCTCGTTAAAATCATTAATTCATTTCTAAACATTTTTTTTTATTTTTTGAAAACAACTATTAAAATACTAAAATTTCACATTTTACTTGAAAGTCATGATATCCATCTTAAATACTATTCTGGAAATCAAAAAAGAATTAATTCATTTATAAAATAATCATTTTCACTTATATGTTAAAATCCATTTTAAAAGCATTTCCAATCCAATACACTCAATTACCCAATCCACCTAGAACAAAAAAAAATTGAAAAGGAAGTTAATAAATTTTAAAAAACTCAATATTTATCATTAAAAATTGTTTTTTCACTAAAACTATAAATTAAAACACTTCCCAATTCATCCTATTTTATGTATTTTATAAATTTATAAACAAATCATATAAAAAAATCTATTTTTTAAAATATAATTAAACTAAAATTTAATAAGCTAAAACACCACACAACATGAGACTTTAACTATAAGGGGTTATTGTCCTTGTGTGACCCAACAAAATGGTTTATTATATTATGATTCATGCATGAATCTCCCACTAAGACTCATCTCAAACCAAGATCTTAGGATCCACATGGTTTTACAAATCCTATGAGATTATAATTTACCACTAGCTCAACTCCAATTACCATTCACCAAATCATATAAATTATTTAAATAATCCCTATAACATTACTATAATTTTGAAAACCATAAATAAAAAAAATAAAACAATAGAAATAAAAAAACCAAGACTCATAACCTAACATCACATAAAATATAAATAACCAAATGAGAAAGTGATCACAAGGCTCTCCCCATACCTACCTATAATTATCCAACATTCCTAAATCAAATCTACCCTTATTGTCAAAATAATTAAGGGTGTTTCAAAACATAGTCCCTATTAAGATACTATTACCTATACCATTTTTTCATGAATCAAATCTTGGAACCCCTAAACCAAGAACCTGAGATGAATCATGAAATACCCAAGGTGTATTTCTAATTACCTCGATCTGGGAATGATAGTAAGGTAAATATTTATATAAACTCATGGGAATAATTTCTCATAATAAATAAGTAAAACATAATAGAATATTCACTAAGATCCATACATGACTACTTTTTATATTAGATTTAAATAAACTAGTTGAAAAAAAATCAAAAAATATCCAAATAAAAAAAGATCATAAATAAAAAAATAACAAAATCAAGATTAATCAACATGAATAGATAAAATAGAATTCGTTATAAGAATGACCATATTGGATAATAAAATTAAATAATAAAAATCAAAAATAAATATAATACCAAAAGCCAATATCCATGTGACTTCAAGTGTTATAATCTATCCTAAAAATCCATGCAGTCCATGAGAAACTAGAAAACAAACCCAAACATGAAACAAAAATATATAGATAGGCTTTAGCATAATCTCATTAGGAATAAAAAATTTAAATCACATACTATTTTTTTCATTAAATAAAATATCCATTTTGAATTTGTTTGAAACATAATAAGATAAAATTGATTGTATCTCCTAGATTTAAAAACCAAGGACAATGTACATATATTTTACTTGGAAACTTATAAAATTTTAAATAAAATTTATAACAATTCTAGAAGGTAGAGTCTCTAAAACATAAATTTGAAAAAAAACATTCTTGGAAACATCATTTGAAAGATGATTATGCATAAAATATTACGAAGGAGGTCCAAAAGTATTTAAAAAAACATTTCACAAGTCATTTAATTTAAAACAAGATAGTATAGTGGAAATAAGAAGTAGATTTAACAATAATAATAATAATAGTAAAAATAATAAATCATTGGAAACATGAAACAACATCTAGTGTACCATCATAGTAAGAATAGAAATGTAACTCATATTAACAATAATAATCAAATGATAAAGGGATTACCTAGAAGTTAAAGTGAAATTATAGTTAATAATGAACATGATCCCTCATATTAGCATTCTTGATGCAGTATATTATCTCTAACCCTCAATCATACCATACCTATACTAACCAAGGAGAAAATACCCAGGAAAAATCATGTCCAATAAAGGGATACTATCTAGATCATGATCCTAAGTTAGTGTATCATGTGTTTATGAATGTTCCACCAACTAATCTTGGTTACTATGAGGTTTATAATATGGGGTAAGTCGATAAATATTATCATATAAGAATATAAAGATAAACACACCAAATAGAAATTATAAACAAGCCTCACCCCAAATAAGACCTTTTATAAATATCCCATTAATTTAAAAATCATCACTACAAAAGATATGTATTAGACCAAGGATATTATCATTCATTTAAAAAAACCTATAATAGGGGAATACTCCATAGGTGTATTAAATTAATAAAAAATTATTTCAAATTACCAAGCAGTCATCCAAATATTCCCAAGAAACTATGTTCTAAAACCTCTTTTAGGTAACCATGAACACATTAAAAATCCAAATAAGTGTTTGGTATTATATTATAAAATCATAACACATTTATAATTCATAATATTTCATTTATAAAGGCTATTCATGAAATTTATAGAACATATAGTGTGTGAGACTAAGTAAAACATATTTTCTACTTTAAAACCAGAGGAAAATAATTCACTTGTAATTTTAATTAATGGGAAACATTCATTTCTTCTTGGAACATAATAATAACATTTAATACTATCATAATTTATGAAAACAATAATTTTAAATCACAAGAAATCTTGATAAAAATATTAAAAGACCTAATACATGGGGAAACCTATATTAATCTTGTCTCTTTCACTAGAAAAACATTATTCCATCCTCAAAAGGAAGAAACATCACTCAAGTAACCAAAGAAACACCAATAGAAAAAAAAATTAAAATAAAATTAGTTGGAACCCCAGTTCACAAAGATCAAAATAGGAAAATAATAAGAAAGTAAAAGAGAAAAGGAAGAGGTCTAAATGAATTTACCAACAGTAATTAGAATTAAAATCAAGGAAAAAACATGAAATTATCACAAAGGTGTAGCAAAGGGAAGAGAAAAATGCATGGGGGTTAATAAGTAAATTGATAGTAGACAGGTCCCCTAAAACCATTAAATTTTGAACGGGTAAAAATTCAAGGAATGTTTTAAAAAAAATACTAGATAGAGGAAACATTGGAGCTCTATTATTTATGGGATGGTAACCACTAATCAAGAAATCTTATAACATAGGACTCTAGGATAATTCATGGTGGACCTCCTTGAGTATGACTCAATAACTTGATACCCCAATAAAAAAAGGTGAATCTTACCATATTATGATGTGGCGCCATTTTTGAAAAATATTCCATGGTATTGCTATCGGGTTTCATTGTGAATCATATTTTTTAGGCATAACAAAGGATCAGAGTCCCCAAGATACCATTTTAGGGACAATGTTAATACAAAAAAAACCATTCCTTAGTGGAACCACTATAGACCATCAACATCAACTGTAACATGGCCCATTAGCATAGGGGTAATGATGTATCCTCTTAGGATATTCTGTTTCCTACTATAATATGAATTTTCTTTTATTTTACACAAAAAATCCCACAAAATAAGGAAAACTCCCAGAAAACCCATGATATATGTTAATTTTTTTGAAAAAAAATAGTTTAATTAAATTGTGTGGGAATGTGAGGACATGGTGTCACATACACAAAAGGATGAATCTTTACAATGATTTCTACTACATGAGTTATTTACAAAATTACCCAAATTTAGATAGATATTGATTAAAATTTAAAATAATTTTATTTTCATTAAATATTTATTTCATAAAACATTATAAAATTTATTATAAGAATCAACCACACCTTTTATATCCACAAAACCCTTCCATTTCCTTTCTATAATCGAGAAACATTAATAGAAGGTTTATTATCTTTCACATTATTTTATTTATATAGGTTACTAATATAAAAGAATAAATAAATAATTTATGGTAATATAGAAATAGGAAATAAATTATACCAATGAACCATTATTAAATAACTAATCATATATCATCCAAGGAATAACATAAATGGAAATATTTTAGAGGGTTATAAAACCATTAACTTAACCAATAAAAATAATTTTTAAATTTTAAAAATACAACAACATTTTTAACTAAAACAAGATAATAACAATAATCATTGATTCTATTATAAATAACTAATAATAAAAATGGTATAAATTATATAATTTTTCAAATACAAATAAAAAATTTAAAATGCTTTAATATCATTTTTTTGGAATAAAAAATGAGTTGAAAATGGGAAATTATTTTTGAAACCATCCCATTATACACATAAATTTAATATTTAAGGCTTAAGAAGGTTTTGAAAATAAATATAGATGCACATTATATGAATAACCTAATTAATCAACTAGAGGTTTAAAACATATATATTTTTAAAAAATTTATGAGATTATCCTTATCTAATAAACTAAAATTTTCTCTCTCAAATTGATATCCCCAACTCCATAAATAATAAATATTAAATAATAAAATAAAACTCCTAAATATGACACATAAAGTTTTTTAATGCCTCCATACCCAATGTAACAAAACTATATTCCTTAAAAAATTGGAAATTTAAACCACAAAAAAATAAACATATAAAATAATCCACTAAAAAATTAAACTTTATCAAAAATGATATGTAATAAGATTAATTCAATCATATATAAATTTATCTAACTCGCTCACATTACATAAAAATAAATTTGAGTGATTCCACAAAACCCTAGTATAATCACAAACAAAGAACCCCTAGAAATGCCAACCTAAATTATTAAAAGGTATAAAAAATTTGGGAATCTAGGATAAAATGGTATAATTACATTTAAATTAATGATAAAAATCATCTCATATACTATGGAATAAATTATACTATATTATGGAAGAAAGAGGTGAGGTGGGGATAGCTCCCCTTGTATTTGACATTTTTGCTGGGGAAACATTGAAGTGTTAATTATTAAGGTATTAAATAAATTATAAATTTTATTCTATTAAAAAATAGAATGGTCACCCCCAAGTATATAGTATATCGCCCCTTTTCCCACAAATACCAAGGGGAATCCCAATACGCACTCATAAGATCTTTATAGCCACATTCCACTTCCTCTCTTCTAATCAAATACTAAGATAACTCCTAAAGTATGTTCTAAAAAACTCACCTTTTTTAAAAACTAACAATAAATTCAATGAAATCATCAAAAATTTCAAAGTCAAAATCAAAAATCAAAAAATTGAAATGTACCAAATTTATACCACTAATTCACGAAATTATGTTCTAATTTTAGTTTTTATTAATTTAATAATATGGGTCAATACAATGTAAATATAAAATATTGATTATATCTATTTAATATAACCAATTAATGTGGTTTTTTTTCTTGAAGTGGAAATTATAAATAACTACTCAAATCCCCTTATTTGTTTTGTGTCCAACCTTATTAGTGTACAATAGTTTGTATTAGAGTATCTGAGTTGCTACTATATTAGATCAATCAATGGTTTATTTAAATTTATTTTTAGTTTTTGAAAATATTTATTATATAATTTTTAAATAAAATCCATCAATCTAAATTCCACCATCAATATTTATATTTCTAATTTTTTTGGTAAAATATTTCACAAATGAAAAATAGGATGATTCTTTATCAGTTGTTTTCAAGGAAATGGTTTCATAAATATTTCACTATAAGATTTTTTATTGATAAAGGATTTCAATTAATCATATTTATTTTTAAAATATTGTGAATGATGGAAAATATAGTAATTTATTATTGATCACTTTTATAGATATGTATTTGCTAGAAGTTATGAGTCTTAAAATTGAAAAGGAAATTAGAAAAAAATAGTGAAAATATATTATTTAATAAAATGGTTAATGTATAAATTTTTAAAATTTTGAGGAAAAAATTTCAATAAAAAATAATAAAAAATAATGAATCAACTAATGACTCTATCACTAGAGTCAATTAAAATGATAGTAACATTACAATTTTAAGAAATAATCTCACTGACTTCTATATGATATGAAATATCATTAGCATTATTTATTAAAGGATTGATTTTATTTACTTAGAATATGATTATAGAGACTTATGTAAAATATATAGAAGTATATAATAAATAAAACCCCCAAATTGAGAACATTAATATTTTCATGGTTTGTATCAAATTAAAAATGTTATAAAGGAGGGGAATGTGTCATGTTTTTGTGAATAGAATCCTATGATTTATAAAATAATGAATAAATAAAATATTATCACCCACTAAAATATTTCATTATTGGTAGTATAATTATATAATAATTTATAATGGTGTATTGTTTTATTTTATGGAGTATTCAAATATTTAAACAATTCATATTATTTTTTTTAACATTAAAACCCATTTTAATGAGTTTTATAATTTGAACATTTCGAAAATTTTGGAATGATAGAACATTTGTTACACCCTAAGGTCCCAATGAAAACCATACAAGGGGGAAGAATTAGGATGAATTAAAAAAATTATTTATTTTAACATTATTTAAATCATGATTTTTGGAAAAAAAATTAAATTTATTTGGTTTATCACAATCCAGAACAATAAAATTCATTAAATTTGTTAAATTGGGACTCAATGTTTTTTACTTTGTTAACTCATGAATGATATATTTAAGGATAAAATATAATGTTTGGGTTGATGTTATAATTAATCTCAAATCCAAGAGTTTATACTATAAAAATTTGGATAATCTCCCTACTCACCCAAGTCTATGTCTACTTTCTCTATTCCACTCACTGATCCTCTAGAGGGTTGCAAATTATAAAGCAGGAACATAGGTAAAACACATAAAAATATAAATCTATGATATAACACCAAAAAATGGGTATTGTACATGATTATTTGTTATTCAATTGTAGATATTTATTTATATGTATAGAAACTCATACATATATCCTAAGTATTCAATGTAATTCAGTAAATTTACACTTCACTTCATAAATCCTGATTTTTCAATGAAGTCCACTTTTTACACACTCTTATTCATGATATCATCTATTTATTCAAAAATTATATACATTAATATTTTCTAATTTTCATTTATAAATTATACTCTTATTAATATAAGGAACATTGAATCCCAAATTCTCACTCTATTTAACTTCCAGCAATATCCACATCAAATTTAACCATTGGATTATTATCTAGTAGATCACTACCACCACTTAAAATATGTAATTAATTATCATTAAAGAAACTGTATTAATAACTTGGGAAAACCAATTCATCTATTATATTTGAAAATTATATATTATAGAAGTCACAACATGAGGGAATTAACTATAGTGTGATAGATCCACTCTTTCTTCAATTAACCTCAATGGTCAGATGAGCCCTAGAGTGATGTGAAGCTTCATGGTGTGAACCAGATATTTGTTTATATGTTTCCTTAATATTAGGGATAATAACCCTACAAGATTTTAACAATCTATATGTCACCTAATTTCCTTCATTGGATTAATTTAGATCCTGATATTCACAAAAAACTATGGTATGCTTCCTACACATTAGACAGTGCATCATAATTGTAAACTATCTATATCACACCTCACATGGATGACTACCATGTCGTAGTGAGAATAAATTCATAATTTTATATCATCCAACAATCCATTTTCTTTTAATGATATATTGAGAAAACATTGGATGTGACTGAGTGCTATAGATTTTTTGAATTGAGAAAAAAAATGCATAACCCATGCATACGATTTTAATTTATATTAAATCACAATATAAATGGTTATATTTACTATTATGGTTACATATAATTTTACATATTTTTAGGAATTCAACTCCATTAATGTTGTGACCAATGTTTTCATATCATAGTGGGTGATGGTAATTCTAGAAACCATTCAAGAATATTTATAATAACCATAAATCGAATCCATACATCTTCTTACAATATAGAGGATTTAAAAAAACATCATGTTTACAATGAATCAAATATTACAACATGTGGTTGCAATGTTATTTCATGTTTTATTTTTTGGTAAATCTTCTCACACATATCTATATTTAATCATTGTAAAAAAGGTAAAATCCCCTTGCATCCCAGTAATATTTTTCTAGTTTTTATTCTAAACCTTTATGAAATCTCATTCTCAAAATTGTTTAAAAACAATCAAAGGGTTCTCTGATTAAAGTTCTTTTTATAATAATACTTATTGAAAATAACACTACATAAAAAACTAATCAATTTAATTTTAAGTAATTCTCAAAGCCTATATGAGTCAAATATTGATATAGGAAAAAAAATAGTTTCTATAATGGTGTCTGTAATTATTGATCAAACATCTACTTCATTTATATGTCAACAAGGATAGTTTCACACATATCTTATTGTACCCAACTAAAGTTAAATTCCTATAAAAGGAAACATTAACAAAATAATTCCTTATTTACAATGAGGATATGGGAATCAAAAATACATTAGTTTGTGGAAATTGATTAAACTATGATGTAAAAATTATCCTTATCAAATACAAGTAAAACAAATAATTTAGTAAATATGAATACTATATGATTCTTTGTTCTATAAAAATATAATTTTTATAATTTTTTTATCCACTTATTACTTTACAAAATTGTATTGAATATCTTTATGTGTCCTAAAAATATTATGTACAAGATTCTTTATTAACATAATAATATTCTTGTTATCACACTACATTGACATTGGTTATTGTAATAATTCTTCATCAACTTCCATCTATTGGTTAATCCACATTAACTATGTGTAACCTGTGTCTGCTAAAATATACTCTACATCTATTATACGCAATGATACACTATCATGATCTCACTCACACAACCAACACAATTCTTCATATATTGGATGTTATACAACTTAATAATTTTTTATACACAATATCACCATCCCAGTCATCATATGAATATTACAAAATATGAAGATCTTTTCTAACCAATTAGTCAAAACCATAATTCAAAGTTTCCAAAATATACCTCATTATCCACCTCACTACCAAGATATGTTAATTCATTGAGAAATAATGAAACTATGATAGAATGAATGTATTAAATAATATATCCTTCCTAGTTTCATTAATATATAGTAAAATTATAATTATTATCCATTACAATGTTGAGTATACTATCTCTATATCATCATGCTTTACATGTTTTTTATAATTGATATTAGATTTTATAGTATCTTTAATTCATCTATTATGAGTTTCTCAAATAGTTACCATGTATATTTAACCAATGATATGATTATATTAACTTAATCCTAATGAAATTTCAACCTAAGAAAATAATTCAATTATCTGATCTTTTATATCTTATATTATTAACTCATGAATTAAGGAAATTTTATAACTAAATTCTTTTTAATACATATCAATATAAAATCATCCACATAGACGATCACCATGAGAAACTCCCCATATGATACATTCACATAGATTTTATGATGAACCCCTCTTATATTGAACCACAGCTTTCTCAAATAAGAATATTTTTGTGTATTCCCGGAATATGGTTCATTCATTAGGCTATATAAATCCTTTTTCAACCAGTAAACCTTTTTACCAACATTTAAAATAATATATACCACTATTTTTTGATATAGGATACTTAATTCATGACTCTATTTAGTACATTTTTTTACATCCATTAGAACGTATGTGAACATTCCATGAATATCCACTGCTAGAATGAAAATGAATGAATCAATTCCTTCAATCAGAGTGAATGTATCCTCAACGAAAAACCCTTCAACCAATGAATACACATTACTTACAAGACATACATTGTTTCAAACCACCCCTATGTTAATAAATCTTGTTTCGAAGATATATTTTGTGTCAATCTCAAAATGAGGTATTCTTCTATCCATAAGATCCCTAGTTTAGTTCATATCAATTTATTATAATTTTCATTCCCGTGATTCACCCATTATTATTCTTTTTTTTATACTCAAAAAAAGTTTACATACATAGGCTAATGAATAATTTTATCTGTTATTCTCATTCTTATTTCCTCTGTCGGATCAGATTTTTATCTAATAATATATATCAGATCAATTTTATCTTTACTTATTCTCATTTGAGTCAAATATTGAGTCTCTTTATCACTGTTTTCTTCTGAATCAACTTTATAATTATTATAAATAAATGTATTTTAGGATTCCCCTAAAACATAAATTATCTCTTTTCTTTATACACTTACCTATTTTAGGTTTTTTTTTTAAATTCTATTTTAATTCATTTTAAACTACCGTTGCATCATTTATTTAATCAATTTAGTTGAACCTTTTGTGAAATATTTATAGTCATTAGTCTTTGATGTGTATCATAAAAATAAATCATTATCAACTAAATATATATAATTTCACCAAGATCCCTCTATTTTAAAAAAGAAATATTTTCTTCTAAAACATTTGGATGCTAAAATTAGGATTTCTTATCATGAAACATTTCAAAACACCTTTTCTATTCTCTAATATTTAATGATGTTAGATTACATATGTATATGTCCACTAACAATGCTTCATTATAATAGTAGTGAGAAATTCCACATCCTATCTAAAATATATTGGAGATATTAATTATCATTTATTTCTTCATTTCCACTACTCCATTGTATTAAGTGGTCTATACTATTTAAATTCATTACATTATCACATTAATTTACATACAATATTCAACATCAGTGAAAAAATATTTGGTTTATGTTTCTATCTACAGAGTCATCATTATTCTTATAGTTTTATTTTCTTACCTCCTTTAGAATCATATCATGTATTCTATGAATTCCCTCTTAGACTTCATAAACAAGGTTCATCCCATCCTATAATTGTTATCAATAAATAAAATGAAATAATTCTCAATATAACTTCAATCTTGACCAATTCGACCACAAAAATTAGTGTTGACTAGATTTAGTGAATCCATTGAACTCTTCTTTATTATAGTATATTTATTTCTCACTATATTTCCCCATATTATAGAATCAAAAAGCTTTTATATATTCATTTTCATAAAATAAATATCAATATTAGCTTTCAAATTTCAAATATTATCTATTCTCTATTTATTGATGTGAAAAACATCTTCTGCAATAGACTATAATCTTCTTATATAGTTAGGATAAATTTACTCTCCTTGTTTTTAATTTTATATTGATTTCCATTTATTTCCTCCTCCGAATGGCCCGAAGGACTTATTTTTATTTTATTATAGATAATCCCCCTTTTAAGGGTTGAAGGGGAACCCGTACATGACCAGTAGGCCCAAGGAACAAGGCCCAACATGACCCACGATACATGACCCGAAGGCCCAGAGGCATACCATGCCCATACATGACCCGTAGGCCCAACCCACTAGAACTGCCCCTCCCCAGAATCTTTGCATCATTTATCACCTTAGCTCCCCACCTTGCATTGCTGATCAGCTAGCATTGACCCGTACAAAGCTGCACGGTGCCTGGTCTCAATGGCTACTGCTATACCCTCTTATTCTTCTAATCTGGTTAGCTCTGCATCTGGTGGCTGCTACTCCTGCTGCTCTAATCCTCTTCTGGGGCCTGTTCTGTGTGAACTGGGCTACTCCATGGTTTACGTGACCCTAAGGCCCTGTGGCCCGAAGTCCTTTGATGACCCGAAGGCCCTGGAGACCCGTAGGCCCAAACCGGTGGCCCAAAGGCCCAAATCGGGTGAATAGTTCCGGCTGATACAGTACCAAACAGTAACTGCTACAGTACTACTACAGTACTGCTACAATACCGAAAATTCGCCTCCACCCAGTTTTGAACCCGGGTCTCTTGGATTCCAAGCATAAGCCCTTACCACTCGAGTACGGGCTCGTTGGTGATTTCCATTTATTATTCCTCTATACATTTGATAATCTATATCATTTCCTATGGGTTTTAAACCTTTTATAATGAATGTGACATCCAATGTTGAGTCACATAAATAACATACAATCAACATATAGTGTTTAAGGCCATCATCATAGATAAAATTACTCTTATTTAATTCTTTTTCAATAAGGTGGGCCTTAGAAATCCATTTTATCTGTATAGTTTCAAATTTCCAGACATTAATGATTCTGCTTACTCTTACTTTCAAATTCATCAAAAAATTCATTTTACCTACCACATGGGATGAGAAGACACTATCAGGAATCCACTTTATAATATTCTTAAAATCCTTTAAATAAATATTATTTTGAATATATCTCTATTTCATCTCCATCTTCTTCTCATTGGAGGATAATTCATAATAGATTGAGATGAATGTTGATCTCTTGTCACCTTCCTATACATAAAACATTAGATCATATTCATATTCCACCAATGATTCAGAGTTTTTTTCAATGTAATTAGATTTTATTGTCTAATATATATTCTCTCTTACCTTATATAAGAAAACACATGCTTATTTTTCTATAATTTATATTGTTATACAAAAATAAATATTTTTTGTAATGATATCCATAAAAAAGAATTTCAATTATGATATAAAGGATATGATTCTTTTATATCCCCCAACATTCTAATTCCTTCTCCATTATTGTAACTTTTTGGTTCACCACAATAATACATATTATATCTTAAAAATACATAGAATTTGAACTTCATAAATTTAAATTTAATTTTACTTCCATCTCTCCATACATTCTCTACTTTTTCAAAACTCTTGGATTTTTGGAATGTTCTTAATGATCATGGAATTTCATATTTCATATGTTTTACTTTATTCATTACATTATATTTATGGTTTTTTATGTTCCAACATCAAATAAAATTCTAATTTTAACTATAAAATCGAGTATGTGAAAATTTAATACTTACTCAAAAATTCTAATTCCACTTTCAACCATTTATTTTATTAATTCACATAAAAATTTTCCATTATTTAATTTATTCTTTGAGCCATATATTTTTTTCTATATTATGGATTCTATATCAAGGATATAAATTCCTCCTTAATTGTTTTTATATTCCTAACTTTCTCCTTGATAAATATATTAAGATCATTATATTGTTGGTATGTTACTCAATATTCAACCCTTAGTTGAATAATTCATTTATATTAGCTTAAATATTTTCTTTCCTTCCACTACATTCTCTAGAAAGTCGATTGTAACTAGAATTTCTCCAAAAAGATTAATGATTCCTTTTTTAATCCTTATATTTTCTTTCTTTCATTATTTTTTGATCATTTACCTCAATATATTATAATAATTCGATATTGAGATCAATAAATCTTTATGATTGATCATATTATTATTCATTAGTGTTATATTTTCCATAGAAACCATAATGATGTCCTTTATATCTGAGGTAAACTCAATTTTACCACCTTCTAATGGATCTTGTTAGTATATTCATTCTCCTTTATTATATACATATTTTCCTGAAATTATTTCCCAATTATATTTTTTAAGCTCATGTTAAATTTAGAAAGAATTTATTTATTTTATTTTTTATAATTCAAACTCACCATCCTATTCCTAAAATTTTATAGACACCTTGAAATTATGTGCTTAATAATTCAAAAAAAATAAGATAATAGAATCCTAACATTAAATATTCAATTTTTTCTCCTAAATTTACAATTCATGTGTGATAATAGGTAATCAATTACATCTTATTAAACTTAAATATCAATAAAATTATTTCATACCATTGATATAAATGAAATTTCTTGGAAAGAACTATTAAAAAAATATCTTTCATGTTTCACTCATATATCATATTTTAGTATTTTCCACTACAAATAATCAGGATATAATTCCACTATATATACTTCTTAAAGTGTGGATACTTTTGTATTATAAATTTTTTCTTTTTAATATCCATATGGTTTTATTAAATATATCGATATCATTAATCTTATTACCAAGACTAAAAATATATCTACCTTATTCAATTAGTTGGTTGGAATATATATCATAACTTTTACATAAACTCATCTTAAAAAATTAAATATCTTTTAAATAACCTATAACTTTTACTCATTAACATTAACATAACCTTCATAAAAAATTCAAGATCTTCCCACATTAAATTTTCTATTAAAAAGTTCATTACATTCATGCATATATGATTAGATAATTCCCTTATGAAATAATTATGTGACTTATCAAAATCATTAAATAGTGTCTTGTCTGCTTAAATTATATATCATCCAGTGGAATAAATTACATGAATTTGATGAACTACTATCAAATAAACATCAATCCCAAGAAATCATAAATATGATCTCATTATAATCTTAAACACATAAAAATTACTTCCTTTAACTCTAGGTAATCAATTTTTAGTCATATTATTATCCTTTATGATACCATATTCTTTTTAATTATTCTTTAAGAAATAACCAAATGGATTTGATACCACATGCAAGACCATGATTTCCCATAATATACACTAAGGTGGGGGTTAATTAAGGTGTATTGAAATTTATTTTTATAAAAATTTCAATTAAATCATGTCTTTTTGTTGAAAAAAACACCATGAATCAATCTTGTTTATCACAATCGAGCATAATAAAATACAATAAATTAAAAAAAATGTGATTTATTTACACAGTTCACACACACTAGGTTACAGTTAAGGATAAAATCTTAATAATGTGCTGATATGATAACTAATAACTACTACACTAGTTGTGATTATAAAATTTATGATATGATCACTACTCACCCAGGTTACATAGACCCTTACTCTCTTCCACTCACTACTTATCAAGAGGGTTATAATGTTTAAAGTTGGCAGGTAGGTCACACTTAAAAAATATCAATATAAATGTTAAACCAATCAATAATGGGTGTTTTAAATAGAAATATATTCTTATCATATTGAAATTTAATGATACAAACAAATAATGTTTATTCCAAATCTTATATTCTACTCCTCACTCCATTACCTTCACTAATACCATGTTTTTTTTTCGATTTTCCACACATATTCATTAGAAAAAGCGTTTTTATTCCTAATTATGGTCGCTTAGTGGTTAAGATATCACCACATAAGGATACAAAAAACATTTTATTTTCTATAGTATTCTCTGGTTGCATGTTTCATGTGCTGAATACATCCAGTTGACTCTTTCAATGTGATCTTCCTTAAATCATGGGGTCTCAAGAATTGACTGGTCAATAACATCCTTGATCCCTAAAACTATCTCACATTATTTAATTATATATATGATATAATGAAGTAATATTTTAATACCCCCATGATCCTTTCATTTTAAATGAATTTTATTTTTCATATTTTACTTCTACATTAACTTAAATTGAGATTTGGCTACTCATGTTATTTAATTGAAAATTCCAGATATTCCAATGCCCTTTTAGAACCCCTTGATTCTTAAGATAATAGTGAATAATTATGATTTCATCCTCTATGATAATTTATAGACTTAAAAATTATCTAACTCTATATACCATGTATTTTTGTGGAATTTAATCTTAGAAAAACACCTTCTAAATTTTATTTGGATTTAATTTTAGGTGAGTATTTATATAAGAAAAAGGGGTAAAATGATTCAACGATGTATTTTTTACATTTTTTTTAATTGATATGGATACAACACCCCTTACTAATAATAAATGAATAAATTTATGAATTATATGGCCTTGAATTCATTAGTTCCTCTGGAAACAGTGAATATCATGTCTTAAGAGGTGCAGTAGAATTCAATTTAATAGGTGATTGTGAATATGATCATTAATGATAGGATTTGGGATACTGCCTCTTTTTTATATTATAGGAATGGGTTAGTCTAAAATGGGAAGACTAATCCCTTGGGGTGATCTCACTTGTAATACTTTTTTACTTCTGTTATCTAACTAGTTATGAAGGAAGACTTCCAACCAATTATAGATGATGGGAGTCCTTCTAGTTCATCAAGAAAGGATTTTTATATGTGGATTTATTTGAATCAAGATTTTTCTACATCAATATAGGTAGAGAATTCAATTTTTTTACTATTCCATAGATTCAAGCAATTGAATTTATCTAATAGGAGTTTCTTCGAAAGAACTAGACTAGTTCGAGGAGTGTAAAATTGATAGTCATAAAAAGAAAAAATTGAAAACTAGGGTGGAACTATCCAATATCTAAAAAATAAAGTTCATATAGATTTGGAGTTAAAACACAAAGTCATAATCTATTAATGATGAATAAATTGAGTCTTTGTTCTTATCAAAGTATGAAGTGGCGCCCCAATCTAAAGTATATGATACATTTTAAATGATGAAATGGATTAAATGTGGAATTAACTTAGGGTAATACATGGTTGAAAATGGGAGAAGTTTAGAAAATGTAAATACAATATTTAGTTCCTTGAAATGTTGATAAATAGATAAAAGGGTCAGGAAATCCAAACCAAAGATTTAATTATGACTTTCTTTATAGAATCATAGAAGACTAAGGTTCCCAATTAGATAGATACGCATTTTTCACAACATTATAAATAGGGTTGCACGAAATGAAATATTTAAAATAAGGGATTTAAGAATACAAGTAGGGTTTCTAGGTTCCTTCAATATATTTAGAATGGGAAAAAAATATTGGTGGAAGAAGGTGTAGGACCCCAGAGTACCCTGAGAGGAGAGGGGTGAATCATGGTTTTAACTTTTTATTTTAAAGTGTCATATCTTGTTCCCATATTGATGGGAACTCTTCAAACATGAATAATGTATTTAAGTAGTAATCAAAAATTCACATGTATAAATAAAACACTTCAATTTTACTTGGTTATCCACTAAGGACTTATCCAAGTGGCAAATGCTGACAGAGTTTCGGTCATACCAAAATCCACTAATCTTCACTAGTTATTAAATAAAAGAGTTCCAACATAGTCAATTTGTGCTAGGAACACTTCCTTTACATGATTTCAGGGATAGCTCATTGTATCCCTCATAACACGTCAATCAACTCCCCCTAACTAACCACCTTCAGATAAGTCTAACTTAGTTGATTGACATCACAGTATCTTCAATAGATTGGCATTGAAGTCTTTATCTCTTTCTAGCATGAGACATTTCTTGCATTGAAGTCCTGAGTTGATGCACTTGAAATCACAAAACAAACAAACTAGAGAATCATAACTCACTAAAAGCACACACTAGAACTTGCACGCAACACATGACCCTTGCACACAATATTTGGGATTCTTCATGAAAGATGGATTTTAAACAACCCTTGTGTTTCAAAAACTCCTTATCTTTCACGCAGCCACACCATATGGTTCACATTTTATTTTTAGAATAAAGTAACACTTAAAGTGAAAGTTTCTCTCTCTACTTCTCTTCTGTGTGAAAGTCTTTCACATGATAGAGGAACCCGATCTATATTGAAAAGTTTTGAGTCTTGAGTGGGGGTAGCTTCTTATTTATAGGCCTCAATGACCATGCATTCATGATTCTGTAATTTCTCCATCAATGCATGTAAGTTTTACTCTGAGAGTGTGAAAGCCCTTTTGATGTCATATATAGGGTGTAAGTATCTTACATGCTACCTCATATTTCGCACACATTATAAATCATTAATTTACCTTTTGGATTTTCCGTATTTTGAATTGATGATCCCTAAACATGCCTTGCATGCAAGTTTCCAAACCTCCTTAAATCTTGAATGAAAATCCATTTTATGAAAACCCTTGTCTCCATTTTCTAATTTTTGGACCCAAAAATTTGGCAAACCCTAGGAAACAACCCCAACTTCAAAATTTTTGTCTGCTTTAACTGTATGATCCATTTCCTTGAAATTTTCTTGATCTTCCATACAAAGATTTACAACAACCACAAACCATGCATCATTTCCATCAAAAAAAATCCTTGGTTCCAATAATACCCCCATTTGGTTTTATTGTAAATATACAGATATATTAAATAGAGCACCAACCACTATAAAAACCTAATATGAAATAATCTACTTAACCAACACTCTATGTATATGTGAGAAATGCTCCTTGTAGAAAATAAGTGTAGAAGCATGAATTGGGTTCTCATGTTTTGGAATTATTAAATATTTCCTCATAACAACAAATTATTTCCTCCACAATTATTTTCTCCCTTCAAAACTCATCATTCTACCCCATTGTAACATTTTTTATATTTTATATTCTCTATCATTCATCCTTTGTACCACTGAATTTATACATTCTACCCCATTTTAAAAAAACCCAAGGAACCTGATTTTGAATTGTAGTGACCAAAGAATACTCCCCCTGGATCATATCTCCCCCATAAACCTGTATCACATCCAAAGAAAAATTAAAATAGTTAATTCAACTGGGGAGAGGGGAAAAAACCTAACTTACTGATGGAATTGTATTTGGTTGAACACTAAGGTTCAATTGATTTTTATCAAAAACAACCAATACCAATGGCTTGGTATTAAAATTAGCCATTTCTTAATTGTTCCTGCATGATCCATTTTAACCATAGCGTGTTCAACCATTTCCTGGATGAGGTGATATCTAATTTCAAAATGTTTCTTATGGGAATTCTGAATCTGATTTTTCATAAGATCAATTATGATCTTATTATCACAGTGATTCACCATTGGTTGTTTCACACCATCCCCAATATCAGTCAGCTGTTTCTTCATCCACAATAGTTGTGTGTAAACCTTTGTAGCTTATATATACTTTTCTTTAGTTGTACTAAGAGAATTACTTTCTTGTTTTTTTACTCTACCATCCTACACATTTCCTTCCAATAAATAATTTTCCACCACTTGTGTACTTTCTATCAAACACATCTCTTGTCCATTCAGCATTAGAAAAAGATGACAGTTCATTATCTCTTTCTATAGAAACATATAACCCATAATTTTGAGTACTTAGAATGTACCTCGTGATTCATTTAACTATTTTCTTATGTTATTCCTTCAAACTACTTTGAAAGTGGGACACTAAGCATGTAGCAGAGAATATATTTGGAGGTGGTGCAGTCAAGTATAATAGTCTTCTAATGATTCTCTTATACATGGTGGGATCCACCGAAGTCATATCCTCATGCTTTCTATTTTTTGATCCAATCGCAACTGAAGTTGACATTGGTTTGGAGTAATGCATATTAAATTTCATCAATAGAAATCTTTAATACTTTTCCAAATAAATGAAATAGTAATATTTCTTATAAATCACCTAAATCCCTAAGAAGTATATCAGTTCACCAATCATGGAAATTTCAAAATCAGATTTCATGTGATTGGAAAATTCATCCACTGATCCCTACCTTTTCCATTGAAAATAATATCATCAAAATACACTAGTACCATGAACTAATATTTATGATAATTCTTCACATAGTGATTGCGATCCACTCCTCCTCTTTTGAGTTCATGTTTTTTTAGATAAGAATCCATCTAAGAGTACCACTACCACGGTTCCTAATTTAATCTATAGATAGAATTTTTTAGTATGCATAACTTCATTTCGTCATTTCCAAGAATAAAACCCAATGGTTTTTCTATATAAACATCTTCTTCAAGAATTCCATTTAAGAAAGTGGTTTTGACATCCATTTAATACACTTTCTATCCTATTTGAATTACCATGGAAAGAAATAGTCTGATTGACTCCATTCAAGACACATGAGAAAATGAATCTTCAACATCCGCACTTTCAATATGTGAATATCATTTACACACCGACAACACCATATTTTTTATCACATTACCATGATCATCGTATTTATTCTAAAAAATATACTTCGTACTAATCACATTGTGACCTTCGGGTCTCTATACTAGTTCACAAGTTTTGTTATTGTTGATCTGGTCCAACTCTTCATTCATGGATTTAAACCATGATTCACCCTTTACAACTTCTTTAAATGAGTATGGTTCCATAACATAATGGATTACAGATTGTGCATTATTCCTCATTATCCTTGTTTATGTGGGTGTAATCCAACCTCTGATGATGTTGGATAGATCAATTTATTCTTTTCAATTTCTCCTATGAAGATCAACAGAATTATCTCTAGCCATGGTTTCCTCTTCTAATACTTCTTTAGATTCAACATCATGATGTGACTCCTATGAGTTATGAAGGCCTTATTCCACTTCTATATTATGATTTGTTCTATACTAACATTCTTCCTCATCTTCTATCATATCATCATAATAATTCCTTGAGGAATTTATGTTTTTATCTTCAATGATCTTTACATCAGTGCTTTCCAAAAAAATTCTTGGATACCTACTGAAGAATTTGTAGGATTTTCTATTTATTGATTATATGATGAATATTCCTATATCTACTACATCACCATACGTACCTTGATTTCATTCTTCTTTTTTGATAAAAAAATTTACTTATGAGAACACAAATTTACTTCAAGGAGGGATTCCTTCCATGCCATAACTCATATGGTGTCCTTGCTTCACCCATATAAATCCTTGATCAATTTTGAATATACACAGTAGCTTGAATAGCCTCTTTCTAGTATTTTCAAGGGATGTGACTCTTAATTAGCATCATTCTAGACATATTGTTCACCTATTGATTCATGTGCTAAATAACTCTATTTTATGGGGTTCACATAGTTTCCACCTCATGTTGTATTTTATGCTTCTCCTAGTAATTTGAAAACTCAGTGGATGTGTATTCCCCTCTATTGTCAAACCGCATAACATTGATTGTTCGTCCAATATCATTCTCAATGATTCGATGATAATTTTTCATGCAATCATGTACTTACTGTTTCCTATGTATAACCATCACACAATAAATTCTACTATAATCATTAATGAAAAGAAAATTTTTCTTTCTCCATATGTTACAGAAACATTTATCAAGCCACATTTATTTGTATGGATGGGATTAAGAATATTTTATTCCCTTTTCTTTTTTGGATGATAAGAACTACAACCCAACTATCTTATATGCAAGAATCACAAGTTTGTTCCCATTCACACTTCAAATTGGGGATATCCATGACAATATTCATCTTAGATATCTTTTCCAAGTCTTGTTGATTAATTTTTTTCTAACCTCTGGTTCCATAATTCATTTTCTTCTTCAACAGTTAGGTATCAAATATTCTCTCTACTATCAACTTGGTATAAGTTTTCATCTATTCTGCAACGTTTCATGATATAATTCTCTGACTTCTATTTTATAGTTCACCCCTTTTGATTGAACATCACTATAATCCATGATACATAGAGTTCACTAACACTATGTATATTGTGACACAAACCGTCCACATAAAGAACTTCAGTTTTCTTTACCTCTCCATTAGATAGCTTAGTACATCCACTACCTTTTATTTTCAAAGAACCATCATTACCAAACCTTACTATTCTATAAACCATTTTCATAACATTCATCAATAGGTATGCATTTCCCATCATATAGTATGAGCACCCACAATTAATACTCTTAGTGTTGTTGTTCGTTCTAGCTTTGAGGTCTACTTTTGTAAGGTTTTATTTTTCATTTTTCTCCTTTTCCTTCCATGAAATATTAGATCGAGTGGAGTATTAGAATGTCCTTTCAGATATCTTTTCCTCATGAATGGGTTATTCATGTTAATACCCTTCTTCTAAAAGAGAATACATGTTTGTAATGATAACATTATTTGGTTGGGGAATATTGGCCTATTTTTTAATTTTGTATGAATTTATTTTATCATTCCTCTTCCTACAATACACAACTTTATAGCCAAAGTTAGAATAATGAAAACAATATCTATATAGATTTTTTTCTATGAGAAGTAGGATATGAATTTGTTGTTTTTTTTGAACTCTTAAATCTTCCCCCTTAAGTAGAAATGTCTTCTCATTTAGATTCATCCTCATGTACCCTACCTTAGGAAAATAATTTGGATTCCTATCATATCTGGACACCTTAGGATAGTTTTTAGTTCTTATTTTATTTTGAATTTAGGGTCTCTTTTTCAACACTTCATGTAACTTTTCAGCATGTCCAACATTCAGCTTGCCTTTATTCTGACCCAATTTATTTGCAGTATTTGATGTTTCTTCATCACAAGAGATTCCACTATTTCCCATGCATGTGGGTCATTGATCATTAATATTCCTTTTAACTCCACCAAAACAACATTTTTCTCTCTTAAGAAGATTAGCATCTGCGAACCTTCCAAACAATATTTTCTTCTTTTTTTCTTTTCAAATTGGTATACTTTTAAGTTTACTCCTAAGAGTAACAAAACTTTCATAAAGACCCTTAATATTCTTGGACTTCTCTTCCATCCTGGAGGTGAGATCATTGATGAAATTTTCATGTTCTTTAATTTTTAGCATCATTTCCACAAAATCTTCCTTGTTTTCAAGGGTTGTTGATTATACATTCACTATTTCTTCTAGTTTTTCAATTTTATCTTCATGTTGGTAAACATATTCTGATGATTCATCCACAATTGCACTCCATTTTTTCATTTTTTTACTTTGATTCTCAATCTTACTAAGAGAATCCTTAAGTTGTAACTTTAGATCATCATCACCACTCAATTGATGATCTCTTGGTTTATTTTTTGATGGTTCTGACTTCTCAACAGTATCCACCATAGACACTTGGTTTCCTGATTCAAACTCTGGTTCTTCTTCCTCAAATAATTTATTATCATCATTCTATTCTTTAGAGACAATAATCTTTTTCTATAGATTATTTCTAGATTTTAAGTTTTCATTTTAAGAAAACCTTTTATGAGGATTATGTGAGTTTCCAGCTTCACCTTCATCATCATAGAACATCTTTGAGCACTAAGAAGAAATGTTCCCAACTCTACCACAAAAAAACATGCCAAGGGATGATTTCCTTCGAAATATTCATTTTCCTCTTCAAAACTTCTTGTAAAATAGGGAAAGGAATTTGCCTTAATCATTTTAATTATTAACACTATATCCTGAAATATTGAATTTTTCCAAGGATTTGAATTCCATTTTATTACCAAAATGTGTCATCAAATCATCTGGCTTAACTCTCATTTCATAGAAAATGAGATTACTTAGAATATCATCCAGAGAGAGTTTAGATAAGTCACTTTCCTCAAGGGCAAACACTTTTTGATTGTAGAGATGTGGAATCCTGGTCAAAATCATCTTCATAATGTCGATGTTTTTGATCTCTTCTCTAAGCCCTCAAATTTCCCCTACGACATCAGTAATTCGAATGAATAAAGAATATGAATTTTCATTAGGATACATATTTACATCATCAAACCTATTGTATAAAACTTGGATTTTCACCTCTTTCAATTTATTATCTCCTTCATAAATATTTTTTAGTTTTTTCCACACAGACTTTGTTAAGGTGAAACTCATCACCTTCAGATAGATCTGATCAGAAAGAGCATCAATGATTGCATTCTACACCCCAGCAACTATGTCAATAATTTTTCAGCCAGAATCAGTCATATACATCCCTGTAAGATTAGTGACATGTATTCCTTATGAAAACGAAAGAAGAACATCAATTACAAGATATATTAGATGATATATCATCCTATTCTTCAATATTTGAATATTTCTTCCATCAAAGAGGGGTACTCCCTTAACATTAAATGTATTATCCATGCTAGAAAATAAAGATAGATTTAACACCAGTAACCTTTACCCTCTGATACCACATGTAGGAACCCAGAGCACCCTGAGAGGGGAGGGGTGAATCAGGGTGTCAACTATTTTTTTTAAAGTGTCAGATCTTATTCCCACATTGGTAGGAACTCTTTAAACCTTTATGGTGAATTCAAGCAGTAATCAACCATTCAAATGTAGAAAGACAACACATCAATTTTACTTGGTTCACCACTAAGGGCTAGTCTAAAGATCATATGATGAGAGTATTTCAACCACAACAAAATCCACTAATCTTCACTAGTTGTGGAATACAAGAGTTCAGAAATAGTCACTCTTATCCAGGAACACTTCCTTTACAATGTTTTGTGGATAAATCACTATGTCCCTCTAAACACTTCTATTGACTCCCTCTGGATCACTGCCTTGGGATAAGTCTTATTCAGTTTATCAACTTGAAGGTCTATTCAATATATTGGAATTAAATTATTTTTCTTTAAACTATATGATACACTTCTTACATTGATTTCATGAATTTTTTCACTTGAAATCACTAAATAAACAAGCTGGATAATAAAAACTCAATGGAAGCACACACTAGAACTTATGTAAAACACCTACCCCTTGTATGCAAGATTTGGGATCTGTCACGAAAGATGGATTTCATGAAACCCTTATGTTTCATGCACTCCATATCTTTCACGCAACCATTCTATAAGGGTCACTAAGTATTTTTAGACTAAAGGAACACTTTACACGCATGTTTCTCGATTTACTTCTCTTTTACGTAAATGTCTTTTTCATGGAAGAAGAACTCGATCTACATTGAAAAGTTATGATTCTTGAGTGGTGGTAGCCACCTATTTATAGTCTTCTATGACCATGATCACAATATTCTGATGTTTCTCCCTCAGTGTGCATAAGTTTTACTCCGAGCATGCAAAACCCCCTTTGATGTCGTTTTTGGAACATAAGTCTCTTTCGTATTATGTTGTCTTTTATACAAATTAGTAATCTTTCATACAATTTTTTTCCTTTTCCATATTTTAAAGTTAATATCCCGAAAAATTCCTTGTGTGAAAGTTTCCAAACCTCATTCAATCTTGCACGCAACTCCCTTTTCAAAAAACACTTATCTCAATTTTCCAATTTTTGGACCCAAAAATTTGGAAAACATTGGGAAATGCCCCCACATTAAAAAATATTGTTTGATTGAACTGTATGATCCCTTTCCTTGAACAATTATTGATCTTCCTTATGAGTATTGATAGAAAACACAAACCATACATCATTTCCATCAAATAAAAGCCTTAGTTCCAATAGAAGGGTCAATGATGGAACTAAATTTCCTCTCAAAGGAGAAGTATGTGGATGATCCATGTAAGGTTAAATCCTTAAAATTAGAGATCAACAGGATGGATGAAAGGTTTTTAAAAGTCAATATAATTATAGAAAATCTTTTATATACTAATAATTAATATCAGATATTAGTTTTAGTCATTAATAAAATGAATATTGATATAAATGGGTATAAAAAGACATGGGATAAAATTTTGTCCTCTTTCAAGGACCATATCTAAAATGAGTCAAGGTGGAATAACTTCTATATTTATTAGAGTCTTATATAAAATCATTATTTTAAGTCCATTATATTTTTCTAAAATTAAGGATTTTATATTTTTTAATATAAGTTTTTTTTGACAATTCTTAATTATATAGGTTCTTAATAAACTCATAATGATTCATTCTATGGAATAAAAATTTCATGTTGAGTTACCATTTTATTTTAAAGATATGAACAATTTTCAACTTATTATAGGGAATTTTGTATTCAATTTCAAACTATAATAAACTTCTAGAAGCCACCACTTTAAATTCAGCAATTAGATCATTATAGAATAGATCCCCACTAGTAAACTTCCCATATGTGATTAATTGTCAATCAAAGAACATCCTACCTGACTTTTAAAATATAGGTTATCCTTTTTATTTGAATTATCATGATTCTATATTTTATTAAATGATGAAATTAATCATATAGTGAATGATTAGTTCCTGATTATGGTAAATTAAACAGGTTAATAATTTGTAATGAGATGTGAATATTTATAGCGTGAGTTAATTTGAGTTTCTAAATATCCTTATGATTAAGAATCATAAATCTATATATTTTTTAGGATTTATTAATTAAAATTAAGTTGGAATTTGATTAATTTAGATCATAATGTGAAAAAAACCACAACATCACATTCTTCACATTATAAAATCCATCATCATTTATTTTTCCTAGATCGCACCTTAGATGGTGTGATTATCATATTATAGAGTGAATGCTTCTTAAATTTTAAATCTTCTAGAAATCCATTTTCATTTCAAAATGTTTCCATAAACCTCCTCACATGATCGGGTGGTATAGATTTTGTAAAATAAGAAACCCAACACATGACCCATCTGCAATATATTCATTTCTAGGATTCCCCATACTTAAGTTTTTGTTTACTCTTATGTGCATTGGTACTTTTAGATTTCTCTTGAGCATCAACCTCATTGATGGTGTGACCAATATCCTCAAACCACTATTAAACCCAAGATAAATGCATATTTTTATCTTGTCTTAAATATAACATTACATCTCAAAAATAATCTCACAATCCTATAACTAAAATGTTTAGTATCATTAGTGAATATCAATATAAAATATCTTATTTTACTTAATTACTTCAACATATCTCACAAATATGAATACATAAAAATTTATTCTACTCATATTTAGGAATATAATTTCATAGGGGAGTGGAAAATAAAATATGGAGTTATCTTAATTTCTTGAAAAGAAAAAACATATCAATGATTAATTAAAGTTTAATTCATAATCATGTGAGATAACATGAAGATGGGAAAAATATTTAATTAAAAGAAAAATATAATTATAATACATAATCATAAACAACGATATAAAATAATAAACTATGATATCAAATCATTGGATTATAAAAGCACTGTCATGGAATCATATCTCATAGATTAGAATCATAACATATAGTGTGGTAAAATTATAAACATAGAAATAAAAACATTTTGTTATGATTAATAAATAAAATCATACCTAAATATAATGTATCAAAAATCTCTATTATAATTCCTTAGTGGAATGGAGAAAGCATCGATAACTACATCCATTAGTGTAGTGTATCAGGTATCATTATGAGCATCCCTTAAAAATCTAATGAGAAATAAATCAATATCAGTTTAATTGAAAGTAAAAATAGTAACCCCCATAACATTATAATAAATTATAATTATATATGCCACATGATCGTAAGATCTTACAAAATTGAATCATGGATTAATTATCCTTTGAATAAAAAATGGGCTACATCATAATTTTAATAATTAAAGTATTTTCATATGGATGAAAATAAGTTTCAAAAACAATATAAATATTCTAGAACAATAAGGATAAGTATCCCTTTTTTTGAATTTTGTTTCTAAAATAAATCTCAGAATAATGAGAAAATGATTTTCCCTAAAAAACCATTCAGTAATGTAAAGTAATATTGTTAACTAATAAAATTCATGGTGGTGTGAAATTTTTGACATGTAGTAAATTTTAAAAAACATTAATCCAAAACCATTGTAATGAATGTAAAAAATGATGCATATAAAAAAATGTAAAAAATATTTTTTTAAAATTATTGGGGAAAAATAAATGATGGCTCAAAATGATCTTAAACATTCTCATAAATGTATAGATTAATTTTTTTTAATAAATATTAATAATATTTATTTTGATAAAAAATAGTTGGGAAAAATACTTCTAAATTTCTAAATCAATGATTTTAAACAAAAAAACCCCTATAACTTTTTAATATCAAAACCCCTCTAAATGAATAAAACATATAATGAACATAAAATAAAATAATTATAAATATATTAATGATATAATATGTAAATTAGATATTTTATAAACTATGTAAAAGAAAATAGGTGCATCTCATGAAGCATGTCTTAATGAAGTCAAATTGAGATGAAAAACCATGAACATTGACATTAACTATGTCATAAATGATATAAATTACCTATATAATAAATTATTATCTATTATGCATATATATGAAAAAAATTATTTTTATTTCTATTTATTTTACCTTATATTTTTTTATTAACCAATTATTAAAAATTATTTTTTAAAATGAATGTTTATGTGTTAAGTGTCACATTTCACATGCTTTAATGAATATAAAATTATCAAATATTGCACCTTCTCCAAGTTTTAATCATATTAAAAATATTAATGATGATTTTATATATAAATTTGATATGATTATGGAGTCTCATGTATATTTTAGGGAACTTTAGGTGATGATTCACATGGAAAACATAAAAATTATATTTTTTTAGAAGAATTGATTTAAATGAAATAAAATATTTTATTATAAAATATATATATTAAAAATAATAAATTTATAAAATATAATTAATTAATAATTATTACATAATATTAAATTTATTTAATTTTTCATGGTCATTCATGAGATAAATAATATAACAGTGGTCATGTATGATATAAAACCAATGAAAATAAGAACATGTTATAATTGTTGAATTAGTAAGACAATTTTATTTATAATCATAATATCACTATAAAATAATATTAATCATGTTATTAATTTCAAAATTTTTCATTAAATTAATTTTCAGAATAATCCTTGTTCATCGGTGATGAAAAATGATTCATGTCATCCATAGAGGTGGTAGTATGCATGTATACATGAGTAACACGTTACTTTTTTTAAATTAATATGATGGGAATAAAGTAAATAATGATTTTATCTGTATTGGTCCATAATTTTTTCATGAATATTATATTTATTCATTAACTTCATCTTTATATCCATCCATGTTATTTTGTGATGAAAAATAAAATATATCATCCATGGAGGGAATATTTTATATTTACACATAAGTGAATATTTAATTTTCCACTAGATATAAAGGTAGTGGATAATTTTCCTCTATAAACATAATAAAATTGAAGTATTGTAACTATAATAATTTAATTATATTAGGATGGTTATAGTGTATTTTTATGAGGATAATTTAACACCCCAAAGTTTTATGATATATTTCTCTACAAATAAATTTAATTTCATTGAGGATTATGATATATGAAAATCCAATTTTAAACACACCAAGATAAAGTATATCATTAAAAACTATTTTTATAAATTATATATAATAATATTAATAAAAAATCATCGAAATTATTTATAAATATTTTAGATAAATCCAATATATGGAAAAATAATCCTTCAATTTTTAATAATGTCATTTAATGTTTTAAAAATATATTTTTCCTCAAAAATAATTTATATTTCATTTAATATGAAAATAAAATAATTATTTTTTTTAAATATAGAATACAATTATATAAAAATTAAATTATTTTTCAAAATCAACTTTTCAAAATTAACTTAGAGTGAAATTTTGAAAATTTTCTAAACAATTGACTTTTAATGAATAATGAAAATACTAATTTTTATTGAAAAATGCCAATTACTTTCAATAATTTAAATGTTTAATTTTCTTTTAAATGATTTAAAAGTAAAATTCTTTTTTTATAATATTTATAATCAAAATATTTCATTTGAATTAATTTTATATAATATTTTTGAAAAAAAAATGTTTTATCCTTAAGAAAACATTTTCAAGAAAACTTATTTTCAGCGTATTTTACAGGTTTAATTTTAAATTATCTTCTTGCACTTATATGAATTTAATGTGTAAAAATGTATTCCATATTTGAAATCAGAATAATAAACATTATGTAATAAGGCCAAATTTAATTTTGTCTATAATTAATAGTAAAAATTGTAAAAACAATTTACTATGATTTAGGTTAAAATGGATTTTCTGATGAGGTTAAATCAAGATATAAAGGTTATTTTTTCAATTAAAAATTTCTAAATCCAATTTTTCTACCTTATATTGACCTCATCCTATCCCACCATCCACTATCTACCAAATTTTATGAATTTTATTCAGTGTGAAATTATTATATTTTAATCTTGTTTGAAATTTCATGTGTGTCCTCTCCCCCAATTATAAAAGGACACTCATCTAGTAAAATTTTGAGGCTTTCCAGTGTGTTACTTTTATAGTTTTGTTCCTATAGAGTGCTTGTAGGAGTCTACTAGAGGTTTAGTGGAGGATGGAGTTCCATCAAAGTTACAATAGTCTGTTTACACTGTAAAAGTGGACATCACACCTTATGTTAGTGTTTTTTTAGCTTGTCCAACCAACCATTTATGAATTTTATGTGGTGAGTGGATAGAGAATAAAATATTTTTATTCTATAAGAAATGTTTTTATGTCATATTTTTATTTTGGATGAGGATCCCTAAAAATCAGTGAAGCTTCAAATGTTTTTGTGTTTTTGATGTATAATCTATTTACAACATTTTTTTTGAATCCCTTGAATTTTATGACACAAAAATGTGGTTAATGCTTTAAATAGGGAGAGTTATAGCTTGTTTATATGTATTTCTTGATCTATTTTCCCCGTTTTCTTGTAGTTTCTCTCCATTTTGGGTTAACCCTATATAGGTTTTGGAGTTCTTCTATCCCACCTTCTTCTAATATTTTTTATTGTTTTTTATAGTTGAGTTTTAGTGATATAGGAATAATTTCTCTCCATTATCCTTTTTGTTTCATTCCATTCATTAATTTGGGTTTTTGTGTGTGTTTTATATCAGTTTGGTCTATGCTTGAGTTTAATTTTAATGGTACCTTGGTTTAGTTTAGTTTCATACAAGGTTTCCTTGTACTATTATAGTTTACATATAATTTCTTCTTCACCATGTGGTGTGGAGATGATAAAAAATATATTCATTATAGAACGTGATCCTTTTTCTCACCTTTTGATGTTATATGTATGGGGATATCATGATTTTTCATTCATTTTGGTCGATATTAAGGGTCATCATAAAAATAGAATTATTTTGAATTACTAAAGTTTTTTGATGTAGGGGATATATTAAATGATTTACTACATGATTTAGGGTGTTGATGTTATTGTAAACTCTTGATGCCAATACTGAAAATAAAGGTAGGTGGGGGTCTTTTTTCACTTCCTTTGAAATGTTGTGAGATCCTTATTGTGTTATTGTGTTATATCATCCTTAATAAAATTATAAATAAAATATACATTGTTAATGAATTTGCTACCCTTGGAATCATGTTTGTGTTATAATACCCATTTTAAATAAATACGTAATAAAATGAATTACCTTGAATAAATTATGGTATTTATGGTGTGTTATTGTTGAGTGGGTTGGTTGGGGTGATTACTTATGTATTGTGGGATGCATTGGGGTGGTGGTGGTGATTTGATAGGCTTTGAGTGATACATGATGTCTTATGTGGTGGCTGGTTGGGAAGGATGTGATGTGGGAAGTTACATGGTGGTTATTGTGTGAAGTGGGGATAATATTTGGTGGTGATTTGTAGTTTTGGAGTACATTAGTTATGTTCTGAGATGTTTTTGGGTTTTATAATGTTTGGTTGTTGTCGTAAGATGGTATGGATGGTAAGAAATAGAGATGCATGTTGGTGTGAGTTGAGCCAATTGTTATGTTGAGTGGTTTTGTTAGTTTCCCATTTATACATGAAATAAATTATGATATTGAATAAAATGAATAAATGAATTGTATGTGTGAATAAAAATTAAGTGTCTTGGTAAATTAATGTCTGCGGGAACATAATTTATCTATAAATGGGTTAACTTGTAAATAAAAGTTGGAAATTTCATGTGGCATGTGTGGTGGTTATGTGGTTTTCTACATATTGTTATGGAAGCAGTTTTTATGGTAGATGTTTGGTATGGTTGTGGTGATGTAGTGAGGACTAGTACCTTTGATGTGAACCCATAGGTTGGGTATGGCATGTTTTCTATATACCATTCATCTTTATGTTATTTTATTATGCTCCCCACATAGGTTAGATAACCTGACCCATACATAGAGTTTTGGGTGTTTTCCCAAACATCTAGGTAGGTGGTGATATAGATTGATTTCTACCTCCTCTTCCTCACACTTACTTCAACACTATTGGACCATGTTTTTAAAGGTTAGATGTGCTGTTATGGACTAGGTTTCTTCGGTTGATATGTGGTTATTTTGATATAATGAGGCAGTGAAGTGATATGATATGTGATGGGGGTCATTCATGGTATGTGGATGGAATGATGTTGATTTACTTAATTTACATGATACCATAATGGTTATGATTACATGATAATATGAGATGCAATGTACTAGGTGTCATTTGGTGAGACATGGGGTTGTGATGACTAAGGAAAAACTGGATTCTATACCTTTGAAAGGTGGGGTAGGTACGGATTCTTCCTGACCAACATCAATGATGGCTGTTATGTGATGTGAAATATATAGAAGTGATGGTAGAATAAGACATTTGACTTTGGGTTTTGAGAGAAGAAAAATTGTGGGGAAGTTGAAGCAGGGATCCTTTTTCTTATTCATGATTATTATATTACTATATTGGACACATGATTTGGTGAATGATCCACGGTGAAGCTAGTATGGTTAGTTGACTTATCAAGGTTGTTATTGGTTCTATTATATCTTTATTGTCTCATTAGGATTCTATTTTCACATGTGAATTTGGGACTATGGTTATGTACCAATAGAGTATACATGTTGTTCTCACCCTAAGTATATAAACTAGTTTTTTGGTTTCCATGTGGTCTTTTGGAGCTATGATGGAATTTACTAACTTGGGTTTGTAGCTGATATATAGTTGGTGTTTTAGGACAAGTATTTTATTATATATATTGGGGAAATTAATTGTATTGGGTTAATTCAATTATTTCATTAGGGGGGGGGGGGTTTGGTTGAAATTTACAATATGTTCTTGAACTTTTAGTGGTTTTATACTTTCTACTGATATTTTTTTACATATAGAGTGTAATGAATCCAATATGTGATATTTTCATACCCCAGGTGTTATTCTCTAACTCAGTGTCTATTGGAGGCAGGACTGAAGGGTCATTATCTTTCATCCTTTATTGTGGTTTCATTATTGGTAAGAGGTTATGAAAAAGTGTTATCTGTTGTTTGGTTGAGGTATTATATAGAGTTTTGTGTTTGGTACTATTCCGTTTTAGTCGGTTGGTAGGGATATAATTCCAATTGATTTTGGTGTGTGATGTAAGCCAGGGAGACTGGCTATGAAATGATGGTTTTGGGCCCACTGTGATACATTGTATGACCACTAAGATAATTGAAAGACCAAGTGAGCTAGCCCTTTTTACAAGGTAGATACCTAAAAGATGTATGTTCACCATTATTTAATATTTTCATATCTAGATTGGGTTTTTGGGGAAAATTAATTGAATTAAATGAACAATATTTGATAGAATTCCATGATACCAAGTTTAGGATGTTCCTCTTATATTTCAAGAATGGCTCATGGTAATCATAAGAAAGTAGCTCATGTAGTTGAGGAGTTGTAATCTTATCCTCTTGAACATTATATATATGATACAATAGAGGATAATGATTCTTGGAAGAGGTTCTTCTGTTCCTTCTACTGACAACGTTTGGGAATGCATGTGGGTAGAATATCATATATGTCGACGTAGCACTGGATTTATGTAATTGAGTTTTTTTTCATTCTAATATAATCAGAAAATATTTTTTTGGTTATTTTTGTAAGTTATTTAGTTTTTGGGAGCTTTTCATCAGAGGTGTACGTTGTTTCTTTGTGACTATAATGAGGTAGATGTGTGGTGACCCGACCTTCAGAGGGAGTTGTTTTTAGAGAACCATTCATTGATTATGTGGGGAGGAAAGATGTTGGAGCATAATTCCCTTATGAAGGGGAGAATTATTGTGTGGGATAATTTTTTTCAGTTCAAGGACCTCTTACACATCTCTCTAGATGTTTTTCTAGATGAGGAGTCCTAATAAGGGATTCTAGATGAGGCTTTTAGCCAAGTGATTAGGTATGTGGTCACTCTATTTACACAACCTACATACATGGAGATTTAAAAAATGAAATGGTTATCAAAAAATGAATTCATTTTTGGTTGATACTTGAGAGGTTTCCTATATAAAGCCTCAATGATAGAGTTTCAGGTAGTGGCACATAGATGTTTAGGAATTATGGGTTCGACTAGTGGGGAGTTGACCATGGAAGATCTCCACCATTTCATCTAGGACATGAGGGTTTCAAGAACCTATCAAGGGTGTACCATTGTCATGTTATTATTATGAGGTACATGGTAACTACTAGGATTATTTCTCGATTGTTCATGTAACCTAGTATTTGATGGGTGGTCAGACCCCTTTTTGGAAGCACCTACAACTTCCATTGAGGAAGTTTTAGTGGAAGTGACTTTTTGTGTTTGTTCAATATCTAAGGGAATATGGATTTGGTATGTGGTAGCCTTATAATGGCCCCCATCTATAGGGACCTGGGAAAGTGCATGGTTACTAAGGCTATAAACTGAGGGAAATATATATTGGGCATGGTCACATGCATTTGTTAGAGATGGATGCACTGATGGAGCCACAATTTTTTCATGTTAAGATTAGTTTATCATAAAATATTGTGTGTGTGTTTTTTGATTCATGGGTCTCATAATACTTTTTTACTCTTACATTTCTCTATTCATTGGGAATAGATTTTGAGGGAATTCTAGTTCTCATGTTTTATCTACACTAGTTGAGGTCTGACTTCTTTGTTTGATGTGTCATGGGGATATATTTTTGTGATAGGGAAACAAAATTTAGTGGGATATTTTTTCATAATATTGATATATCCAAACCAATTTATTATTAAAATATAATGGTTTTATTCTATTCACATATTCATTTACTTTTTCTATAGGAGAGTTTCATTTTTTGATGTGCAGGGAAATCAATTAGAGTTTGGTGGCGAGCAAGGTTATCATATGTGTTGTAGAAAAGAAAATAATATATTGTCTCATTTTGTAGAGGTGTAAGTAAAACATTATACAAGGGGTGTTCCTGGAGTTTTGGATGAGTTCTTATATTTTTTATCAGATGAGTTTATGACACTACCCATGTCAAGCATTGTTGAGTTTTGGATAGAGTTACATTTGAGTTTATCTAAAATTTTGATTGATCCCTATGGGATGACACCTATAATGTAATGTGAAAATATGGTACATTGATGATTAGATGAAAATGGGTTTCATCCAACCCTATGTGTCCCTTTTGGGTTATCTTGTGTAGTTTTCTATAAGGAAGATGTTAGTTGGATGTTTTTCATAGACTAACTGAGGTTTAATCAATTAACATTCAATAATTTTTTCCCTCTTCTGAGGATTGATGATCTATTTGAAAATTTGAGAGGTTAAACTAGGTTTAAGAATATTGACCTACGTTTTGTATATCATTAGTTCAGTGTTAATTATGATGATATCTCTAAGAAATATTTCAAGTGGATTTAATGGAATTTGTAGTTCATGGTCATTTCATTCGATGTTATGATCACACCAACCATGTTTATGGTGATCATGAACTCTATTTTACATTAATTTTTAGACTGGTTAACTATCATATACATCGATTACATCTTGATATAATACAAGTTTTTGGAGATTAATTACAGGTATCTTATAGCTATATTAACATTCCTTCAACAAGAGAAACATTATAGGAAGTTTACAATTGTACACTCAAGATATGAGAGGCTAATTTATTTGGGAATGTGTTATCTCAATATGGTGTTGTTTAGACACATCAAATGCCGAGTTTTTTGTTTTTTGGAAGTATCCAAAAATGCGGAAGAGGTTCAAATTATCCTTTATTTTTACAATTGTTATAAAAGGTTTATTATAGATTTCTCTTGAGCTTTTTCCTCACTACTAGCATTGAATAGGAAGGAACATAACTTCATGGGGATTGATTAGTTCGATCCAAATGATTAGTTATCTGAAGGAGAAGATATCCAGTTCTCTAATGCTTAGTTTTATTTGTAAGGATATCTTTTGTGGTTTTTATATCCATCCAGTCTAAGATTGGGATGTGTGTTGATGCAGGTGAGGGTGTTGATCTATTATGTGTTTATGATGTTACATCCCCATGAGTTTAATTACACCACTAATGATTTGTAGCTTGAGTTAGTTGTGGTTTCACTAATGTTTTGAAGGAATTACTAGATTAGTGTGTTCTTTATGGATTACATAGACCACAAGAGCCTAAAATATGGTTTCTCTCATATGGATTTGAATTTTCATCAGTATATGTGGATGTATTTTTTTAATGATTAAGATTTTAAAATCTCATATACCTTAGGAATAGAGAATTTGTTTTATGATCTATTAAGTCGTTTGGACCAAGTAGATATTGTTTAAGAGTATGAATATGTTTAGAAAGGGATGAAGGATCTTGCAGTGATGAAATTAACATTGCGGAGGGTGGTAGATGAGGTTGTCTATTTAAATGACACAGTATTAATATTTCAAGAAGTATGTAGAGGGGTATCAATGGATTATCATAGAGGTATAAGTGATATGCAACCATGTTGGATAGGGTGACGCTCCAAAGGAATAGTTGGAGGATGGTTTGAACCATGTGTTATTTTAGGGGAGGTATTTTATTCCATTTGTAATAAATGAAGAGGTTCTCTATGAGTGTCACATATCAACCTTTTATGGGCATCCTTTTGTGAAAAAATATTTCCCATTTATTGAGGAATTTTTTTTTATGGTCAGGAATTAAGAGGTTTATGAATTTTTTTTAGTGAAGCATCTAGTTTTTCAGTAGGTGAAAGAAAAGTATAATGTTCATGTTTATTTGTTATAGTCCTTGGTTTCTCCCTATATAAATGGGAATACATATTGGTATATTGTTTCATTGGGATACCCCAGTAGTAGGGAGATTGTGATGGTGTTTGGGTGTTAGTGGTATGACTGATGATGGCAACTCATTTTTTAGAAACCTTGAAAAGTGTGCTATGGGTTTTTTGGAGAGGTAGTATGTGGATGATGTGATTAGGAATGAAGGAGAACTATGGACCATCATTTCTAATCTAGGTTATCATTTTACAACAAGTGTTTGGAGGGGATTGATACATTCTATTGGTTTATATTTTCATGTTATCACTTCTTTCCACACTCAGATAGATGGGAAGAAAAATTGGACCATCTAGATGATTTAGGATATGTTGCAAGAATATGTAATGGACTTCAGAGGATTTTTATAAATAAAATTTCCTCTAGTTTATTATTATTCCAAAAATAACTATCACTCACCCATTATAATGGATCTATTTGAGGTATTATATGGGTATTTGTGTTATTATCGATAATATTGGATAGTGGTTGAAGATTTAGTGGTTGATGGTCATGATGTGGTACAAATCATGACTAAGAAGACCCAGTTGGTTTGAAGAAGATGAGAGTAGAATGAGACTATCAAAAGGACTAATATAATCAGAGGAAGAGGCCACTAGATTTTGAGGCTTGAGACCATGTGGTTGTGAGTGTATCCTGTTGATGTTGTAAGAATAGGTTTTGTAGGGGGTAATATTCATCCCTTGTTTGTTGGTCCCTTTAAGGTGTTTCGATGAGTTTTAATGGTGTAATATTTTTTTTGGAATGTCCACCATAGTATAATAGGATAAATGACATCATTTATGTGTCACAACTTCATAAGCACATTCATGATGACTCTCACATCATTGAATGTGGAGAGTTGGATATTAAGTATTATATGGAGTCCATGGAGAAACCAGTAGATATATAGTATTTTGAAGATAATATGATTAAAGGTCAAACCTTTCAATTATTTACATGTTTTGGAGGCATGATGGCCTTGAGGGGAGTATTTCATAATGATAGACGCATATGTGTACCCCGTAGATGAATATTTTTTTGATCTTTGTATTTTTATTTTTTGTTTTGGTGATGTATTGTTTGAATATTTGTATTTTATTGGTTGTTCAATTTCCTTGTTGATGATCATTCTAAAAAAAAGTCATGCATATTAAATAGATGGAAACCTAATTCCTAATTGACATATGTTATGTTTTGTTGTGATTAAAACCATCTGGGTGATTAATTTTCTAACAGAGTTGATGAATTCTTGACATGGTGTTTGTGATTCCATTATTTGTGGGATCAAGGTAGTTTTTTGTGTCAGTTTTGATTGTTGTTGGACTGGATTGTGTAGAGGTAACGATTGAGGTGTAGACGGGTGTGTAGAAATGTTGTGGTTTGTAGATCACGCTGGATGTTGTGGTATTATTCCTAATGATAAGATATGATATGGTATTTTGAGGTGTTTTTTGGGAGTATTTGCTGGGGAATTTGGTTAGTGATTTCATTGGGGTGTAATGAGGTCATTGTGAGGTATTTCATGGGGTGGTTGTTCAAAACTTCTTTTATTTTTTAGGAATTATTTTTATTATTAAGTAAGTGAATCAAATGAGAGGTATCTGATGTAATGGTATATGCTTTCCCATTCTATTAATTTGTATATTTTCTGGTACGAGAGCACTTGGAAGAGGATTATGGAGGTTCCATGTATGTTGGATTTTCAGTAAAACTATAGTAGGATTTTTACATTGTAAGGAAAAAAGTATTCCATAATATTGTGTTTTAACCCTTATTGTAACAGCCCGAGATTTTATAAAAAAATATTCTTTTTAATTTCATTAATGTCTTGTGTTGTACGCTACACCAAAAGGAGCTTGCTCAACATGCATCCTTGACTTGCCTTGTATTACACGCAATCACGACCTTCCTCGATAGCGTGTGTAGTACGCAATACCAAGTTTCACTAAACAACGATATGCTATTAAAATATTATTAAAACTAGCCGTTATGAATAGTAATAACCACATTTTAAAATTTTAGAAATTTTAGCTCTCAAAACGGACTTCATTTTTGGATTCGGAGTGTCGAATTTAGCCTAAGGTAAATTTTTGGTACTTTTCGGATAACTTTCATATTCTGATGAATAGTGAAAATTACTAAATTATAATTAAAAACAACTTTTTTAATAGAAATAATTAATAGTGATAAATTATTAATTTGAGTGGTTTTAAAGTATATTTAGACTATATTTTTACAATTTAATACAATGTTGGTCATTGGATGTAATTTCACATTTAAACCAGTCATAAACAAGTGTCAATCTTTTGATAGTTATTATCTCTTAAGAACACGCTATTTGTTTTGACGACGGGAATTAATTTTTAAATTAATTAATGCAACTGATATGTTTTTAATTTGATAAAATAGACATCATTTTTGAATTCATAATATCAAATATAGCTTAGATCTAATTTTTGGTATTTTTCTGCAAACTTTCATTTTTTGATGAATAGTGAAACCACTAAGTGGTAGTTAAAAAACTGAATTTTTCATAAAACTTAATTTTACCGCTTCTGTGAGTGGAATTTCGAAAATCCAAGAGACACGGTTAATATCAAGGACTAAAATGTGGTTCAATGAGATGAAAATAATTTTTGCTGAATAGTAACTTTTTACTTTTTTTTACCACGGTTAAAAGTAAATAGGGTAATTAAGGGTAAAAATGATATTATTATTATCCTAAAACATGTCCTAATTCTATTGTACAAGTGTAATTCGACCAAAAACAACCCTAGGAATAAAATATGACCATTTAGGCCCACTTGGATTAGATTAGGACATTTATTATTAATTTATTTAAAGAAGGGTTAAAATAGTTAAAATCAAAGATTAATAAGTAAATAATTTTTAATATGGGGTTATACATAAGATAAATTAGACTATAAATATTAATTAGAACGATAAAAAGATTTCCTACATAATGGTATTTTATTTGTAATTTTTAGACATTAAATAATATAATTTATTTATGACACAACGATGATGCAGTAATTATCTTATTAATGAAATATTGACATAATTGATGTTATAAATACCCAAATAAATATAATTTGAGACTTTTTATGAACTAAACTAATTTTCTAGGTTAATATGACATGTTATGATTTATTTAATTAACTTAGGTCGAAGTAATAATTCTGTTATGAGTTTCAAAAAAAATCAACTATTGAATAGTGTCAAAATTGACATAAAATAGTTTTTAAAACAAATATTATATTATTAATTGTTATTTAATTCCTAAAAATCTAAGGATCGGCAAAATGACTTAGATAAGGTTATATATATTAATAAAACACAACTTGGGGGTCTCTTTGATGTATATCGTAAGTTTATTACCTATATAATATAAAAATACAAAGTGACATGGTAAATGTCAATCTAATTAACTAAGAGTTAAAACTAAAATATAAGGTTAATATAATGAACTAAACTTGTATAAATTCTATTGGATGAGAGGATTTTGACCCATCCCCACCTTATATTCGAAATAACTCAATTTGGAGCTATTTAAAACCGAACTTGACTTTATAATAAAATAATATTTTTAGTTATTCCAAAGGTGCCCCTCTCCTCCCTTATAAAAGGGCACCTCCTCCCCCTCTTCCTCACACCACTTTGAGCCTTAAAACTAGGAAAACACCTGCCCTTTTCTCCTCTCCACTTCCCTATAGAAATCCTAGAGGTCCTGGTCTTCTTTAAAGACCAATTTTAGTGCCCTAAAAGGAGGTCTCAAAGAAGCACTTCAAAGAAGAGGTAATATCCATTACCGATCCTTTCCAATTTCTTTCTTCTTCAACTTCTTTTTCTTTAGTTGTTTCATTATGAAGTAATAACATCAGTATCAATAATATACTGATATGTTATTATAAGTATGAAACAACCCTATTTCACCATCTATCCATCCTACGGAAAATGAAATCACCGCGCGTGTGTACGTACGGAATACCGTCTCCACGCCGTGGTGTAATCTATTTTCCACCACCACCATACTTGGATGGGTATAATGGTTTAAAAAATAACTATATATGATTATTGTAAATTGATATTGATTATGAAATAGTATACATACACTCCAATACAATTCCAAGATCATGAGAACGATATCATCGCTCGTGCGTACGTACGGACTACCGTCTCCACGATGCGATGAGATTCATTCTCCACGTTAACCATTCATGAATGATTATAAAGTATATATAATAAGTAATCATGAAATATATGACATAATAATGATACTGGATTTATGTGTATATATATTTATTTCATCTACTTAATTCCATTCAACTCAATAAGGAAACGAAAACAGCGTTCATGTGTACGTACGGCCTACCGTCTCCATGAACGGTGTATTCTTTCCATTTACTGATATGTTATATATATGTATATTCTTAATATATGTTATATATAAATCATGTTTCATATTCTGGAATTAAGTAATCATGATCTAAGTAATCATATGAATAATTACAAGTCAAAACACAGACGACAAATGAAACGATTTTACCCAAAATGCTCTTTAACATGGAATTTACAAAAGAATGGGTAATATAAAGTCATAAGTGAACCATATATAATATCATAACAATGGGTATGATTATTGAATAAGTCAATGACATTATTTAAATCATTATACAGGAGTTTCGGACACTTACGAAGCAAGTCGGACCTAAGGTAAGGGAAATATCACAATCTCATTTTTATCCGAGATTGTTTATACTTTGGAATTTACTAGGGTGTATTTTATCATCCACATCCATGTTTCCTCAATATTTAATATTATTTCCATTCACCTACAATTTTTTAAATCCTATTTTACCCTTCAGTGAGTTTTTAGTAAAAGATATCAAAGGAATGTTTTTCCATTTTTCATACGAGGTACTTTTTGACTTTTCCGACAAAAGTACGAGAAGAATGTTTTTTTAAACTTATACGGAATGAATGGATTTTTAAAACATTATTTCCAAGAAGCTTCCTTTACAAGTTTTCAAGTTTATTTTTAGTCAAATTATTTTAGTTTAAAATTGTATGACATGTTAAGAAAGGAAAAAAAATTTGAAGTAGAAAGGATATTTTCCTCAAGAATGGAGTTCAAGTGTTTTATCAAAATTATTTTCCATATAAGATAATATAGGGTTCTGTTTCTATCCCTATTATTACATTGAATTGATTATGTTGTGATGGAATTATTTTTATGAATTCCTTTATCTTATATGAATTGTTTTATGATGTCATGTTTTTTAAGAATCCCATTTTTATTACATGGGTTATGCTATGATGTATGGTTTATGATTTTGTGGAACACATAAGAATGGTATAATTATGAGATGGGTGGGACCTATATCTCCCTCGAATGCATTGGGTAAATATTTTATATCTCATGAGATAGACATGGCTAGAATGGTAGGTTATACCGATTCAGTGAAACATGACTGAAACGAGGGTGACTCGGTTCAGAAATGGACTTTGTTCACTAAGATAGTCTTGGCAATGAGTCTTGACTAATAAGATATTATTTCTCTATGATTATGTGTGTATGCCACAAAGTTTCATGTTTTATGTTATGATTATTGGGATTTCATTTCACTACTCTGATTTATCCCATGTTATGAAATTATGCTCTCTTTTGCAGGTTAAGATTTCCAAAATGTTATGTTCTTATGAAAATGATGTGATTGATATTTCTTTTGTTTACCCTTCCTGAGCATTTGAGCTCACCCTTTTATGTTTTATTTTCCCCAGGATATAAAGAAGGGTTTTAGGTAAAAAAAAGGAAGATCTTTATGGGAGATGTTGAAGATCTTTCACCATGATTAGAAGATTATATTCTGAGTTTCCAAAGACACTAAACTATTACGATCCTTGTGTGTGTGTTTTTGTTATGTACTAATTATTCCGCAAAAGTAATGTAATGTCCATGTATGTCAAGCTTCGGGTCTCTACAGTTGGTATCAGAGGAAAGGTTTAGTCAACCTTTGGAAACTAGGATGCGAAAACGTTAGTGAGATCCCTAGAGATATTTCTATGGTATGTCTAGGGATGTCTCTAAGGTTAAGTATACGTATAGGTTATAGTCCTAGAATTGCGCTAACGATATTAGAATTTAACTTAAGATGTTAGATATTGAGGGTACTCCCCCTTTACTATGTTGTTTTCTCTAGCATGATTTTTGCCTCTCACAAGATTCTTTTTGTGTTTTAGTTAATGGAGGGAACCAGAAGGAATTCAGTTAACATTGAATCCAATGGACAAATTGGTGACTATGAGAAAAAAAATTATGTATTTCCTAGAGAGAAAGATATTGTGATTATGCCGAATCAGTCATCGTGATATATGATTAACAAGGTGAAATTTAGTGGTATGCCTAATTCATCAAAGAAGAGGAAGATAAACTATTATGCATGTTCACATGTTGAGGAGCATAAAGAAAGAAAGATTGAGATTTCTAAAGAAGGGAAGAAGAACCTTGAGGAATACCTCAAATGGAGGGACCGATGTTATCTTTGTGGAGAAAAGGGTCATAGAGTGACAGACTGTTATGGAGTTCAATGTCTTATTTGTGGAGAACATGGGCATTACCCAACTCAATGCCCTGACCTAAAAATTTACTTCTAAATAAAGGAAGGACTTATTCCAGGACAATCATTAAAGTGGATGTACTGAAGTGTTTATGTATTGGTATTCAAGAATAATGTTGTTGAGGTACTTTTATGGTGTATTGAAATATTTATGTATTGGTATATTGTGGTTTTCAATAATTTTAAGGTACCAGTAACCATGAAAAGTGATTCAAATATTTTGGAAAGTAGATGATATGCGCATAATGAAGGGATAAGGAGAAAATGAAATGTTTGAAAGTATTCATGAGCTCATGATTGATATAAGGACTAAGTGATATCATGGTTTGAGTATATAGAATTTTGAGGATTTTGGTATGTGTAAAGTGTTAACTTTTAACTGCATTCATGTTTTCACTAAGGTTCAATGGGTATTCAAGATAATACATGATTAAGGCCTTTGAATGTTTGGAATGTGACCAACAAGACATATCTTATGATATATGGGGATCAACGATGGTATTAAATCTCTGGTAATCATTTTCACTATATTATGAGAGTGGACTGCAGTATTATGGATAAGCCTAAAGATTGGAATGGATTGTGTTGGACATAAGTTAGTATTGTTTAAGGATAGAAGTTTTTTCGATATTATTTATGGGATGTTATAGTAATATAGTTTTAGAAAAAGGACAACCTGCAGGACGGGTGACAACCCATCACGTCGAACAAGGCCGTGGGAATCGAACCCACAACCGAAGTGCGACTGGCCTTTATCTCCTACCACTGGCCTACAGGAAGTCCCTGTTTAGTAGAAACTAGTTTTATTATATTAAGGAGTATGATATATGAAGTATAAGTCCATTTTAGGAACCATATATGATTAATCTCACTATAGATGGACTTATGTATTTTTTGATAACTTTTCTAACCTTTTGTTTGAGACAGATGGAATAAACCATCATTCTATCACATGATCTACTAACACATCACGAATGACAAATTCAACTTCATTTCTTTAAGATATGAAGTGGAAATTGTCCAAAGAACGACCAACAATGAGACTATACCAAAATCACGAAAGTATTTCTTCTAATTCCAATTTCATCAACTTTAGGGAAATGATCTTGAAAACCAAAAATGTTGTCCTGGTGATCTTATATCTGATGAATCAGATGGTACCTTAGATCGTCACAAATTTATGGCTTTGTGATTTCTTGCTTTTCCATAGCCTTGTTCTCTACCACTCTCCATCAGAACATGATGGTTATATTTCTCTTCCATATCCATATTTTCACCTATGTGGAAACCCAGTGATTAATTTATTTGGGTAATCGTTACATTTCATACTTTAGTTTTTAAAAGCCAAGTTTTGGTATTCCTTTGTATGATGTGGGTTTCTATTAAAGAAAATTTCGAGTAGTAAACCATTTATAACGCCAACGAATTTCGAGGGCGAAATTCATTTTAAGGGGGGTAGAATGTAACAGCCCGAGATTTTATAAAAAAATATTCTTTTTAATTTCATTAATGTCTTGTGTTGTACGCTACACCAAAAGGAGCTTTCTCAACACGCATACTTGACTTTCCTTGCATTACACGCAATCACGACCTTCCTCGATAGCGTGTGTAGTACACAATACCAAGTTTCACTAAACAACGATATGCTATTAAAATATTATTAAAACTAGCTGTTATGAATAGTAATAACCACCTTTTAAAATTTTAGAAATTTTAGCTCTCAAAATGGACTTCATTTTTGGATTAGGAGTGTCGAATTTAGCCTAAGGTGAAATTTTGGTACTTTTCGGATAACTTTCATATTATGATGAATAGTGAAAATTACTAAATTATAATTAAAAACAACTTTTTTAATCGAAATAATTAATAGTGATAAATTATTAATTTGATTGGTTTTAAAGTATATATTTAGAATGTATTTTTACAATTTAATACAATGTTGGTCATTGGATGTAATTTCACATTTAAACCAGTTATAAACAACTGTCAATCTTTTGATAGTTATTATCTCTTAAGAACACGCTATTTGTTTGGACGATGGGAATTAATTTTTAAATTAATTAATGCAAATGATATGTTTTGAATTTGATAAAATAGACATCATTTTTGAATTCATAATATCAAATATATCTTAGATCTAATTTTTCGTATTTTTCTGCAAACTTTCATTTTTTGATGAATAGTGAAACCACTAAGTGGTAGTTAAAAAACTGAATTTTTCATAAAACATAATTTTACCGCTTCTGTGAGTGGAATTTAGAAAATACGAGAGACATGGTTAATATCAAGGACTAAAATGTGGTTCAATGAGATGAAAATAATTTTTGGTGAATAGTAACTTTTTACTTTTTTTTTACCACGGTTAAAAGTAAATAGGGAAATTAAGGGTAAAAATGATATTATTATTACCCTAAAACATGTCCTAATTATATTGGACAAGTGTAATTCGACCAAAAACAACCTTAGGAATAAAATATGACCATTTAGGCCCACTTGGATTAGATTAGGACATTTATTATTAATTTATTTAATGAAGGGTTAAAATAGTTAAAATCAAAGTTTAATAAGTAAATCATTTTTAATATGGGTTTATAAATAAGATAAATTCAACTATAAATATTCATTAGAAAGATAAAAAGATTTCCTACATAATGGTATTTTATTTTTAATTTTTAGACATTAAATAATTTAATTTATTTATGACACAACGATGATGCAGTAATTATCTTATTAATGAAATATTGACATAATTGATGTTATAAATACCCAAATAAAAATAATTTGAGACTTTTTATGAACTAAATAAATTTTCTATTTTAATATGACATGTTAGGATTGATTTAATTAACTTTGGTCGAAGTAATCATTCTGTTATGAGTTTCAAAAAAAATCAACTATTGAATAGTGTCAAAATTGACATAAAATAGTTTTTAAAACAAATATTATATTATTAATTGTTATTTTATTCCTAAAAATCTATGGTTCGGCCAAATGACTTAGATAAGGTTATATATATTAATAAAACACAACTTTGGGGTCACTTGGATGTATATGGTAATTTTATTAACTATATAATATAAAAATACAAAGTGACATGGTAAATGTCAATCTAATTAACTAAGAGTTAAAACTAAAAGATAAGGTTTATATAATGACCTAAACTTGTCTAAATTCTATTGGATGAGAGTATTTCGACCCATACCCACCTTATCTTTGAAATAACTCAATTTGGAGCTATTTAAAACCGAACTTGACTTTATAATAAAATAATATTTTTAGTTATTCCAATGGTGCCCCTCTCCTCCCCCTCTTCCTCACACCACTTTGAGCCTTAAAGCTCAGAAAAACCCTGCCATTTTCTCCTATCCACTTCCCTAGTGAAATCCTAGAGGTCCTGGTCTTCTTCAAAGACCAATTTTAGTGCCCTAAAAGGAGGTCTCAAAGAAGCACTTCAAAGAAGAGGTAATATCCATTACCAATCCTTTCCAATTTCTTTCTTCTTCAAATTATTCTTCTTTAGTTGTTTCATTATGAAGTAATAAAATCAGTATCACTCATATACTGATATGTTATTATAAGTATGAAACAATCCTATTTCACCATCTATCCATCCTACGGAAAATGAAATCAACGCGCGTGCGTACGTACGGAATACCGTCTTCACGCCGTGGTGTAATCTATTTTCCACCACCACCTTACTTGGATGGGTATAATAGTGTACATAATAACTATATATGATTATTGTAAAGTGATATTGATTCTGAAATAGTATACATACACTCCAATACAATTCCAAGATCATGAGAACGATATCATCGCTCGTGCGTATGTAAGGACTACTGTCTCCACGACGCGATGAGATTCATTCTCCACGTTAACCATTCATGAATGATTATAAAGTATATATAATAAGTAATCATGAAATATATGACATAATAATGATACTATATTTATGTGTATATATATTTATGTCATCTACTTAATTCCATTCAACTCAATAAGGAAACGAAAACAGCGTTCATGCGTACGTACAGCCGACCATCTCCATGAACAGTGTATTATTTCCATTTACTGATCTGTTATATATATGTATATTCTTAATATATGTTATATATAAATCATGTTTTATATTATGGAATTAAGTAATCATGATCTAAGTAATCATATGAATAATTACAAGTCAAAACACGGACGACAAATGAAACGATATTACCCAAAACGCTCCTTAACCTGGAATTTACAAAAGAACGGGTAATATAAAGTCATAAGTGAACCATATATAATATCATAACAATGGGTATGATTCTGGAATAAGTCAATGACATTATTTAAATAATTATACAGGAGTTTCGGACACTTACAAAGCAAATTGGACCTAAGGTAAGGGAAATATCACAATCTCATTTTTATCTGAGATTGTTTATACTTTGGCATTTACTTGGGTTTATTTTATCATACACATCCATGTTTCCTCAATATTTAATATTATTTCCATTCACCTACAATTGTTTAAATCCTATTTTACCCTTCGGTGAGTTTTTAGTAAAATATATGAAAGGAATGTTTTGTCGTTTTTCATACGAGGTACTTTTTGACTTTTCCGACAAAAGTACGAGAAGAATGTTTTTTTAAACTTATACGGAATGAATGGATTTTTAAAACATTATTTCCAATAAGATTCCTTTACAAGTTTTCAAGTTTATTTTTAGTCAACTTATTTTAGTTTAAAATTGTATGACATGTTAAGAAAGGAAAAAAAATTTGAAGTAGAAAGGATATTTTCCTCAAAAATGGAGTTCAAGTGTTTTATCAAAATTATTTTCCATATAAGATAATATAGGGTTATATTTCTATCCCTATTATTACATTTATTTGATTATTTTGTGATGGAATTATTTTTATGAATTCCTTTGTCTTATATTAATTGTTTTATGATGTCATGTTGTTTAAGAATCCCATTTTTATTACATGGGTTTTGCTATGATGTATGGTTTATGATTTTGTGGCACACATAAGAATGGTATCATTATGAGATGGGTGGGACCTGTATCTCCCTCCAATTCATTGGGTAAAGATTTTATATCTCATGATATAGACATTGCTGGAATGGTAGGTTATACCGGTTCAGTGAAACAGGACTGAAACGAGGGTGACTCGGTTCAGAAATGGACTTTGTCCACTAAGATAGTTTTGGAAATGAGTCTTGACTAAAAAGATATGATTCTCTATGATTATGTGTGTATGCCACAAAGTTTCATGTTTTAAGTTATGATTATTGGGATTTAATTTCACTACTATGATTTATCCCATGTTATGAAATTATGCTCTCTTTTGCAGGTTAAGATTTCCAAAATGTTATGTTCATATGAAAATGATGTGATTGATATTTCTTTTGTTTACCCTTACTGAGCATTTGAGCTCACCCTTTTATGTTTTCTTTTCCCCAGGATATAAAGAAAGGTTTTAGGTAAAAAAAAGGAAGATCTTTATGGGAGATGTTGAAGATCTTTCACCACGATTAGAAGATTATATTCCGAGTTTCCAAAGACACTAAACTATTACGATCCTTGCGTGTGTGTTTTTGTTATGTACTAAGTATTCCACAAAAGTAATGTAATGTCCATGTATGTCAGGCTTCGGGTCTCTACACTTATGTATCATTTTATTTACGACATGTGTGATGTGATGGGATACCTTCGGAAATTTTTTTACACTGTAAGAAATGTTTTTACACCACATATATAATCTATATGAGGTTGTATAAAAATTGGTGAAACATAACTTTTTTGGATTTTTTGTCTTAAAATGTTTTAAAGTTATAAATTTTGTAAGAAGGCGTATTTTATGCCACAAAAGAGTGGAGTACTCCATAAATTGGGTGAGTTACAACCTATTATATATCATTCTCAAAAAAAATTCACCTAATTGTTTCATTGTATCCCTAATTTTTGTGTGAACCCTAGATGATTTTTGAAGGTATTACATCATACCCTCTTCCAACTTTGATATCTGGTTCTAGTCATTGAGTTTTGACAATTAAAGGTGAGTTTTTCTCTTTTATCCCTACTGTATTCATATTTTCATTTAACAGTGTTTCTATCCAGTGTTTTTGTTTCATTTTAGGGTGGGTTTGGGTTATATTTTGATAGCTCCTTTTACAGTTCATGTTTATACATGGTTTCCTTCTTTGGTTGTGGCTTTGTTCTATTTTTCTTTTCAATGTGGTGAAAAATAGATTATAAAATATTTTTTTGGTAGGTATTCTTTATCATCAGATGTTTATTTTCTATATGTGAGGATTTAATTCCTTTATTTTATCTTTTAAGTTTATATTAAGGTGTAGCAGTGTAATGAAAATTAATTTTCATAACTTAATTTTTTGGTTGGCAGAGAGATATCACATGCTTTACTACATAATTTATGTTGCTGAAGATATTTTGAATTCTTGTTGCTAATATTAAAAATAAAAACTATTGGGAGCCTTATTTGTGCTATAGTTGACATGTTTTGAGACCCTTGTTGTATGGTTTCATGATCGCACACTAAAAAATGCTAAAGAATGTATATATGGTTAATTAATTGGGTTTTAGTGGATGTATTTTTCTTATGATAATACTCATGATAAAGAAGTAATGTAATGAAATCCATTGAATATATTATCAAGTATGGATTGTGTTATTATTGTGTGTGGTTTCTTATGGTGATTCATGTGTGTTGTAGATTTTCAGGGGATGGTGGTGGTGTATAACTCGGTTATGAGTGATATGTGAAGTGTGATGTTGTGGTAGGTTAAAATTGATGTGATGTGGTAAATTAAGTGGTAGTTAAAGTGCGTGTAACATGCTATATTTTTTTTCCAATGTGTGATCCGTTTGTTTTTTGTTTACATTCCATGTTTTTCCCCTAATAATGATTCCTAATGAAGTCATAGAGGTATCAGGGCTGTATGGGGTTTGTTCAAAACCTGGAGCCTAAAAATTTAAAGAGACTGAATAGGGTTCATAATTAGTAGAAATCATACTGCCCAGCCCAAATAATATCTCTAACCATGTAACGCCCCGACCCCAGTTACCTAGAGTCGGTGCATTATTACATATCATTGGCATGATCACAAGAAAGATCAAATCTAGAAAGACCGATTGGTTTAGTAGCCTTGGAAACACTAGATATATTCATAAGTATTACATTACATCATAAAAATGAAAACTACAACAACATAGTCTCCATATTCCACACTCTTATCCCCTCATACTATCCCTGCGGGTCATTCATAATTTACTTCTTCACATCCTCAGAAAAATAAAACATAGAAAAGGGGTGAGCTCAAATTTCCAGTAAGGATAACAATATAGAAGAAAATTTCATAAATAAGAATAAACATTTAAGGCAATGCATAACTAAAACAAAAGACTTTTAAACTTGAAATTCAATATAGTATGGAAAAAATAAAATGAAATAATTCCATTTACTTATTCACATGGATATTCTACTAATCGAATAATCACATGCAATATCAACAACCACTTTCATAATGATGGAATGCATAATGCCAGACTATCATAACCACATATCCAAGGCCTCATGCCAAGACTACAAATAAAATTTTGTCAAGGCCTTGTGCCAAGACACTAGTTTGCCTCATGAGACCTACCGATGCATCGAGGAGCTATAGCGGGCTCCACCTGTCACATATTAAGTCCAATGCATTCCCATATGAAAAGGTTTAAACATAACATAAACATTCGTATTAAAAATAGCATACAAAATGTAAATACCTCATCCATAAACCATGAATGATATAAAAATAGCACATCCATAGTCAAAAATATCACAAAACCTTCAATACAATATAGAAGTTTTGTATCATAATAAATCAACTTCAAATAAGTGTAAAATCCATCAAAGGATGTTGACATAGATGAAATCAAAACTCTTTTTAGAGTAATATCTATTTTTATTTTGAAATCATTTAAGAGTCATATAAAATATAAAATTTTCTTTGAAAATATTCTTATAAGATTGTAAGGTAAGATTAGATGATTTTATAATGGTGGAAAATAGCTTCACCCACCGTATAAGTTAAAAAAACATTATTACCTTAATTCTATCGAAAAGGTTAAAAAGAACCTTGTTTGGAAAACGACGGAAATATTCCTTTATAAACCTATTATAAAAATTCAAACAAGTGTATAAATGACTTTAACCCATATTCTAGTAAATAGTAAAAATGTTTTGAAATAAATTTTTAAGAAACATGGATGTGGATGATAAATAAATCCCAGTAGATTATTACGTATAAACAACCTCGGATAATGAAGAGATTGCAAAGTAAACCCTTACCTTGTACTTTTCTTTGGTTGGGGGTAGGTTAACCTAATTTATAATGGTGAAATAATTTTTATTAAATTATACAAGAATTATATACATTCATATGGTATAATATATGATATTTTAACATTGCTTTGTTAATAATATCTTAGAATTATCATTGTTTCGGGTGTTAACTTACTCATTTTATTTTATATGTTTTGTTACGTAAGCCATATTTTTCATGGATAGGTTGTATCTTATTAATATCCATAATGATATAAAGTCCTTAAACATTATTTTTAAATCATCAAATGATAATTATACTTGAATGGATACGATGGAGAATGAATCTCATCGCGTTCGTGGAGACGGTAGTCCGTACGTACGCACGAGCGACAATATCATTCTTTTGATATTAAAATAATATATAATTGGATGGTATATCATATATACAGAATAATTATTATGTTATATTTATTATTTACATGAATTACAAATCATTATTATACCCATCCAAATAATAATATTTTGAATAACAATTACACCACAACGTGGAGACGGTAAACCGTACGTACGCACGTATGGTGACATGTCATTAAAAGGATGGATAGAATACTGAATATGGTTGTACCATATTTATAATAATATTATATTATATAGTAGATAATGGATTCATTATTTTATAATGGGAGTAACAAATAAAGAAGAAGTTGAAGAAGAAATGAATTTGAAAAAGGGTGGTGAAAATATTACCTCTTCTTCGGGTTATTCCTTTTGATTTGATCAAAAGGGATCCTTGAGTTTGATTTCTGACTAAAGGAAGGCCTCTAGGATGAAGTGAGGAAAGTTAAGAGAGTATTTGGGAAGAGTTTGGCCGAACCAAAAGGCTTTTAAGGTTTGAGTTAATGATAAGGGAGAGTTCCCTTTTATAAGAGGGGTGAGGGGCAACTTTGGAAAAGATAGAAATATTATTTTATAATAAATTCATATTCGGTTTATAATGGCTCCAAAGTGTATTATTTAAATGTTAATGTGGGTATGGGTTGAAAACCACTCAACAAATAGAATTTAGACAGGTTTGGGTTATTATATTAACCTTATCTTTAAGTATTAACTCTTAGTTAATTAGTTTCACTTTTACAATGTCTCTTTGTATTTTTATATTATATGGTTAATAAACTTACTATATACATCCAAGAGACCCCAAAGTGGTACATTAATGATACACCTATCATGATATAAGTCTTTTGGACGAACCTTAGATTTTTATGAATTTAATATCAATTAATAATATAATATTTGTTTTAAAAACACTTTTATGTCAATTTTGACACTATTCAATAATTGATTTTTTTAAAATCATAACAGAATTATTACTTCTAAAAAAGTTAATAAAATAAATACTAACATGTAATATTATTCTAGAAAATTAGTTTAATTCATAAAAAGTCTGAAATTATATTTTTTTGGGTGTTTATAATATCAATTATTTTAATTTTTTACAATTATGGTAATTACTACATCATCATTGTGTCATAAATAAATTAAATTATATAATGTCTAAAAATTATAAATAAAATATAATTATGTAGGAAATATTTTTATATTTCTAATTAATATTTACAATAGAATTTATCTTATGTATAACCCTATATTAAAAATGTTTTAGTAAATAAACTTTGATTTTAACTCTTTTAACTCTTCTTTGAATTAAATAATAATAAATGTCCTAATCTAATCCAAGTGGACCTAAATGATAATATTTAATCCCTAAGGTTGTTTTTCGTCGAGATAAACTTGTCCAATAGAATTAGGACATGTGTTAGGGTAATATTAATATCATTTTTACCCTTAATTACCCTATTTACTTTTAACCGTGGTAAATAAAAGTAAAAAGTTACTATTCATCAAAAATTATTTTCATCTCATTGAACCAAATTTTACTAATTGATATTAACTGTGTCTCTCATATTTTCTAAATTCCATTCACAGAAGAGGTAAAATTATGTTTTATGAAAAATTCAGTTTTTTTAACTACCACTTAGTGGTTTCACTATTCATCAAAAATTGAAGTTTTTTCAGAACAATGCCAAAATTTCACCCTAAGCTATAATTGATATTCTGAATTCAAAAATGATATCTATTTTACAAAATTATAAACATATAAGTTGCATTAATTAATTTTATAATTAATTCCCGCTATTACAACAAATAGCGTGTTTTTAAGAAACAATATATATCAAAAGATTGATAATTGTTTATGTCCAATTTCAAAGTGAAATTAATTATAATGAACACCATTGGATAAAATGGTAAAAATATATTCTAATTATACTTTAAAACCACTCAATAGTATAATTTATCACTATAAATTATTTTTATTGAAAAATTTGTTTTTAAGTATTTTTCACTATTCATAAAAATTAGAAGTTCTCAGAAAAATACCAAAAATTCATCTTAGGATAATTTTGATATTCCAAATCCAAAAATGAAGTCCATTTTGAAATATAAAATATATATAATTTCAAAAAGTAGGTATTACTATTCATAACGGCTAGTTTGATTGGTTGCGGTGTGTTAGAACTCAATGTTGCGTACAACACACGCTATCACATTATTCAAAGAGAAGCGTACCATAGAAGATTGGGGTGTTACATTCTCCCCTCCTTCAAATAATTTCATCCTAAAAATTTCTAGAATACTACCACATGAAAAGAATCGGGTGGTTCTTCATCATAAGTTCCCTGGGTTCCCATGTTGCCTCTTCCATCTTATGGTTTCTCCACAAAACTTTTACCAGACGCGTCGTCCGGTTTCTCAGCACTTGTTCTCTCGTATCAAGAATCTTGACGGGATATTCACAATAAGACAGATCGGGTTCCAGTTCTAATTCCTCGTAGGTGAGTACATGCGTTGGGTCAGGCATGTATTTCCTCAATAGAGATACGTGGAACACATCGTGAACTTTGGAGAGGCTTGGCGGCATTGCCAATCGGTAAGCTACAGCCCCAATTCGTTCTAGAATTTCAAAAGGTCCAATGTACCTGGGACTCAATTTACCTTTATTACCAAAACGTATGACTCCCTTCCATGGAGTTACCTTCAGGAAAACATGATAACTAACTTGAAATTCCAAATCCTTCCTTCGATTATCAGCATAGCTCTTTTGCCTACTTTGAGCTGCTTTGATGTGATTTTGGACTACCTTCACCTTTTCCATTGTTTCCTCCACCAGTTCTGGACCTACAAGTTTTATTTCACCAACGTCATCCCAACAGGTTGGAGTGCGACATCTATTTCCGTATAACGCTTCATATGGTACCATCTGAATACTCGAATGGAAGCTATTATTATAGGAAAATTCTACACTACTGGAAATATAATATTTCCCAACGGTTCACAACTGTTGGGAAAGCCCCTGTAACCGTTGGTATATGATATACCAACGGTTCTGATAACCATGGGGAAGTAAGCCGTTGGGAAAAGGTTTTCCCAACGGTTTACTGGAAACCATTGGTATAGGCTCACAAAAGCCACCCTATCCCAACGGTTCTGTCAAACCGTTGGGATAGTTTTTCCCAACGGTTTGAGAGAACCGTTGGGAAATATCAGTTTTGGGATAGTTTTCCCAGCGGTTCTCCCCAAACCGTTGGGATATCCCCATGGATGAACTCTTTCCCAACGGTTTAGAACCGTTGGGAAAAGAGATATTTACCAATGGTTCAATGAACTGTTGGTAAAAACTTCTTTAGGATTATATGCCAACGGTTTTAAACCCTTGGCATATCCTATGCTGCAAATTGCAGCAGCCTGCAATTTGCACAGCCCCTGTCCATCATGACCCTCTCCATCAGGCCTCATTTTGACCTCATTTTCAATCCAATTATTGTACCTGCAATAAAATAAAACATACATATACAATTATGAACAAATTCATACACATTTAACATATAATAGATCCTGAAACTATACACATCCATAATTAAATTAGAATTCATAATGTAATTATAAACGTACATAATTCATATAGAATTCAATTTAAAATTTAGATGACAATTATATGTTGAATCCGAAATTCAATTCATAATTTGATCGGTTTTTTCTATACCATATATTTTTACATCAAATGATGTCCATTTTAATCAAAATACATACACCTTAAGTGATACCGGCCACACCGCACCTCATATTGAGGCAGGGTTGACTCGTACACGTCACATTTGACCCATGGATCGTTGTGCTAAAGTATCGACACAATCTGAATGCGTTTGGTCGGTTTTCCGTATGCCAGTTGATGTTTTTCACTTAAAATGACGTTCTTTTGAAACAAAAGACAGACACTATGAGTGGTGCCGACCACACCGCGTCTCCAATTGAGGCGGGGTTGATTCGTACATGTCACATATGACCCATGGATCTTTCTCCTAAAGTTTAAATGGAAACCGAATGCGTTTGGTCGGTTTTCCGTATGTACTTAAAATGTTGTCCATTTTAAACAAAAGAGTGACACTTAGACTAATCCTGACCACACCGTGACTCAGATTCATCCCGGGTTGGCTCGTACATGTCACATATGACCCATGGATCGTTGTGATAAATTATCAAAAGATTCCGAATGCGTTTGGTCGGTTTTGCGTATGCCAGTTGTTCTTTTCATTTATAATCATGTCCATTTTAAACAAAAGAGACAGAGTTAGAGCGATGTCGGCCACACCACGTCTCGGATTAAGACGGGGTTGACTTGTACACGTTACATATGACTCATGGATCGTTGTGCTAAAGTATCGATAGAATCTGAATGCGTTTGGTCGTTCTTCTGTATGTCAGTTGATGCCTTTCACTTAAAATGACGTCCTTTTGAAACAAAAGACGGAAACTTTGAGTGGTGTCAGCCGCACCGCATGTCGGATTGAGGCGGGGATGATTCTTACACATCCCATATGACCCATGGATCATTCTCCTAAAGTTTCAATGGAAACCGAATCCATTTGTTCGTTTTTCCGTGTGTACTTAAAATGGTGTCCATTTTAAACAAAAGAGAGCCACTGAGACTTATCTTGGCCACAATGCGACTCGGATTCATCCCGGGTTGGCTTGTACACGTCACATATGACCCATGGATTGTTGGGATAAATTATCAACAGATTCGGAATGCGTTTGGTCGGTTTTCCGTATGTCAGTTGATGCTTTTCACTTAAAATGACGTCCTTTTGAAACAAAAGATGGACACTTTGAGTGGTGCCGGCCACACCACGTCTCCGGATTGAGCTGAAACTACCGTGAAACATTCTAATTATTATTCGTGACGTGTACGCGTAGACGGCACGTCAATCGGATGTGCGGTTTGCGCGGTACGACTCAATATTCGTGTTTTAAGTGATGCGCGCGCTTCGTAAACGCGCGTGAGGGGGGTCCAAACGGTTCGAACGAAGTCAGAATGGCCTGAAATCATACGAAAAATACGGGAGAGTGATTTATGAAGTGGTCGAGCAGACGGCACGTCAATCGGACGTGTCGTGTACCCGCGGTGACCGATAACGCAGTTCTGGTGTCATAAACGGCCAAAACGGGCGTCCAACGGTCAAATTCATAGCGGACGACCTCAGATTGAGCTGAAACCACTGTGAAACATTATAATTATTATTCGTGACGTGTACGCACAGATGGCACGTCAATCGGACGTGCGGTTTGCGCGGTACGGCTCAATATTCGTATTTTAAGTGATGCGCGCGCTTCGTAAACGCGCGTGAGGGGGGTCCAAACGGGACGAACGAAGTAGGAATGGCCTGAAATCAGACGACAAATACGGGTGAGTGATTTTTGAAGTGTTCGAGTAGACAGCACGTCAATTGGACGTGCCATGTTCCCGCGGTGACCGACAACGCAGTTCTAGTGTCATAAACGGCCAAAACGGGCGTCAAACGGTCAAATTCATAGCGGACAACCTCGGATTGAGCTGAAACCACCGTGAAACATTCTAATTATTATTCTTGATGTGTACGCGCAGAAGGCACGTCAATCGGACGTGCGGTTTGCACGGTACGGCTCAATATTCGTATTTTAAGTGATGTGCGCGCTTCGTAAACGCGCGTGAGGGTGGTCCAAACGGGACGAACAATTTCGGAATGGCCTGAAATCAGACGAAAAATACGGGTGAGTGATTTAAGAAGTGTTCGAGCAGACGGCACATCAATCGGACGTGCCGTGTGCCCACGGTGACCGACAACGCAGTTCTGGTGTCATAAACGGCCAAAACGGGCGTCAAATGGTCAAATTCATAGAGGACGACCTCAGATTGACCTAAAACCACCGTGAAACATTCTAATTATTATTCGTGATGTGTACGCGTAGACGGCACGTCAATAGGACGTGCAGTTTGCGCGGTACGGCTCAATATTCGTGTTTTAAGTGATGCGCGCGCTTCGTAAACGCGCGTGAGGGGGGTCCAAATGGGCCGAACGAAGTTGGAATGGCCTGAAATCAGACTAAAAATACGGGAGAGTGATTTCTGAAGTGGTCGAGTAGATGACACGTCAATCGGACGTGCCGTGTGCCCGCGGTGACCGACAACGCAGTTCTGGTGTCATAAACGGCCAAAACGGGCGTCCAATGGTCAAATTCATAGCAGACGACCTCAGATTGAACTGAAACCACCGTGCAACATTATAATTATTATTCTTGACATGTACGCGTAGACGGCACGTCAATCGGACATGCGGTTTGCGCGGTACGGCTCAATATTCGTATTTTAAGTGATGCACGCGCTTCGTAAACGCGCGTGAGGGGGGTCCAAACGGGCCGAACGAAGTCGGAATGGCCTGAAATCAGACGAAAAATACGGGTGTGTGATTTCTGAAGTGGTCGACCATACGGCACATCAATCGGACTTGCCGTGTGCCCGCGGTGACCGACAACGCAGTTCTGGTGTCATAAACGGCCAAAACGGGCGTCCAATGGTCAAATTCATAGAGGACGACCTCGGATTGAGCTGAAACCACCGTGAAACATTCTAATTATTATTCATGATGGGTACGCATAGACGTCACGTCAATCGGACGTGCGGTTTTCACGGTACGGCTCAATATTCGTGTTTTAAGTGATGCACGCGCTTCGTAAACGCGCGTGAGGGGGGTCCAAATGGGCCGAACGAAGTCGGAATGGCCTGAAATCAGACAAAAAATACGGGTGAGTGATTTATGAAGTGGTCGAGTAGACGGCACGTCAATCGGACTTGCCGTGTGCCCGCGGTGACCGACAACGCAGTTTTGGTGTCATAAACGTGCAAAACGGGCGTCCAATGGTCAAATTCATAGCGGACGACCTCGGACTGAGTTGAAACCACCGTGCAACTTTCTAATTATTATTCGTGATGTGTACGCGCAGACGGCATGTCAATCGGACGTGCAGTTTGTGCGGTACGGCTCAATATTCGTATTTTAAGTGATGCGCGCGCTTCGTAAACGCGCGTGAGGGGGGTCCAAACGGGCTGAACGAAGTCGGAATGGCCTGAAATCAGACAAAAAAATACGGGTGAGTGATTTATGAAGTGGTCGAGTAGACGACACGTCAATCGGACTTGTCGTGTTCCCACGGTGACCGACAATGCAGTTCTGGTGTCATAAACGGCCAAAACGGGCGTCCAACGGTCAAATTCATAGCGGATGACCTCGGATTGAGCTGAAACCACCATGAAACATTATAATTATTATTCGTGATGTGTACACGCAGACAGCACGTCAATCGGACGTGCGGTTTGCGCGGTACGGCTCAATATTCATGTTTTAAGTGATGCGCGCGCTTCGTAAACGCGCGTGAGGGTGGTCCAAACGGGCCGAACGATTTCAGAATGGCTTGAAATCAAACGAAAAATACGGGTGAGTGATTTATGAAGTGGTCGAGCAGACGGCATGTCAATCGGACTTGCCGTGTGCCCGCGGTGACCGACAACGCAGTTCTGGTGTCATAAACGGCCAAAACGGGCGTCCAACGGTCAAATTCATAGCGGACGACCTCAGATTGAGCTAAAACCACTGTGAAACATTCTAATTATTATTCGTGATGTGTATACGCAGACGGCACGTCAATCGGACGTGCGGTTTGCACGGTACAGCTCAATATTCGTCTTTTAAGTGATGTGCGCACTTCGTAAACGCGCGTGAGGGGGGTCCAAACAGGCCGAACGAAGTCGGAATGGCATGAAATCAGACGAAAAATATGGGAGAGTTATTTCTGAAGTGGTCGAGCAGACGACACATCAATCGGACATGCCGTGTGCCCGCGGTGACCGACAACGCAGTTCTGGTGTCATAAACGGCCAAAACGGGCGTCCAACGGTCAAATTCATAGCAGACGACCTTATATTGAGCTGAAACCACCGTGCAACATTCTAATAATTATTCGTCATGTGTACGCGTAGACGGAACGTCAATCGGACATGCGGTTTGCGCGGTACGGCTCAATATTCGTATTTTAAGTGATGCACGCGCTTCGTAAACGCGCGTGAGGGGGGTCCAAACGGGCCGAACGAAGTCGGAATGGCCTGAAATCAGACGAAAAATACGAGTGAGTGATTTCTGAAGTGGTCGAGGAGACGACACGTCAATCGGGCGTGCCGTGTGCCCGCGGTGACCGACAACGCAGTTCTGGTGTCATAAACGGCCAAAACGAGCGTCAAACGGTCAAATTCATAGAGGACGACCTCAGATTGAGTTGAAACCACCGTGCAACATTCTAATTATTATTCGTGATGTGTACGTGCAGACGGCACGTCAATCAGACGTGCGGTTTGCACGGTACGGCTCAATATTCGTATTTTAAGTGATGCGCGCACTTCGTAAACGCGCGTGAGGGGGGTCCAAATGGGCCGAACAAAGTCAGAATGGCCTGAAATCAAACGAAAAATATGGGTGAGTGATTTATGAAGTGGTCGAGTAGACGGCTGGTCAATCGGACTTGCCGTGTGCCCGCGGTGATCGACAACGCAGTTCTCGTGTCATAAACGGCCAAAACGGGCGTCCAACGGTCAAATTCATAGCGGACGACCTCGGATTGAGTTGAAACCACTGTGCAACATTCTAATTATTATTCGTGATGTGTACGCACAGACGGCACGTCAATCGGACGTGCGGTTTGCGCGGTACGGCTCAATATTCGTGTTTTAAGTGATGTGTGTGCTTCGTAAACGCGCGTGAGGGTGGTCCAAATGGGCCGAACGATTTCGGAATGGCCTAAAATCAAATGAAAAATATGGGTGAGTGATTTATGAAGTGGTCGAGTAGACGACACGTCAATCGGACGTGCCGTGTACCCGCGGTGACCGACAACGCAGTTCTGGTGTCATAAACGGCCAAAACGGGCGTCAAACGGTCAAATTCATAGCGGACGACCTCGGATTGAGATGAAACCACCGTACAACATTCTAATTATTATTCGTGATGTGTACGTGTAGACGGAACGTCAATCGTACGTGCAGTTTGCGCGGTACGGCTCAATATTCGTGTTTTAAGTGATGCGCGCGCTTCGTAAACGCCCGTGAGGGGGGTCCAAATGGGCCGAACGATGTCGGAATGGCCTGAAATTAGACGAAAAATACGGGAGAGTGATTTCTAAAGTGTTCGAGTAGACGGAACATCAATCGGACTTGTCGTGTGCCTGCGGTGACCGACAACGTAGTTCTGGTGTCATAAACGGCCAAAACGGGTGTCCAACGGTCAAATTCATAGCGGACGACCTCAGATTGAGCTGAAACCGCCGTGAAACATTCTAATTATTATTCGTGACGTGTACGCGCAGACGACACATCAATAGGACGTGCAGTGTGCGCGGTACGACTCAATATTCGTGTTTTAAGTGATGCGCGCGCTACGTAAACGCGCGTGAGGGGGGTCCGGGGAGTGTCCGGGGTCCAAGGAGCAGGGGGGCTGTTCGGGTGGCTGTCCGGGGAGTGTCCGGGGGGCTGTCCGGGGTCCAGGGAGGAGGGTGGGGGGTTGTTCGGGGGGCTGTCTGGGGGGCTGTCCGGGGTCCAGGGAGGGGGGGCTGTTCGGGGGGCTGTCTAGGGGCTGTCCGGGGGCTGTTCAGGGGCTGTTCGGGGGGCTGTCCGAGGGGTGTTCGGGGGGTTGTCCGGGGTCCAAGGAGGAGGGTGGGGGGATGTTCGGGGGGCTGTCCGGGGAGTGTCCGGGGGGGGGGGGGTGTTCGGGGGGTGTTCAGGGGGATGTCCGGGGTCCAAGGAGGAGGGGGGGGTTGACTCGTACACGTCACATATGACCCATGGATCATTGTGCTAAAGTATCAACACAATCAGAATCCGTTCGGTCGGTTTTTCGTATGTCATTTTTTGTTTTCACTAAAAATAAAGTCCATTTTAAGCAAAATAGAGACACTTTGAGTGGTGTCGGCCACACCGCGCCTCGGATTGAGGTGGCGTTGACTCGTACACGTCACATATGACCCATGGATCGTTCTCTTAAAGTTTCAACAGAAACCAAATGCGTTTGGTCGGTTTTCCATATGTACTTAAAATACTGTTCATTTTAAACAAAAGAAAGTCACTTAGAGTGGTCCCGACCACACCGCATCTCGGATTTAGGCGGGGTTGACTCTTACACGTCTCAAATGACCCATGGATCGTTGTCTTAAAGTATCAACACAATCTGAATGCGTTTGGCCGGTTTTCCGTATGCCAGTTGATGTTTTTCACTTAAAATGATGTCCTTTTGAAACAAAAGACATACACTTTGAGTTGTTCTGACCACACTGTGCCTCGGATTGAGGTGGGGTTGATTTGTACACGTCACATATGACCCATGGATCGTTGTCCTAAAGCATCAACACATTTCGAATGCGTTTGGTCAGTTTTTCGTATGTCACTTTTTGTTTTCACTTAAAATCTTATGGAAATTCATATAGAATATTTTTATATCATATTTAGTATGGATTAGATTTTAGTTGATCGTGCTATGAAACATTTCAGAGCTAATGAAATTAAGGAAGGTGGAGGGGCTGTCCGGGGGGCTGTCCGGTGGGTGTCTGGGGGGCTGTCCGGGGACCAAGGAGGAGGGTGGGGGGCTGTGCGGGGTCTGTCCGGGGGGTGTTTGGGGGTTGTTCAGGGGGTTGTCCGGGGTTGTTCAGGGGGATGTCCGGGGGTTGTTCAGGGGGTTGTTCAGGGGTTGTTCAGGGATTGTTCAGGGGGTTGTCTGGGGTTGTTCAGGGGGCTGTCCGGGGGGTGTTTGGGGGGGTTGTCCGGGGTCCAAGGGGGAGGGTGGGGGGGGGGGGGGGGGGGTTGTCCGGGGGGCTGTCCGGGGGGCTATCCGGGGTCCAGGGTGGAGGGTGGGGGGCTGTACGGGGGGCTATCCAGGGGGCTGTCCGTGGGGTTGTCCGGGGGGTGTTTGGGGGGTGTTCGTGGTCCAAGGGGGAGGGGGGGTTGTCCAGGGAGTTCTCAAACACACAACCACTAAAAGACAACAACATCCATAAAAACAGACAATATATAAAAATAACTCAACTCCAATAATATACTACGAGTCTAGAAAAAACCAACAACAAGAATAGATTAAACATCAAATCTCAGTAATATAAGTCAAAAATGTAACAGATCAATATGTCCCACATCAGCATCAGCATCACCATCATCATCATCATCATCACCCTCGTCATCGTCCTCCTCATCGTCCTCACCCTCCACAGCGCCTTCCTCCTCGCCTTCGCCCTCCTCCTCGCCCTCCTCATCTCCCTCCTCTTCCGCATCAGAATCCTCGCCATCATCATCTTCAAGATGGAAATCGGCCTGACCACCACTGGAACTGCCACCTGGTGCACCATATATAGAATGTATCAACGACATGTATTCATAAATCGCTGGGCTGGCCTCTGCTGGAAGTGTTGGACGCAGAACTTCAATAAATTTCATAAATGCACTGTTTGCCCTAGCAAACTATTCTGCCGTCTCTGTGGCCCTTTTCTCAGCCTGTTCTGCCTGTGCCCTAACTTGCTGCAGCTCAGTGGCACTACAACTCGTACCTGAGGCAGGCCAATACCTCGTCGGGGCTATCCTAGGTCGGCAGCGTACTCTGCCAGAATGATCCTCTCCCAACACTTGATGTAAGTGATCAGATCGCCCAAAATTTTCTGCTTCTTGGGAATCGAGGGCCTCTAAAGCATCCTGTTAAAAATATAAATATATTATTAAGTTACAAAATAGATATTAAAATATAAAATCAACAGATTAAAACTTACAATATGCTGCTGAGTCGATTCGTTGACAGTACTTCCATCATTTTTTCGTCTACTCGAGCAAAACAGTTTTGCTCGAGGCACACGTCCTTCAATATTTTGTACTTGCCTCTACAATGACATTGAAAACAAAATTTATATAAAAACTTTATCAAATGATTAAATAATTGAGGAAAAAAAAGAAAATGTAAGTCGTAAAGAAAACTTATAAACAATTGTCATACCTGCTGCCTCTCATGATCTGACATCGTCGTGCATCCTAGTGTATGGAGGTATTTTTTTGCATCAATGTTTTTTTTTATTTTTTCCAGATGATTCCTAAATAAAATTCGATATTGCAAAGGATAATATTAATGCAAAACTTGAAAGTTATTATTTAAATACCTCAAATGTAATTCATACCTTTAACTGGGTACTCGTCCAATGAGTAATCATCTGACGATACTGCTCTATAGGACAATCATCCACGACTGGTACCGCCTCTAACTCAGTGCCAACTCTAGCACGCCAGCCAATATACAGCTCATGCTTGTAGGCTCTCCAAAGCTCACCTAAATCCTTTAGACGTTCCAGTCGTGCACCCTCACCATCAGGAAAATTAAATCGAAGCTGAAATCAAAATATTAATTCATATAAATACAAAAATAATTCATGGCATTAAATACAACAGATTTTTTTACCCATATCTCTACCCAAGCTCTATCTTTGACCTCATGTGGCAAATGTCTCCACGACAGCGGGATGACGGGAATGATGTCGGAGTATTTAGCAAGCGTCGCCAGAAAACTTCGACATTGCTGCCCTGTTTTATCAACCATCTGATTGTCTTCATTATATTCCACCATAACCTATGTGCGACGGTTCCACACCGAACACATGCGTGTACGGCCCCGCCCCCGCCTCCTGTCAGTAGATGTATCTGTCATGAAAGAAAAACAAATATTTTATCAAAACATGTTATAATGAAAATAAATATTGCTATAAAAATTTGTTAGGGTTTTATAAATATACCTGCACTAGTCTGATCAATGAGTGGTGCTGGATCCACAGAACTTGATGGAACACCCTCTGGTGGAACAGGAGTCGAAGATGATGGAATATAAAAGCTTGGAGAGACAGAAGTAGAAGGAAAAGAAGATGGAACAGCTGTATGACCTGATGCTGACTGGGGAGTGGGAATCATCATGGGATGTGAAAATGATGGGGCAGAAGATGCAGAAGGTAGAGAAAACATGGGAGGCCTAAATACCCCGTGTGTCCCTAACGACACACCGGGATCAGAATGTGGGAAGGCTGAATTGTCAGTGGGAGGGGTAGGGTCTAGTCGGGCACGCGCAGCTCTACGTCCACCTCTGATACGAACCCTCCTCGTACCACCGGCCTGAGTACTAGGACCAGTACTAGGCTCCTCGTCGAATAACTGTCGACGTAACGGTGGATCCTACAAAACAGTTTACAAAAAAATTAATCACATGACATTATATATTCTATAAATATATATATATATATATATATGAAATAAAGTACTCACTGTAGGCACTAATGGTGGAATGCCCATCTCCTCCATCCGAAGATTGTTCTCCGCCATTTTTTTTCTTCGTCTCTCTTCAATTGGCTGCATTTCCTGCATTTGAAAACAAATATGTAATTAATTAGAAAAATAAAATTAATGTGTAAACCAAAAAACTAAATATATTAGGGAATGAGGGGATTCATTGGTAATTTAGCTATCAATTGTTTTAGAAGAGCTTGAATGAATTTAATAAAACATACAAGTTGTAATGTTCACCAAGTTAGAAATATTGTTTGATTTGGTTTGAATACAGTTCAATTCCAAATTAGAAAATGCAATTCAAATAAAACAGCAACCAATAAACATTGAAAATTCACATAACGATCAAGTCAGCTAAAACATATTTGTGATCAATACTAAATAAATATGAATATTACCAACCTTAACAACGCAACTCGAGGTAAACCAAAAGAATTGAGAACATGGATGAATGATTCTATATATTTCCAACCACAACTTCAGGTTCACAATCAACTCTGACAATTGAGCTATTGGAGTCATCAAAAGAAATAAATGGATTGGTTCCAATGGAAATAGGGACAGTGTCAATTCCATCATCAGCATCATCAAAAATATGTCTTGGAATTACTTCAACTATGACACCAAATTCAGGTTGAAGTTGATCTTTGACATAAAAAACTTGTTTATCCATTGATGCCAACACATATGGTTCTTCGGTAGCAAGAGTGCGGGTCATATTAATTACTCGAAATCCACAATCATCAATAAATGTGCCATGTCTCGTCATCGAATCAAACCAATGACATTTCATCATTGTGACTCGTCCATGAGAGTAATAATCCAATATTATTATTTTCTCAACGACTCCATAATAACCCACATTTTCAAGTCGCGGTCTACTATCTGATGCACTGGCATAACAATCTATTGTGGCAGTAACCATAATACCATCATGTTGTGTTCTCATGTTTTTGGCTCGTTCAGTGACAATAAATCTGTACCCATTGATAACAATGGATTTACAGTCACGAACCACGGTATTAGGACCAAAAGCCAAAGATCTTATTTCCTCAGAGACAGAGTCAGCATACAAACTCAATACCTGCAATATAAATGAAAGTTAAACTTAAGTAAATATTGAAATAATTAATTTAAATAGTAATATTTTTACCTTCAATTTTAACCAAGCAGAAAACTCTTTGCTATGAAAAGTCTCTCTCCTTCTCAAAGATAAAGAACGATGCTTCCTATTTATCATTGTTTTATGTTCCCTGTAGATAAAAAAATATGAATAGTTTAACAGATATATATGTAAGATATACATATTCAATTTTGTTACCTGATATATTCATCGAACAAATCACAGTTGAACAAAACTGTGTGATGTGCCATCTCCCGCTCTTCATGGCTTAATGTCTTCAATGTATATGATCCAGGAATTCCTCCTGTTTGAGGAAGTGATGGAAAACTGGGTTCAATTTGATCATATTGTTCTTCTTCATTTCTCATTGGTCTGTTCATTCTTGTAGTAAGATCAGACAAATACATTGAACAGAAATCCATACATTCTTGAGCTAAGTAACTGTTCACGATAGAACCTTCGGGATGATTCTTGTTTCGAACATAAGACTTTAATGTGAACATATTTTTTTCAGTTGGATACATCCAACGAAAAGAAACAGGTCCTCCGAGAAGTATTTCAGTTGGAATATGGACAGTCAGATGCAACATGCATGTGAAAAATGATGGGGGAAATATTTTCTCCAACTCACACAAAATTAATGGGGCATCTGTCAACATTTTTTGCAAGAAAGACTTGGACAAATTCTTAGCAAAAAGATCTCTAAACAAATGGAACAACCGAATAACACCCACCCTTACATTATTGGACAAAAGATGACGGATTGCTATTGGAAGCAACTCATGTAGTAGAACCTGATAATCATGAGTCTTCAAAGATTTTAGCTTCAACTCTCTTCTGTTGACCCGTTTAGATATGTTGCTTGAATAGACATCAGGAACTCTAATAGTCTCTAATACTTCCAAAAATTGTTTTTTTTCAGTAGGTGTCATCACATAAGAAGCACATGGAAGTTTCCATTTATTTTCACTGATACGCACAGGATGCAATTCTGGTCTGATGCCACAATCCACCAAGTCACGTCGAGATCGTAAATCATCTTTTGTCTTCCCCTTGACATTTAGAAGAACTGAAAGCAACATTTCACATATATTCTTTTCAATATGCATTACGTCTAAGCAATGACGTAGCAAATTGGTTGACCAATAAGGCAAATCAAAAAAAATACTCCTCTTCCTCCAATTGTAACAGGTTTCTATGGAAACATTCTTTCTCTTTCCAGATTTCATTTGACCCTTCCCGAACGAAAAACTGAAATCTTTAAATTCACTAATCACATCAGTTCCAGACATACGCTGAGGTGGATCATCGGTCTCTATAGTATTATCAAATCTTCGACGATTCATTCTATATGGATGATCCTTTGGCAAAAATCGTCGATGTCCCATAAAACTGAAACTACAACGATGTTTCAGTCTTCTGGATCGTGTATTCTTCATACAAACTGGACATGACAGTTTTCCCTTCGTGCTCCATCCAGACATCATTGCATAAGCCGGAAAATCACTGATCGTCCACATAAGCGCAGCACACATCTGAAATATGTCTTTCGAACATGCATCGTATGTGCGCACACCCACATCCCAAAGAAGTTTCAACTCTTTTATTAAAGGTTGAATGTATACATCAATATCAATGTCGGGATCAGAAGGACCAGATATGAGTATACTCATGAAAGTGAAAGATTTTTTCATACACAACCATGGGGGAAGATTATAAATGTGTATAAAAACTGGCCATGTGCTGTGTGAAGTAAGCATCTGCCCAAACAGATTAAAACCGTCACATGAAAGACCCAGCCTCACATTAAGCACGTCAGCTGAAAAATCAGGATGTCGAGCATCAAATCTCTGCCATGAAAATCCATCTGTAGGATGAACCAACTCATCATTAGTCTTCTTTCTCTCGTTATCATGTCATCACATTTTTATTGATATGTCATCACACATAAAAAGATTCTGGAGTCTGGGGATCAATGGAAAGTGCCACATTACTTTCTGTGGAATGCAGGATGGTGTTCCATTAGATTTTGACTTCCAGCGGGATGTGCCACATTTTATACATTCATTTCGTTCAGCGGTTTCTTCCCAGAATAAACTGAAATCTTTCGGGCAAGCAGGAATTTTGTTTCTGGAAAATCCAAGTTCTTCAACTAACTTCCATGCCATATAGTGGTTTGAGGGAATATCTGCATCATCTGGAAGTAAATCCTTCAAGAGGGTAAGAATGTAATTGATTGCTGTATTAGAAATCCCATACATAGTTTTTCCATGAAATAATCAGATTAAAAATTCCAGCTTTTTCATTTTATCGCATTGTCGATATACTGGAGTCGTGGCAGCATCATTCAATTTTTTCACCCTATCAATATCATCATTTTCACTAGATTCATCAGTTGTCCTCATATCGACATCTTCTTGAGTCGAAATCCTTTCTTTTTCATGATGACGAATAAACGGAAACCGATCATCTAACAAATTCTCCATTCCAGTCCTTTCATTTCGATCATCACCAATTTGAGATTTCATTTTCTCCCCATTGTTATACCACACAAAGTAGTTTGCTTGAAACCCATTTTTGGTTATGTGGTAGATGACTTCTTCACGACTCAACCAAGGTCTACCAACACAATTGGAACATGGGTAGTGTATGCGACTACTATCTGAAGCATTGTGAAATGAAAAATCTATAAAGCTCTCCAAATTGTTTTGAAAATCACTTGAGATACGATCGGTTTCATACATCAAACTTCTGTCCATTCTGTAAAAAGAATTCATATAAGTCATTTTGTCATAAACAATTCAATAGGATTGAAATTTAATAGAAAATACATTTAAGTAAACGATAAAGGAAGAAAATAATCATGGTATCAACTACACATGTGAAAAAAACATACTAATGTGTTATTGAAAAAATGTAAAACCAACAAGAACTTAATTTGTTATCACATCAGAGCATGCCTCATCCCATAACCATATTAGTAGGGTACCCTCGTGGACAGCCCCGCCCACCCCCGTGGACAACCCACCCACCCCCGTGGACACCCCCTACCCCCTAGACAGCCCAACCACCCCCGTGGATAGCTCACCCACCCCCCTTGACACCCCTTCTCCCTATGGACAGCCCCCACCCCCTTGGATAGCCTGCCCACCCCCTGGACACCCCTACCCCCTGTGGCCAGCCCACCCAACCCCCTGGACAGCCCGCCCACCCCTCCTTGACAGCCCGACCACCCCCGTGGACAGCCCATCCACCCTTGTGGACAGCCCGCCCACCCCCGTACCCCCTTGGACACCTCATACCCCCCCCCCCGGGATAGCCCCACCCACCCTCCCAAACAGGCCACACCCCCCTCCCCTGCAACCCCACCACCACCACCTAGACATACCAACCCCCCTGGACACCCCACACACCCCTCCCCCACCAGGACACCCCACCCAGACCCCCAGGACAGCCCACACCCCCTGGACAGCCCCGCCCACCCCCGTGGACAGCCTTTCCCACCCCCGTGGACAGCCCCGCCCACCCCCGTGGACAACCCACCCACCCCCGTGGACGCCCCCTACCCCCTAGACAGCCCAACCACCCCCGTGGACAGCCCACCCACCCCCCTCGACACCCCTTCTCCCTATGGACAGCCCCACACCCCCTTGGATAGCCCGCCCACCCCCCTGGACACCCCTACCCCCTGTGGCCAGCCTACCCACCCCCCTGGACAGCCCGCCCACCCCTCCTTGATAGCCCGGCCACCCCCGTGGACAGCCCTTCCACCCTTGTGGACAGCCCGCCCACCCCCGTACCCCCCTGGACACCCCGTACCCCCCCTGGATAGCCCCTACCACCCTCCCAAACAGCCCACACCCCCTTCCCTGCAACCCCACCACCACCACCTAGACATAACACCCCACCTGGACACCCCACACACCCCTCCCCCACCAGGACACCCCACCCAGACCCCCAGGACAGCCCACACCCCCTGGACAGCCCCGCCCACCCCCGTGGACACCCCCTACCCCCTCGATAGCCCAACCACCCCCGTGGACAGCCCACCCACCCCCCTCGACACCCCTTCTCCCTATGGACAGCCCCCCACCCCCTTGGATAGCCCGCCCACCCCCCTGGACACCCCTACCCCCCGTGGCTAGCCCACCCACCCCCCCAGGACAGCCCGCCCACCCCTCCTTGACAGCCCGGCCACCCCCGTGGACAGCCCGTCCACCCTTGTGGACAACCCTCCCACCCCCGTACCCCCCTGGACACCCCGTACCCCCCTGGATAGCCCCGCCCATCCTACCAAATAGCCCACAACCCCCTCCCCTGCAACCCCACCACCACCACCTAGACATACCACCCCCTGGACACCCCACACACCCCTCCCCCACCAGGACACCCCACCCAGACCCCTAAGACAGCCCACACCCCCTAGACAGCCCCGCCCACCCCCGTGGACAGCCTTTCCCACCCTCGTGGACACCCCCGCCCACCCCCGTGGACAACCCACCCACCCCCGTGGACACCCCCTACCCCCACAATCCATTATCCAAAACATATAAAATTGGTTTGAACACAATCCATAATTCCCACAATCCATTATCCAAAACATGTAAACGTTCACGATAGCCTCCCCCAACTCTGATTTACATGTTTTGAACACTCTCCTTCCAAACATAGAATACAAAAACATTAAAGAAGTCTTCAAAAACACAAACAATATCCTATTTAGATATTAATTTCAATAATCAATTAAACCACCAACACCTGGAAAAAATCTATTCATTAAAATAACTACAACAATATGGTTGAGATCAAATTTTACCTATTCGTATGGGGGTGTACCTGTTGGGATGGGGGGTGCTGGTGTTCTGATTCGCGAGAGCAGTGGAGGGATGGGGTTCGCTAGAGCAGCGGAGCGAATAGATTAGGGCTCTGTCCGAATGGGGAGAGGAGATCGTGATCTGGAATTTGGGGGAAACCTTTTCCAACGGTTTATAAAAACCGTTGGCAAAGGCACACATTTCCCAACGGTTCTAGTGAACCGTTGGGAAATGTGTGAGTTTACCACCCCTTTCCCAACAGTTCAGTGGAACCGTTGGGAAATGTGTGAGTTTAGCACCCCTTTCCCAACAGTTCCAGTGAACCATTGGGAAAGGGTCCACCGAAATTCCCTTTGCCAATGGTTTTGTTAAACCATTGGAAAAGGCTCACTATACCAACGGTTTAAGTAAACCGTTGGTATACTATCGTTGGGAAAAGACCAAATTCTAGTAGTGATACCAGAGGTAATATTGATCCCACCTACCCTAAAAGTCAAGTGATAAAGATCTCAACATGTCTTCTAAGGTTTGAATAGTCCGTTTTGATTGTCCATCTGTTTGAGGGTGGTAGGCAGTGCTCAAATGAAGTTTAGTATCCAGGGATTTCTGAAGACTCTTCCATAATTTTGAAGTAAAACGGGGATCACGATCAGAAACAATCGATAGGGGTCCTCCATGAAGTCTCACAACTTCATTAATATATAGTCTTTCTAGACGTTCTAGTGGTAGATCTTCTCTTATAGCAAGAAAATGTGCTGACTTGGTAAGACGATCAACAATAACCCATATTGCATCATTACTTATAGGAGTATTTGGTATCCCCATGACAAAGTCCATCATAATATTGTCCCATTTCCACTCCGGTATGGGAAGAGGTTGCATGACTCATCCAGGTTGTTGCCTTCCAGCTTTCACTTGTTGAAAAACCATACATCTTGACACAAAATCAGCAATCTCTCTCTTCATGTTGTCCCACCAAAAATGTTCCTTAAAATATCTATACATTATGGTGCTCCCAGGGTGTATAGAGAAATTGGAACTGTGTGTATCATCCAGAAATTCCCTTTTTAGATCAGGTATATCGGGAACACAAAGTCTCCTCCTGAATTTCAAAATTCCGTCTTCATACACAAAGTCTCTCAATCTCCCATCATTCACAGCTTTAATCTTCTTTTGAAATTCTTCATCATCAGTCTGAGAACTCTTAATTATTTCTAGTAAAGATGTTTTGGAAACCATTGGAAAAAGAATTGATGTTTCACCTTCCATGGTTATTCCCATGTCCATCTTCTCTAGATCCGTGAAAATTGGGTCCCTTTCAATTCTCATATTGTTCAAAACTCCATGATCTTTTCTGCTCAAAGCATCTGCCACCTTGTTTGCTTTCCCCGGGTGGTAGTGTATCGTACAATCATAATCCTTGAGTAATTAAAGCCATCTCCTTTGCCTCATGTTGAGTTCTTTTTGTGAGAAAATATACTTCAAACTCTTGTGATCAGTATAAATCTCACATTTTTCACCATAGAGGTAGTGCCTCCATATATTCAAAGAAAAGATCACAACTGCTAACTCAAGATCATGAGTATGATAGTTTTGTTCATTAATTTTCAACTGTCATGATGCATAGGCAATAACCCTATCATTCTTCATAAGGACACAACCAAGTCCTTTCTTCGATGCATCGCTATAAATAACGAAACCATCATTCCCCGATGGTAGAGTCAGTATAGGAGCATTGACTAATCTTCTCTTCAGTTCTTCGAAACATTCTTCACACTCTTTTTTCCAAACAAATTTAACCCCTTTATGTGTGAGCTTTGTTAATGGGTTAGCCAACCGGGAAAAATTCTAGACGAAATGTCGATAATAACCTGCTAAACCAATAAAACTACGTACCTCAGTTATACTCATCGGTGCAGGCCATTCTTGGATTGCCTTGGTCTTAGAAGGATCAACAAAGATTCCATCTTTAGAGACAATATGGCCAAGAAAAGAAATCTCCTGAAGCTAGAATTCACACTTGCTAAACTTCCCATAAAATTCATGTCTTCTTAGAGTCTTCAGGATAATGCACAAGTGATTTTGATGATCTTCATAGCTTTTGGAGTATACCGAGATATCATCAATAAATACCACCACAAATTCATCGAGATATTCCTTGAAAACTATATTCATCAGATCCATGAATACAGAGGGTGCATTAGTCAATCCAAAAGGCATTACTGTAAACTCGTAATGCTCGTACCTGGTTCGAAATGCTGTCTTCAGAATGTCTTCCTTCTTCACACACAACTGATGGTATCCAGATTGAAGGTCAATCTTTGAAAAGTATTGAGCTCCATGCAGTTGGTCAAATAAATCATCAATGCGAGGTAGGGGATACTTGTTCTTTATTGTTATAGCATTGATCTCCCTGTAGTCGATACATAACCTCATAGATCCATCCTTCTTTTTAACAAAAAGAATAGGGGATCCCCATGGAGAAACACTAGGGAGAATAAATCCTTAATTACTCAATTCCTCTAGTTGTTTCTTTAGTTTGACTAATTCCACAGTGGCCATTCTATAAGGGGTCTTCGATATAGGCCTTGATCTAGGAATTAAATCAATGGAAAACTCAACTTCTCATTTTGGAGGATGTCCAGGTAAATCTTTCGGAAATACATCTACATATTCTTTCACAACAGGTACATCCTCTATTTGAACATTCCTTTCCTTACCCACAGTCATTTCATTCTCTTCCTCCCCAATAATTGAATTTAGTTGAGCTACTGGGGGTGGATCTAGATAAGAATTAGGTGGTGGCGATTCTGCTCTAAAGATAAGGTGTTCCTTATCATCATCATCAAAAATCGTAACATCCTTCTTCTTACAATAAATCTTTGAATCATAGTCCAAAAGCCAATCCATACCAAGGATTATATCAAACTCAATCATAGGTATGATGATGAGATCAGTGGTTAAAGAACATTTATGTGCTCTAATGGGGACTGATTCACAAAAATTTGTTACAATGATACTTCCCTTAGGAGTTTTAACTGACAACTCCCTTGTTAAATCAAATTGGTAATATCTAATTTTCTTAGCAAACTGGGAAGATATGAAAAAATGTGATGATCCAGAATCAAATAATGCATTTTCTAAACTTGAGGAAACCATTAAATTACTTGCCACCATGTATTTCGGAGCTTCTACCTCAGCAGTAGTGATAGCATAAGTTTGGCCTTGATCCCTTGTTCTTTTCTGAGTTAAGTTCCCCTGACGCTTAGGATATTCATTTACATAATGTCTCATCTCCTTGAAATTGTAACATTGAACATTGGTAGCTTCCTTTTTCCCTTTGCAATCACGAGCTGGGTGGCCTTTTTCACCACACTTGTAATAGACACCCATTCCCTTCAAGCAAGTATCGGGGTGTTTCTTCCCACATTTACCATAGGAAGGATATTCAACCTTTCCCTTATTCCCCTTATTTACATTCCCAGATTGATCAGAAGATCTCTTCTTCTCTTGCTTTGCTTTAAAGTCATAAGACTTAGAGAATTCCTTTTCTGTCTTGATAGCACATGAGACAATGTCTTCGTACGATGAGAAGGATTGTGAGACTAATGCTCGATGGATAAATGGTTTTAACCCATCAAAGAAATGATCAATCTTACTTATTTGGTTACGTATATAATATCCAGTATACCTTGCTAACCTTTTAAAGTTAGCCTCATACTTTGCGACATTCTCATCCTCCTTTTATCTCAGACTCAGAAATTGCCTTTCCATATCTTCTCGATGGTCACGAGGAAAGTATTTTTCTAAAAATAGATCTTTTAACTCCCTCCATTCCATATTTGATACTTCATCATCTTCCTTAGTATTTTGAATCAAGGACCACCATTGTCAGAATCTCTAGTGAGGTGGTAAACTTCCATGATAACTTTTTCCCTTTCACTACTCCCCAAAGCCTGAAATATTTTCTCTAGGGAATTTATCCATTGCCCAGCTACTAAGGGATTTGTACTCCCATTGAACATTGGTGGTTGGTGCCTCATGAATTGATCTAACATTGATCATCCATGTTGTGGATCAGGGTGCTCCATATGGGTAAGGTTATTATTCATAACCTGAGTGAGTTGTCCCAGTATGGTGATTAGCTGATCGGCACCAGTTGCATCACCAGCTCCACTATAATTATCTTGAGCAGGAGGGAAATCCCTACATGGAGTGTGTGCATTGATACAGTTTCCATTTCTTCCACTAGGTACCATTTCTAAATAATGTCATAAACTAGATCAGTTTATGAATAGAAATACATAATTCCATACTTATAAAACACTTAGCATAAATTAAACTATTCATGGATATAATCCATAATCATAAAAATTATTTCTTTGAGGAAGTATATACTCATAAACCTTTCATAATGATTTGTAAAGAAAATGAGAGTTATCCTAAGAATATCCCCCAGGAGTGTCGTAACCAAGACTGCAGCAAGGCCCGTTGTCATGCACCAGTTCCCATTCGAGTCTATCTCAAAGAGGTGTTTTCGTGTTTTACCCCTAGGTACATCTATACCAGAGCCACCTCTACCTGCTCATATCCAGACAGGTATGTATTTCTCAGAAAACTCACAAAATCTCTACAATACAAAAATTTTATAAAGTTCTTCTATACTAATCCTCAAAGTCCATCTTAAATCTATGTGCTCTAATCAGAGTTTATCTAAATCTAGCTTCCAAGGTTTGTACTAAACTTCCTCTGATACCAACTATAACGCCCCGACCCTAGTTACCCAGAGTTAGTGCATTATTACATAACATTGGCATGATCACAAGAAAGATCAAATCTCGAAAGACTGATTGGTTTAGTAGCCTTGGAAACACTAGATATATTCATAAGTCTTACATTATATCATAAAAATGAAAACTACAACAACATAGTATCCATATTCCGCACTCTTATCCCCTCATACTATCCCTGCTGGTCATTCATAATTTACTTCTTCACATCCTGGGAAAAATAAAAGATAGAAAAGGGGTGAGCTCAAATGCCCAGTAAGGATAACAATATAGTAGAAACTTTCATAAATAAGAATACATATTTAAGGCAATGCATAACTAAAAAAATAATTTTAAACTTGAACTTCAATATAGTATGGAAAAAATAAAATTAAATAATGACATTTACTTATTCACATGGATATTCTACTAATAAAATAATCACATGCAATATAAAAAACCACTTTCATAATGATGGAATGCATAATGCCAGACTATCATAACCACATAGCCCAGGCCTCGTGCCAAGACTACAAATAAGATTTTGTCAAGGCCTTGTTCCAAGACACTAGTTTTTCTCATGAGACCTACTGATGCATCTAGGATCTATAGAGGGCTCCACCTGTCACATATTAAGTCCAATGCATTCCCATATGAAAAGGTTTAAACATAACATAAACATTCATATTAAAACTAGCATACGAAATGTAAATACTTCATCCATAAACCATGAATGGTATAAAAATATCACATACATAGTCAAAAATATCACAAAACCTTGAATACAATATAGAAGTTTTGTATCATAATAAATCAACTTAAAATAAGTGTAAAATCCATCAAAGGATGTTGACATAGATGAAATCAAAACTCTTTTTAGAGTAATATCTCTTTTTATTTTGAAATCATTTAAGAGTCATATAAAATAAAAAAAATTTCTTTGAAAATATTCTTATAAGCTTGTAAGGTAAGCTTAGACAATTTTATAACGGCTGAAAATATCCGCACCCGCTGTATAAGTTAAAAAAACATTCTTACCTTAATTCTGTCGAAAAGGTTAAAAAGCACCATGTTTGGAAAATGACGGAAAGATTCCTTTATAAACCTCTTATAAAAAGTAAAAAAAGGTTATAAATGACTTTAACCCATATTCTAGTAAATAGTAAAAATGTTTTGAAATACATTTTTAAGAAACATGGATGTGGATGATAAAGAAATCCCAGTAGATTTTTACGTATAAACAACCTTGGATAATGAAGAGATTGTGAAATAAACCCTTACCTTGTACTTTTCCTTGGTTGGGGGTAGGTTAACCTCTTTTATAATGGTGAAATAATTGCTATTAAATTATAAAAGAATTATATACATTCATATGATATCATATGTGATCTTTTAACATTGCTTTGTTAATAATATCATAGAATTATCGTTGTTTCGGGTGTTAACTTACTAATTTTCTTTTATATGTTTTGTTACGTAAGGCGTGTTTGTAATAGATAGGTTGCATATTATTCATATCCAGAATGATATCAAGTCCTTAAACATTATTTTTAAATCATCAAATGATAATTATACTTGAATGGATATGATGAAGAATGAATCTCATCGCGTTCGTGGAGACGGTAGTCCGTACGTACGCACGAGCGACAATATCATTCTTTTGATATTAAAATAATATATAATTGGATGGTATATCATATATATAGAATAATTATCATGTTATATTTATTATTTACATGAAGTAAAAAACATTATTATACCCATCCAAATAATAATATATTGAATAACAATTACACCACGACGTGGAGACGGTACGCCGTACGTATGCATGTATGGTGACATGTCATTCAAAGGATGGATAGAATACTGAATATGGTTGTACCATATTAATAATAATATTACCATATATAGGAGATACCAGATTAATTATTTTATAATGGGAATAACAAAGAAATAAGAAGTTGAAGAAGAAATGAATTTGAAAAAGGGTGGTGAAAACATTACCTCTTCTTCGGGTTCTTCCTTTTGATTTGATCAAAAGGGATCATTAAGTTGGCTTTTTGACTAAAGGAAGGCATCTAGGTTTAAGTGAGGGAAGTTGAGAGAGTATTTGGGCAGAGTTTGGCCGAACCAAAAGGCTTTGAAGGTGTTAGTTAATGAGAAGGTAGTGTTTCCTTTTATAAGAGGGGTGAGGGGCACCTTTGGAAAAGCTAGAAATATTATTTTATAATAAATTCATATTCGGTTTCTAATGGCTCCAAAGTGTATTATTTAAATATTAATGTGGGTTGGGTCGAAAACCACTCAACCAATATAATTTAGACAGGTTTGGGTTATTATATTAACCTTATCTTTAAGTATTAACTCTTAGTTAATTAGTTTCTCTTTTACAATGTCTCTTTGTATTTTTATATTATATGGTTAATAAACTTACTATATACATCCAAGAGACCCCTAAGTGGTCCATTAATGATACAAATATCATGATATAAGTCGTTTTGATGAACCTTAGATTTTTAGGAATTTAATATCAATTAATAATATAATATTTTTTTTAAAAACTCTTTTATGTCAATTTTGACACTATTCAATAATTGATTTTTGTAAAAAACATAACAGAATTATTACTTATAAAAAGTTAATTAAATCAATAATAACATGTCATATTATCCTATAAAATTAGTGTAATTCATAAAAAGTCTGAAATTATATTTATTTGGGTGTTTATAATATCAATTATTTTAATTTTTCACTATTATGGTAATTACTGCATCATCATTGTGTCATAAATAAATTAAATTATATAATGTCTAAAAATTATAAATAAAATATAATTATGTAGTAAATATGTTTATATTTCTAATGAATATTTACAATTGAATTTATCTGATGGATAACCCTATATTAAAATTTTTTTAGTAAATAAACTTTGATTTTAACTCTTTTAACTCTTCTTTGAATTAAATAATAATAAATATCCTAATCTAATCCAAGTGGACCTAAATTATAATATTTTATTCTTAAGGTTGTTTTTGGTCAATATAAACTTGTCCAATAGAATTATGACATGTGTTAGGGTAATATTAATATCATTTTTACCCTTAATTACCCTATTTACTTTTAACCGTGGTAAATAAAAGTAAAAAGTTACTATTCACCAAAAATTATTTTCATCTCATTGAACCACATTTTACTACTTGTTATTAACTGAGTCTCTAGGATTTTCGAAATTCCATTCACAGAAGCGGTAAAATTAATTTTTATGAAAAATTCAGTTTTTTTAACTACCACTTAGTGGTTTCACTATTCATCAAAAATTGAAGTTTTTCAGAACAATGCCAAAATTTCACCCTAAGATATAATTGATATTCCGAATTCAAAAATGATGTCTACTTTACAAAATTTCAAACATATAAGTTGCATTAATTAATTTTATAATTAATTCTCGCTGTTATAACAAAAAGCGTGTTTTTAAGAAACAATATATATCAAAAGATTAACAATTGTTTATGTCCAATTTCAAAGTGAAATTAATTATAATGAACACCATTGGATAAAATGGTAAAAATATATTATAATTATAATTTAAAACCACTCAATAGTATAATATATCACTATATTTTATTTTTATTAAAAAATTTGTTTTTAAGTATTTTTCACTATTCATAAAAATTAGAAGTTCTCAGAAAAATACCAAAAATTCATCTTAGGATAATTTCGATATTCTGAATCCAAAAATGAAGTCCATTTTGAAATATAAAATATATATAATTTCAGAAATTAGGTATTAATATTCATAACGGCTATTTTGATTGGTTGTGGTGTGTTAGAACTCGATGTTGCGTACAACACACGCTATCACATTATTCAAAGAGAAGCGTACCGTAGAAGCTTGGGGTGTTACAAACCATGTGGATTCAAAAAGTGGGGTTATGGGGGTATCACTATTTCTATGCAACTGTGTGACCCCAATTTCATGATCGTGATGGATTTTAGGCCACTTGGATAGTGGCCTTCTGTATGGTTGGTATATGGTTTGGCCAACTTTTCACCTCTCTATGTGTGGGTGAATATCCAAATTTGACCATGAAATGTTTTTAAGCTAAAAATCACTTTTCCTCCTCCTCCAGTGGAAAACTCCTTCTCAAGAATCCTTCTCCTCACTAAATCCTTGGTTCTTTGCTATCTTCCCCATCAGGTCACAAAATCTATCTCTTTTGGATCCATTAGAATAATGGAGGTATGATATTAAATATCTACCTAATATTTCATGTTTCTAAAGTTCTCTTTTTTTCTATCTTGGTGAAATATTATTTTCACAATTTTAGGTCCTTTGACAATTTCTTAAATTTCTCTCATTCTATCTTGAATCAAAGGTCAATGCAGAATGAGTGAAGTGCTACAGGTATAAGGTAGGTTGTCTAGGTTTGTTCCACTTGTTTCATTACATCATATTTCATACATCGTTGTGCCGCATGTCAGACCTTTTTGGTGATTCCTCTCTTCCATTAAATAAATTATAGTGAAATAATTTCCTTGGAAAATGTGACCCAAGATAGTGGTGAATAAAACCTTTGGGTTGATCACATTAATTTTTTCCACCCCAATGGGTGTGTTCTACCATAAGGTCCCATTTTCCATTTGTTCTAAAATAGATAAACACCCCTTCAGGTATGTTTTCATATATTTAATTCTTTGAGTTCATCAATTTTATTGGATAGAGTGATGAACCATGAATTAGTCCCCTATATCTCATGGCATAAATGAAATGGTTGGACTAATTGAATTGAAAATTTAATTATACATTACCCATTGTACCATAAATGGTTTTCTTGACTAAATGACATGGATAAATTTTTAGAAAATTTTATTAATGATTTTTTTGTTAAAAGATATGTCTATACAATTAGGATAGAATATACAAAGTAACACAAGAGGGGGTAAATTGTGTTGTTTCAAAAATCATCCACAATTCTGGATTTTGACACCCATTGTGATTTATGTGGATATGAAATGTTTTAATTCTATAATAAAAGATGAAATGGATAAAAAAAATAGAGATCATGACTTTTAACAGTGGTTCCTGGCACAAAGATTCCCTATTCCACTCTACCAATCACTCTCTCTAGGAGCTTGGTAAATTTCACTAGAATGGTACTCTTATCACAAGACTAAGAATCCACAACTGAGTGCAGGCAGTTGAAATCCTTACAAAAAGACAAAAAAAATAGTTCAAGTTCATTAATAGAGAATCAGTTATCCACATATTAGATCGAGAATCTGATACTCTTCCACAACAGACTACAAGAATTTAAAACACCAATAAATCTAAAGTGTTTTATTTGAAAGGTTCAGGTTGATATTCATAGTTGTAGCAGCAAGAAATTGATAATTGATGGAACTTATTCTTTAGAAAATAATATCTTTAAGAATGAAATAGTATAAATTGATCCTTATTGAAAAAATATCTTGAAAAATGTTGAAACATAAACATCAGTAGTAATATTATAGCAATAAACTAACGAATATGTATATATTGTAATTATAGATTCTTTTAGTATAGAATGTTTATTGCGGCAGCACTCTAAAATATAATTTCAATAATACAGTTGCACAAGTGAATTGTTTATCACAAAAATATATTTTTGAAGAGATACTTTGATATAATATAAAGAATATTAAACGTACTTCGGTATTCCAGATCCAAAAGAATATCCTGATTGATCACAGAAATTCATATTCCAAAAGACCAGGGGAGTCATAACTTCCCATAGAAATATGAGTGATTTTTTCTAATGAACATGGTTTTTTGAAAGAATAAAAAATATCCTTGAATTGGTCATTAATTCTGAATTTACCATTACAGAAATCTTAGAATTAAAACATGGATTAAAAAACTTCGCCATTGATAACACAACATAGGGTTCATATGCATAGCGTAGGGAACAAAAGTAGCGTAGGGTTCCTTTCCATAGATTAGGATTCCTTTACATAGTGTAGGGTTCATTTGTATAGCGTAGGGTTACTTTGAATATCATAGGGATGATTATTCATATTTTTATCCTTTTCATCATAAAATCTCAAATGTAGTATTGATTAACTATACATTAAATATTTCCACACTTAGGGTATGAATAGTAAATCTAGACTCTAACATCGGGTTGCTGAGAAATACATCTGATGATTCTCTGAATGAAAGGATGTTGATCCAAATTTGAACCATCTTATTATAACATAGGGTTTATACCATATGCAACCATTTGACTTCGCAGTGTAATGTATGGTTGAAAATAGTGTTTCAAGATTCATTTATATAATGATAAATTCCTTAAAATAGGATATAAATTCTTGTAGAACTCACTCAAAAAAAGTTCATTATAAAAAAACAAGGATATTTTTGGACATAAAACACGTCATAAATTATAAAGTAATGTTGTGACAATACATACCCAATAATCTCCCCCTTTTGATGATCATAAAACCCCTAACATAATTCATAAAAAAGTTAAAGGGAGTGTATGATTTGTAAATATGCAAAAATAGATTTAGAAAATATTTTGATATTTAGATTTTATATTATTATTTCAAAAAAGAAAAATTGATACTTTTAAATTATATATTTTCTCTAATGAAATGTTGTGGTTTGAAAATATTCTCCTTAAAGGGTATTCATAGATATTCTCACTTCTTACCTTATTTCCATTATAAATTTCCTCCCCATTTGTGATATCAAAAATACTATTTGAAAGAATAAACAATAAAACCCACATTTAATATGGACCTGAACTATTATGAAAATTTATAAATACTAGCATATAAAAAATAAATTTTAGATTGGCAGTGAAGTTTTGAACTTAAAAAAATAAATCTAAATCTAAAAAATAAGAAAAAATGAAATTAAAATGAATAAAAAAAATAAAGAAGTAAATGAAAATTAAAAAAAACAATTTTTTGAAATATTATAATACTATCCACAATCAATCAATGATTCTTTAAAATGAAGGGCTTTGGTCTGAAATGGTAGGGACATAGGGATCTTCTATATGAGGAAGGGGTTCAACTGCACTGCTAATATCAAGATACTTCGAAATAAGTCTCTAGAAATAGTTTTTGAATACTTATGATGACTGTTGAAGTAGCTTAATTAAATTATTTGCATATTACAAATTCTCAACCATATTGTCTTTTAAAAACTCATTCACAGTTTCTTCTTACTGGGTAAAAGTGGTCAACTTGTCTATGACTTGATAAAGTACTGTTCCCAACTAGGATTCATTTAAATTGAGTTGACTTATTAGATACCTATGATGGTCCAGGATAACATTTAAAGGAATTCTATAACAATGAATATTTCATATCCTATCAATGAACACAACCATTATAGAGGTAATACATTGAAACATTCTAATAATTTCTGGTGGTGTCTGTTGAGAAGAGGTGGATTCTCTCTTGATTTCCTTTAGTGACTTAAATTCTCTCCCAATAATCAGTTTAAACTCATAAAAATATGTATTCTTAATAGAAACATCCTTTAATGAACAAAATTAACTTGAAATTTTTGATATAATATTTTTAAGATCTCTAATAGAAATGAGATTTTCTTTGAATTCCTTTAAATAAATATTATGAGCTTCAAAATCAGATATCAGCATAGAATTAATTCTATATTCTTCAAAAAAATCTTCCCAAATTAAAAAACCTATCTAAGAAATAAGTTCTAAGACTCCAATAGATTTACTTTCATAATTAAGGGTTCAGTAGGGGAATCAAAAGATTCAGAATATGGAGAGATAGGGTCCTGAAAATATTCCCTGTGGTGAACTTCAACCAAGGCCAAAATTAGCTCTTTATCATTAGTTGGTTTCTCTCTTAAGTAGTAACTTCTAGAAGATTTTGAATCAAGAACAAAAAGTTTTCTGGGATTAGGGGCATCTTCCATGATAAGTTCGTGAATTTGATCCTCTTGCTCAAATTTCTCATCTACTTGATTCTCATGCTCACCTACAATAGTCGTTTCAACTACAGTCTCTAGAAAATTGACTGAAATTATTATTTTTTCTAAATAATATATTCTTCTATCCTTGAAGTTAGTTCTTTTTTAGGCTTATGTCAAATATATCCAACTGAATGAATCATTCTTTGCTCCCCTAGGCATCTTCCAATAACCTCTATTGTTGTTCTACACCAACTAGTAGCAAACTATTGAACAAATTTATCTAAAAGAAACCAAGAATCTTCATAGTCCCAACATTAAACAAGTTTCTATGGTGATAATATATACAAAAAAATGACAATCTTTACTTCCATTCACAAAAAAATGAAATAATCCTCTCATAGGGATAATATAACATCTTCGCATATGCATGGCAGCAGTGGTTTAGATATCATATAATAAACGAAAAAAAATTAAATATAACAATTTTCAAAAGAAAAAATATATTATACATGTCTGGGTAGTGGACTTTATTAAGCTCAGTAGTCCTAGGAAAAATCCCAGATTGAATAAACTTCAACATCACATGGTGGTCAGAAGAAATTTCTTTTGATAGTAACTTCTTGGCAGTTCTTGTTCCTAAAAAAGAAAATATTATATACTCAAATGAATGTCTTCTAGTATTGATATTCCATAAATTAAATTGAAAATCCCCCTCATGGGGATAATGTAACATCTCAGCCATTTCTACATATGATAAATAAAACTCATAATCATTAATCGTAGAGATAATGGAGTTTTCTTTGAATACAAGACTAAATGACGTATTTATAAAAAAATACTTTAATTCTATTTCATATATCATTGACATGTTATATTATCCAAAATAATAATCCAAACAATGAAATCACATAGATTCATTAAGAGAAATATTTTTATAATTTAAATATCAAAAATCAATTACCTTTTTTAGAAACACCTTGAAAGCTTTCCCTGAACCGTAGACATTGTTCTCCAACTTGGAATATATGGATCGTGATGAGGTTTCCATCTCTGAAGATTTTGATACTGAAGGTATTTAAGGTTTAATTTTTTAGCACAATGGGAATCTAAAGAGAAAGAGATACTCTATAAGATGAGAGGACGTGTAGGAGAGGAGAAAAAAGAGGGAGAAGGAAATCTTTTTCTCACATCGATTGAGGATATACTCATTAAGTTTTTAATCTTAAAAATATAAATAAAATAAAATCAAAGTGAAACTCTAAATTAAAACTTAATTGAATAAAACATATTAAATAAATATTACTAAAATATAAATAATGATACTATAAATAAAGTAATAAAAAATAACTTAAACTCAAATATTTTTAACTCCCCCTTAATGAAATAAAAATTACCATTCTAGGAAGTGGTTTAGTAAAAATACCATCTAATTGATATGTAATATTAACAAATTATAAAGATATATCATTTTTAAGGACATGATATCATAGAAAATGATTTTTTATATTAATTTTCTTAGTCCTAGAATGACTTATATAATTTTTTGAAATAATTATAGTACTAGTATTATCACGTAAAATAGGTATACTATTAAAGTTTTGTCTAAATTCTAGTGGATTTTTTTCATCCACAATACATGTTCACAATAATTTCTAGCAGATACATATTATGCCTCAATAGTTTATATAAAAATAGAGTGTTGTTTCTTACTAGACCATGAAACTATATATTTTTTTTTAAAAGTGACAGGTTCTAGATATACCTTTTCTATCTAATCTATATACTCTAAATTCGTCATATGAATATGAAATTAAATTAAAATCAAAAGTTTGGGGGTAAAGAATATATTAAAAAATAGTTCCTTTTAAATATCTAAAAATTATTTTAACAGTAGTAATATGGGACTCTTTTTTATTTTATTTAAATCTATCACAAGTACATACATAAAACAAAATTTATGGTATTCTAACAATAAGATATAAAAAAATATCAATCATAACTCTATATAACTTTTTGTCAACTGGTTTTCCAGCTTCATACAAATTAAGTTGTATATTGTTACACATAGGATTTGTATATGTCTTGCTATTTTCATGTCCAAATTTCTTTAATAGATTTATAATACACTTACTTTGACTTAAAAAATTTATTTAATATTTTTGATGAATTTGAAATCCAAAAAAGAAATTTTTTTCACCCATTATACTCATTTCAAATTCTTTTTTCATTAAATCTTAAAAATCATGACTAAGATTTTTATTAGTTGAACCAAAAATAATATCATCCACATAAATTTGACCTAATAAAATATTATAACAAACAATTTTCTTGAAAAGTGTTGGATCTTACAATCCAACCATAAATTCATTTTTCAAAAGAAAAGAACTGAATCTTTCATACCAAGCACTATGTTCTTGTTTAAGTCCATATAGAGATTTAGTAAGTTTAAAATAAGAATTTGATTTTTGAGAATTTTCAAAACCACGAGGTTGTTCAAAAAAAACTTCTTCTATTAAATAACCATTTAAAAATGTAGACATAATATCTATCTGATATAATTTAAAATTCATATGATAAGCATAAGCTAAAAGGATTTTAAGGGCTTCTAATATATCTATAGGGGAAAAGATCTCATCATAATCTATACCTTCATCCTGATTATATCCTTTAGCTACTAATCTAGATGTATTTCAGGTTATGATCCCTTGATAATATTGTTTATTTCTAAAAACCATCTTAGTTTATATAGCTGGATAATTGGTTGGTCTCACTACTAGTTCCCAAACATCATTCCTTTTGAACTGGTTTAGATCTTCTTGCATTGATGATATCTAACTATCATCATCAAAGGATTCATCAGTATTTTTAGGTTCTAACTAAGATATAAAAATGAGGAATTCATCTAGGTTTCCAACATTTCTTCTAGTTCTAATTACTGTGTCTAGGTCTCCTATAATAGTTTCTAAAGTATAGTTCTTTAGAGTTATAAAATGTCTAGGAGAGACACTTTCATGTTCATCAGTATCTTGTTCTTCTAAAATAGACTCAATTTTATTAATATCATTTTGAAAACCATTTTTAAAGGATTCAAGTCTCTTTTTTCAAAAGAGTCACTAGTTTCATTAGTTTGATCTTTCTTCTTAATAAAAGGGTCAATTTCATCAAACTTCACATGAACCAATTCATCAATAATCCTTAAATTTTTTATTAAATACTCTATAAGATTTAGAGGTATCATAATATCCCAAAAATATTCCTTCATCATCTTTTGGATCAAACTTATAAAGGTTGCCCTTAGTATTCAAGATATACACCCTACATCCAAAAACATTAAAGTACTTTACTTTGGGTTTTGTTTTATTCCAAAGTTCATAAGGTGTAATTTTGAAAATATTTCTTATTAAAACTCTATTCATGATATATTAGGTTTTTCTTACATATTCTTTCCAAAGATAGGTAGGAAGACTATATTCATTCAGCTTAGTCTTTTCCATTTGTTGAATAGTCTTTTTTATCCTTTCAACAATTCCATTTTGTTGAGGTGTTCTTGGTAATACCCATATTTGAGTAAAAAATAATTGAATCCTTAATTTTAAAATTATCTACAATGATCACTTCATAATAAAATTATTTTAAAACCTTTTTCATTTTGAATAATTTTATAAAAACTTTTTAAATAGTGAAAAATTTACTTTTGAGGTTTAGAAAATAAACCCAAGTAAATCAAGAATAATCATCTAATAAAACATAAATATATAATTTAAAAGCCAAAATTTCTACCCTTTATGGTTTTAAAAAATATATATTGATATGTTATAAATTTTTAGATGTAAAAATTTTGTTAATACATTTGAAAGAATAATTTTATTGCTTCCAAATTTGGTATGCATCACAGAATCTATCATTTTCAAACATAAGACTTGGAAAATTAGAAACTAACTATTTCTTAGATAATTTATGTAAAGATAATATATTATAATTTCCAAGTCTTATGTGAAAAATACAAATTTCATTTTTCATATCAGTTAAAAAATACACCTTCTATTTACATAAGGAATTTAAATCCAAAGTGTAAACATTGTCAGTTCTAAGTGATCTAAATTTAAATAACTTATCTTTAACTACAGAGAAATAATTGTTATAAAAATAAACATAAAACCCACCATCACATAGTTTAGAGATACTTATTATATTATTCTTTAACCCTTGAACATACAATACTTTTTGGATTGAGATAGTTCTTGGATATCCAATAGTTTCTATTAAAATTATTTTTCCTTTTGCATCATCACCAAAAGTGACAAGACCTTCATCCATTTTTGTTAGTGTATGAAAGTTAGATGGATATACACTCATATTCCTAGAAAAACCACTACATATATACCATATAACATTTTTTTTCTTGCAGCATGTTTTCTACAAAGGAATTTAAACAAATGTTTGTTTTGGAACCCATATTTTCTCGTGTCCATTAGTGCTAACTTGAAATGATTTGGGAATCCATATTTTTTTATGTTTTCAAAACTTATATCACGTTATTCAAACAAGAATTTAGAAATAATGGTTTTTTTAATACGACTAATTTAAGGATTTTAAAAATAATAATTATTATTGGCATGTCCATTTGTCTCAAAATGATAATAGATTAATTTTTTATAATTAGGCACAAAATAGTTTTTATATAATTTTGATTTCTCACACTTACATCCTATTCCAAATTTTTCCCTTCTAATGAAATTATTTCTAAGAATTTAATTTAAAGTATTTTCTCCTTTAGTAAAAAACAAGATAAGAACTCTTATAGGATTATAATTCATCCTATAATTTTTTATCCAGTTTTCATGATCATTAAAAATTTTAGTAGATGAGTTGAATTTTTCAATAAACTCTTGATGTTGTTTTAACAGAGTGTCCCTTTCACTTAAAAGAGAATTATGAATATTTTTATGGAAATGTTTTTTTCTAGGGAATAATATTTTCCTTCTAGAATTGAATAGTAGTCTATTAATTTATCATTTGAGAAACTACTATCATCATAATTATAATAGTAATAAGCTTTTTAACTTTTCCTCATCAACAATAAAGCACATATTGGCTTTTAGATTTTATTTCTCCTTCTTTGAATCAAACTTTGAAGGGTTGTTGGAGCCTTCAGATACAATCCATGAATATTTCATTTCTCTTTTACATTTTTTATCATAGTTTTCATTTTTCTAATATCTATTTTTTGGCATTTTCCTTTCATCTTTTAGCTGAGGACAATCTGGTCTAATATGAACCAGTTTTTTTCATTCATAAAATCGAACTTATCTTGGTTATTTTTCATCATTCTTAAAGGATTTTTTGAATCACTTTTTATACTTATAAAACTTTCTAAACATTCTAGATAGTCAAGACAATTCCATTTCAGAATATGAGGAATCAGAATTTTTCTCTTTTTTGACTTCTTGCTTTGATTTTCTGATCTGCTTCTGATATTTTACTTTTAGAGTAGTATTTTATTTCTTTACGATAATTTTATGATCTTTAGCTTCATCCTGCTTTTCTGCTTCATACATCATTTGTGTCCAAATTATTTCTTTCATTCTCAGATCCTTGATAAATGATAATTGAAAAATTGTAGCATAAATTACATTCCATTTAAAAGGTAGTACTCTTAGTACTTTTAAATCTTGATTGTATTGTTTTATAGGTTAACCTAATGTTATAATATTGTTGAAATTTTTTTTAATCCTTCCATTCATCAGTGTGATGATTTCACCATCAAACATTATAAATGAGTTGAATTCTAGACTGGTTATAGTATATCTCATCTTTCTAACATTATTTGTTCTTTCATAAGAAAATTTAATAGTTTCCCACATTTTATAGGAATTTATACATTTTGATTCATGATTGAATTCATCTAGTCTAAGACCATAAATAATAGCATTAATTGCATTTGAATTTATATCATATTTATCTTCTGTTGTTTCATCCCATGTTTATGGATTTTCAATAATCTTATAAGGATTAAATTTTTTTGAGTAGGCTCTAAATCCAAGATTCTTCAAATAGATAATCATTGGATTTTTCCAACACCCATAATTTTCACCATTAAAAATGGAGCACATACCATTGATATTTATTCTCTATGATCTGTCATCACCATCTTTGTATAGACCAAATACTTTTCATCTTATTATAACATTATTCAAAATCTCTCATATGATACAAATTGTTAGGTCATAATATATAATTAACACAAGAGGAGGTGAATTATGTCTTTTCAAAAATCTTTTACAATCCCAGATTTTGACACCAATTGTGATTTATGTGGATATGAAGTATTTTTATTCTGTATGAAAATATGAAGTGTATAAATAGAAATAATGAATATATATTTCTATAGTGGTTTGAGGCATGAATATCTCCTAGTTAAATCTTCTAATCACTCTCTCTATGAGCTTGGTAAATTTAACTAGAATGGTCCACTTATCATAAGGCCAAGAATCCACATCTGAGTGTAGGCAGTTGACACCTTTAAAAAAATACTAAAAAAAATTCTTCTGGTTCTTTAACAAAGAACCGGTTATCCACATCTCAGATCGAGAAAATGATACTCCACCCCAACTGAGTACAAGATATTGAAACTATAATAAATCAAAATAGCTTGATTTGAAAGTTTTGGGTTGATCGTCATAGTTTCAGAAGCAAGAAAATGAGAAATGATGGATATTCTTCTTCAAAAAATAATATCTTCAGTAATGAAATAGTCTGAAGAAATCCTTTTTGCAAAAAGATCTTCAATAAGATAGCAAATTAAACAATTGTAGTAATCTTACAGTAGTAAAATATTGAACATGTATATCTCCAAAGTGCAGCTTCTTTTAGAATCAATCGTTTATTATAGCAGCACTTTAAAACATAATTTCAATAATATAGTTTCATAAGTTAATCACTTACATGCACATATATTTTTGAAGAGATACTCTAAAATAATATATAGAATAGAAAAAATTATTCATTATTCCAGATTCAAAATAATAGCTTGATTGATTGCATAAATTCAAATTCCAAAAGTCCAAGGGAGTCGTAACTTCCCATAGAAATAGGATTGATTTTTTTCAATGAACATGGTTCTTTGAAAAAATAAAAAATATCCTTGAATTAGTCTTTAATTATTACTTTACCAATGCAGAAATATGATATTGAAAACATGGCTTGAAAGACTTCCCCGTTGAGAACAGAACCTAGAATTGATATGTGTATCATAGGGAAATAAAGTAGTGTAGGTTCCTTTGTGTATAGTATGATTTATTTGAATATAATAGGGTTCCTTTGTGTAGCATAGGGTTCATTTTCATAGCATAGGGTTCCTTTTCGTAGCGTAGGGAGTATTATGCATATTTTTATCCTTATCATTATAAAATCCCAAAGGTATCATTGATTAACCTTATATTCAATATTTCCACATGTAGGGTATGAACAGTAAATCCAAACTCCAACATAGGGCTTCTGATCTATACGTTTCATGATTATTCAAGCCTAAAGTTGTTTATTCAAATGAAAAATTTTATATCGTAACATAGGTTTAATACCATATACAATTGTCTCACTTCTCAACATAACATATGGTTGAAAATAGTGTTTCCAAATTTATTCCCATAACTCTAAATTCCTTAAAATAGAATATAAATTCCTATTGAAATCACTCAACAAAACTTCATTAGAAAAAAAAACAAGGGTATTTGTGGAAATCAAAATCATCATAAATTATAGAGTATTTTTGAGACAACACATGCCCAACATTTACTAACCAATCCACATCATCACATTAGTACAGATGGTGATGGAAGGGGATCTAACTAAAGGACCTGTTGTATGGGCTCTTCATGCCATAAATAGATTTTTTTAATGATTTTTAAACATTTTGAAGGTGAAACAAACTATTTATAGGATGGTATCATCATGAATTGTCCATTTTACCTCTATAAAATTGACACTAGTTCCCTTAGGGAGATCCCATAGATGGGCTCGATGGTGATTTGGTTGTACCATGGAATGAGAGATACTGGGTCCCCTATGTGTGATACCAGGTATGGACTTGGATGTTAGTTCTTGATGATATCACACCATTCCTGGAGTGAAACATGTAATTTCATACATGTGTAACCTTGGATGGACTACTAGAATATTGGTTATATATAGATCACCAAGAGAGATACATGGGGCCCTCCTAAACATCCTTGGATGGGAACAGAATACATCTACGTAATTTAAAATAATGTCTTTAATTATGAAAGGAGTCATTTAGGTTGTAAAATCAAGTATGTGATCGTCAAGACATATCACAATCATTGTAAAATTCTAAATTGATATATAAATTACTATTCTCACTTTACTTGTGCAGGATCCCTTGGATCAGACTCACTACTTAGACGAAGTAGGTAGATTTGGACGACTGTCCAAAGTGGAACTTAGTATGACCCATTAAAATATTTATTTCTATCTATAATTTATTTATTATTTCACATTTTTTATTTTTTATTTCATTAGAGAGATTTAATTAGACACCGTTGGTGGTGGAATTCTAAGATTATATCTCACACCCTACTTGGGCCACCTTTGGTACCCAAGTTGACATCATGAATACATGCATTGATAATGGGAAGTATCCAAATTCTGATTCTTGATTGATAGTTCTGGGATGGAGTTCAAGGGAAGATGATCGAGCCTATGCTTTTGATTCTAGTTGTAAATGTTTTTGGTATATTTGGTATTTTTATAGCTTTTTTTATATGTTACACTCATGTATCATAGCAACTTCATTTTTTTATTACTAAAATACCATGATATTAATAATATTGTATATAATTATTTATTATCTTCCTCCAGTTATTTAATTATCTTGCATGTTTTTTTATTATTTACTTGCTTCTATTTGAGTATTATTAATGCTTCTATTATAGTGGGTTACTGGTCTGGTTATGTAGTGTCTACTTATATTTTTTCTCTTATATATGTAACCAACTCTCATCAATGAGTGAATAGTCTTTCCATAGACATACCCTAGTCCCTCACTGCAAGTAGGAATCCTCTGGCATTCGAGGAGGCACTCTTGAGGTATTGCAGCCACTGTATCGGGGAACTACTAAGTGTCATCTAGGGTAGGATGATACAAAGATGTAATAGAGGTTTAGTTTCCTTTTTTCTTATTATTTGGGTTTTGAAATGAGACTTGGATGTTGAAAATTAGTAATGATCCATTGTGAGGGAGTACTTAACCCATGTATAGGGAAAACCCAAATTACATTCGATGGGTAAATTATTTTATTTCTTGTGCTTTTAGAATTTCAAAGATTTCACCATTGGATGATGCACTTGTTTTGAACTATTAATTATATTGATTTCATTATAAAGTATTATTAACCTTGTCCTGATGATATGTGTGAATATTAAAAACATGCATCTTTCTAGGAACCATGGTATTTAAATTACATTAACATGTTATGCCAAATCCACTATATACATGAATTGCCTATATTGTATGTTATTTTTGTGGTGCCTTGGTTTTTATGCCTTGAAGTGATTTTATTTTTATATATAAATGTGTTAAAATTCATTATAATAATAAAAAACATAACTGAAACTTAATGTGTATTTCTTAACCTAATAGGGTTTTTCTACATAGGTTAAGGAAGACACATTTGGTAGTCAGTTATGGAATGTTGATCGATAGACCATTGGTTTCATGGGATAGAACATGTTATGGTTAGGATTAAGTGGATGAAACACTTCAATGTATAAGGTGTGTGATACCGTATAAATTGGAAATGGTGTTCCATCTACTTCAACCATTTTAAGTGATTTATATACATAATTTAGTATGAATTAAAATAAATATAATCTTATAAATGAAATAGTCAACTTGTATATATGGAATGAGACCTTCACCTTAACCCAACCTTAGTATTGGGAAGTAGGCCCAGTATCTATTATCCTTTTTTGGACATTCCTTATCATCTAGAATTAGCTCCATGATAAGGATGATGGTTGTGATTGGTTTATAGGAAGGTCATGTACCTTTTCTTTATTTTATCACATTCCCAATCTGTTATAAACCCTAGAAAAGGTGTGCTCTTGGGAATTTCATAGATATGGTGTTATGAAATCCTCTAGTTGTATTCTAGTAAAGTGGTTATGACAACACTCCATAGGTAGTGAGCCATGATCCACCCATAGTACCTCCTATAGTGGAACCCGAGGAACCTCTAATAGATCTTCCACTGGGAGATGATGCTCAGTTCTGTGATTTTTTTCATTTGAATAATGTAGTATACACAGGGTGATCCTCGACATACCCCTATCCTGGAAGAGATAATCCCTGACTTCTAGAAGAAGAATCCTACCACCTTTTCAAGGGATGACAGACCTTGGGTTACTCAGTCATGGATATGGTTTATGTTTTATATCATTGAGCATATCGAGATGCCTCCCGATCAGAGGGTCATTATTGCCATTTATATGCTATGTGACTCCACCAAGAATTCATGGTATGTCCTTACTCATGGTTGTTGACATTAAGGAATTGTGTGGGTGGATTTTCAGACATCCTACCTTGACTACTTCTTTCCATAGACCATGATAATAGACTGTGCTTGAGATTTCATAAATCTTCATCAAAGTGACATGTTAGTGATGGAATATCCTGATCACTTCAAATAATTACAGGGTTTTTTTCTGGATTTTTTTTGTGAAAATTTGGTAAATTCAAGGTGATTCATGGATGGGATTTTATACACCATTTGATCAAAGGTGAACGTCCTTCAATAGACCACAATTTTATAAAAACTGAATCCAAAACTCATCAATGATCAGAACCCAATGGAATATAGAAACATGACCCATGAAATTTCAGCTTCTAGGTAGGGAGATAGTTTATCCAATGGTAGGAAGTGTCATTTTTATGGTACACATAGTAGCATTACAAGCTAGGTGGCATGCACTAAAAGTTGTATAGTGTGTCGCCAATGTGGAAGTCTAGGCCATAAAAATACTTAGTGTATGAGGAGACCGATTGAGTGTCTATCTTGCGATAGGATGGGTCACCTCCATCATTTATTTCGATCCTTTAATCTAGTTACTATTGAATGGGGTTTTTCGTCATCATTTACTTTAGGGGTAGGATCAGTGACTCCCTGACAGGCTAGAAGTTGTTCTTCTATAGTCCATTTAGGCAGAGAAGTTGTTCATGGACAAGAAGGTCATGCCTTAGAGTTTGAGATTCAATAGAGTTGACATGCTCCGGTTTGTGAGGCCTCATCTCCTCACCATGGTTTGGGCCATATTTATTCAGTGCAACCAATAATAGAAGAGAAGAGTGAAGTGAATTATACTATAAAAGTTACTATTATTTTATCCTCCACTTTGGTATCTTTCTTTGTTGATACAGGTGCATCACACTATTTTCTATCTACTACAACTATAGGAAGCATAGGCCTAGTGGTAGAGTATTTCAGTGGAATTATGACTCTTGAAATCCCATTATGATTTTTAGTAGAGGGTATATTACACTTCAAGGAGTTCCCCCATAAAATAGGTGGGTACTATTTTCTATGGATTTTCTTCATCCTCGAGATGAACAGTTTTGATGTCATTCTCGGTATGGACTATCTTGTGCCTTATCGATCCCAGGTGGATTTCTATGACTGATGGGTGTCATTAACATCACCCAAGGGAAGAATTTATATAAATAAGGGTTAATGGTATATATAAGAATATAGATATGGAACCAATCATATTGGTCTAGGAAGAGTGAAAACCCAAATGGGAGTCTCTTCATGGGTGATTGAGGAATGAATTTAGTTTCATTCCTCCCATTGTGGATTATTTTAGGGAAATATTACTTGATGATTTCTCTAGATTACCTACTGAGAGAGTGGTTGAGTTAACCATAGATATTATTCCAGGAGTGGCACTTGTACCCAGTCCTCTGCATCAAATGGAACCTATAGATCTACTAGAAGTAAATAAGTAGCTTGATGATCTAGAGGCTAAGGGTGTTATCCAACCCAACAATCAATATGGGTTTCACCTATCCTTTTGTCTCAGAAGCTAGATGGTACCCTTATAATTTTTAAGTATTACCACTAACTGAACCAGCATATGGTGAAGAACCGATACCCATTTCCTAATATAGATGGCATATTTTACTAGATCCAAGGAACAATAGTTTTACCCAGGATTGATTTGAGGCTATAGGAAATATCACTTATAGTTTTTCAGAGTAGGTATGGCTTGTACAGGTATCTGTTCATGTCATCCATTTAGAAAATTACACTGATAGTTTTTATGTATATGACGAATTGAGTCTTTCACCCAAACTTGGATTCATTTTTTTTAGTCCTTATAGATGATATCTTAGTATATTATCACACCATAAATTACCATGAAAATATTCATGAGATCCTGATAAATACTCTAGAACAACACCATCAAAATTCAATGCTTATAAAATGCCTCTTTTAGATCATCAAGGTTCACTTCATGGGTTATATCAAATCTGAGGCAGGCATATATGTTGACCCATAGAAGGATATCAGTGTGTTTTCCTATTATAATCCCGAGAATGTATTTTATATATACAGCTTATTAGGGATAGATATCAATTATAGGTGATTCATGTTGTATTTATCATGATTGGAAGTTCCACTAGTGTGTTTTACTAAGAAGGGCATGAAATTAAACTATATTAAAAAATGTGGGAGAACTTTTCAGGAGTTAAAGGAAGAATTAATTCAGCACGAATCATGATTCGTCCCATGTTGGGTAGAAGATATACTATTTACTATGATGTTTCAAGAATCATGTTGGGGGAAATACTGATGTATGGAGATCGGGTTATAGTGAAAGGTTCCTGCCAACTGAGGCCTCAGGAACAAAATTACTATATACATGACCATGAGATAGAGGATGTTGTACATTATTTTAAATGTTAGAGGCACTAATTATTGTGATATTGGTTCATTTTCTATATCAAACATAAAGTCTTTAATATATTTCCACATAGTAAAACTTGAATATTAGGTAGCACATGTGGGTTGAATACATGCAGTCCTTCAACTTTGATCTTTCTCACACACCCGAATAGGGTAATGCTATAGATAACTCCATGAGATGCTAGACTCAGAGAAAATCCATCAAGGATTCTATAAGTGAGTGGTATTTGATGGATCTATATTTTGGTATACACTTATAGGATCATGAATATCATGGGAAACCTATTTGAGAAAATATGGTAGTTAAATCCTCCCTTCAAGAGTAGGTCTAGATGAGGTAGCTATCTGATTATAAAGGCCTCATTTTAGTGGAGAGTTTCACATGTGATATACCACCTCCTTGTTGGGTTTTTTATGTCAATGAGATCCTACTCCTCCATGGGAGTGTTTGTCTGACTTAAGATATATAGGAAGATATGATGCTATAATCACATGCCTCGGTTTGGAATTTCATCCTAGGAATACTAAGAAATATAAAGACATAAACCATCAGTACTAATGGCTAGGTATGAAGAGGAAGATAAAATTTGTAGTCACTTAGTGATCCAACTTTCAACATGTGATGGAAGACTACTAGTGACCTACTAGACTTCTACAGGCTCTATTCATTCCAGAGTTGAAATTTAATGATCCCACCAAGGATTTTATGATGGTATTGACGAGATCCACTAGAGGTAACAATGTAGTATTGGTGATTTTCAACTAGTTTAACAAAGATGCACACTTTTTACTGATCTAGGAGTCCTTCTGTATTGATAAACTATGAAGGATTTATATCTAGGGGATTGTGTACCTCTATTATGTTCCCTATTCTATCATATTGAACAGATAATCTTGGTTTTCATTATGGTTATAGAAAGGTTTTTAAAGTTATCTAGGTTCATTGATACTCTTGAGTATTAAATATCACCCATAGACTGCTAGGAAATCCAAGTGGATGATACGGGTGTTATAGGATATGCTTTGGGCCTAAATCCTCAATTATAAAGGTTCATGGGAAAATAATATACCAATGGTTATGTTTTCCTAAAACAACATACTTCGGGAAATGATTCAAATAAATCAATATGAGGCCCTTTATGGTAGGTCATTTTGTTGACCACTATATTGGTTAGAGGATGGTGAGGTAGTGCCACATGGTTCTTGTCTCTTTTAGAAGAATTAAAAGAATGTTCAGATGATTAAAAATATTATGGCTACATCTTAGTCTAAGAATAACTTATATACATATCATCTCTTTTGACCTCTAGAGTTTAAGGTTTAACATCATGTCTTTAAATGGGTAAATCCTATATTGGGACATACATGAATCAAGATACATTGAAAGTTATTGCCTGAATATATCAGGCCTTTTGACATAGTGGAGAGAGTCAGGCTAGTATCCAACATGTTTCTGTTACCTTAGAGGTACCATTCCAAGCATGAAGTCTTCCACATATCAAATATTTGATGGAATCATGTTGACCCACCTCATTCACTTGACCCTGAGGATACTGAGCTAGAAGAGAATGTATCCTTTGAAGATTATGTATTTCATATTGTTGATCAGAGAGTCACGGTTATTTCATAGAGATCAATTCCTCTTATTTGGGTTTTTTAGAAGTATGAATTCTTACCACAAGAGACTTGAGATTGGGAGGCCTATATATGTGCACATGGGCTCAAAATTTTATCAAAATATGTTCTACCACCCACGAAATGGAAACTTGAGGATGTGTTTTCTTAAGGAGGGGAGGTTGTATCATCCATGATTTTTCTCAGATGTATGAAGTATTTTTTTAAATCCTTGGTTTGGTACTAATAATTATTCATAATGAAGTCATGGATTTATCAGTGGTGTTTGTGGATTTTCTGGTGTCCATAGCCCTAAAATTTGAAGATACATATCGGGCCACACTATTAATAGAAATAATGCAGCCTGGGCCACATAGTTTCTCTAACCATGTGACTTCAAACAGTGAGGTGTTGGGGGCCGCATAGTGTATACACTATTTTGAAACTCCATTCACATGACTGTATAGGATTTCAAACCACTTAGATAGTGTCCTTTCACATGGTTGGCGCATGGTTTTTCCAACCTTACTTCCAAACCGTGTCCCCCTTCCTATGTGGGTGAATTTCTAAATTTTCTCCTATTTTTTTAATATTAAATCCACTTTTCCTACTCCTATATTAGATATATCCTTTACATTAATCATTATAATCTCCTCCTAATAGGTTTATTTCTATATCCCTCATTTTTTTCACCAAACCACTCGTTGTAAGATCCATCAAAATGATTGCGGTATTCACTTTAATCCACTCCCTTCTATTTCATGTTTATCATCGTCTCTATTGTACTATATTAGTGTAGGATTATTTTATATATTTCTATGGATATTGATTATTTCTTCAATATATTTGTTTCTACCTCAAATCAAAGGCCAACAATATTCAAGAGAAGCACTATGGGGATATGTTGGTTTGTTTAGTTTATTTTCCATTGTTTATTTGCATCCAATATCATGTGTCATTGTGTTGTAAGTCATTCCTTTCCAAAGATTCCTTTATTTCATCATATAAATTAAATTAAAGGCCATACCTTTCCAAATGTGACCCTATCTAGTGGTCAATCAACCAATTGGGTTGATCACTTTGATTTATCCCATCCCAATGGGTTTTTTCTACCTTAGAGGCCCCTTTTACCATTTTATAACATGGATAAACACTTAATGAGGTGTTTTTCTATATAATTAATTCTTTTAGTTAATGAATTAAATTGGATAAGGTGATAAACCATGTTTTAAGCCCCTAAATCTCATGCCATAAATTAAATGGTTGTACAAAGTGATTTTGACAAGTGATTATGCATTACCCTTGGTTCCATAAATGGTTTTATTGAGTAAATTACTTTGAAAATTTATTAAATCATGATATAAGTTCTTTCATTTTTAAATTATATGGATTTGTAAACTAAGACGTATCATCAAATTAGGGTTGATGGTGATACAAGGGGTTCTGATTTAAGGACCTCTTACACTGGATCTTTGTTCCATAGATAGATATTGTTAATGATTTGTAAACATTACAGTAGTGATTCTAGTTATGTCTGGGACATGCTTTCCATAAGTTATCCATTTTACCTCCAAATGAGTGACGTTGGTTCATTATAGGAGACCATGTGGATGGTATCAATGGAGATATGGTTGTACCATGCTTTTAGAGAGACTTGTGTCCCTACATGCGATACTAGTGATGAACTTGGAGGTTATTTCTTGGTTATATCACACCATGACTAGATTGAACCTTGTGATTTCATACATTGTCCACCTTGGATGGACTCGTATAGAATTATTTATATAAAAATCCCATAGAGAGAAACTAGTTCCCCACCTAGACCTTCTTGGATAGAATTAGGGTGTGTATTATTTAATTTAAAGAATGTAATTAATTTAGAAAGGAATCATTGAGATTTTAAAATCAAGGAGGTGTCTTCTAGGATGGATCACAATCCTGGGGATGGACTATATTATTATATACATTACACTTCTCATTTTACTTGTATAGGATCCTATGTTCTAGACTCATTGCATTAGGCCGAAGTAGGTAGATTCGTATAGGTTTCCCAAGTGGAACCCAGTCCAACCCATTCATTTATTTATTTCTATGTTTAAAATATTGATTATTCCATAGTATTCATTTTATATTGCATGATATGGATTGAGAATGACACCATTGGTGGTGTCCTACTAGGATTATACCTCACACACTACTTGGGGCTCCATTGGTACCCAAAAAGACTTCATGACTTCAGGTATAGATAAAGGGAAGTAGCTAGATTCTGATGCTTGATTGAAATATTTTGGATGGAATTTGGGGTAAGATGACTAAGCCTATGTACATGATTCTATTTTTAATAGTTTTTAGACTTTTTGATATTTTTTATAGCATGTGTTATATTCCTGAACCCATGTATCATGTTTTTTCATTTTTATATAACTACTATTACATGATCATCATCATATTGAATCTACTTATTGTTTAGCATCCTTAATAAATATATTTATCTTGCATTTTTTTATGGATCTGCTGCTTTTTGATTATTATTACTACTTTTGTTATAGTGATTTACTGGTGTATTCATATAGTGTCTTTTTCTGTTGTTTCTCTTATATATATATATTTCTATTTCTATGATACACTCTAATAAATGTGGGAATAGTCTCCCCATGGATATACCCTAGGCCCTCACTTCCAGTTGGAAACCTTTAGCATTCAATGAGTCGTGCTTGATGTATTGTGGCCACAATCTCAGGGAACCATTAAGTGGAATCCAAGTAGGATTTCTATAGTTCACAATAGAGATGATTTTTGGTGGTGATATATATTTTCTGTGTATAATAGTTGTATTTAAATATGTATTAAGGCTTTATGATGTGTAGTTGTTATTGTAGGATGGGTTGGATGGTGTGGTGTGGTGATGAATGTTGATGGGAGATGGTCTTGTTGTTATGTGGAATAGTTGTGTTAGTTTCCCAATCATTCATGTCATAAATTATAATGTTAATTAAAATTAAAAAATGAATAGGCTATGTCAATGTAAATAAAGTTTCTTGGTATAAGAAAGTTAGTGAAGCATGATATATCTAGAATGTGGTGACCTTGTAAGAAAAGGTTGGAAATGTAATGTTTATTGGGTAGTGATTGTGTTGTGTGTTTGATATAGTTTTGGAAGAGGTTTTGATAGTTGATGTGTGGTATGGTGTTGGTGATGTATTGAGTGTTACTATAGATTATGTGTATCAATGGTTTGGGTATTGTGTGTCATCTAAATATCATGTATGATTATATTATTTATATACATTACCAACCTTATTTGGATAATGTTACCAACACTCAAAGGTTATGGGTTCTAGTTGTTTTCCCCAACATCCTGGATGATGGTGATATAGACATTGGGATACCCCTATTTTTATCTCTTCCTTCAATAGTGATGACCCATGTGTCTGTGGGAAATATGTATAGTAATGGACAAGGTTTCATCAAGTGGGATTCGGTTCTTGTGGTTTGATTAGATAGTGATGTGATGTGGTTTTTGGCGGTGGGTCTATGTTTTAGGGGGAGGTCATGAGGGTTATGTCATGAATATTAACAATTACCTACTACTCTGGTGATATTATGAGGTGAGATATGACGGAACAAGTGTCATTAGAAAAGACATGGTGTGGTGATTTTTGATGTTATCCTATGATTATAGACCTTTTGATTATAGGGTATATAGAGATTCATCTCAACCCACATCATATATTCCTACTATGTGGTGTGGTATGCATAGATTGTATGGGAGCATAGGACATTAGATGTTGGAGTGTGAGAGTGTAAAATTGGCATCAAATATGTAGTGGGGTTCCTTTTTCTTATTCATGATTAAAATTTTACTACATTGGATGTGTGATTTCATTCAAAATACATGGTGAGTCTAGGATGGTTAGTTGATAGATATAGGTTCTTTTTATTTCATCTTTTTTTCACCTATTCATAAGGATTTTTTCTTTACATTTCACTATAAACCTTTATTATGTCCCTACTAAGTATACATGTTATGATCACCCAATGTATATAAAATATTTTTCAAGATTCTATGAGGAAAATGGGGTTAACTATAGACTTTAATAGCTTGGGTTTGGAGATAATTTTGTGTTAATACAACATGAATATTATTTTGGTATATATATTGGTTGCTTTTATTGTATTAGTTTATTTCAGTTCATGCATTGTGGGATAGTTTTGGGTTTACTTTGAATTATCAGTTGGATTTGTTTACTGTTTTTTATCCTATATCCTAAATTGACTTTATTTATAAAGGATGATAACTCCCATTTGTAATATTTTTTAAACTTGGTGTTAGTCTTCAAACCATGGCCATCTATAGGACCAATATAGAAGTCATTATCTCTCTTCTTTCACTATAGTATCTTTGGAGGGAGCTGGTTTGGACACCCCATTTATCTTGTTTACACCAATTTTTTCATATATTATCACCAAACACTACGAAATTATCTGATAAAATTTCAAATCCATTATTTAGAGGTCATTTTCTCTATAAAATACTATTCAAAGGGTCTTTAATAATGGATTTATAGGTGGCATATTGAATAGTAGTGAATCATCCTACCTGAAAACTTTTAATTTAATTAAAATTAAACATTATATAAATATATTTTTTATCACAAAAAAATATATTAAGTTTCATTAATATACTTTAATGTTATTATTAGTATGTAACTACCTTTATTCACCATCTTTTCCATCAAATTTTATGTGGAAGTATTTCTTTTGTGTATGTGTGCACTACTTCCTCTGCGTAGGGATATAATCTATTTTCTATAACTATTTTCATGGATGGTTATTATTATGGATATAAACCCTATATATGATTTTTATTATATAATTATGATTATGTAATAATAATATCATATCTATCTTCTTTTCTTCTTATCTTTTGGAAGATGGTAACATTGCTCATGCTTATGTGTGGACAACCACCTCCATGATGAAACATGATTTGTTTTTTTATTCCAATTTACATGGATGGAAATAATGATAAACTTAATATATATATATATATACATTATATGTGATATAATTAATGTCTTTTAATGATAAAAAATATTTATATATCGTTTATTCTTTTCATTTGAAAATAGAAATGACATTCATGCATACATATGGCTTACCATCTCCACAAATAGTGTAAATAATTTGTCTATATATACAATTTATGGATGATAATAAACATGTTTTTATTAATATATATTATATTTATATCCTAATTAATATTATTTTTCTACTAAAACCTAAATCAATGTATTGGGACTAGAAATATTAATATGAAACCGTCCGGAAAAATAAAACAGTTTAAACCCAGAAGTAGCGATTATAGTATGGAATTATTAATAAATTGGGGTTGAAATGTTATTAATTAATAATATATTATATTATAAGTATGTAAATAGTTATTATGTATAATTATAATAAATTTAAATTTATTATAGAGGATTGTAGATATCTTTTTATAAAAACCAAACAAGAGGATAGGGTTTTATGTTACAATTTTTTTGTTTACCAGGGGTTTTTTTATTAAGTATATGATGATGAAATTTTATGATATACCTTTAAATAATCTCATTAATTATCTTATCCTATCGTTATTAATTGAATATTAGAGTGATATTCCCATGTTTTTATTCTTTTTATGTAAAATGATTTCAATGAAAATAAAATTTATTTCCTCTTTGGTTGAAAATCATTGTCTTCCATGTACTTTTCTTTTATAACATTTATTCAAGATTGTTTTTACTAATATCCATTAATTTTATAAATTAATTTTTACCATTGGATAATTTTTACAATACTTTTTAAATGGAATATTCTTATCTTGTTTCTAATTAGGTACTTTTAAAATTTTTCTAAAATTGTGAATGGAATATTTTTTTAATGTACCACATTATGGAAATTTTCCTCTATCATGCCGCTAAAAAGTGCTGAATATTACTTCAAAATTTTCAATGTTTTATTCGAATGAAATGTTTTCATTAATATATTTGTAAATTTTTACATTTCAATGAACTAATTTTATAATTAAAAGGCTATGGTCCTAGTTAAATATTCTAAGTAATATTTTAAAGGATTTTTTATTTAAGATAACATGTTTTGATTTTATATATTCTTTATTGGGGATATGATCCAAAGATACCATCGTTATTAACTATATGTATACTTTATGACTATGATTATAAAATGTTTTTGAAAGCCATTTATTTTCCCTAAGTTATTTTATGATGATAATTTTAAATGTTTATAAACCCCATTTACATTCTTTGGGTATCTATATATGATGAATGATTTGTAATTTTGTGGAAAAAATATTAATTCATTATAAATATATGATGAGAGGTCCATGAATTATATAACCTTCAAATTCATCAGGTAAATATGGATATCTCATTAGTTAATGAGGACTAGAATGGATTATGAACCTATTTCAGTAAGGCATGTGTTCCACTATGATAGTCTTGGGTGGGAACCTTGAAGGTGGATATATTTGAATGAAGAGTAAACCAAATTCACTTTGATTATCCTATAGATCCTTGAATAAGGAAATTATTTTCTATTATTATGTGTTCACCAAAAACAAATGTCTTTTCTAATTTCATTTTCTCAGGGATCATGTTCAATTATTCAGTTTTGATTGAGGTTTTATTAACTTTCAATCTTTATCACATGCATCAATATTATGATCTATAATATGTTCATCATGGGTTTAAATTTTTAAGATCATGCTTTCATACCCTTATGCTCATGATATGATTAATTATCTGCGTTTTTTACCCTAATTGATCATATGAGCTCACAATTTCATATGATTCCTTTCCTCGTGTTACGATGAAAGGTTCTATGTAGGCTATTTCTAAGAAGAGTACACTTTTGGGAGATCATTATGGGTTATGTTGAATATATTTAATGAAATATAATGGTTGTGTATCCAGTTTTCAAAGACACAAAAACTTTAATAATCTAGTATGAATTGAATTTTTATGTAATGAATATTCATATATTGAGATGTAATATCTATGTATGAAGTGTATGGGTCTCTATTATAGATACCATATATGGGTTTAGTTAATATTTTGATATTAGAATTAAATAACTCTATTGATAACCCTATTAATCTATATAAGTATAGGATACCAACCTATAAATTTTGTAAGGAATATATTATATGGTTTTCCAAAAAATACATCCATGTTTGGATATGATAAGTGGGATATGTTTCAGTATAGATTCATATATGGGTAATAACCCCAAAAATAGTTTGTTAAGTATATCCCATCCATCTTCTAGTGAATAGTTGGTGCTTACCTTCCACACACTTGGTTTGAAACTCTTGGAGGATATGTTTTTGTTAAATTAAATTTTCATTATGATCCATTATGAAGTATTTGAATGATGATGACCATGAATAATTTTGGTTAAACATAAGGATTTATTTGATGAATAGAAGTTTTCATGATTTATACATCCTATGATGGATTTTCATGATTATATTAAATATCACTCTTATTAAAGATGATTTATTCCCATGAAAACCATTTGGGTTTTACAGTGGTATTAAAGATAGAATGTTGAAGTTAATGAGGTAATAGGTTTTATTGAATATTTAAGTACCATTTTTAGTTTATTTATATGAATTATTGTATTTTAGAATATTCATCAAGGAAAACCAATTCATATCCTCAATGATTAGGAATTGAATTAGTAGTGAAAAATCATAATGATACAATAATCCCATCTTATGTCTATGATTCTTCTCTGATTGAAGTTTTTTGGAATGTGCTTCCTATAAATTTTACTATTCTCCTTCAATTTATATTTTATGGTATTTTGAATAGATTTTATTTATTTAAATAAAACCCATATCAATTTTTGATGAGTGATGATGAATTGTAAATTCTAATGGAAATTGTATCCATTTTAACGGTCTTGATTCTTATTCAAAAATGGTGATTATCTCATATAGTTAGGGATAAACTCTACATAAAATAATTTCCTATTGTACATGATTCTTTCAATATATTTCTAGATAAATAAACTAATATTACTCCGTATTGTGAAGTTTATTTATTTAGAATTTATACTCAATGATAAAATTATTTCAAAGAATACATATAGAGTGGCCTTGACTAAAATTTAGAACTTAAGGAAGAAACATAAAGAGAATATTTATAAAGTATTAATTTATCCAAGTGCATCACCATGGTGTGCACCTGTTCTTTTTATTAAGGATAAATATGGATCTATGTGACTCATAATTGATTATATTGAATTGAATAAGATCACAATCATGAATAATTACTCTATGATTTATATTAATGATTTGTCAATTAATTACAAGGATCTTAATATTTTCTAAGATTGGTCTTTGATCTAGATACTATCAATTAAGGGTAAGAAGTGAATACATACACATTATAGTCTTCCACATGATTTATAGACACTATGTATTTATAGTGATTATATTTTTCTTTTTAATTACCCTGATATCTTCATGGATTTATTGAATAGACTCTTTTGAGATTATGTTTCATAGTTTTAGGAAATATTTGTATATGATATTCTTATATTTTTTAAAATTAAGGAATATTTAAAAGATTATATGAGAATTGTATTGATGACCATAAGAAAGATAAAGATATCTATAATATTTACCATGTTTTAATTTTGGCTATAAAAAGTTTCATTTTTAGTCATAAAATCTAAAAACATTATATATCATCAGATCTATCAAAGATGGATTTTATTAAACATTGGAACCAACTAACCACTTTGATTGATATCTACAGTTTTATTATAATAGACGGGTATTAAAAAATATTTTCTGAAATTTTTCATGGTTATCTAATATAATCACCAAGTTAACTATGATGGAAGATAAGTTCCTTTAATAAAATTAATGTGTGGAATATTTCAAAGAACTAAAGATAAGGTTTGTCATAAAAATTATCCTTACACTACCTAGTTATGGAGAAGAGTTTGTGATATATAATGATGCATCAAAAAGGTACTAGGATGCATCCTAATGCATAATGATGTGGTAAAAGATTATGACTCATTAAAATTGGTGGAACATGAGAAGAAATACCCAACTCATTATTTGGAGTAAGATATTATATTTTTTCATTAAAGATATGGAGGAATTATGTATTTGTATAAAGGTGAGTAATATATAATAATCATAAAATATTAAATAATTATTAACTCAAATATATTTGAATATATTCCAATGAAGACTTTTAGATTTGAATAAATATTATGATTTCTCAATTCACTACCTTTGTGAGAATGTAGACAAGGTTTCATATTCTTTGAGTCAAAAGGACCTTGTAAACATATATATGATGAGGATAAAAAATGATCCAATATTTCTAGATTTTAAAAATATGGAACTTGAAATCATGAAGTAAGGTAAGGAATATTATATTTCTACAATTATCTTTCTAGCATTTATACATGTGAACATGAAATAGGCATTGAATGATGATGTTGAGCTATAAAATATTCTGGAAAATATTCATTAATTCAACCCTAATTATGATGGAATGATAAGGTTCATGAACAATTTATTTGTTCTACCTATAATGTATTTGGATAATGAGGTATTGGAGGAAGGTTATATTTCATCATTATCTATTAATATTATATGTATGAAGTTTTATAGACATCTAAAAGATTATCTATAGTGAGAAAACATGAAAATAGATATTACAAAGTATGTATATCAGTTCATGGTATTTTATAAATTTAAGTTTGAGAGAAAACATTCCATGGGGATGTTACAACCATTACCCATATTGTATTGTAAATATGAAAACATCAAGATGTATTTGTTTCATTGGACTATATAAAACATATAAAGTCCATAGTGCTATTTGGGTTATAATTTATTGCAATATAAATTCATCACAACTATTATCTCTTAAAAATATTTCACTCTTGATCTGTATTCTAGATTATATATTAAGGAAGTTATATGGTTTCATGGAGTACTAAATTCTAATATATCTTTCTAGGATATCAGTTTAACCTCAATGTTCTAGAAAAATATTTTTAATATTTGTATTTAGAGTTATATTTTATAACTTCTTATCATTCTTTCATAGATTTCTACTTTGAGAGAACCATTCAAATCCTGGAAGAAATGGTGAGGTCTATATCTATGTATTTAAAAGGTAGTTGGGATAAACAAATTCCTATAGTTTTGTTTTAACACAAGAATATATTTCACTAGATCATTCACATGGATACTTATAAAGCCATGTATAAATATTTTTTATAAATCCAACATGATGGGATGAAGTTATAGAAAAAATATATTAGTATTTGAGAATAATTAAGAAATGATAGATATTTTTATGGTGATTTAGAAGCACACTAACAAAGCTCATAGTCGATAGAAAATCTATGAAAACAATCATTAATGAAATGTTCAATTTGAAATTATTCATAAGTCATTGTTTTGAATTTTAACTTGGTAGAAGTTTATGAGATTTAAAATTAATAGAAATATAATATATAGGTATATTTTCCCCCTTGAAATTCTTGATCGAGTTGGGATGGTAACTTATCACTTGGAACTTCCACTAAAACTATCATAAGTAAATGATGTGTTCCATGTATCTCTCATGAGGAAGTATATGTCTGGTATTTAAAATATACTAATCAAAGAGGTTTTACTTCTAGATAAATATATATCTTGTAGAGATCATTCAATATAAATCTTGTATAATAGAGAAAAGGTGTTATGGAATGAGACTACACACTTGGTTAATGCTCATCAGAGGAATCATAAATTCGAATAAGCTACATAGTAACATGAGGATGTGATGAAACATAGATATGATCAGTTTCTTATATAAAAGTGATGGTATTTCAAGGTTATAATTCATTTTATGTTGGGTATAATGTAATTCCCTATGATTTTATGATATATTTCTCTTCAAAAACAATTAATTTCATTGATAGCATACAATACATGAAACAAGAGTCTAAATGAACCGTAATAGAGTATAAAATTAAAGCCTAGTTTTTAAATTAGAGATATGAATAATAATAACCAAAATTTTAAATTTATTTATAAATGGTCTAGATAAATAAAATATATTGATAAATTTGTTCTCAATTTTTAGTAATGTCCTTATATTCTTTAAAAATAATTCTTCCTCAAAAAATTGGTTTTCATTCTTTTTCTGAAAAAATAATATAAATAATTTTTCCACTTTAAAATTTTTTTCAAAAAAAATAACATCATTTATGAAATTATAATGTAAAAATTATCTTTTTGTGAAATTTTGAAAAGTTTCTAAAAAAATGATTTTTCAATGAATAGTTCAAAATTCAAATTTTTATTGAAAACTATCCTTTCATTTCAACCATTTAAAAAACTGATTTCCATAAAAAATTATTTATAATTAATATTATTTCATTAATATTATGAATAATATATTTAATTTAATTGAAATTAATTCTATGTTATATTGGTATAAAAACATTCTATACTTAAGAAAACATTTTTTCTAGAATATTGTTTTCCATCATGTTTTTTGAGTTTATATTGAATTATTTTCCACCATTTATATTTTGTTGAATTTGATTATAAAAGTTAATTATTTAGAATAATAATAATTAATATTATTTAATATGGTTAAAATAAATTTTGGTCATAATAAATATTAAAAATTGCACACAATTTTTTACCAAGATTAATGTTTAAATGGGTTTACTAGTTGGATTAAACTATGAGATATAGTTGAGTTTGAAGATTAATATTTTATAAATCCTATTGTATGGTAACATTTCAACATCATGCAATCCTACCTTTGAATATATATCCATTTTGATTAATTTTTTCTATTATAAAATTAATATATTTTAATCTAATATTAAACTAAAAGTGTGTCCTCTCCCCCACTTATAAAAGGGAATCAATCCATTTTTATATTTACACCAAATTGGGAAATATAGATCATGAAAACCCTATAAAATTATCTTCTAAACATATATATACTTTATTTTTGAGGTTTTTAACCTTAAATCAAAATTCTAATGGTTCTTAAGAAGGTATCTAATGGAGGCATACAAAAGAATATGAAATCATCCTATATAAACTCTTTCAACTTGTTGCATCTTATAAATCCTCTAAATATATTGTATTTATAAAAAAATATTGTCAAATATATATTTAATATACTATACTATTATTATGATTATTTAACCCCATTTATTTACACTCTTTTCCATCAAATGGGAAGTGATTAGTTCACAATTGTGTATAAGTGGCCTATAGCCTCCATATAGAGATACAATTAATGTTCCATTACTATTATTCAGGAACGGTTATTATAATGAGTTAATAGATTATATATTATATTTATGACATAATTATTCTTATATAATTATAATTTCATATATAACTTCTTACCTTCTCACCATTTGGAAGACGATAATGTCGCTCATGCATACGTGTGGAGTACCACCTTCATGAAGAGATGTGATTCTCTTTTTATTTCCTCTTTGATTGGTTGTAAATAAGATTAGATTTAATATATATACATTATTTATGATATAGGTATTCCAAATTAATGACAAAATAATATTTCTCTTTCTTTAATTCTTTGGTTATAAAATAATAAAAATGTTCATGAATACGTATGACTTACCATCTCCATAAATGGTCTAAATCATTTTTTATATAAAAATTTTATAGATGATTATATATATATATATATAATGAATATATACGATATTTGTGTCATGATTTATATTCTATAAACCACGTGTCATGTACCAATCCGGTTCTTCATCCAAACCAGTGCCCGACAGAATTTGTGGCATGGTCTGAAAAGGATTCTCGATCCCCATAGGCTGGAAAAAAGTGCCTGGGTATCAATAATAAAGCCTATGAATGGTTTAACCTGAATTTATAATCATAAAAAGTCACCAAAATAATTAAACTGAAAGTGAAAGTTCACAACAAAACATGGAATAACCAATTTCCAAATTCAAGGTTTACAATTTTAACCAAAAACCAAAATACTGTAATGGAAAGAATAAGAACAAAATGACCTAAGAACATCCACTAAAAGTAATGTACATCACCCTCAATACACCACCACCAATTTCAGTAACAAGGAGCACTGAAAAACCAAACCACTAACATTTCCACAACACCTCTTGCCTTTTCCTACCAACAAACAAGGTCTACATACACCTAAAGGTGTATGTAGGTTGTGATACAAAGCCCACTAGGATTCCACCCAGATAAAGATATTCCACTATTTAACATTAAAATAAAATCCAACATGATCATTTATATAAAATAAAACTTTGAATTATTTCAAGGAAAGTGTTTTTAAGAAAAAATACCATCAAAGGAAACTATTTATGGAAAAAAATCCCTTCAAGAAACATTTTTTAAAATATTTTTTCTTTAAAAAAAATACTCACAAGGTCCATCATATGCCTGCGGATGGTACCATATCACATAAGTCTCAAGTGAGAACCATGGGTAAATACCAAGGGTAAATCTAGATCGAGTGGGGAAATAGGACCTTATACCTCGGTGAAACGTGTATTAGAAACTATGACTAAGAGTGTTCTCATGTATGAGCCTCTAGTAGGAGACACGCCATGAACATAGTGGTCTCCAATAATCATCATATTTTAGTTAGTGTTGTAAACCTCAATCCTTCTAGATGAATTCAGGAAAAACCACTTCCAAAACATCTAGTGTACTAGAACTATTCAACCCACCTAGATACTCGGGATTCCCTTATGATAAATTATGTCCCACATGTCACATAACACATCATTTCCACACCACTCAAGTCAAAAAATTATACACACAAAATATACCACCACTTTTATAACCAAAATCACATCTAAAATATTTAAAAACTTGATTCACACCATTTTCACAACTTAATAAACAAGTTTCATAATTTGTAAAACATCTCCAACACCAAAATAGGGGATTATACTTAACAACACCCAATTCCTTTTAGAAAAATCCTTTTAATCCAAATGTACATAAAATACATTTTAAAAATAGGTTTTTCATCATATATACATTTTATCGAACACTTTCAAGGTAGGGAATAAAATTGTGGACAAGAAACACACAAATACATAGCATAATTATTTAGAAATCCACCTTTCAATACTCTAACACCTTGAATATTTTCAAAAATAATTTATCATCACATATATAATACATATAACAGAAATAAAAAACAAAAACATAATATCAAATTTACCAAACATTGTTTAAGCATGGAACCACCTACCTTCGACTCCGAATGGCCCAAAGGCCTTTTTTTATTTTATTATAGATAATCCCCCTTTTAAGGGTTGAAGGGGAACCCGTACATAACCCATAGGCCCAAGGCACAAGGCCCCCCGCAATACATGACCCAAAGGCCTAGAGGAATACCATGCCCATTACATGACCTGTAGGACCAGCCCACTAGAACTGCCCCTTCACAGCTTCTTGCATCATTGATCACCTTAGCTCCCCACCTACCTTTGCTGATCGACTAGCATTTCCCCGTACAAAGCTACACGGTGCCTGGTCCTGATGGTGGCTGACATACCCTCTCATTCATCCAATCCGGTTAGCTCTGCATATGGTGGCTTCTACTCCTGTTGCTCTGATCCTCTTCTGGGGCCTGATCTGTGTGAATTGGGATACTCCATGGTCTACGTGACCCGAAGGCCCTGTGTCCCGAAGGCCTTTGATGACCTGAAGGCCCTGGAGACCCGTAGGCCCAAACCGGTGGTCCGAAGGCCCAAATCAAGTGAATAGTTCTGGCTGCTATAGTACTGAACAGTAACTGATATAGTATTGCTACGGTGCTGCTACAGTACCTTGGAAATTTTCCTCTACCCGGTTTTGAACCAGGGTCTCTTGGATGCTAAGCAGGAGCTCTTACCACTCGGGTACGGGCTCGTTGGCGAACCACCTACCTTGAATAAAGAAACTTCCAGAAAACGATGTGAAACCTGAATTGAACCACCAAAAAATCCTAGATAGGCATGATCATACCAAAAAAATCAATATATAACCCTAAAAATGAAGATTCAATCCAAAAAAAACCACCTGACCAATTGGCCATATGAAAACCCCAAGAAGAAGAGAAGAAACCCTTAAAGAGAGGGAATAAGAAGATAAATAACTACTTACTTAGAGATTCCTTGATGAATCAGGGTCAAATCAAACCAAAGAGAAGTTACCAATGATCCTAGGAGGTCTTGGAGGAGCCTCCCATGGATGAAAGCCTTAAATGGGGTGAATGGAGGTAGAATTAGTGTTAAATCATGAGAGGACACATTGGTCATTTTAAAAAAAAATAATGACCAGGACATCGTGCATGGTTAGCTGGCACAGTTTGTCAAACCATGTAGAGACCATGCGCCCCTCTCTCCCTAAGAGGCACATACTTTAGAGTTATCCCAGAAGACTTGAATAGTTGTGCACATTTTGTGTGGTTTCTTCTGTCTGAAACTCCAATTGATAACATAGTTACCTAGGCTGGGGAGCATAGATTCTACTAACCGTACGCCAACTGTTCACCTCATGCTTCATAAACCAAATTTTTCATGATTATCCAAAAACTAAAAGAGAACCCTGGGTAAAAATACAGACCAATAATAAATAGAAAGAATACATCAAAAATTAAAACCTGACACACCTGGTTCTCGATAAAATAACCAAGACCCCGACCCAAACCACATGAATAGTGAATTCTAAAACTCGAGTGTGAAAGCCCGATATTTGGCATGGCCTAAAGGGAATTCATGATCCCCATGGTCTATAAAAAAGTTCCTATGATTCAATAATTAATCATGTAAATGATTTCACCTGACTTTATTATCATAAACAGCCCAAAAAATAAATAAACTGAAACTAAAAGCTCTCAACCAAACATGGCATAACCAATTTCCAAATTCAAGGTTTATAATTTTAATCAAAAATCAAAATACTACAATGGAAATTAGAACACAAAAATCACCTAATAACCTCTATGAAATTTAAGGTACATCATCCTCAAGCCACCACCACTAATATTGGAAATAAAGAGCACTAGAAACCCAAACCACTAACATCGCCATGACACCTCATGCATTTACCTTCCAAAAAATGAGGTCTATATAAACCCAAAGGTGTATTCATGGTGTGAGCCAAATCCTAGTAAGATTCCACATAGATTAAGAGATTCTATGCTTTAATATTAAAATAGAATCCAACATGATCATTTATATAAAACAAATCTTTGAAACATTTCTTGGAAAACATTTTTATGGAAACCAAATTTCAAAGTAATCCATTTAAGGAAAACCATACCTTTAAGAAATATTCATTAAAATAAAAATTCATTAAAACAAAATACACTCAAGTTTCAATGTATTACAAAATATGGTACCATAATACATAAGTCTAAAGTAAGCACCATGGGTAAATCCCTATGGTCAATCTAGCTCAATTGGGAGACCAGAACCTCATACCTTAGTGAAAAGTGGATTCGAAACCACAACTAATAGTGTTCCCATGTAAAAACCAGTAGTAGGTGACACCCCATGGGACTATAATTTTCCAATAATCATAATATTTTATTTAGTGTTGTATGATTCAATACTAGTAGGAAAATTCAGGATGAACCACTTCCAAAACATCTAGAATACTAGAAATAGTGATCTGGCCTTGATACACAGGATTCCTTTATGCACAATTATGTTCCCCAAGTCACATAACACATAATTTCCACACTAATCAAGCTAAACAATGAGAAAAAATATACCACCACATGTACAACCAAAAACCTCTTTTCAAACCAAACGTACATCAAATCTATTTCAAAACATGATTCACACAATATACAAAACATCACAAACATTTTTCATAATTTTTATAACATCTCCAACATCTACAAGAATGGTTTACACATAACAACACCCATTTCATTTTATAAAACCCCTTTTAGTACAAATAAACATCAAATAAATTTCAAAAGGTGGTTTTTCATCATATACAAATTTTATAAAACACTTTCAAGGAATGAAATAAAATGGAACACAAGAAACACACATGGGCATAGCACATTTCTTTAGAAATACGCCTTTCAATACTCTAACACCTTGAATATTTTCAAAAAAAACATTTTCACCACATATATAATCAATAAAACATGAATAAGAAACAAAACAAGAATATTAAATTTACCAAATAATGTCTAAGCATAGAACCACCTACCATGAATAGAGAAACATCCAAAAAATGATTTAAAACCTCAACTACACCACCCCAAACCCCTAGAAAGGAAATATCCAACAAAAAAACATAATGATCGAACCCTAAAAAATATTATTCAATCCAATAGATACCAGCAAAACCACTAGCCTTGTGAAACCCCAATAAGAATATATGAAACCCTAAAAAAGAGGTAAGAATAAGAGGAATAACTACATACTTGGACATTCCCTGATGAATCGAGGTCAAATACACCCAAGGAGAAGTTATATATGAGCCTAGGAGATCTTGGAGGAGGTTCCCATGGTTGAAAATCTTTAATCGGATGAATGGGGTGGAATTAGGTTTAAATCATGAGAGGAAACATTGGTCATTTTAAAAAATTTAATGACCTGGACATTGTGCATGGTTAGATAGCACATTTTATCAAACTATATGGAAATAGTGTGCCCCTATATGCCTAAGAGGCACCTACCAGATAGTTAGTCCACACAGACTGACTAGCCTAGTGCAAGTTGTGTGGTAGCTTCTATATGAAACTCCAACATATTGCATGGATACATGGGTTGTGGAACACAGTTTCTACTAACTATGAACCAACCATGAGCCTCATGCTCCATGAAAAAAAATTTCCATTTATCTCCAAAAACTCAAAGAGGAACCTAGGGGAAAATCTAAACCCAAAATAAATGGAAATAATACCTCAAAAATTCAAACTTGTTACACCCAGTTGTATATAAAATAACTGAGAACCCGACCCAAACCGTAATGAAGGTGAATTCAAAAACCCATGTGTGAAAATTCTCCCCACCATAACACTTTCCACCACCAGAAATATATCCCAAGATTTGATTCAAAAAATAATAATACTCCTCTATTACTCAAGGTGTTTCCCAACAAACTTTATATTTAAGGAAAACAAGGACACCCGAAACAGAAAATGAGGTTCACAAGTTTGTGCCCAGGAGGCCTGAATGGACTTCCCTTTATGTTCCTTCTTCCCCAGAAAGTTTCAACACTTCTAGTAGATCAATCAAAATAAATGTAATTCTTATAATAAATAAACCAACCTTTAAGGAAATAACACTTTAGAAATTACCAAACAAAACTCACACCACTTTCCTAAAAGAAAAAATGAACCCAAATAACTTCTTTAGAAACAATTCCACCACTTTAATTTAATGAAACATGGGATGCACTCCAACTCCAATTCTTTCTCAAGAGGGTAACTTGAAATAAGATAGCTTTGAATGAGACTATCCACTACCCATACAACACTAGAAACTCGACTAGATTCTCAACACAATGAGGCCCAAACAGACTCCCCACTATAAGAAATAGGATAACAATGAATTACTCCCAAGTAAAATCAGAGAGGCTCATAGTGGGCCTCCCCTCCGTAAGAAATAACCATCATAGAATGAAATTGTAAATCTAACACAGTCCAAATTAGGGACTTCCCTCACCAACAAATGCAGCCTAACGTAGGAAAACTAATCCAGAAAAAACTCACACCGCAAGGGCTCTGATGAAAAAAACTCTAAACCAAATTTAAAACACCACGTGTATCACTATCCCTATGGGGCACTACCATCCATAGATGATCCCAAACCAAAAATAAGATCATCTCTCATGTTTGGTCATACAAGGGTCACCAAATGGAGACGTACACCCAGTGATACATAACCACTAAGGTTTTCAGAAAATGATATGACTGCACATCCTTATAACCAAGGTGGATCTCTTCCACCCACTTGGTTCACATCATGTAAACAAGGTATCTAAGCCTCTTTCTACCAAACAAGACTATTTCTAATGCTTTGCACTAAGGTGCACATCGTTGATGGAGACATGCTAATTATTTACCTAAATTACCACTTTCCAAAGGTAGTAGGAATTCATCACTTCTTCAATGATGTTTTCTCCTTGATCGAAACAGGATGATGGGATTTCAGTCCCCCTTATGTGGATTCCTACTTGGAATTCATCACCTAGTCCAGGTCTCCCTTAAATATTAAGATATTGTTCATGAAAATCTTCCTGATTCCATATATTTATGGATGCTAATTAATTACACTACTTATGTGAGGAAATTACAAAGGTAAAATCAAGATCATCACTCTTTGGTCGGAGTAGATGGTGACATCAGGAATGTTGAGGCATCTTTATTTGTGTGGATGTTGGTTGACTGTATTCTTCCTCATATGAGGGTATCTAAAGGGTGTAGGACCCAAGGCATCCCATGTCGATCATGGGATATCTTATTTCATATTCATGTCTCTGAGGTTTTCCTTTGCTTCCCATGTTTAACATGGGGTATTCCATGAGTTTAATGTCTTGCAGAGATGGTTACACCAAATGCGTAGTTTCTGAGGTTTTCCTCAAAAATCCCACATTTAACATGAGTTTCTTTGTGAGTTTAACATCTTGCATAGATGGATAGGATTCATATGGATTCCATTAAGATAGGATCAGAAAGGTACACCCTTAGAAGGGGGAACCTAGTATATTTTCTAGGTGGATGGATCTGAACGCCCAAAATGGGCAGACTTAGGGTGGTTTGTCCCAAAATGGAAAGATGTCACACTATGAGGGTGTATGCCAAAAAAGGAGCACTACATGGATGGATCAAAATGCACAAAAAGATAAGACCTTGGTTGGTGTTTCCCATAAAGGGAATCAGTCACACCATGAGGGTGCATCCCAAAAAGGGAGCACTAGATAAATGTATCAGAACACCCAAAAAGAGTAGACCTAGGGTGTTGTGTCCCATAAAGGTATGATGTCACACCATGAGGGTGAATCCCAAAAAGGGATCACTATATGGATAGATCAGAACATCCAAAAAGAGTGGACCCAGGGTGGTGTGTCCCGTAAAGGGAAGATGTCACGTCATGAAGGCTGATATGGACACCACTGAGGGTAGATAAAAGATACTTCACCCTAGAAAGGGGGAAACCAATGTTTACCATTGGCTATAATTGAACCTCATGGAGGCTTTCTATGTACCTTGTGTAAAAGGAATGGATAAAAACCCACATAATTAAAAGGGGTGGTTTGTGTCTTACACATGGCTAGTTTCCTAGGTGCTTCAAAGATCATTGGGATGAATGGGGATTATGCATGGTTAGCTACTCAGGTGCTACTAAGGAGCATCAATGGTGAATTAAATGATATCACCAGGATGTGATGGCATGGGTAAGAATCAATATGGATGACATAAGACTGGGTAATGTGTGTGGAATGGATGATATGTAACTGATGTGAAGATGACAGTTGTAGGATTGAACCTTAGGGAGGCTTCCTACATATCCTAGTGGCTGGGAATCAAATTCAACTTAGTTTGGTATGGGGTATGGAATCAGGGTGTACACAAAGGATAGAGACCTAGAGACACATTGGGGATTACACATGGTTGGAATCCCATCTCAAGAGTGACACTCTTGGTTTGAGGAGTATTGTGGAGTGTGGGGTTGATGCATGTTTAGAAACCCAAGAAAAATGAGACATGTGGTTGGGTGTACACAAATGACAATAACCCTTCAACATGTTGGGGCTTACACATGGTTATTAGACCAAATTAATAGATCAAGACACCTCAAGGAGGAAGATATGAATTATGTGTCCCCAAAAGGTAATGGTGTCACATCAAGAGGGTGTTTCCCTAGGAGGGAGCACTATAGTTTACCATTGGTTGAGATTGAGCCTCAGAGAGGTATCCTACGTACCCAAAAGGGATAAAAACCTGAATAGTTAGGAGGGTGAAATTTAATGTCATGTGGAATGAGTAAACTGATGTGAAGTGTTTGAGACATATGGATGCTAGGGAGTGATGTTATTGAACCTTATAGAGGCTTCATATGTACCCTTTATAGGTGATAAGGCTCAAAGTCCATGTAGTTTTGTGGGCCACATGGTTTAACATCATAAAGGATGGGGGAATGGGTATTACGGGTGGATAGTGGCCCAAAGAGAATGTTTTTAGGATTAAATATGGTTAGCATCCCAATAAATATGTCTTGACCATTCTTACACTCTAATATCACATGAGTCATGCTCAATGTGAGAAACAAGAGGAAACATCAGACCAGACAGATGTTTCGCGGATGGCATGGGTACGGGGAATGGTTAATGGGGCTTACATGTTCAAGCTACTCAGGTCCTTCTAAGTAGTATTAATGGTGGATGGGGATTACTCATGGAAGTATCCTAGGGTCCATTAAGGATAGGAAATGATGGATAGGGCTTATGTGTGGTAGCAACCTGGGTGCCGCTATGGAGCAAAAATGTTGGGCGAGACCTACTCATAGAAGCTGCTCGGGTGTCACTATAGAGTGGCAATAATGGATGGGGATTACCCAAGGAAGTTTTCTGGGTGCCTCTAAGGAGCAAAAATGGTGGATGGGTATTACACATGGAAGAATCCAGTAATTTATTACTCTTGTCATTTCATGAGGGAATCCCATGTACATTTCAAGGGGTAAAGATTTAGTTTAACATCGTGTGAATGGATTAGGTATGCGGGGATTATGCATTGAGATACTCATACTATCTTCCTTGTGTCAAGTCATAAAGGAATCTCAACTTGCTGATGGGTTAAGGTGTATGGTTAGGGCTTACACCTGACGAGGATGCCCATAGTGGTTGTTTGATATTCATCTCATGATGTGGTATCTTATGTTTGATGCATAAGGCAACCTATTCTTAAATGATAAGGTATAATACAATATGAATTCATGTAGTGAGGATGGATGACATATTATTCTTTGTAAATAAGGAAGATCTTGTTTAGAACAAGATGTGTCCTATGTTTTTTATATAGGATGTACTATTGTTTATAGTCGTGTAGTGAGGACTATTAGGCAGAAGGTTCCTAAAAAAAGGTGTTGTGATTTATGCTATGGTGGCCCTATTTTTTTGAACCTAGAATAGGAGCCAGGTGATGGGGTTTTGAGGAATTTCTTGAGGAATGGTTCGACTCAAGGTACTCAGGGAATTAAAGGTGAGAATCTAAACTCACATCAATGGAAAGGGGCCAATATGAGTAGAGTATAATTAAGGAGTTTCATGAAGTGTGGAGGAGTTTCTCGAATCATGGTAATCGATATACAAAAGTGGGGTACGCATAAGGGATCATGGTAAAATGTTGTTGATTCGGCCTAAAGAGATCACGGTGAGACTCTCCATTTTTTCTTGTGTGTCAATGATGATAGTTAAGGGACCAGACTGAAGGTCCGGGACTATAGCCCGGCACTGATCCAAAGTGGGGGTGCAGGGGTATAGCCCCCAAGTTATTGACCAGTGGGTGTAGGCCTGGACATTTTTGCGTGTAATATGGGATACTTTTAGGATGGTTTGTGCATAAGATTGGAAAGTGCGACACAGGTGCCTGCAAGATTGGGCACTTGGGCACTATTGCGTGCAAGATTTAAGTTTTTCATGCAATATTGGAAGTTTTTTTGCACATGAAAGGAATATTGAGCACTAGATGAAATATTTCATGTGCATGAATTAGGTAGAAAATTTGTCATGCAAGGATAAAACCATTGTGGGATTGTACGAAGGAAGGCCCATATGGGACCTATCATGAAATATCTCACACATAGGGTTCCATTTTTACATGTAGTCATGGAATTGGTGGTATTACGCACAGTAGAGCAGCATCTGACCTCTGCAGACTTACCATAAGGTAGAGGGTGCACTTGTATTTATAGGAAAAACCGTGATTAGTGGCGTGTAATATTCTGGGAGCAGAAGAGGTATTCTATGAGACCTACAGTGGGTGCATGTTCAAAGAGACCATTTGATGTCACATTGGGCACATAAGAGGCTTGCATGTGGATGCCAATCTTGCACGTACATCCCAAAACTTGCATGCACCTTACTTATCCATATTCAGGTGTTCGAAGCTGAATATTGATGTCGCATTGGGAACCTAAGAGATTTATGTGATAGTTTTCCTGCAAGATTCCATTCCTGTAGGAAAACTCATCACTCTTGTGTGAAAAACATCCTTTATTTCACACCAATCCATACTTCACTCCAAAATCATCCTGGATACTCATTTTTAGTAGTCTAACTTTGACCGGCCATAACTTCTGACCCGTAACTTCTCTCAGCCTCCATGACTAGTAAAATCAAAGTCTTTAAAATGAGCTACGCACTAGGATAATTATTGGTAGAATTATGGACACATTTTCTAGTGCCAATAGGGACCATTCGAAATGCAATAACTAAGAAATAGGCTTAAACTGTCTTCATTTCCATAACTGAATACCAAAAATATACTAAGGTCCCTCACACCCCTGGGTGTTCTTGAATACGTTCTATCTTCACTCTAGGACCTATTTTTAGAGCTCTAATTATTTTAGCATATCATGCCTCGCAGTCAAGCATTGAACACCCTAAAATGGAACATTTCCATCTGGTGCCCAAAGAAACCATGCTATGATCTAAGCAGAACCAACAGAACCCAACACACCCCAGATTCTACTATAATTCAACCTATAAATTTACTGTGATGAGGACTTAGAGGATTCAAATGCACCATTACCTTCAACCTCGATTAAGAAATAATGGAATAAAGGACACATGGAAGACACCATCATTTAGAATAGAAAATTATGGAATTCCTGAAATAAAAACATGATTTTGTTAAAACAAAATTTTTCCAAAGGTTCTACAACATCCACCCTTACATTTTAACAAGAATGTGACATTTTAATATGCCACCAAAAATGACTATTTCATCCCAAGAGTCCTCCCACATAAAGGGACTCTAAACAGAGTCCCACGAAGAATGAGATTTCTTCAAGCGGTCCTAACAGACTCTTATGTCCAGATTCACCAAACATGAGGCCTAGAAATATCCTTTATTTTGAATAAACTTATGAAAGATTCGAAGACCTTTTTAAAAAGTGGTTATCACATACAACTTCAAACCAAATTTCTACTCCCTTGACTAGAATTCCCTCCATCACTTTCAGATAGGATCTTCTGTCTCAAAGGTGTTAAACTTCACCTTCGATGGTTCCCAAAACTCAAGTGACTAAGGTTTCCTTAAACTTCCCACATCTGTTCTTCCACTGTGAGAGGATCCACTTAACTAGAATGGAGAGGGGGATTCAACTCTAAATCACAATAAAAAATTCCTTACTTTGAAAAAATATAGGGTCTTCCAAAAACAAAGCAACCGTAACTTAACTTTGAACATGCATTAATTATTTATGGGGGGTGTACTATAATCAACAAGGAAAACCAGGTAAATCATAAAAATTTTCCATTGGAAAAATATTACCATAAATAAACACCTAACCCACAGAGGGAACCACCGTAAGGGATTCCCAGAACACTTCCCAATGGAAATCACCATCCATTATCTCAAATCTAACTCACTGAAAACAAGTAAACTTGAAACACCAATCAACCAAAAAGTGTTTTCAAGTACAAAACACCTCACAAACAACATTATAAAAATACAAGGAGACACACCACACAACCTCAAGTTATCAAAACACCACATTTTCTTATAAAGGTAGTTTTGAAAATAAAACTGGATTGGTGGTGTAGAGACCCGAATCCTGACGTACATGGACATTACATTACTTTTGCGGAATACTTAGTACATAACAAAAACACACACACAAGGATCGTAATAGTTTAGTGTCTTTGGAAACTCGGAACGTAATCTTCTAATCGTGGGGAAAGATCTTCAATATCTCCCATAAAGATCTTCCCTTTTTTTACCTAAAAACCTTTCTTTGTATCCTGGGGAAAAGAAAACATAAAAGGGTGAGCTCAAATGATCAGTAAGGGTAAACAAAAGAAATATCAATCACATCATATACATAAGAACATAGCTTTTGGAAATCTTAACCTTCAAAAGAGCTCATAATATCATAACATTGGATAAATCATAGAAGTGAAAATGAGATCCCAATAATCATAACATGAAACTTGAAACTTTGTGGCATGCACACATAATCATAGAAAATCATTTCTTGTTAGTCATGACTCATTGCCAAGACTATCTTAGTGGACAAAGTCCCTTTCTGAACTGAGTTCACTCCTCGTTTCAGTCCTGTATCACTGAACCGAAATAACCTTCCATTCCAGCCATGTCTATCTCATGAGATATAAAATCATTACCCAATGCATTGGAGGGAGATATAGGTCCCACCCATCTTATAATGAATCCTTTCTTATGTGTGCCACATAATCATAAAACATACATCATCACATAACACATGTAACAAAAATGGGATTCTTGAAACATCATGACATCATAAATCAATTCATATAAGATAAAGGAATTCATAAAAATAATTCCATCACAACATGATCAAATCAATTTAATAATAGGGATAAAAACAGAACCCTTTATTATCTTAGATGGAAAATAATTTTGATAAAACACTTGAACTCCATTCTTGAGGAAAATATCCTTTCTTCTTCAAAAACATTTTTCCTTTCATAACATGTCATACAACTTTAAAATAAAAGAAGTTGATTAAAAATAAACTTGAAAACTTGTAAAGTAAGTTTCTTGGAAATAATGTTTTAAAAATCCATTCATGCCGTATAAGTTAAAAAAAACATTCTTCGTACTTTTGTCGGAAAAGTCAAAAAGTACCTCGTACGACAAAAGATTCCTTTCATATATATTACTAAAAACTCACCGAAGGGTAAAAATGGATTAAAACAATTGTAGGTGGATGGAAATAATATTAAATATTGATGAAACATGGATGTGAATGATAAAATACACCCCAGTAAATACTTACGAATAAACAATCTCAGATAAAAATGAGATTGTGATATTTCCCTTACCTTAGGTCCGATTTGCTTTGTACGTGTCCGAAGCTCCTGTATAATGGTTTAAATAATGTTATTGACTTATTCCAGAATCATACATATTGATATGATATCATATATGGTCATATTATTAGCTTCTTGTTAGTAATATTTCATTGTTACTTGTTACTCGGGTCTTTATAACTTTTTGTTCTTATGCGTGTTTTGTCGAATAAATTCTTATTCTTATCTTTAGGTTATAGATAATTCATTTACATAATGGTATTAGTGTAGTATATACCATATTCATTCATTCAATTCATTTATATAATCATTATGAAATGAAGATCATGTAGAACGAGTCGCATCACATCGTGGAGACGGTATTCCGTACGTACGCACGAGTGATGATATCGTTCCTATGATCGTGGAACTGTATTGGAGTATATATATATTATTTCAGTATCAATATTACTTTATAATAATCATAAAAAGTTACTCATTACACCATTATACCCATCCTTTTAAAGTGATGGTGGAAAATAGATTACACCACGGCGTGGAGACGGTATTCCGTACGTACGCACGCGCGGTGATTTCATTTTTCCGTAGGTTGGAAAGAAGGTGAATTAGGGTTGTTTCATATTTATAATAACATATCAGTATGTAAGTAATACTGATGTTATTACTTTATCATGAAACAACTAAAGAAGAAGAAGTTGAAGAAGAAAGAAATTGAAAAGATCGGTAATGGATATTACCTCTTCTTTGGAACGCTTCTTTGAATCCTTCACTTAGGGAACTAAGATTGGTCTTTGAAGAAGACCAGGACCTCTAGGAATATTCTAGGGAAGTGGAGAAGGGATTTTTTCAGGGGTTGGCCGAGCTTTAGTACTCAATGTGGTGTGAGGAGGAGGGGGAGGAGGTGCCCTTTTATAAGGGAGGAGAGGGGCACCTTAGGAATTCTTAAAAATATTAATTTATAATAAATCTAACCCCACATAAAAACCTCCAAAAATGACTCATATTCGAAGATTAGATGATATAGGGTTGTAATATCATCAACCAATCAAATTTAGACATGTTTTGATCTTATTTTAAACCTTATCATTTTGATTTATCCTTATTTAATCTATTTAAGTTTATTTGTGGTAATAAAATTCTAAATTTTAAATTATAACAAATAATTACTTATTTGTTGTGAATTTTCCATAATTGTTTACTTTATAACATTATAGACCATATAAATATAAATTTATAATTTTTAAATATTTTTGTGATTTTTAAACAATTTTATAATATGTTATTTTTGTAAAATAACAATAGTGTCAATTTTGACACTATTCATTTATTTGAATTTAAATAAAATATTTACAGAAGATATGTTCGAACTAAAAGCTTTAATATATTAATAAAAGGTCATATGTATCTATAAAATTAGTTTATCACATTAAATAGTTCATATAATATTTATTTTATTATTTTTAAAACCATTTATTTGGTTTATCTCTTAATAAAATAATTACTACATCATTTTTGTATAATTATTTAATATACTTATTTGTTGTATAAAATTTAAAATAAAATTCTATGATGAAGATAAATATATTACCTTTCACAATAATACTTGTACTCGAATTTATCATCTTAAAATCACAATATTTAAATTTTTATATTTATTAAATTATGAAGGTGACAACTTTGGCATCATTTAAAATAAAATAATATAAGTGTCATAATCGCTTTTATAAGGCTCCAAATGGTCAAATATTCTACCATTGGATGCTTATGGTTTACATTTACATGTCCAATAAGTTTTGGTTAGGTATTTGTGCATTTTATGGTCACAATTAGTTTAAAAAAAACATTATTCTTGATTTTTCACTAGATAAACAATTTCTGCATCACTATTGTGTCATAATTAATGATAATTATTTAATCCCTAAAAATTATAAATAAATTTATTTGATGTAGATAATTTCATTAGCTTTCTGTAGACTATTAATGTTCGAAGTTTCATGAAGTTTATCACTAAATTAAAATTAATATACTTATAAAATTTAAGAGAGTGACATGTTGTCACTTTCTTTGGTTTTAATAATAATTAAGTTATTTTCATGGACAAATGTTCATTAAATGATTCTAATCTGACCCATAGGTGACATGGGTCGACTTTTAGTCATCCAATAGGATTTTGACATTTGTTAGGGTAATTTTAAAATATTATATTTACCCTTAATTACCCGATTTACCATTAACTATGGTAAATAAAATTTACCGTAGTTACTATTCATAATTCCCAAAAATAAAAAGTAGCTTATTAACATAATTTGGACCCACTGATTCCAAATATGGAATCCATTTTTTAAAATTCCATACACAGAAGTTGCAGAAATTAAATTAAAATTAATCCCGTTGTCGAATAAAAACGGGTTTTTGTTTAAAACATTGCAAAAGATTGAATTGATTTAACCTACGAATTCAAGGTAAAATCAATGCTAATGACATACATTATATTAAATGGTAAAAATATATTCTATTTATACTTTAAAACCATTAAATATTATAATTTAACCACATAAGATATTACGATGAAAAAAGTTGTTTTTAATTAAAATATAGCGTGTTTTTACTATTCATCAAAATGTGAAAGTTACCAGAATAATATGAAAAATTTATCCAAAGTAAATTTTTATTTCTTTATTCCAATGAAGAAATTTATTTTGTCAAATTGAACTTATAAACATGCCAAAAAAATAGATTAAAGTTGGTGCGCCATCAAAAGGCGGCAAAACTGCATTTTTTTGAAAAATACTTATTTTACCCGAAAAATTTATTTTGTTCTTATACCATGTTCTAGAAATGTGTAAGATGAATAATAATGTTATAAAATTCAATATTTAGTTAATACTATTCATAACGGCTAGTTCATGACAATATTATAATAATATAACATTGTTTATTAAAACCCGGTATTGTGTACAGCACACGCTATCGAGGAAGGTCGCGATTGCGTGTAATGCAAGCCAAGTCAGGGTTGCGTGTTGTGAAAGAATCCTTCATTGTTTCGTATAACAGAATCCAACCATATTTCATTTATACATTTAATATATATATATATATATACTCAATGTTGCGTAGAATAACTATTATCAAAATTGTGTGTAACACGGTCCAAGAATAGTGTTGCGTATACTGCAAGCTAATACGGTGTTGCGTATAGCGCAAGGTAATCTTGGTGTAGAATACAACATAAGACATTAATGAAATTAAAATAATATTTTTCATAAAATCTCGGGGTGTTACATTCTACCCCCCTTAAAATGAATTTCGCCCTCGAAATTCGTCGGCGTTATAAATGGATTACTATTTGAAAGTTTCTTTGATAGAAACCCACATCGTAAAAAGGAATACCAAAACTGATCTTTAAAAAACAAAAGTATGAAACGTAACGGTTACCCAAATAAACTAATCGCTGGGTTTCCACATAGGTGAAAATATGGATATGGAAGAGAAATCTAACCATCATGTTCTGATGGAGAGTGGTAGAGAACATGGCTATGGAAAAGCCAGTAATCACAAATCCATAGATTTGTGATGATATAAGGTACCATCTGATTCATCAGGTATAAGATCACTAGGACAACATTTTTGGTTTTCAAGATCATTTCCCTAAAGTTGAAAATTTGAATTAGAATAATTACTTACTTTATTTTGGTACAATCTCACTGTTGTTCGTGCCTTGAACAATTTCCACTTCATCTCTTAAATAAATGAAGTTGAATTTGTTATTCATGAAGTGTTAGCAGATCATGTGATAGAATGACAGGTCATTCCATCTTTCTCAAACAAAAGGTTAGCAAAAATTATATGCATAAGTCGATCTATAGTGAGATTAATCATATATGGTTCCTAAAATGGACTTATACTTCATATATCATACTGCTTAATATAATAAAACTAGTTTCTACTAAACAGGGACTTCCTGTAGGCCAGTGGTAGGCGATAAAGGCCAGTCGCACTTCGGTTGTGAGTTCGATTCCCACAGCCTTGTCCGAAGCGATGGGTTGTCGCCCATCCTGCAGGTTGTCCTTTTTCCAAAACTATATAACATCCCATCAATAATATCGAAAAAAACAAACAATACTAACTTATGTCCAACATAATCCATTCCAATCTTTTAGGCTTATCCATAATACTGCAGTCGACACTCATAATATAGTGAAAATGATTACCAGAGATTTAACACCATCATCGATCCCCATATATCATAAGATATGTTTTGTTGGTCACATTCCAAACATTCAAAGTCCTTAATCGTGTATTCTCTTGAATACCTTAGTGAAAACATGAATGCAGTTAAAAGTTAACACTTATCACATACCAAAATCCTCAAAATTCTATATACTCAAACTTAGTCCTTATATCAATCATGAGCTCATGAATACTGTTAAACATTTCATTTTCTCGTTTTCCCTTCATTATGCGCATAATATCTCAATCACTTTGAATACCACATTAGACCAATACATAAATATTCCAATATTCCAAGATACAACATTATTTTGGAATCCCATTACATAAACACTTAATCATTCCACCACATCGTTGTCATATTCAACATTGCCAATAGTGATCGCATGCGACTTCCCTTTGTCCTTTGCCTTCAGTGGTTGCTCATGTTGATCATCACTAACCCTTGGATTAGGGCAATTATTAGCATAATGCCCCATTTCCTTGCACTTGAAGCATTGAAGTGTTGGTGGTGCGTTCTCTGCAGTGTTTGCTTTATTCACATCATTTGAAACTCTTTTTCCATTACTTCGACACTCAGCTGCTCGATGACCTTCTTTTCCACACTTAAAACATTTTCTAGTCCCTTTAAGACAATCTCCACCATGCTTCTTTCCACACTTTGTGCATAAGGAAACATTCATCTTCTTTTCACCATTATTCTGAGATTTCTCCTTGAACTCCATCTTTCGTTTCTTGTCAAAACCATGAGATGGATATGTAACACCAACTTCCATTTCTACCTTGATAGCACAACGCACAATTTCTTCATAGCTACTGAAGTCTCTTATAGCTAATGCCCTTCGAAGACTTGGTTTTAAGCCACTGAAAAATCGATCAACTTTACTTTCAGGTTGGATGATAATACCAGAAGCATACCTTGCAAGTCTTGTAAAATTCGCTTCATAGGTACCAACAGATTCATCATCCCTTTGCTTCAGTTCAAGAAACTCTTTCTCCATATTTGTTCGGAGAATACGAGGGAAGTACTTATTGAAAAATAAGTTCTTGAACTCGTCCCATTCCATAGACTCAATTTCATCCCTTTGCCTCGTATTCTTAATAAGATTCCACCATTGATCAGCATCTCCTTCCAAACGATACACTGCTAGGATGACTTTATCATGTTCAGAACATTGAAGAACTGAAAATATCTTTTCAGTAGTACTAATCCATTGTTCAGCAACTAATGGATCGGTAGACCCACTGAAAGAAGGTGGACGCTGCCTCATGAAGGATTCAACAGAATGTTGCTCCTTCCTTTGCTCGTTTGGAAGTCCTGCATGATTCATAGCTTGAGAAAGTTGTGTGAGCATGGCTACAAGATTTTTCATTCCGGCTCCCATATCGTTTGGTTGCTCAGGGGGACAATCATTGCATTGCCCATCACATTTCGCATTAACACGGTTCCTTCGGGTTCCAGCCATCGTCTAAAACCCCAAAAGAATAGTATGAGAGGCAAAAATCATTCTAGGGAAAACAACATAATAAAGGGGTAGTACCCTCAATATCTAACATCTTAGGTTAAATTCGAAGATCGTTAGTGCAATTCTAGGACTATAACCTATACATATACTTAACCTTAGAGACATCCCTAGACATACCTTAGAAATATCTCTAGATATCTCACTAACGTTTTTGCATCCTAGTTTCCAAAGGTTGACTAAACCTTTCCTCTGATACCAACTGTAGAGACCCGAAGCCTGACGTACATGGACATTACATTACTTTTGCGGAATACTTAGTACATAACAAAAACACACACACAAGGATCGTAATAGTTTAGTGTCTTTGGAAACTCGGAACGTAATCTTCTAATCGTGGGGAAAGATCTTCAATATCTCCCATAAAGATCTTCCCTTTTTTTACCTAAAAACCTTTCTTTATATCCCGGGGAAAAGAAAACATAAAAGGGTGAGCTCAAATGCTCAGTAAGGGTAAACAAAAGAAATATCAATCACATCATATACATAAGAACATAGCTTTTGGAAATCTTAACCTGCAAAAGAGCTCATAATATCATAACATTGGATAAATCATAGAAGTGAAAATGAGATCCCCATAATCATAACATGAAACTTGAAACTTTGTGGCATGCACACATAATCATAGAAAATCATTTCTTGTTAGTCATGACTCATTGCCAAGACTATCTTAGTGGACAAAGTCCCTTTCTGAACTGAGTTCACTCCTCGTTTCAGTCCTGTATCACTGAACCGAAATAACCTTCCGTTCCAACCATGTCTATCTCATGAGATATAAAATCATTACCCAATGCATTGGAGGGAGATATAGGTCCCACCTATCTTATAATGAATCCTTTCTTATGTGTGCCACATAATCATAAAACATACATCATCACATAACACATGTAACAAAAATGGGATTCTTGAAACATCATGACATCATAAATCAATTCATATAAGATAAAGGAATTCATAAAAATAATTCCATCACAACATGATCAAATCAATTTAATAATAGGGATAAAAACAGAACCCTTTATTATCTTAGATGGAAAATAATTTTGATAAAACACTTGAACTCCATTCTTGAGGAAAATATCCTTTCTTCTTCAAAAACATTTTTCCTTTCATAACATGTCATACAACTTTAAAATAAAAGAAGTTGATTAAAAATAAACTTGAAAACTTGTAAAGTAAGTTTCTTGGAAATAATGTTTTAAAAATTCATTCATGCCGTATAAGTTAAAAAAAACCTTCTTCGTACTTTTGTCGGAAAAGTCAAAAAGTACCTCGTACGACAAAAGATTCCTTTCATAGATATTACTAAAAACTCACCGAAGGGTAAAAATGGATTTAAACAATTGTAGGTGGATGGAAATAATATTACATATTGATGAAACATGGATGTGAATGATAAAATACACCCCAGTAAATACTTACGAATAAACAATCTCAGATAAAAATGAGATTGTGATATTTCCCTTACCTTAGGTCCGATTTGCTTTGTATGTGTCCGAAGCTCCTGTATAATGGTTTAAATAATGTTATTGACTTATTCCAGAATCATAAATATTGATATGATATCATATATGGTCATATTATTAGCTTCTTGTTAGTAATATTTCATTGTTACTTGTTACTCGGGTCTTTATAACTTTTTGTTCTTATGCGTGTTTTGTCGAATAAATTCTTATTCTTATCTTTAGGTTATAGATAATTCATTTACAGAATGGTATTAGTGTATTATATACCATATTCATTCATTCAATTCATTTATATAATCATTATGAAATGAAGATCATGTAGAACGAGTCGCATCACATCGTGGAGACGGTATTCCGTACGTACGCACGAGTGATGATATCGTTCCTATGATCGTGGAACTGTATTGGAGTATATATATATATTATTTTAGTATCAATATTACTTTATAATAATCATAAAAAGTTACTCATTACACCATTATACCCATCCTTTTAAAGTGATGGTGGAAAATAGATTACACCACGGCGTGGAGACGGTATTCCGTACGTACGCACGCGCGGTGATTTCATTTTTCCGTAGGTTGGAAAGAAGGTGAATTAGGGTTGTTTCATATTTATAATAACATATCAGTATGTAAGTAATACTGATGTTATTACTTTATCATGAAACAACTAAAGAAGAAGAAGTTTAAGAAGAAAGAAATTGAAAAGATCGGTAATGGATATTACCTCTTCTTTGGAACGCTTCTTTGAATCCTTCACTTAGGGAACTAAGATTGGTCTTTGAAGAAGACCAGGACCTCTAGGAATATTCTAGGGAAGTGTAGAAGGGATTTTTGCAGGGGTTGGCCGAGCTTGAGTACTCAATGTGGTGTGAGGAGGAGGGGGAGGAGGTGCCCTTTTATAAGGGAGGAGAGGGGCACCTTAGGAATTCTTAAAAATATTAATTTATAATAAATCTAACCCCACATAAAAACCTCCAAAAATGACTCATATTCGAAGATTAGATGATATAGGGTTGTAATCTCATCAACCAATCAAATTTAGACATGTTTGGATCTTATTTTAAACCTTATCATTTTGATTTATCCTTATTTAATCTATTTAAGTTTATTTGTGGTAATAAAATTCTAAATTTTAAATTATAACAAATAATTACTTATTTGTTGTGAATTTTCCATAATTATTTACTTTATAACATTATAGACCATATAAATATAAATTTATAATTTTTAAATATTTTTGTGATTTTTAAACAATTTTATAATATGTTATTTTTGTAAAATAACAATAGTGTCAATTTTGACACTATTCATTTATTTGAATTTAAATAAAATATATACAGAAGATATGTTCGAACTAAAAGCTTTAATATATTAATAAAAGGTCATATGTATCTATAAAATTAGTTTATCACATTAAATAGTTCATATAATATTTATTTTATTATTTTTAAAACCATTTATTTGGTTTATCTCTTAATAAAATAATTACTACATCATTTTTGTATAATTATTTAATATACTTATTTGTTGTATAAAATTTAAAATAAAATTCTATGATGAAGATAAATATATTACCTTTCACAATAATACTTGTACTCGAATTTATCATCTTAAGATCACAATATTTAAATTTTTATATTTATTAAATTATGAAGGTGACAACTTTGGCATCATTTAAAATAAAATAATATAAGTGTCATAATCGCTTTTATAAGGCTCCAAATGGTCAAATATTCGACCATTGGATGCTTATGGTTTACATTTACATGTCCAATAAGTTTTGGTTAGGTATTTGTGCATTTTATGGTCACAATTAGTTTAAAAAAAACATTATTCTTGATTTTTCACTAGATAAACAATTTCTGCATCACTATTGTGTCATAATTAATGATAATTATTTAATCCCTAAAAATTATAAATAAATTTATATGATGTAGATAATTTCATTAGCTTTCTGTAGACTATTAATGTTCGAAGTTTCATGAAGTTTATCACTAAATTAAAATTAATATACTTATAAAATTTAAGAGAGTGACATGTTGTCACTTTCTTTGGTTTTAATAATAATTAAGTTATTTTCATGGACAAATGTTCATTAAATGATTCTAATCTGACCCATAGGTGACATGGGTCGACTTTTAGTCATCCAATAGGATTTTGACATTTGTTAGGGTAATTTTAAAATATTATATTTACCCTTAATTACCCGATTTACCATTAACTATGGTAAATAAAATTTACCGTAGTTACTATTCATAATTCCCAAAAATAAAAAGTAGCTTATTAACATAATTTGGACCCACTGATTCCAAATATGGAATCAATTTTTTAAAATTCCATACACAGAAGTTGCAGAAATTAAATTAAAATTAATCCCGTTGTCGAATAAAAACGGGTTTTTGTTTAAAACATTGCAAAAGATTGAATTGATTTAACCTACGAATTCAAGGTAAAATCAATGCTAATGAAATACATTATATTAAATGGTAAAAATATATTCTATTTATACTTTAAAACCATTCAATATTATAATTTAACCACATAAGATATTACGATGAAAAAAGTTGTTTTTAATTAAAATATAGCGTGTTTTTACTATTCATTAAAATGTGAAAGTTACCAGAATAATATGAAAATTTTATCCAAAGTAAATTTTTATTTCTTGATTCCAATGAAGAAATTTATTTTGTCAAATTGAACTTATAAACATGTCAAAAAAATAGATTAAAGTTGGTGCACCATCAAAAGGCGGCAAAACTGCATTTTTTTGAAAAATACTTATTTTACCCGAAAAATTTATTTTGTTCTTATACCATGTTCTAGAAATGTGTAAGATGAATAATAATGTTATAAAATTCAATATTTAGTTAATACTATTCATAACGGCTAGTTCATGACAATATTATAATAATATAACATTGTTTATTAAAACCCGGTAATGTGTACAGCACACGCTATCGAGGAAGGTCGCGATTGCGTGTAATGCAAGCCAAGTCAGGGTTGCGTGTTGTGAAAGAATCCTTCATTGTTTCGTATAACAGAATCCAACCATATTTCATTTATACATTTAATATATATATATATATATATACTCAATGTTGCGTAGAATAACTATTATCAAAATTGTGTGTAACACGGTCCAAGAATAGTGTTGCGTATACTGCAAGCTAATACGGTGTTGCGTATAGCGCAAGGTAATCTTGGTGTAGAATAAAACATAAGACATTAATGAAATTAAAATAATATTTTTCATAAAATCTCGGGGTGTTACAGGTGGGTTGCGCATTCCTCAATAGTATCCCATGGAGTCTTTCACATGCATATCTCCATGCCAAACCAATAACCCATCCACTTTCCGACAAATGAACCATGCATGTGGTCACCCATGACAACATCAATGATCAAAACAAAATTCCTTCCACTTCCCAAAATAAACACTCATCCTAGAATTCTACTTTCTCAATATAATTCCCATTTCAAAATTTCCAAATACATTTCAATAATTTACAAAACTTCCAATAAAAACTAATTTTCAAATTCCACATATTGATTTTGAAACATATCATCCCATTCAAAACCAATTTTAGACACCAATTCTTTTGATTCAAAATTATTTTTTGTAATTCATCAAATTCTATTTAGAACCAATTTCCAAACCCCACATTTAAATAATTTATTCTTTCTAAACAATTAATTTTTGACCAACCTCATGTTTAGATTATGATGATCCAATCCTGATAAAATCAACTCCATTTTCTCAAAATCATTTTACTAAAATCCACCCTTATCAAAGATTTATTCGAAACAATTATGAAAACCCATTTTTCACCTTTCAAAAATAAAACAATTCCCATTTTAAAATTCAGTTCCCACAAATTTTTAAACAAGGGTTTTCAAAATTATTTTAATAATCTGAGGATAAAAAATAAAATTATAAAGGAAACTAGTTCCTATGGGTGTATCAGACATATGGTTGGAGGCCATACTCCATTCACACTATTGTCATGGAGAATGTTCTAGGACCATGTCCCCAGCTCCACATGGCTTACCAGGCCCTGCAAGCTCACTAACTCTATTGTCCCAATACCCATTTCATTTCTCAAACAAATACAACCCCAAGAACCCAATGAAAAACCCCATATTTCTATAGTAACATTAGTCTCTTCATGAGGTTTTCTTTTTCAAGAACCTTACTCATAACCATAACCTCAAGTCCCGACAATCCTAACTCCAGTCTACCCAGACTCTTCCCCAAGGAACATGTCCAAAAGAGAAAGACCTCCTCTGATACTATTTTTTCATGAACCATGCTGGGTCATCATCCAAACTGGTTCCCAACCCATCTTGGTTTGTGACATTACAGAACCATGATATTTTTAAATAAACTAGAACTTCCAAACTAAAATTCTCATGAAAAATGAAATACTTAACTTAATAAAATGAATATTTTCATAAATAATTATTAATAACTTGGTTCTAAAATATTATAATTGGGTAATATGTGGTATTATAAGTATGTAAATGAATATGTTAAAGAATAATAATAAATTTAAATTTATTATGAAGTATTTTAGAGTTATTTTTAATCTTGTTGAACATAAGGTATGGGTTTTATGTTATAATTTTTTTATTTACAAGGATTGTATATGATTAAGTTTTTTATATTGAAATTTCATGATCTACCTTTAAATAATCTCATTAATTTTCTTTTACTATGGGATTTTATCATATTTTCATGAAATATTACCATTTAACTCTCTATATAATTTAAAATGATTAAAATTGTTTTTTATGAAAAATATATTAAAATTACTCATTGGTCAAGATTAATTTTCTTTCATGTCCATGTTTTATTTAAGAGGTTTTCAATAATGTTTTTTACTAAAATATGATAGTCTTTAAATTCTTTTTTACTTATTTGTTTACTTGTTAAAAAAATTTAAAATGAATTTTCTAGTTTTTTCCTAAACAAGGTACTTTTAAATTTTACCAAAAATGTTAAAGGAATTGTTATATTAACCTACAATACTTGAATAGAATTTACTACCACCATGACCACTAAAATTATTTAATATACCTCTACATGTTTCTATGGTTATTTTCAATGATGAATTTCTTCATAATGTTTTGAAAATTTTTATATTTTAAATAATTGATTTTAAAATTAAATGTGTATTTTACTAAAGATATATTCTATGAAATATTTTAAAGGAATTTTTCATTTCAGATAATAAAATTCAAAGTTAATAATTATTTACATGTGGTATTTTCCAAAGATTCCATAATTATTATTTTTATATATAGTTTATGATTATGATTATGAGATATTTATAAAACTCAATTATTTTTTATGGGTTATGTTATGATTAAATTTTGAAATTTTTATAAAAATAATTTAATTTCAATGGGGTATGATATATGATGAATGTTTTATGATTTTGTAGAACAGATATGATTGGATTGTGATTGAATGAATGGTGGGCCAGAATTTATATATCCCTCCAATTCATTGGGTAAACATAGATATCTCCTAAGATAGAATGGAATGGATTGGGGAGTAAATCTAGTTTAATTAGGGTATTTTTACACTATGACAGTTTTTAGAGTAAACCTTGACTAAGGATATGATGGGATGGGGAGTGAACCCAATCCATAATGATAGTCTTATAAGTTATCGTTGACTAAGGAAATGATAATATAGGATTAGGTTTTTTCCATAAACTTATGTATTATGCCAATTATCTTCCCTTTTCCCATGTTCTTTGACTCCTATATGATTCATATCATAGGAACATTAAATAATTATTACAAGATTTAGGACTATGATATATGATATGATTAGTATGATTTCTAAATGTTAAGATCATGTTATCATACCCTTATGGTAATTCGATGTTTATGTTTCTCCCTTGTTTACACATACATAGAATTTATGATCACCTTTTATTATGTTTCCTCTCTAAAAGATATGAAAAAGTTTTTTTAAGGGTATCACTAAGAATAATACTATGTAGGAAGATATTTTTTGGATATGATGAATATTTTTCGTGACATTTGATTACTTTGAATCTAATCTCCAAATAATATTAATAATTATGGTTCTAGAATGGATTACAATGATATGTAATGAATATTCATCTATTTTGATGTACTATCTATGTATGAAGAGTATTGGTTTATATTTTCAAGGAAGAAAGAAAAATGAAATAATTCGGAATGGATAATTAACTCTTCCTTGAATATCTTCATTTGAATTACTAATTACGCCTCAATAGATTGGTATTTTGGGAAGAACAAAACATATAAGACACTTTAATGTTGTATTGGGAGTGTTTTATAATATTTTGGTTCATATATGGTGACAAATATGTTTAGTTATGTAATGTATAAAATTTTTACTTTTACATGTGATGGGAGTGGAACTCTTATAAATGGTCTTAATATAAAAATAAAATATAATTAATTTTCAATTAAAAGTGAAAAAAATTCTAAATTTCGAATCTAAGGAATGTGATTTAAAAATAGTCTCATGAAATCAAATTCAAGTTATGTTTTTGTGTGTGTTTTTCCTTATCTATTAGTTTTAAATTCTTTTAACAAATTTTATCATTTACTAGTGTGACAAAATCTTACAATTATAACTAATTTTGATGAACAGAAATTAAATTTAACTTATTAAATAATTTGAATATTATGATTCCAAATATTGAAACAATTTTATAATATTTAATTTCTAAATATGTTAAATTTTAATTTTAATACAATGATGAAAAACATGATGGAAACAGTTTTAAAATAATTTCTATTAAGTATAAAAATTATTTTACACCAAAATCATGTGTAGTGTTGATTTTCATAAAATTAAATGTTTTAAGAATAAGAAATAATATTTATATGGTTTTAAAACTAATCCAAAACCAAATGGGACCTTCTTATTACTTAATTTAATAAAAACAACCAATAATAGTTTTTTGGATAAAATACCATTAAGATTCAAAAATTGTATACAAAGACCAATAAAACCCAAATAATAATTAATTTCACTAATTGGATACATATTTATTAAAATAAATTTTATATAAAATTTGACGTATTTTTTATATCATACTGATATCTTAAAAGTTGTGTTATTATGAAAAACACGATTTTACACGATTCACCTAAAAATAAACTTTTTTATCAAAATACCAAAAAATCACCATAAGATAATTTTAACATGAAAAGTTAAAAAATAAATTTCATTTTATAAAATTAAAATTCTAAAACTGATGAAAAATATTTTAATATAAGAACCCATAATGGGTTAAAAATAATTTTTAAAAAAATATATTTACAATAAAATGATATAATATTCATAATAATGAAAATAATAATTTCTTTAATTAATAATTACTCGATTATTTACTCCTAAATTATACATAAAAAACCATTCATGACCTCATCATATGATCTAAGGTTATTCTATGGACTATTGGAATTTTTGGGTAGTGGTATGTGTAGGATGAATCTCATAATGAGTTCCATGAGTTTGAACTTCTCTTATATGTGATTTCACTCAATCCATAATCACTAATGTTTTGTGGTTGATTAGTCTAGGGAAAAAATGATACCATATCCATTATAATATTGAAAAAATTACCCATATAATTAATACTTCTCTATATATATTCCATTGTTATAAATTTCAAAATTTTGTTAATTCTATTTATAACATAAAATTTAACTACTATTTTATAACAGTAATATTTAATATATATATATATATAAACTTTTCAATTTGAAATTATTTTTGTGTTATTTGTAAAACATGTTATTTTAAAATATTTATTTATTAAAGAATATATATACTAAAGTCATGGGTTGTTATATTTTACCCCATTAAAAAATTTATTCCTTGAAGTTCCATTACTTAGATAAAAAATAAATGAGGGTACCTTTTCGCATTAAATACTTGGGTTCCCATTTAAGTTCCTCAAACTTATGATTTACCCAAAAAACTTTTACTAGGTGGTCAGTTTTGACCTTTATGCCTTTATCCCATCTATCCAAGATCTTCCCTCATTGTTCCTTAAAAAATATATCATGTTATAATTTCACATATTTTGATTTATGTATACTTGAATTATTTTTTATGTATTTCCTAAAAGTGAAATATGAAACACATCATTCATATAATATAGGTTTTGTGGAAGCCCTAATAGATAAGATACCATCCTTATAAAATGAAGAATATCAAAGGGACTGGGGTACCTAGGGCATAACTTTCCCTTCTTTCCAAACACCAAAAAACCCTTCAAGGAGATATTTGAAGGAATAGTTTAGCACCTACTTCAATATCCAAATCTAATTGATGGTTATATATATTTTCCATTGAATTTTTTCTACTACCATATGATTCTATATAGATTGAAATTTAATTGAAACTTCTTATAAAATATTATATCCAAATGTATTAAACTCTCTAACATCATCTCAGTATGTTAGAGTTTTACATATCTTCCAATATAGGTCCTTATATGGTTCAATTTCAATTATAGTGTGTAAATTTTTATTATAATAGAAACATGTCCAAAGGAATATATTAATCCCAAAATCCTTTAAAATAAACTGATAATTATGTTATCATATCCTCTAATGTATTTATTTTCCTTTCAAATTGATCTAAGTTTATGGATGGTATACTATATTGATACATATCTCTATATCTAATGACTGTTGTATACTCTTCTATAATTTTTATTTTAACCATTGATCTCAATCAGATATGATTGGGAGTGGAACTCAATGAATAATTCACTTCCCTTATGTATAAAATTGAATTCATATTCACTAAGAAATAATCATGAATAGTAATGAAGTGTGAAAACCTTTCAAGTTGATCTACTAATACCCAGATAATATTGTTCACATAAGAAGTCCTTAGAAGATATATGTTGAAATCCATAGTAGTTTTTACCTATTTTAATATGGGAATAGGTATTGGTTTCATAAACCCTATAGATTTATTATGTTTTTCCTTTACTTGAAAACATATAATGCATTTATATATATGTTATATGATATCCAAATTCATAGTGTCCCACCATAATTATTGCTTAATATCTCTATACATATTCTGGATTCTTACCTGAAATGATAAGAATGGTCTATATTCTTCACCCCGAAGCCCCATATTCAATTATAGTTTTTGAGTGATAAAAATTAATTTTATAAACCTTTTAACATCACCATCATTAATCTTAAACTATAATATACTTAGAAACATCTTTAATAGTATCATGACTTATTTCATTTACTCCTTGATATTTCCAAATATGTATGGTTGAGAAATAAATTGGTAAGAGAAGGATTTCATCTATTTATTTATAAATTATATATCTATCCTATGAATATCCATGAGTACTTCATGTATTCTAATCCTCATCGTGGATAAGGTAATATGACAATTTATTCTAAAATCATAATCCATCTTGTTTTATTTCTTTGAATTGTAATGTATTAAGAAATCATAATCTTTGATCAATTACAATCATCAAATTTGGAACATGTTTAACTATTTCTATGTGAATACTTACATTAATATCTTATGATTGAAAATTTTATAACACATTTTTTCATATATAGAATATCAAAAAATATTTAATCTAAGTATAAATGATTCTATATCTACATATTTCATCAAGTAATTTTTCCTATGGTTATTTATGTGATGTGAGGAATAAGAAATTACATTTTAATTTTACATATGTATGCAACCCAATCCCTTGTTATATGTGTCACTATATACAAAAAACTCATCCCCTTCATAGGGTAATGTGATTATAGGTGTAGTGACTAACCTCATATTAAGTACCTTAAAGCTTTGTTTACATTCCCTTATCAAGATAAACCTTTACTATTTCTATGTTATCGTGGTTATAATATTTAAAAATAATATGAAATTTCTCATAAACATTCAATAGTATTGGGATAATATAACAAATATATAGATAACTATCATAGTTTTTAGTTAGGGAAACCATTCAGTCTTCTATTCTTTTGATGGATTAGAATATATAACCATCGTATTAGTCACACCACCAAAAAAGTAAACTTTTTTCAGCCAAAATTCATGCATACATAACTTGGAATATAATTTCTACATGATTATTTTCTTTATCACAATCCTAAAATTATATTCATTTTCATCCTTTCTATTATAATATATGATAATATAATTAATTGAGTATACCAATTTTTTAGGTTATCTCTAAAGCCTTTTTTCATGAAATACATAAATATTTATGGGTCATTTGTAAGTCCCAATGGAATTATAATGAATTCATAAATACCATGCATTTTTAGAAGTATTTATTAGGTATATATTCTCTATTTACCTTTAATTGATGGTATCCTGATCGATTATAAATCCTCCTGATAATTATATACCCTCTATTTTGATCAAACAAGCCATTAATGTGGGGTAGAGGGTACCTTCTCATGATTGTGTTTTTGTTATCTTCAGGATGATCAGTGAAAAGACACTTTGATACTCCTATCTTATTAAAAAAATTGGACTAGTATGCCCCATGTTGAAGCACTTAATTATATAAATACCATATATTATTTCTCATAGATTCTCTTTTTTAATTCTTATAACTCAATTTGAGTGATTTTATAAGGATTCTTTGATATTGGAATAGATTATGATATGAGCTCCATTGAAAACTTAACCTTGTGGTCTTCAGTTGAAACCATCTATTTTTGAGAGAATACATCAACACTCTCTCATACAATAGGTATTTATTTAATTTTTATTTTATCTCTAACCATTTGATCCAATATTTCATCAGTATTTGGTATCATGAACCACATTATATAATTTTGTTTAAAAGGGGGTATATAATCATCCTTTCATTAATATATTATAATTAAAATTTTCACCATATAAATTGAGACTTATTTATACTAATAATTCATGTGGTATATATATAAATATAGAGAGAGATCCAATTTATTCCCAATAACACCAAGAGTTTTACCGGGTGAAGACTAACTATATTAGAAGGAAGTATCTTTCCACAAACCTTTATTGGTGAAAAGTTGTATACATTGGATGAAAATGATGGACTATTAGGTGTATTTATGGATAATTTAGTATCCAATATTTGTGGTGGTGAGTAAATATTCATAGAAAACATGCAATATTTTAGATAATTAGTTTAAGAATTATCAGATAATGTATTCTAAATTTTGGTTTGAAGTGTATGTGTACCACTCATTGCATCGTTATCAAGATCCACTTTAGTAGTAGTTATTTCAAAGGATCTTACTTGTTCTCTTGGTCTTAGAGGTTACTAATTCCTATTATATTCATTATATTTTGGATTTGTGTACTGATTAACATAATTACCATTGTCTATGTTTTTATATCATTTAAGTGTGGTTGAAGCATTATTTTGGAACATGTTATTATCTATTTCATCGATAGACCTCTTCATATTTATTCAATAGTTTCATGATTTATAACCTACTTTACAACATGTAAAGAAACTTTATGATCCATTAAGGAAATACCATAGGTTTATTCTACTACTTTTTTGGCATATAAACGTTTTAACATTATTTATACCATGTTATTTTTCATTCATGATTCCTTGAAAATCCATTTTCATTTTTTTACGACAAAGCCCATGAGAATAAGTCTCAATATTCCATTTCTACTTTAAATTGACATCAAATAACATATGTATAGATACATAAGTATCTTATATCCATTCCCTTTTGATTAATTGTTTTAAATCAAATAAATAACCAATCATTAATTCATTAAAACTCAATAGTAATAATGGATGTGTACCTTATAAATATCATAAATCTAGTCTAATTGGTTCTAATATATTTATCCCCCATTTTTTCAGCTATAGGAATTCAGAGTCCATTTTAATTCAATGATTTTGGGAAAAATATTTGGTTAAAAATAATTTCTAGAACTCCCCCAATTATATAGATTCAGTTTTTTATTTTTTATTTATATTCATAATTATGATCCAATATTTTCTAGAATCACCTTGTAATTCATAGAATTTTAAATAAACATTATTATAGTTTCTGCACTAGAGAATAGAAAATATATTCTATATTTAAATGATTCGTTAATTATAGATTATTTGATTGGTATTACCAGTAGTGGAAGGTTTATTTTCCATAAGAAAGTATCTATAAAATGTTTCTAAATCATTGGTTTGTTTGAGACCTCAATATTATTTGTGTTATTTTTTCAACGCTTTATATATTTGAGTTAGGATTTACTTGATTATTTATACTGAAGATCCCATACCATTTGGATGATTGGGGGTATAATCACATTAATTTTCTTTATAATTATTACTAACTTATTTTCTCATAGTTCTAGCCATTTTCTATGACCAATATAGGTTAACATTAGAAATTATAGTTAAAATTCTATGAGAATCAGAGTTTAAAATTCTATAAATTTTAAAAGTAAATATTATGAATTGCTTACTCTAAGAAACCTCACTCATATACTAAATAATTTGATTCACTTAGGGATATCCATGTTGGGTTCTCTTATACTTCTCAACATAATTCACAAAAAAATAAATAAAAACAACTTTGATATCAACTAATGTAAACCAAGCTTAGAAAGTATATATTTTTCAACCATTATATAAAGAAACAAATTTCATCTCTTAAATATTATAACAATCACATAACCCAATGGTATATTGAATTTGAAGATTAAATTTATAAATCAACATGTTACACTTTATTTCCTCAACATCTCTAACAAACATATTCACATAATTACTTCTTATACTTAGAGTCATGTATTTAATTTCCTGAGTTAGATGTAAACTAAAGAAGAAGTGATCTCAAATTCTCAGTAAGGAAAAATATATCAATTTTCCATAAAGTATTTAATATAATAATGTGATATAACATGATAATATAAGGAATATTTTATTAAAAGTTTCATATATTCTTAATATATAATCATAAGTAATGGTAGACAGTGTAGATCATGGTATGAAATCATAGGACCATTAAAGGACTATCAGGGAAACATATACCATGGATTTAAAACATAAGATTAAATTTTGGAATAAATATAGGAATATAAATCATATAATTTTGGATCAATAATAACTACTAACATCCCTAAGTATAATTGGTTAGGAATCACTACTAGCATCTCTTAGTGTAAAAGATTAGACATCACTACCAGCATCCCTTGGCATGGTGGACCATACATAATAATCATCATTCATTATAAATATCATGAGATATAAATAATTATAAAAGGATATAGAAGGTTATATTGAACCCTACCCATCTCATAATTATAATTCATACTTATGTATACCAGAATATCATATTAGGATCCATCATTCCATTATAGCTTAGTTAACCCATGTAAATGAAATTGGTTTCATGATAATTTCGTCATAAAATAATCATAATTTATATAAAGAAAAAAATGGATAGTATCATTTTATTATATTTCTAGTAATGTAAAAAATTCACTAATTATTGTTTATAAATATGAAATTACTTTTATAAAATAACTATAAACATTATTTAAAAAACATGGTGTAATATCCTTTTTATTTTATAGATATTTAAAAAATAATAATTCATAGAAAAATGGGATTAGGATGTTCCTTGAAAACCTATTGAATCATGTAAAGTAGAATTGATAATGAATAATATCTATGAAGGTGGGAATATGTGTTCGAGTGGTAAATTTTAAGAAAACATTCATTTCATAACATGGTACAGAATGTCAAAAAAATCATAAGAAAAAATCTAAAAAGATTCCAAATAAAAAAATTTATATAAATTAAAATATATATGAAAAATTATCTTTAAAAATAATAGATATACATTGAAGATAATTATTGAAAAAATATAATGAATATGGTAACATAAGATGAATATTTTTGTAGAAGAAATTAATACTTTTAAAGAAATGATTTTAAATAAAAAATCATTATGATGTTTTTTATAAAAAACATCCTTGAAATGATACGTAACATAAAATAAAATAATTATAAGGAGTGTAATGATATAATATATCAATGATTTAGTTTATAGACCATATAAATGAAAATATGTGCATATCATGAAACATGTCTCAATAAAGTGTTATTAAGATGAAAGAACCTCAATTCAGACTTACACTTATTCAAACACAATCTAAATGTCCCATAAAATAAATTTATATCATTTATAAATTAATATCATAAAAATTATATATTTTTATTAGTATTTATAATTCCTTTATAATTTATTATTACCCATTTTTTAATAATGTGTTGTAAAAATAGATGTTTATGTGTTAAATATCATGTTTCCAATGCATGTTTCAATATTGGTTCTGGAATCATGTTCATGGTTTCATCACCTTAATAATGTTAATGAAGATTATATATATATATTTGATATCCCCCACACGAATGGCCCGAAGGCCTTCATTTTTATTTATTTTTGATAACTCCCCTTTCAAGGGATGAGGGGAACCCTTACAAGGCCCATAAGATCATAGATTACATGGGTTGTAGGCTTAGGGTATTACATGACCCGAAGGTCTTAGGGAATTCAACCAGACTATCTACAAGGAACTGCCCCTCCCCAGTATCTGCATCATGATAGTAGCTCTCCACCATCGCATGGTCGTCTGGCTAGGCTTCCCGTGCAAGTACAGGCTGGTCTCGATGGCATAGCCAAACCCTCTCATTCTGAAAAATCCATTTGGCTCTGATCTAGTGAGTGCACCTACTCTAAATCCTCTTATAGAGTTTCATTGATATTTTATGGAACTTATTGTGGTGATTCACATGAAACCATAAAAATTCAAATTTTCAGTTGTTTTCCTTTCATAGAAAGAATTGACTTTATTAAAATAAATAAAAAATATTTTTATCATATAATTATTAAAAAAATATAAATTAATCATTATTATATAATATTGCCTATATTTAAGTTTTTTATTCATTCATGAGACAAACATTAAAACAATGTTCATGAAGGAGGAAAAACTGAACAAAATAACATGTTATAATTATTTAATGAGTTAGAAGTTGAATTTTAATAATGATAATATCAATTTTATAAAATATTAATAATATTATAAATATAATATTAGTTTGTTAAATCACCTTATATGTTCCCTTTTTTAAATACTCATTTTTGGGTGATCATAATTTTTTTTGTATCATATGTTCATGTTTTTTATTTTACACAATTTGGAAATATAATGATACACATTTTCGTTCTATGGGTTATTTATGATAAGATGAATGATTTATGTGGAAATAATATATATGTATGATGATGTTTTTAGTACTATATCTATATTTAATGCATTGTTTAATATCTAATATCTCATGATAAAAATATTATAGTAAAGTAATAAATGATCTACCTGGTATGGGAATCGAGTGTGGAATGTTCCCTCCACTATATGAATTGGGTAGGGATGGATGCTCTACTGTGGAAATTAGGTTGTGTTGATTTATCTATAATGCAATTTTTACCTATTTATTTGATGGAACACATTTTTTCCCAAGATAATTTTTTTTCAAGAAATGATAAATGTTTTTTATATTTTAAGTTTTAATTATATTATTATTTTTTCTTTTGATATATGATGTTTTTTATTATTTTTGTTATTTGTGTCTAATCCATTCTTTCATTACCATTATCCAGTCATACATTTCTATGAAATGATCCTTAATTATCAATCGATTTTTATGATTGTCACTAATGATCCCATGATCTTTTATCTAATATTTCTCAATTTCCTAAAATTTCCCTCATGTTTATGGTGTAAAAGTGAGGACTAGTTGACAAGTTTCCCTTGTTGAGAATTTTAGCTCACCCTTTTCATAATTTTCATTCCCTATGTTATGAGGATGATTATATAATATTGTATTTTATAAAGATAATATAATAGATCTTTGTTATGGAAAAATTTTCTCATGTATTTTAAAATATGATGTTTAAGAATCTAGTCTCTAAAATAATATACCTATCGAACCCTCGGTTGTGTGAAATTTTTTGGGTTGTGTTAATTTTTCCACGGTATCAATATTTCACTTATTTAATTTTATATTTGGTCACCATAGTTGGTATTATAGTGTGTATTAGTTATTTTTTTGATTATTTTAGATAACTTTAGTCATAAATCATGGAATGAGTCAATATATCATATATGAAACCAATTATTTTGGTAAAGTAGGAATTGTGTGGTTATTTTAGCTTTTAAATTTCTATCTTGATATAATAATTTTCTAAAGTATCTTGAATAGATGTATCTAGGGGTAATAAACCAAAAAAATAGAATATTGGTAACTAACTCGATCATCACCTAGGGAAAGACAAAGAGGCCCTAAAACATACCTGGTTTTACAGTCATAGAGGATATTATTTTATTAATAACATTATATTTAAAAACCAAAATGAAGGATTTACATTTGATATAAACTAATTAGGTTAGGGAACCAAATAAAAAAATATTATTGATAACCTAGATTGGATCTCATTGGATCTTATCTTATGGTACACACATCATTTATGAGTTAAATATTCTAGGATCATATATTTACCTAATTGTTTTTAATAACTTATATCTATAAACATTTTTATATTTTATGTAATGGATATAATCAGGATGAAATGATATAATAATAATTTTGATGGACAATTAAGTTATTTTTTGAATGAACAACCAAATTGGATGAAAGAAATTGTAAAAAATTTATAGTAATGGTCCTACAACTGTTACAAATAATAAAAAAATAATAGTAATCACATTCAACTCCCAAATGCATGAAGTTAGGAGAATCTTGATATTGAGACTACATATGACCAAACCCACCCACTTTTAGTGGATATTATAATGATCTTATTTTTTAGAATCATATTAGTGAGATGGAAAATATATTTTCAATATCTAGTTCTCATAGAATGCAATGTTCATTTTTTATATTTATCATCTAGATGTAAATTCACTCCAACTATGTAATTTAATTATAAATACAATATTAAAGGAGGAATTAGACTCTATTTAATGGGAGGAGTTCATGAAATTATTCTTCATAAAACACATTCCATGAACTCTTTGGACGAATATTGAGGTAGAATTACTAGAGATAAAACAAAAGGAGTATGTATCTATTAGAAATTATGAGGTGTAAATCATAAGGCTTATGAATTATTCCTATGGTTATATCTATATACCAAAAATAAAAATATGTAGTTTGATTGGTGTATTAAAACCAGTTATTTTAAGGTAATTCTCCATTACATATTTTGGATTATATGAAGTTATTTTTTATGTGCGTTAAAGGATGATATATAAATTGGGGATAGTAAATATCTTTGGGATAATAATGTAAATGTGTATAATCGTGGAAAATTTTATGATAATCCAAAAGGGGTAATGAAAGTTTAATTTCCTATATGTCAACAATATTGGAAGAAAAACATAAGAAATTTTATTAACAGGATAAGAAGGTGTTTTATGATTGATAAGGTAGAAAATGTTTCAAAATCATATGGATGTAATTATAATAGTATAGATAAAAATATAGGAGATGAATTCTTTAAACCCTTTGTTACTTACACTTCAATTCTTATAGTGAAAAGTGTTTATGAACTATGAAAATCACTTCCCTAACCCCTGATATATTGAATATAATAATCCCTAACAAACTTCTAAACCAAGGGAATGAGGAATATATTATATCATCAATACAATTGAGGTGGAAAAAAATAATTATGTGCTTCCAAGTAAACTGATTCTCCACTACATAACTATAAATGCTATATTTTATTATTCTTTTCTATGTTACTTTATATCTTACATGATTTCTAAGAATATAAATTCACCACCTCAATCCATGGACAATGAAATATCTATGAAAAATACCTACAGCATGATGATAAAATCTAATATATATTACACTTCATTGATGATGAGTTATGGGAAGAAATTTCTTGTAAATCTATTTATTATACCTATGGTTAAATTTTAATTAATTTTATGTATGGATTGACTATCCCAAAATGGATAAAATATCATTTATCTAGATAGGGAGATATCATTTCATATACCCAACTATATTATGATCAAATATATATTGAAGGAAAATTATGATCTCCCATCCGAGGAAAATTAAACAATATAGTTTATGGTACCTAGGAATAAGGGACACTTAACTCAGATGATTTGGGTTAAAGTAAAAATTTATGACATGCCTATTTTTTTGGTTTATACCGGTGTATTTCAAGATGATCTTCTTAGTCTTCCCCTAGAGTGTGAGGTTTTATTTTCAATATAGCTCATACAGGGGGTTTTTTCCTATCTCAAAGAGTTCTTATAAAATATCCCTTATTGAGTTACAATAATTAATGAAGAAACTTCATGAGAATTAAGAAAAGGTATTTTTGAGAGATATTCTTTTGGCTACATAGATACTTGTAGTTAAGAAGATGTTTGGATCAATGTCCATCTACATTGACTATCACAAACATAATTATATCATAGTCAAGTCTAAATAAACTTTATCCCTTATTTATGATCAGTTCGATCAACTATGTGGTTCTCTATATTTCTTGAAGATTGACCAGTGATCCAGATGTCATTGATTCTGGGTAAAAAGAGAATATAGACCCATAAAAAATTTTAAAAAAAGATATAAAAATTAATAATTTTTATGGATTCCATTTAGGCTTACAAATCCTCTTGTTATCTTTATAGATTTTAGGAATATAGTCTTTAATTATTACCTTGATAAATTTTTGGTAGTCTTTGTTTTTGAAATTCTAAAATATTCTTTGATAAATGAATAAAATTAAAATAATTTTATAATTTTACAATGGGCTTTAAAAGATGTGAAATTTTATTTTAATTATATAATGTGTGATTTATTTATGAAAAATTATCCTTCAAAGTTCATGTTATCACCATTGAAGGAATATCTATGGACACATAAATGTTTGAAATGAATAGAAAATCTATATCAATAAACTTTGGTATAGATAATCATGTTTTTCTTAGATTAGATGTATATTAAGGGTGGTTTTTAGGAAATTTTTACCATTATAAAATCCACTTACCTTTCTTTCACATAAGGGATTGAAGTTCATTTGGATAGGAGAGTGTGAGGAATGCTTTAAGAAGAATAAGAAGATAAAGGTTATTGTGAATGTACTCACACTAACCTATAGTTGAGAAGGTTTCTTAATATATAGTGATTATTCCATTAAATGTCTGGGATGTGTTTTTATATAGATAGAGATGGTGATTATATATTCATAATGTCAATTAAAAAATCAATAAAATAAGTACCCATCAAATTATCATCAGTTGGAAGTAGTAGTATTTACATTAAGAAGTTGGAAGAATCTTCTCTATGATGAGAAGTGTGATATTTATGATGAAAAAAAGATATTAAAATATATACTCACACCAAATGAAATAAAACTATTACAAATAATATGGTTATAGTGGATAAAATTTTATCACTCCTTAGTACATTATAACCATATAAAGGAAAAAAATGTGGTTGATTATATGAGTACGAAGGATCATTCTATATTATCTAGGAAGAGGATTTAAAAACACTCAATACTCACATGTTTTCAATTGATAAATCAATAAGTAAAAATGGTATGAGAGGAATCGTATCCTTACCAAATTATTTTTTTACCATAAATTCACATGGATATCAAAAACTCCCAGAATGATGGTGTACAATCATAGAAATGTTAGCGATAATTTGAGAGATCATGTTTGATAAGGATGGGGTTATAAGGTTTGGAACCCAAATATGTGCCTCATTAAAACCAAATATAAGGAGGGAATATTTGGATAATTCTCACAACTAATCCATATCTATTAATCCTAGAAGCACAAATTTTTATAGTTATCTAAAGAAAAACATCAATTTGGAGAATGTAAATAGGGAAATCATGAAATACACATCTCAATGCATGGTATGCTACCATCATAAGGTTAAATTAAAAAATATATATCTAATGGGATGTGTTCACTATTTCCCATACCAGTATTGGAATGGGAAAACATCACCATGTATTCTTTCATTTTAATCCCTCAATATTATAATGGGAATAATTATATTTTTTTTATAGTCAATCACCTTATGAAAACATCACACTTTTTTAATCAAAGAAGATTTTTATCTTGACCAACTCTCCATGACATATATAAGTGAAGTGGAAAGGATTAATGGAGTAGTAATCTAAGTTTTATAAGTACTAGATATTAGTTTTACCTTGATTTTTTTGAGAAATCATTATAAATCATTTGAAATATATTTGAGTTTCATCATTGTATATCAACCTCAAAGAGATAGTTTTTTTAGAGAACTATTAAAACTATAGGGGATATTATGAGATCTTGTTCAATGTATTTTTAGTTTTTTTTTGGAGCAACACATGTACTCAATGGAGTTCTCTAATAAAAATAGTTTCTATTTTATCATTATGATGGAGCCTGATGATGATCTATATGGGAAGAGATGTTGTACTCTAACATGCTAGGATAAATTCAGAGAGAGGGAGATAAAAAGTCTTATCCTTACCCATGAAATGATTTAGAACTTTTAAACCATTAATTATAGCATGAAATTACTATAAAAATTATAAAATGTTCATGAATATAACCATTGATGATATATAGAGTTTGAATTTGGTGATAAAGTGATCCTCATGATCTTTACATGGAATCATGTTATGTAATCTTAAAAGACAAGGTAGATGAGATAATGGTACATTGGTCCCTTCGACTTCCTGCATCATCTTAGAGTATTATATTATTCATAGTACTCAATATTGACCTCTCATACGTGCTTGATGTGTCCCATCTATCACTTCTGAGGAAGTGAATACCATCAATAATACATGTACCAAACTCGAAAGATGTGTAAAAGAAGCATGATATCTTATATGAGGAACATCATGTGAAAATTATAGTTTAAATAGATAATGTGTTTTGAAAAATTACCACTTATCTGGGAAAATTCTATCGATAATTCTTGTTTAAATAATCAACATGGGAACTTCATGATGTAAGGAAGAAAAATTACACTAGTTTTAATATTTTTTTTAAAAAAAATCTATGGTTTAAATTCTTTTACGAGTGTAGAAATTAACAACCCAAAAATCTAGACCATGTAAAACTAATTCTATGTTTGATGAGTTTTGTTACATATTACACTGAATATAAAAAAAATCACAAATTTAATAGATCTGTATTTATAAATATATAACAAACAAAATTTTGGTAATCCATTTAAAGTTACTACCTTATTTAGATATATAATTTTCATTAAAACACACCTTCTTAAAATTATATATTTAATTTAGAAGTTAATTAAAAAAATATTATAATTTAAATTTGATAAAATAAAATAAAATTATAAAATACACACATTAAAAATTTTATATAATTAATTTCGTAGTTTTTTATAAGGTTTGTTTGTTGTTGAAAATTACAATTTTTTAAAAAATTAATATATTTAAGATTTTATATTAAGTAGAAATATCCTAAATGATTTCAAAAAAAAAATAATAATTGAAATATTGATTTATAGAAAAAAATCATTTTAATATATAATTTGTTCTTATAAGTCCAATTTTTGACATTTTTAGTACTCAATTAAAATGTTATTTTAATAAAAATGGTTTTCTGTATTTTCTTCAAATCAAGTATCTTCATGTTGAAATTTAGTTTTAGCATGACATGAAATAAAAAACCCATTTTTTAAAAATAATAGAATTTATTTAATGTGAATTGATAATTTTAATAACTATTTATAACTTTGAAATTAAATATTCAAACACACTTTTCTTAAAAACGTTTTTTACATGAATATATTTTTTTCATTTAAAATTAACATTTCACACCTTTATAAATTTTATTTGATAAAATTATTTTCACATTTTAAATAAGGTGAATAAAATTAGTTTAGAGGTTATATAATAATATTTTTCATTAAAATTAATTAATAAGGTTAAAAAATACCAAGGTAAAAGTAAAGTAGGTTGAAAGTTAAAAAGTTAAAAATGCCCTAAAATATTCAAGATCTATCATAAATGGGTTTTTAAGTTGAGATGTAATCAATAATAACAATACCCACATTTTTTATTTTTTTTGTTTGTTCACCATGAATCATAACATTACATTGTTGAAACCATAAGGGCTACTCCCAAAACCACTCTTCTTGTAACACCCTGATATTTTGGGATATAATTTTTTTGAATTATTTTAATCTTTTGATATTTTTAATGTCATGAAGTTATAAAAATAGTTTTTCACTAAGTAAAAATAATTCATTTCACATGGAACTGACATAGCATATATTACACACAACACTGAATTATCGTACGTTACATGTAACAACAAAGTTAGCATACATTTCATGCAATATTGACCTTCCTCGATGGCTTTCATAACACACAAGACCAACTATTACCTAACTATAATATATTATTAAAAATATTATTATAATTACATATAACATAGACTTTAAGATGATGGAAATTAATATTATTAAATAAATTATGAATATATATTGTTTACACTAATATAAGATGAATTCATATGATACCAATTAATTAAAAATGAATATCAAAACCGATTGAATATTAAAAAAATATTATTATTGTCACATAGCTGTTTTAGATGATTAAATTAAATTAATTAAAATTATTGAGTAATATTAATTTAATAAATATAATATATATGAAACAATATATTTTTTATATTCATCCAATATATTAGATAGACATAATATAAGAACAAACCCAATTTTATGCTTGAAACCTTATAATTTTATTAAGGTATTTTTACCACCATTAATGGTGAACCCATTTTAAATAAAAATTTTATAAATTTTGTATATAAAATATTTCTAAATAAACATTATCTTTGTAAGATAAACATAAAAATTATGTTAGCATAAATTTTTTGAATTTTTATGCAAGGTTTCATCTTTTAATGAATAGTTAAACATACTAGATTTTATTTCAAAACTGTGTTTTCATCTAATTTGTTTATAAATTTCAGCTATATTTTAATTAGTTTGATAGTTTAGTTAGATAATATTTTTATATATTAATCAAATTTAGTTCATTGTAATCAATTCTACATTGAATTTGGATATAAAAACTTAGTAATCTTTTGGACATTTTTACGTTAAAAACCCACAATGTTATCCCATCAGTAGGGTTAATTTTAAATTAACTTCTGCCACTTATACAATTAGAATTTGGAAAAATTGATTCCATATTTTTAATAAGCATGATTTATTATGTCTAATATAGTCAAATTTTTTTCTGACCAAAAATATTAGTGAAATTGATAAAAATTAATTACATAGGTTAAGAGAAAAATAAGGTAAATAAAGTACTAAACCATAAATATAATACCCAAAAAGACCTATAAAGTTATCCAACACCCATTTAATAGACACTATTAGGCCATGCACCTTCCATTTTTCAGTGTTTTTGTTTTTTTATGAATTTTTTTAGGTAAAAATGTGGGTATACCTAACTTGTTTTCAAAAATGTCAAGTGTGTCCTTTCCCTTCCCTATAAAAGGACACCACTTCTACCCACTTACTCACACCTATAAAGCCCATTGTATCACCCAAAATCTGATATAATAATATCCCAACTTCCCTCCCTTCCTCATATAACCCATACCTTGGGAATAAGGAAACTCAAGGAACCCTTTTAGCATAAACTAAATGGAGTTACCCGATTAAGAGGTTGTGTCTTCTCTCAAGATCCTTTCCTTTATTTTCCTTATCTACCCCCTCCATTTTCTTTATTCAATTCTTATATGAAAAAATCAGTATCCTCAATATACTAGTTCTTTTTTACGGTATCGGTTCTACCTATACATACGCACACCTCCATCTAATGGGAAACTAATATATTGTTTTTGTGTATGGTGAACTACTGCCTCACAAAATGATGATTATTCATCTTTTCATTACCATATACCATGGTGTCCATTATGATAGAAACTCTATTAATATATTTCATATATTTTATTTATTATTTCATTAATATTTTATTTTATTTTTACTACAAATAACTTTTTACTTTTAATTTGGTGTTAATATGATAATTCCATTTGAGGATTTGTGGACTAACACCCCCTAAAAGAGATATGATTTGTTTATACATTATAATTATTGTATTAAGGGTGGTTTTATTGAATATATAAGATATATATACTTATAATAATCTATATAATAAAATAAAACCTCTCCCTCTATTTTATTCACACCTATAAATACTTTTTTCTTGGAAAAAATAATAACTATTTCTTCTCCCAAAATCCTTACATTCATCCTAGAAGCCTTTTGGCATAAACCAATAGGAGTTACCCAATTAAGAGGTGGCACCTTATCTCAAACTCCTTTCCTTTATTTCTATTCTACACCCCTACACTCACTTTATTATATTATTTTATGAAAACAAAAATATCATAAATATAATATGATGTTGTTATTCTAAGGGTTAGACCTACACTTACACACACCTCTATCTAATGGATATCAAACATATTGTTTCTGTGTAAGGTGTACTATTTCCTTATGAAATAATGATTGTTCATTTTTCCTTTAACATAAATCATGGTGGCCATTATGATGGGAAATATTTGTATATATGTTATATATAATATTTATTATGAATTTATGTTTTTTTATTCCATTTTACAACAAATACCTTTTTACTTTCCATTTGGTGTTAATACGATAATCTCGTTTGGGTAAGTGTAGACTACTGCCCCCTTAAATCGATGTAATTTGTTCACAAACTATATGGAATGTATTAAGGATTGGTTTAGTGAAATTATGTGATATAATAATGCTACTATAATAATGATATATATATACATATATATGTGTGTGTGTGTCATTTATATACATTCTTTTAATATGACAATTAAAATAGAAACAACGCACATGCATACATACGGCTTACCGTCTCCATGAATGGTGTATTCCATCTCATACTTATTTATTCTATATATTATTATAATATAAATATACTAGAGATACATGATATTTATATCATTATTTTCAATATGTAATCATGATATAATTATAAGGACCAACGATATAACAAATTAATACACATGCGATAAACAAAGTGAATATTACCCGAAATGAAACCTTAACATAGGATCATTAAAAAATGAGTAATATAAGGTCATAATAAAAATATTTTTGGTATTAGATATAATAATATTATTCTGTAAAACATTTATAATAAAATTATATTTATTATAAATTAATCTTGTATGAGCATAAATAGACTCAAGATACAAGGTAAGGGGATTTCATCTCACTTTTTTATTTTTTTGAGATACATGCTATGTTCTTTACATTTTCCTTCTATATGGAGTATTCACTTACCATGATTGTATGATATTTATATTATACATAATTTCATGGGTATTCACATATCCGTTTTATGACCTTTATTTCATGGTGTTTATATTTCAAAAGGTACCAAATCGGTGAAATAGTTTTGTCTCAATTTTCCTTCTTTGAGACCCATGTTTTATTATATAACAAACCTCTCTTTAGAGGTGTATATACATCCATTTTATATGTTATGTCATGAATTTCTTTCTTTTAATGATATTTTATTTTTCATGTAATTTTCTTTTCAAACATGTAAGAGTATGATCTCAAGTTACCAAGTTATAATAGTTTATTTAGAAAATCTCAACATTTTTCAAGACTATTTATGTTTATGCTTCCTTTAATGAAATTTTATGATCTATCATGCAATAAAATTCATGAATTTTATCATCCTATTTTTATTAATGATTTTTTCATATGTTGGTATCATTTCTTCAACTTCTTGGTACATAAGATAGTTAAGAAAGTGTTTTTAAGAAAGCCCGACATTACCCTCTCTTCGGTCAGAATTTTTATTCCTTCAAAACCATGTTTTCTAAAAATGGTTTCAATGAATATTATCCAAAAATATTTAAATGAAATTTTTACACTTTTTTTCTATTACCAATCTCTTCAAAGAAATATCCATTTTTCTTTCTGAAAAATTAATTTTTCTGTCCTTTTTACCCTGAAAAAGAAATGATCTATTTTACCTCATACAACATGTATAGATTTACCTACCATCATTTATTTGAATAATCCTTTTAATTTTTAAAAAGATAATTTTTAACAAAAAAAATTAAAAGTGATTTTAAATGGAAATTATTTTCAAAACAATTTAAAGACTTATTTTTATGTTTTCAAATTATTTTCAATGAAATGGTTTTTAATAAATTTTCAATTGACTTTTATATTTTTTCATGTAAAAAGGTTTTCAAAACATTTTCATGCTTTCTTCATACATTTTCAAAGTATTTTCAATGAAATTGGTTTCAAAAAATTTTGAATATTTCTTTATAAGTTTCTAAAGTTTTTTCAAAGTTAATGTTTTTTAAAATATTTTAAAGCCTACTTTATAAGTTTTCAAGGAAAAAGTTTTCAAAAATGATTTCAAGTATTATTTGTATGTTTTGAAGGTATTTTAAAAGAAAATGATTTTCAAATGATTTTATGTATTAAAAGTATTTTTAAAAGAATAAAGGGTATTTTCCTAAAGAAATGTTTTTTAAATATTTTCCAAAATTATTTTCTATCTAATATGACATCTATTGATGTTAGTCATTACCTTTTAGGAAATTATCTGAATGTTACATTATTATTCTTTCTATGAATGGGTTACACTTAATGTCAGGATATTTATGAAACTCGTTTCTCTTTCATGGGTTATAATATTATAAAACCCAATTTTTTGATGGGTTATGTTTATGATGAAATGATTATTAAATCTATATTTTTTTCAAAAGATATGATATGATTACATGTTTATAATACCCATTTCATTTAATGGGTTATGATATAATTATTTATGATATTGTGGAATATGTATGTATGATTTCATTATGAGATGGGTGGGACTTATATCACCCTCTAATGAATTGGGTAAATATTTAAATCTCATGAGATATACTAAAATAGTATTTTTAATTAACATTAACTACTAATATGGCCATAGGAGTGAACCATGACTACCAATATCTTATAAATAGGGAACTCATGCTACTAATATGTCCTTGGGCATGAATAATGACTACCAAGATGGTATGGGGAGTGAACACGTACTACCAATATGGTCTTGGAAGGGATTCCTTGTCTATTAAAGAAATAAAACTATATTCTTATCTATTTTCCATGATTAAATATTTTATTACTATGTTATTATTTCATGGTATATGTTCTTTATTTCTGTATGATTCATATCTTATTAACTACCATGATTTATACCATGATTCATGTTTATGATCTTTAACATGCAGGGTATGATCTTCTATTTTCATTATCATGTTCTCATTCCCTTATTCTCATGATTATGTTAACATGTCTTCCTTGTTTACCCTTACTGAGAATCTCAGATAACCCATTTTCATGTTTCCTTCCCTAGGTTATGAAGATATTTTTTTTATGTTATTCCTAAGTGGGTTGATAATCTTGGAGAACAAAGTGGGAGATAATGTAACTTTCCCATGTACCATTTTTTACATTTCCATGTTTCCAAAGGCATTGGACCAAATATAGTCTTTTGGAATTTATTTATATAATGTTTAAGTATTTCAAAAATGTTATGTAATGTTAATTTTTTAAAAAGTGAGGGTCACTAAAGTTAGTATCATAGAAAATGTATATTTAACCTTAGGAAGCTAGGATGATAAATTTTTTGTGATATATCTAGGTATATTTCTAAGTATATGTCTAGGGCATCTCTTTAACGATACATATATGGATGAGTTAATGATTAGGAAAATGTCCTAGAATTTTGGTAAAGGATAGAGTGGGTGGTTTACTTGAAGTACATCCATGTCTAGAAATTACAAGTAGATATGGCTCTAGAATATATTTACCTAGGTGTAAAAACTCCAACAATATGTTTCAAGCTTGACTTTGGGTAATCTGGTACACGAAAATGGGTCTTACTTCACACTCGGTTTGACACTCCTGGGGGATATTCTTTGGAAATTCAAAAACACTTTATAAACCATTTTGAAGGATTTAAATATAATTTGGATACAAATAACATAGTATGAACCTATTATTTCATATATTAAGGAAGGTTTAATGATTTAGATATCATGTATGTAATTCTTTTCATGACTATGTGGTTTTTTACTATGATATTAAATACTTACACTATGCTTTAGGTTTTTGTCAATGGTGGGAACTAAAAGGAATTGAATTAATGTTGAATTTTATGGATGATTTTCTACTAAGAATTCAAGTTGGATGATCATTACAATGAATTATGTTGTGATCATGCCTAATCATTTTTCATAGAACATGATTAATAACATGTACCTTAACCAACTCTTGAACTCTCCAAGGTATATAAAGAATGATTTTTCTGAGAGTAAGGTTAATGTATACCATAGAGGAAAGAAGATTTTTTTCCTTTATGTTAAGAATGTGAAAATAATTACCTAAGTGAATGTAATATAGGGACAAGAAGATGTTTTTATTGTGGTAAATAAGGACACCAAGAAACTGACTGAAAGGGAAAAATAAAGTGTTTAATTAATGAAATTGATGAAAATATTGTCCTCCCTAATACACAATCAAAGGTTAAGGGTTTATGTGTGGAGAAAATGGTCATTATGCAACCCAATGTCCAAAGAAGAAAGTTCCTGAAGATAATCGTCAAGGTGGTGTGAGTAATAGTTCCATTGTAGATGATAACAAGATTACAGATGAAATGTGAAATTAAAGAAGTATTATGTAATTGGATGAGGTGGAATTTTTAATTGATTAAGGATGATGTAATTGATTTTTTTGGATACAAAAGTTGTAGATAATGAAATATACAAGGTTTTTTCTACTTGTGTTTTTTTACTTCATATTTAAAAGTTTATGTTGAAAATTCCTGATGGAATGGTGAAGTGATTTAAGGATAATGTGATATTTTGACTAAGGGAAGGTAACACATAATATTTTTTTGTTTTAAGATAATTTTGTATAGATAAATATATGTGGGGTATGGATAAGTAAATTGGACAGTACTGATTACCTTGGAACTAAGTATGGACTTGTTGATTTATGGTTTATGATAGCATGAGGAAGTTTAAATCATTTTTGGATTTAAGGAATATATCAAATATACTTTTAAATAAGGAATAATGTGTGTTTTCAAAAATTATTTATGGTAATTTGGGTTATTATCATGTTTCAAGACAATATATGATGTGGTTATTCACATGTTTGGAATGTGAAAACCAATAGATTATTTTTAATATACATGGGAATAAATTTTAAGATGCTTTTGTGAATATTTTTATAATTTTTTGGATTTTCACCTTTGATAAGTATTATAAGGTTAACCATTCATGAAAATTTTATGTTAAACTTAAAAGGAAGTATTTAGGCACTAATTTTGTATTGAAAACCTTGGTTAAAAGGATATTTAGTGATTAACCTTACCTCAATAATTTTCATCTTATATACTTTTCAAATTATATTAGTGTGGTTTCAGAAAATAATATCATGTATGTCGGGTGCCAGCCAATCATGTCCTATAAGGTCGTGGGTCTTGAAAACATTACCGAAGGATGATAAGGGTTTCACACCTACCACTAGCCTACATGATGTCCCAGTTAATGTATATTTATTTTGTATGAATTAATATTTATGATAAAACAATAGAGTTACTTTTTATGATTAACCATGTTGATTTTTTTTATAGTCAGAGATAAATAGTTATACTTTTCATTATTTTATAGGACTTAGGATCTGAAAAAAGTGTATTTTAGTGCTTTGGGTATCAAAGATAATTTTTGTACATCTATTTCATAAAGTAATGGATGAATTTTAAATAAATAAAAGCACAACTGAAGAATGAAATTTTTTTATAGAAACATATCATGTAAGTATACGTCCTTATATTCTTAGTCAGTATAATAATTACTCAAAGATAAGATAATTATAAAAAAAATGTGTTGACCAAATACCTTGAATTTTGTTGAACCAATGGCCTAAAAAATCATCATAGATTTATGAATTTGAGGCCCTAATATTTTCTTTAATCATTTACTTGTTTTTTATTTATGACTTCAATCACTCCCTATAAATATTTACGCTTTTCCTCCATGTCCAATATTCACATCCAAACTATGTTCTCCTATGTGGAAACCTTGTTATATGTTACTTTGGGTAACCATTATGTTTCCACATTTCCCATTTTTAAGGGAAGTTTTAGTATCAATTTTTATGATGTGGGTTTTTATGATTTAAGATTTAAATTATTAAACCTTTTGTAACCCAAATAAATTTTGAGAGTGAAATTCATTTTATCGTAGGTATAATTTAACACATTGATATTTTGTGAAATGTTTTTTTCGAATTAATTTAATCTTTTGATATTTTTCATTTCACAAAACACTAAAAATTATTTTCACCAAGTATAACATTATTTTCACATGGAATTGTACTGGAATATGTTACACAAAACACTAACTTGGATTATTTTTCATGGAACAACATGGTTATCATACATTATGAGCAATATTGACCTTCCTCAATGGCTTGTGTAACACGCAAGACTGAGTTTCACCTAACTATAATATATTATTAAAAATATTATTATAATGAGATATAACCTTGCTATTAAGTTGATGGATATAAATATTGTTAAAATAAATTATGAAAATATGTGGTTTACACAAATATAATATGAATTCATATTTTACCAATTAATTAGAAATGAATATGAAAATCGATTGAATATAAGGAAAATATTATTATGTTCACAAAGCTATTTTAACATTATAAATTAAATTTATCAAAATTACTTAGAAATATTAATGTAATACATATTATATATATCCAAAAAAATATTTTTAATATTCATCCAATAGATTTTATATACATAAGATAAGAACAAACCCAATTTTATGCTTTAAAACAATATTTTTATTAAGCCATTTTTACCACCTTTAATGGCGAACCCATTTCAAATAAGATTTTTATAAATTTTATAAATTTTATATTTCCAAATAAACTTTATCATTGGAAGTTTAAAATAAAAAATATTTTATGATAAATTATTGGTATTTTTATGTAACGTTTCATCTTTTAATGAATAGTTAAAATATTGGATTTTAATTCAAAAATTCATTTTCATCTAAATTTATTATAAAGTTAAATTATATTTTTAATTGGTTTTACTATTTAGTTATATAATAATTTAATAAATTAATAAAATTTAGATAATTGGAACCATTTACACATTAAAATTGGATATAAAAACGTAGAAAAGTTTTGGAAGTTTTTATGTTATAAACGCAGAGTGTTGTCTCATTAGTGGTATTAATTTTAAATTAATTTTTTCCACTTATGTGATTAGAATTTGAAAAATGGTTTAATTATTTGGAATAAAAATAATTTTCAATTCATAATAAGTTAAAATTACATTTTGAAGAAAAATATTATTGAAGATGATTAAAATTAATTACATCTGCTAAGATTAAAATTAGGTTAATAAAGTACGAAACTATAAATATAAGACCCAAAAAAATCTAGAAAATTTTCCAACACCCCTTTTATAGACATTATTCATCCATTAAACTTCTATTATTTAGTTTTATTGGTTTATTATTACTTTTTTTTGGTAAAAACGTGGGTACACCTACCTTGTTTTCAAAAATGCCAAGTGTGTGCTTTCCCTTCCCTATAAAAGAACACCGCATATACCCACTTACTCACACCTATAATTCCCCATGGGTCACCCAAAAATCTTTTTATATAAGCTCCAAACATCCCTATATTCCTTTAATAATATTTAACTTGGGATGAACGAAACCCAAGGAATCCTTTTGGAACAAACCAAAAGAAGTTATCCGATTAAGAGGTAACGTCTTCTCTCAAGCTCCTTTCATTTATTTTTATTTTCCACCACATTCACTAAATTTATTCCATTATTGTGTGAAACAAATAGTATCATAAATATACTAACATTTTTTAATGTTATTTTTTCAACCTAAACTTATACACACCTCCATCTAATGGTTAACAAACATACTTTTTCTGTGTACGATGAACTACTACCTCAAGAAATGATGATTGCTCATTTTTTATTACCACCTACCATAGTGGAAATTATGATGGAAAATATATTTATATATGTAATATATTATATTTATTATTTATTTAATCTTATTTATTAGTTTTACAACAAATATATTTTTATTTTTAATTTGGTGTTAATATGATAATTCTTTTTGAGGAAGTGTGGACTACCGCCACCTCAAAGTGATATGATTCATTCATACACTAGATTGATTATATTAAGGATGGTTTTAGTGAATATATAAGACATATATGATGTCATAAATATAATATAATAGTTATATGTATATATATATATATAATTATATGTCATTTTCTTTTTTACTTGCAATAAAACAATTGAAACGGAAACAGCGTTCATGCGTACGTACAACTTACTGTCTCCATGAATAGTGTATTCAATTCCATACTTTTTTATGATATAGATTACTAAAATATAAATATAATGGATATATAAGATATTTATATTATGATTGAAATTATAAAAATCATGATATAAGTATAAAGACCAATGGAATAACAAATTAAGACACATGTAAAGAACAGAGAGAATATTACCCAAAGTGAAACCTTAACATAGGACCGTGAACAAGCGGGTAATATAAGGTAATAATAAAACTGTAATGACCCAAAGTTTCATTAATAGAAAATACCTCTTGATCCAGTTAAATGTTTCTTTATGAAAAATGTTTTTTAAAAGATGTCAACTTCTTTAGTTTTACATTAAGATTTGTGACCGTTACTTTTATAGCTGTTAAACAGTGATCATCTGAGTAGTATAAATATAAGGCTTTAACGAACCCATTTCTACTCAGACAAAGGAAGCAATGGCCTCATCCAGTAGAATTTCCCCTTACGAAGCCCATTTTTTGGAGCTCGGAAAAGAGGTGGCGTCTTTGGGCTTTGCCCTTGACCAAGCCCAAGCTGAGCTTCATCAAGTCAAGCTCGAATGTGATCGTCTACGGGAAAAGTGGAAGTTGATTGAAATTACCACTCGAGCGATGTTATCTGAGCCGCCCCAAGAGTCTGTCACCATCGCACACCTTACCCTTAGGTCTTATGCGGCTATTTTAAGGGTTTATGTAACAAATAAGTAGCACCATGTTCATGTACATTATTTTTTGTATATAATAATTAATATAATTTCTAGTCATTTTTTATACATTGTAATTAGTTTTTAAAGTACAAATGGTGTTTTTAGTTATTATTTAATTAAGAATTATATTTTATTAAATTAAAGGGTTTTTGAATTAAATAATATTTTAATAAAATATTATTATTAATATTAAATTAATTTTTTATTAAGTATAAATGATCTTATAATTTTATTAATGCAATTAAAATTTTTATTAAGGTTTGAAAGCCATTTCTGTCAAAACCCGTGAATTTTTTTATAAAAGTCGGTTTTTATTTTAAAAGTGAAAATTAACATATTTAGAAAATTATTTAGATAAAATAAATATTATTTTTGGAATCAGGATGTCGAAATTATCCAATGGTGAATTTTTCATAATTTTCTGAGACAGTGAAATTTTTGGGTAAAAATTAAATACCATTTAAATATATAATGTGTTTATGACATCATAATGACCCAATGGTGATGTAATAAAATTACATAATCCTTATGTTCGGACAATATGTGTTTTATCATTAAAATAATGAGGTTTTGGGTTTGTTTGACATACTTTTCAAAGCATTAATGGAGCCCTCAAGACTTATTCAACACTTTTCCTTTTTAAATTAATTTCTATGGGAGTGTGACTCACCTCCACATAAGCAACCCTAATTTTTTAATAAGTTCGGAACTTGGACATGTAAAATATTGTTTTCCTCTTTACTTTTCCAGAAACCATGGGAAAATACCATGGGATGGTTTGTGGTTTGGATTATTTTAATATAAGGGGTCCCAAACCTAAATAATAAAGAATTCCCTCACCTTTCCTATATAAACCCACCCAAGCTCCCACTTCCTCCTCACTCAAAGCCCTTGGAGTTCGTCCAACCTCTTACCTACTCTCTCTATAATCCTCTCAAGGTGACCCAAGCTCCCAAGAATCCTCTCACAAGCCTCTCTCTAGCCTTTGGAAGCACACTTCCAAGTAAGGGTTTTTTCTTCCTTTCTCATTTTTGTCAATTTTCATTTAAGTTGTATTGCCCTTTTAATTTCAATTATGAATGTTGGGGTATGGTTTTGCACCTCCCCCATACTGCCCTCTTATTTTTTGAATGATGGGAGAACCCTTTCTCTCTCATTAAATGCCTCCCATGTACACCTGTTACTATGCCGAAATTCTGAAAGGAACTTCTCTCTCTTCTTTTACATTCAAGCAATACTTTTGTATCATGAATTTAAACTCCATTTCAATTGTTGGGACATGTATATATATGACCTACTTAATGTCCATTACATGTAAATATGATGAGGAACAACTTTCTCTCTCATCAACCTTTTTTATGAGTTCTTATGTCACACTGTTACGCTGACGAAATCGCACCGATTTTCTAAGCCAATGTCATTGTGTAGTGAATATCATGCCCATTTCTCCATCAAGGGTATTCACCTTTATGCACATTTACTTATTGATTGTAAAGTTTCATATATGAATTACACATTCCTTTATCGTGGAATAAATTATTATGTTTTATGAATCCATGTTTTATTATCCATGTGGCACACTTATGCATGAAATGAAATGTTTAAGAAGGGTGCGCCCTGATAGCGCTCCAATGCATTGGGTAAAGTATAGTATCATGATACGTCATGTGTAATGAGTGTTGACTCATGCTAATTCAAGTGCAACGAGGGTTTACTCGTGCTTCAAGTGCAATGAGGGTTTACTCATGCTCCATGTGCAATGAGCCTTGGCTCATGCTAATTCAATGTTAAGTGTTGTTGCCACATTTCCATGTTATGGTTATCATGCTTTATCATGCCTTTATGTTCATGTTACTCTAATGATCTATTTATGTTACTATTGCCTAACATGTATTGTACTCCTCATGTTATTCATTGTGTACTCCCTTACTGGGCTTTATAGCTCACCCTTTTCTTATGCATGTCCTCAGGTTATCCCATGCAATGCTAAGTACGAAAGAATGTAGTGGTCATGTAAAGGAAGTTTTCAATAAAGATGTTGTATTTCAAGTTTAAAGTTTTTATGTAATTATCCTAAGCCCCAAAGACACTAAACCTCTCGATCTTATTTGTTGTATCAAGTGAAGTTTTATGTAATAAAGCATGCTTAAGTTGTTATAAAAAGCAGGGTTGTCATAGTTGGTATCAGAGGATAGGTTTAGTTATTTTTGGGGTTAGGAAACCCTAGTAAAGCCTTAGATACAAGACTAATCATAATAAAAACATCCCTAAGTTTTGGTAAATACTAAGTAAGTGGTTTATCAAACAAATGCATCCCTGTCTGGATACGAGCAGGTAGAGGCGGCTCTGGCACAGATGTATCATAGGGGTAAAACCCGAAAACACCGCTTTGAGCTAGACTCGAACGGGAACTGGTGCACGACAACGGGCCTTGCTGTACTCTTGGTTAAGACACTCCCGGGGGATATGTTTTGATAAATTCACAATCTTAGTATGAACCCTTATTATGGGAAAAATGCCCCTAAGAATATATGTTAGATGGAAGATCATGAAAATCCTAGATTGAATCCTATAGACTCATGAGTTAAAGAGATTAAAGTTTATTTATAAGTCATCAAATTTTGTCTTTGTATTACCCTTTATGTGTTACCCCTAACTTTCCTTTTATTCCAGCCAATGGCTGGTAATAGGAGAACTCGGGCTAACAACCGTTGTGAAGATCAGTGTGATGATTGTACTTATGAGATGCCCAATCCAATGGGAGTGGGAATCGTGAACTTTTTCACGCTTCTCTCTCAGCTAACTCAAGTTTTGAATAGAAACACTGGTCAAGAGGAACGTTCAACCCCCCCTAAGAAAGAACAAGTCGCTATCGAGAGCTTCATGAGCCAAAGGCCTCCTACTTTTAGTGGATCATCCGATCCCACGATCGCTGAACAATGGATCAACTCTATTGAAAAGATATTCTCCATCCTCCAATGCTCTAAAAAAGAGAAGGTTCTCCTGGCGGCTTATCGTATGGAGGGTAAAGCTGATCAATGGTGGACGTTGATCAAAAAATACGAAGCCTGAGGAGGAGATCGAGGCTTTTGAATAGAAGGAATTCCGGAAGATGTTTTTTGATAAATATTTTCCACGCACCCTCCGTCTTAAGATGGAAAGGGACTTCCTTTCCCTCAAACATAAAGATGAAGAATCTGTGGGAGCGTATGAGGAAAACTTCACAAGGCTTGCACGATACACTTCCGGCTTTGTCGTTACCCCCGAATGCAAGGTTGACTGCTTCTTTGGTGGGCTGAAGCCTAGCTTGCGGAAAGCATTAGCGATCCGTGACTTCGACAGCTATGAGGAAATTGTTTGATGTGCCCTCAAGGTTGAAATGGAGATCGGAGAATCACAGGGGTATCATGGGGACAAGAAGAGGAAGGTGGACTTCAAGGCTGGTGGTCCGATGGATAAATCCAATGGCGCTAAGAAGTTCCAGCACCCCACTTTCCAAAAGTGTGGAAAGAAGCACCCTGGAAATTGCCTTAGGGGGATGAGAAAATGCTTCAAGTGTGGAAGAGAAGGGCACCTAGCTGTTAACTGTCAGCAAGAAGGACCCGCAGCTACGACAGAGGAGAGGAACGCTCCGTTCGAACCTCAACGCGTTGTTCAATGCTACAAATGCAAAGAACCGGTTCATTTTGCGAACCAGTGCCCTAATCCAAGGGTTATCGGAGGCAACCAGCAACCTCCAAGACAGCAAGGAAGAACTTTTTCCATCACTTCTTCCTAAGTGAACCCCGACAAAGAAGTGGTGACAGGTACGCTAGTTATTCATTCAAGAATAGAAAACGCACTTTTTGATTCAGGTTCTACGCATTCTTTTATATCTCGAATGTTTAGTAGAACAATCCCAGCACCACCACAAACCCTGGAAGTAAAGATGTCGGTGAGTATGGCAAATGGGGAAATCATTTCATCCCATGAATATAAGTACTCCCCTGTTATAATATGTGGATTGAATTTCCCGGTGAACCTCGTCATACTCCCTTTGGTGGAATTTGATGCAATTCTTGGCATGGATTGGCTTTCCTTATATAGAGCCAACATAAATTGTCGGGAGAGGGAAATCACACTCCATATGGAGAATCAACCCCCAATTCTTTACAAGTGTCAGGAGGAAGATGAATCTCCTTTAGCTCCATCATCTCAACCATGGATATTACTGCCTTATGAGAACGCATATCTGGCTCAAATGATTGAGTCCAAGGAAGAAACCACCCTTGAAGAAATGCCTATTGTGAGGGAATTCGGTGAAGTATTTCCCGAGGAACTTCCTGGTCTTCCTCCAAGAAGAGATGTTGAGTTCTCAATTGAACTTAAACCTGGGGAGCTACCAATATTCAAGACTCTATATAGAATGGCTGTTGTTGAGCTTGAAGAGCTGAAGAAACAACTACAGGAGAATCTGGATAAAGGGTTTATACGCCCAAGTGCATCACCATGGGGTGCACCAGTCCTATTCGTCAAGAAGAAGGATGGGTCAATGCGGCTTTGCATCGATTATCGTGAACTTAACAAAATAATGATAAAGAACAAGTATCCTCTCCCAAGAATCGATGACTTGTTTGATCAGCTGCGTGGAGCACAATACTTCTCCAAGGTGGACTTGCGGTCAGGATATTATCAAGTAAGGGTGAAGAAGGAAGATATCCCCAAGAGTGATTTTTGTACAAGGTACGGGCACTATGAATTCATAGTAATGCCTTTTGGACTCACCAATGTTCCAGCAATATTCATGGACTTGATGAATAGAGTCTTTAGAGATTACCTAGACAAATTTGTGGTAGTCTTTATAGATGATATTCTAATATACTCCAAAACCAAGGAGGACCATGAGGAGCATTTAAAAACTGTACTAGAGACTTTGCACAAGGAGAAGCTCTATGCAAAGTACAGAAAGTTTGAGTTTTGGTTGAAGGAAGTCTCATTCTTGGGTCATATCATCACAATCAATGGGATATCTGTGGACCCCTCCAAAACAGATGCAATTGAGGGATGGCCGAGGCCAACATCGGTAACTGATATCCGTAGCTTCTTGGGGTTAGCTAGATGTTATCGACGATTTGTAAGAAATTTCTCACGATTGTCCAACCCTCTTACCAAGCTAACTCGAAAGGGAGTAAAGTTTTATTGGTGTGATGAATGCGAAAAAAGCTTCAAGGGGTTGAAAAGGAGGCTTATCACTACACCCGTGCTCACTTTACCCCCAAGTGGGGAGCTTTTTGTGGTATTCAGTGATGCTTCGAAGAAGGGATTAGGATGTGTGCTGATGCAGAATGATAAAGTGATATCCTATGCCTCAAGGCAGTTGAAAATCCATGAGCGAAACTATCCAACGCATGATCTGGAGTTGGCGGCGGTGATATTTGCCTTGAAAATCTGGCGGCATTATCTCTATGGAGAGAAATGTGAGATATATACTGACCACAAGAGTCTTAAATATATATTCACACAGAAAGAGCTTAATATACGCCAGAGAAGATGGATAGAGCTCATCAAGGATTATGACTGTTCAATACATTACCACCCTGGGAAGGCGAACAAGGTGGCGGATGCCCTAAGTAGAAAGGATCCAGCGATTCTATCAATAATGAGAATTGAAAAGGATCCAATCTTCTTAGACTTGATGAAGATGTATGTGGGAATCATAAAGAAGGGAACATCATCAATCCTTTCACAAATGATTGCTCAACCATCTCTTTTGGAAAGGTTAAAGGATGCTCAAAAGGATGATGTGGGAATCCAAGAAAAAGTGGAAGCTATCAAAAAGGGAAAATCCTCAGAGTTTAATGTTAATGAAGAAGGAATTGTGCGGTTTGGGAAAAGACTATGTGTTCCATCATGTTCGAAGCTGAAGAAGGAACTTTTGGATGACGCACATAGTTCAAATTTCTCTATTCACCCAGGGAGCAAAAAGATGTATCGAGATCTCCGAGAAAACTTTTGGTGGGATAATATGAAGAAGGAGATCATTGAATATACATCAAAGTGCCTGGTGTGTCAGCAAGTGAAGGCAGAGAGGCAGAAGTCTAAGGGGATGATGCAACCATTTCCCATACCAGAATGGAAATGGGAGAACATCACCATGGACTTTGTCACTGGACTTCCAAGGACATCCAAAGGCAACAATGCAATCTGGGTTGTTGTGGATCGTCTTACAAAGACTGCACACTTCATTGCTATTCGAGAGGATTTCTCTTTGGATCAACTGGCACGGATATATATCAGGGATGTGGTACGGTTGCATGGAGTACCACTATCTATTGTTTCTGACCGAGATCCAAGATTCACCTCTAAGTTTTGGAAGAGTCTTCAACAAGATCTGAATACTGAACTGAACTTCAGTACGGCCTATCATCCTCAAACTGATGGCAAATCTGAGCGGACTATCCAAAAACTTGAGGATATGTTGAGAGCGTTCTCAATGGACTTTAAAGGAGGATGGGATCAACATATTCCTCTAGTTGAGTTCTCTTATAATAATAGTTTCCACTCGAGCATCCAAATGGCACCATATGAAGCCCTGCATGGGAAAAGGTGTAGAACACCAGCATGTTGGGATGAGGTTGGTGAACGTAAGCTGCTTGGACCAGAAATGGTCGAAGAAATGGTGGAGAAGGTGAAAACCATTTAGCATCATATCAAGGCAGCCCAAAGTCGACAGAAGAGTTATGCAGATAATCGTCGATGAGACCTTGAGTTTAAAGTCGGAGACATGGTGTTTTTACGCATATCTCCATGGAAGAAGGTCATGAGGTTTGGAAAGAAAGGGAAGTTAAGTCAAAGGTACATCGGCCCCTTCGAGATTCTTGATCGTGTTGGGGTTGTGGCCTATCGACTAGCACTTCCACCTACTATGGCCAAGGTGCATGATGTCTTCCATGTATCCCTCTTAAGGAAGTACATACCAGAACCTTCACATGTACTCTCTTCCGAGGTGGTACAATTAGAAGACGATCTTTCTTATGAGGAGCAACCAGTGAAGATCTTAGATCGTAGAGAAAAAGTTCTACAAAATAAGACAATGCCCCTCGTCAAGATGTTGTGGAGAAACCACAAGTTTGAAGAAGCAACTTGGGAGTCGGAGGATATGATGAAGCTAAGTTACCCACATTTGTTTTAGTGTGGGAAAAGGAAAATTTCGAGGGCGAAATTTCTTAAGGGGGAAATATTGTAACGACCCAAAGTTTCATTAATAGAAAATACCTCTTGATCCAGTTAAATGTTTCTTTATGAAAAAAATTTTTTATAAGATGTCAACTTATTTAGTTGTACGTTAAGATTTGTGACCGTTAATTTTATAGTCGTTGAACAGTGATCATCTGAGTAGTATAAATATAAGGCTTTAACGAACCCATTTCTACTCAGACAAAGGAAGCAATGGCCTCATCCAGTAGAATTGCCCCTTACAAAACCCATTTGTTGGAGCTCGGAAAAGAGGTGGCGTCTTTGGGCTTTTCCCTTGATTAAGCCCAAGCTGAGCTTCATCAAGTCAAGCTCGAACGTGATCGTCTACAGGAAAAGTGGAAGTTGATTGAAATTACCACTCGAGCGATGTTATCCGAGCCGCCCCAAGAGTCTGTCACCATCGCACACCTTACCCTTAGGTCTTATGCGGCTATTTTAAGGGGTTATGTAACAAATAAGTAGCACCATGTTCATGTACATTATTTTTTGTATATAATAATGAATATAATTTCTAGTCATTTTTGATACTTTGTAATTAGTTTTTAAAGTAAAAATGGTGTTTTAGTTATTATTTAATTAAGAGTTATATTTTATTAAATTAAAGGATTTTTGAATTAAATAATATTTTAATAAAATATTATTATTAATATTAAATTAATTTTTTATTAAGTATAAATGATCTTATAATTTTATTAATGCAATTAAATTTTTTATTAAGGTTTGAAAGCCATTTCTGTCAAAATCCGTGAATTTTTTTATAAAAGTCGGTTTTTATTTTAAAAGTGAAAATTAACATATTTATAAAATTATTTAGATAAAATAAATATTATTTTTGGAATCAGGACGTCGAAATTATCCAACGGTGAATTTTTCATAATTTTCTGAGACAGTCAAATTTTTGGGTAAAAATTAAATATCATTTAAATATATAATGTGTTTTATGACATCATAATGACCCAATGGTGATGTAATAAAATAACATAATCCTTATGTTCGGCCAATATGTATTTTATCATTAAAATAATGAGGTTTTGGGTTTGTTTGACTTACTTTTCAAAGCATTAATGGATCCCTCAAGACTTATTCAACACTTTGCCTTTTTAAATTAATTTCCATGGGAGTGTGACTCACCTCCACATAAGAAACCCTAATTTTTTAATAAGTTCGGAACTTGGACTTGTAAAATATTTTTTTCCTCTTTCCTTTTCCAGAAACCATGGGAAAATACCATGGGATGGTTTGTGGTTTGGATTATTTTAATATAAGGGGTCCCAAACCTAAATAATAAAGAATTCCCTCACCTTTCCTATATAAACCCACCCAAGCTCCCACTTCCTCCTTACTCAAATCCCTTGGAGTTCGTCCAACCTCTGCCCTACTCTCTCTAGAATCCTCTCAAGGTGCCCCAATCTCCCAAGAAGCCTCTCACAAGCCTCTCTCTAGCCTTTGGAAGCACACTTCCAAGTAAGGGTTTTTTCTTCCTTTCTCATTTTTGTCAATTTTCCTTTAAGTTGTATTTCCCTTTTAATTTCAATTATGAATGTTGGGGTATGGTTTCTCACCTCCCCCATACTGCCCTCTTATTGTTTGAATGATGGGAGAACCCTTTCTCTCTCATTAAATGCCTCCCATGTACACCTGTTACTATGTCGAAATTCCGAAAGGAACTTCTCTCTCTTCTTTTACATTCAAGCAATACTTTTGTATCATGAATTTAAACTCCATTTAAATTTTTGGGACATGTATATATATGACCTCCTTACTGTCCATTACATGTAAATATGATTAGGAACCCCTTTCTCTCTCATCAACCTTTTTTATGAGTTCTTATGTCACGCCGTTATGCTGCCGAAATCGCACCGATTTTCTAAGCCAATGTCATTGTGTAGTGAATACCATGCCCATTTCTCCATCAAGGGTATTCACCTTTCTGCACATTTACTTATTGATTGTAAAGTTTCATGTATGAATTCCACATTCCTTTATCGTGGAATAAATGATTATGTTTTATGAATCCATGTTTTATGATCCATGTGGAAAACTTATGCATGAAATGAAATGTTTAAGAAGGGTGCGCCCTGATAGCGCTCCAATGCATTGGGTAAAGTATAGTATCATGATATGTCATGTGCAATGAGTGTTGAATCATTCTAATTCAAGTGAAACGAGGGTTTACTCGTGCTTCAAGTGCAATGAGGGTTTACTCATGCTCCATGTGCAATGAGCCTTGGCTCATGCTAATTCAATGTTAAGTGTTGTTGCCACATTTTCATGTTATGGTTATCATGCTTTATCATGCCTTTATGTTCATGTTACTCTAATGATCTATTGATGTTCCTATTGCCTAACATGTATTGTACTCCTCATGTTATTCATTGTGTACTCCCTTACTGGGCTTTATAGCTCACCCTTTTCTTATGCATGTCCTCAGGTTATCCCATGCAATGCTAAGTACGAAGGAATGTAGTGGTCATTTAAAGGAAGTTTTCAATAAAGATGTTTTATTTCAAGTTTAAAGTTTTTATGTAATGATCCTAATCCCCAAATACACTAAACCTCTCGATCTTCTTTGTTGTATCAAGTGAAGTTTTATGTAATAAAGCATGCTTAAGTTGTAATAAAGAGCAGGGTTGTCATAAAAACCATATATAGTATTATGTATAATTATATTCTTATATAAAATATTTATAATAAAATTATATTTATTATAGAGGAATCTTGTACAAGTATTATGTGGTTAAATACACAAGGTGTGATAATTTCATCTCACTTTTTATTTCTGTGAGATACATTCTATGTTTGCCACTTGTTCCTTTTGTGTGGAGTATGTATAGCCCATGATTTTATTATATATATATATATTATAAATTAATTTATGGTTATTAAAATAACCATTTTATGACATTTATTTCATGGTGTTTACATTTCAAAAGTAACCAAATCCATGAAATAATTTTGTCTCAGTTTTCCATCTTTGAGAATTATGTTTTGTTATGCACATAAATTTTCTTTCAAGGTGTATATACATCAATTTTATATGTTATATAATGAATTTAATTATTTTCATGATATTTTAAGTTTAATTTATTTTCATTTTCTTTGATGTAATAGTATGATACCATGTTACCATGTTATAAGAGTTAATTGAGACAATCTCATCGCTTTTCAATATTGTTTATGTTTATGCTTCCTTTGATGAAATATTTTGATCCATCACTCAAGAAAATTAATTAATTTTATTATCCCATATTTATTAATGATTTATTAATATATTTTTACCATTTATTATACTCTTTGTTATACAATATAGTTATAAAATTGTTCATAATAATCCAGACTTTATGCTCTCTTTTGTTGGAAATCTTTGTTCCTTAAAAAACATGTTTTCCAAAAAGGGTTTCCAAGAATATTATCCTATAATAATTAAAATACTTTTTACACTTTATATCATTTATTGGTACCTTCAAATGAATCTTATTTTCACTTTATGAACAATCCCTTTTTCTATTCTTTTTACCATGAAAAAGGAATGTTCTTTTTTACCTCATATGACATGTACAGATTTAACCATTTTCATTTTCTTATGCCTTCTTATCATTTTTAAAAGAATAATTTTCAAAAAAAATGTTTTGGAAAGTTAGTTTCTAGGGAAATTTTTTTCAAAATGTTTTCAAGATTTATTTATATGTTTTTTATGTATTATCAAAGAAATAGTTTTCAAAACATTTTTAAAAATATTTCATATGTTTTCAAGTAAAAAGGTTTTCAAAACATTTTCAATATTTATTTATAAGTTTTTCAATTATTTTAAACAAAATTTTTTTACAAATATTTTCAATATTTCATTATAAGCTTCCAAAGTGATTTAAAATAAAAAGGTTTTAAAAAAAAATTAATCTTATTTTATAAGTTTTCAAGGGAAAATGTTTTGAAAATTATTTTGAGTCTTCTTTATAAGATTTCAATGTATTTTCTAAGTAATTGGTTTTTAAATGGTTTTATGTATTAAAAAGTATTTTTCAAAGAATAAATGATATTTTCCTCATGAAATTATTTTTAAAGATATTTCAATATTATTTTCTATATAATATGACATATGTTGATGTTACTCATGCCCTTTTATAAGATATCTAAGGGTTCCATTCATATTATTTGTTTTAATGGGTTATGCTTAATGTCATGGTATTTAAGAAACTCATTTCTCTTTAATGTGGTATAATATTTTTAAAAACAACTTCTTTTCACAGGTTATTTTTCTGATGAAATGATTATGAAACCTTCCTTTTTCCATAGTTTATGATATGATTACATGTTTATAATACCCATTTAATTTCATGTGTTATGATATGATTATTTATGATACTATGGCACATGTATGTATTATTTCATTATGATATGGGTGTGACCTATATCTCCCTCCAATGCATTGTGAAAATATTTATATCTCATGAGATATACTAAGATGGTCATGTGAATGAACCTTGATGAATAATATGGACATGGGAGTGAACCATGACTATCGAGATAGTATGAGGAGTGAAATAGTGCTACTCAGATGGCCATGGGAGTGAACCATGACTACAAATATACTATGGGGATTGCACCTATAATACCAATATGGTCATAGTATTGATTCTTTATCTACAATGTAAATCATATTATATGCTTATCTTTTTTTAAAAATTCATTATTTTATTAAAATTTTATGATTTCATGGATTATGTTCTTTATTTCCTTATGATTCATATCTTATAAACTACCAAAATTTATTCCATGATTCTTGTTTATGATCTTTTACATGCAGGGTATGATCTTCTATTTTCATGATTATGTTAACATACCCTTATGATCATGATTATGCTTATATTTCTCCTTTATTTACCTTTACCAATAATCTAAGCTCACCCCTTTTCATGTTTCCTTCCCCAGTTTATGAAGATATATTTTTTTATGTCATGTATAATAGAGGTGATAGTCTTGGAGAATCTAGTGGGAGATAATGTAGCTCTCTCATTTACCAGTTTTTACATTTCAATTTTTTCAAAGGAACTAGATGAAATATGGTCTTTGGGAATCTGTTTATATAATTTTTAAGTATTCCTAAAAAGTAATATAATTTTAATGTTTTGATAATTAAGGGTCATTATGCTTATCTTCACTAAAAAAATTAACATCCCCACCACTTCAATACTCACCTTCACAAATAATTTATCCTTGAAATACATCCAATGTTATACTCATAGAACCCTATCTCATTTCTAGAAGCTTCTATCAAACATTATGTCTCTTATTTCTCCCATTTAAATGGGTTTTTCAAAGATAAAAATGAATCTTTCAAAAAAAGTTAGGCGTATGTGTTGAACGAATCTAGAACAAGGTATCGATTTTTTTACTCAAATTACTCTCTTTGAGAAATATTTTATATTATGTAACTGATTAAATTTATTTTGTGCATATGCTATATATTTTTGATATTATATAATCAATTTCCATTTATAAACTTTAATTGAAGTTTAATTTTAATATCTCTCTTTAATGAGGATTTTATTTAAATGATCTTGAAGTTATAAGGGGTTTTCGTAACCCAAATCATTTCCTTGGTTCAAAATCACACCTATTTGACTATAATTATTCATATATAATTTATTATAACCTATGAATTTTTTTTTTATTTCCACCTTCTTTTCTAGGGAAATCATGTATCACACCGAAGTATTCTTCTTTATGTAATCTATTATTTATAAAAATATATAATTCTCATATTAATAATTCCTATCTATTTTAATGGATTTTTTATTCATATACATTTTTTTCTTTTAGATAATATTCTACATTCTCTATAGATAAATAATATTGTTTTTATCACTTATAATCCTTTTATTTCCCTTTATATTTTTTAAAATAATGGTTTCATTATCCTTTTAATGATGTGGTTTTTCAATAAAGGTGTTTTAAAATATTTAAAAGGCTTTTCTCACCATGATCTTATATTTATCCCTTATACGACACATTTTTACATAAGTTTTATTTCCTATAAGTTTAAATTTATTGTAATTTATTTTTAGGAAATGTCTTTTTATTTTTCTCTTCTTATTTAAAAAATATTTTTTTTAAAATTGACTTGGAAATGACATCATTTTAATTTAATATTAATAAATATTTTCAACGAAACATAATTTTTTATATTTAAATTCCATTTTAAAATGATTTTTCTCTAGTCAATTAATAGTTCATAAAGTTAACTTTATATTATTTTTTTAATACTCTTTTTGGGTTATCGTGTTTTTTTTTAATCAAAATATCTTGTTATTTTATGTGTTTCCATTTGGAAATGTTATGGAACTCATTTTATTTCTATGTGTTATTTGTGATAAGATGTCTGATTTATGTGGTACTCATATGTATGGATGATGACTTATGGGGTCAAATATCCCCATCCAATTAATTTTTTAAGGTTTTATGTCTCATGGGATAATTATGGTAATCATGTAAATAATTACAACTCAAATATGGGAACTAAGTAATGAATGATTGTTCTAATATGTGATTCAGATAGGTATTTCTCATCCACTATGGGGATCAAGTGTTGATGCCTACTCTATTATGAAATTTTTACCTATGATTATATTTTTTACACTTCCTTTTCCAATATTATACAATATTTATAAGTTATACCAAATTTTTATGAGATACCATTTTCTAAAGATGTTCCTCTTTATTGTGTTTTTATTTTATGTTTCGTTTGATATTCATTATATGATTATAATCCATGTTTTTTTAAATTTCTTAGGTATTATATTTCTATACCATGATAATTAATGCTAAATAATGTTTCATGATTTTTTTCTTAAAAACTCATGATCTTTTATCTAATATTCCTTCTGTTCCCATGTTTTCCCTCCTTTTTAGGATCTAACAGTTATTACTAGTTGATATGTTTCCCTTCATGAGAATTTATGCTCATTGTATTCTTATGCTTCCATTTTATTGTAATTAAATATGATTATATAACATGGTATGTGTAGAATATGGATTAAAAGAGCTTAGTTATGGAGAAATTATCACAAGGGTTGTAAAATATGATGTTTAAGTAGTTATTCTCCAAGACAGTGAACCTATTAGTCCATGGGTTGTAAAAAAATTGTGATATTCATTAATTTAACCATGTTATTGACATATTATTTATGTATATTTTACATGGTATTCCATAATGTTTTATTAAAGCTATTGTATTGATAAAAATGATATTTATCACAATTCACATGAAAATAAAATTTTCTAAATTTTTTTCCCAAAGCTAATTTTGAGATGCTTAATCCAAAAATGTTATTCATTTTATCAAATTGAGATTATAAATTGATAAAAATTAATTTTAATATAAGGTCACATAATTCTTAAAAAATATTTATAAACAATATTCCAAAGCATAAAATGTTTTAAAGTGATTAATAATGAATATCATAATGTATTATATTAGTAGTTACTTATTTATATCATACGAACATATACTAATATAACCACTCATAACATCCACATAAGGTATAAGGGTATGATATAAACTAATGGTATTTATGGTTTGTGGTTTAAAAATTATGGTTCTTGTAGTGATCTCAATGAGGTTGAACTTCCCCCACATGTGATTTCACTCATGTTTTACTTATTTATGTTTAGATTCAATTTGGTTTTCGGGAACCCCATATAACACCTCCTCCTTTACAAGATTAAAAAATAAGGAACATAAGGTATAATATTACTAATTTATGTTATTTATATATATTTCTTAATGTATCTACTTATCATTATACTCTATAACTAAAATAGTATATTATAATATTAATATTTAATATTTAAAAATTATAATGTTTCATTTTATTTACTTTTTGTGTCTCAAAGAAGTCATTTGATAATATTTATTCATGGAGGAATATATATACTAAAATCATGGGTTGATACAACCATGATCGTTTTTTAGATATTTATAAATAGTTCTTATATATCTTCATCCACCGTAATTGATTTCCAAAGAAATTGTCATGATTCTTAAGACATCCAAACAACTTTTAATTGATTTTTTAATATCAAAACATTTGGATACACCATATTGAATGTTTATAATGTATTTAAAATTATTGACCTTCTAAATGAATGTTCTCAAATTCAATAAAATGAGGAAATATCATGGAGTTTATTTATACAATATCTATTTAGAACTATTAAAATATAGGGCTCTTATTATCTCTTTTCCATAAAATCCATGTCTAATATAGGTTGTGGATAAATATATAATCTTACCTAAGTATTTAGTAATTCTAAAAACCTATGTTATATAATTAGACAAAATATTATTTGATTTCTTTTAAGATATCTCTCTCTTGTTAATATAGAACTTATTAGATTAATAAATATTAAAAATTTAGTTAAGTTCGTCATTATTGTTTCATTCAATTAAAAATATATGACAGAACATTTTGAAAATGGTTTTATTATTTAATTTTTATTAAATTTAAATATATTTTTCAACTAATTATATGAATTTAAGCGTTATTATGGTTTTTTAAATTGAATGGTAATTTTAATTTTTTTCTATATAATTGGGGTTATTTTTTGAATCGGTATTTTGATCAGAATTATGTGTTTTAGATAATTAAAAAGAGTTGTTTTTTATAAATGTATTAATGTATGGAAGGTGTATCACATTTTTATTTGTGTGTCAAGTTCTTCAGGATGATGTTTAAAATTTTGAAAAAAGGATTTATCCTATTGTATAGTTACACATGATTAATGAAAATAATTCTAGTAAACTATACATAATGGTTTAGCTAAGGGAGTTAGTGCATAGTTAGAGAATGATTTCATAAAAAAGGTTAAAAAATTTCAACTCATGATTTAGGGGGGGTCTTCAGAGTTAGTTTAATGTTTATTAAACCATGGGACCAAATCAATTGAGTGGGTGTATTCCATGACATTACTAATCACACATTTAGAATATGATTTGGAAAACCATGTGGAAGATTTCCAACTGTAAAGATTTTATTAAAAATGGATAATAGAAATCTTACCCCTAAGAAATTTTAACATACCATATCCCCTCTGTTCTCATTCCTTCTTTTTTTCCTAACTAGGTGGGTCATCATAACTATATTCCATAGACTCCCTTGTAAAGGGGTTGCTTTAATGTTGTTTTATCAATGATTAAAGTGATTTATCACTCCCTTTTTTCATTCTTATTTCTTTTTCTTGGTGTGAAATTGAATTGTCTCTAGTTAGGGTTTCATTGATGATTCTATTAGATAATTGTAGAATCATCCCAATATGATGGGTATTTCTCCCATCAGGTCTAGAGGATATCCTATAATGATGATTAAAAACTAATATATTTTATTTAAATGAAGTTATTTTCACTTATAGATTTTTATTTGTTTTTATTAAAATTGATCTAAATTGACCATTGATTTGATTAAATTAATTATGGATTTTGTATGGCCTATTACTGGGTGCATACTAGGAGTTGATGGAACCCCATAGGTCATGGTTTATGTGAGTGGATATGGTCAGTGATATTTTATTCATTTATAAAAATTTAAATAAATTTTATTAATTAATTATAAATTGTAATAAATATTTTTTTTATTTTTTGGCATGAGATATAGCCTCATGTTCATGGGTGATGATCATTTAGACTTAAAATAGTTTGGGATAGAGTATGCATGCTTTTAATAAAAATAAATGACTTCGTGAATGAGGTAGATTATCCATATGCATAACCTTATGGTTTATATAATTTTCATTTTCATTTGATATGTGGCCACACCTCCTGAGAGAGATCAATATTATATATAAAGTTAACAAAATTATAGAACTTAATAAGGTACCATTTAATAAAATGTAAGTGTAATTGGACACTATATACCATTTTACAGTATTTGGTGCCTCATCTTCAAATGGTTGAGGTTTTGATTATTAATATATCTGATGTAATTATTAGACCCTTGAAGGGTATAAATGAAATTAAATTAATGGGATTTATTGACCTAGTAGTATATGAACATAGTGGCCTCCAATTAGATTAGTTTTATGGGATGCAAAAATATACTGATTAGTCCATGAATAGATTTCAGGATTCCTTATATCATTGGGATAGGTTATCGGATAGTGGGGAAAGTGTTACTCCCCCTCTAGTATATGGGTACCTTATTAGGGGTGCTCTAGGTAAGATGTTGGATTGGTTTGGTCTATGAGTACTGACCAATATACATTTAGAAAATAGATGAGAATAATTTTATCTATATAGTGTGATGATAGTATGAATTTTCCTAAGATGTAAGTGGGAACACATTATGATCATGTTGATTCCAAGGGACATTATGCATACTTAGTGACTTTCATGGGACAAAGATATATGAATGAAGTTGAGGGAATCAGGTATAGTGTCTAAGATATATTGTGACATATCATAATATGGTCAGTGCCCCTTTTTTATTTTGACCATAGGGATGGGTAGTGTAGAGGAGATTAAATCATTAGTTTTGGGTGGAAACTTATAACTTTGGAAATGGGGTTGATAGTCTAGGTTGTATGCTTAAGAGGTTATCCTAGGATATGTGGGATGGGTTTTGGTGATGGATAACCCATGTTATTATTATTGAGATAAAATCAATTAGATTATGGAAAGTATATATATATATATATATGATAATATGAAATATTAATAAATATGTGTATCAAACATGAGTTTTTAGTAATCAGAATCGCTGAAGATTTTCTTATATATAGTGTTCAGTCCATATGTTATATGGATACCTAGGATAATCCCTAGGATTTTTTTATTAATTTGGATGACATAGATTCCTATGAAATTATCTAGGATTAGGTTGTTACACCTGATGAATATATATTCCAAGGATACTTTTTAATATCCTATAGTTAGGAATAACGAGAGGTAATGACTGGGATACTACCTATGATTTAGTTTTTATACATATATGGGATTCATTTAAAATAACCTTGGATATATTGCACAAACCTGATGTGATGTGATTCCTAGGACACTTCCTTGGATCTAGATTACAATCCTTATATGATGATATGGAAATGATACTTCCTATGAAATATATTTGAGCCTGGTACTATCTGGGATTCCTAAGATATATCCTAAAATAATGTTTTTACATATAAAATGAATCCAAGTTATCCTGGGGTAGGATATCTCTTCTCTCAGATGAATATGTACATTCTTAAGAGCACTATTTTAATATAATAAACATATATTATTGGTACCAAGTGTCACCATACAACCTAAGGGGAAAGGGTGGTTATTTAATCGAATTTCCAATGTTATTTTTTAATTTTCATTAGCATATCAATTTTTGATAAAATTATTTACCTATTACATTATAGAACATATTATAGGATCCCTACTGAGTTATAATCACAGCCTTCTTAGGATGATATGTAATTTTAATAACTGATAACACATCACTATTTATAGGTTTATGTAGGGAAGATTTCGAGTGTTTACTAATCTAGTTGGAGAAACTCTAACTAGATTTATCTACTGGGATGTGGAGATTCTCAGGGATAGTAGTAGAGACACATTAAATTTTAATTCATTTTTTTATATTTTATTTACCCAATGGGATATTAGTTGGGATTTATTCATGTATGGTTCCACATTCCATTTGTTATATTATGATACGATTTTATTACTTCTATAAACTATGATTATTTATAAGGGTTTTTATGGATATTTTAGATTATTTATAATTATAATATGAGTTTATATTATACCCATTATAACACAATAGAATCTAAATTATAGTTAGTATCCACATGCATAGGGATAGGCACACATGAAGTAATGTAGCAACCACTTGTCTGAAAATTGTTTAGTGATCTGGGGTAGAGAGACATTAAAAAGTGATATGAGTGTGTTTTTATTTTATCTTAATATTTGGGGAGATAGAAACAATTTGATATTGGAATGTTTGAGTTCATGTAATGGACCTAAAACATGTATCTTGTGAACATATTTTTAGGTTTCAATTCCTAGTTATTAAGGATATATGATTATTATTCATCAACATTGTTGACACAAATGAGATATTTATTCAATTTTGATTTATTTATTTAAAATTGATGTATATTATTTTTAGCTCTACTTATATTGGTAAGAGTCATGTTTACATGCATCATTACTAGAATTTAAGACTCATATTATGTTTTAGTCTCTTAAATCATCAAAAAAACATATATAGTATTTTCGTATATAACCTATATATAGTTTTTTCGTATATAACCTTATGGAAGAATTATACTCATCTATATGGTGATATCTTTTCATTGATGAATGTTAATATGGAATATAGAATGGTATATTAAATTAAAATGAAAATGAATTCTCTCTGTGTAAGAGATGTATAGTGACCCCTAATGGGTCTATATAGGCATTGTATGCCTTGATGATCAATCCCTTATGGGAAATTATGTTGTTGGTTTCAATAGAAATTTTTTTTTGTTTATTTAATGTGTCAAAAAAAACAATATGATATTTTCATATAAAACATAATAGATGAATTATTATTAAACAGAAAATAATTCTATATTTTCCTTGAAATGGATCATTATATAGTGATTTTTTTATTTATTGTTGAAATATATCATGACCCACAAACAAGTAGTCAAGCATACAGATGCCTAGTGGAATTAGTGACCTAGTGTGGGTGATGATTTGGAATGTGATTCCTAATATGTATTTTTATATGAGAGACCAAAATGGATGTATAGGCATGTGAGTTTCCATTTGATGATTCCAATGGGAGAAAGGATGTTACTCTGTGCATGGAGACCTAAATGAGACATGGTTTATTGGCTAGGCGAGAGAGCACAGTGTTGTTTGGATGTGTCTCGGGATATTGGTGATATGGTATTATGAATCACTAATTTGATATTTTACTAATATTTGTGGGATTAGTATAACATATGAGGGAAACTATGAATGGGGTTATCCTCAACCTATGAGTTCCCATATAAATGAAGAAATTGGGTAGATTCTTTGGATTGTGATATTAGTAAAAAAATGACGCAAGTAGGTATATCATATAGGAATGGAGATTACATGGGAATTATTGACATAAATAACATGAGGTGTTATAGTATTGAGACTATGTTTTAAAGGGTAGTATTATTGGGATACATCACTCTATTGATTTTGGATACACTTTCAATAGTGAAATGAGAGAATGTTAAACACTTTTAGTTCCGAGATGAAACCCAGGTGGTGGTTGATCATGTGATTAAATATGGGATAGTATAGATATTAGTATTTTTTGGGAGGTAATGCTTGAGGTGATTAAGATTAGATAGGATTGAAAATTTGTGGTGCATGATCATTTGTTAGGTTCATAATCCTAGGCTTGATGATTTTTTACTCATGTGATCCTAACTCAAGTTAATCTATAAGGTTTTATTGGAGTGTAGAACCATTTATTTTCAAGATATCACGGTGGAATGTGATCATTTTATGTGGTTACCATTGATTATAGATTAGTGATATATCATTTCTAGGAAGAGTACTGATTTATTTGATAAAATATAAGGTTGGAACAGGGGTATCAGTCATGAATGGGATGGGTCTCTTGATATGATGAAGAAAAAATGTATGGATGGTGTTAGAGGTTGGTATTTATATATGATTGTGGACTAATAGATATAACACATGTATGATATGGTAACTTGTTGAGATTATTAACAAGGAGTGTTTTAAATAAATCCATATATTAGAGAGTTCACCATAGGCTATTAGTGGGTGAAATCATATTAATATATGAAATTTCAGTGGATGTCAAGGGTAACATTCCTAGTGAGTTATGATTAGTTATCAATTTATAGTTCAAATTTTTTGATCAGTTATAAGATGTGTGAACATGTCTAGTTATTATTTATAGTAATATATAGAGTATGGGTTGTGGTGGTAAAAACCCCATGTAGATAGGGTCATGGGTGTGATGAGACCAGCCATTGCACTGTTAAGGTGGTATCCAGATACTAGTGTGTTGGTAAATCTTGTATTAACTAAATCCTTATTGAATGTGAGATTTATGATTTTAATTATGTATTTTATGGATTGTATGAATTTCCATTGATCTCAAGGTAATTTTGGATGTGATCAGTGGGTGATGTAAATCAGTTTTGTGTTAGTGATCATTAGTAGAGTAAGTGGGATGATTTGGTTTGTTGAGTATCCTGAAAAAGATATACATCAATATTTAAGTTCATAATTTGGTGTGAGAATGTGGTTGATCATGTGATACCTTCAATATTTAATACTTATTGATCAATATATGAGATTATTTTTCATTGGGTGTAGCTGATTGTTTTTAGAGAAGGTCATCCAGAGGAGGACCAACCAATTTTTTGTATGAAAATGGGTGTTGTTAAATGTAAACATCACTAAGAATATCATTATACCATTGATAATTCATTTTAGTAGGTGATACCATTGATGGGGAGCACTATTTATTGAGATCATCTGTTATGATATGGGTCTTATGATGGGGAGAACTATATTATCAATGAAAAATATATTGATGAAACAATATTTTCTTCAGATATAATAGAATGATTAAGAGAAATCATGGTGTTTAAGTGATAATAATGAGAACTATTTTAGTCTTTTCTTAATGGTTAACCATATGTCTAGAGTTGTCTATAAGAGACTCCTATGGCATTATAAGATTTATTTCATTGAGTTAAACATGAATTGATGGCCTTGATAATTCAGGGTTGATGGTTAATGGGTTGTTAATGAATTTTATTGATGATAAGTGATACATTTGGGAGGTTGTAAAGGCTATAATTTTTTAAATCTTCTTAAATTCATAAGGAATTTAATTATTTGGCTCTAGAGTAGGGGTTGTTTTGAGTATAATGATTCAGAATGTAATTCGGAGAGATAAATCATCTTGAGATGATTTTTTTAGATAGGGATCAAGGTAAAGGTGATATCTTGAGTGATGAGGTGATCTTTTGGAACTTTAGGATGAATTTGTAATTTTAAAAAAAAGTTTTATCCTATTGAAATGTTACCGCACAGTTATAGAAAACCAAACAGACGGGTTTTTATTAACATGTTGGAACATAATTAAAATATAGTTTAAGAAAAACTATGAAAAACAAACAATTAATATTTGATGTGTATATACATATCTGGAACACAGTTTGGTAAACCATGTAGAAAAACCTTGCAAGGGGCTATCTCAAGATAGTTCCAACATCATGGTAGGTGCATAGTTTATAAAATTGTTTGACTATCTGAAATTCATTAATAAGGGAAAATTTTGATTTTAAATCTATAAAATTTTATATCACCCCACATCCCATTCCTCTTCCCTCTCATGTGCTAGACCAGGGAGTTCATCCTCCCCTTCCTCATTTAAATATTTCTTGGATATTTTTTATTTCAAACGTGTATGAAATCTATGTGGTAGTACTAATTTTATTTCAAAAGTCACCGAGGTTCAATGCCATAAATATCTTAGTTAATTTGTTTTAGACACATTAAAACCATCCAAACATGATCAAGGATATTAATAATAATTAATCATGTAATTATGAGCATAATTTATTACTTATGATCATTAATTTATAATGGAATTTTTTGGAGTCATGTTCTTGGGATGTGTTAGATGAGGAAAATTCTAAGGTGGTCAGCACACCATAAATTGTAGAAAAATTCAAAATTTCTTAGGAGTTAAAGTTAGTGAATATCATGGGACACCTTATAAGGGAACATGGAATAATGGTATTTTAGGTTCTCAATGGATACCAGTTACAATCATGTATGTAATGTTTTGAATATAGGGAGGTACTATATCTAAATAGTGAACATTTTTGTATTAATGAAATCAAACTATAGATAAATCCCTAATGTTTAAATTTGATGGATGTTTTTTATGTTGTTAGATATAAATTTAATTATTTAATTCATTAATGATACTTATATTTGAGTATTGTCATATATTTATTCATGGAATTTCATACGATTAGTAATTTAATGGTGTAGAATTTTAGAAACATGTTAATGTGGAACATGGTATAAATAATGATAATGGATTAAAAGAAAGTGTATGGAAGTTTTGTTAAATTAACTAACTATAAAATAATTTTGATCTAATATAATACGTTTAGAATTTGGTTTATGTTATCAGGTGAAGAAAGGATGTATATCTAATGGTAATGTGGTTTGGATTCAACCAACAATGTGATTTGATATGAGTTTAAGATCCCTAATCTGATTTTTACAAATGTCTATGGGTTCAAGAAAATATTTTTTCTATGTGATGGAATTCATTATAATTACTATGAAAAGACCAAGGGTGAATTCATGGAACACCAAAATAATATAGTTTTATATTTCTCTTATCATGTGTTTTAATCCTTGATGGAATTATTTGGTTATCAAGTTCAGCATTTCATCTTGAATATTGAGTATTGTGGATCAGAGTGGGATGTTTTAGTGTGAACGTTCACAACATTATTTTTTGTTTGGTATTCCTATATCAATCAAAGATATATAATGACATACATTATTTTATTCATGTAAGTTTATTGACTAAAAGGGATGCATGAAGATACTTTTCAGGGATGAAAATTTATATGGTTTTGAGATTTTACTAAACTTATAAGGCCCCAGTCTTAAACCTTACTTAATATTGAATTAAATGAATAATTCACATTGAGGATCTGTTCAGGTTTAGAGTTTTAGAGAATTAGGACATAAATATTACATCTCAAAAGATTACAAAGTAGAAACTTTTACTAAGTTTCCATAAAATAAAAACTCTTAAAAAGAAACATGTCTAGTTCCATGTTTTAGGTAGCATGACTTTCCCTTGATCCCATCCCTGACCCTATTCCATGTTAAGTCCTGTGAAAAACATTTCAAAAACTTGGGATGAGCATAAAAAGCTCAATAAAGGATACAAAAAGAATGAAAACTGTTAGTTTTTCAAAACAACAAGTAAACCATGTATACTTTATCAAAGTAATACTTTTCACCTTTTCGAAGTAGTAAAAACTCTTCACTGAATAAAAGATCATTACTTACCCTTTTGTAACCAAAATATTACCATAGAACCCATATAAAGATCACATAACATATAAAGGTAACTTGGGACATAAACATACTTAAGTGGAATAACCATAAGGTCGACTTCCACACATATCACTTAATGGAATATCCATTCGTCCAACTTCTATACATACTTAATGGAATAGCCATACGGCCGACTTCCATACCCAATGCATTGGAGGTTATAACGTAACCACTCATCCTGGTATTCACGGCACCACCCGTCATATGGTTTATCACATAACCACCCGTAAAATGTCCAAGTACCATCATTACACATAAAATATTGAAAATATAAAAATTTCAATAACAACATTTCATTTGAAATCACAATAAGTAATTCCCAGATATTGAATTAATCAATCCATTTTCAAAAACCATTTAAAAGAGATTTTTGAATCAAAGTGTCCCATACCACTTTGAAGTTTTTAATGGAATTATAATTTTAAAACATTAATGTCCATATAAATAAATACTGAAAACCATTTTGAAAACATGGACATTAAAGATAAAGATTTAGAATAATAAATCTTTAAAACATTTAAAACGATATTTTTGTTAAATAGTTTTTTAACAAAATGAGAGACTCTTGAATACAAATAATAGAGGAATAACATTTAATCCTAACTTTATAATATCATGAGAATAAAGGGATTAATGATATAATATGTCAAAGGGCAGTATACACACCATATAAGAGTGAATTGGTGCATAACAACAATGAAGTCTCAAAAGAAATGTAAAATCAGATGAAATCCATTATAAAGAAGGTATCCTTAAATTAAGGATAAATCAATCTCATAATTATGTGTAACAAATATAAATACACCCAATATAAGTGGATATTAAGTGTAAAACAATCAAAGGTTATTCACACATATTCAAAGGATGACATATTCAATAACTACATGTTTAACCCAAAGAAATTGAAATTGGGTTAAGAAGTTCCCTTGGTAAAATTTGACAGCCTAACGGCGTCACATAATATTTTACAAAAAGGGTCGATGAGAGAGATAAATGGGATCTCATCACTTGGACATAAAATTTACATAAATAAGGATATAGAAGAACATATCCCAACATAATAGTTTGTGAATTAAAAGACATAAAAAAATAAGTCTTTTAAAAAAAAGAGGAGGGTGAATGGTTCCCTTACCGACATGGGTATCTTTCGAGACACGCACCCCGTGAAAGAAGGACAATTCAACATTGATGTAAATACTCATAAATGAACGTATATTATACAATGAGTAAAATAATGGGTAGTACATACACCACTCAAAGGAGATTGTGGTAAATTTAGCATAAATCTCACGGATATAAAAGTGAGATGAAAAATCCCTTACGAAAACTCGGCAGCCTAACGGCGCCACTCAAAACTCCAAAAATGGATTGATGAGATAGAATAGGGTCTCTCATCATATGAACATAAAAATTACAGTAAGAGTAATATTAAATAACATCACAATCATAATAAATATGATCTTAAAAGGAATGACATAAAAGAGTGTACTTAAAAAGAAAGAGAGGAGTATGATCCCTTACCTCAGGTCCGACTTGACTCGATCGTTCTTTAATCTCCTGAATAATAAACTTGAGTTAATTTCTACTTCCTTAAGAACCTTTTTCAAGTTCATTATTCCTTTTATATCACTTATTACCATGTCATAAACATTATGTAATCATTTAAGTTAATAATGTTTGTTTTGTCGATATTTGGTTCTTAAGTCGAAAGTGGACTTCTTACAATTACATGTTATTCATGTGGTCTAAGGTTCATTATATCCACAGTTGTATTCATGATTTAGATATCATATATATCATATATATCCAGTATATTCCTGCATTTATAATATTACATAACATTTAGAGTTAAGAAATGAAATGCACTGTTCATGGAGACGGTAAGTTGTACGTACGCATGAACGCTACTTCCATTTCTATTTCATATTTAATGGAATTAAAAAATAATGATTCATAATAGTATTTTAATTCCAGTATGTTATCATATATAATATCATTAAATATATCCTTTATACGTACCACATATGGTATTAACGAATCAAATCACTTTGAGGGGGTGGTAGTCCGCACTTCCTTAAATAAAGATATCGCGTTTACCCATAATGGAAACCATAAAGGTATGCCATAAATGAAAAATACAGAAGATTAAGTAAAACATAAACATATTAGATATCATATATAAATATAGTGTCATCTTAATGGCCACCTTTGAAGGTGTTAGAAGAAAGTTGAACAATCATCGTTTCGAGAGGCAGAAATTCGCCATCCACGGAAACAGTATGTTCTTTAACCATTAGATGTAGGTGTGTGTAAGTGTATCTCGAATCCTTCTTAAAACAACATTCTAGTATATTTAATATACTGTATTTGTTACAAAATAATTGAATCAAAATAGTTTAGGGGGTTGGAGAAGAAAAATAAAACAAAAGGACACAAGTGAAAACATTACCTTTAAATAGGGTAACTTCCTTTGATTTGAGCTCAAAGGCTTCCTTGGAAAGGATTCTGACCAAAGTGAGGCTTCAAGAAGTTATAGAGGGATGTGTAGAGATGAAATGGGCAGAGTTTGGCTGAGCCAAAGGCTTGAGATTTGTGGGTATGGAGGTAGAGGTGGGGGCCTTTTATAAGAGGAGAGGAGGGGCACTCTTGGAAAGTAAGCAAATGTTACTTTATTTGAAAATGATTTTCGGATTTGAAAGGTCCCAAATTGATATAATTTGTGGATAAGGTGATAAGGGTTCGAAATACACCCATCCAATAGGTTTTGGACATGTTTAGGTCTTAGATATTACATTATCTTTCCATTTTATTTAAATCGTTAAATAATGAGGTCATCGCTGAATCATCATGATGTCATAAATAATTTAATTTATTTAATGTCTAAAAATTATAAAAAAACTAATATGATGTAGGAAATTGTTTTATCTTTCCAATGACTATTTATAGTCAAAAATCTGACTTTTATAACCCCATGTAAAAATTGTTTTAGTAAAACCTTTCATGTTTGTGTCATTTTTACTTTATCATTAAACAAAAAGGTATTTATGTCATTTTCCAACCAAAGTGGCTCCATGGGGTCCCCAAGTTGACCCATGGATTTTCTGGGTCGGCCATGACACATCCAATGAGGTTAGGACATGTGTCTAGGTCATTTCATTTTATTAAAACATTATTCTTACTTTAAACTATACTAATTACCTCTAATCGCGATTAAAAACTTAATAAGTTACTATTCACCAAAAAAATTGTTTTAATCCCATTGAACCACATTTTACTTCTTAATGACAACCATGTATGTCGGATTTTTGAAATTCAAAACACAAAGATGGAAAAATTTCATTTAAACAGAAAATCAGTTTTTATAAGTACCACTTAGTGGTTTCACTATTCATCAAAAATTGAAGTTTTTCAGAAAATTACCAAAAATTCACCCTAAGCTATATTTGATATTCTGAATTCAAAAATGATGTCTGTTTTAAAAAATTCAAAACATATAAGTTTAATTAATTAATTTAATAATTAATTCCCACTGTCAAAACAAATAGCGTGTTTTTATGAAACAAAATGTATCAAAAGATTGACACCAGTTTAAGTCCGATTTCAAAGTGAAATTAATTCCAACGAACACTATTGGATTAAATGGTAAAAATATATTCCAATTTCACTTTAAAACCAATTCAAAAGATAATCTAATCATATAAATAAATTAGATTAAAATGAGGTTTTGAATTAAAATACAACATTTTTCACTATTCATTAAAAATTGAACTTTTTCAGAAAAATACCAAAAAATTACACAAAGTAAATTTTGAGGTGCCGATTGTAAAGAAGAATTTTATTTGGTCCAATAGAATGTATAAGAGTGACCAAAACTATATTAAAAGAGGGTTCGCCATCAAAAGGCGGTTAATTGACCATTTAATGAAGATTTATGCTTAAAATTGGATTCATTTGCATCTTAAGCCTCTAATATTTATTGGATAAAAGTAAAAATATTTGAAAAACATATATAATCATTTTGTAGTTAGTTATGTTCATTCTCGCCACTACAACGGCTAGGCATTAACTACCACATAAAATAATATTATTTTATTATTAGAGTGCAACGTAAGATTCCCAAGAAACTCATTGTTGCATATTGGGTACGCCATCGAGCATAACATCTCCTTTAAAGTAATATTAATATTTTATTCATAAACATGGATAAATAGAAAAATGTCATATTCTTTATTTACCTGGGGTGTTACAAAACTATACCTTTGTGTATCAATGTATTCGAAGGAAGCATCTGACATTAGTGGATTTAATATTTTTAAAAAAAATATTGGAATATTTTTAATTAATTTATTACTATATGGAATTAATTTAGGGATGATTTAATACTGATTTTTTGGTTTTTGAAAAGTTTTGGTTATATGAGGTGTGAGTGGTAGTGTTTCTATTATACAAGAAAATATTATTAGTTACCCAATGGGATCCTACTAAGTACATTGTGGGATCAGGAAATATGAGGGGGTATCATGTGGAATATTACTAGGTAACTAGTGGTAGTAGTTATGTTAGTCCTAAATTTATTGGACACCACTGAGTACTCGGTTGAAGTGTTTTGAGTACCATGGGATCTATCAAGATGGTTGGGACATGCCCATAGAGGGCCATCATGGTGGCCTTCCATTGGGTATCCAATATCCTCCAGAAATATTTTTAATAAATATTTTTTACATAATGAAAACAAAACCCTGCCACCCCATTAGTGTAAACCCTTCAAGGGATGATTGGGTTGTTATTTTTATGAGAGTGGTATATCTTGGGAGTTTTATTATGGAAATGGTGAATGTGTATTTTAAAACACTTATCACTATTGATAAATTAACTTGGGATAAAATGGTTCATAATTCCTAATGTTGGGATTAGTATTTATGTTCTATGGGACAATGAAAGATCAACGGAATGTGAGCCCTTCTCTCTTTCCTTCATGAAAGTGTGTATTTGGATAGTAGAGTTAGGTACCATGAGACATAAATTGATAAATATTATTAACATGTAATGGTATAAATGTAAATTTATTTCCATTTTAATAAATTGAATTAATTAATTTTACTATCAGGTTTTGAAAAGTATTTTTTCATGAATATTATTAATTGAAGTGAATATGTAAGTTACTATAATAAATTACATATGCGTATTATAACATGTTTTTATTTGTTATGGGATGCATTTTTATTATAGGGTATTTCTATTTTAAGTACCCTAGGTCATTGGTAATGGCGCCAAAATGCTAATTTTATATTTCCTTTCATGTAAACATATAGTGATAATGTCACAAGAAGATAACCTGATTATTGTTTTTGTTATAAATTATTAAACATAATTATTTGGTGATAGATGATTGCGTCTATGTAATTAATTTTATATAGTTATTTTTTATGAGTAGTTATTTTTTCAATACATATATGTGTTGTTATAATATTATAAGAAGGTAGACAAAAAAGTAGTGAACCCATATATCAATCCATTGGTGATAATGATTATTCAGAATATGAGGTTTCCTAGTGATCTAGATTACCTTTTCATTTTATTGTGATGATTATAATCCTTGTTCCCCCAATATATATATTGATCCTAACACATGATATTCTCTCTTTTGAGAGGATCTATTTATTTTCTCTATGTGTATGCGTCTATGGTATATGATTTTTTCACTCTTGAGGGAGGATGAGATTATAGTTACCCAATGATGTATAGAAACACTTTTGTGTTCATATATCCACTAGAATATGGGGTACCCAATTATGGATTCTGGGAATAGACCAAATATGGTATATTTGGTTCCCACAATGATTAGATAAGAACATGTGAAATGAAAATTAACGAATTATATTTTAATATTTTTCTAAGAAGTAATATATATCTAAAATAACATTATTTGATAATTATAAATTAATTTTTTGTTGTTATATAAATACATTTAATATCATGAATAATATACTACATATGCAATATTATTATTAGAAATGTGTCATGTGTTGGGTCACTGATTTTTTTATTTTCATTTCTTATTTTCAATTCATTTATATTGGAGTTTTTAGTGGTTAGGGGTCAAAAATATTGATTTTTGGGAAAACATACTAGGGAATTATATATATATATATATATATATATTATTAGTATTAGTCGTTAACTTAACCATTTGGGAGGGGTTATTGAGGGACCATAATTGTTTTTCATGGTTATTTTTTCAGTTTGTTTAACTATGTAGACACTCCATGAAAACTTATTGCATCATGTTTTATAAAGGGGGGGTGTCCTATGTAGTTGGAACATATGTTTACATACCATGTGTCCAATCTATTAAACCCTCCTAGTTGATGTAATATTATGATTTTTTTTATTTTTACTATATTTTTTAATCACATTCTCCCCTTTATTCGCCAACACATTTTAACCATAACCTTCCAACTGATATGCTCTTCCCTATGCTTCATGGGTTGATTTCCTCCATATTTGGGATTTTATTCAACTTAGGGTGTCATTTTGTGTGGTATCTTCCTATTATCCTCTATTCTATACTTATTATTCCATTTCTAAGAAATTTTAGAACCTTAGTTTATGATGGGGTCCTTTCTTAGTGTTGGGGTTGGGGTTTTGATGAAAATTTTTTATAGGATTGTTAAAATAATATATTTTTATTCCTAGTGTTATCAAGTTAAGGAAACACAATTTATATGTGTTTAAGGTAGGTGTATCTATGTAATGTGAGTTTTCCTTTAGTATAGATAATTATCATGATATTTTCTATTTCTTTTTTTTATAAAATGTGGTTGAAATTATATTTTAGGGGATGGTGTGTGTGGGTTCCCTACTATGTTTCCATACGTTGGAATGAATGATGATTTCTCTTTTAATTCCATTAAAAATCACCGGTCTTCCTTAAAGGTGTTTATAAAAATAAAAAAATTATTTCTTACTTTCAAAGTTTTCAAATAGATTATCAATAGAAAATATCATCTCAAATTATATTTTTGATTGTGGGATATTATTGTTTATGTTGGTAAAATATTTTGAATGATTTAATTATGTTAGAATAAGGGATACCTTAGGTTGGTGGTTGACCGGATGAGTGCAAACCTATATTTTGGTCTAAACTATAGAGGGGTCATCTCCTTTGAGGAATTGTTAGGTCCTAATCAAACATAATTATTTAGGATTATATAGGATGGCTAGTGTTCTATGAGTGAGTCCTAGTTACCTTTGTACCCTACAATTATTATCTCTTACCATGTTGTATATATTTATCTTCAATTATTGCTTGATTAATATGTATATTTTTATACTATTTATTATTAAAATAATATTGTTTATTCCTAAAATTAATCCTATAGGTTTATCATATTAATTTAAATTTTGGGATATTTCTTGTTTATAAAACTAAAGTGATTATGAAAATTTTTTCAAAATAGGAATTTATTTCATAATTATTTTCAAACTATAACCAAAGTTTTACATTATGAAAAGTGATATGTGTATTAATGGTGGTATACTAATGGGATTTTCCTCATACTCTATATGTTTCACTAGGAGTATACAAACTTTTTTAGTAGGTAAAAGGTAAATGAGATAGTTTTATATAGTATAGTGGATCCTTTTTATGTTTATCTTACTTCATGTGTTTTTTATTATGTTGAATCAAGGGTCATGAGGATTTGGTCTCTTATAGGGTGTTTAGGATCCTTAATCATTTTGGTTTATGTTTTATCTACCTCTTGGTCATTAAACTCATATTGGGATTATTTTTTATAGATGTGGATATCATTTTTTTATGTTGATAATGTGATGTTTATACATTTATTTCAATGTTACTTCTTCTTATACTCATTTTATATATAATTTTTTATTTTTAATATTTATTTAATTGTGTGAACATCCAACTTGTGGATAGGTCATCCTAGATTCTCATTTGAATTTTTGTGTTGTGTTTTTTGTATTTTGTGGGTGTAACTGTTCTCAATGTTTAAATGCTGGTACACTGTTTCTTTTAACCATTATATGAAAATCAGGAATGGCCATGGGGCTTTATAATGAGCCTGGTCAGGTGAAAGGTGAGATTAACCTAGGATGGTTCATTAAAATATGGTATCAAAGTCCTTAATTTGTTTTTAGAGTAAAGGTAATATGGAGAAAGGATATTCAAATATCAAGAGGTAGGTACAAGTGATTTCTCAAACATCTCTTCTTCATATAAAACATCATGTTTACATGGGTTTAGGGAGTTTTTTCTTAGATTTAAGCTAAATTACAAGTTTTTTCAATAATATGTGATGATGTTTTACTATTGGATAATTTTTTAGGAATATATAATATGTTTTTTGAAAAAAAATAGTTTTGGTTTGATATAGGGGTGGAATAAAAAGGCACATAGTTTAGGAGTGTGGTTAGTAGAAAACATGAGTAACCCATATAGACATTTCTTCAATCATTGGAGTACCGTATCATATGGTTGGTACATATATTTTCAATACATGTTCCCAAATCATTACATAGTGGGAAAATGATTAAGTTCTCAATTCTCTCACCACATTGATATTTGTTACCATTGATGTTATTTGAATTACTTATTAAAGATTAATTTAATGTGGTTATATTATTAGTTTGATTCTTTGTAATTAATATTTAGTTTTTATTATTTTTCATGTATTTTGTTTTATAGACCAGGAATCATAGAGGGATGTATAGGAATTAGATGGAGGAATCCATGGATAATACAATATAGGCCCATAAACATATGAGATCCCATTTCGTTGAATCATTTATCTGAACATTTTAGTCTCTTTGGGAATGTACACTGAATAGAAAAATTTGTATGGTGAATCATACTCAATATTTTACAAATAAAACTCCACTATAATTCTGAGGTGATCAAATGACTCAGAAATAGTATTAATGGGTAGAAAATATTGAATTTATCTTAATATTACTTTACACTCCCAAGATAATGAGGATTTTTTCCACCATTTTGATTGAAGGGATTTATCAAAGATGGTAGGTGTCATTCATGTTAGCTATTCTAAATGAAGATCATTCTTTAAACTTGTTCAATCAGATGTTTAAGCATAAATTTAATTATGAGATATTGATAGTGGATAAAACTAGGTAATTCATGTTGCTCGATCAAAAATATCATTCTATCATGGAATACGCAACTCAGTTTTCCATGTTGGATAATGTTTGACATGATTTTCTATGGATTGATTATTGGACGACCCAATAATTTAAAATTAGTTTAAAACTATAGATTGGATTTGGTATCATACTTATTTCTATACTGACCAATAAAGAATTAATACAAAATGAAACAATATATGGGGATGAAATATCCAAATTGACTAGTTTTAGTGGACCCCATATAGCTATAGGGGGTATCCATAACTCTCTATAGGGTAAAAATATGGAACACAAAGATATTGAATGGGATTTTTATGGTAGATTTCCTCATACTAACTCTGATCATAGGGAATATTTAAGACATAAAAAAGTATACTTTAATCAGTTTGTAGGTCCATGATATAATAAACATTTCTTTTAGGATTCTTTAAGGAATTATAATCATTCTTTATTTTTGAGGCACCTATAGAATTACTTCATATTCCCTCTTCAGGGAAGTAATTTGGATTATTCTCAAAATAGAGGATCCCAGGTGTATCCAAAAACATCAATGGGAGTGATGTTTCACCTTCGTGTGAGAAGAAACTCCCATTTAATATAGAATCATTATAAATGATTAGATTTTTTTATTGTTTGTGAAATAGCATGTGCCATGGGAGTTAGAGGTTGATCCTGTGACCGTTGAAGGTATAGTTTTTATTACTTCATAGATTAATCTATCTTTTTTGAGGTGGGTACATCACATTATTTAATTTAATTAAAATTTATAGATTCATTATGAATAATACCAGATTTTATTCCATATTTAATTAATCTTTTCCCACTATTGGTAAAGTGGAAGGAGTAGAGCATCAAGTGTTAGGATTTCCAAGTTTTGATTGTGTGGAATTTATTATTAATCAAACTAGAAAATTTTTATATTGTTATTGTCATATAATAAATTTTATTTTTTATGGAATTGATTGATTGGTATTATTTTAGGGTTCAGTTCTTATCTTATTGCAATAACACTTACATATTCGGGGTCGATTGGGAGCCTAGGTTGGGGAGGGATATGCAAGGTCTACAAAATTTTGAATTTTGAATTATATTTTTTAGGGTTTACTATAAATTTAATTGTAAAGGATTCATTAGGTCAAATTAAAGATGTTTCATAAGGGTATATCAATATTATTTCAAATTATTTTGTTGTGTTTGTAAAAAAGAGGATGTAGAGTTATGGTTTGACCCAATTCTTGGGATAAACTCCATATCTTTTTTGCCATATAGAATGGATCCAATCGAGCAAAAATATTTTAAATTTCAATTAACTTCTCTTTAATGAAAGGTATTTATTCAAATGAGAATCTCATAATGGGAATCATCAATCCTCTTTGTAAAGAAGGTGGACAGAAGACTCTAAATTTATATCGATTAAAAAATATCAACTAGGTGACCATTAATAATAAGAACTGATTGCATAGAATTGGGTAAATATTAAGCATTGTTTGGAAAGTATGATGGGTTTGAATGTTTGATCTCACATAATGATACCATCTATGGACGGTTATGGATACAAATGTTCTTAGGACCAATTTTAGTAATCGATGTAGTCATTATAAGTATTTGGTTATTGTATTTATCATTTCTAATGATCCAATTGTTTTAATAGGTTTTATGATCCAGATCATCCATCCCAATATATATTTATTCATTGTTTTTCATGAGGATGACAACATGGTTTACTCCATGTTGAAGGAGGAACATGAGAACCCTAAAGTCATTATCTTGAAAACCATGATAATTAATCGTATATATTATAATCCATCCAAATTTTATTTCTGTATTTAGGTGGTGGGATTCTTAGGTGATGAGATATTTTAAAATGTTTCTTTGGTAATTTATGTGAAGATCCATGTAGTGATATCATATTAGTTCCCCAAGAATGTGTTTTAGATAAGGATCATCCTAGGATTACCCTGATAATATATGAATTTATTCCAAAACTTTTAAAAGGTTAGATTCACTATTCATATCTTCTACCCTAAAGGTGGTGATGTTTGAGTGGAATAAGAATTATTATAGGCCTTTTGAGGAGCGTAATGTGAGTTTCAATTTATCTTTAGTTCTAATTATATATGAAATAATTTAGGATTATTCTATATATTTTGATGATTTAGGTTTAAATGTGGGGTTCATACTAAACAGGCTTAGTCACGCGGTGGCATATGCTTCTTAGTAGATACAACCAAAAAAATAGAATTACCCCACCCAAGACCTCATTTTGAAAAATTGATTCTTTACTTAATTATATGGTTCTAATATCATTTTATATATTAGATTATAGTATATTTAGATCATAATATTTTGAAGTATATTTTCACATAGTGGTATTTGACCTGTTATCTGAGTTGATTGTTTAAGTATCTCTAGACCTCCGATATTGATATAGAATACTCCCTCAGAAATAGAAATATAGTATCCAGTTCCTTGATTAGGAAAATATAGTCTCATATATTGATGGAATATATAGAGGAAATATATATAATGGGGTTTCTTACTAAGATATGGTTAGATGTGAAAGAGGAGGGTGAACAAGTGATTTTTTTTATATAGGCCATTTCTTCCTTATATTATTAAATTTGGATTGGTCATGTAGTGTATACCGATTGGAAGTATATTAGAAGAATTATAAATGGTTTAGATACCATATTTAATTGGTCTTATTCTCAATATGGTAAAATTCATTTTTAGAAGAGTCTTTCCATTCCTATGGATTTGAGGTAGTATTTTTTAGAGTGAGGAAACTTGCATAGTTGGTCCACTTACTCCAGGTATATAAAAATGTTATATGATTTGAGTTATTTGGTAATTTTTTCCTAGGATGATGGGGTTGGTTATTGAATTCTTATCATCTTGTCTTAGTTGTGATATGATAAATTATTATCATCAAAGACCGACTAGTTTATTTAAATCCATTCCAATTCCGATATAGAAGTGGCATGAAACCTCAATGGATTTCATAACCAGTTTTCCTTGTTATTTGAGTTGTAAAGATTATATTTGTGAGTTTATTGATTAGTCGAATAAATCATCTTATTTTATACTTATTATGAAGTTGATAAAGGTTCAGAAGTTTAAATATCTATATGTCTCTTATATCATGGGACATTATGGTGTGCCCTCATCCATTACATCCATTTGAGACCCTTACTTGACTTCAAAGTTTTAGAGGAGTATTAAAGATGTTATACGATCCCATATGACAATTAATATATAATATCAAGAAAAGGTAGATGGTTAGACTGATTATACCATCAATATTCTCAAATATATGATCTGAGAATACATGCTTGATTTCAATGTATCTTAGGAGAAACATCTATCACTGGATTAATTTTACATTAAAAATAGTTAAAAAAATATTTGATCATGATATATCCATTTTATTATTTTTATATACTACCATGTCAATACACTCTCTATTAGACAAAATTTGTTAAATTTTCTTTGTTAGGTCTCAGATTCATTCAAGAGATAACATAGAAGGTGATTTACATGGATGAGTTTTATGATAACATAGAGTCTCCATAAATCTTATAAATATTATTTTTTTTAATATGATAGAGTTTTTTGTTGTTGATTTATTTATTTTTTTTCTCCTAGGTTAGGACATCATTGATTGGGGAGACAAGGAATGATTATTCCACATTATGCCAGGATGTCTGAAATTTTGGGGAATCCGTGAAGGTGATGTGCTAGTTTATTTTAATTCCATGGTTTCTATCCATTCATATTGTGCTTCAATTAACCCTGAAAAAGAAATAACATCTTGACCCATACCATGTGAAATAATTGAAGGATCTGGAAGTGGAGGTTGATATATTAGTTGTTTAGAAGCATGTTTATATCATGTATTATTTGAACAATGTGTTTTATAGTAAATCAATTACATTAATAGGTTTATTATGTTAGTCAAGATGAGATAGTCATGATACTTTGGAACATGAATTTTTGGTGATGGTATAGTGGGCCCATATTTTTAGAGATTTAGAACCATTAAGAATTTCTACAGGATGAAAGTTGAATAATGGGGATTTTTTTACTTTAGTCGGGTCACTGGTACATTTTATGTGGAGTTATTATTTTAATTTCATATACATTTAAGTTTTACAAAGTTAGAAGATGAAAAAATGGATTTTGGTTAAAATAAACCAGGATGTATAGTTTTTGAGAGGACCACTATGGGAAATACTCAAAATTGAGGGGGTGAATCAATGTTGGGAACATTTTCACTAATTATAACAATTTTCCATTTTACCCCTTAGACCTATTAAGATATTAATTCTCTTATTCTCTTTTCCTAATAGTATTAAATTATATCAATGTACATAAATATGGTATATGATATTTTTACAAGGATCACTACTCAATAAGATTAACTAGTACTTTCTATCTATGGTGATGGCTAGAACACAGATTCTCCTCTATAAAGAAACACCATTTATAGTGGTTTGGATATAAGAAAATCCTTATCCAAGTGTGATTTCCTACACTTTATATGGGGTTGTGTAACAATCCTCCTTCCTAGAAGGGTGAAATTTCATCAAACATTTAATTTTAACTAGTTATATATATTTCACTTTAAGGTAGTCCTCAACTTCTCTATAAGTTGGTTTGTAATACCAATAAATCCTTATATCAGATGAGTATTTTATCATATTACATAGTGTTGATTTTTTTATGTATATACCACTTCTTCTCTTTGTGAATTTTACAATAGTAGGAAAGAAAATCTTCTTCTTATTCACAATAGTAAAATCAAAGCTACTTTATCTTCTTCTTTATATTTTTTGTGAAAACATATATGCGAAGTATTTTTTTTACCTCTCATGAATCAAAAAATTCTTTCATGGTTATATAAATTATGAGTTTTCAATTCAACATCGTTCAAATTATCTTCTTTATTCTTTATCCCATTTTTTAATAACTAGAGATGTAAAATTGTAGTTTTCAATTATAAATCATTGATACACAATATAAATAATTTTAATTGTATCTCTTGATTATTCTATGTATGATTCAGTACATTAAATATAATACTTTCATTTGATATTTTATAAATGTATGACATCTTTTACTTAATGTGTATCTTTGAATGATTACCATGTATAGATTCATTCATGAAACATGGTTATTATGAATTATAAAATTAGTTATTTTTCATGAACCAGTGCATTTATACTTCTTCCTTTCCTATATTTAAAAAAGAACATATGTTTTATTTCTTTTTATAAGTGTGTTGTATTCCTTTATAGAAACTTTCTTCTTATTTATCACAACATAAGTACACAATATCATAGTGAATTATTCTTTTATGTAAAATTATATATGTGGTGTAACATTATTCATGGAACTTAGTGAAAAAGTTTTACCACCACTAGTTCATGGTATATATCATTATATAGTCATGAATACACAACCATTTCATGAAATAATGGTAATCATCTTCTTCAGGTAAGAAGTGTGTAGTTATCCCATTCCATTAATAGTCGAGTGGTTAGTAGAACTCTTTCTCACTATAGAAGAGAACAAAACACTCCTCTTCATGAATCAGTGACTTGAACTTGTATATTCTACTTCACGTAATAGGAAGCCTGGAGATACTCAATTTTTTAAAAATGAGAGATCTTAGATAAGGAGTGTGAATGGAATCAGTGTTTACCTCTTTGTTCCGTCAATATTTAGGGAGAGGTTTCACTACTATTTCAGTTCGTTCATAAATATAGATCCTAGAAAATATGATTTGTCAATATATTAATGAATATTTAGATACTTTCAAATATTTTAGAAGGGATTTTCCTTATTATGTGATTCTTAGTTTTTAGGCCTCTCTTATTTTGATAAGATGTCGCTTGTCCATGCGATGAGGATCAGTTACTCCTTCATTAAATATTGTATGCATACATTCATTATGCATGTATTACATTATCATCCATGGCAGATTCATTTTGATCCTTGGAGGAATCATGATTTTTGAACTGAAACATATGTGGATTTGGGGATGATTGGGTATGTTTTATATCATTTCATTCATCAAATATGGTGTCGATCATTACTATAAAATTCTTACTAGAGATTCATAGAACCATGAATTTTATAGTTGAATATTTATAGGGATCTAGGAGGTTGAATAAAATACTAAATATGTGATTAGATGGTTGATATCAATTCCACCAAGCAGTCGAGATTCTATTTGTATGTTTTAATGATAGAGGGATAGAAATTATGTTCACCCTAACCCACGTCAAACATTATTGTGGTCATTATCTCCCATCTAAACCATTTTATTCCATCAGCTCTTTAATCCACAACATCGAGGACTCCATCTAGAGAAAAATTACACACCTCCCCCATATGGGATGCACCACACCATTTCACAGTCCATGTGAACCATTTACCGCACTATGTACACACCATGCACACTCTTCGTGGGTGGCTAACAATCCCACTTTTTTATTCCTCTATATATTCCCTTGCATAGGAAAGCTTCAATGTGGTTGATCCTAGCCCCCATATGTGTTCTTATTTTTTTCTATATATATATATATCTAAGGTTGGACTAATTTTTTATAAAATTCCCACCAAATACTTTATTTATAATAATTATAATAGTATAATTCAATTCAAATACATTTATCCATTTTCCCAACTACAAAATAAGAAAAATTCAATAATAATATATTATATAACCTTATCATTAATTCAAACTTATTCATCACTATAAAAATATTAGTTTTATATTATTTATATTCGTCCTCTTTTACTTTTGGAATTTATATTCCAAAGATCTATTCATTATCCAATAAAATTTCTTCACATATTATTTATTATTTTAAACAATGTGTCATGTTAAACTGAATAATTAAACCTGTCATTTAACCATAAGATAGGTTCAAAAATATTTAGAGTTATAAAATCAATGTCTTTAAAACAATCTCTTTCGGATAAAAAGACATGAGTACATTATTCTTTATACATTCATCCAAGAAATATTAAATTTGATATCAATCATAGATATTCTAGAAACTAATAAAACAACCAAAAACCTCTTTCCTTATATGTTCTTCAAAATATTGACATTAATGAAACCTTTTCATTTTATAGACCACTCTTGACAACCAATAATAACTATTGACAAAAATTTCAACTCAATCACAAAATGGGAACTTCATTTGGTGAACGGTTAGTACTAAACCCAAAACTTATCATGAAAGTGGGGGTTTCAAGAGTCCATTGTTGTTTTACATAGTTTGTAAAAGGTTTTTCTAGCCATATATAATCACTAGTAAGAAAATATTTCACATTATATAATGTAGTAGTGGAACAAATGGTTGGTACACAGTTTTACAAATCATGCGACCTACCTAGCTTAATTAAAATTAGGACTTTACTTATTTCCCCATGATGATTTTTAAACCACATTCTTTTTGTTCATATTCCGCACATTTTAACGAGCACATCCATCTAAGATCTTATTTAACCTTGAATCCTAGGATGATTTTCACCATCCTTTGGGAATTTTTTCAAGTGTGGTGTCATTCGTCATGTTATTATCCAATTATCTCCTTGTATCGCATTATTCATCCATTTATATAGAGTTTTTGAACTCTAATATATAGTGTGGTATAATCATATTATTAGTATTAGGGTTATAATAAATTATATTTTTTCTAGGTTTTAACTATCCTATATTTCTATTCCTACTAGTTTCAATAAAATATGATGAGATTCATTTTATTTTAAGGTAGGTGTCTCAATATAACAAAAAAAATCCATTGTAAAACATAATTATCTTGAGATTTATTTTTCTTTTATTCATGAAATGTGGTTGAAATTAATTATTATGGAATGATTTATGTGGTTTCACAACTATATTTTCATGTGTTGGCTAGAATGGTGGTTTCTCTTTTTATTTCTATTGAAACTCATTTTTATGTCAGAAAGTTATTTTTCAAAATTCATAAAGGGGTTTATTGCATTAAAAAAATGCATTAAAATGGGATTTAAAAATAAATTTATATTTATATTTATATTATTTATGTTGAGAAATTATTTTTTATCTTTTATATTCATTTAGAAAGGGTTCACTGCGATAACACATTAGAGACCTTAGGTAGGTGGGTGATATGTAGGGTTATTCCCAACATTTAGATAAAAAGTTTCTAGGGGTAATTTCTATTGATAATTCATGAGGACAGGGGATAAAATTATTATTTTTGATCACATAGTCTGATTGGTGTTCTATGATAATGTCCTAGTTACCTTTGGAACCTATAGGTCATATATCTTTTTTTATTTTTCATATTATTTTTGATTTATTTATTATTTATTATGCCCATTATTTGACTATTTATAATGATGTGACTACATTTTATTATCCTCACACTTCATATATTTTTTCTATATGCTTATAAATTTTTGAAATATATTTTTTTATTGACTAGAGATTATAGAAATATTTTCAAAAAGGAAATATAAATCCAAAATGGTTTTCAAACATGAACCAAAAGGTTTACATTATGAAAATTAATATGTATATTAATTAGGGTATTATTTTTGGATTTGAATAACACCCCTCATGTTACATTGGGAATATAAAGACTTCATTTTGTAGGACACAAGTAAAGGGAAAATTGATATATAATATGGTATCTCCTTCAGACATTCATCGTCATACCTATGCCTATTTTTTAGTGATGCTCATTGGAAGTCATTTGAAATTAGAATCTTATATATATTTCAGGATCCTCAATAACTTCATGTTAGATTTTTTCAACCTTTTTAGCCGTAAATCATTTTGGTATTGTTTTTTAGGGATGTATGTTATCATTTTTATGTATATGATGTCATGTTTCCAAGTTTAGTTAATTATTATTGTTTTTATACAATCTTGGTTTGTATTTATGTTTTGTTATTATTTATTTGATAGTATGGGAATCTAAATTATGATTGTGTTTTTATTTATTCTTAGTGGTATCCATATATTGATATTATTTGACTCTAATAGTGAAATTATTCTCATATTTTTCATATCGATTTCATAGTACTTTTCACCAACCATGATGTTCCTAAATGTGTTTCAGACCTTGTAGTGTGCTAGTTTAGGTGATGGAAAAGTCAACCCAAGATAGTTCATTACAAGGAAACCATTAGTTTTATTCAAAAAAAAAATTACTCACATCCAAAATTTTCACCTTAGTGGACATGAAAACTATACATTTTTCATTTATTTTATAGTATGATCTGTATAGAAAGGGAGGTGAAAGTGTATCCCGATGGGGATCAGGAGATAGTACCAAGGTGATTACAAGGATATATATAATAATCTCACCTTTTGGGTAGATTATTTTATTATATATTTTGTACATTATTAACTAATTTAGGAAGTATCTTTCTTTAATGTTTTATTGTATCATATTATAAGACCATTATGTTATTTCTTGTGAGTTGTTTATGTATCATGATATGTGTTCCAATTTATTTCTATTTTATAATTTGATTTTGTTATATGTTTTATAATTTATTATTATTATTATTATTTTATTATATAAAATGATATATAGAATATCTTCTTTACAATTATTATCATTAGTCCCTCATTTTCAGTCAATATCCTTGAGAATATTGGTAGCTCTTCTTGACGTAGTTGATGCTTAGGCATGGGATGAATATATGAACAAGAAGGATATTTTTTAGAGATTCATTGTGTTCTATCTTATGTGATGAAATAAAAATAATTTATTTATGTTGGTTATGGTGTATACATTGGGGGGTGTAGATCAACATTCATATGGTCTATTTGAGTTTCATTGGCCAAGAATTTGGTTATGGTGGTTCCCTTTGTTAAAAATTATATTGATGTCATTTTATTTTATAGTTTGTGGGATGGTGCTCATCATGAGATATGGTTACACCTAAATAAGTATTATTAATCACTTTGGAAATGTTTTATTTTTTAATTCAGATATCTATAATATTAGGGTTTTAATGGTGGACTTCATTATCAAATTACATTTATTTTATATTTTTATGATTTGTGAAAGGGTTATGAAATGTTCCATATATAATATATTGTGTGTATTAATATATTTTTTAACCTTTTGGGTGTTTGAAATTAAATAACAGACAAATTATTTATGTTTTATTTATTTTTATCAAATCCTAAACTTAATCCATGAGAAATAACATACATAATATTTATAAAAATAAAAAACATATTTTTTAATTACATATAATTTTTTTGTCTATTACATGAAACATTTGATAATTTCAAATAAAATTTTAGTGATGTACTAATGATGAAATTTATGGAATCTAATGGATGAATAATGGAAGAATTATGTTCTATTAAAAATAAAATAAAATTATTTTAAGAAAATAATGAGTAAAAAATAACAATGTTTGTTAATAGATCATGATCCATATTGAAAATTCTAGACAAAATAAAATTTCTCATAATATATTGTTTTGAATAACTATTTCTTGTTAAAATCTTGAAAATAAAATAATATGATGATTTTTTAAGTGAAGAAGATATTAAGTAATCATTTATAAAATAATATATTTAAAAAATATGTCACAAAACTTACTCTAAATTCCTATAAAGTTTATATGTTTTTTTATAAAAAAATAAATGTATTATCATGGTATACATGTTGTGATTATTTTTTTGAAGATATTTTCTATAAGTTTATATGAGTTCATTATGTGTTTAAATTTTATAAAAAAAATAATGTTCAAAGAAAACATGTTATATATTGATTATTGGATATTGAATGATAATAAATATAATTTTTATATTCTGTATTTGTTGTTAAATATCATGAAATCTATTATTTCATGTTGAGGATTATGTACCAAGTTAAATTTCTCAAATATATTAAAAATTAAAAAAATTATGAATTCAAAAAACATTTTTGGATTTATACTATGAGCATCCCCTCAAAAAATTAGAATTCATCAAAAAAGTCCAATTCATAAAATAAAAGTTAGATCATATCCTTACACCATATAATTTAATTTATTCATAAAACTATTATCCATAGAGCATTATAAGTATATATAGAATTTGGATTATAAAATTTTCTATGAAATAACATTTGAATTTCCAAATGACACAACTATGGTCATGTGAACAATATATATTTAAGACTATAGAAGAATATTATTTTTTTAACACATGATAATACTAATGAGTTAAGGATAAAAGTGATAGAATAGACATCCCCCAAAAAAATTATCCTCCACACATATAAAAGTTATATATATTGACCATAAAAAATTTGAGTTACCATAAATAAAATATTTCTCCTTAATAAATTTTTTTTGTGTTGTGGGTATATATAAGATTTTATATACTATTATATAACATTTTTAATGATAATGATCATTAATTGATAGATAAGTACAACATATCAAGATGGAAAAAAGTACTTATAAGGAATAATATATTCACTTGGAAAAATGTATTTAGAATGTTCAATAAAACATTTTTTAATAGATATATATATATATTTATTTATAATATTATTATAAACAATTAAAGCGTATATTTAATAAGAATCCATGTGGAGAAGATATTATTTAGAATAATGGTAAAAAATAATTAATAGAGCATAAGTACATGGGATGAAAAAATTCCAATTGAACACTTATTATGAGATTGAGATTTATAAAAGGGTCTATAAGAACATTTTTTTTAATTTTAGACTATCATAATTTAATATCAATAAAATAAAATTAACACAAATAACATTAGCTAAGTAAAAATAATTTTTTTCAAAATATTCAATAGATAATTTCATGAAAGAGGTAAAAATTACATGAAAAAATTGTTATTTGTTGGAATCATTTCCTAAGAAATTGAAGGGGTCACATAGATTGAATGTATATGAAAATGAGAAAATTTATCAAGGTAATAGAGATATCATGAATTCAAAATTTTATAGATATATAAATATATGATAAAATGAAGTCATTATACAAGAAAAAAGTATATTAACTCACAAAAAATATAGTTTTATGTGATAAAGGTAGGTCATTTTATGAGATATAAGTATATGTCATTAGGAGGGACTCCTGTAATCTATCATGATAAATTCATCATGGGTATGATGATACCTTCACATTACTTTTTTAATAATATTTATTATATGTTTGGATTAAATTTTTGACCTAGGTAATACTAGTCAAAACAAAGGGTGAAGTTACTAACCTTATAGTTGAACCTTGTACATATATTTTTTAATTTTTATGTTTTTTTATTTAATTTCTTATTGTAATGTGTGTATATAATGATTAATTATGATATTTTATTTTCTTGGATGAAACCACCACATTTACTTAACACATTATAATATTTCTTATTTTTAGGGAGTATCACAAATGATCTAGGAAATTCACTATGGAATGACTTATCCTATTTGGGAAATAGACCTGGTCAATACTTGAATCTATAAAAATTCAACATGACCCATCTGTAAGTTATACATCCAAAAAAATTATAATATTCACAAGAGGAAAATAACCTTCTTATCGGCCATATAATAATATATAACATTATAGATGAAAATTCTATATAAATAAAAAGACTAAAAAGAATCTCTAATATAAAGTATTAATTGTAATTTATAAAAGAGTAAAGTAAAATTAAACATGAAAAATAATAAAACTAAACCAAACATAGTGATATTATCTCATAATATCTTGCTAATGTTAACCATTTTTGCTTTATTTACTAGTTTATTCCTTACCCACAACACCAACACCCTAATACTCCATAAATAATTCCTGAATATTGACATTTATCTCCTTATACTTGAAATTTCTAATCTAAAACTACATATTTACCAAGAGGTACAATCATAGTGTTTGAAAAAAAGACTCATTAGGCACTAACAAGATAACTTATCACCTGTAAGCAAAAAAATAAATTGTATATATGTGAATGTTTCTTTATAATTTAAATATGTAATAACTTATCAAGTTAAAATATAAAAAAAATAACCTAAACAAGATTACCCAATATATAAATAATTGGAAAGTAACAAACACCCCAAACATTATCAGGTTGAAGATATATTAAAACAACTACACAAAAACACCTTAAACACTATTATAATCTATTATTTCTTTTATTATGATTTTATAATCCCATATGAATAATTATTAAACCCTCTATATGATTTAAATTACCATTTAAATATAAAACAAATCACATGGAAATGAAAAAACTATGTATTTGTCCTCTATTTGGAAGAAAAATAACTATACCTACATCCTCTCATATGTGAAAAAATATTATTATTTACAAAAATTATTGAATAAGGGGTAAAATAAAATACATATCCACTCTAAAGAGATTAAATAATTATATATATATATACACACACACATTTATAACTAATGATCCTCATCCTAGGACTGTGGATTCTATATATGGAATTTATAAAAATAACAATAAAAATATATTCTTATAATGGTAGGATACTACCCTTATCATAGGTATAACCAAAAATAATTAAAAATATTCATATGAAATAATAAAGTACACAAGATATATTCCATCCCATAAATTATGTGGTTTACATGGAAAGGTTTACGTGCTTTGAAATGATTTTGGATATACTATTCAATTGGAATAACTAAGTATTAACACCCAATGTGGTTTAGTAAAATATACAAATGGATTAACATTATAATTTTCAATACTAAATTGACTCACACCATAACATATCATATAATTCTATCCCACTAAACACACTACATCTAACCACTAAAGAAAATACTATAACTAGATTACATGAATCCAAAGAAATATATAAATTAAGTTTATAATAGATCATTACATGAACCCAAATAGGTTAGAGATTAACATACTCATTATTACTTATTAAATTACATCAATTTCTCAATTACCCCTCTAGTTTCCATAATCCCACAACCTCACTGATTCCACTAAAAATTGAATCATATGTCTCAAAATATACCCCCTATATTCTCAATATTCAAACCATCTCCCTAGTTAGACCCTCTACCTTACTACCACTATAAAATACCACAAACCAAATAATCCTAATATTGATATAAATATCAATTAATCCACCTGAAAACTAATACAACCCCTATATCAAATAACTAAACATTATGAAATAAAACATAGATATAAAAAGATTTTGGAATTATAATGATAAAAAATATGAGAGATTTAAAGAGATTGAGTGAGTGAGTTCCTAATGATAACAACTATTAACCAAAGAAACCAAGAGAACCCACTATGAAATATAAAAAAACATTTCTAACAATATAATAAATAATTATAATGAGATGTGTAGAAAATAATCAACTCAGCCACTAGATTCCTCTATCTCTACCTTAATAAAAATTAAATATTTAATCTCTAAATGGGTCACTCTATGTCACCAAGAAAGATAACTTCATATACCAATACTAGTTACTTGATTTATTTATAAAAATACCCACATCATGATAATTGAATATTGATATTCCAATCAATTTAATTTTAAATAATTATTAACTTTATATCTTTTTTATAAATATTTCATAACTAAATTAATCCTTTCAAATCCACTAAACCAAAAAAATTACCTTAACACTAAGCTAACCACTTAACTGAAGGTTATGTTCCATTCATTTACGTTTTATATATTTAGGTTATCAATAGAAAGGAGTGATGCACTGTTTTATCCTAATAGTAAATTCATAAAAACATTATTTTATTCCAATCAAACTCATTTCAAGAACAAATCATAAATTGAATAAGTAATAACGTAAATAAATATAGGTATTCATGGTGATACAATAATAAATTCAACAAAAAATATAATCAATAATATAAAAAAAATACATTTTTTCTGGATGTGAATAATTATCCTTAAGGTTTTAAATGGTTTTTAACAAATCACATTGGAAAAAAAATTAACAATGAAATTATAAAATACAATTGATGTAATTGAACATGATCTGATGAGATGATTATAATAAAACATTCAATTGAAAATTTCAATTCTATTTAAAACCCCTTCTATTATACTCTAAGAATTAATATATAACATTTAGTAATATTTTTTAAATCAATTGGTACGAACATAACATGGAAAACCATATTAAAAAATCGTTGGTTTGAGACCAATAACCTCATATTACCCATTGATGATGTTATACTAATATAAAAATAATAATGTGGATCCTAAAAATTAATAAACCATGTTATATTAACAAATAAAATAAAATAGTAAAAAAATCTAAAGATAATACTCGATAAAATTTTGACACATAGACAACCAAAATCTACAAACTATATAATATAAACAACATCCAATTTGATCAAAAACAAAATAAATTTACAAAATAGACCTCTAAGAAACTAGGATTCATTATAATATTAAGTGTAAAAAGAAAATCAGTTATACTCAATATCTTTTATCTATCACATATGAAATCCCTACCAATAAGAGATATTTTACTATACTCTAGTAAAATCATGAACAAAAATATTATGTATTTCCCTATAATATCTAATAAATACATGAATAATAGATTAGGGGGGAGAAAATTGGTATACACATATCAACATGAAATATCAAAGCATCTCATACTCCATGTATCAAAAGGGATTAAAGTGATAAAGGGGTGAGGTTATGGAGGATATATACCCTTGTGTTCATCCATTATTTCCATTAAATCTATAATAGGTTACTAAAATAAGAAAACTAAAAATTTAAATTTTCTGAGATTTAAAAATTTTAATTAGGCACCACTATGTATCTAGTTAATCTCCCCTAATAACCTAGTGGGCTGTCAAAAATCTGGTTGAATTCCACCAAACATTTTATTAAAGTAAAATGTGTATAACCCCATTTGTTTTCCTATAAGGTACTTTATGGAAATATAATGGGTACTCAATGGATCTATTCAACCACCTTCCTTGTACTCTCATTGAATCAACCACAAAATAAAAACCTCAAACTTTTTATAACCATATCATTATCTTAAAATAATAACTTTAGAATTATAAAAAATACTAATAATGAAAACTCACATGATAAAATTCCAAAAAATTTGAATAACCCCAATTACCACCACTAATTTATGAAATATGAAAATAATTTTACATTTAATTAATTGAATATTACTATAAGTCCTTAAAACCCCCCACACCATTGTTATTTTTTCCATAAAAAAGATAATTTAGTAATTCTTCTAGAAATAATTATCTACCCAAATCACCAATTCAAAACCCATAAAATAAATCAAAAAACAAGATTCTCACCATGATTCTAATACACAACTCCCAAAACCTAAGTACCTCACTAAACCCCTATATTAGAAACTAAAAATATATGATAACACACATATTGTTCCAAAAATACCAATTATTCATCTAATACGATAAATATAGTACTTTATTTCCTATGAATCACTAATAATTTACTTGTTTCATCCCCACAACTAAATTTTCAAAAAACAATATATATTACATATAAGAAATTTAACCAAAGTAAAATAAACATATATATATATAATCAATAATTTTAGTTTTAATCAATTTATCTAACATTATTTTAAAATCACAACCCATGATCACTTTTTAAAACATCATGGTTTATTAAATCAATTAAAATTTAATATCCCATTTTAGAAAAAATTTACTTTTTTATTTAATTGAATTGTTAAATTTTCAAAATAAAGTTTCATTGCATAATTATGTTTTATTTATACCACTTAAAAATTCATTTTCATTACTTGTATAACACAAAAATATTTAAATAAGAGTTAAATTAAAATATATATATATAATATATATTCAAATACATCATATGATCATGATTAAAACATAAAAAAACAAAATATAAACCATCTGAGTTTCTTTCATGCTTTAGTAAAGCCTAATTAAATAATTTTTAAAATATAAATTAAATTAGTTACATTTAATTAATAGAAATTCATTAATATACCAAATAAAAATATATATTGTACAAATTTTATATATTAAATTATCTCAATAATGTGAAACATATAAAAATATTTTCTCTTTGACATTTCCTATAACTCTTCTTGATCCCTTCCATCCAATAATTGAGATACAAAAAATGAAATCTCTCTCTCTATCTCTCCCAATGTTCTTAAACCAAACACCCAAACATCCAATGTAACATTTCATTCCACCATAAAATGATTTATTCAGTATATTTATGGGTAAATTATCAAGCCATATACTATCATATCCCTTATCAAAAAAATCCAATAAATCCAAATCCAATGTCATGATTCACTTTTAAACAAACCATTATTTTTCTTCATTTCACCCTGATCAGATCACCACATTCCTTGATTCGGGTACATGATATCATGGGGTTAGAGACTAATAATGAGGTTTTGATTCCATAATTAGGGAAGGATTTACTATAATAACCCATATATCAAATGTATAGTTATTATAAAAATTGTATACATTTATAAATAAGATTACATATCCAAAAATCAATTGGTTTAGTGTCATTGAAAATTTGGTTCATAAAATATTAATATAGTTTATATTTTAAACCATATTAAAATCCACCATCATAGTACTTCTATTGTCTTTTTTAATATTATTAACACATACAATCACCTAGGTACATACAACAACGAAAGGGTGAGCTAAAAATCATAGTAAGGTGTGGAATAATCATAATAAAATAGAGTCATGTGTCACCATGAATTATCATAATAATAACTCGTGCATCACTTCAAAGATAATGTAAAAAAATTTGAAAGGCTCTTCATCCATGTTCCACACATTTTATCTCATGAGATCAATGATTTTACCATTGATTTGGAGAAAATATAATTCTATGCCAACCCATCACATCATATTTTGATCAAAATAAAGTTTTATTCATATAAAAAAGTTTCCAATGTTCATGTATCAATCACTAAGTAATAAAAGGATAACTCATGTTGTAAAATGATATGGGTTATATAAAAATCACATATATCATGATATAATGTCAATAATGGTTAAAAATTTTTAAATATAGGTAAATTACTATGAATGTAAGGTGATGGTATTTGTTTTATTACATTATCATAAAATAAATAATACATTTAATATAAATAAAAATGGTTATTTTTATGTTTGAGTCATAATAAGTCAAGGGAAGACATGGGAATGATCCCTTAAATTGAATATTAATCTTTATTGAAGGAATTAGTCATATAAAAATTTAGAGAATTAATTATAAATAATCAAAAAGGAATAATGAGATACAAAGAGAAATTTGAATTGAAATTGCATTCAATTATTATGAATAAAGATATATGAAATGATGGATTTTCAATGATAAGTGACTGATATTCTACACAATTTCATAATAAAAATAAATTTGATATTAAAAAAATTGCATACCAAAAGAGAGGAGAAATATAGTAATACTCATAAATATGTTATAATATAAGATATTAAAGATTAGTGGATATAAAAAGGGAATTAAAACCAACATTAGAGATAATATATATTGACTCTCCATATCAAAGGTCTCTTATATTTTTCTCATACATACACATCATGTATAAAGATCATATGTTTGTTAAAATATCATTCAATAATATTTTTTTAATTATTTGATTCTCATTTCAATATTATGGTATGGTTATTTTCATATATCATTAATTTTTATTATCCTTAAATGATTAAAAATAAATAAAAATAATAATATATATAAATAATTTTTATAATTTATATTAAAAATTATTAAGGGAGTGATAAGTAATGGATGATAACATACTGTCAAGTGGTATAATATTCCATGTAAGGATGCATAAAAATAGGAATAAAGATAATATTTATACATAAATTATAAATATTTTATAATAATTTTACTATAGAATAATAACATTGATACTTTTTTTCAATATTAATTAATTTTTTTGTGTGGATTGAATAAATATAGAAATAAGAATAAAATAATAAAATGGAAAATTCTATATGAAGAGAAATGGGAGTTACATCTTCTTTGAATATTACTCCTCATCTAAGGGATTAATTCCTAAAAAAATCGAGTTAGGTCGCAATCATAATGTCTCCAAGATACCTCAAATTTAAAGAAGAGAAATCTGGGAATATATTAACCACTAGGATAATTCTTTTAATGTGGTTTTACATTGGGGTGTGTGGTTCTTTTTATACATGGGGGTAGGATATTTTTGAGGTATAATAATGAATATCATATCATTTAATGACCAGTACTTGTAATAGTCAAACTATATAGTAATATAAATAATAGTTAATTAAAATATATCTTTTTATTTATTTTATTCCCTAAAAATGTTAATATTTATAAATTTTACAAAATAATGGGACAAAATTATCAAAAATATAATTTTAATTGAACAAAATTACATTTTTAGAGGTTATAATTAAATTTTTTGGGTTACAAAATGAGATTTCATTATTTTTAAATATGTTATTTATCTTCTTACATAAATTATTCTTTGTGAAAACATTCAATATTTATTAGGTTATTATTACATATAAATCATATTACAAAAAAAAATTTGTTGTAAAATCAATATTTTCACTATTCACCCCCAAATTATTATTTCCCAAAAAACAAAAAAGAATCCTAGTTAATATTGGAATCATGGTTCCAAATTTTTAATTTGTTTTATCTAAATAATTTTCTAAATTTTTTATATAATATATTTAAAATGGATATAAAATTACATGGTAAAATAAATAATGATAAAGAAAATTATCAATCATATTTACTTTATTTAAAATATATTAATTTAATCCTCGTATTCAAAATAGACTTGGATAAATACTATTTTATTAAAAAGAGGAAATATCCAATTTTTTACTTGTTTATGGGGGAACCCATTATATGACCCAATGGCCCAGTGGCTTGAAATATCCTGATGACCTGCTATTTTTCTAATCTGATGGCCCAGCACTACATTAGTAACACTACATGAATCATCACTGTGTGTCCCTACCAAGATGTGTAACCACATATGTCAATATATACCTAGGTTAGATAATGCATAATTTATTGCATCATTTATCCCCCAATGGGTTGTTGGGATTAAAAATCGAGTCCCTTAGTTGTAGAGTCTAGTGGTGAGTACCAATAAACCATGGATCATTCCATAAATTAAATCCTTATATTTATTACATTAGAAAAAATATGATATTTTTATAATCATATAATTGTAATTTTATAATTATATAATTATTTAAATGGTTAGCTTTAATGGTCATTTAACACTTTAAATAGTTAAGTAACTATTTTATTGATAATTTTCCCAATGGAAACATTACCCATTCCAATGTTCATTTTTTTTATTGACCCTACATATACCCCTCTTATATATTTCATTCACTTATTTTCCTCTTGAAGTACTCTTTATTTCATTAATAAAATGACTAACCTAATTCTAATTGTTTTTTCCTTATTTCAATTATCATTGTGACTATGGGATTTAAAAAAGAGCATGACCTTGTGGATTTCCAAATTTTCATCATGTTGTTTGCAGCCAATACAATAGCTGAGTGGTTCAGAAATGATCACCACTTCTAGGTAGATAGAAGACTAAGAATAGTTAAGAATTATACGTGATCGCATTAATGTTAGTATCTAACCCATGTATAGTGGAAAACCCATGTACCCATGGTGGGATTGATGAAAATTATGTGTGTTGTTATAGTTGGAAGTTTTTTTACCTTGAGTCATGAACTTGTTATGTTATGTGATTTTTGTTTCTGAGATTTTATGAGATTTGAATCATGGGCTGTTATGAAACCAGATTTTAGTATACACGAATCATTATAGGAACTCAATAGTTATTTTTACAAGAATCATTTTTAGTAATTTATAGGAAAACCGATATTGGGTATGTTGTTTAAATTGAATTTTTTTCCTTTCTTGTGTAATTGAACTAAAAATGGTACCTGATATGGAAATTAAAGTTGTAAAATGATGAAAAATGTGAATAATTGGGTGACTAATGAAAAATTGGAAAATGATATTTTTAACCAGAGCTTTAGAATGAAGAGTGTCCATGGGGAAGGATCAGTTACTTAGGATCTTTCCCAAGTGCTTCACCACTAGTGTGGTAAGCTAATCACTTTCGTTGACATTCTCCTTGACAACCAGTAGAGTTTTGATATTGTGCCAAGATGGGACATCTATAGAGGTTCTCTAGGAGCCAACAACAGATGGGTAATGATGGGTCAACTGGGTAGAATCAGAGTGTTGAAAGGGGTTACTCTACATAATATCAGTCTAGCAGTTAGAGTTCTACTAGCCATGGAGGTAAAGGAAATGTTTGTGGTGCTTTTGGGAAAGAACACCCATATTAAGAGAGTGGTGTAGCTTAGAGTATTAATACTACATCACAGGTTAGAGGGGACTAAAAGTTTCATGTAGTTCATCCTACACTTATGGATAGCAAGGATTTACCATAGATAGTTAGAGGTACTATTTCTATATATTCTATGCTTTCTAATTCCTTATTTGATACTGGATAATCTCATTCCTTTGAATTTTTCAAAACTTTTGAATGGTTTGATTTTGTTAGTAGTTTTTTTGAGTGAGATCATTGTGATCTATACACCATTGGTAGTATATTCGAGAGACATATGTTAATTACAAGGTTGTTCTCTTGAGGTTGGGGAGTGTCATTTCCTTTGGTATACATACATTCTTTATATGTCAGGATTTCATCTAACTCTATGTATGTAATGGTTAGTGGCGTACCGATCCCACATAGATTTTTACCATAGGATAGTGACTTTTACATCTCCTGAGGGTCACGACTATATTCATCATGGAGAGTGGGATATCCAGGCAGGCTGTGCAGGGCCAGTTCATCATCAACTAGGGGATTTCACCTCCCATGTTTCTATTTTTTCTAGATTATTGGGGGGTAAATAATGATTTCATTACACCTATAATGGAATGGTTCAAGGATATTTTTCAAGGGACTTCTAGGGATGCCACCTGTGAGGTATGTCTAGTTTATAATTGATCTCATTTAGATGGATGATATAGTTTCTATTCCACCATTAAGAAGGGAACCAACAGATCTTCAAGAGAATAATACATAGTTAGAAGAGTTGATAGATAAGGGGTTTATCCATTTGAGTACATAGTTTTGGGGTTCTCTAGTCTTTTCTTCTACAAAATATGGGGAAATGTTTCACTTATGTTTTATTACCGTAATATGACCTAGATGAATGTGAAGAACTGGTATATTATTCCATGTATTGATGATCTATTACAACATTTGAGAGTATCTTCTGTTTTCTCCAAGATTTCCTTAAGATTAGGGAATAATCAGTTGAGATTCCAACCTTTAAATATACCTCAGACTACATTTAGAAGTAGGTATGGCCTATGTGAGTTCATCGTGATTCTATTCAGGCTGATTAATGAACCAGTAGTGTTTATGGACTTGTTGAACCAAATATTCCATCTGTACCAGGATTAGTTTTTGGTTATATTTGGGGATGACATTTTGGTGTAATACAAGAATCATGATGATAATTCCCAATATCTCCACATTTTCCTCAGTACACTATGAGGTAATCATCTATATACCAATATATATGTTCCAATGGTGGATCAATCATGTACATTTCATGGGAAACATTATCTCAGAGTAAGGTGTGACTTTAGTCACAGAGAATGTGAAACTAGTGATTTCTTGGGAGAATACCAATAATTTCTTTGATATCCATAGCTTTATGGGATTAGTGAGCTATTTTTGTAGGTTAATAAAAGACTTTTTATATTTTGAATCTCCCCTTTTAGGCTTTAACAAAATGGGGATCATGTTTTAATGGGTGGGAGCATGAGGAGGTTATTTCCAATAGTTGAAAAAGCACTTTACAACTACACAAATTTTGATCCTACTAAAGCCATGTAAGAAATATATAGTGTTTTTTGCAACTTCTATGATCAATCTTGGAGGATTGTTGATATAGGGATATAGATATGTGGTGTATGGTTCATAGTAGTTTATTCCACACAAATTTAATTACCCAATGGAATACCTCGCATTAGTTGCAGTTATTTATTCCTTGAAGTGTTGGCAGCATTGTCTATTGGGTGAAACTTTAAATGTGTATAAAGATCACATGAACATAAAATTAATATCATCCTAACAACATTTGAATCTATTATATCTAAGGTTTTTTGAGTTTATGAATTCATTTTATATTGATCTAGAGCATACTCCTAAGAAGGGAAATAGTGTTGCTGATGCTCTAACATGGAAAACAAAAACTCAATCATTTAAGGAGTCTATAAATGAGTGAAATATGATGGACTAACTGTCTTAGATGCATATTTGTGTTCAATATATTCAGGATAAGTTTACTCTCATATGATTTGTAGTAGAGTCTATCATTTTGAGTTAGAACAAGGATATGTAGTATAAGGATCTTCAATGTTTTTCATTAAGGGGGAGCCTTGATAGTGGGGAGTCAACTTCTAATTAGACCCTAGAGGAGGATGTTATCATCTCTATTAGGAATTGGGTTTTTGTTTCTATGAGTATGTGAGAGGATCTGAAGCATGAATTTCATTCCTTGAAGTGGGCGATACATCCAAGTTTGACCAAAATGTATCGTGACCTATGTCAATAGTATTGGTGGTCGGGTATGAAAACATAGATTTTAGGGTTCATGAAATGATGATACAACTTTCAAGAGATGATATATATATATATATGAGCATCAACAACCAGGTGGTTTACTATAGGTGTCTCCCATTCCAAAATTGACATGGGATGAAATTACCATGGACTTTGTGGAGGGTCTCCTAAGGAATCCTCAAAATAATGACGGTATTTGGTTGGTTGTGTAATAAATGATGAAGGTAGCACATTTCTTTCCTATATGTGAGACTTTCATAGTGGATCCGTTGACAGATATATACATTTTGGAGATAGCCTGTCTCCTTGAGGTTTCACAGAATATATTTTCATATTGTGAATCATGTTTTACCTCATGTTTTTAGAATTTCTTATTAAATGATCATGGTAAATAGGTTTTACAGAGTGTGTAATTACTCTAATTGAAATATGGGAATTTGTAAAGTACTATACATGTTTTGGAGGATATGCTTCGGGCATGTTTTCTAGGATTTGGTGGGTCTTGGGAGAAGAACCCACACTTATGGAGTTCACCTATTACAATAGTTATCATGAAAGAATTTAGATGGAACCATATAATGATCTTTATGGTATTCTATTCATATGACCACTATATTGGATAGAGGAAGGTGAGTCGGAGTTATTGGGACCGAGCCTCATGCAGGTGAATTCAAAGAAGGGTTAGATAATTTAGAAACCTATAACTACATATCAGAGTTGGAAGAGTTTGTACGCTGATAGATGTCGTGATCACTTGGGATTTCAGTGGGTTATCTTGTATTCCTTCAGGGGTCTCCTAGATTGGTTCACCATAGGATTTAGAGGAAGTTCAAGTTGGCACCCAGGTTTGTTGGACCTTTAGATGTTGTGGAGAGAGTCAAGCTAGTGGAATACTGATTGGATCTTCCCTAGAGATATAATTTCATGCATAATGTATTTCTATTGTCACAAATTTTATGTAATCACCCCTAACATTATCATGTGATTGATGTGGATGATATTGAGTTTGAGACTGATGTATCCTTTGATGAGAATATCATGTGTCTTGTGGATCACAGTGAGAAAGTGTTTCGGGGAAAGACAATATCGATAAGTCAAGTATTGAGGAAACATGTGAATGTTTAGGAGGAATCATGGGAGAGAGAAGATATATATGGGCTCAATGGCCCAATACTTTTTATTTGGAATCTTAGAGATTCTTAGTAGTATAGCTCGAGGATGATCAGTTATAAGGTTGAGAGATTGTAATATCCTGAACTTTTATAGAGATGTCTTGGGTCCATTTACAGGTACTCTTTTTCCATGTTTTGATATATATCATGATTGGGTTTTACATAGGGGGTTTATGGGGTCAAATTAAAGAATTTTTGAGAGGGTAGGGGAAGTTCACAATTGGAAGATAGTTTTTCCAAACTATGCACCCAGGCCAGAAAACCATGAAAAAAACAACATATGGGATTCACATGGTTGGTGTATATTTTAATAAACCATCCCCCTTTTATTATTAATTATGTAACCCCTATGAGGAGGCACATAGTTAGGTTCATGTTTAGGTAAAATAACGAACCCCGTATAGGAAATCGAGCACATAGAAAAATAAACCTCAGAAAATTCATTATAAAAATCATGAACCCCAATATTTTATCCCTAAATACCCCAGCTTAAACCAAAGTATTTTTTATCACCTTTTTAGTCTTCTGGATGGTTTGCAAGGGCTTACAATCTATTTTCTTGGTGAATCAAAGATCTAGTTGTCAGATCTACACCTCTCCTGGTAAAAGATTTCATTCTGTTGGGATTCTTCTCTCTCCTATCTCTCTTTCTGGATAAAGTGGCCATTTACATATCCTTTGGAGTGGTTTTTTATCTAGGTTTGGATATAGCTAACTCCATTTGAACATGGATCTTGGTTTTGGATCTATATCTTGTTCTTCATCATGATCTTGGTTGTTCCACTTAAATTGGGGATTTTTGTTGGCCAGTGTCCATCAAAGATCTTAAGGTAGGTGGTCTAAATTAAATTCTATAGTATTGAATTCCAATTGCATATATTTATTGTATAAATTCTACAAGAAGATTTGGGAATTGAATCTCAATTTGAATTGACTAATTGAATAATTAATTTATGGAATCATGGAATTGATTAATTAATTTTCCATATGAATATGAAATTAGGTGAACTAGGGAAAAATGTAATTGGAAATTTTGATTATGAAATTTTTTTAATAATAGGAAATTAAATTGATATATTGGTGAGGTTATGAAAATTGGTTAATTAATGGGATTGTATAATTGGTAAATTAATGGGATTGTGTAATTGGTTAATTAATGGGATTGTGGAATTCATTTTTTAATTGAATGAATAATTTATTGATTAATAGGAAGTTTGGGGTGTTTGGATCAAACTTAATGTGTTAGTGAATTATATGGTTAAAGGTTGATTTATGTTTTAATGGAGATTTTTTCATATTATTCCATGTGAATTAAAGTGATGGAACTTAACTGTTTTCATAAAAAAAATAGTATACCATGATGTGAAATTTTGATGAGAGGGTTAATTATTATTAACCTTATTTAATGTAACATATGTGATCTATGTGAATGACTGAGAAGTGAGAAGTGGGACATGGACTGATTCTATAATTACCCATGAGTCTCTAGCCATGAAATTCTATACCCAACTTTATGCATGTGAATATTGTTTTTTGGGATAGGTACTGAGGCTGAAAATACCTATATTTGACATTAAGGTGTGGGACATGGAGCGAGGCTCCAAATACCATTATGTGATATAAAGTATGGGATAGGGTCTTAGGATCTATATACCCATCTCATGTTGAGTTGTGTGGCATGGATAGGGGCTCCAAATACCCAGAGGGTTCTAGACATGATGTTATACTCCCATGAGATTGGCATTGGATTGTGGTTCCAGGTGGCCATGATATGAATTTAAATGATAAATGATAACCATGGTTTTGTGATATATGATATTACTTTGGGATGGTTCAGACTCCAACATGGGATGAAGTAGGTATTAATAGTATGGATTCATGATGGACTCAAGGATTTATGTGGTTATTTAAAAAATAATCAAATGTGATAAATATTTAATTTATACATTTTACATTATTATTGATATAACTATATAAACTAGTATAGAATGAATATTGTTTTGGAAACTTTTGGTGGTGGCCTAATGAGTTGTAATCACACCCTACTCGGGTTACCTAACTGATACCCAAATATACTTTGTCTATTCAGAATATAATAAGGGAAATATATGTATGTTAGATAGTTTTTTGGGACAGAGCATGGATAAGGGAATCAGACATGGTTCTGAGACCCTCTTCAATTTTTCATTTTCATTAATTTTAGATTTTTCATTTAACACATGACACATACTTTGGCATGAAATATGTACTCCTTTAGTTTAAATATTTTTTCTTATTTTAGTTTATCATTGTTACTGGTCTGTTATTGATTTATTATGATTCTGGTTATTGGTTATTGTCATTTGGTTATAGTTTTTCTATTTACTCTATTGTATTACTCTGATAAAGATGGAACAGTCTCACAATATTTTAAATTATACACTTACTACTAGTAGGTGTCATATGGCATACATCGAGGAATGCTTAATGTCATGTAATTGACCATCTTAGGGCGTTATTATATGGCACCTAGGTCTATATGATATAGAAATAGATCTCTACAAGACCTTATGTCTCCTATCCTTGAGTTGATAGGTTTTTCTTATTACTCCCTTAATAATAATCGATATACAAGGAAACTATCTCTTAATTTTGTGTTAGTGATAATCCATTAGAGAAAGTGATAATAAGAAAAGAAATTTCTTATTGGAAACCCCTTATAAATTTTCTCCCTAATATATCAAAAAGATAAATAAAATTTATGATAATTGACTAAGAGAAAGTGTTAGAGGATTTGAGTGATTTGAAATGATAATTCTCTCTTTGAGATGATTATGATATTGCTATAGATTTGGTGTTGATTTGATCATAGAACATTTTTGGTAAGAAGGTGATCACACCAATATTCCATTGACTTACTTTTATGGGTTCTGAAAGGTGTGAGAGTAATCTAGAATTATTTTAGGGGAATTAAAGCTTAAGAATACAACATTTATGGTATTGTTACCCATAGTTAATTCTATTATATAAATCCTTCCTCAATGCCACCAGCTACCCACAGCACCTCAATGACTAAACAGTGGGTACCCTGGTATTTAGAAATGTTCATGAATTGATACTGGCGAGTTAACACTTTTCCACTGGGAAGACATTGTATTCTAGAATGAAAATATCCTTCATCCATTACCACTGATGGGTCAGTAGGTCTAATACTACAATGAGGGACTTCCCATAAGGTAATGGATGGAAAGTTCTCTACATTGTTGAACTGATACTACCTAAACTTTTGTATCATCAAATTTATCCTCCTGAGCAACCTTTTATGACCTATAATGTATATTCCAACAGGGTTCCTTATTATTAAGATATCATAAATGATAGTTCTAATCATTCAAGTGTCACGACCCGTCCTCGGGGCCCGTGTCGTGACTACCCCAAGCCTGCCTTCCATAGGCCAGGGGCTGGCGACAAGCACCAAGGAAAAAATCCCGGTAAAGAGAAGGCATTGCCTTTGTAAAGTAAACAACAAACACCACAGAGTAAGCGGAAGTAAAACACTGAGTAAAAACTGAAACAAGTTGTGCTAAAAGTAAAGGGGGTCGGAAATACAAGCCCAACTGTAAAGTACAACTGAAATGGGAAAAACAGCAACTGAAAGGAAAATCCGCATCGTCGAGCCATCCTCTGGAAGTCCCACCTGAAGGGTGAGTACAGATAGCCTCCACAGCTCCTCGGTCCAGCCGTCCGCTCCGAGTACACCCCGCCCAGTGGTCCACCCCCAGGTACCGTCCTGCTCCGCAAGCCTCCACCACGATTAGCGTTGTCCGTCATCTGCAACCAACACAACGTAGTGTGGGCATAGCCCGTGTAGGGGTGAGTATAAGCTACTCAGTAGGGACCCAAAGACCCCTGAAAGTCTCCCAGAATCCACAAAGGATAAACCACAAAGGAAAGATACAATCACGAAGTAACATCCAACACTGCTTAGGTATATGCCCATACATATATCTAAGTCATCAATTCCCGTCTGGCTCCAACATCCGAGCCCAAGAACAACACAGACCACACAGGAAAGAAAAACGTAAATCCATACAGGATAGCACAACACAATCCACAAAGGAAAGCAAAACGTAAATCCACACAGGATAGAACAACACAATCCACAAAGGAAAGAAAAAATTAAATCCACACAGGATAGCATAACACAATCCACACAGGAGAGTAAACAGGATTCAGCTCACACAGGTATACTTCTTCATATGATGATAAAGATGACCAGTTATTGCCACTGATTCATCTAAGCCGTCGGACCCACAAAGGATCGATAGGTACTAACCCCTGCAATGACCCACATAGGATCTATCATGAAGTTGAAACCATAGCTATTGGGAAACTCCTTCTCCATCAAGTATAGTGGGCATGCCGCTACAACCAAGCGCTTCCCTCTTACCTTGGACTGTTGTAGTACTCCACCTATCGAGTACTGTGGGCTTGCTGCTACAACCAAGCGCTTCCCACCATGGGTCTGCCGCTACAACCAAGCGCTCCCCCTCATAGCCTCTAGAGGTACTCCTTCTGTTGGGTACCAGGGGTCAGCCGCTACAACCAAGCACTCCTCCGTCGTGGGTCTGCTGCTACAACCAAGCGCTCCCCCGTGCTGCTACAACCAAGCGCTTCTCCGTCATGGGTCTGCCGCTACAACCAAGCGCTCTCCCTCATAGCCTCCAGAGGTACTCCTTCTGTTGAGTACCACAGTTCTGCCGCTACAACCAAGTGCTCCTCCGCCGTGGGTCTGCTGCTGCAACCAAACGCTTCCCACTGGGCTATCCGTAACACACAGAGTCGTTCGATCAGTAGTCATCAAGTCTCAACCGGCTATAGGGTTTCCGCACACAGCATGCTCGTTCCGGGAGGGTCCACTCCACGAGCTAAGAGGTCGATGCATCAACTGACAAGTAGTCCGGAGTTGATGTATCCCAAGATGTACCGTAGTGGTCACTGCCAAAAACATGGAGGATTCCCATACTGTTTTCATCATCGTCGCAGTCGCATCCACTAAGGATCTCTGTACAGTCGTCATCATCACAGTAGCAGTTGCAGCCAGCTCTAGGGTTCCCCCACACAGCAAGCTCGTTCGAAAGGGTCCGCTCCACGAGCCGAGATGCTGATACATCAACTGACACCTAGTCCAGAGTTGATGTATCCAAAAGTTCTGTATCGTCAATAGGAACTCAACGTCGCAGACGACGCGTCAATCGGACGCCCGGTCTGAGAGTTATTGGCTTTTTCGTCCCAGGGGCCCAGTTGGTTTTTAAGGCAAAACCAACCCGACCATACTCCACCTATGTCCAAACCTTGGGCGGAGTATGTCAAAAGATCCGTCTCACTTAGAAGAATCCACCAAAGTCGATGCCACGTCACTCGGACGTCCGGAGCTCAAGATATGAGTGGTTCCGCTCCGAGGGCCCGGTTGGTTTTGTGTACGAACCAACCCAGCCAAAACCAAAGTATTACGAAACCTTGAATGTGATATACCGAAACGACCGTCTCGATCCAAGGATCGCATCGCCGCTGACGGCGCGTCGTTCGGAGGCCCGTAGCTCAAGTTATGAGTGGATGACTAAAAAGGTCCGGAGACGGGGGGTCTGGGCCCAGACCGACCCGGCCCGACCCCCCCGGGGTCGGCCCAAACCGGGTCAACCCGACCCGGGTCCGGGTCGGACCCGGTTCGACGCGACCCGGCCGGCGGGTCGGCTCGGCCGAGCGGCTGAGCGGAGGAAGCGACGGGGGCGCTGCCCCCGCGAGATGAAGTGTCGCGGCCCCGCGTGGGGCCGCACTTGGTCAGCGAACGCGGCAAAGCCGCGTCCCGTGTTCGCCGGACCCGCGCGGTCGCGGGTCTGGTCGGCCGCCGCCGCCGTCGCGGCTTCATCCGCCGGTGGATTCCGTGGGCCACCGGAGTTGCTCTGGTGGTCCGATTCCACTTCCGTCTGCATCGTAGCTCCTCCTGGGTCCCATTCTTCACTGTCAGGCCCTCAAATCACCATTGAGGCCCCGTTTGTCATCGTCCGCCAATCTGTGCATCAATGGAAAACTTCAGAGGGTTGTCGGGCCATGTTTGTTTGGCCCGCACCCTCCGTGTTAGGTGATAACAATCGGGGAAAAAAATATTCAACACATGAATAACAAGCAAGGCACAATTTTAATAAAATTAAAATTGAACTTTGATCCGGTTCTTTGTTTTAAAAGAAACAACCATGGGAATAAAGATTACTCTCAAATAAAACCCCTACCTTGTCGAAGTCGTCGAACGTGCGTTCTTTGCAGAATTGATCGTCGCAAAAGAAGAGGTTTGTCGCGTCGCGGAAGGGTGTCGCGTCGTCGCGGTATACGGCATTGCGTCGACGAACTCTGAGGATCAAGAACATACAGATTTAATTATAACAATTAAATCCTTATTGTTGCTATAAACCACAAAGAATTAAAAAGGTCCGCAAACTCTTACCTCAACGGATGATCGAAGATCTGTCGCGGAAGAAGGAACGTCGCAGAAGAACGTCGCGGGAGAAGAATCGTCGGCATCGCGGTACTTGGCGTCATGTCGTCGATCTCCGAGGTCTCGGCGTTCTTCGTCGCCTTTCGTCGAAGGTCAGCGTTCTTCGCATTCTTCGCATTCTTCGCGAAGGAGGATGAAGGACTTAAGGTTTCTGTCGAATCCTCTCAACGAACAGCACTCAAGAAGAAAAGGTACGTTGGTCTTATTATATTCATATGTCAACGGTTTGAGAACAGGTTAAGAAACGAACAAATTAATTCATAGAATTAATTTCAACAAATTAACCGCCCAATTAATAGGAGCGTTTAATTGTTTAAGAAAACGCCTCAGTTGACTTTTATTTAATAGGGGTTTTCGCGGGTGTGTTACTTAGCGGAAAAGAAACGGCAGGGCTCGTGCGGGCCCCACCTCACAAATATCCTACCAAGAGGGTAGGATATTTTGGGTTCCACCCTATAAGCTTCAACTCAGCTTAAACTGCTTAAAGTGGCTTTAAACGGCTTTAAGTGAAATAAAATAAAGTTTGTCATATAACATTATTTTATTTCTTAACTTAAAGACCAAAAATTAAAAACCACACCTGAGAAAACGCAACTCCGAAAGAGGCGTTTCTAAGAAAATACCGGCACTACGATTCCATCAGTGCCCTCAGAATTCGATTCCGAGTACCGGTTCAAAAGTTAGAAAAACCCGCTCGTTCGTTCACTGAATGTACCCGAGCCAAACTTCGGAAATTGATTCCGGGCACTCCGGGCCTCAGAATCAGGTGCCGTCAGAAACTGCGCTCTTGTAAAATTCCAAAGAAAATTAAGAAAAAAATTTCCTTGAATTTTTACAGGTCTTTACATCACTCCCACCTCAGGGTTTTACGTCCCCATAAAGATACATCATAAATTAGGGAAACAAATGTGGGTACTGAGCATGCATCTGAGCCTCACACTCCCAAGTGCTCTCCTGAAGGTTCCTGTGCTGCCATTAGATGCGCACCAGAGGGATCGATCGTCCACGTAGGACCCACTCTTGTCGATCCTAGATCTCCACTGGGATCTCCGCAAAATTCGCCCCATCATCAGCGCCTAGCTCCCCATGGTCAATGATATGCGAAGGGTCGAGCTCGTATCTCCCCAATTGAGATACATGGAAGTCGTCATGAACCTGGGGCAACTGAGGTGGGTGGGTCAAGCGGTAAACCACCTCGCCTACCCTTCTGAGGACCTATAAAGGTTCGTTGAACCTCGGTGATAACTTGTCGCCTCAATGACATCCCCGTAACTCACATCGAGGTGTGACCCGTAGGGAAACTTGGTCGCCATCCTCAAACTCTAGTGGCCTCCGCCTTCTATCAGCACAAGACTTTTTCCGGCTCTTAAATGTCCTCATCCGCTCTTGGATGACTTGGACCCTTCTGGTCCTACAAGAGCTGCTGAGATTTCTTCTTTGTCGAAAATAGAAATCTGGTCTCATCCCCTGGATGAACCACGTTCTTCGCCTAATACAGTCAATCCCGTCATGGATGATACTAACCCATATCAAGGATGACGTTGTAAGACCTCGACGCTACTACCAAGAGATCCAACTGTTACTCTCACCTCTAAGGGTTGAGTCACACTGTCGGCATCAGTGTGTGGTCATTGGGTTTCCTCTAGTAGGTATCTCTAAGTGAGGGTTAAGTCTGTAACTCCCTGACCCTAGTTACCTAGAGTCGGTTCATTATTACATAACATTGGCATGATCACGAGAAAGATCAAGTCTCAAAAGACCGATTAGTTTAGTAGCCTTGGAATAACTAGATACATCCATAAATTTTTACATTACATCATAAAAAAAACATATTGTCTTCATATCCCCTCATACTATCCCTGCAGGTCATTCATAAATTACTTCTTCATAATCCTGTGAAAAATAAAACATTGAAAGGGGTGAGCTCAGATGCTCAGTAAGGATAACATTATAGCAGAAGCGTTCATAAATAAGCATACACACTTAAGGCGGTTTATAACTAAAACAAAAGCCTTTTAAACTTTAACTTCAGCATAAAATGGCAAAGATAAAATAAAATAATGCCATTTACTTACTCACATGGATATTCTACTAGTCGAACAATCCCATGCATTATCAATAACCAATTTCATAATGATGGAATGCATAATGCCACACTATCATAACCACATAGCCAAGGCCTCGTGCCAAGACTACAAATAAGATTTTGCCAAGGCCTTGTGCCAAGACACTAGTTTGTCTCATGAGACCTACCGATGCATCGAGGAGCTATAGCGGGCTCCACCCGTCACTTATTAAGTCCAATGCATTCCTCATATGAACAGGTTTAAACATAACATAAACATTCGTATTAAAACTAGCATACGAAATGTCAATACTTTAAACACAAACCATGAATGGTATAAAAATAGCACATCCACAGTCAAACATAACTCATTCGATACAATATGGAAGATTTTATTGTATCAAATTAACCTCAATCAAGAATAATGAAGGATGTTGACATATATGAAAATAATCATGAAAACTATTTGAGAGAAATATCCCCCTTTTTCTTAAAATCATTTAAAAGTCACACTATTTGTCAAGAAGCCATTTAAAAATAGATTTTTGAATCAAAGTGTCCCATACCACTTTGAAACTTTTTTAAAAGGAGTTTTAATTTCTAAAATTTAATTTCCATATAAATAAATCCATAAAACCATTTTTAAAACATGGACATTAATGAGAAATATTTAAATGAATAAGTCTTTAAAACATTTAAAAATGGTATTTTAGTTAGAGATTCTAACCAAAAGAGAGACACTTGAATACAAATAATTGAGGTAATCAAAACTTTGTAATATCATGAGAATAAAGGTATTCATGATATACTATGTCAAAGTACATTATATACACCACATAAAAGTGATTTGGTGTATAACAACAAAGAAGTCTCAATGGAATGTAAATTGAGATGAATTATCTTATAAAGACCATATCCTTAGGTTAAGGATAAATCAATGACATAATTATGTGTGACAAATATAAATACACTAAATATGATTGGATATTTAGTGTAAATAAATCAAAGGACATTCACACATAATCTTGTAAAAAAACAACACCAATGAATTGGATGTTTAACTGAACAAATGGAGAATGGGTTAAAATTACTCTTATCAAATTCATATCGATGACATGAGAAATTATCAATGGAGTGATTATGTGTATCAAAAGTATATCCACAGGAAGGGGAGTGGAATTTATGACATAATCAAATTAATAGTGATTCCACACATAATCTTGGAGTAATATAATCAATGAAATATGCGTAAAGCCGAATGAGTGGAAATTGAAATCTCAAATTCCCTTATCGATTTGGTAACTTATGAAACATGCACCCATGAAAGAAGTATCATACCATGATGATGTAAATACCCATAAATTAAAGTATATTACACAATGAATACGATCATGGGCAGTACACATACACCACATGAAATTATTAAGTGGTGATCAATGGAATTCTCACGGAATTAAAAGTGAGATAAGAAACCCCTTACCACGTTAATCAACTGAGTCGTATGGCCAAAAGTTAATAACCACCAAATTATTTATAGAATAAAAGGAATATAAAGAGAATCATCATAATATATATCAAATTGTAGTACACAATACACCACTTTCAATAATTTAGTGGCGAACAATGGAAATCTCACGGAATTGAAAGTGAGATAAGAAAATCCCTTACTTTGTACTTTTTCCTTGGTCGACGGTAGGTTTACCTCCTGTATAATGGTGAAATAATTGTTATTTAATTATACAAGAATCATTTACTTTAATATGATATCATATATGATCTTTTAACATTGATTTGTTAATAATATCTTAGAATTATCGTCATTTCGGGTGTTAACGGGTTCATTTTACTTTATATTCTTTGTTATGTGAGCCATATTCGTTATTAATGGGATGTATATTATTCATATCCAGAATGATATCAAGTCCTTAGATACTATTTTTAAATCATCAAATTATAATTATACTTGAATGGATATGATGGAGAATGAATCTCATCACGTTCGTGGAGACGGTAGTCCGTACATATGCACGAGCGACAATATCATTCTTTTGATATTAAAATAATATATAATTGGATGTTATATCATATATACAGAATCATTATCATGTTATATTTATTATTTACATGAGTTACACATCATTATTATACCCATCCAAATAATAATATATTGAATAACAATTACACCACGACGTGGAGACGGTAAGTCGTACGTACGCACGTATGGTGACATGTTATTCAAAGGATGGATAGAATACTGAATATGGTTGTACCATATTTATAATAACATCAAAGTATATATATGATACTGGAGTTATTATTTTATGATGGTAATAACAGAGAAAGAGGAAGTGGAAGAAGAAAGGAACTTGAAAAGGGGTGGTGAAAACATTACCTCTTCTTCGGGTTCTTCCTTTTGATTTGATCAAAAGGGCTCCTTTGGTTGGCTTTCTGATCAAACTAAGGCCTCTAGGTTGTAGTGAGGGAAGTTGAGATAGTATTTGGGCAGGGTTTGGCCGAACCAAAGGGCTTTGAAGGTGTGAATAAATGAGAAGGAGGAGTGCCCTTTTATAAGAGGGGTGAGGGGCACCTTTGGAAAAGCTAGAAATATTAATTTATAATAAATTCATATTCGGTTTATAATGGCACCAAAGTTTATTATTTAAATTTTAAGGTGGGGATGGGTATAAAACAACTCAACCAATAGAATTTAGACAGGTTTGGGTCATTATATTAACCTTATCTTTAAGTATTAACTCTTAGTTAATTAGTTTCACTTTTACAATGTCTCTTTGTATTTTTATATTATATGGTTAATAAAATTACTATATACAACCCAGAGACCCCAAAGTGGTCCATTAATGATGCAAATATCATTATATAAGTCTCTTGGCCGAACCTTAGATTTTTAGGAATTTAATATCAATTAATAATATAATATTTGTTTTAAGAACTCTTTTATGTCAATTTTGAGACTATTCAATAGTTGATTTTTTTGAAACTCATAACAGATTTATTACTTCGAAGAAAGTCAATTAAATCAATCCTAATATGTCATATTATCTTAGAAAATTATTTTAATTCCTTAAAAGTTTCATATTATATTTATTTGGGTATTTATAATATCAATTATTGTAATTTTTCACTATTAAATTAATTAATTCATCATCATTGTGTCATAAATAAATTAAATTATTTAATGTCTAAAAATTATAAATAAAATATAATTATGTAGGAAATCTTTTTATCTTTCTAATGAATATTTATAATCTAATATACAACATATATAACCCTCTGTAACAATTGTTTTGTTAAACGATATATGCTTGTGTCATTTTTGTATTTATTTTAACTTAATTAAAATAAAGTGTCATTATCACTTACAAGTGGATCCATGGGGTCCCAAAATCGACCCAAAGATGCCCATGGTCGACCATGTATCAACCAATAGGGTTAAGACACGTTTTAGGGTAATTTAGTATTATTATAATATTATTTTTTAACCCTTGTTTACCGGATTTACCCTTTAACCATGGTAAATAAAATATTTACCGGAGTAATTATCCAAAATGTTTAAAAATAAAAGTTACCTATTTACACAATTTGAACATCCTGATTACAAATATGGAATCAATTTTTCCAAATTCAAAACACAGAAGTGGCAGAAATTAATTTAAAATTAATTCCCGTTGTTAAAACAAAAAGCGTGTTTTTTAGAGATAATAACTATCAAAAGATTGTCACTTGTTTATGTCTGGTTTAAATGTGAAATTTTGTTCAATGACCCACATTGTATTATATGGTAAAAATATATTCTAAATATACTTTAAAACCACTCAAATTCATAATTTATCACTATTAATTATTTTGATTAAAAAAGTTGTTTTTAATTAAAATTTAGTAATTTTCACTATTCATCAAAATATGAAAGTTATCCGAAAAGTACTAAAATTTCACCCTAGGCTAATTTTGATATTCCGAATCCAAAAATGACGTCCATTTTGAGAGATAGAATTTATAAAATTTCAAAAATTAGGTATTACTATTCATAACGGCTAGTTTGATTGGTTATGGTGTGTTAAAATCTCGAAGTTGCGTACAATGCACGCCATTGCATTATTCGAAAGGAAACATACCGAGGAAGCTTGGGGTGTTACATTCTCCACTACTTCAATAAATTTTGTCCTCGAAATTTTTAAAATTTTTCTTGGGAATATAATGGAAAGTCCCACATCGGAAAAAGAGTCAATAAAACTATCACTTTAAAAGAAAGAAAGAGAGGTATAAGGGTCATCCAAGATAACCCATACTAGGATTCCATGTAAGAAAACATGGATATGGATGATAAACTAAGTGTCAATTTCTGATGGAGAGGGATAGAAATCATGATCAGGAGAAGGTTAACAATAAGAAAACCACAAACTTGTGTTGGGACAAACGACCATTAGTCTCCTAGTAGGAAAGTAAACGGACAACATTTTTTTTAAGTTACATTACATAAGGACGAGGAATTCATTTATGATATTGACTAAGAACATTATGAGATATACTTACATTTTAAGTAGAGTTTCATTCTTTAATAAATTTCCACCACTAACTCAATTTTTTTTAAACGATGAGTATTCAAGAAGACTTGATCCCACTGGAAGAGCTAGAATAAACTTCTATAGAATCACATGATCCATGCAGGATAAACTATATATTTACATTGTCTCTGAAGATTAATCAAAACCAAAATGGTTAGTGAATGATCTAATGATCCCCCGAAAGGATATTCCTTGAGATAAATATGCACTAATCTTAATTTCTAAAATTAAACCAACAATACCCCAAAGTTAAATAGATACCATTCAATAATCAATTGTCCTTAAAATCCTTTAATATAATCCAAACTAATATTGAAACCCAAAACATAGAAGAATTTGATTATGTAGTCTCCCATGGTACATTGTGTCTCCAAATGACATCAAATACTCTTAAAGTCACATACTTAAAAGTAATTAACATCATCACATATTCTCTGTTATAGGTTAATCATTTCCATAAATAACCCAAATCACTATAAATCAACAATAAAAACGTAGATAAAAATCCATCATTACTCTACAAATGAAACCCCATTGTATTCTATTTTCCTTGGGCATATAGTGTTCCCAACAAAGCGAACATCTTCCAAAATAACATTTATCACTTAATCACCAAATCATTTTCCTATACCAAGGGTATTCATTTGATAAGACATAAGAACCCAAATCATCTTATTATTGATCAATAAAATCATTTAACAAAACAAATAGTCACACTAACTAGGGACTTCACGTAGTCCAGTGGTAGGCGATAAATCCCAATCGCACTTTGGTTGTGGGTTTGATTCCCACAGCTTTGTCCGACGCGACGGGTTGTCACACGGTCTACGTGTTGTCCTTTTTCAAAAACTATATTTTATAATATTACCAAAATGAGATAAATTCCTCAAAATAACATAATTTAACCACAAATGTTATATCATACTTTTCATTTTCATCCCAAATTATAATAACTTATAATTTTCTCAAACCCCAATGATCATATAAAACCAAATGGTTATTTATACCTATATCCACAAGAGAAGAGACAATTCTTCCTCAAATATCATTCTCACATGGCAAACTGCGGGGTTACAAATACAAGAGAAAATTATTCCAAAGTAAACCCATCAACAAGGAGTGCTAATACTTTTTAAGTTTTTCTCCAACCATTTATTTCCACATATCTTCTTCTTTGACCAAGAAATTATCCTATAGAATAGGACATTCACTCGGGTAATGGCCAGGTCCCCTACATTTATGGCAAATGACTATAAATGGACTCTTGGGACCATTTTTATCTTCTTCCATAGTACTCTTCATTTTTCTTCAGCAATTCTTCACTTTATGTCCTTCCTTCCCGCACGTAAAACATTTCATTGTCCCATTGAGACACTTTCCTGGGTGTCTCTTTCCACATTTCCTGCATGATGAAAATTGAGGGTTATTTTCTCCATGGTCTCCATTGCTAGAGCACTTATCATTTATCACTTTTCTCTTCCCTGTTGAGTCTGGGATTTGGTTAATATATATGTTGTTGATCATATTTTTGTAAAACTGATTTGGCATAAAGACGATATCTTTTACGCCTATCAACATTCCATTTTGTTGCTCATTTCCACCACCGTTCCCACCTTGTACATCATTCTCAAAGTCACTATGACTTCCTTGGAATCCAGCCATTGACTAAAACCATAAAGCATTGTGTGAGTAATAGTAGTCGTAAAATCATTTAGAGATTAAAATGTCACCATATTCTCAATTTGAAACATATTAGGATTAACCAAGGTCATTTACTCTCATCTTATATATATATATTACTTAAATAGGTTTGTAAAGAAAATGTAAATTATCCTAAGCATATCCCCCGGTAGTGTCGTAACCAAGAGTGCAGCAAGGCCCGTTTTCATGCACCAATTCCCGTTCGAGTCTAGCTCAAAGCAGTGTTTTCGGGTTTTACCTCTAGGTACATCTGTGCCAGAGCCGCCTCTACCTGCTCGTATCCAGACAGGGATGTATTGCTCGGAAAACTCACAAAATCTCTACAATACCAAAATTCTAGGAAGTTCTTTTATACTAATCCTCAAAGTTCATCTTAGGTCTGCGTGCTCTAATCAGAGTTTATCTAAATCTAGCTTCCAAGGTTTGTACTAAACTTCCTCTGATACCAACTGTAACGCCCCGACCCTAGTAACCTAGAGTCGGTGCATTATTACATAACATTGGCATGATCACGAGAAAGATCAAGTCTCGAAAGACCGATTAGTTTAGTAGCCTTGGAATAACTAGATACATCCATAAATTTTTACATTACATCATAAAAAAAACATCTTGTCTTCATATCCCCTCATACTATCCCTGCAGGTCATTCATAAATTAATTCTTCATAATCCTGGGAAAAATAAAACATTGAAAGGGGTGAGCTCAGATGCTCAGTAAGGATAACATTATAGCAGAAGCTTTCATAAATAATCATACACACTTAAGGCAGTTTATAACTAAAACAAAAGCCTTTTAAACTTGAAATTCAGCATAAAATGGCAAAGATAAAATAAAATAATTCCATTTACATACTCACATGGATATTCTACTAGTCAAACAATCACATGCATTATCAATAACCACTTTCATAATGATGGAATGCATAATGCCAGACTATCATAACCACATAGCCAAGGCCTCGTGCCAAGACTACAAATAAGATTTTGCCAAGGCCTTGTGCCAAGACACTAGTTTGTCTCATGAGACCTATCGATGCATCGAGGAGCTATAGCGGGCTCCACCCGTCACTTATTAAGTCCAATGCATTCCTCATATGAACAGGTTTAAACATAACATAAACATTCGTATTAAAACTAGCATACGAAATGTCAATACTTTAACCACAAACCATGAATGGTATAAAAATAGCACATCCACAGTCAAACATAACTCATTCGATACAATATGGAAGATTGTATTATATCAAATTAACCTCAATCAAGAATAATGAAGGATGTTGACATATATGAAAATAATCATCAAAACTATTTGAGAGAAATATCCCCCTTTTTCTTAAAATCATTTAAAAGTCACACTATTTGTCAAGAAGCCATTTAAAAATAGATTTTTGAATCAAAGTGTCCCATACCACTTTGAAACTTTTTTTAAAAGGAGTTTTAATTTCTAAACTTTAATGTCCATATAAATAAATCCTTAAAACCATTTTTAAAACATGGACATTAATGAGAAATATTTAAATGAATTAGTCTTTAAAACATTTAAAAATGGTATTTTAGTTAGAGATTCTAACCAAAAGAGAGACACTTGAATACAAATAATTGAGGTAATCAAAACTTTGTAATATCATGAGAATAAAGGGATTCATGATATACTATCTCAAAGTACATTATATACACCACATAAAAGTGATTTGGTGTATAACAACAAAGAAGTCTCAATGGAATGTAAATTGAGATGAACTATCTTATAAAGACCATATCCTTAGGTTAAGGATAAATCAATGACATAATTATGTGTTACAAATATAAATACACTAAATATGATTGGATATTTAGTGTAAATCAATCAATGGACATTCACACATAATCTTGTCAAAAAAACAACACCAATGAATTGGATGTTTAACTCAACAAATGGAGAATGAGTTAAAATTACTCTTATCAAATTCATATCGATGACATGAGAAATTATCAATGGAGTGATTATGTGTATCAAAAGTATATCCATAGGAAGGGGAGTGTAATTTATGACATAATCAAATGAATAGTGATTCCACACATAATCTTGGAGTAATATAATCAATGAAATATGCGTAAAGCCGAATGAGTGGAAATTGAAATCTCAAATTCCCTTATCGATTTGGTAACTTATGAAACATGCACCCATAAAAGAAGTATCATACCATGATGATGTAAATACCCATAAATTAAATTATATTACACAATGAATACGATCATGTGCAGTACACATACACCACATGAAATTATTAAGTGGTGATCAATGGAATTCTCACGGAATTAAAAGTGAGATAAGAAACCCCTTACCACGTTAATCAACTGAGTCGTATGGCCAAAAGTTAATAACCACCAAATTATTTACAGAATAAAATGAATATAAAGAGAATCATGATAATATATATCAAATGGTAGTACACAATACACCACTTTCAATAATTTAGTGGCGAACAATGGAAATCTCACGGAATTGAAAGTGAGATAAGAAAATCCCTTACTTTGTACTTTTTCCTTGGTCGACGGTAGGTTTACCTCCTGTATAATGGTGAAATAATTGTTATTTAATTATACAAGAATCATTTACTTTAATATGATATCATATATGATCTTTTAACATTGATTTGTTAATAATATCTTAGAATTATCATCATTTCGGGTGTTAACGGGTTCATTTTACTTTATATTCTTTGTTATGTGATCCATATTCGTTATTAATGGGATGTTTATTATTCATATCCAGAATTATATCAAGTCCTTAGATACTATTTTTAAATCATAAAATTATAATTATACTTGAATGGATATGATGGAGAATGAATCTCATCGCGTTCGTGGAGACGGTAGTCCGTACATACGCACGAGCGACAATATCATTCTTTTGATATTAAAATAATATATAATTGGATGTTATATCATATATACAGAATCATTATCATGTTATATTTATTATTTACATGAGTTACACATCATTATTATACCCATCCAAATAATAATATATTGAATAACAATTACACCACGACGTGGAGACGGTAAGCCGTACGTACGCACGTATGGTGACATGTTATTCAAAGGATGGATATAATACTGAATATGGTTGTACCATATTTATAATAACATCACAGTATATATATGATACTGGAGTTATTATTTTATAATGGTAATAACAGAGAAAGAGGAAGTGGAAGAAGAAAGGAACTTGAAAAGGGGTGGTGAAAACATTACCTCTTCTTCGGGTTCTTCCTTTTGATTTGATCAAAAGGGCTCCTTAGGTTGGCTTTCTGATCAAACTAAGGCCTCTATGTTGTAGTGAGGGAAGTTTAGATAGTATTTGGGCAGGGTTTGGCCGAACAAAAGGGCTTTGAAGGTGTGAAGAAATGAGAAGGAGGAGTGCCCTTTTATAAGAGGGGTGAGGGGCACCTTTGGAAAAGGTAGAAATATTAATTTATAATAAATTCATATTCGGTTTATAATGGATCCAAAGTTTATTATTTAAATTTTAAGGTGGGTATGGGTCGAAAACAAATCAACCAATAGAATTTAGACAGGTTTGGGTCAATATATTAACCTTATCTTTAAGTATTAACTCTTAGTTAATTAGTTTCACTTTTACAATGTCTCTTTGTATTTTTATATTATATGGTTAATAAAATTACTATATACATCCAAGAAACCACCAAGTGGTCCATTAATGATTAACATATCATTATATAAGTCTCTTGGCCGAACCTTAGATTTTTAGGAATTTAATATCAATTAATAATATAATATTTGTTTTAAGAACTCTTTTATGTCAATTTTGACACTATTCAATAGTTTATTTTTTTGAAACTCATAACAGATTTATTACTTCGAAAAAAGTCAATTAAATCAATCCTAATATGTCATATTATCCTAGAAAATTATTTTAATTCCTTAAAAGTTTCATATTATATTTATTTGGGTATTTATAATATCAATTATTGTAATTTTTCACTATTAAATTAATTAATTCATCATCATTGTGTCATAAATAAATTAAATTATTTAATGTCTAAAAATTATAAATAAAATATCATTATGTAGGAAATCTTTTTATCTTTCTAATGAATATTTATAATCTAAAATACAACATATATAACCCTCTGTAACAATTGTTTTGTTAAACGATATATGCTTGTGTCATTTTTGTATTTATTTTAACTTAATTAAAATAAAGTGTCATTATCACTTACAAGTGGATCCATGGGGTCCCAAAATCTACCCAAATATGACCATGGTCGACCATGTATCAACCAATAGGGTTAAGACACGTTTTAGGGTAATTTAGTATTATTATAATATTATTTTTTAACCCTTGTTTACCGGATTTACCCTTTAACCATGGTAAATAAAATATTTACCGGAGTAATTATCCAAAATGTTTAAAAATAAAAGTTACCTATTTACACAATTTGAACATCCTGATTCCAAATATGGAATCAATTTTTCCAAATTCAAAACACAGAAGTGGCAGAAATTAATTTAAAATTAATTCCCATTGTTAAAACAAAAAACGTGTTTTTTAGAGATAATAACTATCAAAAGATTGTCACTTGTTTATGTCTGGTTTAAATGTGAAATTTTGTTCAATGACCCACATTGTATTATATGGTAAAAATATATTCTAAATATACTTTAAAACCACTCAAATTCATAATTTATCACTATTAATTATTTTGATTAAAAAAGTTGTTTTTAATTAAAATTGAGTAATTTTCACTATTCATCAAAATATGAAAGTTATCCGAAAAGTACTAAAATTTCACCCTAGGCTAATTTCGATATTCCGAATCCAAAAATGAAGTCCATTTTGAGAGATATAATTTATAAAATTTCAAAAATTAGGTATTACTATTCATAACGGCTAGTTTGATTGGTTATGGTGTGTTAAAATCTCGAAGTTGCGTACAATGCACGCCATTGCATTATTCGAAAGGAAACATACCGAGGAAGCTTGGGGTGTTACAAAGTCAATAGTTTTTAAACCGGAACCTCTTAGTAACAACAAAAATAGAGGACAGGAAGGTAAATGCCACAAGAAAGGTGTCTTTTTATTACTACAGCTCAAAGTAAAAAGACACAAAACATCTACAAACAAACATCAACAATGCTAGAAGTAGCATGAACAAAAGTCTCTAGGTCTGGAGCTAGACCTGATCCTGTCCGTATGCTCCCGGAGCTCCCTGATCGTAGGCCTCAGCTGCCTGTAGTTGAGCTCTCCCATGTCCACTAGCTCCCTGCGGTCGGAGTGGACCTCATGGTGGTGGTGGTGGCAACACCTCGAAGCGTCGTCCACCTCCAGCTGCATGGCCAGCTCCCCTGCCACGATCTCCTGCTCCATGCAATCCGCCTCGATCGAACCTCTGCCTCTGCCTAGGAGGTCCTTCGTTCATCTTATGGTCATCCGTATGGCGGGTCGGACAGTCACGAGCCATGTGACCAACCCCGCCGTAGGAGTAACACTGTCCGATCATTGTAAGTCGTTGTCCACCCTGGGTGCCTCGCACAAACGATCATGTGTCATGCGGTCGACCACCGGTAGGTCTAGTCCTCTTGGAACCCTGCGTCATCTGTCTACTGCCCGCTGCAGAAGACTCTGCCGCATGCCAGCTAGTGGTGGGTCCTGCTGCTGGAGACTGCTCAGCAAAGAAACTCTCCACTAAGAGAGCTCTCTCCAACACCCCTGTCTGTGTCGGAATACTGTGAGAAACAACTGAAGCTCTGATCTCTCTCCTAAGCCCTTGCTCGAAGGTCCGGGCCTTGAAAAATGGGTCTCATACCATGTCCGTGGAGTAGCGCGAGAGATCAGTAATCCTCACCGCGTACTGGGCTACTGTCATGCTGCCCTGTAGCAGCTGTAGTAGCTCCTGGATGTGCACCGCTCGGAGGGTGGCTGGGACAAACTCTGAGCGAAAAAGGCTCTCAAAGTCCGTCCAAAGGAGTGATACCTCGTCGTGCACCTGGAGCATCAAGATCCACCATCTTCCTGTTGTCACATGCAGGAGGCTCGCTGCAAGGACCACCATAAGTTCTGCTGGTGTCCTCACTAACCGGAAAACTCGTACAACCGCCTCTAGCCAGTCCTCGGCTGCCTGGGGGTCCGTATCCCCACGGAACCTAGGTAGTCGCTGGCACTAAAACTCGTATAGAGCTCCAAGGAAACGTGCATCGTCAGCGGCTGGGGCTGGAAGCATCGGTGGCTCGGCGGGTAAAGGTACCGCCGGTGCCTCAGCTGTCAAAGGGCCCTGCACTGAGACCTCGTCGTTCAGCGGGCTGTCGTCACGTACAACTCTCGGAACCCTAGCTGGCTGCCATCGTGGGGCCATCCTGAAAAGGAAACAGGTGCGCCATGGTCAGAACAGTATACCCGGTGAGTTGATACAAAGTAATCACAAAGAAAACTTGAAACACACATGCAATCAATGTTTTTGTGCATTGAGTCGGAAATCAGAAGTCAGGGTCCTGGTGTATGGATACGTCGGCCGCCGCACCAACACTGGACTCCCTGGACTGATAACCACACCCAATACGCTAAACACTATTGCTTCACATAGAATAAAGATCAGAGACTGCGGTAGAACCAAACTCCTCTGATACCAATTTGTCACGACCCGTCCTCGGGGCTCGTGTCGTGACTACCCCAAGCCCGCCTTCCATAGGCCAGGGGCTGGCGACTAGCACCAAGGCGAAAATACCGGTAAAGGGAAGGAATTGCCTTTGTAAAGTAAAAAAACAAACATCACATAGTAAGCAGAAGTAAAACACTGAGTAAAAACTGAAACAAGTTGTGCTGAAAGTAAAGGGGGCCCGAAATACAAGCCCAACTGTAAAGTACAACTGAAAGGGGAAAAACAGCAACTGAAAGGAAAATCCGCATCATCGAGCCGTCCTCTGGAAGTCCCACCTGAAGGGTGAGTACAGATAGCCTCCATAGCTCCTCGGTCCAGTCGTTCGCTCTGAGTACACCCCGCCCAGTGGTCCACCTCCAGGTATCGTCCTACTCCGCAAGCCTCCACCACGATCAGCGTTGTCCGTCGTCTGCAACCAACACAACATAGTGCGGGCATAGCCCGTGCAGGGGTGAGTATAAGCTACTCAGTAGGGACCCCGAGACCCCCGAAAGTCTCCCAGAATCCACAAAGGATAAACTACAAAGGAAAGATACAATCACGAAGTAACATCCGACACTGCTTAGGTATATTCTCATACATATACCTAAGTCATCAATTCCCGTCTGGCTCCAACATCTGATCCCAAGCACAACCTAGTCCACACAGGAAAGAAAAACGTAAATCCACACAGGATAGCACAACACAATCCACAAAGGAAAGCAAAATGAAATCCACATAGGATAGCACAATACAATCCATAAAGGAAAGCAAAACGTAAATCCACACAGGATAGCATAACACAATCCACACAGGAGAGTAAATAGGATTCAGCTCACACAGGTATACTTCTTCATATGATGATAAAGATGACCAGTTATTGCCACTGATTCATCTAAGCCGTCAGACCCACAAATGATCGATAGGTACTAACCCCCGCAATGACCCACATAGGATCGATCATGAAGTTGAAACCATAGCTATTGGGAAACTCCTTCTCCATCAAGTACAGTGGGCATGCCGCTACAACCAAGAGCTTCCCTCTTACCTTGGACTGTTGTAGTACTCCACCTATCGAGTACTGTGGGCCTGCTGCTACAACCAAGCGCTTCCCACCATGGGTCTGCCGCTACAACCAAGTGCTCCCCCTCATAGCCTCTAGAGGTACTCCTTCTGTTGGGTACCAGGGGTCAGCCGCTACAACCAAGCACTCCTTCGTCGTGGGTCTGCTGCTACAACCAAGTGCTCCCTCATGCTGCTACAACCAAGCACTCCTCCATCGTGGGTCTGCCGCTACAACCAAAAGCTCTCCCTCATAGCCTCCATAGGTACTCCTTCTGTTGAGTATCGTGGTTCTACCGCTACAACCAAGCGCTCCTCCGCCGGGGGTCTCTTGCTGCAACCAAGCGCTTCCCACTGGGCTATCCGTAACACACAGAATCATTCAATCAGCAATCGTCAAGTCTCAACCGGCTCTAGGGTTTCCGCACACAGCATGCTCATTCCGGGAGGGTCCACTCCACGAGCTAAGAGTTCGATGCATCAACTGACATGTAGTCCGGAGTTGATGTATCCCAAGATGTACCAAAGTGGTCACTGCCGAAAACACGGAGGATTCCCGTCCTGTTTTCATCATCGTTGCAGTCGCATCCACTGAGGATCTTTGTACAGTCGTCATCATCATAGTAGCAGTTGCAGCCAGATCTAGGGTTCTCGCACACAGCAAGCTCGTTCGGGAGGGTCCGCTTCACGATACAAGAGGCTGATACATCAACTGACACCTAGTCCAGAGTGGATGTATCCAAAAGTTCCGTATTGTCAACAGGAACTCAACGTCGGAGATGGCGCGTCAATCGGACGCCTGGTCTGAGAGTTATTGGCTTTTTTGTCCTAGGGGCCCGGTTGGTTTTTAAGGCAAAACCAACCCGACTGTACTCCACCTGCATCTAAACCTCGGGCGTAGTATGCCAAAAGATCCTTCTCACTTAGAGGAATCCACTAAAGTCGACGGCACGTCAATCAGACGTCCGGAGCTCAAGATATGAGTGTTTCCGCTCTGAGGGCTCGGTTAGTTTCGTGTACGAACCAACCCGGACAAACTCAAAGTATTCCAAAACCTTGAGTGCGATATACCGAAACGACCGTCTCGATCCAAGGATCGCATCTCCACTGATGGAGCGTCGTTCGGAGGCCTGTAGCTCAAGTTATGAGTGGAAGACTGAAAAGGTCCGGAGACGGGGGGTCTGGGCCCGGACCGACCCGGCTCGACCCCCCCTGGGTCGGACCGACCCGGCTCGACCCCCCTGGGTCGGACCGAACCGGGTCGACCCGACCCGGGTCCGGGTCGGACCCGGTTCGGCGCGACCCGGCCTGGCCTAGGCGCGACTCGGCCGAGCGGCCGAGCGGAGGAAGCTGTGGGGGCGCTGCCCCCACGGGATGAAGTGTCGCGGCCCCGCGTGGGGCTGCGCTTGGTCAGCGGACGCGGCAAACCCACGTCCCGTGTTCGCTGGACCCGCGCGGCCACGGGTTTGGTCGGCCGCCGCCGCCGCGACTTCAGCCGCGGCGGCTCCATCCACCGGTGGATTCCGCGGGCCACCGGAGTTGCTCCGGTGGTCCGATTCCACTTCTGTCTATGTCGTAGCTCCTCCCGGGTCCCATTCTTCACTGTCAGGCCCTCAAATCGCCATTGTGGCCCCGTTTGTCATCGTCCGCCAATCCGCGCATCAACGGAAAACTGCGGAGGGTTGTCGGGCCATGTTTTTTTGGCCCGCACCCTCCGCGTTAGGTGATAACAATCGGGAAAAAAATATTCAACACATGAATAACAAGAAAGGCACAATTTTAATAAAATTAAAATTGAACTTTGATCCGGTTCTTTGTTTTAAAATAAACAACCATGGGAATAAAGATTGTTCTCAAATAAAACCCCTACCTCGTCGAAGTCGACGAACGTGCGTTCTTCGCGGAATTGATCGTCACGGAAGAAGAGGTTCGTCGCGTCGCAGAAGGGCGTCGCATCGTCGCGGTATACGGCGTTGTGTCGACGAACTCCGAGGATCAAGAACATACAGATTTAATTATAACAATTAAATCCTTATTGTTGCTATAAACCACAAAGAATTAAAAAGGTCCGCAAACTCTTACCTCAACGGATGATCGAAGATCTATCGCGGAAGAAGGAACGTCACAAAATAACGTCGCGGGAGAAGAATCGTCGGCGTCGTGGTACTTGGCGTCGCGTCGTCGATCTCTAATGTCTCGGCGTTCTTCGTCCCCTTTTGTCGAAGGTCGGAGTTCTTCGCGTTCTTCGCGTTCTTTGTGAAGGAGGATGAAGGACTTAAGGTTTCTGTCGAATCCTCTCAACGAACAACGCTCAAGAAGAAAAGGTATGTTGGTCTTATTTTATTCATATGCCAACGGTTTGAAAACAGGTTAAGAAACGAACAAATTAATTCATAGAATTAATTTCAATGAATTAACCGCTCAATTAATAGGAGCGTTTAATTGTTTAAGAAAACGCCCCAGTTGACTTTTATTTAATAGGGGTTTTCGCGGGTGCGTTACTTAGCAGAAAAGAAACGGCGGGGCTCGTATGGGCCCCACTTCACAAATATCCTACCAAGAGGGTAGGATATTTTGGGTTCCACCCTATCCGCTTCAACTCAGCTTAAACCACTTAAAGTGGATTTAAACGGATTTAAGTGAAATAAAATAAAGTTTTTCGTAAAACATTATTTTATTTCTTAACTTAAAGACCAAAAATTAAAAACCACACCTGAGAAAACGCAACTCCGGAAGAGGAGTTTCTAAACAAATATCGGCATTGTGATTCCATCGGTGCCCTCAGAATTCGATTTTGAGTACCAGTTCAAAAGTTAGAAAAACCTGCTCGTTCGTTCACTGAACGTACCCGAGCCAAACTTCGAAAAATGATTCTAGGCACTCCGGGCCTCAGAATCAGGTGTCGTCAGAAACTGCGCTCTTTTAAAATTCCCAATAAAATTAAGAAAAAAAATTCCTTGAATTTTTACGGGTCTTTACATCAAGAATATCAATATGTTTATTTTTAATTTAATTAAATGAAATGAATTAATATCAAATTGAGTAGTCTTAAATTCACATAAAATTAAATCATTAGATACAAAAGAGTGTGTTTTTTATCATGAGAACACCATCATAGACAGAGAGAGAGAGAGAGAGATACAGCACACTTATGGTTTTTGCATTGACCCTAAATCAAAATTCATCAGTTTTTCATAGACATGAAACTATGTCTTTGAAATGGGTTAGACATAAGGAACCTTAGTAGCTATAATAATGTGATCTCAAGGTATAAATAGAGATTTAATATTATAATAATTTTCATTGTAATTATAAGAAGAAAAGGATGGATTTTTGTGTAAATTATAATAATAAAACTAATAGAGGAAATGTACTAAATCATTATTTATTTCATATGTGTGAGAATAAACCAACAGAAACTTTTCTCCAAGGTACCGGTACGTATTTCATTTCTAGAAATGAATTCTGTCAAGTAAGTTAATGATAAAGATATGTAATGAGTAAATAAAATAAAAATAATGGGGATAAATATTAGTTAAATTAAACATTCACACTCCAATTCTATAATTAAAATAAGTATAAAAATTATGAAAACATGTGTGTGAATCAATGGGTTAGTGATGGCTGTTAGTATCAACAACCACTAAATCAAAGAGAGAAAGGTAAATATCATGTTATCAGAACTACCATAGTGCATCCCAATAATGATGTATTGAAAGGTACACTTCTCATCCACTCTATAATTGAAAATTTATTATTTTATCTATGTTCTACACACTATTGTATATCTAAATTGCTTTATATGGGAATCACATCATCACATAAAAGGTTACATATTGAATTGTATTTGAAAGTTCATGATAGTATATTGATTTCATTAAAAGTATTTAGTTCCTCTTTGATAGAAGTTTGTGGGAATATTATATCTAAAAATATTTTGATTACCCCTATAGTTGAATTTGATGAGATTTTGGGCTTGGATTGGATTTATTTATATATAGATCATATCATTTTGTATAGAATAGAATCCACAATTGGTATTCTAGATCTATATATGATTTTATACCAGTGAAAGGATAAATATAAACATAAAATGGAATTATATTATATTATATTGGACTTCAATTATAGGGCCCTTTATATATAAATTCATTAGAATGATCTAACTAAAAATATTTTGATTCTCCCTCAACTTGAATTTGATGTGATTTTGGGAATGGATTGGATTTATTTTTATAGAGACCAAATCAGTTTATAAGGAAGGAGAGTTACATTTTATATTCTAAATAAACCTATGAGTTTCTGTGAGTAAATGGATGAATATTAACTTATAATGGAAGCTACATACATTATATGGGTATTAATATAAATTTAAGGTGTTTATTTATTTGAAATGGTTGCAGGGCTCTCAATATAAGAGATATTTCTACTATATGAGAATATAATAATGTATTTTCTAAAGAGATTCATAGTCTTCCCCTTAATTATGAATAAGAGTTTTGAACGAACCTCATATCTAGTGATATGCCTATTTCAAAGACTCTTTATAGAATAGACCTGATTGAGTTACTAGAATTAGATAAGAAACTCTTATAGGATAATCATAAGTGATTCATTCAGCCAAGTTCATCATCATGGTGTGAACCTATTTTTTAATTATGAAGAAATATAGTTCAGTGAGGATTTTAATTGATTATTGAGAACATAAAAAAATTACAATCTTAAATAAGTATCCTTTACACCACATTAATTATTTTTTATCAACTATGAGGAGCTCAATATTCACTAAATATTAAAAACCATGGTGGATATCATAAATCATGGGTTAATAATGAAGACATGTCCAAGACATCCTTCTTTATTATTTATGGACACACTGAATTTAGAGTGATGTCATTTGGCTTACCAATTAACCTATTGTATTTATGGATATAATTTATATTGTGTTTAGAGATTACCTTGATTAATTTGTAATATTAATTATAGATGATATTCTTATATAATAAAAGAGAGCAAGGAAGTACATGAAGAAAATCTGAGGATAGTGTTAAAAACATTGATAAGGGGAAATGTGCATTCCAAATTTAGTAAATATAAATTATGGATATAGAATGTATCACTATTGGGTTATATATATAAAATAAATTGGAATATTGGTGGATCCATCAAATATGGAAATTATTAAACATTATCCTAGACTATACATGGTGGTAAAAACTTATTTTTTTGTGGGGTTGGTTGGATAACACTGATGATTTGGGAAAAAAATAATTGCTATAAAATCCTCTAATGATTTTGATCCATAAGGGAGGAAAGTTTCTTTAGATATATGAATGTGAATAAATGTTTAAGAAACTAAAGAGAAGGTTGGCCAATTAACTTTTTCTAACGCTACTATACAGTGGTGAAGGGTTTTTAATCTACAATGCTACATCATATAATAGAATGATATTTATTCTAAAGTATATTTACATGGTGGTATATTATGCTTCACATCAATTGATGTTTCATGCGAAAAATTAACCAACTCATGATTTGGAAGATACATTAGTAATTTTATCATTAAGGATATTAGGTAATTATCATTATGGATAAATGTGTGACATATATAAAAATCATAAAATTGTGAGCTATATATTCATAGAAAAAGTGTTGAATATGCATTAGAGGTGATAGTTTGGGAAAATAAATTATTAGTACAAATTGATACAATACCACCATAAGAATTCAAAACTTTTGATTGATGCTCTGATTCATAATGACCATGCTAGTTTTTCTATGATTTGGATTTAAAGAGATCCAATAATTATGTATTTTTATAGGATGGACCTTGAAATCATAAGGAAAAGAAAAATAACTTACCTTTCTCATATGAATATTGAGAAATATATTTATGTGAATATTTAAAAGGAATAAATGTAGTATTCATATATTAAAAATAAGGTATAAATTTTTTGGGAGTTCAACATTGATAATGTTGGAATGATCGGATTCAAGAAATAGGTATGTGTCCCTTTAATACCAAAATTAATGAAGTAGTTGTAAGATAAAACTCATAAATCATCATTATCCATTAATTATAGAAGTTAGAAGATGTATGGATATTGGAAAGAGAGTTTTTTGTGGGATGACATGAAGAGAGATATTGCAGAGTACGTATCTTGGAACTTGGTATGCAAAAATGTTATACCTAAGATGAAAAATTCTTAGGGAATGTGATAATCATTACACATACTATAGTGTAATTATGAGAACATCATCATGGATTTTATCGTGGAACTCCCCAACACATCTAAGGTAAATAAGTCTATATTTGTTATAGTCTATCACCTTATGATTTCAGTACATTTTATTATAATCGAAGAATATTTATCACTTTATTATCTATCCATGATATATATTAATGAAATTGTAAAGTTTCACAGAGTACCACTCTCAATCATATCTAATCATGATTTTAGGTTTACCTCAATGTTATAGAGAAGATATACAAATGTTTTGAATATGTTGTTGAACTTTTTTACTACATATCATCCTTAGAAATATTTTTAGTATAAGAGGATATATAAACCCCTAGAAGATATACTGATTGATTTATCCATTGATTTCAAATGAGGTTCAGATCAAAATATCCATTTTCTTAGTTTCCCTATAAAAATTGGGATCACTCAAGTATTATGATAGATTCTTATAAATAATTATATTGAAAAAAGTGTAGGACTACAACATACTAAGAATAATTAGGGATTGAATGTTATAATAATCTAAGATAACTCTGAAAATTTTAAATAAATTTAGAGATATTCAGTAGAATATAATAGAATATCAAAGTTGATGGAACAGTTATGATTATAATAGTCTATAGGATTTGGAATTCATTATTGGTTATATGTTGTTCCTATAGATAACTTCTTAATCTCATCAAGATCATACCATATCATATATAGCTTCATCTGAACCTCAACCAACATCATGATATGTTTTATATATCTCTTTTATGGAGTTACACACCTAATTATTCACATTTACTAAACTCGTAGGTAATACTAATAGATCATGATATCTACAATGATGAGGAACTTGTATAAATCTTTTATCAAAGAGATGATGTGATATAGTAGAAGACTACATTCCTAGTTAAGGATCCCTAAATTAATTATAAATTTAATGAATCATTGTGTGAACCAAATTATGTAAAAATACAGAGGTATCCTTGGTTGTTTTCTTCTATATTATTATAATTTCTATGGATAAATTACTATAAATTTAGTATAATGTAACACACCAATATTTTAGGTCTTCTTATCTCATTAATAAAAAAAATATGTTCGATAGATTTTAAATAATGAAAATCTTAATTTATGTGAAAAATTCTTAACTATTTTAAAATAAAGAACATCATATGATATTTAATTGAAATATAATAGAATAAAAATAATTTCAAATTCACAATGAAAATAATAATGATCCAAAAGAAGTATTTTTATTTTTTTATCAGTATTGATTTTATAATATCTTATACATTAATTAAACAATAATTACATTATTTATAACAAGTATTTCACTTTCATACATTTCTAGGGTCATTTAATTTTATCAATTTTTAGAATTATGTAAAACATTACATAACAAACACATATATTATAATTTTTACACTTACACATAGTATCCACAATTCCATCAGTATAAAACTTTTAATATGATACACATTTTCCTTTCATGAAAATTTATCATGAGATTCACCATATCTTTGTAGTTGTTCCTACTCACCCTAAAACCCTTTTAATATCATTTAAAAGCATGAGATGATCAAAAAAATCTCATAAAAGTAAATAATATAAAATAAACTCATTATTCCATTTGTAAACCTAAAAAATCCATAATAAAGTTTTAATTTTTCATAAAAATATTTTATTTCACATATCCATTTACATTTCCAGGGAAAAAACATAATCATTTAATTATATTCATAAAACATTTCATATGAAATCATAAAGGAAACTTCATAATCAAAAGGGTTTCTTGGAAAACATAAAAACTCATAATTACTTTAAATAAAACTAATTAAATTTATATTAAATGTCATAAAAATTCCTAAAAGAACATAAGCACATTTCCTTTCATTTTAAAATTAAAAATACTTCAATCATAAACCTTTGTAATCATATCATGTAGTAACCCTTGGACATTATACTTACACTTGGACATTATACTTACATTCACCCTTACAAAAACCCTTAAAATGTAGTCAAACAAAAGGATATTTCCCACATCTATTAAGTTTAACTAATGGATTGTAACCTCATTAACAATACCCATCACATTGTAGATCTATATCGGGCTCACCCATCATGAGAGCTATTTTGGGTTAACCCATCATTCATATAAAATGTCAAATAAAAATATCATTAGTAAAATATGTATATATTTCTCATTAATAATAAAACCAATTTTATTTTTCATTATAGTATATAATAAATAACACTTTATTTTATCTCATATATATTATAAAAAAATTTGTTTACATAAAAAAATTAAAACTAAAATTTGAAAAAAAATGAGGAAAAGGTATTCTTTGAAAATAACCATGGAAATCAGTACAAGAATCTTGATAATGAATAATGTCTGTGATGGTAGGAAAAAATAATAATTTAATATATGTTAAAATTATTTTATTCTTAACTCTGTAAAAAATGTTAAAATGAAACATATGGTAAATTTATCAGTGATTCAATTTTCAAAACATTAAAAATAAATTAAAAAAAGTAGTTAAAATGAACCATAAAAATATTAAATGTATTAATAAGAACATACATGTATAATTTTGAATATAATGGATATAAATTAAATAGGGTTTTAATTAAATATATTTAAATAATATTTTAATGAAAAATATCATACTTTATGTCCTGTATATATTTGTGTGTTCGCTAACTCCTTCTCAGATATCTCCCATTGTCTTACACATTATGAATTCTAGAATTGGTTTGTTAAAAATATATAGACCAATAAGACACATGTATTGATATTTGGTAGATTTTGGGGTATCACTTGGCCAACCTATTATTCACAAAAGTTGTGAGGAAGGTAGCAAAGAAGGTTCCTATTTATAAGTGAGGGAAATTGCAGACTTGAAATTTTTTTAAAAATTTAAATTTTATAAAGTCATAATCTTAGTAAATTGGAACAAAAAATATCCATAATTAGATATAATTTTATATGTGTCTAAATACCATAATCTAGTAATAATTTTTATAAAAAAATTTGGCCTTATCACATATTTTTTACCTTAATTAACATAATTTTCCTTTTATCATTGTGACACATTTTTTCGATTTCAAATATTCATATTGAAAAAAAATTAAATTGAACTAAATACTAAATTTTTTTCTCATGATTACAAATATTGAATCTATTTTTCATGATTTATTTTGAAAAAGTTGAATAAATTAATATAAATATATGTCCACAAAATAAAAATTCATTTTTTGAAAATAAAGTCTTTATGGATAAAAATTAGCTTATAAAAAAAATAAAATATATTGTAGTTATCTATATAATAATTTAGATTATGTTTAATAAAATGGATCTTATAATAATTTAAATCAAAATATATAATACTATGTGACTTTTAAATTATTTTATTTAATAAAATGAAATGTTAGTTTTGAAAAAATTGGCATTTTTTACTATTTACTCAAAAAATAAATATTTTATAAAAAATCGTAAAAAAACTCATCTATTATTTTTTATATTTTGATCCAAAAAATTAATTAATTTTTATAAAATTAATTTTTCTAAAATGTATAATTTTTAATTTTAAATAAAACCATGTAATTCATGGAAAAAATATTTAGTAAAATAAAACTATTCATTTTTCAACTGAAAACTTTTATAAATCTATTTATTAAAAAATGATAAATATAATTCCATAAAATGAATTCTTATTAATCATAGGATTTATTTATTTACCTGATTTCCTATTTTTTAACATTCTCCCCATTATTAATTTCATCCTCACAATGTTATTCATCACTTAAACAAGTTAGGGTATTTTTCACCCATAACATTTTTTGACTCCCTTGTTAATTCACCAATCATGTATTTCATCCAAAAATAATTTACCTAGTGAATAACCATAATTTACATTACATTAACTCTATGATTCAAAATATTAATATTAATTTCTTCATGAGATGTATTCTCTTCTAACTGTACCACATTAGCGCTCAAAATATGAGATTCATCATGTGTGTACTTTCCAAGTTAATAAAAATGAACCCCGTCATGAACATGAGATACACTCAGCGGTAAACCTACACTATATGTAATTGATAATTCATTTTATAAAATTTTATAGGGTAAAACTAATTAAGCACATAACATTCCCATTATTATAAAATCCTTAACACTTTTTAGTGGATATCCTTTATGAAAAATGTGATCACCTACCTCAAGCAATCTATATTTCCTCCTCTAATATACATGACACTTTTGTCTTTTTGTGTCATCCTTATATGAGTTGGAATGGTATTTAATTTTTCTTCCATATCTTCATCTAATTATGATCCCAAAAATTTCCACCCATCATTTTCTTCCAAATATCCTGAAGTTTGGCACCATTTAATATAAAATACCTCAAAATGTGGCATTTGTATACTTTAATGAAAACTTTTATGGTATGAAAATTAATTTATACCCAAATATTGTTACCAACATACTTGATAATCATATTATAAATCTTTAATCATATCCTTTAATGTTCAGTTTTTATGTTCTAATTTTCCATCAGATTGATGATGAAAAATTATAGTACAATTTAATTATGTACCCACCAAAATCTGAAGTCATCTCCAATCATTTTATGGAATATTGTGTTTATGATCAGATAAAATGGAGAGGGGGAACTCTTTGTAACCATACTAATTCCTTAAAATAAATTCTTGATTGATTATTGAAAAATATACTAACTCGAATTGGTTGAAAATACAAAAAAAATATTAAATGGTCAAAAATAATATAAATGACATCATTACATTGAGATGTCTCTAGTAATATAACCATGTCATCCATGAATATGTTCTTCAATTTCCATTATAGAAATGAAAAGGCTGATGAATACCCTTAAATATATTTTATTCATATTTAATCTACTGGAAATTCAAACATTTCAGGTTAAAATTAGTTATATCTTTCATCATACATTCCCACTGAAAATATTATAGAAGGTCTTGATTCATCTTAGTGTTGTAAGGATGAACTAAAAATAGAGATATATGAGTTTCACTTAATAATTCATTTTTCAATTGGAAATCACTTTCAACCTAAAAAATCTTTCCCAATTTGATAATATATTATTTATCCACATTAAACTCAGGTGTCTTAACCCTCTTGAAAAATTATACAATTTATTTCAAAATAATATTTTCCTTAAGGGTCTTCTTAATTACTTCTGAAAAAGATGATTAGACGGATAAATAATCCAAAATGGAAGAAGTTTCTGCTTACATAATTTATAGGAAACCATTCATTAAATCATTAACTAATGGATCATGTAACATTCATATCATATTTAATGATTAATTATCCTTTATTATCATGGAATCAACTACCTTGTTTAATTAACCTAGATGATAGTTAATTGTACAATCATAATACTTCATTAATTCTAGTCATCTTCTCTACATCATGTTCAACTCTTTTTTAGGGAATATATAATAAAACTTTTATGCTTGAAATTTATTTCACATTTATCCCCATATAAAGGATGTATCTATATTTTAAATGAATATAAAATTATAGCCTTCTCAGGTTCATGTGTAGGATAGTTATCTTTATGTGTTTTCAAGTGAAGATATTGATATATGATAACATGATCATTCCATATGAAGACTCAATAAAGTGTCTTTAAAAAAGAATCACTATAAAAAAAATTCAATTTATAATTGGAATGGATAATACTAAAGAAAAAAAATATTCTATATAATTCAGGAAATAAATCATGGAATTAATTTAGCCAGCTGAATTTAACTACTTTTGAAGTTCTCATAGATAATAGGATAGATAACTATGAAATGTTCCCCAAAAAAACATATATATTAACCAACTAATCTAAGAAAAATTTGAATCACAGTGAAATTTATAGGAATTGGCCACTCATCCACCACTTTGGATTTTGAAGGATAAACAGTTATGTCATCTTTAGAAATAAAGTTCCCATGAAACAAAATATTTTTGTAGAAAAAATTTATAATTACTAAATTTTCTATTCAACTTTTTTTATTATAAAGTCAATAAAAAATCATTAAGTTTTTATCATGGTCTTCATATCTATTATAGTATGCTAAAATATCATCTATATAAATAACCAAAAATTTAATAAATAATCATAGAACATTATATCCATTAGGTCCATAAATACAATCGGTGCATTTTTTAACCTGTAGGAAATAATGAAAAACTCATATTGAATATTTCAAGATGGGAACATCATTTACAGAATTTTTTCCATATTCACCTTCATCTGGTGGTACATAGATATGATATTATACTTTTAATAATATTATTCACCTAGGAAATTATAAAAAAATTCATTTATATGAGGAAATAGATATATTTTCTTAAAAATTATATTATTGAGTGATTTGAAATCAATGCACAACCACATATAACCATATTTGTTTTCAAAAAACAAAATAGTAGCAACCCATTATCAGCTAATAGGGTAAATGGAACCCTTTTTAAGAAAAACCTGCAATTTCTTTTTCAATTATTACAAACTCAAATGAATCACTTTGATGTAGAGTTTTTGAAATTAGATTTATATCATCAACTAATTCAAAAGTAAACTTAACCTATAAATCAGGAATAAAACAAAAAAAATGATCAATAAATATATACAGATATTTATTTACAAATATCACATCACCAATTTTAATATTTCATTTATTTTCAACAATGTTATTAGAACCATGGTTGTTAGTTGCTAATAATGGAGTTTGGTTTGTTTTTGTTGTCAATATACATATTGATGACTAAGGAGTTTACAAGGAATGAGGTCATACGTTTGAAGTTGAAAGCAGTATTGAAGGTGGTGTAGTTCTCCAGTGTTTTCTAAATTTTTGGGCTTCAAAATAGGGAGTTTGGTGTTGTAAAACAAAGGTTTTTTAGATATAATTGAATGGTATGTGGAACAAAAAAGAAAATTAGAAAAATAAGGGAACCACATAACTCAGAACATTGACTGTGTACCATGTTTTGAGAATGTTCTGCGGCTGCATTACAAGTAGTGGAGTGGTATGCGGAGTAGTGCACAAAACCAAAAAACAGTTCGCAGCAATGGTACGTGGTGAAGGCATGTGGTGCACAAAATGCTGAAGGAAGAAAAGAAAAATGGTGCGCAGTGATGGTATGTGGTGAAGTCATGCAGTATGTGGAGTGCCAAAGGTTGTCGGGATTACTGAGGTTCACAAAACAAGAGCGGTATACGGTGGGTCCAAATAGTAAGTGAATGGAGTCTAGTTTATAGTTAAGATTGTCCCACATTGAAAATTTGTGTAAATCAAATTACCAAAATTTGAGTAGTTACTTTCCTATTTAAGGAGTAGTAATCCCCATTGATAAGGGATGAGTGTGGAGATTAAAATTTTGGGAAGAAATTTGGTGAAGTCCAAAGTGGTACAAGGAGGAGAAGATGGTAAACGTAGATTATCACCCACATAAGGAAAGAAGTTCGCGGAATAAATTTTGGTTCATGCAGGAATCTCTCACAGTATGCAGCAGAGCAAGGCAGTATGCGGAGATGGACGGTATGTGTAGGAGTGGAGCAGTACTCCGAGTAGAGCAGTATGCCGAGAAGGGAAGTATGTGGAGGAGTTGGATGGTATGCGGAGGATCTAAATGGTACGTGGAGGAGTTGGACCATATGCAAAAATATCAGTGGTACGCCGAAACAGAAGTAGTATGCGTAACACCCAAGGAAGCAATAAAGTTTTCCAAATCAGTTTGCGAAATTAATTCTCAAAACATATCAGTGTATGTGAAAATAAATTACATCTATGAGTGATTATGGAACCTCAATAGAGGATCCATTTATAGTTGAGGATGCGTGAATTAATGCTAAACCATTAAAGTGACCTTCAAGTCAATAAACTAAGTGAATATTCTTCCAATGTAGTGAGTAAATGAGAGTTAGTAGAAGTGATTTGAAGGGATGTAGTGTGTTATCCCTAAAACCTTGTAAAGGCAGTGCACCTATAATGGAGTGATTATGTTAAACTCTTGTAACCCACAACTTGTGAAGATTAGTGGTTTTTGGTACGACAGACACACTATCAAGGTATTCTCCTTGGACTTATCCCTTGGTGGTGAACCAAGTAAAATTGTTGTGTCCTTTATTTGGGTGTGATTATTTTTATTCTCCACTTCCTCTTCATACAAGTTTAACATGTTTCTACCAATGTGGGAACATGATCCATCAGTTTAAAATAAAAATTTGACACCCTAATTTACCCCTCCCCTATTAGGGTGTTCTAGGGTCCTTTAAGTGGTATCGGAGGGTAAAGGTTACTGGTGTTGAATTTTTCTGTCATAGAGAATCCAGTCAATGTTAGGGGAGTTCCCCTCTTCGATGGAATTAATTTCCAAATATGGAAGAATAGGATGAGATCTCACCTAAGATCTCTTGGAATGGAAGTCTTATTTTCTACTGTGTAGGGAATACAAGTCACTAGTTCTACAGGATAGTCTATGACAGATACAGACAGGAAATTGCTTGATGTTGATTCAAAAGCACATAATTCTCTCATTGTAACCCTTTCTGATCAAATTTATATAAAGGTAATTAGTTTCACATATTCCAAGTCAATATGGGATAAACTGGAGAATATTTATGAATGTGATAGAAAGGTAAAGGAGGCTAAGCTCTAAGTTTTACACAATAGGTTTAATGATCTAAAGATGCAACCTAATGAAAATGTGGATTCTTTATTAAATCTAATTACTGCAGTTGTAGGAACAATTCTAGGACTTAGAGAAGAGATAAAAGACATTAATATTGTGAAGAAATTTTTGAGAAGAATTGTACCCATTTATAATGAAAAGGTTTCATCTCTTGAAGAAAGGTATCTTTTCAAACTTTCTCTTGATAATATTCTAAGCAGCCTAGTGGAATATGAGATGAGACACAACCCAGAAGATGCAATGACTCAGGTAAGCAAAGAAATGGAATTCAAAGACACAGAAAAATTTGAAATTTCAAGAGAATGTGTTGATGAATATGATGAGGACAAATATTTTCTTTCTCTCATTGCCAAGAAAATAAATAAGGGTACATGGAAATTTGAAGGAAAACTACATATGTCATGTTTTCATTATAGAAGAGTTGGGAGCATTTCCTCTCATTGCACAAGAAAGTTCAATGATGAATAAATTGAAGATAGACATTCAAAATCCTTAGAAAAGGTTTTTCAAAAAGAGATGTTTTAGATCTAGAAAAAAATTCAATGAAAGAGTTTTGGTTGTGAATAATAAGATAATGACAATGAACTCTTTGAGGAAGAGGAAGCAGAATTCAAATCTAGGAACTATTCTTCCATGATGGCTTCCATTGAAAAGTCAAAACCATTGACAGATAAAGCTAGAGAAAATAAATTGACTAATGATGATGATCCCAAGTTGAAACTTAAGGAAGATTTTAGTAATATTGATAATAAATGTAATAGATAAAATAAGTGGAAAGAAATGGCGCAGGAATCTTTAGAATATATTGATCAGCTAGAAGTGGAAATTGATTGAATAGAATAACTGGTGAAAGTACAATCATCAATCCTTGAAATCACTAATGATGTTGTGGAACTAAAACTCAGATTTGAAGAATAATCAAAGGTAATCAATTAACTTACCTTGATACTAGAGTATAATTCCAAGACTATTGAGGGGCTTTAAGAAGAAGTTGTTACTCTGAGAAGTAAACTTGAAAGTGAATCAATTTCAAAATAAGAGAAGAAGAAAATACAATTTGGAGGGTTCTCAGATACAGAGCTACTAGGGAGAGAAAAACCTGGTTCTGATAGATTTGAAAAGATCTTGAGTGATCAAATACCTACATGCATGGGAAATGGTGGAATTGGTTTTGACATCAAAACATCAAATGCTATAACTAAATTAAACTAGAATAAAATCAAGTTAAAAGATTATCATGTTGAAAATCCACCATAATTGCTAAAAAAGAAATCCTTAAATCAAACTAAAATGAGAATAAAATATTATCATCGAGTTTCAAGAAATGATATGGAGTCAAACTATTTTCCCAATGCAGAAGTCCTGAGGAGAAATAGAAGTGAGAAGACATTTCCTTTCATGAGGTGTCAGTTTTGTGGCTATCTGAGTCATACCATGTCATACAACAAAGAGGAAAGGAGCTATATGAATGGGGAAGAGTTAGGAGTTCAAAAAAATGAGAACATATTAATATCCTACTTCTTATAGAATAAATAATTTTTATGGATATTGTTTTCACTATTCTAATTTTGTCCATAAATCTCTATATTGTAGGTAGAGGTATGATAGAATAAATTCCTTTAATGCTCAAAGATGTGTCAATACTCATCAACCATACATTGTTACTATTTCAAATAGGATTTCTCCTCTAGAAGAATAATTTGAATATGAATAAACCATGTAAATGGAATAGATAATTGGAATGAAATTAGTGTCCTACACTCAAGCCAATAACTCATGGAAAGAAAAGAAGAAATTTGAGAAAACTAATTTTGCATAATTATCCCTCAAAGCTACCAATAACAATAGCACTTGGATTATTAATAGTGGATGTCTATCTCGTATGATGGGAAATGCATAACTATTAATGAATATCAAGAAAAAGGTAGATGGAATAGTGAGGTTTGGTAATGATGGTTCTCTTAAGATCAAAGGAAATGGAAATACAGAACTAGCTAATAATGAGCTGAGGAAGATGGAAGTTTTTTATGTGGACAGACTACATCACAATCTTTTAAGTGTGATTCAACTCTGTGACTTAAGCCTTATTGTGACATTCAATCGGAAGGGATGTACTATAAGAGGAATTTCTGGTAATTCTCTCATGAAAGGTTGTAGAACAGATGGCAACTTATATCAGGTTGACAGTAGAGAGAACATTTTCTACATAACAGTTGAAGAGAAAAACAACTTATGGAATCAGAGATTGTGGCACATAAATCACCAAGACATGGAAAAGATATCTAAGATAAATATATTCATAGATATCCATAATTTGAAGCATGAATGAGAAAATACTTGTGATACTTTCATGCAAGGAAAGATAGTCTACAACTCATATTGTCCAAACAAGAAAAGGGCATCTCATCTTCTTGATCCCATTCATACAGATGTATGTGACCCGATAAATCTTTTCGGAACTCATGGAGAAAGGTACTTCATTATTTTCATAGATTATTACAATATAATGGAATGTGTAATGGTTATACATAGGAAATAACAATTGCTTGACTTCATGAAAACATATCGTCGAATCACCGAGAATGATACTAGATGAACAATCAAAGTGTTGTGATCTGACAATGAAGGGGAATACACATCTATTGAGTTTGAAAATTACCTAGAGAATCATGGGATAAAACATGAGGTTGATGTTGTGAGAACTCCACAGTAAAATGGAGTTGTTGAGCATAGGAATTTATAGGTAAACAACATGGCCATAACTATTCTGATTGAGAGTCATATTCCTCGACATTACTAGAAAGAGGTAGTTCAAGTTACAGTGTATATTCAAAATAATACAGGGATATATATGGTGAGACAAAGACACCATACGATTTGTGGCATGGAAGGAAGCCCTCCTTGAAATATTTTCATGTTTTTAGAATTAAATTTTTCATCCGAAACAAAGAAGCAAATCAAGGGAAGTATGGTGACAATGCATATGAAGTAATATTTCTTGGATACTCAATGAACAGCAAATCCTACAAGTGTTTCAATAAGTTTTTGGGAAGAATTGTAAAAAGAAGTGATATTAATATCATTGAAGAGAAAAATATGAATGATTCAAGGAATTCTTATCCTAATGTGATAGAAGATGAGGAAGAATGTGAACATGAAATAAATGATAATATAGAGGTGGAGGAAGATGTTCAAAACTCTCAAGAGTCACATCATAATGTTGACTCAGAAGAAGAATCAGAAGAGGAACCTATAGCTAGAGAGAATTTAGTTGAACCCCAAAGGATAAATCGAAGAGCAGAGATTGATTAGTCTAACATTATCTAGGATCGGAATACACCTACACAGATGAGGATAATTAGGAATAATTATCAATCTTCATTTATATCAGTTGTGGAACCATACTCATTTGAAGAGGCTACAAAGGATGAGTTATGGGTGAAAGAAATGAACGAAGAGTTAGATAATATTAACAAAAATCAAACTTGGGTTCTTGTCAGAAGACCTAAAGGTTATAATGTGATTGGTACAAAGTGTATTTTCAAGAACAAATTTGACGAGCATGGAAATGTGATCATAAATAAGGTGTGCTTTGTCTGTAAGGTATATTCAAAAATAGAAGGTGTTGATTTTGAAGATAAATTTTCTCCAGTTGTGAGACTATAATAAATTAGACTATTTCTTGCCATGGAAATCCTAAGAGGTTATAAAGTGTATCAAATGGATGTTAATACAGCATTCTTAAATGGAGAATTCGAAGAAGAAGTCAACATTGAACAACTTGTGGGGTTCTTTCTTGGAAATGATGAACTAATGTTTTTTAAATTAAAGAAATATATATATAGCTAGAAATAGGCACCACGGGCATGGTACTCTCGGTTGGACTCTTATTTGAGAAATCTTGAGTTTAAAATAGGAGTGGATCACAATATCTATATGAAAAACTCTCAAAAGGATCAGTTCATTGTATAAGTATATGTGGATGATATTATTTTTGGTGGAAGCGGATAAGGATCAGTGGATAAATTTTCCAATCACATGAAATCTGAATTTGAAATGTCCATGATTAGTGAACTTGCATACTTTTTAGGGTTGTAGGTACTTTAGAAGAAGGATTACACTTTCATTTCTCATGAAAAATATGCAAGAGAGCTGCTGAAGAAATTAAATATACATGATTCCAAACCAATTTCAACTCTGATTTTAGTTGAATCAAATCTTGGAAAGCATGAGTAAGGGACTTCTGTGGATCCCACCATGTACAGAAGAATCATTGGAAGTCTATTTTACTTGATGGAGACATGGCTAGATATTGTGTTTACAACTTGCCTTGTGGGCCGCTTTCAGAGTAATCTGAAGGAATAACATATGGTGGTAGTGAAAAGAATCATGAGATACATTCAAGGTACACATATTTATAGTCTATACTTTACTATAGGAAGATATAGTGAACTATCAGAATTTTTTGATACTGACTGGGTTGGAGATATAGTGGAAAAAAATTCTACCAGTGGTGGAGAATTCTATATTGGTAATAAATTTGTGGGATAGTTAAGAAAGAAACAAAAAAGTACTTTAATTAGTACTGCTGAAGCTAAATATATATCTTCTAACAAGGCGTGCACTCTGTTACTTTGGATGAAGCAGTAACTGAGTGACATAGGTGATGAGGTGAAACAACCAATGGTGATTTACTATGACAACAAAAGAATAATTGATCTTATGAAGAATCATGTTAATCATTCTCATACAAAACATATTAAGATCAGATATCCCTTAATCAAGGAAAAAGTTGAACAAGGCGTGATCAAAATGGACCATGTGGGAATAGATGATCAAGCGGCTAACATTATGAACAAACCACTATCAGCAGCTATGTTTGAGAAACATCGGTTGAACCTCGGTGTTCAGCCAGCTCCTAGAGCTTAATGAGGTTACCAGATTCCCCATCTCCCTAGATTTTTTAATTGTTTTTAATTTTTATATTGAAGTGTTTTAGGTTTATGGGGGATATATGATTCATGGTGAGTATGTTCTGAGCTTACAATGTTTCAATACCGGTATTTTGGTTTATTTTCAATGGGGGGGAATGGATAAATTCAAAGGAGATTCAATGGAGATTCATCTATTTCTTTCTCATTTCAGGAGATATGAATAATAGAAAAGGCTAGCAATGAAGCTATGGGAGAGAAAAGAAAAAATATGAGAACTCAATTCATGTCATCTCTCTTGTTTTCTACATCTAGAACTACTCATGTAGACTTAGAGTGATGGCTGAGTTATTTCTTGAAGGTTCATGTTTTAATCATGGATGGTGCTTTGGTTAATGTTTTAACCATGACTGGCACTTCGGTGAATTTATCTGAAGATTGCCGACAAACCCAAAGGGGGAGATTGTTGGAACTATGGATGTACTTTTCTAATAATAGAGTTTGGTTTGTGTTTATTTTCAATCTGCATATTGGTGACTATGGATTTTGCAAGGAATGAGGTCATATGTTTGAAGATAAAAGTAGTATTGAAGGTGGTGTAGTCTCTTAGTTTTTGCCAAATTTTTGGGCCTCAAAATCGGAAGTTTGGTGTTGGAAAACAAAGATTTTTCAGATAAAGGTGAATGATTTTTGGAATGAAAAAAAATTGAAAAAATAAGGTAAATGCATACCTCAGAACATGGATCACGTACCATGTTCCAGGAATAGTTTCAGACCGCATTACAGGCAGCGGAGTGGTACACAGAGTGGTACGCAGAGCGGTATGCAGAGCGATACGTGGAGAGGTATGCGGAGCGGTATGCGGAGTGGTATGCGGAGTGGTACGTGGAGCGGTATGCAGATCGTTGGGCAAAACAAAAAATAGTTTAAATCAACGGTATGTGGTGAAGGCATGTGGTGTGCGAAATGCTGAAGGAATAAACAAAAGATGGTTTACAGCAACGGTATGCAGTAAAGTCATGCAGTACGCAGAGTTTCGAAGGTTGCCAGGATTATTGAGGTTCGTGAAATAGGAGTGGTACGTGTTGGATCCTAACAGTGTGAGGATGGAGTTCATTTTACAGTGGATATTGTCTCACATTGAAAATTTGGGTAAATAAAATTACCTAAATTTGAGGAGTTACATGCTTATTTAAGGAACAGTAATCCTCTTTGATAAGGGATGAGAGTGGAGATTAAGATTTTGAGAAGAAATTCGGTGAAGTCTAAAGTGGTACATGGAGGATAAGATGGTATGAAAATATTATCATGCGTGTAAGGAAAACAGTCCATGGAAGAGAGTTTGGTTCATGCAGGAACCTCTCACAGTATGTGACAGAGCAAGGCAGGACATAGAGAAGGACGGTACACGGAGGAGTGGAGCAGTATGCAGAGTATAGCAGTATACCGAGAAGGGAAGTACGTGGAGGAGCTGAAAGGTACGCGGAGGAGCTGGATGGTGTGCGGAGGAGCTGGACCATATGAGAAAATAGCAGTGGTACGTAGAAACAGTAGTAATACGCAGAACACCCAAGTAATCCATAAAGTTGGCCAAATCAGTTTGCGAAATTAATTCTCATAACATATTAGTGTACAGGAAAATAAATTACATCTAAGAGTGACTATAGGACCTCAACAGAGCATCCATTTACAGTTGAGGATGCGTGAATTAATGCTAAACCATTAAAGCAAACATTAAGTAAATAAACTAAGTGAAGATTCTTCCAAAGTAGTGAGCAAAGAAGAGTCAGCAAAAGTAATCTGAAGGGACACAGTGTGCTATCGCTAAAAACTTGTAAAGGTAGTGTGCCTAGAATAGAGTGACTGTGATAAACTATTGTAACCCACAAATTGTGAAGACTATTGGTTTTAGGTATGACCGACACACTCTTGGTATATTCTTTTTTGACATAGCCCTTAGTGGTGAACTAAGTAAAATTGTTGTGTCCTTTCTTTTTGTGTGATTATTTTAATTTCGCACTTCCTCTTCAGACAGGTTTAACAAGTTCCTACCAATATGGGAACAAGATCCATCAGTTTAAAAGAAAATTTTAACACCCTGATTCACCCCTCCCCTCTCTAGGTGTTCTGGGGTCCTTCAAATATGTGTAATATAACATTCACTTCCATATTTTACTAGTATCTAAAATTCTTGATAGGTTATCAAAGGTATGATTTTAGTCTTATATAAAAATGAAAAATAATTCTCAAAAATATATTATTTTACTCTGGAATATATCATTTCATGATAAACTAATAATAAATTCATACCTATAATAAAATCAAACTCAAAATTGTATAAGACAATAAGTATTCAAAAAAATTAATTGTATGTATATTTATAGAGATATTTTTATAAACTCTTACATCTATTGTATAACCCCAGTACTTTTTACCATGATATTTAACTTTATTTCAAAAAATGTTATTTCTATTTTACATTAACATTTTTGAGATTTAATAGAATTTGGGGATCCTAAATCATAAAAACATTGGAATAATCTAAAAAAGCAAGTAATTTACCAATCATTACATTATTTGAGGTTCCTATATCTATTGTAGTAGTATAAAAATAATTTTTTAAACATTTATATTTTTGATCTTGATGATTCCCACCTTGAGAAACTAACTTCCAACAATAATTATCATGGAGTCCCAACTCATCAAAATTAAAATATTTTACTCTACCTTTCATTAATGATCTGTCCATTTCCATAGCTCGTTTCTTTATAGTTGCACACCATGTTTCAAGGATTTCTACATTAGTAATACTTCCCAATTCTAATTTGATATTCCCCATAATGTTTCTTTCCAAATATATCCTATGAGAGAGATTTAATTTTCATACCTTTAGGTTTATTTGATGAACACATACCCATTGTATTCTACCTAGATCATTTCATTTTCTTTTTTTAGTAAAATACCATAAACACCATCTCAACATTCTCATCACAATATTCAATTTCATCATAAATAATAAAACATGAGTTTTTGGAGCCCTTCATAACCTTGTATTCAATTATAGGTAAAATCTATAAGTTTTTCTATCATGGTACAAATTGAAATTTGGTGCATACTTAGAAAATATAGTAGATTTAGATTTATAGGTGGAACTAGAGTCTTATTTTTTTTAATTAGAAGAATTTATTTTCCATTATATGTAGAATAACTTTTGAAAAATACTTTTAAAAGAAGTGATCTTTTAATACTGTCAATTCCATATTATAAAATTATTCTTTTTCCATAGGGTTCTTAATCAAATACCACCATTGATCAGCCTCACTTTTAAAATAATAAATTTCAAGTTTTATATTATGACCTTATAAATATCCAATAATTTCAAATATATTATCTATAGAATTAATAAATCCTTCAACTTTAACCGGGTTTGAAGGTCCACAAAAAATATGGAGGGTGTTGTTTCATGAAATTAAATATTATATTCATGTTCCTAAGTAGAGCATTTTTTTCTATTCAATGGAATCCAATATTAATATCATTAATCAAATAATTTAAAACTTCCACAAAATTCCTATTTCAAACCACTCTAGGTTTTTGGTTTAGGAGGATATTATCATCATGATTCCATTCTACATTAGCTACTATATTTCCTCTATAAAATCTTGTTTTTAAAAAATATGTATTAGATGAAACCATAGCTAAATATTCAATAATATATAACTTTAAAATATAACTATAAATTATAGTCTCATTAAATTTTCTTTAAATATCCACCTTAATAGATAAATTTATAGAAAAATTTTATATGATACCAACTATAACACCTTATTCATTAAACAACCCATAATTACATGATTTATAACAAGGGTTGCAATTCCTTAAATTTATAATATATTTTTGGTTTATAGTTTGTGAGAATTAGGTAAATACTTACCTCAGAAACCTATATATTATAAATTAGAAACATCCTCTCAGTATCCATTTTTCCAAAAATATAAATCTTTTATTATGAAACACTTTTTCTTTTCAGGATAAATCATCATGACACATTACATGGATTCATATTTTTTACCACTAATCCTTGAAACCTATGAAAAAAATTAATATTATAGAGGAGAAAAAACTGATCAGCAAGGGATAAAAAATAAAACAAACCAATTAATCAATTTTTATACATGAAAAATAGTTAATTAATTTTTCCTTATTTGATATAAATATTTTATCTCAAATATATATTTTCCTTATTATTAAAACAACATAATTTATTAATAAGTTTCATGGAACATTTCATATTCAATCATAATGAAAAAAATCATAATAATAAGTTTTTTTTGGAGAAAATGAAAACTCATGGATACTAATAATAGAAAAAAAATCTTTCTCCTTTATAAAAAAGTCACAATCATTAATTACAAACATATTCTAATTTTCATACCTTTTAAAATAAAATTATTTATTTCATTAACCAATATAAGAGTATCATATACGTAAAATATTATATTATCCATAAATTCACTCTTAAATGAACCCTTATAATGGGTTCACATGACCATATAATTCTCATATCTCTTAAAAGTAACCTATAACCAGTAAAATCTATCACTTTACTCATTACATTGGATATTTATATCGGCCTTACACATCATCATTACTATTTTGATATCACATATCATTCATATAAAATTTCTAGTACCATATTATGAATAAAAAACATATCATTTTACCTTTAATTATAAAATCCATTTTAATTTGCATTCATGATGATAAGAAATAATGCTTTCAGTTATCTTTTAATAACTAGAAATTTTTTTCCTTAGAAAAATATTTTTAAGAAAAATTCTGGAAACATTAAGGAGACTATTTTATTTTATAATAACTATTGAATATTGTAATGGAGTATTGATAAAAAAATAATTCCTATGATGAAAATAAAATCCGATAAAGATATATGTGTTAAAAAATAATTTTATTTCAAATTTAATAAAAAAAATATTAAAATTACCATTGTGATAAATATTGTAGTGAACCATTTTAAAAAAATTAAAAATAATGTCAAAATTAGTTAAAAATGAACATTAACAATATTGGATGAATAAATGAGAAATTAAAAGGAACATTTTTAAGAATATAGATATATAAGTAAAAGGGTTTTAATGAAATAATTTAATACATGTTTTTAAAAAATCCATTACCATATTTCTTATCTATCTTCGCACATCATGTAACTGCTTCTTCTTGGATATATTCCTTTGGATTACACCTCAAGCCTTCTAGAATTGGTATTTTTAGAAGACTAGGACCTTTAAAATATAGGTATGGATGTTAGAGAGAGTTTTGGGTAGGTAATGAATGAACTAGTTTATTTATATGGAATGGTATAGAGGGAATTCCCTTTTATAAGGGAGGGAAGTGGAACACTTGTAATTTTCCTAAAAACTAAAATATTATAAAATCATAATCAAGGAAAAGTTTCTCGAAAACTATATACAATCATTTATATGGAGATAAGGGTAAAAATAATTACATATAATAAGAATGAATATAAGTTATTAGCCTTATTAGTTTGTTTTTAAAATAATTAACTTGATTTACCCTTTACTGGGGTGACACATTTTTACCATGGTTACTATTCATAATAATAAAAAATAAAATTGAACATATTGAAAAATTTAATCCTATTGATTCCAAATATGGGACCAAATTTTTAAGAATCATATTGAAAAGGTGGTAAAAATTAGTTTTAATATAATTAAACAAAATAAAAAAACATTTTTTTCAGAAAAAAATAATAATTTAATTTCTAAAAAAACACCATAAACCATAATCAAATATAACATTATTTTATATGGAATTATTTAGATTATTTTTATTAAAATTTATATTATATTAATTTAAAAAAAATCAAAAGAAATCAAACTATAAGGCACCATCCATAAATGTTACAAAACTTGAGTTTTAATCAATAATTTACTTTCTTTCACATTGATGATCTTTTCAGGTTTAGAGTTTCAGATAATTAGGCCATAACTATTACATAACAATTAAAATTTATACAAAGTGGATTCAACTAAAATAGTATCCATTTCTTCTAAAATATAAAACATTTTAAAAAATAAAAATTATTTATTTTCTTGATAAGATTCTTCATAACTTCTTCCTTTATATTACCCATCCTTATACCCTTAAAAATATTTTAAAAAATTAAGATGAGAACAAAAATATTAGTAAGGGATATAATATTAGGAATGAAACCATTTATCCATGAATATTTAAAACTCATGAAATCATTTTCAAAAAAACCATATTTCACACCCATAAAACATAAACTCTTTAACATACCTCATGAAACCATAAGATTATTGAAAAAACTTCTTAGAAATCATAAATAATAAAGGTAACTTGTGTCATCCATATCATAATTACATTGTACCTTTGACATCTTCATAGGGAGTAACCTTCCTGGTTACATTTAGAATACAAATTAGAATATATTCCCTAAGTCTCTTAAAAGAAACATTGTCGTTTAACTCGGTCTCATTACCCAATGCACTGGAGATCTATCATGGGCTCATCCACCCTCAGTTTATCACGGAACCAAAAATATTCATAAATAATTCCCAAGAACTTTAACATAATCATAACACATAAAACAATCATAAAGTAAAAATAACATTTCCACATTGCAATCGCAAGATATCATTTCATGATATTGATATAATGAATACATTCTCAAAACCATTCTCCATACCAAAATACATGAAAATGGAAATATTGTATTTATTTTTCTTTTAAAAACATTACAAATTGTAGAGGAAGCCAAATATCAAATAATGGTTATGGCGGAAGAAAAGTCATTGTCACCACGTACATTAGAAAAAACATTCCTTTTTTCATTTAGTAAAATGATTCATATAAAAATATTCCTATTGAAAACCCTGAATGACATTAAAATTAAAAGGGGTTTATTATACCTTGTATAAAATATAGTGGTGTATAATATCAAAATAGGCCTCAATGAAGGGATATTGGGATAAAGTCCCTTACATTGAGTCTGTCTCATCACGTACAAATTTTATATTACTGAATAATAAACTTTGGTTAATTTCTACTTTCTTGATAACATTTTTAAATTTTCTTATTCTTTTTTTATCACTTATTAACATGTTATAAAACTTAGTTGATTATTTAACTTTATATTAAGATGTTTTGTAGTTATTTGGTACTTGAGTCGAAAAGGAAATTTTTTATGATGTAAATTGACTATGTGAACATAATTACAACATCTAAATAAAATTATTCATGACATAATCATCACTTTTATACATTAATAATACTTTTTAAATAAAACCATTAATTATGGTTATGAAAAATTAACAACATTATAATCATGGAGACGGTAGGTTGTATGTATGAATGAGTAACATTTTTCATTTTTCATTGATCATTTGTACGCATGAACGACGCTATCGATTTTATGTACATTGAATGTAAGAACATAATTGAAATATAATTATTTTAAAATGATAAAAATTAAATTAATATAACATATATATAAACATTAATTTCATAATTATAATAATTATTGATATACGGTAATGAAAAATGAACTATATTAGTTTGTGGGGCAGTAGTCTTCCATACACATGAATGAAATGTTCATTTCCCATTTGATGAAATTGAAGATGGATTTAAGTGATGATATTAATATAATAAAATATCAGTATATATAGGATATTGGATTTATTATTTCATCTTATAATAAGAATATTTAATGGAAGTGTATTCAGAAATAAAATAGAAAAACTTAGAAATTATACCTCATATTCGGTTGATCACCTTTGAAAAACACCTTAACACCTCTAAGAGGGGTTTTCTACATAAAATAAGGCCTCAAGAATGTGGAGATGGATTCTAAAAAGGTTTTTGGGAAAATATTTTTAGAACTAAATTGTTTTAGAAGTGTGAGTATTATATAAGATTGTGTACCTTTTTATAGGAGACGGGAGAAGCACCCTTTAAAACTCTTAAAATATTAAATTAATATAAATTAATTTTTTAATCTAAATGAATCCAACATGAGATATGTCGAATATTGGATGAGTTTAGTTTAAAATCATCTCATCCAATAATTTTTAGACATGTATTGATTTCATTTTAAATCTTATCTTTTCGACTTACCCTTAATTATTCTCTTTAAATTTTAATTGTGGTAATAACATTTTAAATATTAAGAGGCTATAAATTTTACTTATATGAAGTAAATTTCCCATAATTGGTCACTTAATGAACTTATAGAACTTATCATAGTTAATTTGTGATTTTAAAATATTTTTTAGGATTTTAAAATAATTTTATAATTTATTATTTTTATAAAATATCAATTATGTGAATTTTTACACTATTCATTACATTTAATTTAAATAAAATCCAAAAAGATATATAACTTCAAAAAATCCCATTTAATAGATGTATAACATTTCATAGTCACCATGAAAATTTGTGGATGACAGAAATTATGTCATATAATATTTATTTTAATTCTTATATTATCATTTATTTGATTCTTTATTTAATAAATCTATTATTGCATCACCACTGTGTCATAATTAAATTTAATTATTTATTTCATAATAATGATAAATAAATGATGATGATGTAAGTAATATTTTTAGATTTCAAATTAATATTTTTATTCTAATAGATTCCATGTATAAATCTATATTAAAAAACTTTACTTTTTAAAAACAAAAGTGTAAAAAAATGAATATTCATTGAATATAATATTATAAATGCATTAAAGTCATCCAAGTCTCTCCATGTGGTCCTAAAATCAATGAAAGTATGCTCATGTTTGGGATACACACATCCAACTAAATTAGGGCAAGTGTTAGGGTAGTTTTATATTATTATAATATTATTTTTACTTTTAATTACCTAATTTACCCTTAATCATGGTAATTAAAAAATTATTAAATTTACTATTCATAATGTCCCAAAATAAAATGCCTATTTAAATAATTTGAAACTTATAATTAAAAATATGTAATCTATTTTTCCAAATTCAAAAAACATAATTTATAGTAATTAATTTAAAATTAATCCTCGTTGTCAAAATAAGAAAATGAGTTTTTAAAAAGTAAAATCCATCAAAAGATTGACATGAGTTTATATCTAATTTAAATGTGAAATTAGTTCTAATGACCAATATTGGATTAAATGAGAGAAAATTAATTTAATTATAATTTAAAACTAATTAAATTGATAATCTAACAATATAATTAAATTAGTTAAAAATGCAGTTTTGAATGAAATTGTAGAATTTTTTTCACTATTCATTAAAAATGAATTTTATCAGAAAAATACCAAAAATTAAAAAAAAGTGAATTTTGATGTCCCACTTACAAATAATATGTTTATTTTATTAAATATAACATATAAAAGTGACAACAACTAAATTTAAAAAGGGGTCTCCATCCAAAGGTTGTAAAAATACCTTTTAAAACTATTAGAGTATTTTATGCTTAAAATTGGATTTATTATAATTTTAAGCCTCTAAATTTTTTTAGAATAAATAAAAAAACATTTAATAAAAATGTTTAAACATAATATAGGTATTTATGTTCATTCCCACTAATACAACGGCTAGGCCTTAACTAACATTTAAAATAATAATATTAATAATGTATTTTTTTGTATATATTTATCTTGTGAGCAACATAATATTTCAGAGAAACCCATTATTGCATGTTGGGTATGTTATCAAACAAAGTGCCCCTTTAAAAGTAAAAATAATATTTAATTCATAAATATTAATATATATATATATATATGAAATTTTCTTATTCTATAATTACTTGGGATGTTATATCCTTCTTCCTTTTGGAAATTGCAACCTTGCAATTTTATTCACCTATCAAATAAGTATGGGTATTTATCCCTCATAAAATTTTCATATCTCCATGTTGCCTCTTAATCCATATGGTTTTTCCAAAAAAACCATAACCTAATGAATTACCTTATTCCGTAACACTTTCTCTCTATGGTTAAGAATTTGGACTGGTTGTTCCCCATAATAAATTTTCTCTTCCAATTGAACTATTTCTATACCCAAAACATGAGATGGATCTGGCATACAATTTCTTAACATTGAATCGATAAAAACATTGTGTACCTGGGATAAACATGGTGGTTAAGTCACTTAGTAGACAATAAATCCAACTTTCTCCAAGATTTTATAAGGTCCAATGAACCGTGGACTCAGATTCCCCTTTTTACCTAAATACATCAAAATTTTCCATGGTGAAACTTTGAGACACACATGTTCACCTACATCGAAAGAAATATCCTTCCTCTGATTATTTGTATAACTTTTCTGCCTGCTATGGTTTTTCCTCATGCATTTCTGAATCAACTAAACTTTTTTATGCCATCTATTCTACCAATTTTGTTCCAATAAACTTTTTTTCACCTACTTAATCCCAAAAACGTGGATTTCAACACCGATTTACAAATAATTCCTCAAAGGGTGCCATCTATTAACTAGAATGAAAACTGTTATTATAAGAAAACTTAATCAAATAAATATTTTGGTTCCAACTTTCCCGGTAATCCATTAAACAAGCACATAGAATATCCTATGATGTATGAATTGTTCATTCTATCTTCCTATCTGATTGAGGATCAAAATTTATACAAAAATTTAATTTAATTCCCAAAAATAGTTAACATCTTCCAAAATCACATTCATCAAAAAATCACTAAAACATTTTCTAAACCCTTGGTTATCAATTCGATGAAATATATGTCTACCAAAAAAACTTATTATTAATCCATAAATCCATTTAACTAAAAAGAATAATTAATACTAACCGGGTACTTCACATAGGCCATTGGTAGGTGATAAAGCCTTGTCACACTTTGGTTATGGGTTCGATTCCCTTAGCCTTGTCTGATGCAATGGGTTGTCACAGGTTTTGCGTGTTTTCATTTTTCAAAAACTGTATAATTCTTATAACATTCCTAAAATATGATAAGTCCTAAAAAATAACCATAACAAGTTTCAACCTCAATTTTTATCTCATAAGTTTAATTTTACATTTAAAAAGTAATAACCCATAATTACCTCCAAAATATGTAAACCCTATAGGTTATCTATAATTATATCCTTAAAAAGAATGATAATTATTCCTTGAATAAGATTTCACATAACAAACATCAGGGTTACACATACCAGAAAAACTTTTTCCAAAGTAATATTGTCATCAAAAGTGTATTAATACTCTTAAACATTTCATCATCCATAGATCTAACATTACTCTCAAATTCCTAAAATGTAGAAATCTTAATCATCCAACATTCTTCATGATCCCTTAACCAGGATTTTTTATTTCTTAATACTTCTTTCCTAAAAAAACATAAATCATGTCTTAAGATTTAATAATGTCAAAACATGAGACAATAAATAATCTGTACCTTATAATTCATTTTAAGTTTCTTAATCTTCTACTAGAATGGAATTGGGTATTGCTAAAATTATGTTTTCATGGTCCCCATGATCCCATTCATGAACCTTCTTTGTAGGACATTAAATTTTATAATGATCATACTCCCCATATTTAAAACATTCAATTGATAACTTGAAAAGAACTTATTTCCCTTTCCTGGAGTCAACTGAATGCTTCCTTTTTCCATTGAAAGTTATTACTTTATGACCTTCATTACGACATCTATAACATCTTCCCATACCTTTAAAACAATTTCCTAGGTGTTCCTTTCCACATCCTTGACACATATGTGGTTGAATATACTTACATTTATGATTATTACTTGAACTTACAAGGGGATTTTTATCTCTCATATATAATTCCTTATAAAAATTACCATGGTTCAAGTGGTCAATCTCGACTCCTAATAATTATTTTAGAATAACCATAAGATTTATCATTGCAGCTCCCATTTAATTTAGTTTCTTATTAATAGAACCACAACATTTTTCGTCATATCCATTGTTACTTTGGTTCTTGTTGGATCCATCCATTTACTAAAACCAAAAATGTTAGTGTGAGTATATCAATAAAATCATCATATATAATCTTCTGAGGAAGATAAAATCTAATATATATTTATTCAAGTTATCTCAAACTCATTAAATTTATCTAAAATAATTATGAATCATTATAATATGCTAACCATTTTGTTTATATAACTCTTGATACTTATGCTTAAATAACACCCTAACCTCTAAAGTTATCTAAAACAACCTCTAATACCAACTATATGGCCCCAGCCTTAATATAACGACCCAATGTTTTTCAATGGAAATTATCTTCTTATGAATATATCATAAAATCACATGAAAACACAACATAATTAAATATTAAGTGCTAAGTGGCCTTTAAACATAAGTTTTTCACTTCTGTGTTTGGAATTTTGAAAATCTGACATACACGGTTGCAATCAATAAGTTATTTGGAGTCCGATAAGAAAAGATTAATTTTTGGTGAATAGTAACTTACCCTTATGAAGAGTAACATAACCTTATGATTAGTGATATACCCTAATGAATAGTAACCTTAACTATGATATAATATAAATAATATTCAAGTTGAATGTATGATATAACTATATTTTAGAATAAGTAAATGAATGTTTTAAAACTGGTTTTTGATAATAAATTTTGATTTTAATTAAATATTAAAATGATCATATTTATAAAATTATTTTTGAAAAATGGACTTCATTTTTGGATTCTACATGTCAAAAAATGGTTAGGGTGAATTTTTTGGATTTTTCTGAAATACTTTAATTTTTGATGAATAGTAAAATGCCATAATTTACGATAAATGCTAAATAAGGGATTTATTGAGTCATTGATGATGATCATCTAATGTAAGACCAATTGGTTCGAAGTCACATTCATTTATTACTATTCTTTTTCATGTAATACTTACTATTCCTTTTATTGTGAAGAAATAATAAACTAATGATTAAAAAATTATGAAAACCCTCCTCTCCTCCACTATAAAAACCCCCCTCACTCCCTCTTATATTCACTCCTATCAAGCCTTGTTCCATGACAATATTCTTCCCAAATCTCTCCCCAAGCTCCTCCCCCACTTCCAAAATCCCCTATACTCTTAAAAATACCAAAACCTCTACTCTTAATAGGTTCTCAAAGGAGGAAGTCTCAAGAGGTAAATTCCTCTTTCCAATTCCTTCTTTTATTTTAAGTTCTTGTATTTTTGTTTTTTTCCTCATCTCCCTTCACCCAAATAGTATGATAACTCCATTAAAATACATGTAATGGAATGTTTTTATTCTAATGGGATATTTCATTATCTTCTCTTCTTTCCCCACCTTTTATTTGAAAGAAATGAAAGCACCGTTTGAGATGTGCCAATTTAGCACATTCAAGGACAATGGTTTATCAATTTCTATTATTATATTTAATTATGGTCATGATTACATTTGTGTTATGGTTGAAACAGATTATTATATAGGTAATATATCATATTTTGTTTCTCTAATAATTTTTTACAAATCGTATTAATTTATAAAGAAAAACATGTTCTTTGTAATCAAACCCACTGATTAACAAAAACGGTTGTCACTATGGTTTTATATAATAATTCAAATTCAATTTAAGTAACCAAATTAAATTTAACACCATGTAATATTATATATGTTCACTAATAGAATATAACTTCCATTTTGGACAACCACTTTCATCTTACATATTAATCCAAACATGAATATAAGCAAACTGGTCATTAAAACCAAGTAAACAAACGAGCCCGAACAATGAAATTGAACCTCACAAACAATCAAAATGGTTATAAATGAACTTAAAATGGTTATAATAAAAAAATTGCATATATAAGATGTTATGAAATTATTAATTAATAAACCTAATTTTTTTATTCAGATCTTTAATAACAAGTGGAGAACACCAACAGATTTAAGGTAAGGGATCTCTCCATTTCACTCTTAATCATGATGTCCTCTATGATATGTATTTTTATGTGCAATCAGAAATGATGGGGTTTGTTTTCTAACCTCCCCCATAATTTCCTCATGATTTATAAGTGATGAGAAATCCCTTTTCTCTCTCATCAATCCTTCTTAGGTACACCTAACACCATGCCAATAATCCATAACAAATTCTACCTGAACCCTTTTTGTTCATTTGGATTGCCTTATCTTTCTTTATATCAAAGTGGAGTTACTTTATATATTTATATACATATTATAAATTTTTTTAGTTTTAAAAAAATCATCTATGAATACCCTTTCATCACTCTCTTTCGGGGATATACATATTTTTAAAAGATTCCCTCCTTAGAAATTTCCGATAAGAAAACCTGTTTTAAGGGAACTTCCTGAATTTTTACCCAATTTCAAGTGCACTATATCCTCTGTTTTAAGACACTATTGTATTTATAAAATTATCCTTTTTATTATGAAAACCATTTTTGTTCAATTATGGTTTTATATAAAAAAATTCCTCTTTTCTATTTTAAAGTCTCTATAGTATTTTCCTTAAAACCGTAAAAAAATGTTTTAATGATAATGTTTCTCAAATACATTTCTTATATGTTGTCACTTATGTTTGACATCAATCACCATTTTATATGCCTATTTTAACTTATGAACATCCATGTATGTTCTAATTACTTTCTTTCATAGACACTTTCATGATACGCCCATTGGTTATGTTATATGTCTTGATTGTGGTACCCAATTCTTTCCATTGGTACCCTTATGTTTGTGTATGGTTGATTATGTATGATTATTTATGTGGAAAGAATATTCATGAAAATTTTGATATTGGTGCACCCGGATAGTGCTCCAATGCATTGGGTAAAGTTAAGTCTCATGATATGCGATGTGAAATGGGATTGGCGGTTAACCTTGACCCGTACTAAAATGAGAAACGAGATTGGCGGTTAGCATTGAACCATACTAAAATGGGAAACAGGATTGGAGGTTAGCCTTGAAACATACTAAAGGAATTTTTTATGATCCTTCCACATTTATATGATTCCATGTTTATATTATTTCATGCTTATATGATACGATTTTATATGTTTCATGCGTTGGATATCATTATGTCATGCCTCCTAACTCATGTGCTTAAGAAATATCCTTATGTTCATTCCCTTACTAGGCTTTTCAGCTCATCCTTGTGTTCATGTGTTCCCTAGGGTACCCTATGTAGATGTAAGGGCTCAAAGTAAGTTAGGAGATATTTATGAAGATTAAATAAAGAAATGTATTTTAGCCCCATGTTTTATGTTTTATGTACCTAGTCTTCCAAGACACTAGACTTAATGATCATTGGCTTGTACTCTGATGTATAATTATGATTAAAATCATGTAATGTATTATGTAAAAGGCTCGGGTCACTATAGTTGGTATCAAAGGATGGTCTAGTTATTTTTTGATATTAGGAATATATCCCCTTAGTGAGAACCTTAAGGATGAGACTAGGTATAAGAAAATAGTCCTAAATTTTGGTGAGTATTGAGTAAGTTGTTTATCAAGAAAATACATCCCTATCTGGATAAAAGCAGGTATAGGCGGCTCTGGCACAGATGTACCTAGGAGGGAGATCTTTGACAATGATTTTTGGGCTTGACCTGGGGTATCCTGGTACACGCCAACAAGCCTTGATGCACTCTTGGTTACGACACTCTTGGGGGATATGCTTTGGAAGATTCACGAGCTTAGCACAAACCATTTTTAAGGGAAAAAATACATAAGAATATAAGTTAATAAATAGATCTATCATAAACTTGATATAAACCTAAGGAATCATAATTTAGGATGTAATTATTCTTTATAAGTTTATCCTTTTATGTTAAAAGTTTATTTTTTATTCTCAATGTCTAAGTATTCAAGACCTCTAATTATACATTATTTTTATTAGTTAATGGTAGTAAATAAAAGAACACATTCCAATAACCAATGTGATATGAAATGTGAAGATTTCCCTAATTATATTATTGATGTAATGGAAGAGGGTGCTCAAAACTTCAGGTCAGTACTTGCTTAGCTGGATTGAGTTATGAATAATAACTCGAATCATGCGGAACACCCTCCTCCTCTAAGGAAAGAGAAAGTTGTTGTAGAATCCTTCATGAGGCAAATGCCTCCCATGTTTAGCGGGTCTTCTGATCCACACCTCACAGAACAATGAATTAACTCCATTGAAAATATATTCTTTGTCCTCCAGTGCTCTAAAGAAGAGAAGGTTGTACTGGCGGTCTATCATTTTGATGGGGAAGCTGATCAATGGTGGACACTGGTCAACAATAAATAGTCCTAAGAGGAAATTGATTCCATGGATTGGGAGGAATTCAAGAGGATGTTTTTCAACAAATTTTTTCCTCAAACCCTCTATCTCAAGATAGAAATAGAGTTCCTCAGACTCAAGCAGAAGGAAGATGAGTCCATTAGGGAATATGAAGAAAACTTTATAAGACTTGAAAGGTAAGCCTATGGCTTTGTTATGAACACCGAAAGCAAGGTAGATCACTTCTTTAGCGGACTAAAGCTGAGTCTATGAAAAGCGTTGGAGATTTTTGACTTCGACAGTTATGAGGATATTTTCTATTATGTCCTCAAGGTTGAAATAGAGATTGGATACTCTCTATGTTCTCATGGGCCCAATGAAAAGAATTATAAAATGGAGAAAAACATGGGTGGTTCATCAAAAAAATCCCATGACGGAAAGAAGCCTAACTTTTTTCCTTCTAAAATTTGTGGAGATAATCATCCTGGTAACTGTCTAAAGCGAACCAAGAATTGATTAAAATGATGAAAGTTTGGTTATCTGGCCAGGAAATGCTGAAGGGATATGAAAAATCCAGCTAATGTTGAAGAAGAAAGGAAGGTTTAGAGAAACACTCATCCTACAGTGCAGTGTTAAAACTTCAAGGAGAATGGGCATTATTCAAACAATTGACCTAATCCAAGGGCTGTCGGAGGCAATCAGCAATAACATCCAAGGAAAAAAGGAAGGGATTATGTTATCACTACTACTTAGGTGGATCCGGAGAGTGATGTGGTGATAGGTACGCTATTTATTCATTTAATAATAGATAACGCACTATTTGATTCTGGTTCTACGCATTATTTCATATCTTGCAAGTTTAGTAGAACCATTCAAACACCGCCTCAAAATTTGGAAGAAAATTTATCTATGAGAACAGAATATAGGGAAATTATTGTGTCCATGGTTTATAACTCCTTATCAGTTAACGTTTGTGGACTGAACCTCCCATAAAATCTCGTCATACATTCTTTAATGGAGTTTGATGATATCTTAGGCATGGATTGGATATCTTTATATAAATCCAACATCAACTGTCAGGAAAGCGAGATCACTTTTCACATCCCGAAGTATCCTCTGATTCTTTACAAGTGTAAGGAGGAAGATGAATCTCTTTTAGAATTGTCATCTCAAGTGTGGATATTGCTACCTTGTGAGCAGGCATATCTTGATCAAATGATTGCTAAAAAGGAGAGAAAAATTCTTGAATACATTACCATCATGAGGGATTTCACTAATGTATTCCCTAAATAGTTTCTTGGTCTTCCTCCTAACTGAGAGTTTGAGTTCTCAATTGAACTTATCCCTGGATCTCTACCTATCTCAAAGACACCTTATAGAATAGCCACCATAGAGCTAGAAGAGATGAAGAAGTTGTTACAGGATAATATGGGGAAGGGGTTTAAATGCCTGAGTTCTTCAATGTGGGGTGAAATAGTCCTCTTCATCAAGAAGAAGACAGATCAATGCACCTCTAAATTTATTATCATGAGATCAATAAAATCATGATAAAGAACAAGTATCCCCTTCCACAAATAGATGAATTATTTGATTAGCTTCGTGGGGCCTGTTATTTCTATAAGGTGGACCTTCAGTTAGGATATCACCAATTAAAGGTGAGTAAGGAATATATTCCCAAGACTGCCTTTTGAATGAGGTATGGACACTATGAGTTCATAGTGATTCCCTTCAGACTCACTAATGCTCCAGCAATTTTCATGGATTTAATGAATAGAGTCTTTAGAGAATACCTAGACAAATTTGTGGTAGTATTTATTGATGATATTCTGATATACTCCAAGAGAAAGAAGGAACATGAGGAGAATTTGAATATTGTGTTAAAGACTTTTCAAAGGGAGAAGTTGTATGAAAATTACAGTAAATGTGAGTTCTAGATGGAGGAAGTATCATTCTTGGGGCATGTTATCACCATCAAAGGGATATCTGTGGACCCTTCCAAGACAAAGGCAATTGAAGAGTGGCCTAGGATAACTTTTGTAATATAGATCCGTAGCTTTTTGGGTCTAGCTGGGTATTACTGATGATTTTTGAATAAATTTTCATGATTTTCAAACTCAATGACCAAGCTGACATGGAAGGGAGTAAAGTTTTTCTGGACTCATGAATCTGAATATTTTTTCTCAGAGTTCAAAAAAAAGGTTTATCACTGTGCCATTACTCACACTCCCTACAAGTAGAGAACTCTTTGTGGTGTATAGTGATGCTTCTAAGAAGGTATTAGGTTTTGTTCTAATGAAAAATGATAAAGTTATAGCCTATACATCAAGGCACCTGAAAATCCATGAGAAAAACTATCCCATGCATTATTTGGAGTTGGCGGTTGTGATATTTGCGTTGAAAATCTAGAGGCATTATCTCTATGGGGAGAATTGTGAGATATATACTGACCACAAGAGTCTCAAATATATATTCACATAGAAAGAGCTTAATATGTTCTAGTGAAGATGGATAGAGCCCATCAAGTATTATGACTACTAAATCCACTACCATCCTGGTAAGGCAAACAAGGTGGAGGATGCTCTATGTAGAAAGGATCTTGCATCTTTATCAATGATGAGAATTGAAAAGGATCCAATCTACTTAGATTTTTAAAGTATGTACATGTGAATAATTAAGGGAGGAACATCATCAATATTTTCTCAAATGATTGCTCAACCATCCCTCTTGGAGAAAATAAAGGATGCTCAAAGAAAAGATGTGGAAATTCAGAAAAGGGTGAAAGCTATCAAAAATGGGAAATCCTACGATTTGAAAATTGATGATGAAGGAGTTGTAAGATTTGGGACACGATTATGTGTACCATCTGATCTAGAGATAAATAAGGAGTTATTGAATAATGCACATAGCTCAACCATATCTATCCACCTAGGGAGCACAAAGATGTATTGAGATCTCCAAGAAAACTTTGGTGGGATAATATGAAAAGGGATATTGTTGAATATACATCAAAGTGTCTGGTATGTCAGCAATTGAAGGCTGAGAGGAAAAATTCTAAGTGGATGATGCAACCACTACCCATACTAGCATGGAAGTGGGAGAACATTACCATGGAATTTTTCACTGAACTTCTAAGGAAATCCATAGGAAAAAATGCTTTATGGGTCGTGGTGGATCGTCTTGCAAAGACATCTCACTTTATTGTGATTCTAGAGGACTTCTCATTGGATCAACTTGCACGGATTTACATCAAATAAGTGGTAAGGCTGCATGGAGTACCACTATCTATTGTATCTGATCGTGATCTGAGATTCACCTCAAAGTTCTGGAAAAGTTTCCAACATGCTCTAAGTACTGAACTGAACTTCATTATGGCCTATCATCCTCAAACTGATGGACAATCTAAGCAAACTATTCAGACACTAGAAGACATGTTGAGAGCATGTTCTGTGGAATTCAAAGGAGGATGGGACCAACATCTTCCACTGGTTGAATTCTCATACAACAAAAGTTTCTACTTGATCATCTGAATGACATCATATGAAGCCCTTTATGGGAAAAGGTGCAGAACACTGGCGTGTTGGGATAAAGTCGGCGAGCGTAAGCTGCTATGACCTGAAATAGTCGAAGAAATGATGGAGAAGGAGAAAACTATTCAGCAGTATATCAAGGCATCCCAAAGTCGACAGAAAATTTATGCGGACAATCATCAATGAGACCTTGAGTTTAAAGTTAGAGACATGGTACTTTTACGCATATCTCCATGGAAGAATGTCATGAGGTTTGGAAAGAAAGGGAAGTTAAGTCCCAGGTACATCGACCCCTTCGAGATCCTTGATCGAGTCAGAGCTGTGGCATGTCGACCGACACTTCCACCTACCATGTCAAAGGTACATGATGTATTTCATGTATTCATCTTATGTAAGTTCATACCGGACCATTCATATGTACTCTCTTCAGAGGTGGTTCATTTGGAGGATGATATCTCCTGTGAGGAGCATCCAGTGAAAATTTTGGATCGTAGAGACAAAGTTTTACGCAACAAGACTACTCATTTGTTCAAGGTACTATGGTGAAACCATAAGTACGAAGAGGAAACATGGGAACTGTAGGAAGTAGTGAAGGAAAATTACCCCCACCTGTTTTTGTCCTAGAATGTAAAATGAAATTTTGAGGGTCAAATTTCTTAAGGGGGAAAGAATGTAACGACATAATTTTTTTCAATGGAAATTCCCATCATATAAATTTGTCAAAAAATCACATGAAAACACAACATAATGAACAACCAAGTGCTAAGTGACCTTTAAACAAAATTTTGTCACTTATGTGTTTGGAATTTCAAAAAATCTGACATACACGGTTTCAATCAGTAAGTTATTTGGAGTCCGATAAGAAAAACTTAATTTTTGGAAAATAGTAACCTACCATTATGAATAGTAACATAACCTTATAAATAGTGATATACCATAATGAATAGTAACCTTAACTATGATAGTATATCAATAATATTCAAGTTAAAAGTATGATATACCTATATTTTAGAATAAGTAAATGAATGTTTTAAAATAGGTTTTTGTTAATAAATTGTGATTTTAATTAAATATTAAAATAATCATATTTAGAAAATTATTTTTGAAAAATGGAATTCATTTTGGGATTGTACATGTCAAAAAATGGTTAGGGTGAATTTTTGGGATTTTTCTAAAATACATTAATTTTGATGAATAGTAAAATGTGATAATTTGTGATAAATGCTAAATAAGGGATTTATTGAGTCATTGATGATGATCTTCTAATGTAAGCCCAATTGGTTCAAATTAACAAGAATTTATTACTATTCTTGGTTATATAATACTTACTATTCCTTGTATTATGAATAAATAATAAACTAATGGTTAAAAAATTATTAAAACCCTCCTCTCCTCCACTATAACCCCCCCCCCCTCACTCCCTCTTCTCGTCACTCCTCTCAAGCCTTATTCCTTGTGAATATTCTACCCAAATGTCTCCCCAAGATCATCCCACACTTCCAAAATCCCATATACTCTTCAAAATACCAAAACCTCTCCCATTAAGAGGTTCTAAAAGGAGGAAGTCTCAAGAGGTAAATTCATCTTTTCAATTCCTTCTTTTCTTTTAAGTTCATATATTTTTTATTCTTTTCTCAACTCCCTATACCCAAATAGTATGATAACACTGGTAACATAAATGTACTGGAATTTTTTTATTCTATTGGTATATTTAATTATCTTCTCTCCTTTCCACACCTTTTATTTGAAATAAATGAAAGCACCGTTTGAGATGTGTCAATTTAGAACATTCAAGGACAACGGTTTATCAATTTCTATTATTATCTTTAATTTTGGTCATGAAGACATTTGTGTTATGGTTGAAACATGTTATTATATAGGTAATATTTCCTATTTTTTTGTAATCCTTTTGTACAAATGGTATTAATTTATAAAGAAAGGCATGTTCTTTGTAATCAAACCCACCGATTAACAAAAACGGTTATCACTGTAGTTTTATATAATAATTCGACTTCACTCTAAGTAACAAAATTAAATTTAAAACCATTTAATCTCATGGATGTTCACTAATATCATATAACTTCAATTTTGGACAACCAATTTCATCTTACATGTTTATCAAAATATGAATATAAGTGAACCGGTCATTAAAACCAAGTAAACAAACGAGCCTGAACAATAAAATTGAACCTCATAACCAATAAAAATGGTTATAGATGAACTTAAAATGATTATATTAGAAAAATTAAATATAGAAGAGGTTCTGGAATTATTAATTATTAAACCTAATTTTTTATTCAGGTCTTTAATAACAAGTGGAGAACAACAATAGATTTAAGGTAAGGGATCTCTCCATTTCACTCTTAATCATGTTGTCCTCTATGCTATGTCTTTTTATGTGTAATATCAAATGATGGGGTATGTTTTTTCACCTTCCCATACTTCCCTAATGATGTATAAGTGATGGTAAACCCCTTTTCTCTCTCATAAATCATTCTTAGGTACACCTGACACCATGCTAATAATCTATACCGAATTCTACCTGAACCCTTTTTGTTCATTCGGTTTTCCTTATATTTATTTATATAAAAGTGGAGTTACTTTATCTATTTATATACATATTATAAATGATGTTTAGTTTTACAAAATTCATCTATGAATACCCTTTAATCACTCTCTTTTGGGGATATACATATTTTTAAAATATTCCCTCCTTAGAACTTTCTAATAAGAAAACCTTTTTTAAGGAAACTTCCTGAATTTTTACCCAATTTTAAATGCACTCTATCCTTTGTTTTCAGACAGTATTGTATTTATAAAATCCATAATTTTATTATGAAAACCATATTTGTTCAATTCTGGTTTTAGATAAAATATTTTCCTCTTTCCTATTTTAAAGGCTCTATAGTATTTTTCCTTAAACCGTACAAAAAAATGTTTTAATGCTAATGTTTCTCAAATACATTTCTTATACATTTCCACTTCTGTTTGACATAAATTACCATTTTATATGCCTATTTTACCTTATTAATGTCTATTTATGTTCTAATCCCTTTTATTCATGGTCACTTTCATGATACGCCCATTGGTTATGTTATATGTCATGATTGTGGTACCCAATTCTTTCCATGGGTACCCTTATGTTTATGTATGGTTGATTATGTATGATTATTTATGTGGAAAGAATATTCATGAAAATTTTGATATTGGTGCATCTAGATAGTGCTCCAATGCATTGGGTAAAGTTAAGTCTTGTGATATGTGATGTGAAACGGGGTTAGTGGTTAGCCTTGACCCGTACTAAAATGGGAAATGGGATTGTCGGTTAGCCTTGACCCGTACTAAAATGGGAAATGGGACTGGCGGTTATCCTTAAACCATACTAAATACATGTTTTATGATCCTTCCACATTTATATGATTCCTTTTTTATATGATTCCATGCCTATATGATACAATTTTATATGTTCCATGCTTTGGATATCATTATGTCATGCCTCCTAACTCATATGCTTAAGACATATCCTTATGTTCATTCCCTTACTGGGATTTTCATATCATCCCTTTGTTCACACTACTAGAAATGGAAAATTTCCCAATGGTTCTGAACCATTGGGAAAGCCTGCAGAACCATTGGTATATCTTATACCAATGGTTCTACAAACTATTGGTAAGTAAGCCGTTGGGAATGCTTTTCCCAATGGTTTACATAGAACCGTTGGGATAGGTTAGAAAAATGAACCTAACCCAACAGTTTGGCACAACCGTTGGGATAGTTTTTTCTAACAGTTTGTCTTGACGTGTTGGGACAACCAACTATATGACTTCTTTCTCAATGGTTTCTAAACCGTTGGGAAAGGTTTTTTTTCAACGGTTCATAGAGATCCATTGGTAAAAAATACTAAGAATCATATGCCAACAGTTTGAAACCATTGGCATAGCCTATGCTGTGCAAATTGCACAATAGCCTGCAATTTGCATAGTAGGCACAGAGCAGGGTGTCTATTCCCACTTCTTTCCAATTCCCTCTCATTTCCAATTATTGTACCTATAATAATCAACTAACACATACATATACAATTATTGTACCAGCAATAACCAACTAACACATACATATACAGAAAAAATTCATACACATTTAACATATAATGCATCCTGGAACTATACACATCTAGAATTAAATCAGAATTCATAATGTAATTATAAACATACATAATTTATTTAGAATTCAATTTAAAATTTACATGACAATTATATGTGGAATCCAGAATTCAATTCATAATTTGATCAGTTTTTCGTATACCAGATGTTTTTACTAGAAATAATGTCCATTTTAAACAAAATACATACAACTCAAGTGATACCGGCCACACCATACCTCATATTGAGGCAAGGTTAACTCGTACACATCACAAATGACCCATGGATCATTGTCCTAAAGTATCAAAATATTCTGAAAGCGTTTGGTCAGTTTTCCGTATGTTAGTCATTGTTTTCACTTAAAATGAAGTGCTTTTTAAATAAAAGAGAGCCACTTTGAGTGGTGCTAGCCACACTGCGCCTCTAATTGATGCGTGGTTGACTTGTACACGTCACAAATGACCCATAGATTGCTGTTCTAAAGTATCAACACAATCAAAATCCGTTTGGTCAGTTTTCTGTATGTACTTAAAATGTTTTCCATTTTAAAAATAAGAGATACACTTTGGGTGGTTTCAGCCACACCGAAAATTGGATTGAGGCACGGTTGACTTGTACACATCACATATTATCCATGGATCATTTTCCTAAAGTTTCAACAGATTCCGAATGCGTTTGGTCAGTTTTTCGTATGCCAGTTGTTCTTTTCACTTATAATCCTGTCCATTTTAAACAAAAGAGACATATTTAGAGTGGTACTGGCCACATCGTGCCTCTTATTTAGATAGGGTTGACTTGTAAACATCTCAAATGACCCATGAATCATTTTACTAAAGTATAAACACAATATGAATGCGTTTGGTTGGTTTTCTGTATGCCAGTTGATGTTTTCACTTAAAATGATGTCCTTTTGAAACAAAAGAGAGAAACTTTGAGTGGTGATGGCCACACTGCACCTCAGATTGAGGCAGGGTTGATTCGTACACGTCACATATGACCCATGGATTGTTGTGCTAAAGTATCAACACAATCAGAATCTGTTTGGTCAGTTTTCTATATGTACTTAAAATGTTGTCCATTTTAAATAAAAGAGAGACACTTAGAGTGATCCCAGCCACACCATGCCTCAGATTGAGGCAGGGTTGACTCATACACATCACATAAGACCCATGGATCATTTTCCTAAAGCATCAATACATTATGAATACGTTTGGTTAGTTTTTTGTATGTCAGTTGTTGTTTTCACTTAAAATAATGTCCATTTTAAACAAAAGAGAGACACTATGAATGGTTCCAGCCACACCGCACCTCATATTGAGGTGGGGTTGAGTCTTACACGTCACATATGACCCATGTATCATTGTTCTAAAGTATCAACACAATCAGAATCCGCTTGGTTGGTTTTCTGTATGCTAGTTGTTGTTTTCACTTAAAATGAAGTCCATTTTAAACAAAAGAGAGACACTTTGAGTGGTGTCAGCCACACCGCACCTCGGATTGAGGTGAGGTTGAATCATACACATCACATATTACCCATGGATCGTTCTCCTAAAGTTTCAATGGAAACCGAATGTGTTTGGTCAGTTTTCTATATGTACTTAAAATGTTGTCCATTTTAAACAAAAGAGAGACACTTAGAGTGATCCCGGCCACATCGCGACTAAGATTGAGCCCGGGTTGGATTGTACACGTCACATATGATCCATGGATCATCGTGATAAAGTATGAACAAAATCTGAATGTGTTTGATCAGTTTTCTGTATGCCAGTTGTTCTTTTCACTTATAATCCTGTCCATTTTATACAAAAGAGACACAATTAGAGTGGTACCGGCCACAACGCACCTCTGATTTAGACAACGTTGACTCTTAAATGTCTCAAATGACCCATGGATGGTTGTACTAAAGTATCAACATATTCCGAAAGAGTTTGGTCGGTTTTCTATATGTCAGTTGTTGTTTTCACTTAAAATGAAGTGCTTTTTAAATAAAAGTGAGACACTTTGAGTAGTGCCGGCCACACCGCACCTCAGATTGAGGTGGGGTTGACTCGTACACGTCAAAAATGACCCATGGATCGTTGTGAAAAAGTATCAACAAAATCAGAATCCGTTTGGTTGGTTTTCCGTATGTAATTAAAATGTTTTACGTTTTAAAAATAAGAGAGACACTTTCGATGGTTTCGGCCACACCATGACTCGAATTGAGGCACGGTTGACTTGTACACATCACATATGATCCATGGATTGTTGTCCTAAAGTTTCAACAGATTAGGAATGTGTTTGGTCAGTTTTTCGTATGCCATTTGTTCTTTTCACTTATAATCCTGTCCATTTTAAACAAAATAGACACAGTTAGAGTGGTACCGGCCACACCGCACGTCTTATTTAGATAGGGTTGACTCGTACATGTCTCAAATGACCCATGGATCATTTTCCTAAAGTATCAACACAATCCGAATGCGTTTGGTCAGTTTTCTGTATGCCAGTTGATGTTTTCAATTAAAATGATGTCCTTTTGAAACAAAAGGGAGACACTTTGAGTGGTTCCAGACACACCATGCCTCAGATTGAGGCGGGGTTGATTTTTACATGTCACATATGACCCACGGATCGTTGTGCTAAAGTATCAACACAATAAGAATCCATTTGGTCAGTTTTCCATATGTACTTAAAATGTTTTCCATTTTAAACAAAAGAGAGACACTTAGAGTGATCTTGGCCACACTGTGACTCGGATTGAGGCGGTTTTGACTCGTACATGTCACATATGACCCATGGATCGTTGTGATAAAGCATCAATAGAATCAAAATGTGTTTGGTTGGTTTTTTGTATGTCATTTGTTGTTTTCACTTAAAATGATGTCCATTTTAAACAAAAGAGAGACATTATGAATGGTTTCAGGTACACCATGCCTCGGATTGAGGTAGGGTTTACTCATACATGTCACATATGACCCATGGATTGTTGTGATAAATTATCAACACAATCATAATCTTTTTGGTCAGTTTTCCATATGTACTTAAAATGTCGTCCATTTTAAACATAAGAGAGAAACTTTGGGTGGTTTTGGCCACACCGTGACTTGGATTGAGGCGCGGTTGACTTGTACACGTTATATATAACCCATGGATCGTTTTCCTAAAGTTTTAGTAGATTCTGAATGAGTTTGGTCAGTTTTTCATATGCCAGTTGTTCTTTTCACTTATAATCCTATCCATTTTAAACAAAAGAGACACAGTTAGAATGGTACCCGCCACACCATGCCTCAGATTTAGACGGGGTTGACTTGTACACATATCAAATGACCCATAGATCATTTTCCTAAAGTATCAACATAATTCGAATGCGTTTGGTCAGTTTTCTGTATGCTAGATGATGTTTTCACTTAAAATGATGTCCATTTTAAACATAAGAGAGACACTTTGGGTGGTGCTGACTACACCACGACTCGTATTGAGGCTCGGTTGACTCGTACATGTCACATATGACAAATAGATCATTTTCCTAAAGTTTCAACAGATTCCAAATGCGTTTGGTCAGTTTTCCGTATGCCAGTTGTTCTTTTCACTTATAATCCTGTCCATTTTAAACAAAAGAGACACAGTTAGAGTGGTACCGGCTACACCGCACCTCAGATTTAGACAGGGTTGACTCATACTCATCTCAAATGACCCATGGATCATTTTCCTAAAGTATCAACACAATATTAATGTGTTTGGTCAGTTTTTCGTATGTCAGTTGATGTTTTCACTTAAAATGATGTCCTTTTAAAACAAAAGAGAGACACTTTGAGTGGTACCGGCCACACCACACCTCGGATTGAGGTAGGGTTGACTCGTACACTTCACAAATGACCCATGGATCGTTTTTATAAAGTATCAATAGAATCCGAATGTGTTTGGTATGCCAGTTGTTCTTTTCACTTATAATCCTGTACATTTAAAAAAAGAGACATCGTTAGAGTGGTATTGGCCACACCATGCCTTGAATTTAGACGGGGTTGACTTGTACACATCTCAAATGACCCATGGATCATTTTCCTAAAGTATCAACACAATCCGAATGCATTTGGTTAGTTTTCCGTATGCCAGTTGATGTTTTCACTTAAAATGATGTCCTTTTGAAACAAAGGAGAGACACTTTGAGCGGTGTCTGCCACACCGCACCTCATATTGAGGCGGGGTTGAATCGTAAACATCAAAAATGACCCATGTATTTTTTTTCTAAAGTATAAACACAATCAGAATCTGTTTGGTCGGTTTTCCATAAGTACTTAAAATGTTGTCCATTTTAAACATAAGAGAGACACTTTGGGTGGTGTTGGCCACACCAAGACATGAATTGAGGCACGATTGACTCTTACACATCACATATGACCCATGGATCGTTTTTCTAAAGTTTCAACAGATTAAGAATGTGTTTGGTCAGTTTTTCGTATGCCAGTTGATCTTTTCACTTATAATCTTGTCCATTTTAAACAAAAGAGACACTGTTAGAGTGGTACTGGCCACATCGCACCTCTTATTTAGACTAGGTTGACTCGTACACGTCTCAAATGATCCATGGATAATTTTCCTAAATTATCAACACAATCCAAATTCTTTTGGTCAGTTTTCCGTATGCCAGTTGATGTTTTCACTTAAAATGTTGTCCATTTTAAACAAAAGAGAGACACTTAGAGTGATCTCGACCACACCATGCCTCAGATTATGGAGGGGTTGACTCGTACACATCACATATGACCCATGGATTGTTTTCCTAAAGCATCAACACATTCCGAATGCATTTGGTCAATTTTTTGTATGTCAGTTGTTGTTTTCACTTTAAATGATGTCCATTTTAAACAAAAGAGAGAAACTATGAATGGTGTTGGCCACACCGTGCCTCGGATTGAGGCGGGGTTGACTCATACACGTTACATATGACCCATGGATCATTTTTCTAAAGTATCAACATAATCACAATCTGTTTGGTTGGTTTTCCATATGCTAGTTGTTGTTTTCACTTAAAATGAAGTCCATTTTAAACACAAGAGAGACACTTTGAGTGGTTTCGGCCACACCACACCTCGTATTGAGGCAAGGTTGGATCATAAACGTCACATATGACCCATGGATCATTCTCCTAAAGTTTTAATGGAAACCGAATGAGTTTGGTTAGTTTTTCGTATGTACTTAAAATGTTGTCCATTTTAAACAAAAGAGAGACACTTAGAGTGATCCCGACCACACCGCGACTCGGATTGAGCCTATTTTGGCTCATACACATCACATATGACCAATGGATCATTGTGATAAAGTATCAATAGAATCCTAATGAGTTTGGTTGGTTTTTTGTATGCTAGTTGTTCTTTTCACTTATAATCTTGTCCATTTTAAACAAAAGAGACATAGTTAGAGTGGTACCAGCCACATCGCACCTCGGATTTAGACGGGGTTGACTCGTACATGTCTCAAATGACCCATGGATCATTTTCCTAGAGTATCAACATATTTCAAAAGCGTTTGGTTGGTTTTCCGTATGTCAGTTGTTTTTTTCACTTAAAATGAAGTGCTTTTTAAATAAAAGAGAGACACTTTGATGTTACCTGAAGATAAAAAATATGAATAGTTTAACAGATATATATATATTTAAGATGTAAATGTTCAATTTAGTTACCTGATATAGTCATATAACAAATCATTTTTGAACAAAACTGTGTGATTTTCCCTCTCCCGCTCTTCATGGCTTAATGTCTTTAATGTATATGATCCAGGAATTCCTCCTGTTTGAGAAAGTGACGGAAAACTAGGTTCAATTTTCTCATACTGTTCTTATTTATTTATCATTGGTCTGTTATTCTTGTAGTAATATCAAACAAATACATTGAGCAGAAATCCATACATTCTTGAGCCAAGTAACCATTCATGATAGAACCTTCGGGATGATTCTTATTTCGGACATAAGACTTTAATGTGTACATATTTCTTTCAGTTGGATACATCCAACGAAAATAAATAGGTCCTCCAAGAAGTATTTTAGGGGGAATATGGACAGTCAGATGTAGCATGCATGTGAAAAATGATGGAGGAAATATTTTCTCCAACTCACACAAAATTAATGGGGAATCTGTCAACATTTTTTGCAATAAATACTTGGATAACTTCTTAGCACAAAGATCTCTAAAAAAATGGCACAACTGAATAACAGTCACCCTTACATTATTAGACAAAAGATGACGGATTGATATTGGAAGCAACTCATGCAGAAGAACATGATAATCATGGGTCTTCAAATATTTTAGCTTCAACTCTCTTCTGTTGACCCGTTTAGATATGTTGCTTGAATAGCCATTAGGAACTCTAATATTCTCTAATACTTCTAGATATTGTTTTTTTTTCGTAGGTTTCATCACATAAGAAGCACATGGAAGTTTCCATTTATTTTCACTAATACTCACAGGATGAAATTCTGGTATGATGCCCCAATCCACCAAGTCATGTCAAGATCGTAAATCATATTTTGTCTTCCCCTTGACATTTAGAAGAACCGAAATCAAAATTTCGCATATATTCTTTTCAATAAGAATTACGTATAAGCAATGACGTAAAAAATTGGTTTACCAATAAGGAAAATCAAAAAAGATACTCCTATTCCTCCAATTGTAATAGGTTTCAGTGGAAACATTCTTTCTCTTTCCAGATTTCATTTGACCCTTCCCGAATGAAAAACTAAAATCTTTCAATTCATTAAGCACATCAGTTCCAGACATATGCTGAGGTGGATCATCATTCTCTATGGTATTATCAAATATTTGACGATTAATTATATATGGATGATCCTTTGGAAAGAATCATCAATGTCCCATAAAACTGAAACTACAGTGATGTTTTAGTATTTTGGATCGTTTATTCTTTATACAAACTGGACATGACAGTTTTCCCTTCGTGCTCCATCCATACATCATTGCATAAGCCGGAAAATCATTGATCATCCACATAAGTGCAGCACGCATATGAAATATATCTTTTGAACATGCATCGTATGTGCACACACCCACATCCCAAAGAAGTTTCAACTCTTTTATTAAAGGTTACATGTATAAATCAATGTCAATGCTGGGATCAGAAGGACCAGATATGAGTATACTCATGAAAGTGAAAGGTTTTTTATACACAACCATGGAGGAAGATTATAAATGTGTATAAAAACTAGCCATGTTCTATGCAAAGTAAGAATCTGCCCAAATAGATTAAAACTGTCTCATGAAAGACCCAGCATCACATTACGCACGTCAGCTGCAAAATCAGGATGTTGAGCATCAAATCTCTACCATGAAAATCCATCTGCAGAATGAACCAACTCATCATTAGTCTTCTTTCTCTCGGTATCATGCCATCTCATTTTTATTGTTATGTCATCAGACATAAAAAGATTCTGGAGTCTGGGGATCAATGGAAAGTGCCACATTACTTTCTGTGGAATGCAGGATGGTGTTCCATCATATTTTGACTTCCAGCAGGATGTGCCACATTTTATACAATCATTTCATTCAGTGGTTTCCTCCCAGAATAAACTGAAATCTTTCAGAAAAGCATGAATTTTGTTTCTTGAAAATCCAAGTTCCTCAACTAACTTCCATGCCATATAGTGGTTTGAGTAAATATCTGTATCATCTAGAAGTAAATCCTTCAAGAGTGTAATAATGTAATCGATTGCTGTATTAGAAATCCCATACATATTTTTCCCATGAAAAAATCAAATTAAAAATTTCATCTTTTTCATTTTATCGCATTGTCGATATATTGGAGTCATGGCAGCATCATTAAATTTTTTCAACCTATCAATATCATCATTTTCACTAGATGAATCATATTCCCTCATATCAAAGTCTTCTTGAGTCGAAATCCTTTCTTTTTCATGATAACGAATAAATGGAAACCGATCATCTAACAAATTCTCCATTCTATTCATTTCATTTTGATCATCACCAATTTGAGTTTTCATTTTCTCCCCATTGTGATACCACACAAAGTAGTTTTCTTGAAAACCATATTTGGTTATGTGGTAGCTAACTTCTTCATGGCTCAACCAAGGTCTACCAACACAATTGGAACATGGGCAGTTTATGCGACCACTATCTGAAGCATTGTGAAATGCACAATCTATAAAGCTCTCCAAATTGTTTTGAAAATCACTTGAGATTTGATCGGTTTCATACTTCCAAATTCTGTCCATTCTATAAAAAGAATTTATATAAGTCATTTTGTCATAAAAAATTCAATAAGATTGAACTTTAATAGAAAATACATTTAAGTAAATGATAAAGGAAGAAGTTTCTAGTCGATGTAGTGAACTATTAAAATAATGTAAAGAACAAGTACTAAAAAATTAAATTAAAATTTATTTATATTAATTTTCATTAGGTCTATAAGAGGCACATGCCTCAGGTCCCATTATGTGTTATAGGCATCCCAAATCATTCACTCATGTTCAATAACTCATTATTGTCACCTCTATGGCCATACCTTTCATTACCCAATTACTTCCCCAAGTCAAGCGCACCACATGGGTGAATAAATTTTAGGCTTCTACACTAATAGGTTGTTCATGTCTTGTAAAAAGATTTAATTTCATAAAGTATAGAAAAAAACATTTATTTTTAAATTTGAGATTAATAATAAAGTATGTCAATGATAACAACATTACTGAATTAAACTTGTGACTTATCTAACATTTTTATGGATGTCTACACATGCCAGCATGGCTAGTGAAAAGCACCCCACCGTCATAAAAGTGAGTATTGGCCAATAAGGACACATAATATACAACGTACAATGAGAACCATATTTAATTGACCCTAAAGTTATATTAGTACAGTCATCTTGGGGGAAATGAAATATATTATCCTGGTTAACTAATGAATTCAAAAGCTCGTATTCCATATGTTGGACACTATCTAAGGTAATAAATCGTGTGAGGATGGGTATAAATAATTCAATTTCTTACATGCTAGTGAGAATGAAGGCTTGAATTAATGACTTGAGTTCACTGATTAAATGAGGGTAGAGGTTTCATAGGCTATATAAACGGAATGATTAAATAAGGGTATAGGTTTCATACACTGTGCATGGTGGGGGAGTCTCAACCGATTTAGAAACTAAAATAAATTCCCATCATAGGTATCAATAAGAAGCATCAGCATCAAAAGAAACTCCAAATAAGAAAAGGACTAAAAACATCAAACATTTCAAGAATTCACTACTATGCATGGTTTATCCACATGTTTAGTAGTAATTATATGTATTAATCATGAACCACCTCTACAGCTCCCAGTTTTCACCAATAAACATAAGGTAAATATCTCAAAATATCTTTAAAACAACTCATTAATAGGCTCAAAACATAAATATAATCTTGAACCAACCATGGAATCTCTTTCATAACACATTCTCACACACCATTTATCTCATGTGTTACTAAATACTAAACATAGTCACATAAAAAGTGGATTATAACAAATTACATTACACAATCCTTATTAAAAAAATTCTCATTTTAATAAAACACTTTGCTCAAGATTAAATAATTTCTGAAATATCTTTTGAAATCCATTTTAAATAATAAAATCCCTTTGATCATTTTTAACCAATATTTGGAGTATTCTTAATGCACCCCTATTTGGAAAAGTCGCATTAAATGCCCAATTTCCATGCCAACCCATTGAAAACAACTAACATGGGACAATCATCAACCACAAATAACTCAATTGAAAATTAAAAAAACATAAACCAAATGTGATATAGAATTTAATGTTAATTTAGGAAAAATGATATTAAATAGACAAAAACATCATAAATGGTTCCAACATTATAACTTTTGATTAAAACCACCCATAATAGGAAGGTTAATGCCTCATACACCTAATACTTAATAAAAAAACCAAATCCCCAATTAAAAAATATAAGTTTTTTACACCAAATTTAGGTTTTCCACCTTCAAGAATGGATAAATATGTAAGATAATTGGAAAATGAGTAAGAATACATGAAGATTTGAACTTTTAACCTGGTTGGGGAGAAGCTGATTTGATGGAGTAGGGCGTGCGGGGGGGCTTTTACAAATTGGGGGAGATGGGATTCTGAAATCGGGGGAGAACTGCTGAATGCGGGCAGTACTGCTGATTTCTTCTAAATCTGGGTATCTTTTCCCAATGGTTTTTAAAAATCATTGGGAAAATATTAGCTTTACCAATGGTTTGTCTAAACCATTTGTAAAGGGAAACATTTCCCACCCTTTACCAACAGTTTTTGTAAAACCATTGGTAAAGGGAATTATTTCCCAATGGTTTTCATAAAACCATTGGGAAATCATACCTATGTCTACCTTTAACAACGGTTTTAAGAAACTGTTGGTAAAGGCCTCATATACCAACAGTTTTGATGAACTGTTTGTATAGGAGCATTGGGAAAAATCAGATTTTCAATAGTGTCATGTGTTCCCTAGGGTACCCTATTCAGATGTAAGGGCTCAAAGGAAGTTAGGATCTCTTTATGAAGATTAAATAAATAAATGTTTTTTTAGCCCCATGTTTTATGATTTATGTACCTAGTCTTCCAAGACACTAGACTTAATGTTCCTTGGCTTGTACTATAATGTATAATTATGTTTAAAATCATGTAATGTTATATGTAAAAGGCTTAGGTCTCTATACTTAAACATTACATAATCTTGAGTTTTATTCATGAATTTACTTTATTTCACATTGAGGATCTTTTTAGGTTTATAGTCCTAGATAATTAAGCCATAACTATTACATAAAAACTCATATTTATATAAAGTAGATACAATTAAAATATTATCCATTTATTCTACAATATAAAACTTTTTAAAAAATAAACATGATTTCTTTTCTTGATAAAATTCTTCTTGACTTATTCCTTTATCTTACCCATCCTTATACCCTATAAAACCATTTTACAAACTTGGGATGAGTATAAAAATATCAGTAATAGATATAAAATAAATAATGAAACCATTAATCCCTGAATATTTAAAACCCGTGAAAACATTTTCAAAAAAATAATATTTCACACCCATAAAACATAAACTCTTTAACATTCCTCATGAAACCATAATATTCATGAAAAATATTCTTATCAATCATAAATCATAAAGGTAACTTGTGAAATCCTTATCATACTTACATTGTATGTTTGATAGCTACATAGGGAGTAACCTTCATGGTTACATTTGGAATACCCATCATAGTATATTCCCTAAATCTCTTATGAGAAAACTTATCATTTTTCTCCTTCTTATTAACTGATGCATTAGAAAGCTATCATGGGCTCACCCACCCTAATATTATCATAGATACACCCATATATAAAAACAATTCCCATGAACCGTAACATAATCATAACACATAAAGCAAGCATAAAGGAAAAATAACATTTCCACTTTGTAATCACAATATATCATTTCAAGATATTGATATAATCAATTCATTCTCAAAACTATTATCAATACCAAAATACCTGAAAAGGTAAATATGCTATTTGTTTTTCTTTTAAAAACTTTATGGATTATAGAAGAATCCAAATATCAAATAATGGTCATGGCGGTGGAAAATCCATTATTGTGATGTACTTTAAAAAACATTCTTTTTTTATTTAGTAAAATGATTCATACAAAAATATTATGATTTAAATCCTTTTAATTAAATTAAATTTTAAAGGGGTTTATTATACACCATATAAAATAAGGTGGTGTATAACATCAAAATATGCCTCAATGAAAGGTGATTGAGATGAAGACCCTTACCTTGAGTCTGACTCATCAAGTACAATCTTTATATTCCTGAATAATAAACTTAGGTTAAATTATACTTTCTTGAGAACCTTTTTCAAGTTTCTTATTATTATTTTATCAGTTATTATCATGTTATAAAACATACATGGTTATTTAATTTCATATCGGATGCTTTTTCGTTATTCGGTACTTGAGACAAAATTAAACTTGTTTATGATGTAAATTGTTTATGTGGTCATAAGTCCAACATTTATATAATATTATTCAAGACATAATAATCAATTTTATACATTAATCATAATTTTTAAATAATTCCATTAATTATGGTTATAAAAAATGAACAATGTTATAATCATGGAGACGGTAGGTCGTACATACGCATGAGTAACGTTTTCTATTTTTCATTAATAATTATGGAAATAAGGTAATTATTATTTTATCTTTACAAAATTATAATAATATTATTAACATAATAATAATAATTTAAATATAATTATATCTATTATACAAGTTATGTTTGGAATAAAAACGATTCACATCGCTTCGTGGAGGTGATAGTTCACATGTACGCATTAAAGACATTATTAATTTTATATGAATTGAAGGTAAGAAAATAATTGTAATATAATTATTTTAAAATTATAAATATTTAATTAATATAATATATGAAAATTTATTCCATAATTATAACTATTCTTGATAGATGGTAATGAAAAATGAACTATATCAGTTCGTGAGGAGGTAGCCTGCCGTACACACGAACGAAATGTTCATTTCTCATTTGATGAACTTAGAGATGGATTTAGGTGATATTATTAACATAATAAAATCTCATTATATATATATATGATACAGGATTTATTATTTCATCTTATAATAATAAGATATAAAGGAAGTGTAAGAATAAATAAAATAGAAACACTTAAAAATGATACCTCTTCTTTGGTTGATCAATATTGAAAAACACCTTAATACCTTTAAGAAGGGTGTTATACCTAAAATAATTCCTCAAGAATGTGGGGAGGGATTAGAAGAAAGGTTTTGGGTAGATAATTTCTAAACCAAATAGTTTTAAAAGTGTTATTATTTGAGAATTGTGTGTACCTTTTTATAGGAGAGGGGAGGGGCACCCTTGGAAACTCTTAAAATATTAAATTAATATAATTAATTTTTTAATCCAAATGACACCAAAATTAGATATGTAGAATATAGGATGAGTTTAGCTCTACATCAACTCATCCAATAATTTTTATATATGTATTGATTTTATTTTAAACCTTATCTTTTTGGTTTACCCTTAATTATTCTCTTTTAATTTTAATTGAGGCAACAACGTTTTATATATTAAGAGATAATAAATTTTACTTATATGGGGTAAATTTCCCATAATTGGACAGTTAATGAACTTTTTGACCTTATCATAGTCACTTTTTTGTTTTAAAATATTTTTATTATTTTTAAATAATTTAATAAATTATAATTTCTATAAAATGTCAATTCTGTCAATTTTTACACTATTCATTTCATTGAATTAAAATAAAATCCAAATAGAGATATAACTTCAATAAACCATTTAATATAATTATATAATTTCATAGTAACCTATAAAATTAGTGGATGATATAAATTATGTCAAATAATATATATTTTATTTTTTATATTATCATTTATTTGATTAATTAATTAATAAATCTATTATTGCATCATCATTGTGTCATAATTAAATTTAAATATTTATTTCCTAAAAATTATAACTAAATTATCATGATGGAGGTAATATTTTTATATTTCCAATGAAAATTTATAGTCTATGATATCCCCTATATAACTCCATATTAAAACATTCTACTTTTTAAAAACAAAAGTGTAACAAAAATGACTATTCATTGAATATAATATTATAAATGCAATAAAGTAATCTAAGTCGCTCCAAGTTACCCTAAAATCGACCCAAGGATTCTAGTTATATGTATACACTCATCCAATTAAATTAGTATAAATGTTAGGGTAATTTTATATTATTTTAATATTATTTATACCTTTAATTATCTGATTTACCCATAACCATGGTAATTAAAATAGTTACTAAAGTTATTATTTATAATATCCAAAAAATAAAAAAGTCTTATTTATATAATTTGGAACTTCTAATTCCTAATACTAAATTTATTTTTTCAAATTCGAAACATATGTAAAGACCCGTAAAATTCAAGGAAAATTTTTTCTTAATTTTCTTTAGAATTTTACAAGAGCGCGGTTTCAGACGGCACCTGATTCCGAGGCCCGGAGTGCCCGGAATTAATTTCCGAAGTTTGGCTCGGGTACGTTCAGTGAACGAACGAGCGGGAATTCCTAACTTTTGATCCGGTGCTCGGAATTGAAATCCGAGGGCACCGATGAACTCGCAGCGCCGATATTCGCTTAATGAGACCTTTTCGGGAGTTGCGTTTGTTGCGGGTTGAAAGTTACGTTTTGGGGTTTTTCAGTTAAGTTAAATAAAATTGTGTAAAACAAATTTTATTTAAACTTATTAAAAAAAAAACCTACCTAAGGGGGTTGGAAGTGGGACCCACACCCACTTAACCTCCCTTGGGAGGATTAAGTGTGGTGGGGCCCACACGAACCCCTAAATCTTTTAGTAACCTCTCAACTTCCCCCTTAAACTCCTCTTTTAATAACATGACAACTTTGTTAATTAATGGAGTTGAATTGTTTGAATTGTTTGAATTTCAAACCTTTGAAATTCAAATTGATAATTGTGTGAATAAAATAAGTCTTTAGCTTATTTTATTTGGGTTAGAATTCTCTAGCCACCTTGGGAGAATTTGGAGCCTTCATCTTCTTCTTCTTCAAGCTTTGACGAAGAACGCGAAGAACCTTCGAACATCGACGAAGAACGCCACGTTCTCGGGAATCGTCTTTCGCGACGCCATACCCGCGACACCGACGACGTCTTCTTCCGCGTCATCTCTTCCGCGACGATTTCCCACGACGAAATCGTCGTCAAAGAACTTCGAATCCTCGCTTCACGACATCGACGTCCTTCTTCCGTGACGCCGACCACCGCGACGCGTCTTCCGCGGGTCGTTGACGATCATCGTTCTTGAATCCAGAGGTAGGGGATGTTTTTATTGATTATTTTATTCCATTCTTGAATCATGGATTTTAGCATGACTAAATGTGAGGCTTTCGGATATTCTTTAGTTATGTTATTATTTAACGTGAGGGGGGTCGGACCGCATGAACACGGCCGAACCCCCCCCTCCTTAGTTCTCGTTTTATTCATGCGGATGGAAGCAAGAGGCGTGGTGCCGTCGCACCACGCGGATGAACATGCTTATAATTTTCCGCAACACCGTCGCGCTTCGCCGAGGAGAGATTTCAAGAACGCGACGCCGTCGCGCCGCGTTGGGAGGATTCATGGCACGGCGAAAGGGGTGCGGTGCCGTCGCACCGCGCCGGACGACGAACACCGCGGCCGGTTCCGGGCCGCGGTGAGACGAGGAGACCGCGGCCGGTTCCGGGCCGCGGCGGAAGGAAAGACCGGCGGCCGTGCCGCCGGCGTCGGAAGTCGAGGGCGGGACCGGAAATTCCGGTCCCGTTGGTAAAAACCGGCCGGCCAGTGGGCCGGCCGGATGTCATAAAAACCGGGGGATTAAACCCCCGGCCGGTCCTTCAAGACCCCCCTCTTAATGAGGGGGGGCGGTTCGTTAAAGGAGGGGGGGGGGCAAAGCCCCCCCGGTTTTTGTCCAGCCGGCCCCCATCTGCGGGGGCCGTTTTTAATTCAAGGCACGGCTTAAAGCCGTGCCGTTTTTGTGAAACGCGGGGCTTAGCCCCCGCGTGCCTCCCGCGTGTGCCGCGGCACCCCGCCGCCAGCGCGGCACGCCACCGCCGCCGCCACGCGTCCCGCCGCCGCCACGCGGCCCGCCGCCGCCGCCACGCGGCCAGCCGTCCGCCGCCGCCACGCGGCCCGCCGCCGCCGCCACGCGGCCAGCCGCCGCCGCCGTCCGCCGCCGTCCGCCGCCGCCGTCCGCCGCCGCCGGCCGCCGCGCCGACCAGAGGGGGGTCGGGCCGGGTCGGCCCGGACCCGGACCCCCCGTTTCGGACCAGATTCGGTTCTTGGCTCATAACTTGAGCCTCGGACCTCCGAATGACGAACCGTCTGCGGCAACGCGATCCTTGGATCGAGACGGTCGTTTCGGTATATCGCACTCAAGGTTTCGGGTTACTTTGAGTTCGGCCGGGTTGGTTCGTTCACGAAACCAACCGGGCCTTCGGAGCGGAAACGCTCATATCTTGAGCTACGGACGTCCGATTGTCGTACCGTCAGTCGCGTAGTGTTCCTCTTAGTGAGACGGATCTTTTGGCATACTCCGCCCGAGGTTTGGACGCAGGTGGAGTACGGTCGGGTTGGTTTTGCCTTAAAAACCAACCGGGCCCTGGAGACGAAAATGCTTATAACTCTCAGACCGGGCGTCCGATCGACGCGCCGTCTGTTGCGTTGAGTTCCTGTTGACGATACGGAACTTTTGGATACATCAACTTCGGTCTTCGTGAGAGTTGATGTATCAGCCTCTCGGCTCATGGAGCGGATCCTCCGTACGAGCTTGCTGTGTGCGGGAACCCTAGTGCTGGCTGCGACTGTTCTACTGCTACGACTGCTACTGTGACTGCGACGACGACAGTACAGAGATCCTGTGTGGATTGGACGACGACAGTACAGAGATCCTGTGTGGATTTGACGACGACAGTACAGAGATCCTGTGTGGATTTGACGACGACAGTACAGAGATCCTGTGTGGATTTGACGACGACAGTACAGAGATCCTGTGTGGATTTGACGACGACAGTACAGAGATCCTGTGTGGATTTGACGACGACAGTACTGAGATCCTGTGTGGATTGGACGACGACAGTACAGAGATCCTGTGTGGATTCGACGACGACGACTACAGCACTCAGCGATCCTACGTGGATCAGTGCTACAGGTTCTGTGTGAGCCCGATCCTGTGTGGGTCCTTGCGCTCAGCGGTTCTGTGTGAGCCAGCGCCTACAGGTTCTGTGTGAGCCCGATCCTGTGTGGGTCTTCTGCGGGGGTTAGTTACCTATCGATCCTTCGTGGGTCCGACGACTTAGATGGATCAGTGATCATCTTTATCGTCCTTGAAGAAGTATACCTGTGTGAGCTGAATCCTGTTGTTTTCCTGTGTGGATTGTGTTGTGCAATCCTGTGTGGATTATATTTTGCTTTCCTATGTGGAATACGTATACTTTCCTGCGTGGACTGAGTTGTACTTGGGCTCGGAGGTTGGAGCGTATTTGAATTGATGACTTAGGTATATGTATGGGCATATACCTAAGTAGTGTCGGTTGTTACTTCGTGATTGTACTTTTCTTCGTGGTTTATCCTTTGTGGATTTGAGAGACCTTCAGGGGTCTCGGGGTCCCTACTGAGTAGCTTATACTCACCCCTGCACGGGCTTTGCCCGCACTTCGTTGTGTTGGTTGCAGACGACGGACAGTGTTGACCTTAGCTGAGGCTTGCAGAGCGGGACGGTACCCGGAGGTGGACCACTGGGCGGGACGTGCTCGGAGCGGACGGCGGGACCCGTGGAGCAGAGGAGCTATCTGTACCCACCCTTCAGGTGGGATTTCCAGTGGACAGCTCGGAGTAGCGGCTTTACTTTTCAGTTGCTGTTTTCCCCTTTTCGAGTTGTACTTTACTTTCAGTTTGGGTTTGTATTCTGGCCCATTTACTTTTCCGCACTTTCAGTCGTACTCTGTTTGCTTAGTGTTTACTTTCCGCTTGTTTACTCTGTGGTGTGTGTTTACTTTTCAAAGGCAATGCCTTCCCTTTTACCGGGAATTACGCCTTGGTGCTAGTCGCCAGCCCCTGGCCTATGGAAGGCGGGCTTGGGGTAGTCACGGCACGGACCCCGAGGGCGGGTCGTGACAACATAGAATTCCCAAAAATTAATTTAAAATTAATCCCCGTTGTCAAAATGAGAAAAGGGGTTTTTTAAAAGTAAAAACCATCAAAAGATTGCCAAGAATTTATATCTAATTTCAATTTGAAATTACTTACAATGACCAACATTGGATTAAATGATAAAAACATAATTTATTTATACTTTTAAACTAATTAAATAGATAATATAACTATATAATTAAATTATACAAAAAAATCAGTTTTGAATTAAAATGCAGTATTTTTTCACTATTCATTATAAATGAATTTTATGAGAAAAATACAAAAAAAAATCAACCAAAGTGAATTTTGATATCTTGGTTCTAAAGAAGAATTTTATTTTTTCAAATTTAACATATAAAAGTGATAAATACTATATTTAAAAATATTTCTCCACCAAAAGGCGGTAAAACGGCCTTTTAAAAATATTAGAGTGTTTTGTGCTTAAAATTTGATTTATTATCATTTTAAGCCTCTAAAATTTATTATAATAAAGTAAAAATGTTTATTAAACAAGTGTAAACATAATATAGGTAATTCTATTCATTCCCACAAATTCAATGACTAGGCGTTAACTACCATTTAAAATAATTATATTAATAATTTATTTCTTTCAGTATATCTCAGTCTTGTGTGCAGCATAAGATTTCAGAGAAACCCATTGTGGTGTGTTGGGTACGCTATCAGAAAAAGAATCATATTTAATGTAAAATTAATATCTAATTCATAAATATTAATATATATATATATATATATATATATAATTTTATTATTTTATAATTACATGGGATGTTACATGAACTTTATAAATAGTTGATTTAACAAAAGGAAATGATAGTTTTTCAGGAATTGACATTTTCAATATTCACTCAAAAATAAATCATTTCAAAAAAATACAAATTAAATCATGTTATGTTATATTTTATAAGTTTATTCTAGAAAATGATTCAAATTTTTCATATTCAATTTCTAAAATCATTAAATTTATCTTTTAAATAAAGTAATGTTAACCATAGAAAAATAAATTAGTTAAATAATAATATTCTATTTTCAACTAAAAACTATACTGAAATTATTTATAAAACTATGATGAATATGAATCCAAAAAATTAGTACTCATAAACAATAATATTGATTTATTTTTAAGTATTAATCAGTTTTAATTGTTTTTGTAATAAATGTTTTATTTAAAAATTGATTCATAACATTAATATTATGAAAAAAAATTGTTTAAACACCTTTAAAATGAATTAAATGGTTAAAAATTGGATTAAAAGTAAAATAAAATCATTTCAAGGTAAAAAATCAATTTTTTTCTAAAAAAATATTTCTATGTTTTAATTGCCTTTTTATCTTAATAAATTAAATTAATCAATTTTTATTGGTCCCACAATAGGGTATCAGTGTGAGATTACCTTGATAGGGGGTTGAATCAACTTATATAAGGTATTTTCCAATTAAAAAAGTTCTTAATTTTAATGTCCCCCATCCCCTAAATTGATATTGAATTATCAATCTATAGGGTCATTTCTTACACATTTTACTATAAATAAATTAATATTGTTTATTAGTTTTAGTATTCTTATATAAAGTAAATTAAAACATGAAAAGTTACATGGTTTAACATCTCTAGGTTATGTCAAAGGAGAATCCAATGACATTATTTCATTAACCAAACCACTATAAATCTCACTTCTATTAAAAGGTTTCACTCCCCTTACAATGTTTTAAGAATAACTCAATACTTCCCATGGGTTACTCTGTTAAACATTCAATCCAACACTCACTATCAAAGGAAAGGATCACCTTCACACTATTTATAGAAATTTAGGTTATATAAACACATACATTTCATACATAGGTATTACATATTTTTATGTTAATATTCATTACTAAACATAATGATTCATGATAAAATCATATGGGTCTAGTTTCATTAGAAATGTTGATATATAGATGACTAGTTATTAAGTAAACTTCATCATAAACCACTATTTTCACAATATAAATCACCATTATTGGAAATATCATAAATAATACCATTATTCATTACCTAGGGAAAGGAAACATAAGAAAAGGTGATATCAAATTCTTGGAAATGGTAAATAAGAGAGACATCAATGATCAAATAATCATATCATGAGAATTAGGATATGAGAAAATGATATTAACATTTGAAAACGACTCCCTTTATATTAATGGTCCAAATCATGGAAAATGGTATAATTTTTAAAAGTTAAAAATAAATTAATCATAATGGAATCTAATAATATGATCTGTGAGAACATAACATTAGTATAAGACATGGATTTATTCCATACACATAAGCATATAAAATTGTATCCTTAGTATTCAAGGATCACAATAAATACTATCATAGTGCATTGGTTTTACTCTACAAACTATAATTGTAGTCAAGTTTCACTCCCAACAATATCATAGTGGATATAGTCCCTTACTAAACTATGTTCACTCCCCATTATAGTCTTGTCTATATCAAAATATATCCATATTTAACTAATTGATTTTTGATATATGTAATTTTTAAGCCACCCAAAAAATGAAAATAATATATATAAGTTCCACAATATAATAAATAATTCATCATATCATATCCCATAAAAAATATATTTTATAAACAATTCATCTTGGAATAAACCATCTTAATGAAATGGGATCCCTAAACATTTCATCAATTCAAAAAATCAACCCCAATTAAAATAGAATGAGTTTCATAAACATCTTTTAATTATAATCATAAAACATCTAGATAATGAATAAGGATGGTAGCATGGGATCATATCCCAAGTAATTCATATGTAACATGAAAGTATTTCATCTTAGATGAAAATTCCCTCAAAATATCATATGGAATATTTGTAGAGGAAAATACCCTTTTCACATTATAATAAATAATTAAAAATCTAAAATGTTTTAAAATATAATGGAAATAATTTTATTTTAAATAAATATTTAGAATTTTTTGAATAAAAAATTAATATTTTTATTTTACATGGTGGAAATAATTTTTTTTCCATGCCATATAAGTTAAAATAAAACATTCCTTTCAAACATTTATAAAAAGGTCAAAAAATAACTCATTTGGAAAACTATAAGAATAATACTTTTAAAAACATTGTAACAATAAAATCATGGTTAAAAATGAATTCAACCAATCATATAGTAATATTAAAATCATACTTTAATTTTTTTAGAAAACATGGATGTAGAATAAAATGGATTTTCAATAGAAGATAGAAATAATGTATGTTTGGATTTAATATATTCTTTCTATTTCTTGAGTACTTAACGAAATTAAAATGAAGTTAAATCATTTATTATCAATAAATAACAAGATGATATTAAATTTCATGATATAATTGATAGATACTTCTTGAAATTTTACCATCAAAAGCATAATCATATATAATCCCGATAAATAATGAGACTATAACACAATCCCTTAGAGTATTAGAAAAATTTGAATCATAATCCTAATTAAAGAATAAATTAAAATTAATCATAACATATAATTATTTTAATTATATTCATGATATAACATTTAAAAATTTCTTTAAATATATAATATCAGGAGTTTTTAAAAGAACACTATATAGGATAGTGTATACAACACACAACACTGAGCCTAAATGAATCGTGAAATAATATTATTTAAATATGGTTATTATAGCCTAGTCATTGAATTTATATTTATTAATAAAAATAATAAAATTATGAAATATATATTTATTTCATACTTAATAACAATTTACTTATTAATTTGTAGGAAATAGTCACATAGTTTTTTGGAAAGTCATTTTATTCTTCGAAAATATGTTTTTTTAAATGATTTTTATTAGGTTCATTGATAATATAATATAATTATTTTTTTAAAATTTTATAGAATTTATTTTATTAAATGAATTAATTTTTTAAATCATCATATTAAAATTATCTTAGTGTGATTTTTTGGTATTTTTCTGAGAATGATGATTTTCCAATGAATAGTTAAAAATAATCATTTTTATTGAAAACATTACATTCCTTTCGATAATCTAAAAGGTTAAATTATATTTTAATTTGTTTTCAACATAAATTAGTTTAATTATATTATTTAATATCCAATTATGGTCTTTTAAATAAATTTTATACTTGAATTTTCTATAAAAAACTTCATACTTAAAAATGAATTTTTCTAAAAATTATTCTTCATTGCATTTAGAATTTCAATATTAAATTAATTTATTCCAATTATTTAATATGAATCCTAAAAAAATTATTTCATATTTTCAATTTAGAGGATATAATTTGATAAATAGGTCACTTTTCTTTATGGTAATTATGATTATTAGCCATATTAAATAATTATCACCATGGTAAGGGTAAATTTGGTAATTAAGGGAAAAAATAATGTGATAACACATTAAAAATCAAAAAATCACTTAAATTAATTTTACTAGAAGATTATATTTCATCTATAATCTTTCAATATTTTAAAATATCTTAATTTTTACATTTATCTATGATTTTTAAATCTATAATACATAAATGAGATATAAAGAAAAAAATGTCATTATCAATAATAATTTTGTTGATATAGATAACTACAACATATTTTCAGTTATAAATTTTAAATTTAATTATAAATTATTTTTTATCATGTTAAATTATTTCTAATTTTTAGTAGTAAAACAATTTCCTTGAATTCTTGCATAATCCAGACACATCATTCATTTATTTTTTGGAAAAATAAAACTGATGATGTCAAAAAATTATAAAACTAATATAATTTGAAATAATTATTATTTTTCATTAATTTTTTAGATAAATATTTTATACTCATGTTTTTATAAAATATTATATATGATTTTTCTATTTTTCTTAATGTATTTAAGGTCAAATTAAATGAATAGCGTTGAAAATGACATTAGTGATATCTTATAATAATTAATATTTTATTAATTGAGTTAAAATTTATAAAAATATTATATTCAATAAATTTAGTATGATACAATTGAAAAATTTAACCATGTTCTATTTATGGGTATTTCATAATTTTATGGTATCATTATTGACCCTTAATGAAAAGAAAACAATAATAGTTCAGTAATTGTCAAAATTGTTAATGGGGGTTAAAACTGAATGATATGGGCCAAAAAATAAACAAAACATGTCAAAATTTAATTGGATGAGAGTATTTTGACATATCATAATCTTATATTCGATTTATATCAATTTATATCCATTTTTTATAAAAAAAAAAATTTATAGTAGTTTATTAATTTATGAAATTCCAAGAACGCCCCTCCTATCGCTTTTAAGAGAACTACCCTTCTCACAATTATTCACAACACAATGATCCATATAGATAGACCAAATTCTACCCACATATCTTATAAAATTATATATAAATGTTCTAGAGGTTCATGTATTCCTAAAAGACCAAAATTATGTTCCTTAAGAGAGGATCTATAGGAGATTTTAGGAAGAAGATAAAATTATTTTTATAGACTCTTTCATATTTATTTATTATTTAAATTCCACTAAATATTTTGTAACCATAATAAAATAAAAACTATAGTATAATAAAAATAATATTATGTTATTATGATTTTGGTATAACCATTTTCAATATCTTTTCTATCCTATGAAAAGTGAAAACATCACTCGTGCGTACATATGGATTAATGTCTCCACGTAGCGATGAAATTCATTTTTCATCACCACTTTGCTTAGATGATTATAAAAATGGAACTAATGAATATATATGATATTTATGACATAAATAATCCTCTATAATTGTAATATAATATATACCTTCTTACCTTCCATTCCATTGGAAAACTATAACTTGCTCGTGAGTACGTGTGGACTACCACCTCTGTAAAGAGATGTGATCCATTATTTATTTTCTCTTTACATGGAAGGTAATAAGGATAAATTTAATTTATATATATATAATATTAATATCATGATTAAACTCTTTTATATTATGTAACAATAAAAAAATTACAAGTACAATAAGTTATTTGAAAAATTATTCATGATAAAATAAAGAAATTAACATGCATAACAATGATAATAATGTATTATTGTTGAAAACAGGTGATAAGATGCTATAAAAGCATCATAAATGATATTATAAATAATAATATGATCCTATTTTAAATTAATAACAAGGTTAAAATAGTTAAATAGAATTTATAGTATGAAAAACTAATAGGAAACATGAGGTAAGGTATTTCTTCTCAATTTACACTCTATTGAACCATATTTCGTTATAAGAACCTATTCAATTTTATATGGTGTAAATAATAAAACTATGATTTATTTCACATGACTGAATATTTATTAATTTAGATTAATAATTAAATTCAAGTTACTATTTCAAGAGGAAATTTTTAAAGAAAATCATACCTTATATCTCTTTAGGATCAGTTATATTTTTTCAATGTCTATATTTTTTAAATTATTTTATGAAAATTATTCTTTATTTAAAAAAATTATTATAAATGATATTTTAAGTTATCCTTGAATTTGTACATGGTATGTAAGGAAATATTTATAATTAGGATTCATTTTCAACTTTCTTTATAAAAAGTCAAAATGGATTGTTTTTTAACTTGTATATGGTTAATGGACCATGCCACTACCATAAAAATTTTATATTATTTATCTTCTTATAAAATATTTAAGAGGTACTACAATGAAAAGTATTTTGAGAAAAAGTTTCTCAACAAATTTCCATTAATTTCCAGAAATAGATTAATTTATTTCAAAACCTATATTTTTATTGATTTGAAGGCCATCCAATATCTCTTTTCAATTTTGTTGTTATTAAATATATCATAAAATATTAACTTTCTAGTGATCATTGAACATTATATTTGTATTAAATATCCATCATGTGTATTATTATTTCCTTAACCAAATAAAATTTTTATGTATAGTTTTTTGCATTGAATGTTATTTGATTGAATAAGAAAATATTTATATTCTATATTCTTTACTCAATAATTGATTTTTTTTATAAGGAATATTATTTAGTAAATAAATTGATCATTTTATATTTTTGGAATGAATTTTACATGATGTTATGGGTGTGTATTTACTTTATATAGATCCTCTATGCAACAATAGGTCTCATGGGACAAATCAGTTCACTAAATAAATGGGTCTTTACCCATATTTTTTAAACTATCTTGGAGAAATGTATTGATGGTGGTAATGTATGAGATCATGATGACCAATAGTACACATTTATATCATTAATAATTTAGTTATTATTGTAAATGATATGTTTTCATTGATATTATCCATGGATTTGTTTTTTGCTTTATTTACTAATTTAATGGAAGGTTTTTTCATTTATTTATTATTATATATTGAATATTCATTATTTATTAATGGTATATTCTATTTTAGTTAGTCGTTACTGATCATTTATGATCATCCTTATTTATATTCATTTTCTAAGGTTATGATGATAAAATATTTGAATAATTTTAATGCATGTAGAACATTTACTTTTTTGTGATTATATTTTATTCCCACTGTAAAATTGGTATCTTGTATGTATTTTGTTCTATAACACTAAAAAAATAATTGGTCTATTGGTATTAATTACCTTGTATCTAGGACAATGTAATAAATCATACATTGGATTAGGGTTACTAGAGTTGGATTTGTTATAATTTATATCAAAGTATGTTTAGTAAAAACCATGGGAAATAGAATTTAAATACACATAGCTAACATGATCATTATGATAACCCGTTATAGTATTTCAAAACTTTTTAGAGGGATTTTTACTTTATGGATCAATATTCATGATCATTATGAGCTAACTCAGTGTGTGGAAATGTTAAGTGATAGTTCCTAACATAATAAATATAATCAATACCCATGTTCATTGTAGGGATTACCCCATTAATAAATCCAAAATAGTTGGTGTTGTAGCTGAGTATATCATGACCATATTAGAGAATCTGACCTAGTTTATGTCTAATAACCTTAGAATTAGGAGAAACATGATGTACGATGACATGATACACCTATATTGTATTTGTTTCGTGAGACATAATCCTCCATCTATTAGTGTATCTACTAAACTATTGGTAACTAACTAATGGATCAAGTCTTAGAAAAAGATATTTCTCACCAAATGATGAAATGAGTGGGAGAAGGTTACGATGGCAGTGTATTTTATTAGATAAAATTTTGATCAATGGTGTTCATTGATCTAAAATACATGGGAGGAAGAAGAAATAGAACGTATGGAGTGGTGATATTTTAATGTCATATTCTTTAATAAATATTTCCTTGTAATAAATGAACTAAAATGAAGACAAAACTCCTCAGTTCAAAAAAAAGGAGTTAGAAAGTATTTTATAGTTTTAGGCCACATTTATAGGCTATCCATTTATAATATGGCTTATATTTTTAATCGAGAGATTAATGTTGACCATTTTATTGAAGATCATAAACCAAATCTCTATAGGGAACTGGTTAATAAAAAATTTATGTTATATGATGTAATAATATTATGTGCATAAAAACATAGTGGAATTTTTAATATCCTATATCTTTAATGGAAATCATGAATATAATAGGTCGTATGAGAACATTGAAAATAGTAAATCATCAAATAAGAAGTGGGTAACAAATCATTTCTTATCATGTAAAAATTATGGAAATAAAAAACTAGAAAATATTTGAAGGGAATGAGAGTTTTGTTATAATTTATGAGATATGGGTTATCAAGATAATGAATTCAAGGTAATAAAATAAATTTACCATATAAAATGATTCAAATATAGAAAAATGGTGCATTATTCACACCAATTTCCCAAGATTTAATGTAACATACTATAGAATAGGTTGAGGGGAGAATGAAAAGATTATACAATCAGTGCAACTAATATTGGATTTCTAGATTATGTAGTGGTAGATATATTAATCATAGCCTCATATTTATCTAATTCTTTATTTTATTGGGTATCTTATTAATTTTTTATCTTCATGTTTTTTTAGTAATATTAAATATTTTTTTTATACCTTAAGAAGATAGTTTCTAGTCAAAACTCTTACGGATGTGTCGGTCAGTTCACATTATAACCCATAAACATGCCCTATTTATAGGCATTAATATTAAACCTATGGTTGATTTTGATATAATACTTAGTATGGAATGGATATCAAAATATAATAAAAAATTCCTCCCAAGATAAAAGAATTACAATTCATAATAAAGATATAGAAGTACTTTTCTTTAAAGGAGATCCTTCATCATATGAGTCATGTCTAGATCCACCTCATGTATCTATTCTGAATGAGATTATTGTAGAGGTAGAGAAGACACAATCTATGGATGAAAAATGCAACATTAAAATTGAGGATGTACCTATTGTAAATGAAGTCATTAATGTATTTCTTGTGTAATTACCTTGAAATAATCCGAAACATGAGGCTTAATTTTCAATTGATTTAATTGCTAATGATAGAAATATATCAAAGACACTCTATAGAGTTTTCATTGTGTAATTAGTGAATTAAAAGAAAAAACTAGTGGAGTTTTGATATAATGAATTTATACATCACATTATTTCAAATTAGTTATCCCCTATTTTAGTTTGTTAAGAAAAATAGATAATATATGAGGTTGTGTATTGATTATACATAAATAAAAGTTATTATAGTAAAGAACAAGTATCCTATCCATTCTATTGATGACATAAAAAATGAACTTCATAGAGAGAAATAGTTTTTAATGATTAAAATTTATTCTAGGTAATATCAACTTTGACTAAAAAATGGTGATATTCTAAAGGAAACTTTATGAATGAGTTAAGGACATTACGTTTTTTTGGTAAAACCATTTGTATTGACTAATGCACCCTTTGTTTTTATAAATCGAATGAACATAGTATTCAATGAGTATTTGGATAATTTTATTATGGTATTTATTGATGATATATTTGTGTAATTAAAATCTAAGGGGATCATGAAAATCATTTTTATATTATTATTGATATTGTTAGAAGAAATGAGTTATATGGAAAATTTAGCTACTATGAATTATGGATTTTGAATTTTTATTTTCTTGGACAAGTTGTCTACATAGATGGAATCTCAGTTGATCCAAGTAAGGAAAAGAAAGTTCAATAATTCCCTACTCCAATGAACATATCAATGATGCATAGCTTCATTAGTTTGATAGGTCACTATCTATGGTTTGTTCAGAAATTTCCCGATTGGTTAACCCGTTAACCAAGCTTACATGTAAATAAGTTATGTTCATATGTAAAAAGGAGTTTTAATAATTTTAGAAATAATTAATTTGGGGATTGTCCAATTTTATGATTTTTACTCTACCATGAGGAAATGTTGTATTTTTTATATATAGCAATTCATCAAATAAAGGACTGAGTTGTGTCCATATAGAGAATGATAAAGTTAATGTATATGAATCAATGTAGTTAAATTCTCATGAAAAGAACTATCCAAATCATGATTTTTATTTGGAAGTTATAATATTTAAATTGATGATATGGATACATCACTACTAAAAATACCCCTTTTATCAGCGCTAAAAAACCCCTTTTACCAGCGCTAGAAAAGCACTGTTAAAGCCAGAAAAGATAAAGGGGGGGCCTTTATCAGCGCTCCAAAAAGAACTGATAAAGGACCCTTTTATCAGTGCTAAAAAAAGTGCTAATAAAAGGGGTCTTTTATCAGTTCTAAAACAAAGCACTGATAAAAGGGTCCTTTATCAGCGCTTTGTTTTAGTGCTGATAAAAGGGTCATTTATCAGCACTTCCTTTATCAGTTCTTTCTTTTTAGAACTGATAAAGGACCCCTTTTATCAGTGCTTTTTTAAAAGTGCTGATAAAAGTTAAAAAAATAAAAAAAATATGAAAAAAATAGAAAAAAATTAAAAAAAATTTAAAAAATCCTGCCAATCGGGGGCTTTTATAGCGCTTGAGCCCCCCCTTTTACAGCGCTTTTACGCCCCCTCCAGTGCCCCCACACACCCCCTCCACCCTTTATCAGTGCTAGCTCCCATATTCCCTCATGCGCATGCACCCCTACCTCCACTAGGTTTTGAACTCAAGACCTCCCCCCTGCGCGCCTAAACCCTTACCACTCCTCTATTTTGATTTGTTTTCCATTTCATGATATCTCTATATATATATATATATAGTTATATTTATTCATATAGTAATATATATTTATATTAATATATATATATATAGTTATATTAATATATATATATAGTTATATTAATATATATCTCTATTTATATATATATATATATATATATATATTTAGTTATATTTATTCATATAGTAATATATATTTATATTAATATATATATATAGTTATATTAATATATATATATATAGTTATATTAATATATATATTTATAGTGATATTAATATATATATTTATAGTGATATTAATATATATATTTATAGTAATATTAATATATATATATAGTTATATTAATATATATATAGTTAGATTTATATATATATATATATATATAGTTACATTAATATATAGGTATATAAATATTTATATATTTTTTATTTTAAATAAAATGGATATTAGTTATTATTTATATAAATCTAATATATTTTATATGTAAATATATTTTATTATTTATATTTATAATTAAATTTTAATGTGTGAATATATAAAAAATATGTATATATTGTTATATATTTGATTATAAATAGAAGTACATTATAAAAAATGATAAAATTTCAAAGACATGATATCAATATGAATGTAATACCTTGGAATAAATTTCGTCCCCACCAAAAAAATCCAATAATACCCCCTTAAACGAGGCTGAAAATCCATAAAATGTTAAAAAATCAGGGTACCCCGACTAAAAACTCAATTTTGGAGGCCTTATGGGCCTTTTTTGCCATGAAAAAACCTTGATAAGGGTTCCCTAGGTCACAACAACGTATAGCTCGTCGCAGGCTTCGATTTGATATGTGTTAGATCTCAAACGGACACCCGGATCAAAAGTTATGGCCATTTGAAGTTCAACTTGCGTTTTCAACATATTTTGGATCTTTTTTTATTTTTTTATTTTTTTAGTCTTCAAATTGTTATTAAATGACTATTACTCCATAATAATTATAAAATTATTAATTAAAAATATTTTTTTTAATTTTTTATAAGCTATTTTCACTAAATATCTTATATATTAAGTGTAACTATATATTTATACTCATCTAAAATATATTTAAATTTATATTTAAAAAATATATATTATATTTATATCAATATAACTATATATATATATTTAAATATTAATATATTTTTTTTAATGATTTTTGTATAAGTATACCCTTTATCAGCGCTTTTAAAAAAAGCGTTGATAAAGACCCCCCCTTTATCAGCGCTAACGAAAAGGCGCTAATAAAGGGGGGTACCTTTAACAGCGCTAAAAAAAGCACTGTTAAAGGGGGTACCTTTATCAGCGCTAAAAAAAGCACTGATAAAGGGGTACTTTTATCAGTTTTTTTTTAGCACTGATAAAGGTACCCTTTATCAGCGCTTTTTTAGCGTTGATAAAGGTACCCCCCTTTACCAGCTCTTTTTCGTTAGCGCTGATAAAAGTGTGGCGCTGGGAAAAATTGTTTTTGTGGTAGTGCATTATGTCTATGGTGAATGATTTGGGATATAAACATATCATAAGATTATAAAATTCATCTTTTCATATAAATAACTATACATGATGAAAAGATGATTGCTTGAGCTAATCAAGGACTATGATGATCCATCCAATGGCCCGAAGGCCTTCATTTTTTATTGATTTTGATAATACACCTTTCAAGGGGTGAGGTGGAATTCTTACAAGACCCATAGGTGTAAGTATTACATGGCCCGTAGGCCTTATAGGAATTCATTGCTCATAGGCTTCAAACATTACATACAACCAAGACTAACTACTTGGAACTACTCCTCCCCAGCATCTTCATCGTGAAATCAGCTCTCCACCTTCGCATGGCTATACGGCTAGGCTTTCCCGTGCATGCACAGGCTTGTCCCGATGGCAGGTGCCATACCCTCTCATTCTTTCAATCTGGTCAGCTTCTGCTATGGTGAAAGCTCCTTGCTCTTCCTCCTTCTGAAGTTTGTTCCTTTGTAGGTTGTCTAGTTTTCATCTACTCTTAAGGTGGCATGAAGTCCTGGGTGGCTCGAAGGCCTTAAAGGACTCGGGGGCCAAATCGGTGGCCCGAAGGCCCAAACAGGGGAATATTCCTAGCTGCTACAGTTCCAAACAGTGCCTGCTACATATCCGCTACAGTACTTGCTACAGTTCTGCACGGTTCCTGCTGCAGTTGCTGCTACAGTGCTGCTACAGTGCTGCTACAATGCTGCTATAGTGCCCGGAAATTATCCTCTACCTAGATTTGATCCCAGGTCTCCTGGATGCACTTAAGGAGTCCTCAATAACTGGGCTAAGGCTCATGTGCATGACTCTGATGACTCAATACACTACCACCCATGGAAGGTATATAAGGTATAAAATGCATTGAGCTGGAAATATCATTGATTTTATATCAAAATGAGGATTTTGAGAGATCTTTTGTTCATGGATTTAGTAACTATCGATATTAGAATTATTAAAAAAGGGTAAAATCACTCTATTTTAAAATGGTTTCCAAACCATCATTATTGGAAAAGACAAAAATTTCTCAACTAGATGATGATAATTTTAAAAAGAAAATTAAATTCATGAATAATGAGAAATTATAAGACTTCATAAATGAAGATGGAATTATAAAATTTGGAAAAAGGATTTGTGTACCATCTATACCTTATCTGAAAATGGATTTACTCTATGATTCTCAGAGCTTTAATTTCTCCAAACACAATGGTAGCACTAAGATGTATAGAGATTAGAAGGAATATTTTTTGTGGGAAATTACTGACTATGTGTCCAGATGCATGGTTTTTCATAAATTGAGGGATGGAATATATCATCCTAGATGATTTATTCAACCTCTACCTATTTCTATGTAAAAATGGGATGGTGTTAAAGTTTAATTTTTTATAGGATTACAAAAGTCTCCAAAAATGAATGATTTAATATGATTTATTGATGATCGCTTTAGAAAATGTGAAAATTTACGCACTATAATAGAATATTTACATCTTGAGTGCCTTTAAAGGCTCTATATTATTGATTTTTGAAGACATAAAGGTTCTCCCCATTCAATTGTGTATAATCATGATCCACAATGTATATAAAAATTCTGAAAAAGACTTCAGAAGGCTTTGGATAATGAGATTAATTTCACAACTACCTATCACCCTAAAACTAATGGACAGTTGAAATTTATTATTCAATCTTTAGAAGCCATGTTGAGGTCATAATAACATGACTTTAAAGGTATATGGGATCAGTATTTACCTATAGTGTAGTTTTCCATTAATAATATTTTTCATTCATGTATTCAAATGTACAATTTTATTTTAATTTTTTCCCAAAAAAGTAGATTAATTATATTATTAATAATCCAATTGTAGTCCTTGTAATTAATTTAATAGTTTATTTTGGTATAAATACATTTTTTATAAATAAAATATATATTTTCAAAAAATATATTTTCGTTGTGTTTTTTGTTTTAATCTTAAATTAATGTCTACAGATTATTGAAATTGAATCTCAAAAAAGAGATTCTATATTTGTAATATATAGGTCCATATTTGGTAAATATGTCCCTTTAATTTTTATTCTTTTTTAATAGTAACCATAGTAAATAATTGTCACACGGTATAGGTAAATTTTGTAATTAAGGTTAAAAATAATGTTATCAAAAAATAAAAATCAAACCAAAACTTGAATAAATTTAATTGGATGAGTATATTTTGGTTATAAACATAAAAATTATGAATATATTTCCTTTAATTCCATTTTTATATGTTTTTTATCATTATAATACTTAAGTGATACATAATGAAAAAAATGTTAGATTTCTCCTTTAAATATCTATAATATCTAATAATGGTAATAAATAAAACTTATGTTAATTTATAAATAATAATTTTAAAAATAAATGATTTTTATAATTATTTTTTATTTTTTATTTTTAGTAATGAAATAATTGAGTTTAATACCTATACAATGTCGACCAAACATTTATTTAATTGATAGAAAAATATATAAATGACTTTAAAAAAGTACAAAAACTAATATAATTTGATGGAATTAATGCTTTCAAAAAATTATTTAGATGCATATAACATGATATTGATGTGTGAAAATATTATATTCAAATTACCTCTTTTTCATGATGTATTTAATGTGATATTAAATGAAGTGTCAAAAATAAAATTAATGAAATCCAAAAATAAATAATATATTATTATAATATTAATTACTCATAAAATATTATATTCGGAAAAATGAATGGGATATTGTTGAAAACATCAACCATGTTCCATTTATTGATTTTTTTATATTTTATTATAACATTCTTGACCCTTGATGGATAGAATACAATATTGGTATAGTAATTGTCAAATGGGTTAATGAGGGGTAAAAATGAAAGATAAGTGTGAAAACATAACCAAAAGTTGTCCAAAATATATTTTATGTGTGTATTGAAACTAATAATAATATTATATTTTAATTATATAAATTTTTATCCACATTTATGTAAAAAATAATTTATATTAATTTAATTCTTTAAGAGCTTCAAAGAATACCCTCCTCACTTATAAAAGGACACCTATTATATCAGTTATTCACAACACATTAATCTATTTATCTCAATAAAACCCTACATAATTAACTTATAATAATAATTAAAAATATTTTTAGGTTTTAATATTCCTAAAATTCCAACACTTAGCCACTTAAAAGAAGATTAAATGGAGCTCTTTCAAAGAAGTGGTTGTCGTCCTTACCAACTATATCAAACTTATTTATTTTTAAACATACCATAATCTATTTTAAACATGATAAAATAATTAATAAATTATAATAAAAAATTATGAGATATTATTATAGTTAGATTAAATTCATTTCTTATCTCATTTTTATCCTACTAAGAGTGAAAAAAATTATTTATGTGTATGTATGGCATAATGTTTCCATGTTATGGTGCAATTCATTTTTTTGTCACCACTTTACTAGGATGGTAATAAACTTGGAACTAATGAATATATATTAAATTTATGATTTAAATATTCCTATTTAATTTTAATATTGTATATATCCTGTTACGTTCCAATCCATTGGAAGATAATAATGTCGCTAGTACATACATGTGGACTACCACCTCTACGAAGCGATGTGATCCATTTTTAATTTTCATGTTACATGGAAGGTAATAAGGATATATAAAAGATATTTATATTATATTTATATTATCATTAATAAATTTTAGGTTAGGTAACCACAATAACAACACATAGATTAGAACATTTATAAAAAACATGCATGAGAAAATAAACCAGTTAACACCCAAAACAGTGTCAATAATGAAACATTGTTGAAAAACATGTAATAAGATGTTATAAGAGGATCATAAATGATTTTATAAAATATAATATGATTTTTTTATAAATTAATAACATTTTTATAATTATTACACATCATTTTAAATCATGATCAACTATGAGGAAATGTGGAGTAATTTATTTCATCCTAATTTCCACTCTATTGAGACGTATTTGGTTATATTCACCTATTGACATTTATTTTTTGTTTATACTACCACAATTATTTAATTAAATTAATTATGAAATTATTCATGACGATTAATTATTCAATTCATGTTAATCATTTAAGATAAATTTTTAAAATAAAATATTACCATTTTTTTCTTCTTGATTGGTTATATTTTTTCTATATGTGTATTTTTCATATAGTTTTACAAAAAATAAATTTTATATAAACAAATTATTATATAAAATATATTTTAACTTATTATTTAATTATTAAATATATGAAAATAAATATTTATAATGTTTTATCTAAATTATTCATCTTCAACTTTCATTACAAAAAATTAAAAAGAATGTTTTTTAACTTATATGGTGTTAAGGTACCTTCCCATTGTGATAACTGTTTTACACTATTTATATTCATATAAAGAAAAATTTGTGGTTATTTAAAATAAATCAATTATGAGAATTGTTTTCTCATACAATTTTATTTATTCTCAAAAATAAATGAATTAATTTCAAAACCAAACTTTCTAATGAATTTGAGGACATATTTTATATCATACTAATTTTGTAGTGATTATCTTTCTCTTGAAAATTTCACTTTCTTATGAACATTGAACATTAAATTTATGTTAAATATCCATCATGGATATTATTATTTTATAAAACATGTACCATTTCTATATAAAGTGTTTTACTTGGAAATTTATTTGATTGAAAGGGGAAATATTTATATTCCATATTATTTACTCAATATGAATATTTATTGATAAGGCATATTGTTTATGAATTAAATCAATAATTTGATATACAATTAATGAACTATAAATGTAGTGTTAGGTGGGTCCTAAAATTATATCTACCTTGTTTAATTGATAGGTATCATGATACAAATAATTTAGAAAATTTAAATTGATCTTTACCTATAGTTATTCATCTATCTTGGCCCAAGGTCTTAACAGTAGAGATATCATGACATCAGAGATAATAAAATCCAATAGTATGAATATCATTAATTAAAATTATTTTATTATTATACATGATATATATTATTAATCTTATCTATTTATTCATTATATGCTCGATTTATTGATTAAATGGCCTATTTTTTTTTGAGTTTTTTACCAGGCCATATTGATTATGCCTTATTTACTCATTAAGGATTCCATTGTAAGAAACACTTACTAAGAATTTTAGCTTACATATATTTTGGTTTTTTTATACTAGTTGTGATTATAACACTCCAAGACTATATAATATTTTCCTTCTATAATAAATTTAATTTTTTTGCTATCTTTCTTTATACACAACAATGTGTCACACTTTCACTCCATACAACACTGAGATTGGTTTTCAGAACATGAAACACTAAGTATAGATTAGAATATATAATCATGATACTTTAAGATAAATTTAATATTTTAAATATATTAAGAAAAATGTTTTTAAATTCATCCAATATATTTTATATACATATGTTAAGAACAAATCCAATTTTACACATAAAAAGTTATATTTTTCTACATAGATTTTTACATCCTTTTAATAGCACACCTATTTTAGAAATAAATTTTAGAAATTTAATAAATTTTATTTATTAAAATAAACTTCAATTTTAGATTCATAATTTCATGATTAGATAAGGTTGAGTTTTTTGTATTTTTATGAGAAGTTAAATTTTTTGATGAATTATGAAAATTATTGCATATTAATTGAAATCCTCTTTTTCTTTAAAATAATAATTTATGTTCAATAATATTTTAAATTATTTTTAAAGTAAAAAATAGATCAAATAAACATCTATTAATACAATTTATGTCTTTGGAATAATTTTTATAACTAATATATATAAAAACTCCTAATAAACTATTGATCATTTTTACATTAAAAACCTATTTTCTCGCCACATCTATGGGATTAACTTTTAAATTTAATTTTTCAAATTATAAGAATTTAATTTGGAAAAATGGATATACATAGTCATAATCAGTATAATATTTTTAATCTAATAATATCAACTTAATTTTTGAATAACAATCTTAGAGAAGTTAATTAAAAATAATTGTAGTGATTAAGATAAAAAATAGTTTAATTAGTGGTTAAACTTTAATCTTAAGGAACAAAATAACCTAGAAACATGTCCAAAAGTCATTTCCTACCAGTAAATCGATTATATTCCCTTTTGGTTTTAATTTTATCAGTTATTGGGATAATATTCCATGAAATTGACCTATATAATAATTTATGTAAGGAAAAAAGAAAAAAGGGAACCTTCCATGAAATTGATATTTATAAATCCTTGAGATATGAAAACAACATCATGTTTTTTATTATACATATCCTTTTTAAATATAAATGATTTAAAATTATCATAATAATTTATCATTAATTATTAGTTATGAATACTTAAAATTCTTATGAAACTCCAATGTAGTGATTATTTAGTTAATATTTAAATAAAATAAATAATACTAAAAATATTAAAAGTGAAGAAAATTAAATTAATTATGGTTTCAAATTATTTTTTCTAGATTAATATGTCATGTGAAATATATTTTACCATAATATATTTTAATTTCATTATTTCCTTGATATTTTTTAATTTAAATTAATTAAATAATTCTAAAATTGTCATTAATGTTATTTTATAATAAATGATATTTTATTAAAAGATTCAAAATTTACTAAAAATTTTATATTATACAAAATTATTTGTAAATATAAATAAATATAAAATATTATCTATTTAGGGAACAATTTATCTTTTATATTCATCATATTGGCCCATAAATAGAAATAACATTGTTAGCACGGCTCGGGTAAAAGGAGTGTTTTTGCACGTTACATGAACTTGTTTTAAAATTAATTATCAACACACATTGGTTTTTTATGATTTAAATTATTTATAATACTTATAATTAATTGGAACTATATTTTCAAAAAATTATCACTTTAATTTATTATTATTCAATAAATTATATAGCTTATAAAAATAGTTACCTTAATAAAATAAAAAATGGTAAAAGTGAGGAAACATTGATTTTAGGGAACAAAATTATAAAAATGAACTTGTTTTTGTGTGGTGGAGGTTTGGATCAACTATAACTTTACTTTAATCAATAATTTGTCAAATTTTTATGCAGATGAGGTAAGCGAGACCTCCCAATATTGTTTACCTTTTCATATTTACAAGAATGTCACTCCTCCACTATAAAACGATATTCTCTCTTCCCATTATTCACAGCTCTCAAGACACTATTGATCATAAAAAAATTAAAAATAATCTCCCATGTTTCCAAACCTAATACTAGATTCCTAACTTTGGTAATGAAGTAATACAAGGAAGGATTTTGGTATAAACCAAAACAAGTTACCCAGATAAGAGGTAATGTTTTTCAACTATCACTTTTGTTACATTTCATTATCCACCTATTAAATTATTTATACATATTATTTATATAATAACATAATAATACTTAAATTATTGAGATTTTTTATATTAATAGTACGACCTACACTCAAAAAAACATCCATCAATTGGGATATACAATCATCGTTTGTGTCTACGATGGACTGCCGCCCCTTGTACTAATGTCATTGGTTCTTCCATTACCACCTTTAAGGTTTAGAAATAATAATGGAATTATAATTTATATATTATATATATAATATTTATAATATATTTATACTTATGTAATTATTTATATAACATATACCTTCGTGATTTCTATTTTTTTTAGAATACGATAACATCGTTTGTGGACGTCTAGACTACCGCATCCTCAAAGCGTTGTAATTCATTAATGCAATACATGGAATTTATAAAGTATGGTTTTAATAAAAATATATGATATATATAATATAAATATGATACTATAATTATAATACATATATATATGTATCACTTAATTTTTAAGTACGACAAATAAATAGAATTAGTGTTCAAGTGTATATACGCATGAACAATGCATTTCATTTCCTATCTCAAAATATTATGGACTAATATAAATACATATATAATATATATATATAATATTTACATCATTTTTTACATTCTTGGGATTATTCAATCTTGATATAATTAATAGTAATTAAAAATAATAAATTGAGACATACTCAGAAAACACAGCAATTAACACCTGAAACAATAAAAATAATGAAATAATGTTAATAATATGTTATAAGGGTATAATATATGATACCATAAATATTAATATGGTTTTGGTATAAGTTAATTTTATTATTAAAACCATTATATTTGATGTTGATGAACTTTCAACCAAAAGTGATCGTAAGGTAAGGGATTTTCATCTCATATTTTACATCTATGAGATAAATGTCATATTCACCACATAGTTTTTTGTGGTGTATCTACAAACACTTTTGATATATAATATCATTAATACTATTATATTTATGTTATTTAATTTTTCTACTTTTATTCATCTCATACAAGGGTTTTTAATTTGAAAATTACCGTGTGGTAAAAGTTATTTTAAAATATCACGTTCTTTTGTGATTGTTAGATTTTTCTTGAAGAAATCACTTTACTGTAATCAATTTTCATTGAAAAATTAATTTATATTAAATATACATATTATTTTATGATGTAAATTATTATTTACTAAAATATATTCCATTTTTACATATGGTTTTTACTTTTAATGTTATTTGGTTAACTCAGGAATTAATGATAAATCTGAATTACTTATTCAATACAGATATTTAATGATAAGGCACATTATTTATTAATTAAATAGATAACTTGATATAAGATGAATGACTTTGATTTGTATTATATGTATAGGTCCTGGTAATATATATCCACTCTATGCATTTATATGATCTCATGAGACAAATCATTTGGCCAAATAAGAGTAGTTTAAACTATATTGAGAATATGTTTTGTCGATAAAGATATCATGTAACAAGGAAACATGGAATCAAATAATCAAGAATTTCCTTCATTCAGATTCTATTATTATATATCCATGATATTTTTTTCTTTGACATTATCTATGGATTTATTTCATTTACAAGTTATTAATTAAATGGAATTTTTTTCAATTATTCACCATACCATTTTGATTATGTCTTTTCCAATTTTTTAAATGAAATGTGTATTCAGTTATATACCTTTTCATATTAATTATTCTTATTTATTCATTTTAAATTACCCTATACACTTACCCTTAATGATCATTTTGTATTTCCATTATTTTGTTGTTTTTTCCTAGGATGTAAAGATTAATTATTTGAATGAGTTTCAAGGATGGAATTCATTTGTTTTTTTAATGTATTATGCTTTATTTTATATTTACCAATGTAATATAGGTATCATGTATATAATATGGTTTTCAAAAATTTATAAACTGATTGGTCCTTTCATATTTTTTTCCTTATGATCATGCAAATGTAATAAAGTAAGGAAGTAAGTATAGTATTTAGGGGTTGGGGAATTATAATTGGTATTAAAGTATGTTTAGTATAATCTTTGGAAACTATATTTATTAAAACATATATTAGGGAACATAACCCTAAGATATACATTGATGATAAGTATAGGATACCATCCCAAAGAAACAATGTTTATTAAAATGACATAAGTTACACATAAATTTTTTAATTTATTATAATTATTTCAATAGTTTTGAGATTATACATTATATTCCATAATTTTATGACCTAATATAGTGTGCACTATCATTTATAAATGGTTTCTATTATAATTAATGGTAACCTCACCAATTCACGTGATCCCATGAGCAATAATGATGATATATTTTATATTTTTGAACCAATATTTCGAAGGGAAATAGTCACCTAAGAATTCTCATCATATAAGGACATCGTATTATATGCTAATGAGACTAGTAAAGAATTATTAAAGTCATATGGATTTTAATGGAAGAAATATATGAATAATATTGTAGAGAAAAATATGGATAAAGTGAATAAATGAAAGAATTATTTTTTTATATGTGATAATTTTGAAAAGAAACACATGGGTACTTTATTTAAAGGGGTGTGTGTTTGCTAAAAATATAGAGGAAAAGGAAATCCTTAATATTTTCCTAATGTTTAGATAATGATTTTTTAGATAAATAGATGATTGGTATGGATAATTTAAATTGGATATTATTTACTACCTTGGAACTGATTATCGATTTATTGACAATATGGTCAATTCCATCATTAATGGAGTTTACAACATTTTTGGATATAAGGATTTTATCGAATAATCTATGTTATAATTATGTAATAAGGAAGAATGAATTTCATTATAGGTTTTTATGGTAATTAAATTTATTTCAAAATTATAAGAGAACAAATTATGAAGATCGTCACATTTTTGGTATGTGATGATTAAAATACACTTCATGTTGTTTTCATTTTGGAAATTTGGTGACCTCATTATAATGTGTTAGATCATAATCATTTGGAAAAGTTAAGCATTTATTAAATGATTTATTTGTATATTTAAATGATGTTGTATATATTAATATATTACTTCACCATATGATGAAACATGTGATAATAGATGATGTAGAAATAGTTTAAGGCACAAGCAAAGGATTAGAATATGTTTATGAAATAGAAATAGATAAAGTATATTTCCATGTATTATTAGAGGGAGAAATAATTCCTTAACTCTAGTAAAATTATTCTTGAAGAAAACATTATAATAATACCTTAATTTTTTTGACCAGATGGTATTTTAAATCATCACATATATATGGATTTTAGGCCCTTAACCTTCTATTGATTATTTACTTATTTGTGATCAATAACCTCAATCACTCTCAATATTTTTTTATGATTTTCCTCTATGTATATATTTTCACTTGAAAATAATGATCTCCTATGTAGAAACCATGTTGTATATTGTTCTATGTAACCTTTTCACTTCTCGTTATATTTTATTAAGAGGATATTTTATTAACTCTTTTATGATGTGGGTCTTTTTCAACACTAATGTTTTCAAATAACAGACCACCTATTGCTGAGATCAAGTTTGAATTATGAGGACACAATTTATTTCAGTTGGGAATAATTTAACAACCAAATATTTTAAAATATTTTACTTTTAATTTAAATTTAATTGTGTTGCTAGATTTATTTATATTCAACCCCAAGTTAACTATACACTACACACAACACTTAGATTATTTGGTGGAACACGCAGCAGTAAGAATAGAAGAGAATATAAGATCTAGAGGCTTTAATATATATTTAATATTTTAAATATATCCAATAAAATCTCTTGACTCTCATACAATATATTTTATATACATATGATAAGAACAAATCTAGTTTAACGCATAAAAAGTTTTATTTTTATATAGGTAGTTTTGCTGCCATTTAATGGCGCACCTATTTAAAAACTAAATATTGACAATTTCATAAATTTTATATGTAAAAAAACTTCATTTTTTAATCAAAAATTTCTAAATTATCTTATGGTGATGTTTTTTATTATTTTACTAAGAAGTTTCATTTTTTGATGAATAGTGAAAAATACTGCATTTTAGTTGAAATCTGTCGTTTTATTTAAATAAATATTTTTATTGAAAAATATTTTAAATTATTTTTAAAGTCAAAATAGATGAATTATACATCTATTAATACAATTTAGGTCATTTTAATAATTATTATATTGAATTTATATATATAATCTTAATGAACTTTTGAATATTTTCAGTTTACAAACTAGATTTCTTGCAACGTCTGTGGGATTCACATCAAATTAAATTTTTTCACTTCTGTGAACTAAATTTGGAAAAATGAATATAAATATTTTGAATAATTATAATATTTTTATTCTAATAATATCAACATTATTATTGGCCAAGAATATTATTGGAAGTAATTAAAATTAATTATAGTGATTAAGAAAAAAATTACTTCACTTAGGGGTAAAACAATAATCTTAAGGGGAAAATGATTTAGACACTTGTAAAAAATATTTTGGCCTCCAATATTTCTACCGTATACCCTCTTGGTTGGAATTTTATGATTTATTGGGATAATATTCCATGAAGTTGACCTATATAATAAGTTAAGTAAGAAAAAAAAGATAAAAAATAAACCTTCCATACATTTAACATTTGTAATGACTTAAGATATGGAGAAACATCATATTTTTTGTTATACATATCCTTTTGAAATAAAAATGAGTTATTTTTCTCATAATAATTTATAATTAATTTTTATAGATGAATTATTTACATAAAATTCTTATGAAACACCAATGTAGTGATTATTTAGTTAATAATTAAATAAAATATTTTTTATTAAAATTATTAAAAGTGAAGAGAAAATTGATATAATTGTTGTGTTACATTATTTTTTTAGATTAATATGTCATTTTAAATATATGTGAACTTTTTATATTTTAATTCCTTCATTTACTTAATATTTTTTAATTTAAATTAATTAAATAATGTCAAAATTAACATTAATGTTATTTTATAATAAATGATACTTTATTTAAATATTTAAAATTTACTAAAAATCATATATTCTACCAGTATATTTTTTAATATTAATAAATATAAATTATTGTATATTAATGGAACAATTTAGATTTTATAATGATCATATTGACCCCTAAATAGTAAAAACATTGTCAGCTCAGTTCTAGTTAAAGTTGTGTTTTTATGTGTTAAATGCACAAGTTTTAAAATTATTTTCCAAATCGCATGGGATTTTTATTTTTTAAATTATATATAATATTTATAATTCATTGGGTCTATATTTTTTAATAAATCTTACTTTAATTTAGTCTTAATGGATAAATTTCATTGGTTAGAAAACTGGTAACCTTAATAAAAACCAAAACTGGTAAAGTGGGAAACATTGAAGTTAAGGAAAACAATTATAAAAAATAATTTATATTTGGGTGGTGGAGGTTTATCTAAACCATATATTCACATTAATCCATTATTTTTCAATTTTTTAGTCACTTGAGGTAAGGGAGACCTCCCAATAGTGTTTACCTTTATATATTTATAAGAATGTCACTCCTCATCCACTATAAAAATCCTTCCACTTTTCACCTTCCTCAAACCTCTAAAGAAAATTTTTATAGTCAAAAACCAACTAAGATAATGTACAAAAATACATCCCCTAATCCTATAATTCTCAATTTGAACATAAATAAAATCACGGAAGTCTTTTGGTATAAACTAAAAGAAGTTAAATGAATAAGAGGTAACATTGTTCGACGATCACTTTTGTTTCATTTAATTCTCCACCCCTTATCAGTTTTTATATATCATGATTATATAATAATAATAGTATACTAAATATAATTATATTTTGTTATATTATGGTTATGACTTTTAGACACACGCATACTTCAATCAAATGGGATACGCAATCATCATTCGTATGTACGACAGACTACCGCCTCGCAATCTGATGTCATTTTTTCTTCCATTACCACCTATAAATGTTGGAAAAATATTATAATTATAGTTTATATATGATATATATTATATATATTATATATATTATATTTATAATTAATTTTTTATATAACACATACCTTTAGGATTTCAATTTTTTGGGAATATGATAACGTCATTTGTGGACCTGTAGACTACTGTTACCTCAAAGTGATGTGATTCTTTCAGGCGATACATAGAATGTATAAAGTATGGTTATAATAAAATATGTGATATATATAAAATAATTATGATACCATAATGTTAATATAAATATATATATATATATCAATTAATTGTTATGTATGAAAAAGAAATGGAAGTAGTGTTCATGCGAACGTATGGCCTACCATCTCCATGAACAGTTCATTTCATTTCCTATCTCCAAATATTTTTGGATTACTCTAAATAAATATATAATTAATATATATAATATTAATTCATAGTTTAAATTCTAGATATGATTAAATCATGATCTATGAAATTGGAATAATAAATAACAAATTTATACATAATTAAAAAATAAGGAAATTAACACCCGAAACAATGAAAATAACAAAAGAATATTAACAATATGTTATAAGGAGATAATATATGATATCATAAATATTAAGATTATTATATTATATGTTAATAACATGTTTAAAACCATTATAAATGAGATTAATGAGATTTCACTCAAAATAGAGCATAAGGTAAGGGAATTTCATCTCACTTTTTATATATGTGAGATAAATGTAATATTTACCACTTACTTATTTTGTGTGGGGTATATAGATACTAATTTGATATATTATATCATTAATCCTCTTATACTCATTTTATTTAAGTTTTTAATTTTAATTATCTCATCCAAGGGTTTTTAATTTGAAAATTACCAAGTGGTAATTTTTTTTGAAATCTCACTTTCTATTGGGATTATTAACTTTATCTTGAAAAAATAATTTTATAGTAATAATTTTTCAGTAGAAATTATATTTATATTAAATATACATATTCTTGTATGATTTATATGATTATTTCCTAAACTGTATTCCATTTTTACATACAGTGATTACTTTGAATGTTATTTGATAAACAGGGGAATTATTGATAAATTTGTATTATTTATTCAATAAATATATTTGATTATAAGGAACATTGTTTAATAATTAAATATATTATTTTATATATTAGGAATTCATTGAAATAGTATTAAATAATTGGGTCCTATTTATATATATACCCTCAATGCATCAATAGGTTCTCATGAGACGAATCATTTATAAAAATTATGAGTAGTTTTAACTGTCTTGAGAATAGATCTTGATGGCAATTGTATCATGTACCTAGGAAACATTCAATCCAATAATCAATAATTTCCTTCATTAATATTATGTTATTATTTATCCATGAGATTTTTTCTTTAAAATTATATAATTATTCTTTTAATTTTTAGTTTATTAATTAAATGTCATGTGTTTCAGTTATTTACATTTCCATATTGATTATGCCTTAACCAGTTGTTTAAATAGAAAGTGTTTTCAGTTATTTACCTTTCTATATTACTTATTCTTATTAATTCATGATTACATTAGCTATACGCTTACCCTTATAGAGAATTTGATATCACCCTTATTGTTCTCCTTTCTCTGAGATATGAATACAAATTCCTGAAATGATATTCAAGGATTTAGTTTATTTTTCTTTGTTATGTATTATATTTTTTTCTATTTCCCAATGTAATATGGGTATCATTTATGTAATCTGGTTATCCCAAACTATAAAATTTATTAGTTATTTGGGATTAGATTCTTTATAATCATGATAATGTAATAAATTAAGGAACCGACTATGGTCTTATAGGGTCAGGAAATTACAATGAAAAAGATAACATTTAATGAGTTTCATAGATCCATTATTTTTTAATTTTGTTAGTTTTATATTTTATTCCCAATTGAAATTGGGTATCGTGTCGGTGTCTGGTTTTTCAAGCCTACTAAACTGATCAATTATTTGTGATTAAATATAATTTATCTATACTAATGAAATAAATTAGGCATAAGATCTAGTTTACTTGTGTTTGTTTTGTTACAATACACACATCATAAATTAATATAGGTACATAACATAACATATGTCCCAAGGAATACAATATGAGATGATAAACCCTTACTTCAAGTTCAAATTTCATTGAAATAATTTTAACATCATGTAAAATAAATTTATATTAGTTGTAATTTTATTAAATATTCATTTAAATACTTACAATGTCATATATAATTTACTTATTACATTTCAACACCCATTTATTAATAATTCCCAATAAAAATACCTATTTTTTGTTGTTAACTATTTCATTTTTTAAAAGAATTTCGGTTCGATAGTTCTTGTCCTTTTATAATGATCATGGTTAATTCATCACTAGAATATTGATTATGATATAAATATATTATTTATTATTTATATAAATATATATAATCATTCATAAAATATAGTGATTGAAAAATGTATTACACAGTTCAAGAAGATAGTATACAATATGTATGCATGAATTTTGATTTCAATTTTCGATGGATGGAATGAAATATTGGTAAATAAGAATTCACCTTTACTGAAACTAGTGTAGAAAAATATTATTCATGTTAGTTTTTTTTATTTTTTATGTTGGTAATTAGGCAATGTTATTAAAGTCGATGTTGTAAATATGGATTTAAATTCTATTAGAAAAAATAAACGTTGTAAAGGAAATATTAAATTGATTTTTTACATCGGTTATCAAATAACCGATATGAAAAAATGGTTTATGGAATCGCTTATCCTATAATAGACTTGATAAAACATTCTAAATTGATTTTTTACATTTGTTATTTTGTAACCAATGTAATATAACATTTTTCATGTCATTTATTTGATAACAGATGTGAAAATTCAACGTGAAAAGTAAAAAAAACATTAATAAATTTATTTTAAAACTGCCTCCCTCTCCACAACTGACCAGATAAAAAAACAAAAATATACAAGTAGTAGCATCAATAAAAACAATATTTCAATTTCAATATTAAAAAAAATAAAATGTATTGTATAAATATAATAAACCATGACCAAACATGTAAAATTATTTTTCTATTACACTTGTAATTTTATAGGCCCCTATAAACTATAATGCTAAGATTTATAAAAAATATACAATTTAAATGGAAGGAATTTAACATTTATTATGAATAAAATAAATTAAATCCTTAGAAAAACGTTAAAAATAAATCTAAACTGGTTGAACTTCATAACTGTTGAAGTTGAAATTATTTCACACATAAATCTTAAAACACAATATCCACATTTTATTATGCTTTTTGTTTAGGATAACACTATTTAAAAGAGTTTTTCAATTCAAAATAACATTATTGTGTAATATATGAAAATTTTAGTAATTATAAAATAAAATTCATCTTTTCTTTTACATATTTAATATCGGCACTCTTCTTTCTTGTGGTCTCTAAAAATAAATTTCATTCCCTATTTGAAAAAAATATGAATTATATAAATTAAAGTCATTATAATATATAAAAAGATTAAAAAATGGAAACTTATATGTTTAATACATCCATAAAATTTTCTCACACTTCATCATGGATAGAGTGTAACCAGTAAAGTGACATATCTCTTGGAAAAAATAAACCTAACATCCAATGGCCTCTGATATAAAATAAAATTTAATGTTAGTGGTTATTACTTTAAAAGATATATAAGACATTATGAGATATATATTTCATACTCCTGGAAATAAGAAAACATCCATCACTAAAGAATTTCATTCTGTTGAAATCTTTAAGCAATATACTATGTTCTTTCTGCTTTAGTCATTATCATTGATACAGTTAAAATAAACTATGGGCCAAAAAATCTATATACATATATCCTATCATGATGCATACAAATTGTATAAATATACCTAATATAAAACAAATCTAATTATAAATTTTAAATAAATTAAATGTAAGAAAAGATTTATTTTAAGACTTACATAGAAAAAACTTGCATCATGTTGATTCCCAACATATCTCCACTCACAAGCTCCATGATATAATTTTTCAAAAGACCCGCATTCATTTCACACCCATAAACAACATCTTCAAATAAAGTCTCATAAACATCTAACAAAAAATTTGAATACTTTAAAAATCTAACAAGACTAATAGAAATTGTATCATAAGTCATAGCACAATGTGTTTATTTTTTTTTATAATACTTATTTATTCATAAATCAATATTATAAAAAATAGTTAATTATATAAACTTTAAAATATTAATACAAATTTAATTCCAAAATAAAATAAATGATAAAATATACACATACCTCAATGGTAGTATGTCACACAAGTCTAGATGACCAAACTAAAAAGTAGCTGACACTATGTCTAACTATTCTCACCTCATATATAGGTAAATACATTCTTACTAATATAAATAATATCTTGAATAGTTACTCTATAATGCTTTATCTGTATTTTTTGGTGATGAATAGTATCTCTGATATAAAATATCATCCCATATGTAATAATATGATTCTTGGGATGATCAATATATAACTCACAATATCTATGAAGATGTGGAAAATAGGGTGTATGAGTAGGATAAGAAGGATTGGGGTTGGTAGGAAGGGGTTAAGTAGTTTCATCATTAGTCTAAAACTATCTTTGCATGTCTACAACATCGAATGTACCAAAGCTCTGATGATATCCTCCATCATCACCTGATTATCCTGAACTATAGCATCCAATGATCCTATTTTCATTTTATAAACATCCTATCCTATTGTAGAATGTGGGAACACTTTTTCATCGATACACCTACTAGGTATCCTCATACATGACCCAGGTGTTCGGGCTTTCCCAATGTTGTATCTAAAATATCCTTCTTCCCTCAGTTATAAAGACACTATGTGTGCTCTTCTCTTCAAGAGAATCATGTATGAAATATTTGAAAAAATCCATAATGGATCCCAATATATAAATAATTTAAAAAATATAAATAAAGACATTAAACATCTTAAAATCCTCTTGGATACAAGCCCCTAATCTTCCATTTCATATTTTCCTTTTTTTCTCATTTTATCCCTCTTCCATTTTTCATGTCTAGTGGTAGGGGAAAGAGGGGAAACCTCTACAGACCTTGAAGACTCAGATATCAAATTTGAAGTTTTTATGAAATCATTTGTTCTTCAAATAACATATACCCTTCCCGAGATAATGTATAATGGTATATATTTTTATACTGGATCTCCTGATGATATCATCTTAATTATTGTAAAATAACAATTAAGAAAAAATAAATCATTAACATGGTCATTAAATTAAAAAAAACTTTTAAAATTTAACATTTTACTTACCTAAAACACTTCTCATCATCTACTTTCATCAAATTTCTTCCATGTATCTTCATATATAAATGGATATATATCACATGGATATCGATGTTGTATATCCCCAAAAATTAACTATGATGTGATGGATGATTTAAAATCCCTTCATCTCCTAAAATATAATGATAAACATTTCCTCAGGACTCCTCTAGTATCAGGTACATCATATGTCAACTGATATGATGTGGGAAAAAATATATTACTATAAACCTTTCAATATATGTAAAATAAAAAATCAAGCTTACCAAAATGGTATCCTAAAACTGAGAAAATGTTATTTTTTTAAAAGATTTATAGTCATTAAAAAAATATTAACCTTTCTTTAATCCTAAATTGCTACAATAGCCATGAATTATTTTGAATTTCTACCCTTTTGAATATCATTATCATCAATGTCTATATGTATACTCCAGTCCTGACTATGTGCAATTGATAATTTTTGTAAATGTGTGGTGCCACATTTACCAACTATTTAACTCCTTCGTTCCATCATGTATGTGGTTGTCTCGTGTAAAGAAGGCTGAGGAGGGTCATCAAAAGGATCATGTTTATGTTCCTCCCTAGAGGTACAAGTATAATTTTTTCTAAAAGTATATGGTGGATCACATGATTCATCAATAATTATCCTACAAATTAAGGAAATAAAACAAATAGTACACAAAATATAAAAATCCAATTATTTTATAAAAATGTAATTGAAAAATGAAGAATAATCAAACAAAAAGTAAACTAAATCAATTAATAGATAATGCATGTTTTAATAAATAAAATAAAATAAAAATATCTTACATTTTATGAAATTTAAAAAAGTAAATGAGAAATAAACATATGTTACTTGAAATATTTAGAATGTACTAAAGGACTGTTTTCCCAAATTCCTTCCTCATTATCATTCCATATAGAACAAACCATAACTACAATTTTCTCATTAATATTATCGATTAATCTTTCTATAAAATTATTTCACATTAATCATCATCTTTATCATGTTTATCATCACCAAAATATTGTTTTTTAATTGTAAAATAATAGACCACTGCATATCAGATTGATAAAAAACATATAAAATTGTTTTTCATGTGTTTCCACTATAAAAGGATCAATTATCTATTAAAATTTATTCATATTAACAAGTTTTATTCCAAATTAATTATTTCTGAAACAGTTATTACTGATAAACCATTTGAATTTTAACAATGTAACTTGAAATTTAATTTAATAAACTTCTCATATTTCTTCAATGACCCTAAAACATAAAAATGATTCTGAAATTAGGTTTTTTTATTTAGCAATCGAAAAATGAATAGCTTTGGCAAACACCAATACACTACTTTTATGAATTGTACTTCTGTTTCCCTAATCTTTCATATGAAATATACATGCATTAATATCATACCTAGACCATGTTATCAAATGTTAACTTATCTCACTCACTAACCATGTTAATGTTTTAGATGCATCTAATTTAGTAAGAACGGTCTCTTTAAACCATGTCAAAAAAGTTTTATTATGCTCATTAAAAATCTATATATCTTTCTTCTTTGGATAATAGTGTTTCAACACATTAATAATAAACATTATATATTTTTTAGCGTCATCTATGTTATTCAAGATGTATAAATGTACCTTATTTATTTGTTCATCTGTCAAATATTTGACATTCAAGCCATGGATCCCCTTTTCCCACATAATTAACTCATTCATAGTGAGATGGAGGCAAACCTATGTGCTCCGCTGTATAAATTTATCTTGTAAAAATCTTTCCAACCTCTTTAGAAATATAATTCTCAACAATAGAGGATTCAATTTAGTATGGATTCTTAACATACCCATTCAATATCTTCTTATACCTTTCAAAATAAAACATCCAACATATAAATAGAGTTCCACAATTCTTTTTTTCTCTCACCAAATGAACCATTATATGCACCATGATATCAAAAAAAAGATGGAGGAAAATACATTTTCAATTGAAAATGTATAGAAATTGATTCTCTTCCCAGTTTTTTTAAGGAATTCAGATCAACCACCTTATTATAAATTGAATTGAAAAAATAACTCACCTTAGTGATATTAATTATGACAAGAATGGGTAATATTACTTGAAATTAAATAGGTAGGATTTTTTGTATCATGATGTGAAAATCATGATATTTAATACCTTTTAAAATAAAATACATTAAAGACACAAAATATTTTACATTTGAAGAATAACACTATGACACTTTGATATCATGAAGACATTGAAAAAAGATAATTTCCTCCCCTTGGATAGTGTATAAAAATATTGGGGGAAGTAATGTTCTCATTCAATCAAGAGGGGGATATAACTCCAAATTTATTTCAATTGAGAGTATGTCCAATCATACCTTCAACCCATATTTTTTCATTCCATTAATATCTAACAATGTTCTAATAAATTTGTCAATATATTCCTCTCTACATGCATCACATCAATGTTATTTTTTACATAATGATATCTATAATATGGTATCTCAATAAAATATTGACTATTTCTTCTCATATATCTACATTACTAGATTTATATGTCTTTATGAATGTCACATCAAGGTTTTTCACACTCTCAAAATATTGATTAGTGGATAATGTTTATAGAGTAGTGTAAAATTATTACGAGCCATTGAATTCATTATTTAATCTTCTATAAGAGTGATCCATAGGAAAAACAATTTTAATACCCATTTATATTGTCTTTCTCCCATGATACAGTTGATAATATGATGTTTGTTGTTCACAAATTAGAAACACTTGATGCCCCTTAACATAATATACAGAAAAATTTCCATACATTGGGATGTCAATTATAGTTAACTTAATCATTATATGTAGTTGAAAATATTCCATTTTATAAGAATCATACAGCCTATAAACATCCTCCCATAAAAGTTTAAAATCATCAATTATTGGTGATAAGAAAACATCAATATCATTTCCAGGTAGTTTCGGTCTAGATATCATTAAAATCAACTTGACATATTTTTTATTCATAAAATTTTCTGAGATAAGTTTTGAATTAACAATAAAACATTTTGTGAACTATGTGTGGTATTAAGGCTTAGATATGGATTCATTCCATCCATGCATAGCTAATTTCTTAGATTTTTAACATCATTTCCTAATATAATAAATAGCTGATCAATTTTCTTCCACTCTAGAAAATTAGCTATATGATATAATGTTTCATCACATATCTTCTCATCTCCAAGCCATCTTAAACTTTTTACACCATGTAAATTTTCAAATAGACATTTCAAACATAGAATTTTTGGAAGATACCAAAATTCCTTGGCAGGTTCTCTGTAAATTCTAAATCAGCATGTGATTTTTCTTTCAACTTATACTATGACATCCCACATTTAGGACACTTTGACAGAAATTCATATTCATTCCTATATATCACACATTTATTCGAGCATTCGTTAATTTTTTTGTACAATAATCTCATCAAGAATAGTATTTTATTCACTTTATAATGTAAATCATGTAGATGATTTTATTTAAGAATAATATCTTTCATAAATTATAAAAAATCGATAAAACTCTTCTCACTCCAACCATGTTTCTCCTTTGACTAAATAATTCTTAACATCGATGATAAAACTATAAATTTCACACAACCCAAATACAATGGTTGTTTCAGCATCACCATATAGATGCTCAATTTTTGGTTCTTTTTCAATTTCCACTACTTCAATATCATGAATTATTTCTTCAATTTCATTAGAGTTATCACCTTGTAAAGCCTCATCATCAATAGATCTAAAATTATTCATAGTTTTACCATACCAAATCCAAATTCCATAACTTAGATTAAAATCATAAAAAATTAAATGATCTTTAAAATCCCTTCTTTTTAAATTCATCATATTTAAACATTTCTAGCATGGAAAAAAACATTTCATTATTTGGAACATTTTGTTTATAAAATTTCAAAAAAGCATCAACACCATCCTCATATTCATCAGTTATTTGATGTTCCATATTCCAACATCAACTCATTATTATCTAAAAAATATCAAAAAATAGATTTTTAAGATAAGACAATTTTAAATTTATATAAAATATGTCATAATTTTAATATAACACAATTTTTAACTATAAAACAAATTTATGCGTATTTGAAAAATATAATTATAAACTCTATACAATAATGGAAGATAAGTCTAAATAGAAATAGAAAATCATAAAAATATATGCATGTAATTAATTTAAAATTTAGTTCCTTTGATACAATACAAATACAAATTTATAGAGAGAAAAAATATTTCAATGTGAATACCATGTGAAGCTTTTGTAATTCATAAATCCCGTGAATATAGGTATGTTTCTTATACATAAAGTTATAAATAGAATTAAAAAATATCTAATGTCACATGGATAAATTCTATAGAATGTTTTATTCCCTATCCATCATCAAATAATAGGAAAACCACAAATCATTCTTCTAGAACTAACAATATCCAATAAACTTATTAAACTAATAATCAATTAATGGGATGGTATACCATTTCTTAATTAATTCTTTATTCAGTAAATGGTAATTTATGTGCAACTTTACAATACTATCTATCTTATTCATGAAAAACAATAAAGAACCCAATGGTGGTACACTACACAAGATGAAATCAGTCTATAATTAATCATTAATCAAAATATCTGCCTCTCATAACTCCAAATAATAAATCATATATGGAGTCAAATAAATTGAAGAGACAATATAGTTTAAACTCTATCATGAAAACAATGTACACATCAAGGGTGTATTATTAGAACCAATATAGGGAAATCATCATATGTTGATTTAAAATATCTTATGTATAATACTATATAATCATACATGGGATCTAATGTAAACCATACTAATGTGAAAAGGTGAAACTGATTAAATATAATGGTTTAAGAAGATGGTAATGCATTGTTTGAGTACATGGAATATAAAAATGAATGATAGGGCTATGATACCATTGAATAATTGAATGATAGGATGGATGAGTGAGTTTTACCTAAGAGTGGGGTAGAATAAATGCACAATAATGAGGCCAATGAAACCTAAGGATCTAAGAAGATGTAAAACTAGGATTCGAGTCGACTAGATTGAACAAAATGAGTGTTAGGGCTTCTGCATAGGAGAGACAATTCATATTTTGTGAGAAGAGACACAACAACAAAATGATTCAAATGACAATTCATAAAATTTTAAATGATTTATCACATCTTTTATTACATAACTGATTTCATAAAGTATCCTTTTCATTTTAGTTATCTTATAACCTACATGGAAAAGTAATGGAAATCACTTTATGATGTCAGTTATTATATAACCAAAGTGATAACCTAGGGAAACTTTGTTTGTCACATTGGTTATTATATAACTAACCTGATAAAGAAATATATCTAGATTTATCACATCAGTTATATAATAATTGACATGAAAAATAATGTATATCAATTTTTCACATTAGTTATATAATAACTGACATCATAAAACTAGTTGAATGCCTTTGTCATGTTGGCAACGATTAACCGATGTGATAAGGTCAATGTAAAAAATACTTTATATAATAGTGATATTATTATATAATATATATTTTATATATTAAATAAATTTATCCTTATTATTTTCTGAGTTAAATAGAAATGAAAAATGAATCACATATCTTCGTGGAGATGGTAGTCCACAAGTACGGATGAGTGACATTACTGTTATATGAATGACTAAAAGGTGTGAATATAGATAAGATATTAAAATTTCAAAATAATATTTATGTCATAAATATCATATATAAATATTTATATCATCATAATACCCATCTATAAAATATAATGATGAAAAATGAGTTATACCGCTTCGTGGAGATGATAAGTCATACATTTGCATGAATGATACATTCAGTTCCTATTTAATGGGAAATAGGGTGTATAGTAGTGGTTTAATAATCATACTAACATTTAATCATATTTATAATACTAAATTTATTATTTTACGTTAAATAAAAAAATTATTGGAGTCAAAAAATATTTAAAAAAGAAATTGGTCAGTTAAGCTGATTACCTCTTCAATGAAATCACTCTTTTAGATATCCTCCTAAGGATACTATGGTTGGATATTTAGGTATAAAAGTTACACTATAATGTGGATAAATTTGATTATAATATAAATTTTTATGTTTTTTAGATAGAAGGCTTAATGTGATATAATGAAGAGAAATGAGGTGTTCCCTTTTAAAAGTGAGCAGAGGGACACTCTTGGAATTTCATAAAATATTAAAATATAAAATAATAATTATCTGGAAAAAAACATCCAAATATCCATATATTAAATGTTAATATAGGATTATTTTTAAAATAAAATCATCCAATACAATTTTTATAGTTTCAATTGGTTTTTAAGAGGTTATAATTTTATTTAACCCCTTATTATACATATTCTAACCTTAACCATGGTAACATCTTCTTAACTCTTAAAGGGTTATAATATTTCATATAAGGTGAAACATGGACCATAAATGGAAAAGGGATGAAAATTTCAACCATAATTTATCTACATTTTCCTCTTTCAATATGTTTATTGTTTTTTAATAATTTAATCAAATATCATTATTGTCAATTTTGAGACATTTCATTTAATTTGAATTTAATGAAACCAAGACATGGATGGAACTCAAATATTATAATTTAACACATATAAATTATGTTATATTAGTATATAAAATTGTGGAATATTATAATTCACTCAGTTTATATTACATTTAATATTTTCAAAATCATTTAAGTTATTTTACTAACCAATAAATAAATTTTGTGTTAGTGTTACTTATGAATGTTAGGTAATTATATTGTTACTCAAATTTATAAATATATTAAAATAATAAAATTAATTTCATTATTCTGAAAATTTCTATTAAGATTAACTCACAACTAACTTTTATCCCTATATGAACCTATAAGATATTTTTAAAAGTATGAGAGTGACATTTTGTGTTTTTCTTTCCATTAAATATTATATCATCCATTTTCATTGTAAATTATCTCTTAAAAAATTAAATTTTAATTTTAAGTTAATAAGGTTCTAATTACCTTTATCCAATAAAAATTGAGATGAAAAACAGTGACCTTAACATTTATTTTTAACCTAGGTTTACCCAATTTTATCTTTAATATGGTGATAAATTTTACCACAGTGTCTATTCATAATTCCTAAAAATAAAATAGTCTTTATAAGGAAATTTTTACAACCTAATTAAAAATATTGAATCCATTTTAAATAATTAAATTTCTATTAGTGGATGGTTATTTTAAATTAGGGCTCAAAATGAGATGAAATCCATTTTTCAGAAATAATACATTTTTAAGCATAGAACTAGATATATATTCTTATCTCATTCCTAGAAAAAAAATATTATATAAATGTTAAAAAAAATTATTGAATATATAATATGTTCATTTCATCAAAATAATTAAAAAATATTTATTAATTTAAGATAAAAACACATTGTGTGCATAATTACTATTGTTTAGAAAAACAAGTTCTTTATTTTTAAATGTTTTTTATTTTTATTTTTAATTAATTGATTACTATGGAATTCATTTTATACATATGTAAATCATATTTTTTATAATTGATTTACCCGTATTCATATCTACCAATTTAATTTCTATGTTATAATGGTATATTATATTGTGGTTTATTTAGAATTTTTGTTGTGTGTAACGCAATCTATGGAAAAGGGAAATTTTATTTGAAAAGGGATATATCATAAAATATGATGGTGTTACATTAGAACTCATTTAAAATGAATTTAACCATCAAAATATTTTCACCATAATACAAAAAATTGAAGATATATTTGTTTCATCACATCCTTGGGTTCATATATAGCTTCTTATAATGTATGATTCCTCCAAATAACTTTATCTAGGTGGGTAGTCTTGGTCTGTATCACATTATCTCTATAGTACATGATTTATATCATTTCTTCTTCATAAGAAATATTAATTCTTCAATTCTATAACCTCTGAGTTATTTTCATGTGAAGTATTAGGTATGTAATCCCTCATGAGAGATATATGGAACGCAACGTGAACTTGACAGAGGTTCATAGGAAAAACATAGTTATAATCCACCAACCCTACTTAATCAAGTATCTCAAATGGTAGAATATACCTAGGGATCATAATTACTTTATTTATGAATATCATAACCTTATTAAATAGATAAATTCATAATAATATATTCCCATAAATTTTGAACTCCATATATAACAGATTATTATTTTTATAAATTTTTCATCGACTCTGAGCTTCCCTGATGTGTTGTTGAATTGTTATAGCTTTTTTTGCCATTTCCATAACTAAATCCAGTCACAATAACTTTATTTCTCCAACATTACTCTATCATATTGGAGTTCTATGATTTTTTCCATATATGTATTCCTAAGGATTCATCTGGGATTCTAACCCGACCCATATACCTTCTCATACTTGCACCTGGCCTGAATTTCTACATACCCGAAGGGCATTATTGATCCTTATGGGTTATTGATTAGCACCTAGGAATGAAAAAAAAATAGAGGGAATGTTTTGAACAACCTAAATAAAAATATAACATATATATATAACACCGTGAAATAGAAGAAGGGATATACATATTACATAATTGAATAAGGATAGAATAAATAATACAACACAATAGTGGATAGAAAATCTAAAATTAAAATCTCAATTATCAAATAAATACTAAAAAACTACTACTATAGTTGATACCATTGGAAAACTACCAAAATCTCACCACTGGATAGCCATAAAAAGTAAATAAAAACCTCATCACCTCACTATAGGGCCTTGACATTTACTGTATCAAAAGTCATATAAATCTCTACGCACCACCAAAGGGGGGAATAAGTTGTGACCTTATAGACTCAGTAGGATCCCACCTAAGTGTTTCAAGAAAAGTCTCTAAAAAATAAAATGAAAATTATAAACATTATTGAAAACAATGTATTATAAATTATTAACCATTTTTTTATCAAAATAATTGAAAAAAAATTAATTTCCCCAATTTCCACATTTCTATAATAAGCCATGTAAATTAATTTCAGTGCACTTTTTATAAATAAAATTTATCAAATAAAAAAAATAATGTATCACATATCATATCAAAATCCATGGAAGTAAATTATAAAATAGTACAATCCAAATAATGTGTAATATTATTCCAAGGATCACTACAATTTGGGATAACACTCTACTCATATCACAATTAATTACTAGTGCACAATGAAGTAATTACAACACATGCATATGTAGTAGAGGAACAAACCATGAGTGAACCCCACCTAATGAAGTCAATATAAATTCCCTAAAATAAGGTGACTAGGAAAAAAAGAAACACCCTATTAGTTTAACAAACAATAAAACATGGATGATGGCTCTAAGATATACATTCCACCTAAGTACCCAATGCATCCCATGTGATACATTCTCCAAACCATTTCATTAAAACTATGCTTTGAAAAAAAACTCATAAATTCATTTTTCAATGATTTTGAAATACCTTTTTCATTTTATAAAAATAATTGGAAAGCCATATTTTATGAAAACCCACATTTTTATACACACAAAAATCAATCAATCAGTCATACCATTGCATTTATAAAACAATTTGTTAAAACTAGAGTAATACAATTCATCTAGTAAGGGATGGAGACAAAAAAACCTACCTTAAACATAGGTCCCACATTATAAAAATGGAATCCATAAAAAAGAAGAAGTAAAAAAATATAATAGAGGTCCTATAGTCAATCCTCACATCTCATAATCAATCCAAAAAGATAAGTGGTTGGTGTGGGGAAAGAACACAATATTCCTTGAAGAAACTTTCTCACCAGACTACAACCATCACAAGGGTTAGCCTCAAGAGAAATATCACACAATTTATCTAGAAAGTATCATGATGATTATCATCATATATAAAGGGATCTAATAACACTATACAATATTGCTACCTCAATTAATGAAAATGAATAAAGAGAAGGATTACTCGCCTAGAGAAATACATTACAACCACAACAAAGATCAATCTATAAATGAAACGATCCATAAGGAGTAAATTTCTCTAATATTTCTTGGGAGATATATAAGGTATATAGGTAAGATACATAAATATGAATAAAAAACATATTATCCATATAGTGACCTAAAATTCCATTCTTTGAGATTTACTTGGTGCGATACCCATTTTTACATTGTGTCATCCATGAAACTATGAAATTATGAAAAAATAGGTTCATTAGGTAAAAATACTGATTTTTACCATTACAAAGTGTTTGAAAAATTCATGAATTGTACCTTCTCACAACATATTCATAGCAACCAATACATGACATGAATAATTTACATGAAATGGAAGGCCATTTCATCAAATGTAATCAGTTACATGGCATGTAATATTTTCACCCTCTGAACCCCATTCCTGAAATCTTCCTGTAACCCAATACATGGCTCGAATATTTTACATGGTGTGAAAAAAACATTTAATTATGTGAAATAATTTACATAACATGTAATAAACCAAAAAATAATGAAAATTCAAGAATCTCTTTAAAATCCCAACCAAACACAGGAATTCTTTAAACTCTTTGAGAACCCCACAAATCCTTTTATACATTTATACATAGAGTAAATCAATTCAAAAAAACATACATCCCTATTTTTTCATTCTCCCTAAAAATATCACTACATCCTTGGGAGTTCAAAAACATTCCCAAATAAAGAGGGAAATGAATAGTGAGATAAGAAATACATAAAAGTGGGTAATGGGATATTACAAACTCCCACTTAGTAATTTATACCCTCAAGAATTCATGTGGAAGAATGATGTATTGAAAAGTGTTGAGACCACTTCTCCCTCATCAATGTCTCACACTCAAAAGTCTCATGAGAATCTAATTAGTGTATACATAACAAATGGACTAATTAAAAGTACTTATCATATAAGACTTTAACAAAATAATCAACAATATTCACTTTTTCCTCTGAAATAGAAACTTCCATCTCTAAATCAATCTCATACCAACTCAAAATATGATAGGGGTCCAGATGGTATTTCCCTCGATGCCATATGTGAAAAACATAATGAACACCCATAAACTAGACCAAAAATTCTAACTGATAAGAAACCTTCCTAATATTCTCGATGACCTCAAATAGTCAAACATATCTCAGAGCCAACATTCCCTATTTTATAAGATTATGGTGATCCAACCGATGAGAAATATTCAAGAATACCTAGTCACCCATGAAAAACATCAAACATTGATTTTTTCAATCCCTATATAATTTATGTCTACTCTGAGTTATAACTAGGATATGATGTATATGCTAGATCCTAACTTATGTCTATTGAACAAGGATTATTCCCACTAAAGGGGCCTCTCCCACCTCTTCCAAGAAAAAAGGTGACTTGCATGGTCCATCATACAAATCCTCGAGGGGGTCCATTCTATTTTAAGTATGATAAATTTTTTTATAAGGAAACTCAACCAGTCCAAGATGGATATCCCATGATCCACAAAAATCAAAGATGTGGACATGGAACATATCCTCTAGGATCTAAATATCTCTCTTTCTAGACATATGTATATGGATGATAAGATATACTCATCTTAAGATAAGTCACAATAACCTCTTGTATACTCCTCAGGATACTATAAGTAAACCTAGAATCCCTTTATGAAATAATGGAAGAAGTAACCACATGTAACCTCGTGATCTCTGACATATAATTCTTAATCAGATATTTAACTTTATTGGTGTTCTTGATTGGAATGAAATTAGATGAATTTTTTAACCAATAAATCACCTCTCAGATAGTATTTTTCACTCAGTTATTTCATGGTAATATGAAAAAAATGTCCATAGACACCACATCCCATTTTCAAACTGAAATAGGAAGAGGCTGGAGAAAACCATAAGGATTCATATGCTATATCTTTATCTGTTGGAAATTGTAACAGTGGGTCATATAACCAATAATTTCATGATTCATACCTAATCACCATAATCATCATCTGATGTAATAATAAATCATCATAGTTCCCTAATAAATAGACCAAAAAAATATGAAAATTAAACAAAACTAAGCTCCCCATAGATGATCAAATGAAAAACCAATCCCTAAAATGGAGAATACAATCTGAAGAGGGAGACCAATAAAAAATGGTCTCCCCAAAATATAGGGTTTCTTGGATTCATCTGAACACCACATCCTAAAACTGACTCTACTAAATAGACTCATAGAGAGATGTTTATAACTAAAAAATTTCTATAACCATTCCCAAAATAGCATCCCGAGTATCTATGTGAAACTGAGTGAAGAGTCCCATAAGGTTTCACTCCTCTATCCATTCCAAAATATCCAGGGAAGGTACATTCCTTCTGAGAGTGTCTATAATTCCATTACCCTTCCTCGGGGTGTATGTGATGAAAAATTCAAACATTAAAAGGTATTCCATCCATCACCTGTGTCCGATAATAAAGTATTTATGAAAAAATATATATCTCAAACTCTTCTGTTCATAAAATACTATGAAATTATCCCAAAAAGGATAATACATCCATCATTTAATCATATACATAACTTTGATAATATATAAATCAAGACTATATAAATTATTCTCATGAGGCCAAATCTGATGTGTGTCTCAAGATACCACATGATCATCCTACATAAGCCCGCAAACCAAAATAGCACCACAAGAATCACAAAAAACCACATACCCCTTACCAAAATTAGGTAAGATTATAATAAGAGTTGATGTCATAATTCTTCACATCTCATCAAAAGAATACTAACACATTATATCCCATATGAATTTCACCCCTTTCTATATAAGAAAAATCAGAGGAAACTATGTATTTGAGAAATCCATGATGAACCATCGATAATATCCAGAAATACAAAGGATATTCTAAATCTCAAAGACACGATGTGGCTCTTCCTATAAAGAAATAGTCTTTACCTCCTCAAGATCAGCTGATAAACCATTCTCCGAAATCATGTGTCCCAAAAACTTCATTTCATGGTTTTAGAAATTAAAATTCGAAATCTTTCAATACAAATGGAAAATTATTAGGATCTCTATAACTATACACAAATGGTTCTCTTACTCATGATTGGATATCAAATAAACCAAAATATAATCAATTAACACTACCAAAAAATGTGAATATACTGATGGAATATTTTTTTAATAAATGGAATAAAAATTTATGGGGAATTAGTCAGGATAAAATGCATCACAAGATATTTAAAATTACCATAAATTCCCTTGAAAGACATCTTTAGTATATCAGACTCCCAAACTTTAAGATCATGATTCCTTGACCAAAGGAAAATCTTCAAATACCACTTTCCCCCTTTAACTAATAAAAAAATCATCCAAAAGAATAAAATAATACTTATTATTAACCATTACTCATTTCAACTTCTGAGAGTTAATACACAATCAGATTGAAAAATCTTCATTCTTGTAAAATATCATAAGGGCTACCTAAAGAGAAACACTAGGAAGAACAGAACCTTCCTCCAATAGGTCATCCAAGTAAATCATGATCTCTTTTAGCTTCTCTGATTCCATATGATAATAAGTTATTGAAATTGAATGCGTACCTAGAACTTGGTCGAATGTAAACTCTACCTCCCTCTATAGAAGAATAATTAAGAAATCACCTGGGAAAACATCAGGAAAATCCAAACTAATAGCCGAAAGGTCAATAAGAGAATAACTATCTTTGGGGTCAAATACAATAGTAGACAAAAAAACTCTTGAGATCTGGGTTGGATGATCTGTCATGACTAGACCTTGGATTTCACTCTCCATAAAACACCCATGAGATAACATTGGTTGAAATAAATGAGACTTGTCCATGATAATAATTAACCTTATCATGATTAGAAATAATCCAATACATCCCAATGAAGATGTAAAACATATCCAGATCAGGAACAAGTAAATCCCATACTAACTCCACATCATATATCGATATTGAACAAGAAATACAAAAAAATACCTTCTCTTTACTCTTACTAATATTTGTTTCTTAATGCATAACAAAGGACATGATCTGATTATGGAATCCCACCACTTATTACATAACTTTTCACTACATTGTACAAATATGGGATCTTTTAAAGTTAAGTTTCTTTAAATTAAGGTAAAAAACATGAAAATTTATTTTAATCATCTTAAAAGTATTATTCATGGGTTCATATTATGTATATCTATTGTTCCTCATAGCCTATAGAAATACATCAAAGTAAAGGGGTGAGAATAATCTTAGTAAGGGAAATAGTTTTCATGTGATCATGAGGAATAACATTATAGCATGATAAATAGATCATGATCCATATAATAATTAAAATAAAAATATTCATAATATTTAAAAGTGTGTAAAAACATTTAAATGACACATTCATAATCATATCACTATGTTTTGTCCCTGAGGTTTCATAAATGAAAATTACCAAGGTTATTCACCAAGGTATCATAAAACATGTAATCTATAGATATTAAATTCTTTACCCATTGAATTAGAGAGCTATCCGAGAAGACACTTAATAATTATTAATTAATTTGAGACACATATATCGTAACAAAACATTTCATAAGTAACCCATGGATAATAAAGAACAAGTTTCTTATCAAAATCATGGTGTTTAAAAAGTGATTAAAAACATGATCATTATATAATTATTTTCCCACAAAAATGGAGTTTTGGTTTCTTATGTGTAAATACATGAATAAAAAATCATATTAACATTATGGTGAATACCTCTATAAAATAAAGTGGGTTGGTTATCCACACAATGAAAATAAAATATATATTCTTGAGGAGAAGAGGGTAATTTTGAGAAGTAAATTTGGCAGCATTATGGGTATAAAACATTATTTTAGAAAGGGGTAAAATGAGAGGGAACAGGGGTATTCCATTTATAAAACAATATTTGGGCAGTTATAGTATGAAAAAAATGGTAATAAAATATAGAAACCAAATAATTTTTTAATACATTTACAAAAATAGGTTCTTGAATTGAAGAAAAAGGAAGGATAATTCCCTTACCTTGAATAATTACTCCTAAAACATGAGTATTGGGACCTTGGGGACTTGAGGACACATTGGAAGGACTCCTTGTGAGGTAAAACCACCCTAACTTCAAATAGGATTGATTTTTAGTGAATATAAAAGAGAAATGGGTGGGTATTTGTAGAAAAGGTGGATGATTTGTTTAATAATTTCCAATTATAGGCCTTGGAAATCTAGGTTTTGGAAAATGAAAAGACATAGGATTGACCATGGTTTATTTTTGGACATTTGGGACATATTTTATATTATTTTAACCCACAAGAACTGAGCATCATTTTATATTACTTATTTTGGCTTGGTAAAGTAATTATTCCATAAAATAATCTTTTTAAAGACAATGTTTCAATTATAGACATTGTAAAGTAACTTATAGGTTTGAAAATTGATTAAAATCTATTAAAAATTGATATTAATAAAATAAATTATTTTTGGTTGTGGATTGTGATGAATTATTTATTATATCATTATGACATTATTATGAATTAATTAAACATACCGAGAACCACAAACTGTGTTTTTATTATTCATAGAGAAATAATGTATTTTTGAAAATTCTCAAAAACTCACCCTAACCAAATATCAATGTATTTATTTCCATAATGATTTTTATTTTATCAAAATAATTATATATATTTGAGAATTTTAATTTTCAAATATTAAAATCCTTATTTATTAAAAAATAGTGGTTCGATAATGCATAGTCAAATTTATGACACATTTCAAAGACATAATAAAACTATTTTATCATTTCTATTTATATAAGAGTGTTTTAAACATAATATTTCATTAAAATAAATATTATTCATAATATATTATTTTATTATAATATTTTTTATATTCTTTAGAAAGTATAATTTGAGTTTGAAAAATAAATTTTTTAAATTCCATCACAAATAGACCTTTAATTTATTAAGAAATGTTATTCATAAAAAGAATTAATGGAGTAAAAATTTTATTTATAAAATATAAATACAATTTAAGTAACTTTTTTCATGACACATAACCCCTTATTACACCCACATAGTTCCTAAGGGTACGCTGTGTGATGGTGGTAGTTTCAGGGGGCTCAGCTAACATCGACTGAGTGGTAATTTCCAGTAACTTGATCTTACCCCATTATAGATTTCATTCTAGCTTCACTTTCTGAAGCTCAACATGGGACTGGTCAAGGGAAAACCCCAAAAATGATACCTACCTCCCATTTTCTGACAAATTGGATTCAAATTTAATGACTCTACTAATTAAGGTCAATGATTCTCCTTTCTGTTTCAAAGATGCTTTGTCATTACTACTTATAAACACTAATTAAAATGGTAAAAATATTAAACAAGGGTATAGTTCTCAATGGTCACATTTCTTTTTTATACTCAATAAATAAAACTCCATTATTAAATATATATATATATATATGATTTATCTATATAATATAATATAGCATACATTTCCTTAGGGAAAAAATATCATTTAAAAAGAAACATGGGTCGTTACATTCTTCCCCCCTTAAGAAATTTCTCCCTGAAATTTTAACTAATTATATTAATTGATAAAAGTTCAGGGTACTTATGCTTCATTTTTCCTCTTATTCACATGTCGCATCTTCTAACATATAGTTACTTCACAAAACATTAACATGTTGGGTGGCCTTATTGTGTAGAACCTTGTATCTATGGTCCAAGATCTCCACCGGCTACTCCTTATAAGAGTGGTCATGTTCCTGTTGTAACAACTCTGGATTCAACACATGTGAAGGGTCAAGTATGTAATTTCTCAAGAGAGATATGTATAATACATCATGAAATTGATCTATATTTGTTGTAAGTTATAGCTCATAGGCCACCCCTCCTATGTGATCAAGTATGTCATATGGGCTAATATACCTAGGGATAAGCTTCCCTTTCATCCCAAATGACATGAATCCATTCCAATGTGATATTTGAAGGAAAAAAATTCACTAATATAAAATTCCAAGTTCCTTTGATGACTATTAGCATAGCTCTTCTACCCACTCTGAGCATCCTTAATTTTTTGGTAGATGGCATGAACCTTTTCTATCATCTCTTGTATAAGATCGGGCCCAAGTATCTTTCTCTCAAAAACTTCCTCCCAACAAGAAGAAGTTCCACAATGCTTCCCATATAGGGATTCATAGGATTCCATTTGAATATTCAAGTGGAAGTTGTTTTTGTATGATAATATAACTAATGGGAGATGTTGATCCCATAAACCCTTTATTACCATTGACCAATTTCTCAACATACCCTCAAGTGTCTGAATAGTCCTTTTAGATTTTCCATCATTTTGGGGATCAAAGGTCGTACTAGAATTCAATTTAGTATTAAGATCATGTTGAATACTTATCTAGAATTTAGATGTGAACCATGGATCATAATATGAAATGATATAAAGTGGTTTCCCATATAGCCTCACCACTTCCTTTACGTATATATTGGAAAATAAGATAAGAGGGAAATATTCTTGAATATTGATAAAATGGGTAGTCATGGTGAGTTAGTCCAATATAACCCTTATCACATTGTTTTTCTATGATTTTATTGGGAAACTGGTGACAAAGTCTATAGTGATATTTTCCCATTTCTACGTTGGTATGGGTAGTGGTTACAATAATACATTAGTAATTTGTATCTTCGCCTTCACTTTCTAACATAACAAGCACCTTGCAATGTAGTCAACAATCTCTCAATTCATATTATCCCACCAATAATGATCACGAAGCTCCCTAAAAATTTTAGGGCTCCCAAGACGTATTGAGAATGTAGAGTAATGTGATTCATCCATTATATATTTATTTATCTTTGGAATAAATGGAACACATAACCTTGCAAAAAAATTGTATACCTTCTTGATCAATATTGAACTTAGGAAACTTACCACTATTCACATCCCCAATCTTATTTTGTAACTAAGGATATTATCATTGAGAATTATTCATATTATCTCGTAATGATTATTGATAAATCATTTCTGTCATGATTCCCATGTCCATCCTTACCAGGTCCTTTATCAATGGATCTCCTTGAGTCCTCAGCATTACCAGCACAATAGGGTCCTTCCAACTTAATGTATCAATGGATTTTTTTTCTATTTTGGAGTGATAATCAATTGAATTGTCATAGTATTTAACCATCTTATTTGTATCAGGTTCAATTCTCTTTTCATTAATATATAATTAAAACATTAGTGGTATGTGTATATATCACATTTATCCCCATAAATATAGCGCATTCCGTTTTTTTTTTTTGCAAAAAGAACGTAGATAGCTCCAGGTTATAGCGACCCAAACTTTTCTTAAATTGCTAATAAATCATTTTAAATATAAACAACACAATATTATTACACATATAGGATCCAAAGGTTTAGTGTCTTGGGAAAACTGGGACCATACATAACAATTATAACATCAAACATAAACATTTATTTAATTCCTTCTTCTCTAGCTTCTTATTGGCACTTAACCTCTCCTTAGTACATGTAGTCACCTAAGGATATACATCAAAATGGGTGATCTAAAAGCCTAGTAATATGACAGATAATAACAATATAACAATGGGTGATCATAACCATAACATAGGCAAAGGATCATGAACATGAGAGGAAGCATTTATAAGAGACTTGAAATGTGGCAATGCATAAAAGTGAAACATCATGTCTTAGTGGTTAACTACCACACATACTTGTGAAAAAATCTAGCATATTTTTCACAAATAATTTCACTTAAAATAATTAGATTCATAACTTTACCCAATTAATTAGATCACTGTATAATTCTGGGTGCATCCATCACATTGAAACATTCATATTATGCTATATAATTCTTGGCACACCCATCACATCATAAAAATATCATTATCATGCATGACACAATGAACATATATCAAAAATGAAAATAACTAATCAATTTAAATTAATTTTTTTAATATCATAAGAACACATTCATAAAATTTGGGTTCCCAAAATAAAGTGGTAATAACATACTTGATATGATAACCATCAACCTTGAGTGAGAAGTAAAAGGTGTGTTTTTTCAAGGAAGAGTTCTTTTGGAAAAAATTTGTTTGACATAAACTTCATTAGAAAACATGCATATCCTATAGAAGGTAAGATAATGATTAAAAAATTATTTTTAAGGAGTGACCATACCAAAAATGGAATGAAAGAGGGAGAACCCGAAGAAAGAAAGTTGGGTTCGAGATTTTCCCCTTACCTTGTATCTGAACGCTTTCTTCACTTAAATGTCCTATATAACCACATTATATTCATTAATTAACAATTCCAGCACACTTTTTACATGAATATGGTTAATTATGGTTTCATTAAATTATTTTATGGGCCTTTTTATGATTTATAGAGTTTAAAAAACATTGTTCGGGAATGTTCGTTTTATGGTTTTCTTGAGTGGTTCACTTGTATTCATAAATGAAAGTTCGTGTAGAACATGGATAAACATCCAGAACTAATATTTCAAGTTATTAATTATATTACATAATTTTAAATGATCTTATAATTAATTATATTGTATACCATGTGGATGAATCGTTAGATAATAATTAAATGATTATTGTTTGGGATAATTTGGGCGGTTTTTCGACCACAGCGAACTTATTTTGTTTAATCATTTAGTAATACATACATAAGTTAGTTACAGAACATTAAATAGGACATAATAAATATAAAATATTCTGATTTAACAATAAAAATGGTTTCATGACCAGATATAAAGGTAGAAATGGAAAAATAAAACATGTCATTCTTGAAGGTGATAGATTAACACCTCATAAACAATGTTTTCTTTTATAAAATAAAAGGAAGAGGATAAGGGGTTTGGATGGTATAATATCCCATTAGTATCATAACATTAAATTATATGTATGATAATGGGGTTACCATACCATGTGGATGAATATAGGTGGGAGAGAGAATAATAAAAGAACTTGAAATTGAAAGAAAATTAAAGGAAAGGAGGGAGAGAAATTACCTCTTGAATCGTCCTCTTGAGATCCTACTTAAGGAACCTAGGCTTGGTATTTTGATGAGACAAGAAGCTCTTGGAAGTGTGATAGGGGATAGGGAAGATTATTGGGTAGAGTTTAGACAAGTATTGAAGCTTGAGAGGTGTGAGGAAATGAGGGTGTGAAGGGTGGTATTTATAGTGGAGGGGAGAGGGGATTTCTCAATATAATATTCATTAATTTATTATTTCTCCACAAGACATGGAATATTGAGTCTTCCATGAACAAGAATATTAATTTTATCATGTGAAACCAAACCAATTGGGCTTACATAAGCAGAACATCATGCATGAATCTATAATTAGCTTATTTAGCTTATTTTGTAAATTATGGTATTTCACTATTCATAAAAATTAAATTATTTCAGAAAAATCCCAAAAATTCACCCCAACCATTTTTTGATTTGTGTAATCAAAAAATTAAGCCCATTTTTCAAAAATAATTTTTTAAATATGATTAATTTAATTTTTAATTAAAATCATAATTTACTTGAAAGATACATTTTTTTTAAATTAAAACTGATTTTATAATGCTTTCAAAAATTACGTGAGGTCTTATAAAATTATCTTAAAACTAGAAGACATAGAATTACTAATTTATGAACACATTTTAAGAAAATAAATTTTCTTTTAAATTAATTAATTAATTATAATTATTTATTTATGACTTACAAAAATACCAATACTTTTACTATGGTCAAATTGTCACTTTATAAGATGCCTAAATTTTATTTAATTATTCATGGGTAAGGTTACTATTATTTTGTATGATTTACTATTCATAAGGGTCATATTACTATTCATAAGGGTAGGTTACTATTCCCCAAAAAATAAGTTTTTCTTATCGGACTTCAAACATCTTATTGATCACAACTGTGTATGTCTGATTTTCGAAATTCAAAACATAGAGGTTGAAAAATTATGTTGTAATCATCACAAAGTATTTAGTATCATAATATTTCATTGTTCTTCCTAATGGGATTATACAATAAGGCATAATTATAAGAAGGGAATCCCGTTGATAAAAATTTGGGTCGTTACATTCTTCCCCCCTTATGAAATTTCACCCTCAAAATTTCACTTTACACAAATAGGTGAGGGTACTTCTCCTTCATCACCTCTTTTGATTCCCAATTTGTTTCTTAAAACTTATGGTTCCTCTATAAAACTTTTACAAGGTTGTTTATCTTGTTGAGTATAACCTTATCTCTCTAGTCTAGAATCTCTACTAGCTACTCCTCATAGGAGAGATCATCTTCCATTTGTACCACCTCTGAGTTCGGTACATGTGTGGGATCTAGTATGTACTTTATTAAGAGTGATACGTGAAACCAATCATGAAATTGAGCCATATTTAGTAGAATTTCAAGCCGATAGGCCACAGATCCTATGCGGACAAGGATCTCAAAGGGGCTAATTTACCTCAGGCTTAGCTTCACTTTCTTTCCAAACTGCATGACCATCTTTCATGGTGATATTCGAAGGAATATTTTATCTCCAACGTCGAACTCCAAGTCCCTTCGATGGTTTTTATCATAGCTCTTTTACTGACTCTGATCATATTTGATGTGTTTCTGGATGACTTGAACATTCTCTATCATCTCTTGCACAAGATCATGTCGAAATAGCTTTCATTCTCCAATTTCATCCCAACAGGTTAGAGTTCTACATCACTTTCCATATAGAGATTCATATGGATCCATCTGAATACTCGAGTGGAAGATATTGTTGTATGAGAATACAACAAATGGGAGATGATGATCCCATAAACCTTTTAATTTATAGAGAGAAAGCTCTTGGAATATATTCAAGGGTCTGAATAGTTCTTTCAGATTGACCATCAATTTGGGAGTGATAGGTCATGCTGAAATTTAATTCAGTACTCAAAGCATGTTGAAGACTCCTCTAGAATTTATATGTGAACCTTGGATCATGGTCAGAGACAATTGAGAGTGTAACACCATGCAGTCTCACCACTTCCTTTACATATATCCTTTCAAGTTGTTTAAGCAAGAGGTCTTCTCAAATAGAGATAAAATGGGCAGTCTTAGTGAGTCGATCAACCATAACCCATATCACATTATTTCCATTTTACGTCTTTGGGAGACCCATGACAAAGTCCATAGTGAAATTCTCCTATTTCCACATGGTTATAGGCAATGGTTGCATCATATCTTTGGACTTTTGTCACTATTCTTTAACTTTCTGAGATACCAAGCACTTTGATATATATTTTTCAATCTCACTCTTCATGTTATCCCACCAGAAGTATTCTCGGATATCACGATATATCTTGGTACTCCCAAGATGGATAGAGAATGTTGAGCTATGTTCATTGTCCAATAGATCCTTCTTTATCCCGAGTGATGAAGGCACACAAAGCCACATTCCAAACTGAATCACACCATCATCGTCGATATGGAAATCTTACAGCTTCCCTTCCTTTAATTCATTCACCCTCTTTTATATCTCCACATCATCCCTTTGTGCTTCCTTAATCTTCTCTTATATGGATGTTTGCACAATCATTTGGGAAAGTTGGGATGTATCCCCAGCCCTTATGATTTCTAAATCTATCCTTTGCATATCCAATAAGATATGGTCTTTCTCAATCTGTAACATGGATAGATTAGCAGGTTCTTTTCTGCTTAGAGCATCAACTACCTTGTTCACCTTTCCAGGATGATAGTGAATAGAGAAATTATAATCCTTGATTAGCTCTAACCATCTCCTTTGACACATGTTGAGCTCCTTTTGTGTGAATATATACTTTAGGATCTTGTGGTTAGTGTATATGTCACACTTCTCACCATAAAGGTATTGTCGCCATATTTTCAAGGCAAAAATCATGGCTTCCGTCTCTAGATCATGCATCGAGTAGTTCTGCTCATGGATCTTCAACTGCAGTGAGGCATAGGTTATCACATTATCATTTTGCATGAGTACACAACTCAATAATTTCTTTGAAGCATCACTGTATATCACAAAACTTTCTCCACTTTTAGGTAGTGTGAGTACAGGTGTAGTGATCAGCCTTCTCTTTATCTCCTTGATGCTTCCCTCACATTCTTCCATCCAAACATACTTTACCCCTTTCCTTGTTAACTTAGTTATCAGGCTTGACAATCGTGAGAAATTTCTCACAAAAAATTGGTAGTACACAGCTAATTCAAGAAAACTACAGATTTATGTGACACTAGAGGGCCTGGGTCATTCCTCAATCACCTTTGTTTTTGAAGGGTCCATAGAAATTTTATCACTTGTGATCACATGTCCCAAGAACACGACTTGCTTCATTCAAAAGTCACGCTTTCTGAACTTTGTGTACAGCTTCTCCTTTCTCAATGTCACAGACGCAAGTCTTAGATGTTTTTCATGTTCCTCCTTGATCTTATAGTATATGATAATATTAACAATAAACACTACCACAAATTTGTCAAGGTAATGTCTAAAGTCTTTATTCATCAAATCCATAAAGATTTTAGGGGCATTAGTAAGTCCAAAGGGCATCAACAGAAACTCATAGTGCACATACCTTCTACAGAAGGTAGTCTTATGAATATCTTCCTTCTTAACCTTTAGCTTATGATATCTAGAGCAAAGATCCACCATTGAGAAGTATTGATCTCCTCTTAACTGATCAAACAATTCATCAATCCTTGGAAAGAGGATACTTGTTATTTATAGTGATCTTGTTGAGTTCCCAATAATCGATACACAGCCGCATTATTCCATCCTTCTTATTCACAAAGAGCACTAGCACACCCCAAGGTTATGCACTAAGGCATATGAACCCTTTGTACAGATGCTCTTGTAGCTTCTTATTTAACTCTTCCAGTTCGATAGGATCTATCCTATAGGTACACATTGAGATATGAGTAGCTTCGAGTATGAGTTCTATTAAGAAATCTACCTCATGATCTAGGGGAATTCCGGGTAACTCTTTGATAAATACATCACCGCATTCACTCATGATGGGAATTCCTGTAATGTTGGTACTATCCTTTGACTCAACCATTTGGGTGAGTTATTCTTCTTCATAGGGAATCAACACCCACACCATTGAAGGATTTTTCAAAGGAGATTAATGATCTTCCTTGAATTTGTAAAGGAGCATGGGATGGTTCAAAATATGAAAAGATATTTCCTTTTCCCGACAGTTGATATGTGCTCTATATAATGAGATCCAATCCATTCCCATTATAGCATTGAATTCCACCAAGGTAAGTATTATGAGACTTGCTAGAAAAATCTTCCCACGTATGCCAATAGGAGAAGATTCAAACACTTGGGTTGCAATGATTACACAACTTGGTGTTTTTACAGATATCTCCACTTCAAAGTTTTGGGGCTTCGATTCTATAGTTCTTGAAAACTTGAAAGATATAAAGGAATGCGTAGAACCAGAATCAAATAAGACTTTTTCCATTCATGATTGAATAAGAAGTATACTTGTATGACTTTATTATCTCTCTCCACTTCCGTAGTTGTGATGGAATAATCCTTCCTTTGTTCCTTTTTCTTTGGTGAATGTTGATTATTATTACCCTAAATAACTCTAGGTTTATTGCAATGGCTTGCATAGTGTCCTTGCTCCCCTACAGTTGTAGCATTGAACCATGGGTGGTTCTCTCTTTTCTTCCACCACATTCTCTTTCCTTTTCATGTCTTTTCTACACTCTTAAGAATTTTGTCCTTCTTTCCCACACTTGAATCACTTCCCCATCCCTTTGAGGCAGTTCCCATGGTACAACTTCCCACATTTTTGGCATGTGGGTCATTTAGTTTTTTTCCCACCTTTGTCATTAGATCCACCAGCTTGAAACTCCATCTTTCGTTTCTTATCACCATAGCTATGGACCATTATCCAAACTCTATATCCACTTTGAGATCACATCAAACAACTTATTCATAACTCCCAAAGTCTCTAATTGCAAGATCCTTTTTAAGGTGTGGTTTTAATCCACTAAAGAATCTATCAATTTTTCTATCATTATTGATAACAAAACCTGAAGCATACCTTGCAAGCCTTTTAAAATTCTCTTCATAGGTTGTGACATATTCTCTTTATTTTTTCTTGAGATCTATAAATTCTCTCTCCATATTTGTGAGAAGAGTTATTGGGAAATACTTGTTAAGAAACATTATCTTAAAGTTTTCCCATTCCATCTCTTCAATTTCCTCCCTTGTCTTGGTGTTCTTAATCAAAGCCCACCATTGATCAGCCTCTCCATCTAAATTATAAACAGTTAGTGTCACCTTCTCCATCTCAGAATAGTGAAGCATAGAAAACATCTTTTCCATGGAGTTGACCCACTGCTCCGCAACTAGTGGATAGAAAGATCCACTAAACTTCAGTGGTCATTGCCGCATAAAACACTCGATATCCATTTGATCCCTCTTTGGTGAAGGAGGGAATTCTCCATTATTATGGTTATTGTTCATAACTTGAGATAGTTTGGTAAGCATAACTATGAAGTTTTTAACTCCACCTCTCAAATAATTGGGGATTTTGTTCAGGAAATTGTTTTATTAGCCCTCGCACAAGTTGTTGACCTAGTTTCTCCCGGTTCCCACCATTTTCTAAAATAGAAAATATTATAACAAAACATAAGTCAACAAGTCATTAATAACTTATTCATTTTTATGATTTATAATAAAGTAATAAAATATGGGATTCCTATATAAAGCTTCTTGTGTGCATATTTGTACTTAGTCTCATGCCAGAGGTTTTCTCTAGGTTTTACTAATCCTAATTCCCAAATTAACTAAACCTTGCCTCTGATGCCAACTATAGAGACCCAGACTTTTCTTAAATTTATATTAAATCATTGTAAAGAAAAACAACATAATATTATTACACATAGAGGATCCAAAGGTTTAGTTTCTTGGTAAAACTAGGACCATACATAACAATTACAACATCAAGTATAAACATTTATTTAATTCCTTCTTCTCTAGCTTCTTATTGGAACTTGACCTCTCCTTAGTACATGTAGTCACCTGAGGATGTATATAAAAAGGGGTGAGATAAAATACTAGTAAGAGGATAGATAGGAACAATATAATAATGTTTTAGCATAACCATAACATAGGCAAAGGTTCATGAACATGAGAGGAATCATTAATAAGAGACTTGAAATGTGGAAATGCATAAAAATGAAACATCGTGTCTTAGTGGTTAGCTACAATATATACTTGTGAAAAATATAGCATATTTTTCACACATCATTTCACTTAAAATAATGATATTAATCACTTTACCCAATGAATTTGAGTTCTATATAATCTCAGGCTCACCCATAATATTGAAACATTTATATTGCGCTATATAATTTCAGGTGCACCCATCACATCATAACATTATCATTATCATGCATGACACGATTAAAATATATCGAAAATGAACATAAATAACTCAAGGAAAATAATGGGTTTCATATCATAAGAAAAAATTCATAAACATTGGGTTCCCAAAATAATGTGGGAATAACATACTTGATACGATAACCATCAACCTTGAGTGAGAAGTAAATGGGGTGTTTTTGAAAGAAGAGTTTTTTTTGGAAAACATTTGTTTGGAATAAACTTTAGTTGAAAACATGTATATCCCATAAAAGGTAAGATAATGATGAAAAAATTATTTTTAATGAGTGACCATATAAAACATGGAGTGAAAGAGGTATAACCTGAAGAAAGAAAGTTGGGTTCGAGATTTTCCCCTTACCTTGTATCTGAACGCTTTCTTCACTTTAATGTCATGTATAACCACATTAGATTCATTAATTAAAATTTAAATGACCTTTTGTACATTTATATGGTTCATTATGGTTTCATTAAGTTATTTTATGGTCTTTTGGATGAGTTATAGAGTTTAAAAAACATTGTTCGGGAATGTTGGTTTTTATGGTTTTCTTGAGTGGTTCACTTGTATTCATAAATGAAAGTATGTGTAGAACACGGATAAACATCCAAAAAATGATATTTCATGTTATTAATGATATTACATAAGTTTAAATTATCTTATAATGAATTATATTATATACCATGTGGATGAATCATTAGATAAGAATTAAATGATGATTGTTTAGGTTAATTTGGGAGGTTTTTCGACCACAACGAACTTGTTTAGTTTAATCATTTAGTAATATGTATATAAGTTAGTTATAGAATATTAAATAGGACATAATACATATAAAATATTCTGGTTAAACCATAAAAATGGTTTCATGACCATATATGAAGGTAGAAATGAAAAAATAAAACATGTCGTTCTTGAAGGGGATAAATTAACACCTCATGAATAACGTTTTCTTTCATAAAATAAAAGAAAGAGGAGAATGGGGTTGGATGTTATAATATACCATTATTATCATAACATTAAATTATATGTATGATACTGGAGTTACCATACCATGTGGAGGAATATAGGTGGGGAGATAGTAAGAAAAGAACTTGAAATTGAAAGGAAATTGAAGGAAAATAGGGAGAGAATTTGCCTCTTGAATCCTCCTCTTGAGATCCTCTTTAAGGGACCTAGGATTGGTCTTTTGATGAGACCAGAAGCTCTTGTATGTGGGGTAGGGGCTACGGAAGATTCTTTTGTAGAGTTTATAAAAGGTTTTAAGCTTTATAGGTGTAAGGAAATGAGGGTGTGAAGGGTGGTATTTATAGTGGAGGGGAGAGGGGATTTCTCAATATAATATTCATTAATTTATTATTTATCCAAAAGACAAGAAATAATGAGTCTTCCATGACCAATAATAGTAATTTTATCATGTGAACCTGAACCAATTGAGCTTACATCAGTAGAAAATCATGCATGACTCTATAATTAGCTTATTTAGCTTATTTTGTAAATTATGGTATTTCACTATTCATAAAAAATTCAAGTATTTCAGAAAAATACAAAAAATTCACCCCAACCATTTATAAATGTGTAGAATCCAAAATTGAAGTATATTTTTCAAAAATAATTTTCTAAATATGATTAATTTAATTTTTTATTAAAATCATAATTTACTTGAAAAATACATTTTTTTAAAATTAAAACTGATTTTATAATGCTTTCAAAAATTACGTAAGGTCTTATAAAATAATATTAAAAATATAAGACATGGAATTTTTAATTTATGAACACATTTTATGAAAATACATTTTATTTTAAATTAATTAATTAATTATAATTATTTATTTATGACTTACAAAAATACTAATACTTTTACTATGGTCAAATTGTCACTTTATAAGATGCCTAAATTTTATTTAATTATTCATGGGTAAGGTTACTATTATTTTATATGATTTAATATTCATAAGGGTCATGACACAATGAACATATATCAAAAATGAAAATAACTAATCAATTTAAATTAATTTTTTTAATATCATAAGAACACATTCATAAAATTTGGGTTCCCAAAATAAAGTGGTAATAACATACTTGATATGATAACCATCCACCTTGAGTGAGAAGTAAAAGGTGTGTTTTTTCAAGGAAGAGTTCTTTTGGAAAAAATTTGTTTGACATAAACTTCATTAGAAAACATGCATATCCTATAGAAGGTAAGATAATGATTAAAAAAATATTTTTAAGGAGTGACCATACCAAAAATGGAATGAAAGAGGGAGAACCCGAAGAAAGAAAGTTGGGTTCGAGATTTTCCCCTTACCTTGTATCTGAACGCTTTCTTCACTTAAATGTCCTATATAACCACATTATATTCATTAATTAACAATTCCAGCACACTTTTTACATGAATATGGTTAATTATGGTTTCATTAAATTATTTTATGGGCCTTTTTATGAGTTATAGAGTTTAAAAAACATTGTTCGGGAATGTTCGTTTTATGGTTTTCTTGAGTGGTTCACTTGTATTCATAAATGAAAGTTCGTGTAGAACATGGATAAACATCCAGAACTAATATTTCAAGTTATTAATTATATTACATAATTTTAAATGATCTTATAATTAATTATATTGTATACCATGTGGATGAATCGTTAGATAATAATTAAATGATTATTGTTTGGGATAATTTGGGCGGTTTTTCGACCACAGCGAACTTATTTTGTTTAATCATTTAGTAATACATACATAAGTTAGTTACAGAACATTAAATAGGACATAATAAATATAAAATATTCTGATTTAACAATAAAAATGGTTTCATGACCAGATATAAAGGTAGAAATGGAAAAATAAAACATGTCATTCTTGAAGGTGATAGATTAACACCTCATAAACAATGTTTTCTTTTATAAAATAAAAGGAAGAGGATAAGGGGTTTGGATGGTATAATATCCCATTAGTATCATAACATTAAATTATATGTATGATAATGGGGTTACCATACCATGTGGATGAATATAGGTGGGAGAGAGAATAATAAAAGAACTTGAAATTGAAAGAAAATTAAAGGAAAGGAGGGAGAGAAATTACCTCTTGAATCGTCCTCTTGAGATCCTACTTAAGGAACCTAGGCTTGGTATTTTGATGAGACAAGAAGCTCTTGGAAGTGTGATAGGGGATAGGGAAGATTATTGGGTAGAGTTTAGACAAGTATTGAAGCTTGAGAGGTGTGAGGAAATGAGGGTGTGAAGGGTGGTATTTATAGTGGAGGGGAGAGGGGATTTCTCAATATAATATTCATTAATTTATTATTTCTCCACAAGACATGGAATATTGAGTCTTCCATGAACAAGAATATTAATTTTATCATGTGAAACCAAACCAATTGGGCTTACATAAGCAGAACATCATGCATGAATCTATAATTAGCTTATTTAGCTTATTTTGTAAATTATGGTATTTCACTATTCATAAAAATTAAATTATTTCAGAAAAATCCCAAAAATTCACCCCAACCATTTTTTGATTTGTGTAATCAAAAAATTAAGCCCATTTTTCAAAAATAATTTTTTAAATATGATTAATTTAATTTTTAATTAAAATCATAATTTACTTGAAAGATACATTTTTTTTAAATTAAAACTGATTTTATAATGCTTTCAAAAATTACGTGAGGTCTTATAAAATTATCTTAAAACTAGAAGACATAGAATTACTAATTTATGAACACATTTTAAGAAAATAAATTTTCTTTTAAATTAATTAATTAATTATAATTATTTATTTATGACTTACAAAAATACCAATACTTTTACTATGGTCAAATTGTCACTTTATAAGATGCCTAAATTTTATTTAATTATTCATGGGTAAGGTTACTATTATTTTGTATGATTTACTATTCATAAGGGTCATATTACTATTCATAAGGGTAGGTTACTATTCCCCAAAAAATAAGTTTTTCTTATCGGACTTCAAACATCTTATTGATCACAACTGTGTATGTTTGATTTTCGAAATTCAAAACATAGAGGTTGAAAAATTATGTTGTAATCATCACAAAGTATTTAGTATCATAATATTTCATTGTTCTTCCTAATGGGATTATACAATAAGGCATAATTATAAGAAGGGAATCCCGTTGATAAAAATTTGGGTCGTTACATTCTTCCCCCCTTATGAAATTTCACCCTCAAAATTTCACTTTACACAAATAGGTGAGGGTACTTCTCCTTCATCACCTCTTTTGATTCCCAATTTGTTTCTTAAAACTTATGGTTCCTCTATAAAACTTTTACAAGGTTGTTTATCTTGTTGAGTATAACCTTATCTCTCTAGTCTAGAATCTCTACTAGCTACTCCTCATAGGAGAGATCATCTTCCATTTGTACCACCTCTGAGTTCGGTACATGTGTGGGATCTAGTATGTACTTTATTAAGAGTGATACGTGAAACCAATCATGAACTTGAGCCATATTTAGTAGAATTTCAAGCCGATAGGCCACAGATCCTATGCGTACAATGATCTCAAAGGGGCTAATTTACCTCAGGCTTAGCTTCACTTTCTTTCCAAACTGCATGACCATCTTTCATGGTGATATTCGAAGGAATATTTTATCTCCAACGTCGAACTCCAAGTCCCTTCGATGGTTTTTATCATAGCTCTTTTACTGACTCTGATCATATTTGATGTGTTTCTGGATGACTTGAACATTCTCTATCATCTCTTGCACAAGATCATGTCGAAATAGCTTTCATTCTCCAATTTCATCCCAACAGGTTAGAGTTCTACATCACTTTCCATATAGAGATTCATATGGATCCATCTGAATACTCGAGTGGAAGATATTGTTGTATGAGAATACAACAAATGGGAGATGATGATCCCATAAACCTTTTAATTTATAGAGAGAAAGCTCTTGGAATATATTCAAGGGTCTGAATAGTTCTTTCAGATTGACCATCAATTTGGGAGTGATAGGTCATGCTGAAATTTAATTCAGTACTCAAAGCATGTTGAAGACTCCTCTAGAATTTATATGTGAACCTTGGATCATGGTCAGAGACAATTGAGAGTGTAACACCATGCTGTCTCACCACTTCCTTTACATATATCCTTTCAAGTTGTTTAAGCAAGAGGTCTTCTCAAATAGAGATAAAATGGGCAGTCTTAGTGAGTCGATCAACCATAACCCATATCACATTATTTCCATTTTACGTCTTTGGGAGACCCATGACAAAGTCCATAGTGACATTCTCCTATTTCCACATGGTTATAGGCAATGGTTGCATCATATCTTTGGACTTTTGTCACTATTCTTTAACTTTCTGAGATACCAAGCACTTTGATATATATTTTTCAATCTCACTCTTCATGTTATCCCACCAGAAGTGTTCTCGGATATCACGATATATCTTGGTACTCCCAAGATGGATAGAGAATGTTGAGCTATGTTCATTGTCCAATAGATCCTTCTTTATCCCGAGTGATGAAGGCACACAAAGCCACATTCCAAACTGAATCACACCATCATCGTCGATATGGAAATCTTACAGCTTCCCTTCCTTTAATTCATTCACCCTCTTTTATATCTCCACATCATCCCTTTGTGCTTCCTTAATCTTCTCTTATATGGATGTTTGCACAATCATTTGGGAAAGTTGGGATGTATCCCCAGCCCTTATGATTTCTAAATCTATCCTTTGCATATCCAATAAGATATGGTCTTTCTCAATCTGTAACATGGATAGATTAGCAGGTTCTTTTCTGCTTAGAGCATCAACTACCTTGTTCACCTTTCCAGGATGATAGTGAATAGAGAAATTATAATCCTTGATTAGCTCTAACCATCTCCTTTGACACATGTTGAGCTCCTTTTGTGTGAATATATACTTTAGGATCTTGTGGTTAGTGTATATGTCACACTTCTCACCATAAAGGTATTGTCGCCATATTTTCAAGGCAAAAATCATGGCTTCCGTCTCTAGATCATGCATCGAGTAGTTCTGCTCATGGATCTTCAACTGCAGTGAGGCATAGGTTATCACATTATCATTTTGCATGAGTACACAACTCAATAATTTCTTTGAAGCATCACTGTATATCACAAAACTTTCTCCACTTTTAGGTAGTGTGAGTACAGGTGTAGTGATCAGCCTTCTCTTTATCTCCTTGATGCTTCCCTCACATTCTTCCATCCAAACATACTTTACCCCTTTCCTTGTTAACTTAGTTATCAGGCTTGACAATCGTGAGAAATTTCTCACAAAAAATTGGTAGTACACAGCTAATTCAAGAAAACTACAGATTTATGTGACACTAGAGGGCCTGGGTCATTCCTCAATCACCTTTGTTTTTGAAGGGTCCACAGAAATTTTATCACTTGTGATCACATGTCCCAAGAACACGACTTGCTTCATTCAAAAGTCACGCTTTCTGAACTTTGTGTACAGCTTCTCCTTTCTCAATGTCACAGACGCAAGTCTTAGATGTTTTTCATGTTCCTCCTTGATCTTATAGTATATGATAATATTAACAATAAACACTACCACAAATTTGTCAAGGTAATGTCTAAAGTCTTTATTCATCAAATCCATAAAGATTTTAGGGGCATTAGTAAGTCCAAAGGGCATCAACAGAAACTCATAGTGCACATACCTTCTACAGAAGGTAGTCTTCTGAATATCTTCCTTCTTAACCTTTAGCTTATGATATCTAGAGCAAAGATCCACCATTGAGAAGTATTGATCTCCTCTTAACTGATCAAACAATTCATCAATCCTTGGAAAGAGGATACTTGTTATTTATAGTGATCTTGTTGAGTTCCCAATAATCGATACACAGCCGCATTATTCCATCCTTCTTATTCACAAAGAGCACTAGCACACCCCAAGGTTATGCACTAAGGCATATGAACCCTTTGTACAGATGCTCTTGTAGCTTCTTATTTAACTCTTCCAGTTCGATAGGATCTATCCTATAGGTACACATTGAGATATGAGTAGCTTCGAGTATGAGTTCTATTAAGAAATCTACCTCATGATCTAGGGGAATTCCGGGTAACTCTTTGATAAATATCTCTCCGCATTCACTCATGATGGGAATTCCTGTAATGTTGGTACTATCCTTTGACTCAACCATTTGGGTGAGTTATTCTTCTTCATAGGGAATCAACACCCACACCATTGAAGGATTTTTCAAAGGAGATTAATGATCTTCCTTGAATTTGTAAAGGAGCATGGGATGGTTCAAAATATGAAAAGATATTTCCTTTTCCCGACAGTTGATATGTGCTCTATATAATGAGATCCAATCCATTCCCATTATAGCATTGAATTCCAACAAGGTAAGTATTATGAGACTTGCTAGAAAAATCTTCCCACGTATGCCAATAGGAGAAGATTCAAACACTTGGGTTGCAATGATTACACAACTTGGTGTTTTTACAGATATCTCCACTTCAAGGTTTTGGGGATTCGATTCTATAGTTCTTGAAAACTTGAAAGATATAAAGGAATGCGTAGAACCAGAATCAAATAAGACTTTTTCCATTCATGATTGAATAAGAAGTATACCTTGTATGACTTTATTATCTTTCTCCACTTCCGTAGTTGTGATGGAATAATCCTTCCTTTGTTCCTTTTTCTTTGGTGAATGTTGATTATTATTACCCTAAATAACTCTAGGTTTATTGCAATGGCTTGCATAGTGTCCTTGCTCCCTACAGTTGTAGCATTGAACCATGGGTGGTTCTCTCTTTTCTTCCACCACATTCTCTTTCCTTTTCATGTCTTTTCTACACTCTTAAGAATTTTGTCCTTCTTTCCCACACTTGAATCACTTCCCCATCCCTTTGAGGCAGTTCCCATGGTACAACTTCCCACATTTTTGGCATGTGGGTCATTTAGTTTTTTTCCCACCTTTGTCATTAGATCCACCAGCTTGAAACTCCATCTTTCGTTTCTTATCACCATAGCTATGGACCATTATCCAAACTCTATATCCACTTTGAGATCACATCAAACAACTTATTCATAACTCCCAAAGTCTCTAATTGCAAGAGCCTTTTTAAGGTGTGGTTTTAATCCACTAAAGAATCTATCAATTTTTCTATCATTATTGATAACAAAACCTGAAGCATACCTTGCAAGCCTTTTAAAATTCTCTTCATAGGTTGTGACATATTCTCTTTATTTTTTCTTGAGATCTATAAATTCTCTCTCCATATTTGTGAGAAGAGGTATTGGTAAATACTTGTTAAGAAACATTATCTTAAAGTTTTCCCATTCCATCTCTTCAATTTCCTCCCTTGGCTTGGTGTTCTTAATCAAAGCCCACCATTGATCAGCCTCTCCATCTAAATTATAAACAGTTAGTGTCACCTTCTCCATCTCAGAATAGTGAAGCATAGAAAACATCTTTTCCATGGAGTTGACCCACTGCTCCGCAACTAGTGGATAGAAAGATCCACTAAACTTCAGTGGTCATTGCCGCATAAAACACTCGATATCCATTTGATCCCTCTTTGGTGAAGGAGGGCATTCTCCATTATTATGGTTATTGTTCATAACTTGAGATAGTTTGGTAAGCATAACTATGAAGTTTTTAACTCCACCTCTCAAATCATTGGGGATTTTGTTCAGGAAATTGTTTTATTAGCCCTCGCACAAGTTGTTGACCTAGTTTCTCCCGGTTCCCACCATTTTCTAAAATAGAAAATATTATAACAAAACATAAGTCAACAAGTCATTAATAACTTATTCATTTTTATGATTTATAATAAAGTAATAAAATATGGGATTCCTATATAAAGCTTCTTGTGTGCATATTTGTACTTAGTCTCATGCCAGAGGTTTTCTCTAGGTTTTACTAATCCTAATTCCCAAATTAACTAAACCTTGCCTCTGATGCCAACTATAGAGACCCAGACTTTTCTTAAATTTATATTAAATCATTGTAAAGAAAAACAACATAATATTATTACACATAGAGGATCCAAAGGTTTAGTTTCTTGGTAAAACTAGGACCATACATAACAATTACAACATCAAGTATAAACATTTATTTAATTCCTTCTTCTCTAGCTTCTTATTGGAACTTGACCTCTCCTTAGTACATGTAGTCACCTGAGGATGTATATAAAAAGGGGTGAGATAAAATACTAGTAAGAGGATAGATAGGAACAATATAATAATGTTTTAGCATAACCATAACATAGGCAAAGGTTCATGAACATGAGAGGAATCATTAATAAGAGACTTGAAATGTGGAAATGCATAAAAATGAAACATCGTGTCTTAGTGGTTAGCTACAATATATACTTGTGAAAAATATAGCATATTTTTCACACATCATTTCACTTAAAATAATGATATTAATCACTTTACCCAATGAATTTGAGTTCTATATAATCTCAGGCTCACCCATAATATTGAAACATTCATATTGCGCTATATAATTTCAGGTGCACCCATCACATCATAACATTATCATTATCATGCATGACACGATTAAAATATATCGAAAATGAACATAAATAACTCAAGGAAAATAATGGGTTTCATATCATAAGAAAAAATTCATAAACATTGGGTTCCCAAAATAATGTGGGAATAACATACTTGATACGATAACCATCAACCTTGAGTGCGAAGTAAATGGGGTGTTTTTGAAAGAAGAGTTTTTTTTGGAAAACATTTGTTTGGAATAAACTTTAGTTGAAAACATGTATATCCCATAAAAGGTAAGATAATGATGAAAAAATTATTTTTAATGAGTGACCATATAAAACATGGAGTGAAAGAGGTATAACCTGAAGAAAGAAAGTTGGGTTCGAGATTTTCCCCTTACCTTGTATCTGAACGCTTTCTTCACTTTAATGTCATGTATAACCACATTAGATTCATTAATTAAAATTTAAATGACCTTTTGTACATTTATATGGTTCATTATGGTTTCATTAAGTTATTTTATGGTCTTTTGGATGAGTTATAGAGTTTAAAAAACATTGTTCGGGAATGTTGGTTTTTATGGTTTTCTTGAGTGGTTCACTTGTATTCATAAATGAAAGTATGTGTAGAACACGGATAAACATCCAAAAAATGATATTTCATGTTATTAATGATATTACATAAGTTTAAATTATCTTATAATGAATTATATTATATACCATGTGGATGAATCATTAGATAAGAATTAAATGATGATTGTTTAGGTTAATTTGGGAGGTTTTTCGACCACAACGAACTTGTTTAGTTTAATCATTTAGTAATATGTATATAAGTTAGTTATAGAATATTAAATAGGACATAATACATATAAAATATTCTGGTTAAACCATAAAAATGGTTTCATGACCATATATGAAGGTAGAAATGAAAAAATAAAACATGTCGTTCTTGAAGGGGATAAATTAACACCTCATGAATAACGTTTTCTTTCATAAAATAAAAGAAAGAGGAGAATGGGGTTGGATGTTATAATATACCATTATTATCATAACATTAAATTATATGTATGATACTGGAGTTACCATACCATGTGGAGGAATATAGGTGGGGAGATAGTAAGAAAAGAACTTGAAATTGAAAGGAAATTGAAGGAAAATAGGGAGAGAATTTGCCTCTTGAATCCTCCTCTTGAGATCCTCTTTAAGGGACCTAGGATTGGTCTTTTGATGAGACCAGAAGCTCTTGTATGTGGGGTAGGGGCTACGGAAGATTCTTTTGTAGAGTTTATAAAAGGTTTTAAGCTTTATAGGTGTAAGGAAATGAGGGTGTGAAGGGTGGTATTTATAGTGGAGGGGAGAGGGGATTTCTCAATATAATATTCATTAATTTATTATTTATCCAAAAGACAAGAAATAATGAGTCTTCCATGACCAATAATAGTAATTTTATCATGTGAACCTGAACCAATTGAGCTTACATCAGTAGAAAATCATGCATGACTCTATAATTAGCTTATTTAGCTTATTTTGTAAATTATGGTATTTCACTATTCATAAAAAATTCAAGTATTTCAGAAAAATACAAAAAATTCACCCCAACCATTTATAAATGTGTAGAATCCAAAATTGAAGTATATTTTTCAAAAATAATTTTCTAAATATGATTAATTTAATTTTTTATTAAAATCATAATTTACTTGAAAAATACATTTTTTTAAAATTAAAACTGATTTTATAATGCTTTCAAAAATTACGTAAGGTCTTATAAAATAATATTAAAAATATAAGACATGGAATTTTTAATTTATGAACACATTTTATGAAAATACATTTTATTTTAAATTAATTAATTAATTATAATTATTTATTTATGACTTACAAAAATACCAATACTTTTACTATGGTCAAATTGTCACTTTATAAGATGCCTAAATTTTATTTAATTATTCATGGGTAAGGTTACTATTATTTTATATGATTTAATATTCATAAGGGTCATATTACTATTCATAATAGTAGGTTACTATTCCCCAAAAATTAATTTTTTCCTATTGAACTCTAAACATCTTACTGATCACAACCGTGTATGTCTGATTTTCGAAATTCAAAACATTGAAGTTGAAAAATTATGTTGTAATCATCACAAAGTATTTAGTATCATAATATTTCATTGTTCTTCCTAATGGTATTATACTATAGGTCATAATTATAAGAAGGTAATTCCATTGATAAAACTTTGGGTCGTTACACAGGTCATGCGTGGGATAATTCTACTCCTAAGGCTTTAACTGTCGAGATTCACAAGCAATCACCTTTTAATTTTTCATAATGATGAACCTAATCCCTTTTGGGAATGCATCTATAAAAATAATTAATCCTTCACTGAAAGAGGGTAGAGTTAACATAGGAGTAGTAATCAATCTCTTCTTTAGCTCTTGTATGCATTCTTTACAATCCTTTGTGTAGATTAACTTATCCCCTTTACGAGTTAACTTGGTCAGTGGATTAACAATTTGTGAATAGTTTTTCACAAACCTTCAATAATATCATCCTATAATAAAAAAATTATGAATCATAGTTACTTTTTTAAGATGATTACAATCCTCCACAACCTTTTTCTTGGCAGGGTCAACTGAGAATCCTTCATTGGTTAAAATATTCCCCCAAAAATAAACTTGTTATTATCAAAATTCACATTTTCAGAATTTTATGAGTAGCCTATCATTTCTCTGAGTTTAAAATATAACCCTTATATGATTATAATTATCCTCATGAATTTTGTAATATATTATAATATCATTAATAAAAAACTACCACAAAATTTTCAAGGTAGTCATTAAAGATTATAATAATATAATCCATTAATATATGAAGGATCATTAGTCAAGATGAAAAGGATAACAACAAACTCATAATTCTCATAACTTGATCAAAAGGACTTATTTGGAATATCTTCTTTATTCACCCTCAATTGGTGATAAATTGATCGAAGATAAATTTTAGAGATGAATTAAGCCCCATAAAACTGGTAAAAGAAATCATAAATCCTTCAGAGTGGGTACTTTTCCTTCACTTTGATACCATTAAGTTCACTATAATCAATGAATAACCACATTTATCCATCCCTCTTCTTTAAAAATATAATTATTTCTCCCAAGAAGACACACTTGGTTGGAAAAATCCCTTCTCCAAAATATCATGATGTTGTTTCCTTAATTCCAATAGCTATACATTTTCCATTCTATATGGGGTCTTAGATATCAGCTAATATCTTAATATTGGTTCGATAGAGAACAACACCTCTCTTTCTTGGGGAGTTCTGGGTAACTCTTTAGCAAATATGTCAATATATTCATGAAAAATTGGGAAATCCACCATCTTTATACTTTCATTTCCTTCTCCCTCTTCACCGACCATCTCTATAAACAAGGTTAGTGGAGGTGTCTCTAGACAAAGCTTAGTTCTGGATATATATACTTTGAAAATGGATATAGGATTCACATTCAGGACTATTGATATTAAATTTATTCTATGGTTGATCTTATCATTATACTTTGAGAGACATTCCATCCCTAGTATTATATCAAATTCCAGCATGGGAATAACTGCTAGATTTTTTACGAGATTATACTTGAAAAATTAAATACTAGAGTTTCTATATACTATTGATGACTATATAATCCCTCAAAGATCCCTAAATTATAACTCTGCTTCTTGATGTTCAAGTATTGAATCTATATTATTTAAAAACATGGAGGAAATAATGTAATGCCTAGAACCATAATCAAACAAATTACTTTACAGCTTAGAGAGAACAATAAGAGTGTCTTCCACCACATCATTTGGAGCTTCTACTTCATCCATCAAGATAGTAAATTCTTTACCTTTATTTGTTGGCCTATGATGAGGTTGATGGTGATTTCAATCCATTATCCTCTGATTTGGAATGTTATTGGAAAAGTACAAAAGCTGTCTACACTGGATGCACTGAACTTCAGGCTGGGCATACACCATCTTCCCTTTTTCATTAGTGTGGAGAAGTAGAGGATTCACCTCACCATGAAAGTTATGAACTATATGGACATCTATTCCACAGTTTTAACATTTCCCAATCACAAGAAATAAGTTCCCTGAATAATTCTAACCACATTTTTTGCGCTTGGGAAGTTCCACTTGATTTCCTCCTCTTATGCGATCAAAGTTCCTCCCTAATTTTGGATCCATTTATCACCTATTTTAATTTGACTTATGTGACCACTACATTTATCCAAACTCCAGTTTAATCTTTATAGCACTCCACACTATCTTATTATAGCTTTCATAGTCATGATTTTCTATATTCCTCCATAGATGGGGTCTCACTCCATCGAATAATCTATCAACCTTTCCCATAGGATTGGTAACAAAGATGGTGGTGTAACAAGAAAGTCTTCTAAATTTCATCAAATATATTCACATATATTCATTTTACTTCTTATTCAAATCTAGTAATCCCTTATCCATTTTCATTTGAATTAAAGGGTGAAATATTTTTTGAAAAATATTCCTCTAAACTCTTCTAACTCAACAGCATCAATATCCATTATTGGGTTCATGTTTTTAATTCGATTCCACCACTAATCAACTTATCTTTCTAAGTGGTATACTAGAAGGGTGGATTTCTCTTATTATGAACAATACAAAACATAAAATATCATTTCTATAGAGCTTATTCGTTGTTCAACAATCATTGGTTAGGTAGATCAAATGAAAGAAGATGATTGTTGATTCATAAAAGACTCAGGATAATGTTGTTCCCTTCGAGGTGCACGTGGCCACTCAACTTGATTTAATTCATTATTCACAACTTGAGATAGTTGGTTGACCATCCCCATGTAGTTTTCCATTCCAGCATCCAATTTAGGGTTATCAGTATATCATCTATTGTGCTCATAATTTATATGGTTCCTCTTATTTCCAACCATTTTCTAGAAGAAGAAAACTTCAGTGAGGAACATGTATATTTAAATAAAATTATAATTATAGATAAATTTTATGTCTTAAAATAATATGCTCAAATATGTTATTATTTCACCACATTTACATTTTTTATATAGGATTTATAATGGTTAATAAAATGCTTGTGATTAACCAAACATATCTCCCAAGAGTGTCAATCTAGAAGTGCAGTAAGGCCCATTTTTGTGTACAATTTCTACTTCGAGTCTAGATAAAAGCAGTGTTTTTGGGTGTTACCCCTAGATACATCTATTTCAGTGCCACATCCACTTGTTCATATCCATAAATGAATTTCTTTTCTCAGAAACCACTTAATAATTCATCAAAATATTAGGACTTTTTCCTATATTTAAGCATTCCCCTATGGTTTATCCTAATTTTTTCCAATACTAACTTCCACAAATAACTAATCCATCCTTTGATACCAAATATGTAATACCTCCTTTCATTACATAAATTTTTATTACATTGTACAAACATAGTATCTTTTAAAATTTAGTTTCTTGGAAATAAGGTAAAAAATACATGAAAAACTAAAACATTATTCTAATATTCTTGAATGGATTATTCATAGGTTTGTCCTATGTACATTTACTTTATCTCATAACCAGGGGAAATACATTAAAGTAAAGGGGTCAGTATAAGGCTCATTAAGGGAAACAGTATACATGTGATCTTGAGGAATATCAATAAGAGCATGAGGAATATAATTATATAAAGATAAATGGATCGTGAGGAATATCATAATAAAAAGAACATTGTTTATATCATGGAAAAGTGGAAATGACATTTAAATGACACAATCATAATCATATCACTATGGTTTTCCACCAAGGTTTCATAAAAGAAAATTATCAACGTTATTCACCAATGTATTGTAAAACATATCATCTCTATAGATTGAATTTTTAACCAATACATTGAAGCTCTATCAGGATGAACCATTCATAACTATTAATTAATGTGAGATACATAAATCAGAATCAAACATTTCATAAATAACCTATGGAGAATAATGACTGGTATTCTTATCAAAATCATGTAATTTCAAAGGTGTTTAAAGACAAGATCATTACATCATTTATAGCCCACAAAAAGAAGTTTCAGTTTCTTATGTGTAAATCCCCGAGTCAAATAAATTATCTCCACATCTAGGTAAAAACCCACAAAAAATAAAGTGGGTTGGGTATCTACACAATGAAAATAAATGATAATTTCCTATGGATAAGAGATAAATTTTGAGAAGTAAATTCAGTAGCATAACATGTATAAAACATAGATTTAAAAACGGGGGAAATGAGATGGGAAAAGGATATCACATTGATAAAAAATAATTTGGATGTAAGGGTATGAACAAAAGGGTACTAAAAAGAGTTACCATACCATTTATAAGACATATACAAAAATAGGTTCTTGAATTGAATATAAAGGAAGTATAATTCTCTTACCTTAAAGAGTTACTCCTAAAACATGAGGATTGGGACCTTGGGGTAGGAGGACACCTTGGGAGGACTCCATGGGAGGTAAAACCACCATAACGTCATAGAGGATGGATTGTGAGAGAATGGAATTAATAAATGGGTGGGAATTTATATCAGAAGTGTTGTATTTTTCTAATAATTTTCAAATATAGGTCTTGAAAATCTAGGTTGTGGAAAATTCAGAACCATCGGATTTCCCATGGGGTTTACCATGGATTTGGACATTTGGGACACATTCTATGTTATTTTAACCCATAATAACTGAGCATCATTTTTTATTTTTTATTTTTTCATGGTAAAGTAATGTTTCAAAAAATAATGTTTTTAAAGGAAAAGTTTACAATATTGACTTTAGAATGTAACTTATGGGTTTTGAAATTTATTAAAATATATTAAAATTATTTATCATAATAAAAAAATAGATTGTGGTTTGTTGTTAATTAATTATTACATAATTCTAACATAATTATGAAGTAATTAAACATACTGAAAACCTCAAACTATATTTCTACTATTTGTGGTGAAATAAATTATTTTAGAAAACTATCAGAAATTCACTCTAACTTAATTTCAATATGATGATTTCAAAAATGATGTTTATTTTATCATAATAATTCTTTATACATGAAATTTTAATTTTTAAATATAAAAAACTTTATTTGTTAAAAAAATAGTTGGTTGATAATTCATAGTCAAGTTTTTGACACTTAAAAAATTTTAAGGACATAATAAAATTATTTTCTAATTTATATTTAAAAAATACTATTTTTAACATAATGTTTCATTAAAATAAATATTACTCATAATAACTTACTTTATTATAAAAATTAATATCTTTTCTGAAGAGTATAATTTATGTCTAAAAAATCAATTTATCAAATTTCACCTCAAATAAATGTACATTTTTTAAGAAAAAATATTCTTTAAAAAAGAAATTATGGAATAAAAAATTTATTTATACAATAGAAAAACACTTTAAGCAACTAAGGTATGGATATGTAACCACTTATTACAATGGTATATACCCTAATAGTAAGGTGTGTGATGATGGTAGTTTCGTGGGGTGGATCGGCTAACATCGACCTAGTGATAATTTACACTAACTTGATCTTCTCTCATAGGATATTTTTGTCTAACTTCACTTGCGGAAGCTTCTCTTGGGCTTGGCCAAGGTAAAACCCCAAAGACGATAACTACCTCCAAAGTTTTGAAAAATAGGCTTCAAATGGCATGAATCAACTAGTTGAGGCCATTGATTATCCTTTTTGTATCAATTATACATTTTTCCTTTATACTTATAAACACTAATTAAAATAGAAAAATTATTAACAAAAGGTATAGTTCTCAACTAAAAAATTTTAGGACGGTCACATTTTCGTTTATACTCTTTAAAAATCTCTTCATTATTAATGAGTTGTTGTTGTTTTGTATAATATAATATAACAAACATTTACTCATAAAAAAAATATATCATTTAATCTGATTGGTCTAGAGTACATGGTATAGGTGCTTGTTATAATTTAAATTTTTTTGACCATTGTGGCACCTTTTCTTAGATCTGTGGTGATAGTTGCTTCGTCTAGTTCGGACCTAGCTTATTTGATTCCCCCACAAAATCAACAGATTTTCTTAGATCACTATAAGGCTTTGTCTTCTTGAACATAGATTAATGATTTTGTTGGTCCGTCTCTAAGGGAATGTTTCTTTGGGTGGTACCTTAAGTTTCCTCTCTCCTTTCCATGCCAGCATTTCCTATGGATCAGGTTAGTCTGGTCATAATTGAGGGTTCCCCAGAGCTCTTCTGCATGGTTGATGCATTCTCTTCTATGACTTCCTTGCACCAATGGACCATGGTGTCTTGTTTCGGACAAGATCGGCCTCTACTACCATGGTTTTAGGAGGTAGTGGGCTATTTGTGTTTGGCCTTCCCAACGCATATTTCATCGCTCAATCATAAATCCTTCTATATCATTCTTGCATCGCGGGAGGACATTATAAGGTATTTCTCCCATAGATCCTGATCTACTGGCTAGTGTACTTTTAACCTCTTCTGGTGTTCCATCAATGTTCACTCAGAGAGAGAATCCCCAAAAGTGGTTGTGTGGTTAAATCTTTTGGGCCTTCCTCTACCTATACACAAAGACTCATTCATTCACAATATCAGTAATACAGTGGGTTCTTTTTTATCAGTATGTTACAACACTTATTTTCTTCATGATGATTACATGGATCATATTTGTGTTGAAGTGGATGTATTTTTTCCTCTCTCAGACCACACCCTAATGCATTCAGGTGATTTCCCCTTGTGTAAAAAATCATTCCTTCTTCTAAATCATGTTTTTGTTCGATATATCACCTACAATTCAATTATATCAATTCTGATTAGAAGAGGATGTATGTCCCTCAGTCTCATTATCATGGTTCTTTATCCACTATCATGTCCACTACTTTGGGCCCCCTTTGGGATATCCCTTTTCCCCATCCCCACTCGCCTACTGAGTTTCCCAATACAGTACTCATAGAGCATTCTGAGATCCATCTCCATCCTACCTTTGTGATCCCCCAATATTTATGTATCCATCATCCTAGATCACCCAAATGGGTTGCTCCCAATACCCAAGAGTCTTCAGAGCATGCATGAGTGCTTTATCATCAACCAAACTCTCTGGTAGGTGGTCCATCCTATAATCTTGAATTTCCTGGAAGAGATCCTAAGCTGACCCCTAATGTCTCACACCCAAGAACTTCTGGGCATCCTTATGTTCCTCCACTCCACTTTTGTAACTTTTACTATGATTTATGTACTTCTATTCAAAATAAATATGAACCAGAAGTATTGGTATCAGATATGATTATGAATCTATATCCTTTGAGCGGCATCCAAACCAGATACCAAAAGAAATCATATCTAACCTCATTGGTAGCACATCAATTAAGAATCCTCATTGTTGTGTTCCAAAGACATAAAAACATCTTCATAAATATTTTCTTCTTACTATGGAATTATCATGGACTTGACATATAATCTAAAACTGAATTCATTCACAATGATAACTACAACTCCAAATCCTCTATGGTCACAAAACTCCAACCTAAACAACAGTCTTCCAAAATCTTATTCTTTTTCAAATAGAATAGGGTTTTGTGATTATTTTCATATTGATCCTCAAAAATCAGTATATCTAGTTTTTCTAGAAATATGGCATCAAAGTTGATATGATAAAGGCTAAGGATCAATTTATTACCATGAATATCACCATGGTCATTCACTTTCTTTTCTATATCTTCATTTATGAAAAATGTGATACCTATGAAAGAGAGGATTTGTGGCATGACATGGGGCTCTTCAATCTGTAGAATTCTCTGTGGTTTCTAGTTGGGGACTTCAATATAGTCATGTATGAATCCAAGAAAAAAGTTTGCGGCTCCTCACACAAATCTAGTCAAGACATCATTTCATTTTTATTTCCAACTTGGCTCAAAAACCTGGGCCTTATAGGTGATTGTTTTACTTTATGTTAAAACTATGAGGGATTAGACCACACTTTGTGTCATTTATACTGGTGTCTTGGGAACATTAATTCCATTTCTTCTTGTCCAGATTACATGGTTACACATCTGGTCAAATCTCTCTCTGATCACTCCTCCATTATTGTGGAATTGTCATCCCGAACTGATATAGGGGGACTCTTCATTTTCTCTCAGCAGTTGAACTATACCCCAAATTACCACCAAATTCTTAGATCATCATGGATCAAACCAATGCATCTATTTGTTTGGATGACCCATTATAATAACCTTTGATGCCATAAAAGTGAACTTCAATCCTAGGATAACATATTACCCCCACATTTCTATGCCTTGTACACAATCAAAACTGATATTGAGAGGTTGGAATCCATGTTAGAGGAATGTTGAAGGAGGTGATTTTTGATGCTCTATCTCACAGGAAGAATACCCTAGCCGAACATCTTCTTTAAAAGGAACAAATGGTGAACGATTGATCTCAAATCAAGTGGTTTAAGTAAAGTGATCATAATATGTGGTTTTTCTAAGCGTTCATGAAGGAAACAAAGTGGTTCATCTGTCCGAACATTTTTAGAAGGATGGAACGTACACTGATGGAAGATATGTGGTGAGTAATATAGCTAGCCTTAATTTTAATTCTCTTCTTGCAGATATGAATCAATATATAGAAGGTGGCTACCCCATGGGAAGTGATGAGTTTTTTTATGACATTCCATGCAAGGTGTCGGCCCACTATAATCTATGTTTCATGTTGATACCAGATGATTAATAGATATATGAAGCACTTTAGGGTCTCAACACGGGTAGTGCAGTTGGACTCAATGGATTCCATTGGTTGTTCTATATGGAATCATGGGACATTGTCACGAGAGATCTGGAAAGTGCATTGTAGTACGTCATCAGTTATGAATATCATCCCCTAGTGGAGAGAGAAACTACACTGGTGCTCCTTCCTAAAATAAAGGATATGTCCTCTCTTCAAAACTATCATCCCATAAACATGTGTAACTTCCCATACAAAGTGTTGGATATCATCATTAATAGGAAAATTTCTCCATTTAATTCTTGCTCAACCTCAGATGAGAAGTATGACTTCATCAAAGGAAGAGCAATCTAGGGCACCATTAGAATAACACAATAGATGATTAGGGATATCAACCACAAGGTTGTTAGGTCCAATGTGTTTCTCAAGATCGATATGGATAAGTCCTATAATAGAATGGAATGGAGCTTCGTGCTTAAGTTCCTTGCCGACAAGTGATTCTCTTCCTTGGCCTCTGATGTCCTTTATAGGTTCTATAGTTTAACATGGCTCACCATATCCATCTTTTGAATGACAAATAGTTTCATTAAAGCGGTGTAGGGTATCAAGCAAGGAGACCCTCTTACTCCTAGTTTAATAATTATCATGCATGATTCCCTTATCTAGATCATCAACAATAGGATCTTAGTTGGAATCATCCTTCCTTATTTCTATGGGAATCCCTTTGGGGGAATCTCCCACCTAATGTACATAGACAATACTATAATTTTTCTCAATGGCAGGCCAAGATCAATTTTTGGCATTAATAAGACAATGGAGGATTAATGCAAGTAGAGTGACCAACTTGTCAATAGAATGAAGAGCATCATGTTTACCATAAATTCCTTTGGAAGACATCTTTAGTATATTAGACTCCCAAAATTTAAGATCATGATTGCTTGACCGAAGGAAAATCTTCAAAGACCACTTTTCTCCTTTAACTGATAAAAAATAATCCATGAGAATAAAAGGATACTTATTCTTAACCATTACTCATTTCAACTTCTAATATTTCATAAAAAATTATACTGAAAAATCTTTCTTCTTGTAAAACAGCATAGGGGCTACCTAAAGAGAAACACTATGAAGAACATAACCTTTCTCTAATAGGTCATCCAAGTAAATCATGATCTCTTTTAGCTTCTATGGTTCCATATGTTAACAAGTTATTAAAATTGAATACATACCTAGAACTTGTTCGAATGTAAAATCTACCTACCTCTTTAGAAGAATACTAGAGAAATCACCTGGGAAAAAATCAAGAAAATCCAAACCAACAGCGAAAAGGTCAATAAGAGAATAACTATCTTTGAGGTCAGATACAATAGTAGAAAACAAACTCTTGGGATCTAGGTTGGATGATCTGGAATGACCAGACCTTGGATCTCACTATCCCTAAAACACCCATGAGATAACATCGGTTGAAATAAATGAGAAATGTCCATGATAATAATCAACCTTATCACGATGAGAAACAATCCAATACATCCCAATGATGATTTAAAACATATCTAGATCAAGAACAAGGAAACCCAATACTAAATCCACATCATATATCTATATTGAATAAGAAATACACAAAAATAACTTCTCTTTACTCTTACCAATATTTGTTTCTTAATTCATAACAAAATACATGAGCTGATTATGGAATCCCACCAATTTATTACATAACTTTTCACTACATTGTACAAACACGGGATCTTTTAAAGTTCAGTTTCTTTAAAATAAAGTAAAAAAATACATGAAAAAATATTTTAATCATCTTTAAAATCTTATTAATAGGTTCATCCTATGTACATTTATTGTTTCTCATAGACTGGGGAAATACATCAAAGTAAAGGGGTGAGAATAATCTTAGTAAGGGAAATAGTTTTCATGTGATCATGAAGAATATCAACATGAACACGAGGAATCACATTATAGCATGATCAATGGATCATGAGCCTTATACAAATTAAAATAAAAATATTCATAACATGTAAAAGTTTTTAAAACATTTAAATGATACACTCATAATCATATCACTATGTTTTGTCCCTGATGTTTCATAAATAAAAATTACCAAGGTTATTCACCAAGGTATCATAAAACGTGTAATCTCTAGAGATTAAATTATTTACCCATTGAATTAGAGAGCTATCAGGGAACACACTTAATAATTATTAATTAATGTGAGACACATATATCATAATAAAACATTTCATAAGTAATCCATGGATAATAAAGAACAAGTTTCTTATCAAAATCATGGCATTTAAAAAGTGATTAAAACATGATCATTATGTAATTATTAGCCCACAAAAAGGGATTTTCGGTTTCTTATGTGTAAATACATGAATAAAAAATCATATTAACATCATGGTGAATACCCCTATAAAATAAAGTGGTTTGGTTATACACACAATGAAAATAAAAGAGATATTCTTGAGGAGAAGAGGGAAATTTTGAGAAGTAAATTTGGCAGCATTATAGGTATAAAACATTGTTTTAGAAATGGGTAAAATGAGAGGGGACAAGGGTATTCCATTGATAAAAAATATTTGGGAAGTAATAGTTCGAAGAAAATGTTAATAAAATATAGTGACCAAATAATTTTGAATACATTTGCAAAAATAGGTTCTTGAATTGAAGCAAAAGGAAGGATAATTCCCTTACCTTGAAGAATTACTCCTAAAACATGAGTATTGGGACCTTGGGGACTTGAGGGAACATTGGGAGGACTCCTTGTGAAGTTAAACCACCCTAAATTAATATAGGATTGATTTTTAGTGAATTTAAAAGGAGAAATGGGTGGGTATTTGTTGAAAAAGTGGATGATTTGTTTAATAATTTCCAAGTATAGGCCTTGAAATCTATGTTTTGGAAAATGAAATACCATGGGATTGACCATGGTTTTTCCCTTATTTTTGGACATTTGGGACATATTTTATATCATTATAACCCACAAGAACCGAGCATCATTTTATATTACTTATTTTGGCATGGTAAAGTAATGCTTCTACAAAATAATATTTTTAAAGACAATGTTTCAATTATAGACATTGTAAAGTAACTTATAGGTTTGGAAATTGATTAAAATCTATTAAAAATTTTATATTAATAAAATAAATTATTTTAGGTTGTGAATTGTGATGAATTATTTATTATATCATTATGACATTATTATGAATTCATTAAACATACCAAAAACCTCAAACTATGTTTTTATTACTCATAGAGATATAGTGTATTTTGAAAATTCTCAAAAACTCACCCTAACCAAATATCAATGTATTTATTTCAAAAATGATGTTTATTTTATCAAAATAATTATATATGTTTGAGAATTGTAATTTTTAAATAATAAAATCCTTATTTATTAAAAAACAGTGGTTCGATAATGCATAGTCAAATTTATGACACTTTTCAAGGACATAATAAAACTATTTTATCATTTCTATTTATATAAGAGTGTTTTAAACATAATGTTTCATTAAAATAAATATTATTCATAATATATTAGTTTACTATAATATATTTTTTTTTTGGAAAGTATAATTTGAATCTTAAAAATCAATTTTTCAAATTCCATCTCAAATAAACCTCTAATTTACTAAGAAATACTATTCATAAAAATAATTAATGGAATAAAAAATTTATTTATAAAATTGAAATACACTTTAAGTAAATTTTTCCATGACACATAACCACTTATTAAACCCACATAGGCCCTAAGGGTATGGTGTCTGATGGTGGTAGTTTTAGGGGGGCTCAGCTAACATCAATTGAGTGGTAATTTCTAGTAACTTGATCTTATCCCATAATAGATTTCATTCTAACTTCACTTGTTGAAGTTCAACTTGGGATTGGTTAAGTTAAAACCCTAAAAATGATACCTACCTCCAATTTTTGACAAATGGGATTCAAATGGAATGACTCTACTAGTTAAGGTCATCGATTATCCTTTCTGTATTAATTATGCTTTGTCGTTACTACTTATAAACACTAATTAAAATGGTAAAATTATTAAAAAAGGGTATAGTTATCAACGGTCACATTTCCATTTATACTCAATAAATAACACTCCATTATTAAAGATATATAGGTTTTCTCTATATAATATAATATAACATACATTTCCTTAGGGAAAAAATATCATTTAAAAAGAAATATGGGTCATTACATTCTTCCCCATTAAGAAATTTCTACCCAAAATTTCAACTAGTTATATTGGTTGGTAAAAGGTTAGGGTACTTATGCTTCATTTTTTCCTCTTATTCACATGTCTCATATTCAAACATATGGTTACTTAACAAATCATTAACAAGTTGGGCGGCCTTATTGTGTAGAACCTTTTCTATATGATCCAAGATCTGCATTGGCTACTCCTCATAAGAGAGGTCATGTTCTAGTTGTAACATCTCTCAATTAAACACATGTGAAGGGTCAAGTATATATTATCTCAAAAGAGATATATAGAATACATCATCAAATTGAGATATATTTGGGGTAAGTTATAGTTGATAGGACACTGCTCCTATGTGATCAAGTATGTCATATGGGCCAATGTACCTGGGGATAAGCTTCCCTTTCATCCCAATTGACATGAATCCATTCCAATGTGATATTTGAAAGAAAAATTTCACCAATATCAAATACCAAGTTCCCTTGGTGATTATCAGCATAACTTTTCTACCCACTTTGAGCATCCTTAATTTGTTGGTAGATGGCATGCACCTTTTCTATCATCTCTTTCATAAGATTGGGCCCAAGTATCTTTCTCTCCCAAACTTCCTCCCCATAAGAATAAGTTCCACAATGCTTCCCATATAGAGATTCATATGGTTCCATTTGAATATTAAAGTGGAAGTTGTTGTTGTATGATAACTTAACAGATGGGATATATTGATCTCATCCACCCTTTAACACCATTAACCATGTTCTCAACATATCCTTGAGTTTATGAATAGTTATTTTAGATTTTCCATCATTTTTGGGATTAAAGGTCATACTAAAATTCAATTTAGTATTAATATCATATTGAATACTTCTTTAGAATTTAGATGTAAACCATGGATCATAATATGAAATGATAGAAAGTGGTTCCCCATATAGCCTCACCACTTCCTTTACGTATATATTGGAAAATAAGATAAGAGATAAATCTTCCTAAATAGTGATAAAATGGGTATTCATGGTGAGTTAGTCCAATATAACCCTTATCACATTGTTTTCCTAGGATGTTATTGGGAAACTGGGGAAAAATTCTATTATTATATTTTTCCATTTCCATGTTGGTATGGGTAGTGGTTACAATAATCCATTAGTAATCTGTATCTCTGCCATAACTTGCTAACATAACAAGCACCTTACAAAGTAATAAAAAATCTCCCAATTTATATTATCCCACCAATAATGATCACGAATCTCCCTACAAATTTTAGATCTCCCAAGACGTATCGAGAATGTAGAGTAATGGGATTTGTCCATTATATCTTTATTTATCTCTGGAATACATGGAACACATAACCTTGTAAAAAAATTAGTATACCTTCTCGATCAATATTGAACTCAGGAAACTTTACATTCTTCACACCCCTATATTATTTTGTAACGAAAGATCTTATCATTGGGTATTCTTTATATTATCTAGTAATGATTGTTGAGAAATCATTTCTATCATGATTCCCATGTCCATCCTTACTAGGTACTTTATCAATGGATCTCCTTGAGTCCTCAGCATTTTCAGCACAATAGGGTCCTTCCAACTTAATGCATCAGTGGATTTTTTTTCTATTTTGGAGTGATAATCAATTGACTTGTCATAGTCTTTAAGAATTTCTAACCATCTCCTTTATATCAGGTTCAATTCCCTTTTTGTGAATATATAATTAAAACATTAGTGGTATGTTCATATATCACATGTATCCCCATAAATATAGTGCATCCCTGTTTTTTTCATAAAGAATCGTAGCTAGCTCTAGGTCATGCTTGCGATAATTATGCTCCTAAGGCTTTAACTGTCATGATTCACAAGTAATCACCTATTTATTTTTCATAATGATTCACCCAATCCCTTTTGTGGATGCATCTCTAAAAATAAATAATCCTTCACTGATAGAGGGTAGAGTTAATAAAGGAGAAATAATCAATCTCGTCTTTAGCTCTTGTATGCATTCTTCACAATCCTTTATTTAGATAAAATTATCCTCTTTATGAGTTAACTTGGTCAGTGGATTAATAATTTATGAATATTTTTTCACAAACCTCCAATAATATCATTCTAAAATAAAATAAAAAGTACAAAATAGTTACTTTTGTAAGATGGTTATAATTCTCCACAACCATTGTATTGGCAGGGTCAACTGAGAATCCTTCGTTGGTTACAATATTCCCCCAAAAATAAACTTGTTGTTTTAAAAATATACATTTTATAAATTTTATGAATAACCAATCATTTCTTTGAGTTTGAAATATAACCCTTAGATGATCCTCATTATCCTCGTGACTTTTTTAATATATCATAATATCATCAATAAAAACAACCACAAATTTTTCAAGGTTGTCATTAAATATTATAATAATAAAATCCATTAATATCAAAGGAGAATTAGTCAAGTTTAAGGGGATAACAACAAACTCATAATTCCCATACCTTGATCATAAAGACATATTTGGAATATATTCTTTATTAACACTTAATTGGTGATAAATTGATCAAAGATAAATCTTAGAGATGAATTGAACCCCATAATGATGGTAAAAGAAATCATCAATACTTAAGAGAGGGTACTTTTTCTTCAATTTGATCCCATTAAGTTCACTGTAATCAATGATTAACCACATTGATCCATCCATCTTCTTCAAAAATATAATAGGTTCTCTCCAAGGATACACACTTGGTCGTAAAAATACCTTCTCTAAAAGATCATGATGTTGTTTCCTTAATTCCAATAGCTCTATATTTTCCATTCTATATAGGGTCTTAGATATCATCTTAGATCCTAGTATTGGTTTAATAGAGAACTACACCTCTCTTTCATGGGGAGGTCTAGGTAACTCTTTAGGAAACATGTCAATATATTCTTGAACAATGAGGACATTCACCATCTTTATACTTTAATTTCCTTCTCCCTCTTCACTGGCTATCTCTATAAACAAGGTTAAAGGAGGTGTCTCTAGAAAAATATCATATCTAGATATATCTTCTTTGAAAATGGATGTAGGATTTACATTCAAGACTATAGAGATTTCCTTTCTTCTATAGTTGATCTTATCATTATACTTTTAGAGACAATCCATCTCTAGTATTTTATCAAATTCCATCATGGGAATAACTGCTATATTTTTTATGAGATTGTACTTTAAAAAATAAATACTAGAGTTTCTATACACTATTGATGCTTGAATAATCCATCCAAGAGCCCTGAATTATAACTCTACTTCTTTATGTTCAAGGATTGAATCTATATTATTTGAAAACATGGAGGAAATAATGGGATGTGTAGAACCATAATCGAACAAATTACTTTATAGCTTAGAGAGAATAACAAGAGTGTCTTCCACCACATCATTTGGATATTCTACTTCATCCATCATGATAGTAAATTCTTGACCTTCCTCCTTTGGCCTATTCTAAGTTTGATGGTGATTTCCATCCATTATCTTCTGATTTAGAATGTGATTGGAAAAGTACACAAGTTTTCCACACTGGAAGCAATGGACTTCAGGCTGGGCATGCACCATATTCCCTTTTTCATTAGTTTTGAGAAGTAGAGGCTTCACCTCACCACGATTGTTCTGAACTATATGGACATCTATTACACACTTGTAACATTTCCCAATCACAAGAAAGTCATTCCTCAAATAATTATAACCACATTTTTTGTTCTTGGGAAGTTCCACTTTATTTCTTCCTCTTATGCGATCAAAGTTCCTCCATAAGTTTAGATCCATAGCTCTCCTATTTTAATTTGACTTATGTGACTGATAAATTTATCCAAACTCCAATTCACTCTTTAAATCACTCCACAGTATCTTCTTGTAACTTTCATAATCATGATTTTCTACATTCCTCTGTAGATGGGGTCTCACTCCACCGAAGAATCTATCAACTTTTCCCATAGGATTTATAATAATGATGTTGGTGTCATGATAAAGTCTTCTAAATTTCATCAAATAGCTTTACATAGATTCATTTTAATTTTCTTCATCTCTAGTAATTCCTTCTCCATTTTCATTCACATTAAAGGGTGAAATATTTTTTGAAAAAGATTCCTCTAAATTCTTCTAACTCAATAGAATCAATATCTATTCTTGGCTTCATGTTTTTAATTTGTTTCCACTATTGATTAAATTATCGTTCTAAGTGGTATACCAGTAGGGTGGATTTCTTTTATCATGAACAATGCAGAACAGAAAAGATCCTTTCTATAGATCTTATTCATTGTTCAACAATTGTTGGGTCAGTATATCGAATGAAAGAAGGTGATCATTGATTCATAAAAGACTCAGGATAATGTTATTCCCTTTGAGGTGAAAATGGCCACTCAACTTGATTTAAGTCATTATTCACAACTTGAGATAGTTGATTGACTATACCCATGAAGGTTTCCATTCCGGCATCCATTTGAGGGTTGTCAGTATATCATCTGCTGTGCTCGTCATTTATGTGGTTCCTCTTATTTCCAACCATTTTCTAGAAGAAGAAAACCTTAGTGAGGAACATGTCAATTTAAAGAATATTATAATTCTAGAGTAATTTTATGTCTTAAAACAATATTATTAAATATGTTATTCTTTCACCACATTTACATTTTCTATATATCATTTATAATGGTTCATAAATTACTTGTGATTAACCAAACATATCTCCAAACATTGTCAAACTATGAGTGTAGAAAGGCCCATTTTTGTGTATGAGTTTTATTTCAAGTCTAGCTCAAAACAGTGTTTTGGGGTGTTACCCCTAGATACATCTATTCCAGTGCCACATCCACTTGTTCATATCCAAACATGAATTTCTTTTCTCAGAAACCACTTAATAATTCACCAAAATATCAGGATGTTTTTATATATTTAAGCATTCCCCTATGGTTCTTCCTAATGTTTTCAAATCCTAACTTCCACAAATAACTAAACCATATTTTGATACCAAATATGGCATCCCTCCTTTCATTACATAAATTTTCATTACATTGTACAAACATAGAATCTTTTAAAATTTAGTTTCTTGGAAATTAGGTAAAAATTACATGAAAACCAAAAACATTATTCTAATATTTTTAAAAGGATTATTCATTGGTTTTTCCTATGTACATTTACTTCATCTCATAACCAATGTAAATACATTAAAGGAAAGGGGTCAGCATAAGGACCAATAAGGGAAATAGTATACATGTGATATTAAGGAATATCAATAAGAGAATGGGGAATATCATTATGTAAAGAGAAATGAATCATGAGGAATATCATAATAAAAAGAACACTATTTATATCATGTAAAAGTGGCCACAACATTTAAATGAAACAATCATAAGGATATCACTATGGTTTTCCACCAAGGTGTCATAAAAGAAAATTATTAACATTGTTCACCAATGTATCATAAAACATATCATCTCTATAGATTGAATTATTTAACCAATACATTGAAGTGCTATCAGTGTGAACCCTTCATACGTATTAATTAATGTGAGAGACATAGATCTAAATAAAACATTTCATAAATAACCTACGGATAATAATGAGAGTTTTTCTTATCAAAATCATGTAATTTCAAAAGTGTTTAAATATATGATCATTAAATAATTTATATCCCACAAAAAGGATTTTTAGTTTCTTATGTGTAAATCCCCAAGTCAAATAAATTATCTCTACATCTAGGTAAAAACCCACGGAAAATAAAGTGGGTTGGGTATCCACACAATGAAAATAAATGAGAATTTATTAAGGTGAATAGATAAATTTTGAGAAGTAAATTAAATAGCATAACATGTATAAAATGTAGATTTAAAAAAAGTCCAAAATGAGAGGGGGCAAGGGTAAACCATTGATAAAACATAATTTGGATGTAATGGTATGAACAAAAGGGTACTAAAAAGAGTTACCATACCATTTAGAATACACATAAAAAAATAGGTTCTTGAATTGAAGATAAAGGAAGGATAATTCTCTTACCTTAAAGGGATACTCTTAAAACATGAGGATTAGGACCTTGGGGTAGGAGGAAACCTGAGGAGGACTCTATGGGAGGTAAAACCACCATAACGCCTTGGATTATGGATTAAGAGAGAATGGATATTTAGAAATGGGTGGGTATTTATATCAAAAGTGGGGGATTGTTTAGATAATTTCCAAATATAGGTCTTGAAAATATTGGCTGTGGAAAATTAAAAACCATCAGATTTCCCATGGGGTTTCCCATGGATTTGGACATTTGGGGCACATTCTATGTTATTTTATCCCACAATAATTGAGCATCATTTTTTATTATTTCTTTTTTCATGGTAAATTAATGTTTCAAAAAATAATGTTTTTAAAGGAAAAGTCTCCATTATTGACTTTAGAATGTAACTTATAGGTTTCAAAATTTATTAAAATGTATTGAAATTATTGGTCTTAATTAAATAAAAAAAATAGATCATGGGTTGTGTTTAATTAATTATTACATAATTCTGACATAATTATGAAGTAATTAAACATACCGAAAACCTCAAACTTTATTTTTACTATTCACTAAGAAATAAAGTATTTTAGAAAACTATCATAAATTCACCCTAACTTAATTACAATTTGATGATTTCAAAAATGATGTTTATTTTATCATAATAATTCTTTATACATGAAATTTTAATTTTTAAACATAAAAAACTTTATTTGTTGAAAAAATAGCTTATTGATATGTCAGTCAATTTTTTGACACTTTAAAATTTTTAAGGACATAATAAAATTATTTTCTCATTTATATTTAAAAAAGATAGTTTTAGACATAATATTTCATTAAAATAAATATTATTCATAATAACTTAGTTTATTATAAAAATTAATATCTTTCCTGAAGAGTATAATTTGTGTCTAAAAATCAATTTATCAATTTTCATCTCAAATAAATATACATTTTTTAAGAAATGATGTTATTTATAAAAGAAATTATGGAATAAAAATTTTATTTATACAATGGAAAAACACTTTAAGCAATTAAGGTATGGACATGTAATCACTTATTACAACAGTATATACCCTAATAGTATGGTTTGCGATGATGGTAGTTTTGTGGGGTGGATCGGCTAACATCGACTGAGTGATAATTTACACTAACTTGATCTTCTCTCATGTGATATTTTCATCTAACTTCACTTGTGGAAGCTCCTCTTGGTCTTGGCCAAGGTAAAACCCCAAAGATAATAACTCCCTCCAAAGTTTTGAAAAATAGGCTTCAAATGGCACAACTCAACTGGTTGAGTCCATTGATTATCCTTTCTGTATCAATTATACATTTTTCATTTCTACTTATAAACACTAATTAAAATAGAAAAATTATTAACAAAGGGTATAGTTCTCAATCGACAAATTTTCAGACAGTCGCATTTCCCTTTATTCTCTTTAAATATCTCTTCATTATTAATGAGTTATTGTTTTTTTAAATAATATAATATAATAAAATTTTACTTAGAAAACAAATATCATTTAATCTAATTAGTCTTGAGTATATGCTATAGGTTCTTGTTCTAATTTAAATACCATTGTGGCTCCATTATTTGGATTTGTGGCGATAGCTGCATTGTCTGGCTCATCCCTAGCTCATTTGATTCCCCCACAAAATCAACTAATTTTATCAGATCACCATGTTATTTTTTCTTCCCTAATAGAGATCAATGCTCCATCTGGTCCGTCTCTTAAGGAATGCTTCGTTGGGCAGCACCTTTGGTTTCCTCTCTCCTTTCCAAGACAAATTTTTTTATGGATCAGGTTAGTCTGGTCATAGTTGAGGGTTCCCCAGAGCTCTTCTTTATGGTTTATGCATTCTCTTATATGATTTCCTCGCACCAGTGGACTGTGGTGTCTTGTTTTAGACATAATCTACCTCTCCTACCGTGGTTTCAAGAGGTAGTGGGCTATTTTTGTTTGGCCTTCCCGGTGCGGATTTCATCGATCAATCGTAAATCCTTCTATATCATTCTCGCATCATGGGGGGACATTATTAGGGCTTTCTCCTATAGCTCTTGATTTACTGGCTAGTGGCCTTTTAACCTCTTCTGGTGGTCCCTCAATGTTCACTCTGAGAGAGACTCCCCAAAAGTGGTTGTGTGGTTTAATCTTTTAGGCCTTCCTCTACCTATTCACAACGACTCATTCATTCACAATATCAGGAATGCAGTGGGATCTTTTTTATGGGTCTGTGATAACACTTATTTTCTCTGTGATGATTATATGGATCTGATTTGCATCGAAGTGCATGTATTTGTACTCCTCGCAGATCACACCCTTATGCGTTTAGGTGATTTTCCCTTGTGCAAAAAAATCATTTCTTCTTCTAAAGCATGTTTTTGTTCAAGATATCACTTATAATTCTTAATATTCACAACTCCTCCTCATACTGTGAGCCAGAAGATAATGCCTCTCCACGAGCTCCTCTCGAGTTGTACTTCGACATCGCAGTAGTACCATAATAAGTCATAGGAGTCAAATGAGAGTCGATACCAATTATTACTAATTATTACTAATTATTATTAATTATAACTAATTATTACTAATTATTACTAATTATTACTATTTATTACTAATTATTAATATTTATTACTATTTATTACTATTTATTAATATTTATTACTATTTATTTCTATTTATTACTATTTATTTCTATTTATTACTATTCATTATTATTTATTACTATTTATTACTATTAATTTTGAATTATTAATATTTATTCCTAATTGTTACTATTTATTTCTAATTATTCTTAATTATTCCTAATTATTCCTAATTATTCCTAATTATTACTAATTATTACTAATTATTACTATTTATTACTATTTATTACTATTTATTACTATTTATTACTATTTATTACTATTTATTGCTATTTATTGCTAATTATTACTAATTTTTACTAATTTTTACTAATTATTACTAATTATTACTAATTATTACTAATTATTACTAATTATTACTTTTTATTACTATTTATTACTATTTATTACTATTTATTACTATTTATTACTAGTTATTACTATTTATTGTTATTTATTGCTATTTATTATTATTTATTACTATTTATTACAATTTATTACTATTTATTACTATTTATTACTATTTATTAATAATTATTACTAATTATTACTAATTGTAAATAGTTATTACTAATTATTACTATTTATTACTATTTATTCCTAATTATTACTATTTATTACTAATTGTTACTATTTATTACTATTTATTACTAATTCTTACTATTTATTACTATTTATTACTATTTATTACTATTTATTACTATTTATTAGTATTTATTACTAATTATTACTAATTATTACTATTTATTACTCTTTATTATTATTTACTATTAATTATTACTAATTATTACTATTTATTGCTATTTATTACTATTTATTACCATTTATTACTATTTATTACTCTTTATTACTATTTATTACTATTTATTTCTAATTATTACTATTTATTACTATTTATTACTATTTGTTACTAATTATTACTATTTATTACTAATTATTACAAATTATTACTATTTATTACTAATTGTAAATATTTATTACTAATTGTAAATATTTATTACTATTTTTTCCTAATTGTTACTATTTTTTCCTAATTATTTCTATTTTTCCCTAATTATTACTAATTAGAATTAGTTACTATTAATTACTGCAAAATATAGCTACTAATTACTAATTACTGCTAATTATTTATATTCATTACTAATTATCGTTAATAGTTATAAATTACTACTAATTACTAAGAATTAGTACTAATAATTTCAATTTATTATTACAAATAAATACTGATTACAAAACAATTTAAATCTAATTTAATTAAAACTAATCAACAATAATTAAAATTAATATAAAAAATGAAATAAATACTAAATTAAATAAAACATAAATACATTTAAACTTGATCTCTTATAATTGTAGATGGCTTCACAACTTTGTAAAAAAAACTAACTCAGAAAAAATTTCACACTAAAATTAGAGTTTAGAGAGACCGAGAAAGCAGGAATTAAGGGGAAGGAAAGAAAAAACAGATGGGGGTATATATAGGTTAGACTAGTTGCGATAGGACTATTTGCGACGGGACCCGTCGCAAATACCTTCAGCCGCATTAATTATTGTTAGCAGTTAAAAGGGAATTTGCGACGGGTCTCATCAAAAAAAGTGACCTGCCGACACACTTTTTGCAACAGGACAACATCCCGTCGCAAATAGTATTTACCGTTGCTGGGTATTTGCGACGAGATCCGTCGGAAATACCCTCTGGCGGACGCTCTATTTGCGACAGAGGAATTCCCCCGTTGTAAATAGTATTTACCGCCTGCCGGTATTTGCGACGGGACCCCAAGTCCCGTCGCAAATAACTAATTATTTGTGACAGGTTGATCCTCCCGTCGCAAATAACTCATCGCAAAAATCAGTTTTTCCCGTAGTGTTTATTACATAACTTTTCACTACATTGTACAAACACAGGATCTTTTAAAGAACACTGTTTATATCATGGAAAAGTGACCACAACATTTAAATGACACAATCATAAGCATATCACTATGGTTTTCCACCAAGGTGTTATAAAAGAAAATTATCAACGTTATTCTCCAATGTATCGTAAAATATATCATCTCTATAGATTGAATTCTTTAACCAATACATTAAAGTGTTATCAGGGTGAACCCTTTGTACGTATTAATTAATGTGAAAGACATAGATCATAATCAAATATTTCATAAATAACCTATGGAGAATAATGAATGGATTTCTTATCAAAATCATGTAATTTCAAAAGTATTTAAAGACATGATCATTACATCATTTATAGCCCACAAAAAGGATTTTCTATTTCTTATGTGTAAATCCTCGAGTCAAATAAATTATCTCCACATCTAGGTGAAAACCCACTGAAAAAAAACTGGGTTGGGTATCCACACAATGAAAATGAATGAGAATTTCCTAAGGATAAGTGATAAATTTTGAGAAGTAAATTCAGTAGCATAACATGTATAAAATGTAGATTTAAAAAGGGCCAAAATGAGAGGGGACAAGGGTATACCATTGATAAAACATAATTTGGATGTAAGGGTATGAACAAAAGGGTACTAAAAAGAGTTACCATGCCATTTAGAAGACATATACAAAAATAGGTTCTTGAATTGAAGAGAAAGGAAGGATAATTCTCTTACCTTAAAGAGTTACTCCTAAAACATGAGGATTAGGACCTTGGTGGTAAGAGGACACCTTGGGAGGACTCTATGGGAGGTAAAACCACCATAACGTCATGGAGGATGGATTGAGAGAGAATGGAAATTGAGAAATGGGTGGGTATTTATATCAAAAGTGAGGGATTTGTCTAATAATTTCCAAATACAGGTCTTGAAAATCTAGGTTGTGGAAAATTTAAAACCATCGGATTTCCCATGGGGTTTCCCATGGATTTGGACATTTGGGACACATTCTATGTTATTTTAACCCACAATAACTGAGCATCTGTAATGTCCCAGAATTTCTATATATTTTTTTTTATTTATATGGAATTATTTTGAGACCGTGAAATCTGACGGTGCGTGATTTCGAGGCCTGCAGTGCCCGAAATGATCTGTCGAAGTTTTGTTACACTTTAATTAGCACACGTAAGCTATTTTCCTAAAAAGGTAGGATAACTCTTAAACGGTTTCCCAGATCAGATTTCTGAGGGCATTATTGCATTCAAAATGATGAGTTTACCCTAGGTGCGACTTAAGTTTGGTCGGCGCAGGCCTCCTGTGTGAAAACCCAAAAATGGCATAATCATAAATAAAATAATAAAACAAATTATTTTATTTTTCAAATTCTTATAACTCACAAATGGTAGCTCGGATTGAAAATCTGAGACCACCACTAAACTCATGAGAGCATGCTTTATTTAAGCAGATAATAACTTTGGTCGGCGCGGGCCACCAGTGAAAGTTAGTTTTTGGTCGTAAATAAAATAATTAAGTGACAATTATTTTATTGTAAAATCCATAACTTTTAAATGGTAACTCGGATTGGAAATCCGAGAGTACCGTTGGGTTCGTTGGGGCATGTTTCACTTGGGCAGAGCCTAACCTTGATCAGCGCGGGTCGAGGGTAACTGTTAATAATTTTCCGAACTTTTTTTGGGTACATTTAGTAAACACGCAAGCGACGTTTTGTAACTTTTGAACCGGTGCTCGGAATTGAAATCCAAGGACATCGTTGAACTCGCAACGCCGGTATTCACTTAAAGAGATTTTCACCTTGAAGATAGTTGGTCGAGGGTGGAAGTTAGTTTTGTGTTTTTTTGTGGGAATAAAAATAAAATAAACTTTTATTTTTATCCTCCCAACTGAATGTTAATGAGGTGGGGACCACCTAAACTAAAACCCCTTTTTGTGAATTCATGGTGGTGGGGACCACCCGAACCCCTCTTAAATGTGTAGAAGTCCCTTGGAATCCTCCCAATTAATTGTGTCAATGTAAATTAATTGGATTGACCTCCGATGGAGGAACCATGGTTTTATACGTGGAGCCAACACCAGATGGTATCGAAAACAGATTGGAAGATGAGGTGGAAGCGGGGAATGGGGGAAGTCTGGAGGTAGTCTTACATTCTGAGGGGGACAAGCTTGAAGAACCTCTCAAGATCAATGCCTCACTGGAGGTTACCCGCAAAATGTATGAGCGGATGCTAAGTGTTGAGACTAATGAAGAACAAGGTGAGTGGATCACCAAACAGGACCTCATCCTGGCGTGGGACTTCAACGATAGGAAGATCAACGTGGAAGAATTTATCCAAACCTGGGAGAAGATGGTAGATTATTTAGAAGATCTTCTTAGGAATGATCCAAATACTCAGGTAACAACTCTAAATTGAAAGCTTTATAGGGTGGTAGACTCAAACATCCTTAGTCTTGTTTTTTATAACTTTGTGGACTCATTTTGCGGATAACCCCTTGGCTATGGACTTTGTGCGGGTTTCCCACTTTTTCCTTAAAAGTGTTTTGAAATAAAAAATTTAATTTTCAGGAAGTAACAGCATCGTTGGAATTTAGGAAGGTTCCTAATAAATGAACCATCATAAATTCCACGATCATTACTTACCTCCCCCCTCTCCTATTTATATGGAGCTTGGGGGGAGGATTTGGGATGGCTTCACCAAGTGATGAAGAACTGGTAAAGTGTCGTGACACCCAACACTTGGAGAAACATTACACTTCTCCAACGAAAAACACCTCCCAACGAAGAACTTCTTCAACGAAGAATGCACTCCAGAATTGAGGAATGAGGACGACGTTCGAACCGACTTCAGAAGCGTGATTGTGGAAGCGATGATCGTTGGAATCCTCTTCACCTTCATCGTTTCCATCTCACGACCTCCGTCAACAAACCTTCAAGGTATGGGTGTGTTTTAAATTGATCAATGTTAATTTTTTTCCCTCACCTTGAATCATCCCCCTTGAGATGCTTGCTACCGCTCTAACGTGGAGGGTGCATGCCAAATAAACATGGCCCGACCCCTCCTCCGTTCTTCATGAATGGTGTGTTCTTCGCGATGGAAGAAGACAGCTTTGTGCCACGGCGACGAACGAAGAGCGGCCGACTGAACTGGTCGTTGGTGAAGGTGCGGCGCGTGACCGTGACGTGCGGAGAGGACGGTTGGACATCCGGCCAGCCGTGCCGGACCGCCGCACTGCAGCCGCCCCGCCCAACTTCGGCTACCCCTCCGGACCGTAGCCTCTACGGCCCCCACAGCCTCCGTCGCCCCGCGGCCTTCGCCGCTCCACGGCCGCCACGGCCTCCACCGCTCCACGGTCGTTGCGGCCCCCATGGCCCCCACGGCCTCTGCCTTTCCACGTCCCCCATGGCCTCTACCGTGTCATGGACCCCATGGCCTCCGCCTCCCCGAGGCCCCGCCCCGCCCGCGGCCTTCACTGCCCCACGGCCTCCGCGGCCCCGCGACTCCCGCGGTCTCCGCGGCCGCCCCACCGCCCTATGGGCCGCTTCCCAAGCTAGGACGCCCAGCAGGCATGACCGCCCAACGCATGTCGGGCCATACCTAGTGGGTCGGGCCCGGTCGACCCGAACCGGGTCGACCTAGGCCGGGTCTCACCGGACCCGGACCAGTTTCGACCCTATACTCTATTTTGGCCATAACTTTGGTACCGGGCGTCCGTTTGACGAACCGTCTGCAGTGCCAAAAAACTTGGAGAGAGAAGTTCCTTTCGGTATACCCCAATAAAGGTTCTGATAAAGTTGGGGTACGGTCGGGTTGGATCGAGCACGAATCCAACCGGGCCCTCGGGACTAAAAGGCTAATAACTTACAGACCGGGCGTCCGTTTGACGCACCGTCTGTTGCGTTGTGACCCCTATGACATGGAGGTATTTTTAGATACTTATTCGTGAGACTTCTTGGTAGTTGTAGTATCAACTAGTGGCTTGTGGAGAGGACCCTCCTGGAGACAACCGAGCTTAGTGCGGTAATATTGTAGCTGGTTGTGATGACGTACCGACGATGTACTAGGATCCTATGTGGGTATGACGATGTATTGACGATGTACTAGGATCCTGTGTGGGTCTGATGATGTACGAATGATGTACTAGGATCCTATGTGGGTATAACGACGTACCAATGATGTACTAGGATATTGTGTGGGTCTGATGATGTACTGACGATGTACTAGGATCATGTGTGGGTTTGACGACATACAAAAGATGTAATAGGATCTTGTGTGGGTATGACGATGTACCGACGATGTACTAGGATCCTGTGTGGGTTTGACGACATACTGGAGATGTACTAGGATCATGTGTGGGTCTAACAACGTACTGGAGATGTACTAGGATCCTGTGTGGGTTTAACAACGTAGTGAAGATGTACTAGGATCCTGTGTGGGTCTAAGGACGTACTGCATATGTACTAGGATCCTGTGTGGGTCTAACGACGTACTAGAGATGTACTAGGATCCTGTGTGGGTCTGACGACGTACTGGAGATGTACTAGGATTCTATGTGGGTCTGACGACATACTGGAGATGTACTAGGATCCTCTGTGGGTCTGATGACGTACTGGAGATGTACTAGGATCTTGTGTGGGTCTGAAGACATATTGAAGATGTACTAGGATCCTGTGTGGGTCTGACGACGTACTGACGATGTACTAGGATCCTGTGTGGGTCTGATGATGTACTGCGATCCTTCATGGGTCTGCCTCTTAATAGAGTAAGATGAATTAGTAGTTACATTTAATCATCTCTACTACTGTACTTAAGTTATACCTGGTGTGAGCTGAGTTTGTACCTGTGTGGTTCTTTCCTTTGTGGTAATACCTTGGTGGTGTTCTTCTGTGTGACGTACCTATGTGGTACTTACCTTCGTGGTATTCATTCTTTTTTGGAACAGTTGAACTTGGGCTTTTGAGTTGAACTCTGTGTTTCTTCATGATTGAGATGGGTATACTTGATAACTTAGGTATATGTATGGGCATATACCTAAGTAGGGTTGTCAGTTGATTTTCATTCTATGTGGTTTATCCTTTGTGGATTTTGTGAGACCTTGAGGGTCTCAGGATCCCTACTTAGTATCGTTATACTCACCCCTGCACGGGCTATGCCAGCACCTTGTTGTGTTTGGTGCAGATGACAGACAACGCTGACTGAGGATGAGAGTACCAGGACTAGAGGTAGCTCAGAGGTGGACTTAGACGAGGCGTACCGTAGATATGACTTGATCGAGAGATATACCTACCCTTTAGGTTGGATCCTTGGTGGGTGTTCACAGGAGCTATTCAGTTTACTCGTACCTCCCAGTTTTACTTTTACTTTTCAGTTTTCTTGTACTTTACAGTTAGGATTGTATTATGGCCCCTTTTCCTTTCAGTACACACTCCTTTTATTATACAGTTCACTTGTGTTTGTATATTGTTGTGTGCTTGGTTGTATGTGTTTACAGGTTATAAAGGCAATGTCTTCCCGGTTTTAGGGAATATGCCTTTCGGTGCTAGTCGCCAACCCCTAGCCTATGGAAGGCGGGCTTGGGGTAGTCACGGCATGGGCCCCAAGGGACGGGTCATAACAAATTGGTATCAGAAGATTCGGTTCTACCATAAAACATTAGACTCTGATATTTTTAATGGAAATAGTGTTAAGTATAGTGAGTGTGGTTATTAGTTTAGGGAATTCAGTGTTGGTGCAGCGGCCAACGTATCCATACACCAGGACCCTGACTTCTGATTTCTGACTCAATACATGAAAACACTGATTGTGTGTGTGTTTTGAAAAGTTTTCTTGTGTTTTCATGAGTCATCTCACCAGGTATAACTTAATGACTATGGTGCACCTATTCCTTATCAGGATGCCACTGCGTAGACAACCAGCTAGGATTCCTGAGAGAGTACACGATGATGGCCCACCGAGCGACGAGGCTCCAGTGCAAGGCCCTCTTACTATGATGGCACCTTCAGGTGGTGTACCAGCAACACCACCACCCATTGGGTAGCAGTTACCACTAGCCGCACTGGCGGGAGGTGCACCCCGACTGAGCGCATTGCACGAGTTCCAGTAGCAGAGGTCTCCGAGGTTTTGAGTCGAGACAGATTCCCACGCAGCTGAGGGCTGGCTGGAGGCAGTTTCTAGAGTTTTTCTCCTATTTGAGACACCAGTAGAGAAGATTGTGATCTTAGCTACTAGTCTTTTCTAGTGAGTGACCATGAGAATGGTCTGCATAGTGATGAGGCTTCAGTACGTGGACCATTGCCCGAGATGGTACCTTCGAGTAGTGTGCCTGCTATATCACTACCTGTTGGTCAGAAACTACAACTGATGGTACCGGTAGAGGACACATGTAGGCTTAGTGCCTTAAACATGTTTCAACATCAGATACCCCTCAAGTTCCATGGCGAGCCCGACCCATAGGCGGTTGAGGACTGGCTTGAGGAGGTGGCTGAGTATTCATTAAGGTTTGCCGACCATATCAGGTACTCGATGAATATAGTATGACCAGTGATTCAGGGCTCAGACCGCCGAGTGAGGTGTGTTTAGGGACATATGATCCATCACTATTCCTCTATGCATTCCTACTTATGTTAGGGTGCTAGAGAGAACCTTTGTGGTTGAATGTTCTTTGGCTGAGCAGATGCAGCCAGTGAATGTTAGTAGTGGGAAAGCAGAAAACTGATGTCAGTCTTGGAGACTTGGGTATGTAAAATGTTTCGAGAAGAGGAAGTGTTAAGGATAGATGAATCTTCAGGACTGCAGATATGGAAGTAGAGCTAGGAGATCAGCATGAGATGGTGTACATTTGGACATGTTACAACCACCACCCCTATGTGGTTCCCACCAGGTTCAGGGAGCTGGAGGACAGGGGAAGGGAGTAGCTGCATGCAGTCAAGGAGTGTGACCTAAGGGATCTAGGAATGATTCGAGGTGCGGTTTATGTTTACTAATAGCTACCATATCAATATACATAGGCACCAATCATTCCTTCCTTCTACAAATCTTGTCCAAGACTTAGAGTTTCCGGTTAAACCATTGACTTGACCCTCGCATCTGGAGATGCCTTTGGGAGGAGACTCAATAATCACACTTACACCGATGGTGTGATCTGACCCTTGAGGCAAGATTTTCAGTTGGAACCACTTGGTGGAATCATCAAGGCCTTACGACGTTAGTTTGGGTATGGACTGGACATCTACAGTTCATACTCAGATTGATTGTATTAGGCAAAAAGGTTGTGGTTTCTGTACAACATTGGAATGGGGTTTTTCTTGGTCGGTGAAAACAGAAACCCGGGTAGCACAGGATAAACTCATGCATAGGAGGGTGTAGCCAATCACTCTTGAGTTAGCCAGACTTACCCTCGTGGCAGCAGGAGATTTGAGTTTTTAGTTCCAAACAGGAGTGGCAGAGCATGGGGACATCTTTTCAAAATGTGTTTCCAAGATTACCCCCCCCCCCCACCCCGTAGGGAGAGGGACTTCTGTTTTGGCTGGGTACTACCGGAGTTTTGGACCAGACTTCTCCAGGGTAGCGACACCCTTATCAGCTTTGACGAAGAAGGAGGAGCCTTTCTTGTGGACAAAGAAGTGTCAGCAGAGCTTTCAGAAGTTGAGACAGTGACGATGGCTAGAGTTCATCCAAGACTATGAATTTGAGATAATCTTTACTCCTAGGAAGGGGAACGTGATAGCAGATGCACTCAGCATGAGGTTTGGTTAGCAGCTGTTTAGTGAGCCGTCAGAGCAGCTAGCCGCGCTGCAGATATCCTTCGTGGATAGAGATGAAGGTTCTTACCTCCAGTCTATGACTTTCACTCCCCCACTCCTTTAGCAAGTTGGAGAGGCGCAACTTGGGGGCATTGATTGTGAGGCTTGACGTGCTCAAATATCCACAGGATAGACACCTGATGGATTTTCTGAAGGTGGGGAGCACGACATCCTCTTCAGAGGATGTACCATGGTACCAGTGGCGCTTCAGGAGGAGGTGTTGAGGGAGTTCCATATGTCCCCTATGGCGGTACATCCTAGTGTGATGAAGATGTACCAGGACCTCCGGCGCTAGTACTGGTGGCCAGGGATGAAGAAAGTAGTGGAAGAATTTGTATCATGATGTCTCACTTGTCATCAAGTGAAGACAACATAGAGTTGGCAGAAGTCTTATACCGAAAGGATACAGAGACCCTTGGAGTTCCAGGAGGGGAACCACGTATTCTTGTGAGTCTCTCCTCGATGGGGACTAAAGGGATTTGGCTGAGGCGGCAAGTTATCACTGAGGTTTTTTTGTCCTTTTCTAATACTTCGAAGGATAAGCGAGGTAGCATACCTCTTGGCTCTTCCACCGCAGTTGGAGAGGGTACACAACTTCTTCCACGTATCTCAGTTGAGGAGATACGTGCATGAACCATCTCACATTATCAACCACAGCGATCTGGACTTTGATGATGGGGTGACGTTTACAGAAGTTCCAGTAGAGATTGAGCATCTACAAGAGCAGGTCCTTCGTGAGCGGTCGATACCTCTGGTGCGCATACGCTGGCAGCACGAGAACCTCCAGGAGAGCACATGGGAGCATGAGGCTCAGATTCGTGTTCAGTACCCTCTTTTGGTTGTTTTGACTTTATTTTGGCTTTTGAGGATGTAAATACCTAAGATGGGGAGAATGTAATGTCCTGGAATTTCTGTATATTTTTTTTAATTATATTAAATTATTTTGAGACCGCGAAATCTGATAGTGCATGATTCCAAGGCCTGGAGTGCCCGGAATGATCCATCGAAATTTTGTTACGCTTTAATTAGCACGCGTAAACAGTTTTCCTAAAAAAGTGGGATAACTCTTAAACGGTTTCCTAGATCAGAAATTTGAGGGCACCGTTGCGTTCGGAATGGCGAGTTTACCCTAGGTGCAACTTAAGTTTGGTCAGTGCGGGCCTCCTGTGAGAAAACCCAAAAATGACATAATCATAAATAAAATAATTAAATAAATTATTTTATTTTTCAAATGATTAAAAATCACAAATGGTAGCTCGGATTGAAAATCTGAGACCACCGCTGAACTCATAAGGGCATACTTTATTTAAGCAGATACTAACTTTGGCCGGCACGAGCCACCACTGAAAGTTAGTTTTTGGTTGTAAATAAAATAATTAATTGACAATTATATTATTGTAAAAACGAAAACTTTTAAACGGTAACTCGGATTCTAAATCTGAGAGTACCGTTGGGTTTGTTGGGGCGTGTTTCACTTAGGCAAAGCCTAACCCCGACCAGCGCGGGTCGAGGGTAACTATTAATAATTTTCCGAACTTTTTTTCTGGTACATTCAGTAAACGCACAAGCGGCATTTTGTAACTTTTGAACCGATGCTCAGAATTGAAATTCAAGGACACCGTTGAACTCGCAGCGCCGGTATTCGCTTAAAGAGACTTTCACCTTGACGACAGTTGGTCGAAGGTGAAAGTTAGTTTTGTGCTTTTTCATGGGAATAAAAATAAAATAAACTTTTATTTTTATCCTCCCAACTGAATGTTAAAGAGGTGGGGACCACCTAAACTAAAACCCCCTTTTGTGAATTCATGGTGGTGGGGACCACCTGAACCCCTCTTAAATGTGGGGAAGTCCATTGGAATCCTCCCAATTAATTGGATCAATGTAAATTAATTGGCTTGACCATTTTTAAATACTAAGTAACAACGTTGTTGGAATTTAGGAAGGTTCCTAATAAATGAACCATCATAAATTCCACGATCGTTACTTACCTTTCCCCTTCCTATTTATATGGAGCTTGGGAGGAGGATTTGGGACGGTTTCACCAAGCGACGAAACACTGGTAAAGTGTCGTGACACCCAACACTTAGAGAAACATTACGTTTCTCCAATGAAGAACACCTCCCAACGAAGAACTTCTTCAACGAAGAACGCACTCCAGAATTGAGGAACAAGGACGACGTTCGAACCGACTTCTGAAGCGTGATTGCGGAAGATATGATCGTTGACATCCTCTTCACCTTCGCCATTTCCATCTCACGACCTCCGTCAACAAACCTTCAAAGTAGGGGTGTGTTTTAAATTGATCAATGTTAATTTTTTCCCCTCACATTAAATCATCCCCCTTGAGCAGCTTGCTACCGCTCTAACACGGATGGTGCAGGCCAAACAAACATGGTCAGACCCCTCCACCGTCCTTCATGAATGGTGTGTTCTTCGCGATAGAAGAAGGCGACTTTGTGCCACGACGACGAACGAAGAGCTATCGGCCGAACCAGATGCCGGCGTCGGGGCGTCGCTCGACTGCGCCGCGCGGAGAGGACAGCTGGCCATCCGGCCAGACACGGCGGACCGCCGCACCGTGGCCGCCCCGCTGCCCCACGCCTTCCCCGCCAGACCGCGACTTCCGCGCCGCCCCGCGGCCTCCGCCGCCCCATGGCCCCCACGGCCTTCGCCGCTCTGCGGCCCCCGCGACCTCCGCACCCCCCGCGACCTCTACGGTCGCCCCGCCGCCCCGCGGGCCACTGCCCATGTCGGGCTGCCAAGTCGAGCCGCCCAGCGGGCTGAACCCAGCGGTCGGGCCAGGTCGGGCCGGACTGGACCTGGACCAGTTTCGACCCTATACTCTCTTTTGGTCATAACTTTGGCACCAGACGTCCGTTTGACGAACCGTCTGCGGCGCCAGAAACCTTGGAGTGAGACGTTCCTTTTAGTATACCCCACTAGAGATTCTGATAAAGTTGGGGTACGGTCGGATTGGATCGAGCACGAATCCAACCAGGCCCTCTGGACTAAAAGGCTAATAACTTACAGACGGGGCGTCTGTTTGACGTACCGTCTGTTTGACGCATCGTCTGTTGCGTTGAGACCCCTGTGACGTGGCGGTCCTTTGAGATACTTCTCCGTGAGACTTCATGGTGGTTGGAGTATCGACCAATGGCTTGTGGAGGGGACCCTCCCGGAGACAAGCGAGCTTAGTACGGGAACCCTGTAGCTGGCTGTAACGACATACCGACGATGTACTAGGATCCTGTGACGATGTACTGACAATGTACTAGGATCCTGTGTGGGTCTGACGATGTACCACGATCCTTCGTGGGTCTGCCTCTTAATAGAGTAAGATGGATTAGTAGTTATATCTAATCATATCTACTACTGTACTTAAGTTATACCTAGTGTGAGCTGAGTATGTACTTGTGTGGTACTTTCCTTTGTGGTAATACCTTTGTAGTATTCTTCTGTGTGGCGTATCTCTGTGGTACTTACCTTCGTGGTATTCCTTTCTTTGTGGAACAATTGAGCTTGGGTTTTGAGTTGGACTATGTGTTTCCTCATGATTGAGATGAGCATACTTGATAACTTAGGTATATGTATGGACATATACCTAAGTAGGGTTGTCAATTGATTTTCATGCTATGGGGTTTATCCTTTGTGGATTTTGTGAGACCTTGAGGGTCTCGGGGTCCCTACTGAGTATCGTTATACTCACCCCTGCAAGGGCTATGTTCGCACTTTGTTGTGTTTGGTGCAGACAACGGACATCGCTGACTGAGGATGAGAGTACAAAGACTGGAGGTAGCTCGAAGGTGGACCTAGACGAGGTGTACCGCAGAGACGACTTGATCGAGTGCTGTACCTACCCTTCAGGTAGGATCTTTGGCGGGTGTTCACAGGAGCTATTCAGTTTACTCGTACCTCCCAATTTTACTTGTACTTTTCAGTTTTCTTATACTTTACAGTTAGGCTTGTATTCTGGCATCTTTTCCTTTCAGTACACACTCCTTTTACTATACAAATCACTTGTGTTTGTATCTTGTTGTGTGTTTGGTTGTGTGTGTTTACAGGTTATAAAGGCAATGTCTTCCCAGTTTTAGGGAATACGCATTTCGGTGCTAGTCGCCAACCCCTGACCTATGGAAGGTGTGTTTGGGGTAGTCATGACACAGGCCCCGGGGGACTGGTCGCAATAACATCATTTTTTATTATTTCTTTTTTGCATGGTAAACTAATGTTTCAAAAAATAATGGTTTTAAAGGAAAAGTTTCCATTATTGACTTTAGAATGTAACTTATAGGTTTCGAAATTTATTAAAATATATTAAAATTAATGATCTTAATAAAATAAAATAAAAAATTAGATCGTGGGTTGTGGTTAATTAATTATTACATAATTCTGACATAATTATGAAGTAATTAAACATTCGAAAACCTCAAACTGTATTTTTACTATTCACGGAGAAATAAAGTATTTTAGAAAACTATCAGAAATTCACCCTAACTTAATTTCAATGTGATGATTTCAAAAATGATGTTTATTTTATCATAATAATTCTATATACATGAAATTTTAATTTTTAAATATAAAAAACTTTATTTGTTAAAAAAATAGCAGGTTGACAAGTCATAGTCAAATTTTTGACACTTAAAATTTTTTTAAGGACATAATAAAATTATTTTCTCATTTATATTTAAAAAAGATTGTTTTTAAAATAATATTTCATTAAAATAAATATTATTCATAATAACTTAGTTTATTATAAAGATTAATATATTTTCTAAAGAGTATAATTTGTGTCTAAAAAATCAATTTATCAAATTTCATCTCAAATAAACGTACATTTTTTAAGAAAAACTATTCTTTAAAAAAGAAATTATGGAATTAAAATTTTATTTATACAATGGAAATCACCTAAGGTATGGACATGGAACCACTTATTACAACAGTATATACCCTAATAGTAAGGTGTGCAATGATGGTAGTTTCGTGGGGTGGATCGGCTAACATCGACCGAGTGATAATTTACAATAACTTGATCTTCTCTCATAGGTGATTTTTGTCTTATTTCACTTGCGGAACCTCCTCTTGGGCTTGGCCAAGGTAAAACCCCAAAGACATAACTCCCTCCAAAGTTTTGAAAAAAAGGCTTTGAATGGCACGACTCACCTGGTTGTGACCACTGATTATCCTTTCTGTATCAATTATACATTTTTCATTTCTACTTATAAACACTAATTAAAATAGAAAAATTATTAACAAAGGGTATAGTTTTCAACCGACAAATTTTCAGATCACATTTCCCATTATACTCCTAAAATATCTCTTCATTATTAATGAGTTATTGTTTTTTTTAATAATATAATATAACAAACATTTACTCAGAAAACAAATATCATTTAATCTGATTGGTCTCGAGTACTATATGTGCCTAGCTTATTAGCTTGGATCTGTGGCGACAGCTGCATCGTCTGGTTCGGTCCTAGCTCATTTGATTCCCCCACAAAATCAACTGATTTGCTCAGATGACCATGCCGCTTTGTCTTCCCGAACAGAGATCAACGCTCCGGCTGGTCCGTCTCTTACGGAATGCTTCGTTGGGCGGCACCTTCGGTTTCCTCTCCTTTCCATGCCGGCATTTCCTATGGATCAGGTTAGTCTGGTCATAGTTGAGGGTTCCCCATAGCTCTTCTTCATGGTTGATGCATTCTCTTCTATGACTTCCTTGCACCAGTGGACCGTGGTGTCTTGTTTCGGACAGGATCGGCCTCTGCTACCATGGTTTCAGGAGGTAGTGGGCTATTTGTGTTTGGCCTTCCCGACGCGGATTTCATCGCTCGATCGTAAATCCTTCTATATCATTCTTGCATCGCGGGAGGACATTATTAGGGCTTTCTCCCATAGCTCTTGATCTACTGGCTAGTGGCCTTTTAACCTCTTCTGGTAGTCCCTCAATGTTCACTCTGGGAGAGACTCCCCAAAAGTTGCTGTGTGGTTAAATCTTCGGGGCCTTCCTCTACCTATTCACAACGACTCATTCATTCACAATATCAGGAATGCGTCGGGCACTTTTTTATGGGTCTATGACAACACTTATTTTCTTCCTGATGATTACATGGATCAGATTTGCGTCGAAGTGGATGTATTTGTGCCTCTCGCAGACCACACCCTAATGCGTTCAGGTGATTTCCCCGTGTGGAAAAAAATTATTCCTTCTTCTAAAGCATGTTTTTGTTCGAGATATCACCTACAATTCAATTCTACCGCTTCTGGTTGGAAGAGCATGTATGTTCCTCAGTCTCATTCTCATGGTTCCTTATCGGCTATCATGTCCTCTACTTCGGCCCCCCTTCGGGATATCCCTTCGCCTACTGAGTTTCCCAATACTGTACTCACAGAGCATTCTGAGATCCATCTCCATCCTACCTTTGTGATCCCCCAATATTTATGTATCCATCATCCTAGGTCACCCAAATGTGCTGCTCCCAGTACCCAAGAGTCTTCGGAGCGTGCATGAGTGCTTTATCGTCCACCAAACTCCCTGGTAGGTGGTCCATCCTATAATCTTGAATTTCCTGGAAATGATCCTAAGCTGACCCCTCATGTCTCCCACCCAAAAACTTCTGGGCATTCTTATGTTCCTCCACTCCACCTTTGTAACTATTCCTCTGATTTATGTACTTCTATTCTAAGTACAGATGAACCAGAAGTATTGGTATCAGATATGATTATGCCTCCATATCCTCCTAGCGGCGTCCAAACCAGATACCAAAAGAAATCATCTCTAACCTCGTTGGTAGCAAATCAAATAAGAATCCTCATTGGGGTGTTTCAAAGCCATAAAAACAGCTTCACAAATATTTCCTTCTTACTATGGAATTATCATGGCCTCGACATGTAAGCTAAAACTGAAGTCATTCACAATGAGAACTGCAACTCCAACTCCTCCACGGTCACAAAACTCCAACCTAAACAACAGTCTTCCAAGATTGCATTCTTTTTCAAACAGAATAGGGTTTCGTGATTATTTTCATACTGATCCTCAAAATCAGCCTATCTGGTTGTTCTAGAAATACGGCATCCAAGTTGAGATGATAGAGGCTAAGGATCAGTTTATTACCACGAAGATCACCACGGGCATGCACTTTCTTTTCTACATCTTCATTTATGCAAAATGTGATACCTAAGAAAGAGAGGCTTTGTTGCATGACATGGGGCTCTTCAATCTGTAGAATTCTCCGTGGTTTTTAGTTGGGGACTTCAAGAAAAAAGGTCGCGGCTCCTCACACAAATCTAGTCAAGACATCATTTCAATTTTATTTCCAACTTGGCTCACAGACCTGGGCCTTACAGGTGACTGTTTCACTTTGTGTGAAAACTATAAGGGATTGGACCGCACTTGGTGTCATTTAGACTGATGTATTGGGAACATTAATTCCATTTCTTCTTATCCAGATTACATGGATACACATCCGGTCAAAGCTCTCTCCGATCACTCCCCCATTTTTGTGGCATTGTTATCCCGAACTGATATAGGGGGACTCTTCGTTTTCTCTCAACAGTTGAACTATACCCTAGATTACCGTCAGATTGTTAGATCATCATGGATCAAACCAGTGCATCGATTTGTTTGGATGACCCATTATAACAACCTTCGACACCATAAAAGTGACCTTCAAGCCTGGGCTAACATCTTACCCCCACATTTCCATGCTTTGGACACAATCAAAACTGATATTGAGAGGTTGGAATCCATGCCAGAGGAAGGTTGGAATGAGGTGATTTTCGATCCTCTATCTCACAGGAAGAATACCCTAGCCAAACATTTCCTTGAAAAGGAACGACTGGTGCATGATTGATCTCAGATCAAGTAGTTGAAGGAAGGTGATCACAATATGTTGTTATTCTACGCGTGCGTGAAGGAAAGGAAGCGGTTCATCTGGCCGAACATTTTTAGGAGGATGGCACGTACACAGATGTAAGAGATGTGGTGAGGAATATGGCTAACCTTCATTTTAATTCTCTTCTTGGTGGTATGAATCAACATATGGAAGGTGGCTACCCCATGGGAAGTGATGAGTTTTTCGATGTCATTTCATGCAAGGTGTCGACCGACGATGATCTATGTTTTGAGTTGATACCATATGAGTAAGAGATATATGAAGCAGTTCAGGGTCTCAACCTGGGCAGTGCGGTTGGACTCAATAGATTCCCTGGGTTTTTCTAAAGGGCATCATGGGACATTGTCACGGGCGATCTGGAAAGTGCATTGCAGTACGTCATCAGTTATGGATATCATCCCCTAGTGGAGAGGGAAACTACACTGGTGCTCCTTCCTAAAATAAAGGATATGTCCTCTCTTCAAAACTACCATCCCATAAGCATGTGCAACTTCCCGTACAAAGTGCTGGATATCATCATTAATAGGAGAATTTCTCCATTTCATTCTTGCTGGACCTCAGATGAGCAACACGACTTCATCAAAGGAAGAACAATCTAGGGCGCCATCAGAATAACACAATAGATGATTAGGGACATCAACCACAAGGCTGTTGGGTCCAATGTGGTTCTCAAGATCGATATGGATAAGTCTTATAATAAAATGGAATGGAGCTTCGTGCTTAAGGTCCTTGCAGGCATGTGGTTTTCTTCCTTGGCCTCTGATCTCCTTTATAGGTTCTATAGTTCAACATGGCTCACCATATCCATCTTCGGAATGAGAAACAGTTTCATTAAAGCGGTGGAGGGTATCAAGCAAGGAGACCCTCTCACTCCTAGTTTATTCATTATCATGCATGATTCCCTCAGTCAGCTCTTCAACAAGAGGATCTCAGTTGGAATCATCCTACCTTATCTCTATGGGAATCCCTTTGGGGGCATCTCCCACCTAATGTACATAGACGATACTATAATTTTTCTCAATGGCAGTCCAAGATCAATTTTTGGCATTAAGAAGACACTGGAGGATTAATGCAATTAGAGTGACCAACTTGTCAATAGAATGAAGAGTAGCATGTTTATTTCTATGGGGTGTTATGATAGAAGGGCTTATAGTATCATAAGGTGCCCATGCATTTATCGATGGAGCTTCCCGATGTGCTATCTTAGTATACTCCCCTATCCCCGAACAAGATCCACACCAATCATTTTAATAGAGTGGTATACAAGATCTCCAGACGGATCCTCATATAGAAAAATTGCTATATATCCTTTAGTGGTTGCATAACACTGGTGATTAGTATGCTCACATTGATTCCCATGCATATTTTATTTGATATTTTGGCTCCAAAAGTGGTCATTATTGGTATTGAAATCATCTTGGCCTCTTTTATTTGGGATGTCAACATGGAGTGGAAACACTACTAGGCGTTCTGGTCCTGGTTAGCATGATTGATGTAGGGAGGAGGTATTAACATCTGGGGTGTAATGGATGTGGTTAATGGTTGCATGCAAGGCTCGCATGGGAAGTCATGGAAGGTTGGACATTGTGAGGAAGACTAATTTCCCAAAAATATGGGAAGCACAATGACAGTCCAAGAAGGATTTCCTCACCCTTATGGCATGCAATTCACCCGAATTTCTTGTCTCTTCAATGTCATTCAAGTTGGATCGTTGGCAGAGGGGATATAAACTTTTGTCACCAGAACCAGGCAGGCTCCATTCTTGGCTTTACCGAATTCCTAGTTCCAGACATGACATTCAGGCGTGTGAAGGAGTTCCTGAACTTCACCCATGCTATCTTGAATGAGGTACAACACATGCTTCTTGATCTCATAGATTCAAACCCTGAAAAATGTTTTTTTTTCAGGCTCTACGTTGGGAATTTTTTCTGAGAAGGACTATCGCCAGCTGCACAGGACGCAAACCAAGCTAAATAGGTGGGGTAATACGCTTTGGTGTGAGGAAATCCCAGAGAAACTTAACTTCTTGATTCGGTTCATTTGCAATAAAGCTTTACCAATCAATGATCATGTCAAGTGGATTAGTATCAACCTTGAATCCAACTGCTCATTTTGTGATTTTCCTTATGAGGTGCATCCTACTCACTTATTTTTTGATTGTGATTGGGCCCGTGCGGTGTGGTTTAAGTTTTGGGGGTTCACGAGTTTGAATTGATAGGTTCTTCTAGGTGTAGTGTTCCTCAACTTATGGTTTCAAGTTGAGGATAGTAATGGTATAGAGAAGAAGGTGAGGGTAGTTATCCTTGCTATGGGGTGTTGGTGCCTATAGCAATCCACAAATAAAGATTGGTATGAAGTCATTTCATATTCAAGGTTGGCCCTTATATCAAGAATTAGTAGCATGCTGATCGATATTTTTAAACTCATCAAATACGGGAGTGAAGTCCCTTCATTCTGATTCCTCTCGAATACTAGTTCCCCACTCTTGGCTTCTTCCAACTCCCAAGGACAATGGATTTCTTGGCAACTGCATATCCATGGGTACAAACTGAATACAGATGGGGTCATGCATTATGGGGATCATGCGAGGTGGAAACATAGTTTGTGATACTATGGGGGCTATCATTTTGGCTTTCAGAGCATTATTTGGAAATTGAGACTCCCTCAAGGCAGAAGCAAAGTTGACTCTTACGAGTCATGACCTATGTAGTAAAAACAATATCAACTTGGTTTCGTTTGAGACTCACTCTAATATCCTTTTTAACTCCATACATGGCATTAGTGATACTATGTGGACTATCTCCTATTATATTCATAAGAGCAGAAGGTTCATTATCAATCGCATGGAGACCCTTTATACTTGGTGTAAGTATAATAAATCCGCAAACTAACTGGCATCTAAGGCCCCCCTTGGTGTGGAAATTAAATTCTTCTCTAGTTTGGGATCTTTACCCTTAGATGGGATGGACATTGTTCATGTTGATGATCTTGGTCTTCATTATTTTAGCCCCCCATAGTTCACTATCTAGTTGGTACCCCAACTTTTGGATTATATATATATATATAATAAATGTTGATCATGAAAGGACATGATCTCTGTTGTATGTTTAAGAATAGCTACAAAATAGCCAGATATTAACGGGTGGGAAGCACCAGTATAAAAAAAATCAAACAATAATGAAGATGGGTTAAAGATAGTACATCTCACTATTGTCAGAGCTGCATCTACCTCCATTGAAAACTCATATACTACATGAACGTGCTTCACTCATAAGGCCTGTGGCTGGAGCCTTGTTGTCTTTAAGGCATCTGACAACGATGTAGTTGCCTTTGGAGATGATGATCCCAACCCATAAAAGGAAATACACATAGCCTGAAAGAAACACTACAGATGACTATAATGTCCCTAACTATTACACATCTTCACAGGTGTAGGACAAGAATGCCCGCTCTGTCTAAACTTGCCACACTATATGTTTGTCAAGGGAACACTACTAGCTGTAACTGAAGGTGAAGAGGAGGATTGTTACTGATAACCACCTCCACCTCTCCAGTGGCGACCTTTCTATTTTCTCGTTTACCCTTTTACTCCACTAAAATTTCCACTGATTGAAGATAAGGGGTAGAATAAACAACATTTCCTTCCATATTCATCTCTGCTATCATTTCTGTCACGACCCATCCCAGTGGAACCCATGCCATAACTCCCCAAGCCTACCTCCAATAGGCCAGAGGCTAACAATTAGCACAAAAAAGACATATTATTGACACAGTAGATCATAGCTTAAGTACATGCGCCCCCCCCCCCACACACACACATCTCCAAACCTATAAAATGCTAAAATGTAAAAAACAACAATTGAACAACCATGCATGCATACATCTAAATCCATAACCAGAGTACGACATGAAGTAAAAGAAAGTAAATAAGGCTAAATAAAAGACCACCACAAAGAGTATGAAAACACAAGCCCAATTTGAATGTAAGTAATGAGACTGCTGTCTGAAAGACATATGAACACACCTCGGTCAATCCGGTCTCATTAAGAATCGTCTCATCCTGGTCTACCTAGGACTCTGTCAAAAATTCGATCGTCTGCACAAGACACGACACGTACGAGAACAGTCCATGCAAGGGTGAGTATAACAATACTCAGTAGGACACCCTGAATCATAAAAAACACAACGAAGGAAATACAGTCTGATTTACATAGGTATATGTCTACAACACATATAACAAGAATATCCACATATACTTAAAAAAAGGAACACAGTCTAGAGGTAAGTCACAACCATAGTATACCGACCTAGGATTCCAACTCAAAGTTTCCACAAAACACTCATATAGGAGAACACACTCCAGAGTCTGATAGAAGGGATGACGTCCGTCCCAGAGGTACTGCTCGTCGGGTCTCATGATGAGAAAGAACACGATGATAGTCTAAATAGAATATAATATACAGATGAGGATCACTGCCAATGTAATGCCCCGACCCTAGTTACCCAGAGTCGGTGCATTATTACATTACATTGACATGATCAAAAGGGATCAAATCCCGAAAGACCGATCAGTTTAGCAGCCTTAGAAGTACTAGATACAAACATAAGTTTTACATTACATTATGAATTAAAAAACAAAAACATTGTGTCTCCTTTTAACACATTCATCTCCCTTAGACTATTCTTGCAGGTCAGTCATAATATATATTTTTTCGCATCTTGAGAAAAATAAAACATAGAAAGGGTTGAGCTCAGGTGCTCAGTAAGGATAACAATATAGTGAAAACTTTTATGAATAAGCATAAACATTTAAGACAATGTATAAGACTAAAACACAAGCCTTTTAAACTTCAAATTCAGCATAATATGACAAAGATAAATCAAATAATTCCATTTACTTATTCACATAGATATTCTACTAGTTGAATAATCACATGTAATATCAATAACTAATTTCATAATGATGGAATGTATAATGCCGGACATTATAACCACATAGTCAAGGGCTCGTGCCAAGACTACAAATAAGATTTTGTCAAGGTCTTGTGTCAAAACACTAGTTTGTCTCATGAGACCTACCCATGCATTGAGGAGCTATAGCGGGCTCCACCCGCCACTTACTAAGTCTAATGCATTTCTGATATGAAAAGGTTGAAACATAACATAAACATTCGTATTAAAACTAGCATACGAAATATTAATACTTTAACCATAAACCACGAATGGTCTAAAAATAACACATCCACAATCAAACATATCACAAAACCTTCAATACAATATGGGGGATTGTATCATAATAAATCAACTTCAAACAAGTGTAAAATCCATCAAAGGATGTTGACAGATAAAATCAAAACTGTTTGAGAGAAATATCTATTTCTATTTTGAAATCATTTAAAAGTCATATAATTATAAAAGAAAACATTTATTTTGAAAATATTCTTATAAGCTTTTAAGAGAAGCTTCAAATATGTTATAACGGTAGAAAATAGCCACACCCGATGTATACGTTAAAAAAAACATTCTTTCCTTAATTTTTTTGAAAAGGCCGTAAATGACCTTGTTTGGAAAACGACGGAATGATTCCTTTATAAACATTTTATAAAAAGTCAAATATGGGTATAAATGATTTTAACCCATAGTCTAGGAAATAGTAAAAATGTTTTGAAATACATATTTAAGAAACACATATGTGGATGATAAAGAGGTCCCAGTAGATACTCACGTATAAACAACCTTGGATAATGAATGGATTGTAGAATTAACCATTACCTTGTACTTTTCCTTAGTCGATGGTATGTTAACCTCCTGTATAATGGTTAAAACATTGTTATTAAATTATAGAAGAACTATATACATAAATATGATATTATATACGATCTTCTAATATTTCTTTGTTAATAATATTTCAGCAGTATCATTGTTTTGGGTGTTAATTGATTTATTTTCCTTTATATGTTTTGTTACGTAAGTAATGTTTGTTATGAATATGATGTACTTTATTCATATCCAGAATGATATTAAGTTATTAAACATTATTTTTAATCATCAAATGAAAATTATTCTTGAATGGTTACGATGAGGAATGAATCTCATCGCGTTCGTGGAGACGGTAATCCGTACATACGCACGAGTGACAATATCATTATATTGATGGTGAAATCGTATGTAATTGGATGATATATCATATATACAGAATCATTGACATGTTATATTTATTATTTACATCAATTATACTCCTTATTATACCCATCCAAATAATGAAGTGTTGAATAACAAACTACACCACGACGTGAAGATAGTAATCAGTACATACGCACGTATGATGACTTTGTTATTCATAAGATGGATAGAATAATGAATTTGGTTGTACCGTATTTATAATAACATCACAGTATGTAGAAGGTACTAGAGTTATTATTTTGGTATTGAAACAACAAAGAAAGAGGAAGTGAAAGAAGAAAAGAACTTTGAAAGAGGTGGTGAAATTATTACCTGTTCTTCGGGTGTTTCCTTTTGAGCTGATCAAAATGGCTCCTTAGGTTGGATTTCTGATTAAAGGCCTCTAGGTAGAAGTGAGGGTAGTTGGGGGATATTTGAGCAGGGGTTGGCTGAGCCAAATGACTTTTGAGGTGTGATTTTGAGAGAAGGGGGAGTACTTTTTTATAAGAGAGGTGATGATCACTTTAGGAAAATCTTAAAATATTATTTTATTATACAATTATATTCGGTTTATAATGGCTCCAAAAAGATTTATTTTGAGGCTAAGGTGAGGTTGGGTCAAAAACATCTTAACCAATAGGTTTTAGACAGGTTTAGGTCACCATATTAACCTTATCTTTTAGATTTAACTCTTAGTTAAATAGTTTAACGTTTTCCATGTATTCTTGTATTATTATAATAAATGGTTAATAAACTTACTATAAAAAGCCAAACGAACCCCAAGTTGTTCATTATTGATATATCTAACCTTATCTAAGTCCTTTGGCTGAACCTTAGATTTTTAGGATTATTATATCAATTAATAATATAGTATTTGTTTAAAAACTCATTTATGTCAATTTTGACACTATTTGGTATTTTGTTTTTGTGAAAGTCATAACTACTTTATCAGTTCGAAAAATTTTATTTAATCAACCCTAACATGTCATATTAACCTAGAAAATTAGTGGAATTCATCAGAAGTCTCAATTTACATTTATTTGAATATTTATAATATCAATTATTTTAATCATTCATTAATACGGTGATTACTGCATCATCATTGTGTCATAAATAAATTTAATTATTTAATTTCTAAAAATTATAAATAAAATACCATTATGTAGGAACTCTTTTTAGATTTCTAATGAATATTTTTAATCAAATTTATCTTATGTATAACCCTATATTAAAAATGTTTTAGTTATTAAACTTTGAATTTAACACTTTTAACTCTTCTTTAAATAAAATAATAATAAATGTCCTAATCTAATCCAAGTGGACCAAAAAGATCATATTTTATTCCTAATGTTGATTTTGGTCGAAATACACTTATCCAATAGAATTAGGACATGTGTTGGGGTAATTATAATATTATTTTTTACCTTTAATTACCCCACTTAACCGTGGTAAATAAAAGTCAAAAGTTACTATTCACCAAAAACTATTTTCATCTTATTGAACCACATTTTACTTACTGATGTCAACCGTGTCTCTCAGATTTTTGAAATTCAATTCACAGAAGTGGAAAATTACATTTTATGTAAATTTGCAAATGCGCCTAGAAGGTGGGTAAAATACGGTAAAAAGTTCAATAAAATTTTATATATTAAATATTATTATAAAATGACTCCAATAAATTATCTTGAACATATATAGTTATTATGTATCTATTTTTACCTAAAATAAATTTAAATAAAATAACTAATTATTTAAATAAAAAGTCGGTTTTAAACAATAATGCAGTGTTTTTCACTATTCATCAAAAATTGAAAGTTTTCAGAAAAATACCAAAAAATTCAGCTTAAGCTAATTTTGATATTTCGAATCCAAAAATAAAGTCCATTTTGAAAAATAAAATTTATAAAATTTCAAAAAGTGGGTATTACTATTCATAACGGCTAGTTTGATTGGTCGTGGTGTGTTAGAACTCAAAATTGCGTACAACGCAAGCTATTGTATTATTCAAAGGGAAACGTAACGTGGAAGCTTGAGGTGTTACATTCTTCCCTCCTTCAAATAATTTCGTCCTTGAAATTTCTAGAATATTACTGCATAAAAAGATTCAGGTGGTTCTTCATCATAAGTTCCTCAGGTTCCCTCGTTGCCTCTTCAATCTTATGATTTCTCCATAGAACTTTTACCTGACAAGTCGTTCGGTTTCTCAACACTTGTTCTCGGGTATCAAGAATCTTGACAAACTCTTCACAATAAGACAGATCAGGTTGCAGTTCAATTTTATCACTAGTGAGTACATGTGTTGGGTCTGACATGTATTTTCTCAACAGTGATACATGAAACACATCATGAACTTTGGAGAGACTTGGCGGCATTGCCAAACGATAAGCTACAACTCTAATTCGTTCTAGAATTTCGAAAGATCCGATGTACTTGAGACTTAATTTTCCATTCTTACCGAATCGTATAACACCCTTCTATGAAGATACCTTTAAGAAACCATGATCACCTACTTGAAATTCCAAATCCTCCCTTTGGTTATCGGCATAACTCTTTTGCATACTTTGAGCTGCTTTAATGTGGGTTTGAATAATCTTCATCTTTTCCATTGTTTCCTCAACAAGTTTTGGACCTACAAGTTTTCATTAACCAACATCATCCCAATAAGTTGGTGTGCGACCTCTCTTTCTATATAATGCTTCATATGGTGTCATCTGAATAATTAAATGGAAGCTATTGTTATAGGAAAATTCTACCAGAGGTAAATATTGATCCCACATACCTTGAAATTCAAGTGAGCAAAATCTCAACATGTCTTCTAAGGTTTGAATAGTATGTTCTGATTTTCCATCAGTTTGAGGGTGGTAGGCAGTGCTCAAACGAAATTCAATATCCAGGGCTTTTTGAAGACTTTTCCAGAATCTTGATGTAAAACGAGGATCACGTTCAGAAACAATCGATATGGGTACTCCATGAAGTCTTACAACTTCATTAATATATAGTCTTGCTAAACGTTCAAGTGGTAAATCTTCTCTTATAACAAGAAAACGTGCTGACTTGGTAAGACGATAAAAAATGACCCATATTGCATTATTCCTTCTAGGAGTCTTTGGTAGTCCCATGACAAAGTCCATCGTAATATCATCTCATTTCCACTCAGGTATGAGAAGAGGTTGCATGACTCCTCTAAGATGTTTTCTTCCAGCCTTCACCTGTTGACAAATCATACATCTTGACACATAATTAGCAATCTCCCTCTTCATGTTGTCCCACCAAAAATGTTCTTTCAAATCTCTATACATCTTAGTGCTATCAGGGTGTAGAAAAATTGGAGCTATGAGAATCATTCAACAATTTCCTTTTTAGATCAGGTATGTCAGGAACACAAAGTCTCTTCCTAAATTTCAAAATTCCATCTTCATATACGAAGTTAATCAATCTCATATCATTCACAGCTTTAATTTTCTTTTGAAACTGCTCATCATCAGTCTGAGAACTTTTTATCCTTTCTAGTAAAGTTGGATTGTAATCCATTTGAAAAAGTATTGATGTTTCACCTTCCATGATTATTCCCATATTCATCTTTACTAGATCCATGAACATAGGATCCCTTTCAACTTTCATCTTGTTCAAAACTCCACGATCCTTTCTACTCAAAGCATCTGCCACCTTATTTGTCTTTTCTAGGTGGTAGTGTATAGTGCAATCATAATCTTTGAGTAGTTCAAGTCATCGTCTTTGCCTCATGTTGAGTTCTTTCTGTGAGAAAATATACTTCAAACTATTATGATCGGTATATATCTCATATTTTTCACCGTAGAGATACCGTCTCCATATCTTCAAAGTAAAGATTACAACTGCTAACTCAAGATCACGAGTGAGATAGTTTTGTTCATGAATTTTTAGCTTTTGTGATGCATATGCAATAACTCTATCATTCTGCATAAGGACACAACCAAGTCTTTTTTTAAAGCATCACTATAAATAACAAACCCATCATTCTCCGATGGTAGAGTCAAGATAAGAGCATTGACTAATCCTCTCTTCAGTCCTTTAAAACATTTTCACACTCTTTTGTCCAAACAAATTTAATCTCTTTACGTGTGAGCTTGGTTAATGAGATTGCCAATCGGACAAAATTCTGGACAAAACGCCGATAATAAGCTGCTAAACCAATAAAACTGCGTACCTCAATTATACTTGTCGATGTTGACCATTCTTGGATTTCCTTAGTCTTTGAAAGATCGATAGAGATTCCATCCTTAGAGACAATATGACCAAGAAAAGAAATTTCTTGAAGCCAGAATTCACACTTGCTAAACTTTCCATATAATTCATTTATTCTGAGGGTTTTTAGAATAGTGTGCAAGTGATTTTCATGATCTTCATAGATTTTGGAGTAAACCAAGATATCATCAATAAATACCATTATAAAGTCATCAAGATATTCCTTGAAAACTTTATTCATTAGATCCATGAAAACAGAGGGTGTATTAGTCAGTCCAAAAGACATTACTGTAAACTCGTAATGCCCGTACCTGGTTCAAAATGCTGTTTTCGGAATGTCTTCCTTCATCATACAGAACTGATGATATCCAGATCAAAGATCAATCTTTGAAAAATATTAAGCTCCGTGAAGTTGATCGAATAAATCATCAATGCAAGGTAGGGGATACTTGTTCTTTATTATTATAGCATTGATCTCCTTGTAGTCAATGCACAACCTCATAGATCCATCTTTCTTCTTAACAAAAAGAATAGAGGCTTCCCATGAAGAAACCCTAGGGCGAATAAATCATTTATTACTCAATTTCTCTAGTTGTTTCTTTAGTTCCAATAATTCCATAGTAACCATTCTATAAAGGGTCTTCGATATGAGCCTTGAACCAGGAATTAAATCAATGGAAAACTCAATTTCTCGTTCTAGAGGATGTCCAAGTAAATCCTCTGGAAACACATCAACATATTCTTGCACAATAGATACGTACTTTATTTGAACATTCCCCTCCTCACCCATAGTTATTTCATTCTCTTCCTCCCAAATAATTGAATTTAGTAAAGCTATTGGGGTGGATCTAGATAAGAATCAGATGGTCACGTTTCTGCTCTAAAGATAAGACACTTCTTATTATCATAAAAAATTGTAACCTCCTTCTTACAATAAATTTTCACATCATGGTCTGAAAATCAATCCATACTGAGGATTATATCAAATTCAATCATGGGTATGATGATAAAATAAATAGATAAAGAACATTTATATGCCCTAATGGGGACTGATTCACAAAACATTGTTGCAATGATACTTCCCTTAAGATTTTTGACTGACAACTCCCTTGTTAAATCAAATTGGAAATATCTAATTTTCTTAGAAAACTGGGAAGATATGAAACAATGCGATGATCCAGAATCAAATAAAACATTTACTAAATTTGAGGAAACCATTAAATTACCTACTACCACGTCATTTGAAGCTTCAACCTCAGTATTAGTGATCACATAGGTTTGGCCTTGCTCCCTTTCCCTTTTCTGAGGTAAGTTTCCTTGACGCTTAGGACATTCATTTGCATAATATCTCATTTCTCTACAATTGTATCATTCAACATTGACGACCTCTTTCTTTCCCTTGCAATCATGAGCTTGGTGACCTTTTTCACCACACTTATAATAGACTCTCATTCCCTTCAGGCAAGTACCAGGGTGTTTCATCCCACATTTACTGCAGGATTGAAATTCAACTTTCCCCCTTTTCCCCTTTTCCCTTTATTTCCATTTCCAGAGTGTTCAACAGATCTCTTCTTCTCTTACTTTGTTTTAAAGTTGTAAGACTTAGAGAATTTCTTTTCTGTCTTGATAACACATGAGACAATATCTTCGTACTATAAGAAGGATTGTGAGACTAATGCTCGACGGAGAAATGGTTTTAACCCATCAAAGAGTCGATCAATATCACTCATTGAGTTACGTATATAATCTGTTGCATGCCTGACTAACCTTGTAAAGTTAGACTCATACTTTGCTACATTCTCATCCTCCTTTTGCCTCAAGACTCAGAAATCGTCTTTCCATATCTGCTCGATGGTCGCGAGGAAAATATTTTTCTAAGAAAAGCTCTTTAAACTCCCTCCATTTTATATTTGATACTTCTTCATCCTCTTTTGTGTTTCGAATTAATGACCACCATTGATCTGCATCTCTCTTGAGGTGATAAGCTGCCATGACAACTTTTTCCCTTTTGCTACTCCCCAAAGTATGAAATATTTTCTCTAAGGAATTTATCCATTGCTCAACTACAAATGGATTTGTAGTCTCATTGAATGTTGGTGGTTGTTGCCTCATGAAGCGGTCTAAAATTGATCATCCGCATTGTGGATCAGGGTGCTTCATACGGATAAGGTTATTATTCATAACCTGAGTGAGTTGTCCCAGTATGGTTATAAGTTGTTTAGCACCGGTTTCATCACCAGCTCCACTATAATTATCTAGAGTATGAGGACAATCCCTACATGGATTACGTGCGTTGATACGATTTCCATTCACTACTGGAAATACAGCCTTTCCCAACGGTTCATAACCGTTGGGAAAGGCTGCAAAACCGTTGGTATATGTTATACCAACGGTTCTGCAAACCGTAGGGAAGTAAGCTGTTGGGAAAGGTTTTCCCAACGGTTTACTGTGAATCGTTGGGATAAGGTGGGGAAAGCCTAACCTATCCCAACGGTTGTGCCAAACCATTGGGAAAGGATTTTTACCAACGGTTAAATGAACCGTTGGTAAAAAAAGGAACCAAGATGCTATGCCAACGGTTTTGAACCGTTGGCATAGCCTATGCTGTGCAAATTGCACAACAGCCTGCAATTTGCACAGCAGGTCTGCAATTTGCACAGCAGGCCTCATTTTGTGCCCTCCCATTTTCAATCCAATTATTGTACCTGCAATAAACTAACACATACATATACAATTATTGTACCTACAATAACCAACTAACACATACATTTAGAGAACAAATTCATACACATTTAACATATAATGCATCCTGGAACTATACACATCCATAATTAAATTAGAATTCATAACGTAATTATAAACATACATAATTCATTTAGAATTCAATTTAAAATTTAGATGACAATTATATGTGGAATTCGGAAGTCAATTCATAATTTGATCGGTTTTTTGTATACCATATATTTTTAACTGAAATGATGTCCATTTTAAACAAAATACATACACCTATAGTGATATCAGCCACACCGCGCCTCAGATTGAGGCAGGGTTGACTCGTACACGTCACATATGACCCATGGATCGTTGTGCTAAAGTATCGACACAATTCAAATGCGTTTGGTCGGTTTTTCATATGCCAGTTGATGTTTTTCAATTAAAATGACGTCCTTTTGAAACAATAGGCAGATACTTTGAGTGGTGCCGGCCACACCGCGTCTCAGATTGAGGCGTGGTTGATTCGTACACGTCACATATGACCCATGGATTGTTCTCCTAAAGTTTCAACGGAAACCGAATGCGTTTGGTCGGTTTTCTGTATGTACTTAAAATGTTGTCCATTTTAAACAAAAGAGAGCCACTTAGAGTGATTCCGGCCACACCGTGCCTCCGATTAAGGCGGGGTTGACTCGTACACGTCACATATGACCCATGGATCGTTGTGCTAAAGTATCGACACAATCTGAATGCTTTTGTTTGGTTTTCCGTATGCCAGTTGATGTTTTTCACTTAAAATGACGTCCTTTTGAAACAAAAGACAGACACTTTGAGTGGTGGCGGCCACACCGCGCCGCGGATTGAGGCAGGGTTGACTCGTACACGTCACATATGACCCATGTATCGTTGTGCTAAAGTATCGACACAATCCGAATGCGTTTGGTCGGTTTTCCATATGCCAGTTGATGTTTTTCAATTAAAATAACATCTTTTTGAAACAAAAGACACACTTTGAGTGGTGCTGGCCACACCGCGTCTCAGATTGAGGCGGAGTTGATTCGCACACGTCACATATGACCCATGAATCGTTCTCCTAATGTTTCAACAGAAACCGAATGCGTTTGGTCGGTTTTCCGTATGTACTTAAAATGTTGTCCATTTTAAACAAAAGAGAGAGACTTAGAATGATTCCGGCCACACTGTGCCTCAGATTAAGGCGGAGTTGACTCGTACACGTCACATATGACCAATGGATCGTTGTGCTAAAGTATCGACACAATCCAAATGCGTTTGGTCGGTTTTCCGTATGCCAGTTGATGTTTTTCACTTAAAATGACGTCCTTTTGAAACAAAAGACAGACACTTTGAGTGGTGGCGGCCACACCGCGCCTCGGATTGAGGCGGGGTTGACTCGTACACGTCACATATGACCCATGGATCGTTGTGCTAAAGTATCGACACAATCCGAATGCGTTTGATCAGTTTTCCGTATGCCAGTTGATGTTTTTCAATTAAAATGACGTCCTTTTGAAACAAAAGGCATACACTTCGAGTGGTGCCGACCACACCGCATCTCAGATTGAGGTGGGGTTGATTTGTACACGTCACATATGACCCATGAATCGTTCTCCTAAAGTTTCAACGGAAACCGAATGCGTTTGGCCAGTTTTCCGTATGTACTTACAATGTTGTCCATTTTAAACAAAAGAGAGCCACTTAGAGTGATTCCGACCACACCGTGCCTCAGATTAAGGCGGGGTTGACTCATACACGTCACATATGACCCATAGATCGTTGTGCTAAAGTATCGACACAATCCGAATGCGTTTGGTCGGTTTTCCGTATGCCAGTTGATGTTTTTCACTTAAAATGACGTCCTTTTGAAACAAATGACAGACACTTTGAGTGGTGGCGGCCACACCACGCCTCGGATTGAGGCGGGGTTGACTCGTACACGTCACTTATGACCCATGAATCGTTGTGCTAAAGTATCGACATAATCCGAATGCGTTTGGTCGGTTTTCCGTATGCCAGTCGATGTTTTTCAATTAAAATGACGTCCTTTTGAAACAAAAGGCATACACTTTGAGTGGTGGCGGTCACACTGCGCCTCGGATTGAGGCGAGGTTGACTCGTACACGTCCCATATGACCCATGGATCATTGTGCTAAAGTATCAACACAATCCAAATGCGTTTTGTCGGTTTTCCATATGCCAGTTGATGTTTTTCAATTAAAATGACGTCCTTTTGAAACAAAAGGCAGACACTTTGAGTGGTGCCGGCCACACCGCGTCTCAGATTGAGGCGGGGTTGATTCGTACACGTCACATATGACCCATGAATCGTTCTCCTAATGTTTCAACGGAAACCGAATGCGTTTGGTCAGTTTTCCGTATGTACTTAAAATGTTGTCCATTTTAAACAAAAGAGAGCCACTTAGAGTGATTCTGGCCACACCGTGCCACATATTAAGACGGGGTTGACTCGTACACGTCACATATGACCCATGGATCGTTGTGCTAAAGTATCGACACAATCCGAATGCGTTTGGTCGGTTTTCCGTATGCCAGTTGATGTTTTTCACTTAAAATGATGTCCTTTTGAAACAAAAGACAGACACTTTGAGTGGTGGCGGCGACACCGTACCTCAGATTGAGGCGGGGTTGACTCGTACACGTCACATATGACCCATGGATCACTGTGCTAAAGTATCGACACAATCCGAATGCGTTTGGTCGGTTTTTCGTATGCCAGTTGATGTTTTTCAATTAAAATGACGTCCTTTAGAAACAAAAGGCAGACACTTTGAGTGGTGCTGGCCACACCGCGTCTCAGATTGAGGCGGGGTTGATTTGTACACGTCACATATGACCCATGAATCGTTCTCCTAAAGTTTCAACGGAAATAGAATGCGTTTGGTCGGTTTTCCGTATATACTTAAAATGTTGTCCATTTTAAACAAAAGAGAGCCACTTAGAGTGATTCCGGCCACACCGTGCCTCACATTAAGGCAGAGTTGACTCGTACACGTCACATATGACCCATGAATCGTTGTGATAAAGTATCGACACAATCCGAATGCGTTTGGTCGGTTTTCCGTATGCCAGTTGATGTTTTTCACTTAAAATGACGTCCTTTTGAAACAAAAGACAGACACTTTGAGTGATGGTGGCCACACCGCGCCTCAGATTGAGGCATGGTTGACTCGTACACGTCACATATGACCCATGGATCGTTGTGCTAAAGTATCGACACAATCTGAATGCGCTTGGTTAGTTTTTCGTATGCCAGTTGATGTTTTTCAATTAAAATGACGTCCTTTTGAAACAAAAGGAAGACACTTTGAGTGGTGGCAGCCACACCACGCCTCGGATTGAGGCGGGGTTGACTCGTAGACGTCACATATGACCCATGGATCGTTGTGCTAAAGTATCAACACAATCCGAATGCGTTTGGTCGGTTTTCCGTATGCCAGTTGATGTTTTTCAATTAAAATGACGCCCTTTTGAAACAGAAGACAAACACTTTGAGTGGTGCCGGCCACACCGCGTCTCAGATTGAGGCGGGGTTGATTCTTACACGTCACATATGACCCATGAATCGTTATCCTAAAGTTTCAACGAAAACTGAATGCGTTTGGTCGGTTTTCCGTATGTAATTAAAATGTTGTCCATTTTAAACAAAAGACATACACTTTGAGTGGTGGCGGCCACACTTCGCCTCAGTTTAAGGCGGGGTTGACTCGTACACATCACATATGACCAATGGATCGTTGTGCTAAAGTATCGACACAATCCGAATGCGTTTGGTCGGTTTTCCGTATGCCAGTTGATGTTTTTCAATTAAAATGACGTCCTTTTGAAACAAAAGACAGACACTTTGAGTGGTGTCGGCCACACCGCGTCTCAGATTGAGGCGGGGTTGATTTGTACATGTTACATATGACCCATGAATCGTTCTCCTAAAGTTTCAACGGAAACCGAATGCGTTTGGTCGGTTTTTCGTATGTACTTTAAATGTTCTCCATTTTAGACAAAAGAGAGCCACTTAGAGTGATTCCCGCCACACCGTGCCTCAGATTAAGGTGGGGTTGACTCGTACATGTCACATATGACCCATGGATCGTTGTGCTAAAGTATCGACACAATCCGAATACGTTTGGTCGGTTTTTCGTATGCCGGTTGATGTTTTTCACTTAAAATGACGTCCTTTTGAAACAAAAGACAGACACTTTGAGTGGTGGCGGTCACACCGCGCCTCAGATTGAGGCGGGGTTGACTCGTACACGTCACATATGACCCATGGATCATTGTGCTAAAGTATCAACACAATCCGAATGCGTTTGGTCGGTTTTCCGTATGCCAGTTGATGTTTTTCACTTAAAATGACGTCCTTTTGAAACAAAAGGCAGACACTTTGAGTGGTGGCGGTCACACCGCGCCTCAGATTGAGGCGGGGTTGACTCGTACACGTCACATATGACCCATGGATCATTGTGCTAAAGTATCAACACAATCCGAATGCGTTTGGTCGGTTTTCCGTATGCCAGTTGATGTTTTTCAATTAAAATGACGTCCTTTTGAAACAAAAGGCAGACACTTTGAGTGGTGGCGGCCACACCGCGTCTTGGATTGAGGCGGGGTTGACTCGTACACGTCACATATGACCCATGGATCGTTTTTCTAAAGTATCGACACAATCCAAATGCGTTTGGTCGGTTTTCCGTATTCCAGTTGATGTTTTTCAATTAAAATGACGTCCTTTTAAAACAGAAGATAGACACTTTGAGTGGTGCCGGCCACACCGCGTCTCAGATTGAGGCGGGGTTGATTTGTACACATCACATATGACCCATAAATCGTTCTCCTAAAGTTTCAACGAAAACCGAATGAGTTTGGTTGGTTTTCCGAATGTACTTAAAATGTTGTCCATTTTAAACAAAAGACAACCACTTTGAGTGGTGGCGACCACATTGCGCCTCAGTTTAAGGCGGGGTTGACTCGTACACGTCACATATGACTCATGGATCGTTGTGCTAAAGTATCGACACAATCCGAATGCGTTTGGTCGGTTTTCCGTATGCTAGTTGATGTTTTTCAATTAAAATGACGTCCTTTTGAAATAGAAGACAGACACTTTGAGTGGTGCCGACCACACCGCGTCTCAGATTGAGGTGGGGTTGATTCGTACACGTCACATATGACCCATGAATTGTTCTCCTAAAGTTTCAATGGAAACCGAATGCGTTTGGTCGGTTTTCCGTATATACTTAAAATGATGTCTATTTTAAACAAAAGACAGACACTTTGAGTGGTGGCGGCCACACCGCGCCTCAGATTAAGGCGAGGTTGACTCGTACACGTCACATATGACCCATGGATCGTTGTGCTAAAGTATCGACACAATCCAAATGCGTTTGGTCGGTTTTCTGTATGCCAGTTGATGTTTTTCACTTAAAATGACGTCCTTTTGAAACAAAAGATAGACACTTTGAGTGGTGCCGGCCACACCGCGTCTCAGATTGAGGCGGGGTTGACTCGTACACGTCACATATGACCCATGAATCATTTTCCAAAAGTTTCAAGGGAAACCGAATGCGTTTGGTCGGTTTTCCGTATGCCAGTTGATGTTTTTTAATTAAAATGACTTCTTTTTGAAACAGAAGACAGACACTTTGAGTGGTGCCGGCCACACTGCGTCTCATATTGAGGCGGGATTGATTCGTACACATCACATATGACCCATGGATCATTCTCCTAAAGTTTCAACGGAAACCGAATGCGTTTGGTCAGTTTTCCGTATGTACTTAAAATGTTGTCAATTTTATGAGATTCCTCATGTGCCTATTAGTGGAATGATATTTACTTAAAATCTTGTGGACATTCATATAAAATATTTTTATATCATTCTTAGTATGGATTAGATTTTAGTTTATCATGCTATGTAACATTTCGGAGCTAACAATGCCATGCGCAATGAATACATCTCTTTTATAACATACCAAGAATCTATGATATTGATTAGATGTGTAAATGTGATTTACATTGATTATCATGATGAAAATAAATAAAATATATATTATAGATTTTCTAGTATTAAATGAAATCAAGGAGGGTGGGGGGGCTGTCCGGGGGGCTGTCCGGTGGGTGTCCGGGGGGCTGTCCGGGGACCAAGGAGGGTGAGGGGGTTGTGCGGGGGGATGTCCGGGGGGGGGGGGGGTGTTCGGGGGGTTGTCCTGGGTCCAAGGAGGAGGGTGGGGGGGCTGTCTGGGGGCTGTCCGGGGTCCAGGGAGGAGGGTGGGGGGCTGTCCGGGGGGCTGTTCGGGGGGCTGTTCTGGGGCTGTACGGGGGGTGTTCGGGGGGTTGTCCGGGGTCCAAGGAAGAGGGTGGGGGGGCTGTCTGGGGAGCTGTCCGGGGGGCTGTCCGGGGTCCAGGGAGGAGGGTGGGGGGGCTGTCCGGGGGGCTGTTCGGGGGGCTGTCCGGGGGGCTGTCCGGGGGGTGTTCGGTGGGTTGTCCGGGGTCCAAGGAAGAGAGTGGGGGGGCTGTCTGGGGGGTTGTCTGGGGGGCTGTCTGGGGGGCTGTCCGGGGTTCAGGGAGGAGGGTGGGGGGGGGGGGGGGCTGTCCGGGGGGCTGTCCGGGGGCTGTCTGGTGGGTGTCCGGGGTCCAAGGAGGATGGTGGGGGGTTGTCCAGGGTCCAGGAAGGAGGGGGGTTTCCAAACACACAACCACTAAAAGACAACAACATCCATAAAAACAGATAATATATAAAAATAACTCAACTCCAATACTATACTACGAGTCTAGATAAAACCAACAACTAGAATAGATTAAATATCAAATCTCAGTAATATTAGTCAAAAATGTAATAGATCAATTTGTCCCACATCACCATCACCATCATCACCATCACCATCACCCTCGTCCTCGTCCCCATCACCATCCTCTCCCTCCTCAGTGCCCTCCTCCTCGCCCTCTCCCTCCTCCTCACCCTCACCACCCGCCTCACCCTCCTCCTCTCCCTCCTCTTCCGCATCAGACTCCTCGCCATCATCATCGTCAAGCTGAACATCGTCATGACCACCACTAGAACTGCCACCCGATGCACCATATATAGAACGTATCGACGACATATATTCATCAAAAGCTGGGCATCGAGAGCCTCTAAAGCAGTCTGTTACAAATATAAATATATCATTAAGTTACAAAATAGATATTAAAATATAAATTCAATAGATTAAAACTTACAATCTGCTGCTGAGTTGCTTCGTTGACGGCACTTCCATCATTTTTCCATCTACTCGAGCAAAACAGTTTTGCTCGAGGCACATGTCCTTCAATTTTCTGTATTTGCCTCTACAATGACATTGAAAACTAAAGTTATATGAAAACTTTAGCAAACTATTAAATAATTGAGGAAACAAAAGAAAGTGTAAGTCGTAAAGAAAACTTATAAACAATTGTCATACCTACTTACTCTCATGATCAGACATCGTAGTGCGTCCCAGTGTGTGGATGTATTTTTTTGCATCAATGTTCTTTTTATTTTTTCCAAATGATTCCTAAATAAAATTCGAAAATGCAACAGATAATATTAATGCAAAACATGAAAGTTATTATTTAAATACCTCAAATGTTATTAACACCTTAAACTGGGTACTCGTCCAATGAGTAATCATCTAAAGATACTACTCTATAGGACAATCATCCACCACTGGTACCGCCTCTAACTCAGTGCCAACTCTTGCAACCCAGCCAATATACAACTCATGCTTGTAGGCTCTCCAAAGCTCGCCTAAATCCTTTAGACGTTCCGGTCGTGCACCCTCACCATCGAGAAAATTAAATCGAAGATGAAATCAAAATATTAATTCATATAAATACAAAAATAATTCATGACATTAAATAGAACAGATTTTTTTACCCATATCTCTTCCCAAGATCTATCCTTGACCTCATGTGGCAAATGTCTCCACGATAGCGGGCTGACGGGAATGATGTCGGAGTATTTGGCAAGTGTCGCCAAAAAACTCCGACATTGCTGCCCTGTTTTCTCAACCATTTGGTTGTCTTTATTACAATCCACCATAACCTGTGTGCGGCGGTTCCGCACCGAATGCATGCGTGTACGCCCCCGCCCACGCCTCCTGTCAGTAGATGTATCTGTTATGAAAGAAAAACAAATATTTTATCAAAACATGTTATAATGAAAATAAATATTGCTATAAAAAGTTGTTAGGGTTCTATAAATATACCTGTGCCGGTTTGATCGCTGAGCGCCGTTGGATCCACATAAACAGATGGAACACCCTGTGGCGGAACAGGAGTCGAAGACAATGAAATATAGAAAGCTCGGAGAGACAGAAGTAGAAGGAAAAGAAGATGGGACAACTGTCTGACCGGATGCTGACTGGGGAGTGGGAATCATCATGGGATGTGAAAATGATGGGCCAGAAGATGCAGAAGGTAGCAAAAACATGGGAGGCCTAAATATCCCGTGTGTCCCTAACGACACACCAGGATCAGAATGTGGGAAGGATGACATGTTAGAGGGAGGGGCAGAGTCTAGTCGGGTATGCGCAGCTGCTCGTCCACCTCTGGTACGAACCCTCCTCGTACCACCGGCCTGAGTACTAGGACCAGTACTAGGCTCCTCGTTGAATAACTATCGACGTATAGGTGGATCCTACAAAAATGTTTACAAAAAAATTAATCACATGACATTATATATTCTTTAAATATATCAATTTGAAATAAAGTACTCACTATAGGCACTAATGATGGAATTCCCTACTCCGTCATTCGACGATTGTTCTCCATCATTTTTTTCCTTCGTCTCTCTTCAATTGGCTTCATTTCCAGCTTTTGAAAACAAATATGTAATTAATTAGAAAAGGGAAACTAATGTGTAACCCAAAAAACTAAATATATGAGGGAATAGGGGGATTCATTGGTAATTTAGCTATCAATTGTTTTAGAAGATCTTGAATGGATTTAATAAATCATACAAGTTGTAATGTTCACCAAGTTAGAAATATTGTTTGACTATGTTTGAATACAGATCAATTCCAAATTAGAAAATGCAATTCAAATAAAACTGCAACCAATAAACATTGAAAATTCACATAATGGTTAAGTCATCTATCAATTGTTTTAGAAGAGCTTGAATGGATTTAATAAATCATACAAGTTGTAATGTTCACCAAGTTAGAAATATTGTTTGACTATGTTTGAATACAGTTCAATTCCAAATTAGAAAATGCAATTCAAATAAAACTGCAACCAATAAACATTGAAAATTCACATAACGGTCAAGTCAGCTATCAATTGTTTTAGAAGAGCTTGAATGGATTTAATAAATCATACAAGTTGTAATGTTCACCAAGTTAGAAATATTGTTTGACTAGGTTTGAATACAGTTCAATTCCAAATTAGAAAATGCAATTCAAATAAAACTTCAACCAATAAACATTGAAAATTCACATAACGGTCAAGACAGCTAAAACATATTTGTGATCAATACTAAATCAATTTGAATATTACCAACCTTAACAACCCAACTTGAGGTAAACCAAAAGAATTGAGAACATGGATGAATGATTCTATATATTTTCAACAACAACTTCAGATTCACAATCAACTCTGACAATTGAGCTATTGGAGTCATCAAAAGAAATAAATGGATTGGTTCCAATGGCACTAGGTACAGTGTCAATTCCATCATCACCATCATAAAAAATATGTCTTGGAATTACTTCAACTATGACACCAAATTCAGGTCGAAATTGGTCTTTGACATAAAAAACTTGTTTAGCCATTGATGCCAACACATATGGTTCTTCGGTAGCAAGAGTGCGAGTCATATTAATTACTCGAAATCCACAATCATCAATAAATGTGCCATGTCTCGTCATCAAATCAAACCAATGACATTTCATCATTGTGACTCATCCATGAGAGTAATAATCCAATATTATTATTTTCTCAACAACTCCATAATAACCCACATTTTCAAATCGTGGTCTACTATCTGATGCACTGGCATAACAATCTGTTGTGGCAGTAACCATAACACCATCATGTTGTGTTCTCATGTTCTTTGCTCGTTCAGTGACAATAAATTTGTACCCATTGATAACAATTGATTTACAGTCACGAACCACGGTATTAGGACCAAAAGCCAAAGCTCTTATTTCCTCAGAGACAGAGTCAGCAGACAAACTCAATACCTGCAATATAAATGACTATTAAACTTAATTAAATATTGATATAATTATTTTAAACATTAATATTTTTACCTTCAATTTTAACCAAGCAGAAAACTCTTTGCTATGCAAAGTCTCTCTCCTTCTCAAAGATAAAGAACGATGCTTCCTATTTATCATTGTTTTATGTTCCCTATAGATAAAAAATATGAATAGTTTAACAGATATATATGTAAGATATACATAATCAATTTAGTTACCTGATATAGTCATCGAACAAATCACAGTTGAACAAAACTGTACGATGTGCCATCTCCCGCTCTTCATGGCTTAATGTCTTCAATGTATATGATCCAGGAATTCCTCCTGTTTGAGGAAGTGATGGAAAACTGGGTTCAATTTGCTCATACTGTTCTTCTTCATTTCTCATTGGTCTGTTCAATCTTGTACTAAGATCAGACAAATACATCGAGCATAAATCCATACATTCTTGAGACAGATAACTGTTCACGATAGAACCTTCGGGATGATTTCTGTTTCGGACATAAGACTTTAATGTGAACATATTTCTTTCAGTTGGATACATCCAACAAAAAGAAACAGGTCCTCCGAGAAGTATTTTAGTGGGAATATGGACAGTCAGATACAGCATGCATGTGAAAAATGATGGAGGAAATATTTTCTCCAACTCACACAAAATTAATGGGGCATCTGTCAATATTTTTTGCAAGAAAGACTTGGACAACTTCTTAGCACAAAGATCTCTAAACAAATGACACAGCCGAATAACAACCACCCTTACATTATTGGACAGAAGATAACAGATTGCTATTGGAAGCAACTCATGCAATAGAATGTGATAATCACGAGTCTTCAAATATTTTAGCTTCAACTCTCTTCTGTTGACCCATTTAGATATGTTGCATGAATAACCATCAGGAACTCTAATAGTCTCTAATACTTCCAGAAATTGTTTTTTTACGTAGGTGTCATCACATAAAAAGCACATGGAAGTTGCCATTTATTTTCACTGATACGCACAAGATGCAATTCTGGTCTGATGCCCCAATCCACCAAGTCACGTCGAGATCGTAAATCATCTTTTGTCTTCCCCTTGACATTTAGAAGAACCAAAAGCAACATTTCGCATATATTCTTTTCAATATGCATTACGTCTAAACAATGACGTAACAAATTGGTTGACCAATAAGGCAAATAAAAAAAGACACTCCTCTTCCTCCAATTGCAACAGGTTTCAGTGGAAACATTCTTTCTCTTTCCAGATTTCATTTGACCCTTCCCGAACGAAAAACTGAAATCATTCAATTCATTAAGCACGTCAGTTCCAGACATACGCTGAGGTGGATCATCGGTCTATATGGTATTATCAAATCTTCAACGATTTATTCTATATGGATGATCATTTGGAAAGAATCGTCGATGTCCCATAAAACTGAAACTACAACGATGTTTCAGTCTTCTGGATCATGTATTCTTCATACAAACTGGACATGACAGTTTTCCCTTCGTGCTCCATCCAGACATCATTGCATAAGCCGAAAAATCATTGATCGTCCACATAAGCGCAACACGCATCTGAAATATGTCTTTCGAACATGCATCGTATGTGCGGACACCCACATCCCAAATAAGTTTCAACTCTTTTATTAAAGGTTGCATGTATACATCAATATCAATGCCGGGATCAGAAGGACCAGATATGAGTATACTCATGAAAGTGAAAGGTTTTTTCATACACAACCATGGAGGAAGATTATAAATGTGTATAAAAACTGGCCATGTGCTGTGCAAAGTAAGCATCTTCCCAAACAGATTAAAACTGTCGCATGAAAGACCCAACCTCACATTACGCACGTCAGTTGCAAAATCAGGATGTCGAGCATCAAATCTCTGCCATGCAAATCCATCTGCAGGATGAACCAATTCATCATTAGTCTTCTTTCTCTCGGTATCACACCATCTCATTTTTATTGATATGTCATCAGACATAAAAAGATTCTGAAGTCCGGGGATCAATGGAAAGTGCCACATTACTTTCTGTGGAACGCGGGATGATGTTCCATCAGATTTTGACTTCCAGCGGGATGTGCCACATTTTATACAATCATTTCGTTCAGCGGTTTCCTCCCAGAATAAATTGCAATCTTTCGGACAAGCATGAATTTTGTTTCTTGAAAATCCAACTTCCTCAACTAACTTCCATGCCATATAGTGGTTTGAGGGAATATCTGCATCATCTGGAAGTAAATCCTTCAAGAGGGTAAGAATGCAATCGATTGCTATATTAGAAATCCCATACATAGTTTTCCCATGAAACAATCGGATTAAAAATTCCAGCTTTTTCATTTTATCGCATTGTCGATATACTGGAGTCGTGGCAACATCATTCAATTTTTTCACCCTATCAATATCATCATTTTCAATAGATGCATCAACTGTGCTCATATCGAAGTCTTCTTGAGTCGAAATCCTTTCTTTTTCATGATGACGAATAAACGGAAACTGATCATCTAACAAATTCTCCATTTCAGCCCTTTCATTTCGATCATCACCAATTTGAGATTTCATTTTCTCCCCATTGTGATACCACACAAAGTAGTTTGCTTGAAAACCATTTTTGGTTATGTGGTAGCTGACTTCTTCACGGCTCAACCAAGGTCTACCAACACAATTGGAACATGGACAGTGTATGCGACCACTATCTGAAGCATTGTGAAATGAAAAATCTATAAATCTCTCCAAATTGTTTTGAAAATCTCTTGAGATCCGATCGATTTCATACATCCAACTTCTGTCCATTCTGTAAAAAGAATTTATATAAGTCATTTTGTCATAAACAATTCAATAGGATTGAACTTTAATTGAAAATACATTTAAGTAAACAATAAAGGAAGAAGTTTCTAGTCGATGTAGTGAACTATTAAAATAATGTAAAGAAGAAGTACTCATAAATTAAATTAAAATTTATTTATATTCATTTTCATTAGGTCTCTAAGAGGCACATGCCTCAGGTCCCATCATGTGTTATAGGCATCCCAAATCATTCACTCATGTTCAATAACTCATTTTTGACACCTCTATGGCCATACCTTTCATTACTCAATTACTTCCCCAAGTCAAGCGCACCCCATGGGTGAATAAATTTTAGGCTTCTACACTAATAGGTTCATGGCTTGTAAAAAGATTTAATTTCATTAAGTATAGACAAAAACATTTATTTTTTAATTTGAAATTCTTAATAAAGTATGTAAATGATAACAACATTACTGAATTAAACTTGTGACTTATCTAACATTTTTATGGCTGTCTACACATGCCAGAATGGGTAGTGAAAAACACCCCACCCTCATAAAAGTGAGTATTGGCCAAGAAGGACACATAATATACAACATACAATGAGAAGCATATTTAGTTGACCCTAAAGTTATATTAGTACAATCATCTTGGGGGAAATGGAATATATGATCCTGGTTAACTGATGAATTCAAAAGCTCGTATTCCATATGTTGGATACTATCTAAGGTAAGAAATCATGTGAGTATGGGTTTACATCATTCAATTTCTTACATGCTAGTGAGAATGAAGGCTTAAATTAATGACTTGAGTTCACTGATTAAATGAGGGTAGAGGTTGCATACGCTGTGTAAACAGAATGATTAAATAAGGGTAGAGGTTGCATACATTGTGCATGGTGGGGGAGTCTCAGCCGATTTAGAAACTAAAATAAATTCCCATCATAGGTAACAATAAGAAACATCACCATCAAAAGAAACTCCAAATAAAAAAGGACTAAAAACATCAAAAATTTCAAGAATTCACTACTATGCAGGGTTTATTTACATGTTTAGCAATAATTATATATCTTAATCATGAACCACCTCTACAGCTCCCAGTTTTCACCAATAAACATAAGGTAAATATCTCAAAATATCTTTAAAACAACTCATTAATAGGCTCTAAACGTAAATATAATCTTGAACCAACCATGGAATCTATTTCACAACACATTCTCACACCCCAGTTATCTCATGTGTTACTAAATACCAAACATAGTCACATAGTGTACTATAACAAATTACATTACACAAGCCTTATTAAAAAAAATTCATTTTAATAAAACACTTTCCTCAAGGAATTTTAAGGAAAACATTCATAAAAACATTGCTAAAAATTGTTAAACACATATAAATAAATTTCCAAGTAACAATTAATTACAAGATGGAAAAAAGCATAAAAACACGTACTTAGAAAATCTATAATCCAACGGCAATGAATTTGAGATGCTTCTTCTTTGATGGAGGGTTAAGGATTTAATTAATTAAATGGATTGGAATGGATAAAGTCTAGATTAAATCAAAACACAAAAAAATGATATACACATCAAAATCAAAACTTAAAACTAAAATATGAGATGAATAACAATAAAAACAAGGTATCACTTAAATATTTTATGTGTATGAAGAATAGAATACCTGATTTGAGACGATTTGGATGTAGTTTGACAGGTTCAGATGGGGGAAGTCGTGAGAGCAGCGGAGCCGTGGACTGATTAGGGTTCTGTTGTGAATGGGGGAGAGAGTGACCGATTCTGTATTTGGGGAAAATATTTCCCAACGGTTTTTAAAAACCGTTGGGAAAGGGATTCTTTACCAACGGTTTGTTTAAACCGTTGGTAATGAAGCGTTGGGAAAGGGGTAGTTTCCAGTAGTGATTCCTTCCACTAGGCGCCAATTCTAAACAACGACATACACTAGATTAGTTTATGATTCACAATACATAATTCCAAAATAGTAAAATACCTAACATAAATTGAACAATTTATGCATATAATCCATAATCATAAAAAAAATGTTTTCTTTGAGGAAGTATTTACTCATAAATCCTTCATAATGGTTTGTAAAGAAAATGTGAATTATCCTAAGCATATCCCCTGAGAGTGTCGTAATCAAGAGTGCAGCAAGACCTGTTGTCGTGTACTAGGATACCCCGGGTTAACCCTGAAACTCCTTGTCAGACTTTTCACTCATAGGCACATCTATGCCAGATCCGACTCTACCTGCTCGTATCCAGACATGGATGTATTGCTTGGAAAATACACAAAATCTCTACATTACTAAAATTCTAGGAAGTTCTTATATACTAATCCTCAAAGTTTATCTTCGGGTAATGTCCTCTAATCAGAGTTTCTAAATCTAGTTCCCAAGTTTTGTACTAAACTTCCTCTGATACCAACTGTAACACCCTAACCCTAGTTACCCAGAGTCAGTGCATTATTACATTACATTGGCATGATCACAAGAGATCAAATCCCGAAAGACCGATTAGTTTAGTATCCTTGGAAGTACTAGATACAAACATAAGTTTTACATTACATTATGAATTGAAAAACAAAAACATTGTGTCTCCTTTTAACACATTCATCTCCCTTAGACTATCCCTGCAGGTCAATCATAATATACTTCTTCGCATCCTGGGAAAAATAAAACATATAAAGGGGTGAGGTCTGGTGCTCAGTAAGGATAACAATATAAAGGAAACTTTCATAAATAAGCATAAACATTTCATGCAATGTATAAGACTAAAACACAAACCTTTTAAACTTAAACTTCAACATAATATGACAAAGATAAATCAAATAATGTCATTTACTTATTCACATGGATATTCTACTAGTCGAATAATCACATGTAATATCAATAACCAATTTCATAATGATGGAATGCATAATGTCAGACATCATAACCACATAGTCAAGACTTCGTGCCAAGACTACAAATAAGATTTTGTCAAGGCCTTGTGCCAAGACAGTTGTTTGTCTCATGAGACCTACCGATGTATCGAGGATCTATAGCGGGCTCCACCCGTCACTTACTAAGTTCAATGCGTTTCTCATATGAAAAAGTTGAAACATAACATAAACATTCGTATTAAAACTAGCATATGAAATGTTAATACTTCAATCATAAACCATGAATGGTATAAAAATAACACATCCACAGTCAAACATATCACAAAACCTTCAATACAATATGGAAGACTGTATTATAATAAATCGACTTCAAACAAGTGTAAAATCCATCAAAAGATGTTGACATTGATAAAATCAAAACTGTTTGAGAGAAATATCTCTTTCTATTTTGAAATCATTTAAAAGTCATGTAATTATAAAAAAAAAATTTATTTTGAAAATATTCTTATAATCTTTTAAGGGAAGCTTAGAAGATGTTATAACAGTGGAAAATAGCCACACCCGCCGTATACGTTAAAAAACATTCTTTCCTTAATTTTGTCAAAAAGGTCGTAAATGACCTTGTTTGGAAAACGACAGAAAGATTCCTTTATAAACATTTTATAAAAAGTTAAAAAGGATATAAATGAATTTAACCCATAGTCTAGGAAATAGTAAAAATGTTTTGAAATACATTTTTAAGAAAAACGGATGTGGATGATAAATAGGTCCCAGTAGATACTCACGTATAAACAACCTCAGATAATGAAGAGATTGTAGAATTAACCATTACCTTGTACTTTTCCTTAGTCGATGGTATGTTAACCTCCTGTATAATGGTTAAAACATTGTTATTAAATTATACAAGAACTATATACATAAATATGATATCACATATGATCTTCTAATATTTCTTTGTTAATAATATTTTAGTAGTATCATTGTTTCAGGTGTTAACTGATTCATTTTCCTTTATATGTTTTGTTACGTAAGTAATGTTTGTTATGGATATGATGTACTTTATTCATATCCATAATGATATTAAGTTTTTAAACATTATTTTTAATCATCAAATGAAAATTATTCCTGAATGGTTACGATGGGGAATGAATCTCATCGCATTCGTGGAGACGGTAATCTGTACGTACACACGAGCGACAATATCATTATATTGACAGTGAAATTGTATGTAATTGGATGATATATCATATATACATAACCATTGACATGTTATATTTATTATTTACATCAATTATACTCTTTATTATACCCATTCAAATAATGAAGTGTTGAATAACAAACTACACCACGACGTGGAGACAGTAAGTAGTATGTACGCACATATGGTGACTTTGTTATTCATAGGATGTATAGAATAATGAATATGGTTGTACCATATTTATAATAAAATCACAGTCTGTAGAAGGTACTGAAGTTATTATTTTGGTATGGAAACAATAAAGAAATAGAAAGTGGAAGAAGAAAGAACTTTGAAAGAGGTGTGGAATTATTACCTCTTCTTTGGGTGTTTCCTTTTGAGTTGATAAAAAGAGCTCCTTAGGATGGCTTTCTGATAAAAGTGAGGCCTCTAGGTATAAGTGAGAGTAGTTGAGAGGATATTTGAGCAGAGGTTGGCCGATCCAAATGGATTTGGAGGTGTGATTTTGAGAGAAGGGGAAATACCATTTTATAAGAGAGGTGATGGTCACTTTAGGAAAAGCTTAAAAATATTATTTTATTATACAATCATATTCAGTTTATAATGGCACCAAAAGAATTTATTTCAAGGCTAAGGTGGGGCTGGGTCAAAAACATCTCAACCAATAAGTTTTAGACAGGTCTAAGTCACCATATTAACCTTATTTTTTTAGATTTAACTTTTAGTTAAATAGTTTAATTTTTACCATGTATTCTTGTATTATTATAATAAATGGTTAATAAACTTACTATAAAAATCCAAGAGAACCCCAAGTGGTTCATTATTGATATATCTAACCTTATCTAAGTCCTTCGGCCGAACCTTAGATTTTTAGGATTATTATATCAATTAATAATATAATATTTGTTTTAAAAACCCATTTATGTCAATTTTGACACTTTGGTATTTTGTTTTTGTGAAAGTTGTAACAACTTTATCACATTGAAAAAAAAATATTTAATCAACCCTAACACGTCATATTAACCTTGAAAATTAATGTAATTCATCAGAAGTCTCAATTTACATTTATTTGGATATTTAGAATATCCATTATTTTAATTATTCATTAATAAGGTGATTACTGTATCATCATTATGTCATAAATAAATTTAATTATTTAATTTCTAAAAATTATAAATAAAATACCATTATGTAGGAAATTTTTTTAGTTTTCTAATGAATATTTTTAGTCAAATTTATCTTATGTATAACCCTATATTAAAAATGTTTTAGTTATTAAACTTTGAATTTAGCACTTTTAACTCTTCTTTAAATAAAATAATAATAAATGTCCTAATCTAATCCGAGTGGACCAAAAAGATCATATTTTATTTCTAAGGTTGATTTTGGTCGAAATACACTTATCTAATAGAATTATGACATATGTTAGGGTAATTATAATATCTTTTTTTACCTTTAATTACCTCACTTACTTTTAACCGTGGTAAATAAAAGTCAAAAGTTACTATTCACCAAAAATTATTTTCATCTTATTGAACCACATTTTACATGCCAATGTCAACTGTTCTCTCGGATTTTTGAAATTCAATTCACAGAAGCGGTAAAATTACATTTTATACAAATTTGCAAATGCGCCTAGAAGGTGGGTAAAAGACGGTAAAAAGTTAAATAAAAATTTATATATCTAATATTATTATAAAATGACTCCATTAAATTACATTGAACATATATAAGTATTATGTATCTATTTTTACCTAAAATAAATTTAAATAAAATAACTACTTATTTAAATAAAAAGTCAGTTTTAAACAATAACGCAATGCTTTTCACTATTCATCAAAAATTGAAAGTTTTTCGAAAAATACCAAAAATTCACCATAAGCTAATTTTGATATTCCGAATCCAAAAATGAAGTCCATTTTGAAAAATAAAATTTATAAAATTTCAAAAAGTGGGTATTACTATTCATAACGGTTAGTTTGATTGGTCGTGGTGTGTTAGAACTCGAAGTTGCATACAACGCAAGCTATTATATTATTCAAAGGGAAACGTACCGTGGAAGATTGGGGTGTTATAGCCAAGACCATGGGGTGATACCAACAACTCAATCTGGATTATCCTACTAAGTATAAGATCAATGCCTGCATAGTTTTGGTCACAAAGGAACCAAGAACCCCACCTAGGGCATGAAGATAAATAGAGGATCTCTCTCTGGGCCTCTCTGAGGGATTCCACCGACTCTATCCAAGAAGTCCTACTGAAGGGATCATAGTCCTAGTTGTAAAAGACAAGTCCATACCAGCCTTCAAGTAAAGGATAAGGGGAATGCCCCTTAATGAAACTTGTCCAAGATATGGGGGAAAAGGGCTCCAAGCCATGTATAAAATAGTACATGATGTGTAGAAGGGGTCACATGTTGTGTCCCTTGATCTCGAGTCATACCCGTGTAAAGGGCCCATGTCGTCAAGTCGTGTCTGTGTAGTACTAAACACAAATTAGGCTGCACATGTGGTATACCAATGTGCTAGTACACGGATATATCCCATGTACGTGTGCCCATGTTCTAATACACGACTTAGCCCGTGTACCTTGTCTAGGCCGTGTCTGTGTGGGGGAGTACATGACGTGGTACAACCCGTGTAGTCCACCCTACGTCTGTGTACTTACCTAGAACACGCTGAGTCATCTGGGAGAGAACACATGCCATGTGACAGAGGTCACACACTATGTGATATTTAACTTCCTCTTGAAATCCTATCTGTCGCTTAGGGGTCCCCCACAATGTGTAGATTTGGATCACACACCGTGTTTTTTTGGGATTTTTCAGAATCCAAGATCTTCTCCCACATTCGATCTGGATCATCCAGCCTTTGATTTGGTGATCGTTTTACCACGAGATCAAATATCCCAACTCATATAAGCCTCACTGTCATCAAACAATGTGTTTTCTCATAAGACCTTATAAAATGAATCAAATCGTTGTTTTTTGTTGTGCGCTGAAAAACAAAAAATCGAGTATCCACCGTCATCTGAATCACTCTATCTCCATCATCGCACCTTTGTCATGTCGTGCCGATCCCATATCTACGATTTTAGATCGCTGCACCAAGAAACAGTCACACAATGATCGACTGATCTGAATTTTTCAAGTCATAGGCCAAATGAAGAACCCCCGCGATGAACGCAAAATCAAGGGAGAAAAGCACAAGAACATATAAGAAGAATGAACCTCGATCGATGTTTGTATTGATCTTGATTTGTAGTAATTAGAAAAAAATTGAATAATAAGTAGTCCCAAAGATATTCTCCCATCAAAAACCTTGAAAACAACTCATCCCACAAGATGATCAAACAACAAATCAATATATTTGTTGATTGATTCACGTTCATCGTAGAAATAAAGAACTTGGAAGAATCAAATCATAAAACACACCCTTCATCAATTTGGATCGATCGATAATGAAGAATGGGGTTTCACTGTTGTTGTTGGTGAGATCCTTTGAATCTGAGGTGCATCGATCATCGATCCATGATCTTGCCGCCGATCGCCTAAGAGAATTCTCAAATGGTATCTCCAAGGGTTCTCCAACATCTCTAGGGTTATGTGGCTAATCCTGCAATTCTTACATAAAAATATATTTAAATATTTTTAATCACTGCGTCAACAAACATGAAATAAAATAATTTATTTAATTTATTTAATTTATTTATGTGCCCGTAATGAATTATCACAAATGATCCGCGCCGACTAATGTTATGCCATGCCAAGGGTAAAACTTTTGTTCCAAACTCAAAAACACCCTTAGATTTCTGATCCGGGAACCCATTTAGATATTATTCCACTTTTTTAGAAAAACTATGCATGCAAGCTATTTAATATATTTAATATATTTAAAACATTTATTCCAGGAACCCTAAGCCTTAGAATCGGACACCATCTTAGTTCTTGGTCTAGAAAATAATCCATATAATATCCAAAAATAATACTTGGAAAATCCAAGATGTTATATTTTCCCCACCTTGGAGCTTTACGTCCCTAAAAATCCAAAACAAGAGCTACTAAAAAAGATGTGGGTACTCAACATGAATATGAGGCTCCCACTCCCATGTACTCTCCTGAAGATCTCGTGCTTCCACCAGACACTCATTAAGGGAATCAATCACCCACGAAGACCCTCTCCCGCCAATCCTCAATCTATACTAGGTACTCAGCAAAGGCCGCTCCATTCTTGATGTCCAGCTCTCCTCAGTCAATAACATGTGATGAGTCATGCATGTACCTCCTCAGCTACGAAACGTGGAAGACGTCGTGCACCCAGTCTAATGTGGGTGTAGAGAAAAGCAGTACACCACCTCATCAACTCTACACAGTATCTGGAAAGAGACGATGAACCTCGAAGATCGATTTTCACCTCAGCCAAATCTTCATAAACCACCTAAAGGTGAAACCTGTAGGAACACATGATCTTCTTCCTCAATCTCTAAAGGCCTCTATCACTGATTAGCATAAGAATTATGATGGATCTATGCATTCATCATCTACTTCTCAATGATCTGCACATTCTCTGTTGTAGCTCACACCAACTCTGGGCCTGCGAGTGCTGACTCTCTTGGGTAAGTTCATCAAAGTGGTAACCTACAAGGTCACCTGTACAAAGTCACAAATGGTTTTAGACCGATGGTCAAATGGTAACTATTGTTATATGCAAACTCCACCAGTGTTAGGAAATCCACCCAACTACAGCCAAAGTCCAACATGAAAGATCACAACATGTCCTCTAGAACCTAAATGGTTCGCTCAGGCTGACCATCAGTTCGTGGGTGACATGTTGTGCTCAAGCACAACTAAGTCTCAAAAACCTCATGCAATCCCATCCACAACTGGTATGTGAAGTGAACATCACATTTAGAAACGATCTTAGATGGAACTCCATAGAGCTGGATTGTCTCTTGCACATAGAGGCGTCCCGAACTTTCTACTAAACCATGCTCTCATATAGGTAGGAAGTGGGCCGACTTGGTGAGTCGGTATATGATCACCCTGATGCCATTATTTCTCCTGGATGTATGTGGTAATACTGTCACGAAGTCCATTGATATCTCATCCCAATTCCACTCTAGCACATCAATGGGTTGATCCAAATCCGCTAGAACATGGTGCTCAGCCTTCACATGTTGACAAGTAATGCATCAAGAGACAAACTCTGCAACTATTTTCTTCATCCATGGCCACCAAAACTGTCTTCAGAGGTTCTGGTACATCTTTTTCACTCCTCTATGTACCGCCAAATGAGATGTATGAATGTTTCCCAGAAGCTCCTCCTGTAACATCACCGGTACCATCACACGTCCTCTGAAAAGAATGATGTTCTCCCTACCATTAAAATATCCATCAGGATCATTCTCTATGGATATCTATGTATGTAGGGTCTCACAATCATCATCCCCAAGCCATGTCTCCCTAACTCACTGCATGATAGAAGGTGTCACAATAATCGACTGGAGGTAAGTTGATCTATCCCCATCCACAAAGGATAACTGCAATGAGACCACCTTCTCTGAATCCTTGTTCAATAACTATGAATAACATCTCCTTATGATAGCATATGCTACCATGTTCCCCTTCCCATGAGTGTAGAAAATTTATAAGTCATAATCATATAGGCAATCACTGCTTGACTCTACATCAGAACAAAATCATGGGTCATTTAGTTATTCTCATGTGGTTTTAACTAGTGTGAAACATAGGCAATCACCACTTGCCTCTGCATCAGAACAAAATCATGCTCTGTCTTGATGCATCATAGAACATTACATACTCGACACCCTCCTATGGAAATATCAATAAGTTACTGATTATCAAACTCTACCTCAAAAACTAAAAATCCTCCTAGAACCTCTCTTTCACAAGAAAGGCTTCCTCTTTCGAGACAAAGCTATCATGGGTGCTGATAGTCTGGAAAAATTAGATATGAATCTCGGTTAATAGTCTTCCAACCCAAGGATGCTCCGCACCTCTATTACAATCTTGGGTGGCTCCCAAGCTAACACTACCTCAACCTTGGACGAGTCCACTTCCACTCCATCCACTGAGATAGTGTGTCCCAGAAAGTGGACCGCCTGAATGCATAACTAGAACTTCAAGAGATTTCCATAAAGTTGGAGATCCTAGAGTACGTATAGAACTATCCTCAAGTGTCTCGCGTGCTCCTCCTCATACACCGAGTATACAAGGATATCATCGATGAAGACTTCCACAAACCAGTGTATGTCAGGTTGAATGATCAAGTTCATGAGTCCCATGAACATTGCTAAGGCGTTCATCACACCAACGGGAATCACTAATCACTCATAGTGGCCACAGTGACATCTAAATGTTGTCTTCAGTATATCCTCATATCGTACTCGCAATTGGTGATAACCTGACTTGAGGTAAACCTTCAAGAATAGTTGTGCCCCTCTCAACTGATCAAATAGGTCATTGATCCTTGGTAGTTGATACATGTTCTTCACGACCTCCTGGTTTAAGCACCGATAGTCTACACACAACCTCATGCCCCCATTTTCCTTCATGGCTAACAAAGTCGGGGCAACCCTAGGTGAAACATTGGGTCAAACAAATACTAGTCTTGAAGTCCTCCACTTGCACCCTCAGCTCATGAATCTCTACAGGAACCATCTAATATGGTGGTGTAGATATTGGTGTCATATTGAGATGTAAATCAATGCATAAGTCTCTCTCTCTCTATGGGGAGGTAAACCTAGAACATCCCCAGGGAAGACATCCTTGTACTATTCCACCACTGTAGAAAATTGGGAACTCACAACATCCACTAGACCAAGGTTTAGGCTAGCCAACTGATGAGTAATCAGTTGTACCCTCCTATGCATGAGTCTATCCTGCGCTATATGAGTTTCCTTTTCACTGAAAAAGGAGAACCCAGTTCCATCACTGCGGACACACCACACCCTTCACCTAAAACATTCAATATGAGCATGAACTATAGATAACCAATCCATACCAAGAATGATGTTGTAAGCCCTCAACGCTACTACCAAGATATTCCAATAGAAACTATCACCTCCAAGAGTCATGTCACACTATTGGAACAAGTGAATGATCACTGAGTCTTCTCCAGTAGGAGTCTCTAAGCATAAGAGTCAAGCCAAAGGTTCAACCGAAATCTCTATGTCTCGTACAAGGTATGTGTCAAGAAAGGAATGACTAACACCTGTGTCTATCAGTACTGCAACTATGTTAGAAAAAGACATTGATTATACATCATATCATTCCTGGGTCCACTGGGTTGTAAGCTTCGACTACCTACAACTATCCCCACCCCTGTTGTCGAGCTCCCTAAGCCTGGCGTGGACCACCTGGGGGTGATGGTGGTAAGAAGTCAAAACATCGACCACCTCCAATTACTCTCCCAGATCCTTGGCCACATCCACCACCCTGCAAACATGCATGCTCCTACCATTGTCTCTACCTCGGTGACTCATTTACAATCTCTCTTTTAACTGTACGACAGGTAATAAAATCACATGTAAGATGTCCCTTTCCATCACATGAGTAGCACTGCCTCTTTCTTAGATTATTAGGCCCACCCTATGAGCCCTGAACTGCAGATCCTCTTTCTTGGGAACTCCTCCTGAAACGTCTCATACGTCTAGGTCCCTGAGACTAATGTTTCCTCCTTGTTTCTGAGGTCCCTGCTTCTTCTTCCCCACTACTAACAACCACCGACTGTATCTTCTCATCCAAGAAACTCTCAACCACCAAAGCTCACTCTAGAATCCTGGAATAGGTAATAATGCACAAAGGGATAACACTGTCTTGGATAACTCCAAGAAAACCTCACTCTTAGGTCTGATCCCTAGAGAATTAATCATGAACCATATCCATTGGGTGCCTAGAGAGGTTGGTAAACCACGATGAATACTCTGCTACTTCATGCTTCCCTACTGGAGCTGCAGAAGCTCCTGGATATGTACATCCCTCAGTGTAGCTTGTGAAAACTCTTTTCTGAAAAGGCAATCAAACACTTTCCATGAAAGAGTCTCCTCATCGTAAGACTGGGTAACTAACCCCCACCATCGCTCTGCTGATCCAGGAAGAAGGATCACCTCTAGGAACACCATCTAATATACTGATGTTCAGACTAGATAGAAATCTCAAGTAGCTGCCTCAAGCTAGTCTTCAGCCACCTATGGGTCGGGCTCACCTCGGAACCTGATGGGTCTCTTTCGCTGAAACTCATGACGCGTTCTCATCCTGTGCACCTCATCCATTGGTACCGTGGGCACCACATACTATTTTTCAGGTGGCGGTATGACTAGTGCACCACCTGGATGTAACATCTTGGGAAATGGTCCCTATATCGAGGCCTCATCACTGATGAGATCATTCTTGCAGTCTTGATGTCGAATCCTATCTGGAATACTTCACAGAGGCATCCTGAAACAACATGATATAACATGGTCAATGATTATATCTGGAGATATGACTCAAGGAGGACATGAAAACAATAACCCATTCCTATATAATGCATGCACAATTGTTTTCATTGCAACCAGTGTTATCATGAACCTAGTTTAAAAGCATACGATCACAGTCCTGGTGTATGGATATGTCGGCCGCCACACCAAAAATGGAGTCTTTGGCCTGAAATTCAAACTCAAAACACTTAACATCATTGCCCCAAACTAATCTCAAACACTCGATTCTAAAGTAGATCTGACCCATCTGATACCACTCTATCATGACCCATCCTAGTGGGGCTCGTGCCGTGACTCCCCAAGCCCACCTCCAATAGGCCAAATGCCAGTAAATAACGATGAGATGGAATATTACTGACATGGGAGACCTTAGCCCAAGTACCTGTACACACGCACACATCTCCAAGTATATACAATGTTGAAATGTAAAAAAACTAAGCAACAATACATGCATACATAAAAATCAATAATGAGAGTGAGACAAGAAGTAAAATAAAGTATATAGTTCCAAATAAAATCCCAACACAAAGAGCTTGAAAAGAAAATCCCATCCAAAAAGTAAGTACTTTGACTACTATTAGAAAATCACAGGAACACACCTCAGCCTATTCGGTCTCACTAAGCACCATTTGGTCCCAGTACACCTAGGACTCTGTCAAAAAGTCAATTTTCTACACAAGACATGACATATGTGGGCAAGGCACGTGCATGAGTGAGTATAATAATACTCAATATGACACCCCAAAACCACAAAGTATACAAAAATAAATACATTCACCTCTACATAGGTATATGTATAAAACACATATAACATGAATATCTAGATATACTCAAACAAAGACACACATTCTAGAGGTATGTCACAACCATAGTACACCAACCTAGGATTCCAGCTCGAAGATTCCAGCTCGAAGATTCCAAAAAGAACTCATCTAGGAGAATAATCTTCGGTGTTTTATAACACACTAATAACATCCATTCGAGAGGTACTGCTCGTCAGGTCTCATCATGAGAAAGAACACACTAATAGTTTGAAGAGAATATGATACAAAGATCAGGATCAATGCCAAGACCATGGGGTGATACAAATAACCCAGTCTAGATTAACCTTCTAAGTACTGGATTGACACCCACATAATGTTGGTCACGAAGATACCAAGAACTCCACCTAGGGCACGAAGATGAATAGATAATCCCACTTTGGGACCCTCAGAGGGATTCCAACGACTCTATCCATGAAGTCTTGCTGAAGGTTTCGAAGTCCTAGGATTAGAAAACAATTCCATCCCAATCTTTCAGGAAAGGATAAGGGGAACACACCCTATCAAAACTTTTCAACAATATGGAGGACAAGGGCTCCAATCCATTTATAAAATAGTACACGACATGTAGTGGGGGCCACACACCGTGTCCCTTGACCTCGTGTCCTACCCATATAAATGGACCATTTCATAAATCTGTGTTTGTGTAGTACTACACGATTTGTAGGCTGCCCGTGCAGTCTACATGTGTTCTAGTACACAGCTCCATCCCATGTACATTTTCCCGTGTACCAGTACACGACATAACTAGTGTACCTGGTCCAGGTCATGTCTGTGTAGAGGGAGTTCACAGTGTGCTCCAACCCTTGTAGTCTACCCCGTGTCTGTGTATTTCCCGAGTACACGTCGAGTCATCCGAGAGAGACCACACACCATGTAACAGAATTCACACACCGTGTGATATTTAACATCATCTGGAAACCCTAGCCACTAATAAGGGGGCCCCACACAGTATGTTGATTTGAATTAAACACTATGTTGTTTAGGAATTTTCAGAATCCCATATCTACTCCCACATTCGATCTGGTGCTTCTTCCCTTTGATCCGGTAATCATTTCACCCGAAGATCAAAAATTCCAACTTGTCCAATCATCGATATCATTAAACAACACACTCTGTCATCTGATATGCTCATAAAATGGATCAAATCATCGATCTTCATTGTGCGCCAAATAATGACGAAGAACGTGAAATCAGGTATCCACTATCATTGGAATCGCTCTATCTCTATCATCGTACCTTTTTCATGTAATGCTGATATCATATATATGATTTTAGATCGTTGTGCCAAGAAACAGGTGCACAACGATCGATTCATCAGGATTTTTGAGTCATGGGCCAAATAAAAAATGCCCATGACGAACACAGAACCATGGGTGAAAAGAATAAGAAAAGATAATAGGAATGAACCTTGATCAATGTTCATGTTGATCTCTAATCATTTTCATTGTAATTAAAATAGAGTAATCAACAATTACAAAGATATTCTCCCATCAAAACCCCTCAAAACAACCCATCCCGCAAGATGATGAAACCATAGATCAATATTTTTGTTGACTGATTTGTGTTCATCATAGAAAGCATACATGGGGAATAATTAAGTAAAAAAACATTTCCTACATCGATTTGGATCAATCGCTGATAAAGAACAGGGTTTCACCATTGTCGTTCGCGAGATACTTTGAATCTGAGGTGCGTCGATCATCGAACCATGATCCTGTCACTAATCACCTAAGAGAATTATCCAACTGCCTCTCCAACATCTATAGAGTTATGTGGATAACCATGTAATTCTTAAATAAAGATATATTTAATGATAGTTAATCACTTCATCAACAAACATGAAATAAAATAATTTATTCAAATTATTTTATTCATATCTGCACCCATAATGATTTTTCCACAAACAACCCACACTGAATAATGTTAAGCCTCACCTAGTGTAAACCTCACATTGTAAACTCAATAGTTCCCTCATATTTCGAATATGGGAACCTGTTTAGATGTTATTCCATTTTTTTAGGAAAACTACGTGTGCATACTATTTAATATATTTAAACATTTATTTTCGGAACACTGGTGTAAAGACCCGTAAATTTCAAGGAAATTTTTTTCTTAATTTTCTTTGGAATTTTACAAGAGCTCAGTCTCTGACGACACCTGATTCCGAGGCTCGGTGTGTCCGGAATCATTTTCCGAAGTTTGGCTCAGGTACGTTCAGTGAACGGACGAGCGGGTTTTTCTAACTTCTGAACCGGTGCCCGGAATCGAATTCTGAGGGCACTGATGAAATCACAGCGCCGGTATTCGCTTAGAAATGCCTCTTCCGGAGTTGCGTTTGCTCGGGTGTGGTTTTTAATTTTCGGGCTTAAGGTTATGAAATAAAATAATTTTTACGACAACTTTATTTTATTTCACTTAAGCCACTTGGAAGCCACTTGAAGCCACTTAAAAGAGGTTTAAACTGAGTTGATCTGGATAGGATGCTATCCAGAAATATCATACCCTCTTGGTAGGATATTTGTGAGGTGGGGCCCGCACGAGCCCCGCCGTTTCTTTCCGCTAAGTAACGCACCCGCGAAAACCCGTCATTATGAAAGTCAACTGACACGTTTTCTTAATTTCTTAACAGACCATTTAATTGGGCGGTTTATTTCGTAAATTAAATGAGCTGTTTCTTTCGTTGAATTAATTCAACGAATTGATGGGTCGTTTCTTACCCGTTTTCGTTTGTTGGCATAATAATAAAATAAGACCAACCTCTCTTTTTTGGAGGATTACTCGTTGAGACAGAATCCTTGTATCTTCTTTCTCCTTCGTGAAGAACGCGAAGAACGCGAAGAACGCGAAGAACGCGAAGAACGCCATCATCCGCGGAAATCAACGACGCTCCAATCCGAGACGTTCTTCCCCGCCCCGATCTCCGATCACCAACCGTTTGAGGTGAGTGATTTCGGGTTTCTTCTAAAAGTTCTTTGTGGTTTAAAACGAAACACGGATTTAATTATTTATAATTAAAATCTGTTGTTCTTGGTCCGTTGAGTTCGCCGACTCAACGCCGGATTCCGCGACGACGCGACGCCTTCCTGCGACGACGCGACGATCTCTCTCTTCCGCGACGAGCAATTCCGCGAAGAATGCTCACGCACGACGACGCGACGATCCCCCCAGTTTCGGACCACTTTCGGTCAAATGCCCGTATCTTGGGCTACGGGCCTCCAAACGACTCGCCGTCAGCGGCAACACGACCCTTGGATCGAGACGGTCGTTTCGGTATACTATACTCAAGGTGCACCTTCCTTTTCGGGAGCCTACGTGGTTAAAACTCCATAGTTAACCGTGCTTGACCTAGAGTAGTGATCAGGATGGGTGACCTCCTGGGAAGTTTCCCAGGGTGGGCGTGAGACGGAAAAGCCAATAACTAACAGACCGGGCATCCGATTGACGCGCCGTCTATTGCGTTGAGTTCCTGTTGACGATACGGAACTTTTGGCATCCTTCGCCCGAGTATTGGATGCAGATGGATAGTGGCCGGGTCGGATCGCACCGAAATCCAACCGGGCCCCTGGAACGGAAAAGCTGATATCTTTCAGACCAGACGTCCGTTTGACGAACCGTCAGCGGCGTTGGTGATCGCGTTGAGTAACGGTCCCTATGAGTATACCCTATGGGAGTTCGGGGTACAGTTGAGATACGGCAGGGTTGGTTCACTCACGAAAACAACCGGGCCCCTGGGACGAAAAGGCTAATAACTCACAGACCGGGCATCCGATTGACGCGCCGTCTGTTGCGTTGAGACCCCTATGACGAGGCGGTCCTTTGAGATACTTCTTCGTGGGACTTTGAGATACTTGGAGTATCGACTTGTAGCTCGTGGAGCGGACCCTCCCAGAGACGAGCGTACAGAGTACGGAGACCGTGTAGCCAGCAGAGACCTGAAGACTGCTTGTCCGATTCGACTCGGAGTGACTTACGTAGCCCAGTGGGGAGCACTACTTTGTGAGGTGGCAGACCCACAACGGAGGAGCACTACTATGTGAGGTGGCAGACCCGCGGTACTCGACAGGAGGAGTACCTCTGTAGGCTATGAGGGGGGAGCACTACTGTGTTTGGGTGGCAGACCCCGGCGGGAAGCACTACTGTGTGAGGTGGCAGACCCGCGGTACTCGACAGGAGGAGTACCTCAGCAGTCTTAGGTTAGTGAGCAGTATCTCGGAGTCGTGACAGGACCACTGTACACTCCAGAGACGGAGCTCTTCAGCAGTTACGGTTTCGATAAATGAAAATCCTGGTTTGAGCTGAGACTTTTGACCTTTGATACCAATTTGTCACGACCCGTCCTCAGGGCCCGTGCCGTGACTACCCAAGCCCACCTTCCATAGGCCAGGGGCTGACGACTAGCACCGAAGACGTAAAATCCAGATAACTGGGAAGGCATTGCCTTTATAAAAGAAAACAAGCACCACAGAGTACAAGCGGAAACAAAACACTAAGTAAAAACTGTACAAGCTGTGCTGAAAGATATCAGCTTTTCCGAAATCCAACCGGGCCCCTGGAACGGAAAAGCTGATATCTTTTAGCACAGCTTGTACAGTTTTTACTTAGTGTTTTGTTTCCACTTGTACTCTGTGGTGCTTGTTTTCTTTTATAAAGGCAATGCCTTCCCAGTTATCGGGATTTTACGCCTTTGGTGCTAGTCGCCAGCCCCTGGCCTATGGAAGGCGGGCTTGGGGTAGTCACGACACGGGCCCCGAGGACGGGTCGTGACAAATAGGCCACTTGGAAGCCACTTGAAGACACTTAAAAGTGGCTTAAAATGAGTTGATCTGGATAGGATGCTATCCAGAAATATCCTACCCTCTTGGTAGGATATTTGTGAGGTGGGGCCCGCACGAGCCCCGCCGTTTCTTTCCGCTAAGTAACGCACCCGCGAAAACCCGTCATTATGAAAGTCAACTGACGCGTTTTCTTAATTTCTTAACAGACCATTTAATTGGGCGGTTTATTTCGTAAATTAAATGAGCTGTTTCTTTCGTTGAATTAATTCAACGAATTGATGGGTCGTTTCTTACCCGTTTTCATTTGTTGGCATAATAATAAAATAAGACCAACCTCTCTTTTTTGGAGGATTACTCATTGAGACAGAATCCTTGTATCTTCTTTCTCCTTCGCGAAGAACGCGAAGAACGCAAAGAACTCCGTCATCCGCGGAAATCGACGACGCTCCAATCCGAGACGTTCTTCCCCGCCCCGATCTCTGATCACCAACCGTTTGAGGTGAGTGATTTCAGGTTTCTTCTAAAAGTTCTTTGTGGTTTAAAATGAAACACGGATTTAATTATTTATAATTAAAATCTGTTGTTCTTGGTCCGTTGAGTTCGCCGACTCAACGCCGGATTCCGCGACGACGCGACGATCCCCCTCTTCCGCGACGAGCAATTCCGCGAAGAACGCTCACGCGCGATGACTACGAGGTGGGGAATTATTTTGGAATTACCCATTTTTATGTTCCCGTAAATGTTTCTTTAATAAAGTTAAAGAACCGGATTTGTGAACAATTTTAAACTTATTAAAATTGTTGTTTCCCGTGTGGAATAAAAATTCTCCCGTTGTTTATATCTAACGCGGAGGGTGCGGGCCAAACGAACACGGCCCGACAACCCTCCGCCGTTCTTCGTTCTTGTGCGGATTTGATGGGCGACGACGGAATGTGCCGCAACGGATGTTTGATGATTCTGCAGTGAAGAACGAGTCCCGGGAGGAGTGACGGCGCAGACGGGAAGAAAAACGGGCCACCGGAGCGACTCCGGCGGCCCGCGGAAGCAGGCGGCGGTGCTTGCGGGATGCGGCTGAAACCGCGTCCGGCGCCAGGGAGATACCCCGCGGGTGTCACGCGGGGGTGGCGGCTCCCCCCCGCGTCACTCGGGACGCGGCTTCAGCCGCGTCCGGTTGTCTGGCCGACACCCCGCGGGTGCCGCGGGGGTGTCACGCGGGGCGGCGGCTCCCCCCGCGTCGGCCACTCGGCCGCTCGGCCGAGCCGGGCCGGGCTGGCCGAGCCAGACCGGTCCGACCGGGTCGGACCGGGTCGAACCGGGTTGGACCGGGTCGGACCGGGTCGGACCGGGTTCGGCCGACCCAGGGGGGGTCGGGCCGGGTCGGCCCGGGCCCGGACCCCCCTTCTTCGGACGGTTTTCGTTCAAACACCCGTAACTTGAGGTACGGGCCTCCAAACGACCCGCGGTCAGCGGCAACACGATCCTTGGATCGAGACGGTCGTTTCGGTATATCGCACTCAAGGTTTCGGAATACTCTGAGTTCGGCCGGGTTGGTTCGTACACGAAACCAACCGGGCCTTCGGAGCGGAAACGCTCATATCTTGAGCTACGGATGTCCGATTGACGTGCCGTCAGCTTTGTTGTTTTCCTCTAAGTGAGACGGATCTTTTGGCTCACTCCGCCCGAGGTTTGGATGCAGGTGGGGTACGTTCGGGTTGGTTTTTCCTTAAAAACCAACCGGGCCCCTGGGACGAAAAAGCCAATAACTCTCAGACCGGGCATCCGATTGACGCGCCGTCTGCGACGTTGAGTTCCTGTTGACGATACGGAACTTTTGGATACATCAACTTCAGACTTTGTGTCAGTTGATGTATCAGCCTCTCGGCTCGTGGAGCGGACCCTCCCGAACGAGCTTGCTGTGTGCGGGAACCCTAGTGCTGGCTGCGACTGCTTCTTCGACAGCGACGACTGTGCAGAGATCCTCAGTGGACTCCGACGACGACCGTGCAGAGATCCTCAGTGGACTACGGCGACGACTGTGCAGAGATCCTCAGTGGACTGCGACGACTACAGCACTCAGCGATCCTACGTGGATCAGTGCTACAGGTTCTGTGTGGGCCCGATCCTGTGTGGGTCCGATCCTGTGTGGGTCAGCGCTCAGCGGTTCTGTGTGAGCCAGCGCCTACAGGTCCTGTGTGGGCCCGATCCTGTGTGGGTCATTGCGGGGGTTAGTTACCTATCGATCCTTCGTGGGTCCGACGACTTAGATAGATCAGTGATCATCTTTATTTTCATCCGAAGAAGTATACCTGTGTGAGATGAATCTTGTGTTTACTCTCCTTTGTGGATTGTGTTGAGCTATCCTGTGTGGATTTACTGTTTACTCTCCTTTGTGGATTATGTTGTGCTATCCTGTGTGGGTATACGTTTTTCTTTCCTGTGTGGACTGGGTTGTGCTTGGGCTCGGACGTTGGAGCCGAACGGGAATTGATGACTTAGGTATATGTATGGGCATATACCTAAGCCGTGTGAGATGTTACTTCGTGATTGTATCTTTCCATTGTGGATTATCCTTTGTGGATTTCGGGAGACCTTCGGGGATCTTGGGGTCCCTACTGAGTAGCTTATACTCACCCCTGCACGGGCTTTGCCCGCACTACGTTGTGTTGGTTGCAGATGACGGACAACGCTGATCGTGGTGGAGGTGCGCGGAGCAGGACGATACCTGGAGGTGGACCACTGGGCGGGACGTACTCAGAGCGGTCAGGTGGACCCGAGGAGCAGTGGAGGCTATCTGTACCCACCCTTCAGGTGGGACTTCCAGAGGACGGCTCGACGCTGCGACTTTTACTTTTCAGTTGCTGTTTTTCTTTTCAGTTGTACTTTACAGTTGGGCTTGTATTTCCGGCCCCCTTTTACTTTCAGCACAGCTTGTACAGTTTTTACTTAGTGTTTATTTTTCCGCTTGCTTACTCTGTGGTGCTTGTTTACTTTTCAAAGGCAATGCCTTCCCTTTTGTTGGGATTTGCGCCTTGGTGCTAGTCGCCAGCCCCTGGCCTATGAAAGGCGGGCTTGGGGTAGTCACAACACGGGCCCCGAGGACGGGTCGTGACAAATTGGTATCAGAGGTGGCCGGTTCTACCGCAGACTCTGATCTTTCTTCTATGTGAAGCAATAGTGTTTAGCGTATTGAGTGTGGTTATCAGTCCAGGGAGTCCAGTGTTGGTGCGGCGGCCGACGTATCCGTACACCAGGACCCTGACTTCTGATTTCCGACTTAATACACAAAAACATTGATTGCATGTGTGTTTCAAGTTTTCTTTGTGATTACTTGTGTCAGCTCACCAGGTATACTGTTCTGACCGTGGCGCACTTGTTTCCTTTTCAGGATGGCCCGACGACAGCAGCCAGCTAGGTTTCCGAGAGTAGAGCGCGACGACAGCCCGCCGAGCGACGAGGCCTCGGTACAGGGCCCGTTGACAGGAGAGGCACCGGCGGTACCTTTACCCACCGAGCCCCCGATGCTTCCAGCGCCGACCGCTGAGGATGCACGACGCCTTGGAGCTCTGCACGAGTTCCAGCGCCAGCGACCACCCAGGTTCCGTGGGGAGGCAGACCCCCAGGCTGCCGAGGACTGGCTGGAGGCGGTCGTCCGAGTTTTCAGGCTAGTGAGGACACCATCAGACCTCATGGTGATCCTCGCGGCGAGCCTACTACACGCAGCAGCAGGGTGATGGTGGAGCTTGATGCTCCAGGTACACGATGAGGCCTCCCTCATCTGGACGGACTTCGAGAGCCTCTTCCGCTTAGAGTTCGTCCCAGCCACCCTCCGTGCGGTGCGCATTCAGGAGCTTCTTCAGCTGCGGCAGGGCAGCTTGACGGTCGCCCAGTACGCGGCGAGGTTCACCGACCTTTCTCGCTACTCGGCAGACATGGTTCGAGACCCATTCTTCTGGGCCCGGACCTTCGAGCAGGGATTGAGACACGAGATCAGGGCATCACTGATCTCCCTCAGCATCCCGACCCAGGCAAGAGTGCTAGAGCGAGCCCTTCTAATCGAGAGCTTTCTGGCTGAGTCTACAACGAGACCTACCGCAGGGCGGCAGGTGGCGGAGTCTTCGGCAGCGGGTAGCCGACGGATGACTCAGGGTTCCAGGCAGACCAGACCTTCCGGCAGACGACCTCGGGACACTGGCTCAGCAGTGCGGGGCACACAGCGCGAAGCCAGTCTTCCGAGAGGCAGGCAGTGCTACGAGTGCGGCGGGCAGGGCCACATGGCTCGTGACTGCCCGACCCGCCGTACCGAGGGGCAGCAGACGGTGGAGGGGCCACCCAGGCAGAGGCAGAGGGTCGACCGTGGCGGTCCGCAGGGAGGAGGCGGACGAGGCAGAGGAGCTGGTCGAGCAGCAGGTGGTGGGCGGATCTTTGAGGCTCTGCCACCACCACCACCAGGAGGTCCGCCCCGACCACAGGGAGCTGGCGGGCAGAGACAGGCACAGCTCCAGGCAGTGGAGGCCTACAACCACGGCGCGCCAGAGATGATTCGAGGTACGATCTGTGTCTATTCCACCCTTGCTGCAGTTCTGATAGATACAGGAGCGAGTCACTCTTTCATAGCCACTGCCCTTGTTCGGAGCTCGGAGATTCCGACAGAGCCGTTGGCTCGATCCTTACGGCTAGAGACTCCTACGGGAGCAGACTCGACGATTACACACTGGTGCCGGCAGTGGGAGCTTACTCTAGGAGGCGAGAGCTTCGGATGGAATCTTCTTGTAGCGGCGTCGAGGCCTTACGATGTCATCTTGGGCATGGATTGGTTATCTACAGTCCATGCTCAGATTGACTGTTTTAGGTGCAAGGTGCGATGTGTGCGCACCGACGGGAGCAGGTTCACCTTCACCGGTGAGAAGGGAGCCTTAGCAGCACAGGATGGACTCACGCAGAGGAGAGGTCAGCCCATCACTCATCAGTTGGCTAGCCTCATCCTTGGAGCAGTTGACGTGCGGAGTCCTAGTTTTCCTGCAGTGGTGGATCAGTATGCGGACGTCTTCCCCGACGACGTTCCAGGGCTACCTCCTCGCAGAGAGGTAGACTTTTATATTGATCTGTACCCCGGGACAGCCCCGATATCCACTCCAGCATATCGGATGGCCCCTGCCGAGCTTCGAGAGCTACGGGTACAGTTGGAGGACTTGCAGGGCAAGGGGTTCATCCGACCCAGTGTTTCACCCTGGGCTTCGCCGATTTTGTTCGCCAAGAAGGCGGACGGGAGCTTGCGACTGTGTGTCGATTATCGTCGCCTGAACCAGGTGACAGTGAGGAACAAGTATCCGCTACCGAGGATTGATGACCTCTTCGATCAGCTCAAGGGAGCACGGTGGTTCTCGAAGATAGACTTCAGGTCAGGCTATCATCAGCTCAGAGTTCGAGACGAGGATGTGCAGAAGACGACCTTCAGATGTCGGTATGACCACTATGAGTTCTTGGTTATGCCTTTCGGCGTAACCAACGCTCCAGCAGTGTTCATGAGCCTCATGAACAGGATCTTCCAACCATACCTCGATCGATTTGTCGTGGTCTTCATCGACGACATTTTGGTGTACTCGACGATGGAGGAGGAGCACGCCTACCACCTGCGGGTTGTACTAGACACACTCCGAGAGCACCATCTTTATGGCAAGCTCTCGAAGTGCCAGTTCTGGTTACGTGAGGTCCACTTCTTGGGGCGACTTTTGCGGAGGTCCCAGTGGAGATAGAGGATCGACAGGAGCGGGTCCTACGTGGGCGATCGATTCCTCTTGTGCGCATCAGATGGCAGCACGGGAACCTCCAGGAGAGCACATGGGAGCGGGAGGCTCAGATGCGTGCTCAGTACCCACATTTGTTTCCATAGTTTATGATGTATCTTTACGGGGACGTAAAGCCCGCAGGTGGGAGTAATGTAAAGACTCGTAAATTTCAAGGAAATTTTTTTCTTAATTTTCTTTGGAATTTTACAAGAGCGCAGTCTCTGACGGCACCTGATTCCGAGGCCCGGTGTGCCCGGAATCATTTTCCGAAGTTTGGCTCGGGTACGTTCAGTGAACGAACGAGCGGGTTTTTCTAACTTTTGTACCAGTGCCCGGAATCGAATTCTGAGGGCACCGATGAAATCGCAGCGCCGATATTCGCTTAGAAACGCCTCTTCCAGAGTTGCGTTTTCTCGGGTGTGGTTTTTAATTTTTGGGCTTAAGGTTATGAAATAAAATAATTTTTACGACAACTTTATTTTATTTCACTTAAGCCACTTGGAAGCCACTTGAAGGCACTTAAAAGCGGCTTAAACTGAGTTGATCTGGATAGGATGCTATCCAGAAATATCCTACCCTCTTGGTAGGATATTTGTGAGGTGGGGCCCGCACGAGCCCCGCCGATTCTTTCCGCTAAGTAACGCACCCGCGAAAACCCGTCATTATGAAAGTCAACTGACGCGTTTTCTTAATTTCTTAAAAGACCATTTAATTGGGCGGTTTATTTCGTAAATTAAATGAGCTATTTCTTTCGTTGAATTAATTCAACGAATTGATGGGTCGTTTCTTACCCGTTTTCGTTTGTTGGCATAATAATAAAATAAGACCAACCTCTCTTTTTTGGAGGATTACTCGTTGAGACAGAATCCTTGTATCTTCTTTCTCCTTCGCGAAGAACGCGAAGAACGCGAAGAACGCCGTCATCCGCGGAAATCGACGACGCTCCAATCCGAGACGTTCTTCCCCGCCCCGATCTCCGATCACCAACCGTTTGAGGTGAGTGATTTCGGGTTTCTTCTAAAAGTTCTTTGTGGTTTAAAATGAAACACGTATTTAATTATTTATAATTAAAATCTTTTGTTCTTGGTCCGTTGAGTTCGCTGACTCAACGCCGGATTCCGCGACGACGCGACGCCTTCCCGCGACGACGCGACGATCCCCCTCTTCCGCGACGAGCAATTCCGCGAAGAACGCTCACGCGCGACGACTACGAGGTAGGGAATTATTTTGGAATTACCCCTTTTTATGTTCCCGTAAATGTTTCTTTAAAAAAGTTAAAGAACCGGATTTGTGAACAATTTTAAACTTATTAAAATTGTTGTTTCCCGTGTGGAATAAAAATTCTCCCGTTGTTTATATCTAACGCAGAGGGTGCGGGCCAAACGAACACGGCCCGACAACCCTCCGCCGTTCTTCGTTCTTGTGCGGATTTGACGGGCAACGACGGAACGTGCCGCAACAGATGTTTGATGATTACGCAGTGAAGAACGAGTCCCGGGAGGAGCGACGGAGCAGACAGGAATAAATACGGGCCACCGGAGCGACTCCGGCGGCCCGCGGAAGCCGGCGGCGCCGGCGCCCGGCGCGCCGCCGGACAAGACCGCCGCGGCACCGGCCGTGGTGGCGGCGCTCGTGGGACGCGGCTGAAGCCGCGTCCGGCACCTGGGAGACACCCCGCGGGTGTCACGCGGGGGTGGCGGCTCCCCCCCGCGTCACTCGGGACGCGGCTTCAGCCGCGTCCGGTTTTCTGGCCGACACCCCGCGGGTGCCGCGGGGGTGTCACGCGGGGCGGCGGCTCCCCCCGCGTCGGCCACTCGGCCGCTCGGCCGAGCCGGGCCGGGCTGGCCGAGCCAGACCGGTCCGACCGGGTCGGACCGGGTCGGACCGGGTTGGACCGGGTCGGACCGGGTTCGGTCGACCCAGGGGGGGTCGGGCCGGGTCGGCCCGGGCCAGACCCCCCGTCTTCTGATGGTTTTCGTTCAAATGCCCGTAACTTGAGCTCCGGGCCTCCAAACGACCCGCCGTCAGCGGAAACGCGATCCTTGGATCGAGACGGTCGTTTCGGTATATCGCAGTCAAGGTTTCAGAATACTTTGAGTTCGGCCGGGTTCGTTCGTACACGAAACCAACCGAGCCTTCGGAGCGGAAACACTCATATCTTGAGCTACGGACGTCCGATTGACGTGCCGCCAGCTTTGTTGTTTTCCTCTAAGTGAGACGGATCTTTTGGATCACTCCGCCCGAGGTTTGGACGCAGGTGGAGTACGGTCGGGTTGGTTTTGCCTAAAAAACCAACCGGGCCCCTGAGACGAAAAAGCCAATAACTCTTAGACCGGGCGTCCGATTGACGCGCCGTCTGCGACGTTGAGTTCCTGTTGACGATACGGAACTTTTGGATACATCAACTTCGGACTTTGTGTTAGTTGATGTATCAGCCTCTCGGCTCGTGGAGCGGACCCTCCCGAACGAGCTTGCTGTGTGCGGGAACCCTAGTGCTGGCTACGACTGCTTCTTCGACAACGACGACTGTGCAGAGATCCTTAGTGGACTCCGACGACGACCGTGCAGAGATGCTCAGTGGACTACGGCGACGACTGTGTAGAGATCCTCAGTGGACTGTGACGACTACAACACTCAACGATCCTACGTGGATCAGTGCTACAGGTCCTGTGTGGGCCCGATCCTGTGTGGGTCCGATCCTGTGTGGGTCAGCGCTCAGTGGTTCTGTGTGAGCCAGCGCCTACAGGTCCTGTGTGGGCCCGATCCTGTGTGGGTCATTGCGGGGGTTAGTTACCTATCGATCCTTCGTGGGTCCGACGACTTAGATGGATCAGTGATCATCTTTATCGTCATCCGAAGAAGTATACCTGTGTGAGCTGAATCTTGTGTTTACTCTCCTTTGTGGATTGTGTTGAGCTATCCTGTGTGGATTTACTGTTTACTCTCCTTTGTGGATTGTGTTGTGCTATCCTGTGTGGGTATACGTTTTGCTTTCCTGTGTGGGCTGGGTTGTGCTTGGGCTCGGACGTTGGAGCCGAACGGGAATTGATGACTTAGGTATATGTATGAGCATATACCTAAGCCATGTCAGATGTTACTTCGTGATTGTATCTTTCCTTTGTGGATTATCCTTTGTGGATTTCGGGAGACCCTCGGGGGTCTCGGGGTCCCTACTGAGTAGCTTATACTCACCCCTGCACGGGCTTTGCCCGCACTACATTATGTTGGTTGCAAACGACGTACATCGCTGATCGTGGTGGAGGTGTGCGGAGCAGGACGGTACCTGGAGGTGGACCACTGGGCGAGACGTACTCAGAGCGGTCAGGTGGACCCGAGGAGCAGTGGAGGCTATCTGTACCCACCCTTCAGGTGGGACTTCTAGAGGATGGCTTGATGCTGCGGCTTTTACTTTTCAGTTGCTGTTTTTCTTTTCAGTTGTACTTTACAGTTGGACTTGTATTTCCAGCCCCCTTTTACTTTCAGCACAGCTTGTACAGTTTTTACTTAGTGTTTACTTTTCCGCTTGCTTACTCTGTGGTGCTTGTTTACTTTTCAAAGGCAATGCATTCCCTTTTGTTGGGATTTACGCCTTGGTGCTAGTCGCCAGCCCTTGGCCTATGGAAGGCGGGCTTGGGGTAGTCACGACACGGGCCCCGAGGACGGGTCGTGACAACTGGGTCTCAGAATTGCATGTTGTCCCAATGCCTAATATTGAAAACAATCCACATAATATCCAAAAACAATACATGGAAAATCCAAGACATTACAATTTCCATGTTTACCATCTATGATTAGGTCTTAAGCGTCATCATAAATACCTAAGATATGATATTCAGTCACAAACCCTGTAGGTATTTCTGAGCCCTCGGCTGGTCATTCCATACCACCTCTAGAGAAAAAAAACCGTCTCTGAAAACTGATTGGTGTACAATGACATCAAACACTCTCCCTACTACAATGATAGGAACTCCAGAGGCTTCTCCATTATCAAAAACATTGGACAAAAATTCTGGGAGAAGAGTCTTCAAACCCATCTATTCCAAGCCCTCATACCTATAAAAACCGAAGAAATGATCAGACAAAGGACTAATCTTATTTGAAACTAGAAAACCATAAGAAAAATTTTAGATTAGGATCAAGAACTCAAAACAGGAGACCCAGATCCCAACATACCATTGTAAATTTAGTCTCATCGTGGAAAGAGCTAGACAAACACTCACTGCAACCAACCTCTCAGTTTGCAAAAGTCTTATCTCTCATCTACCAAATGTCCAAGACAAGGAATATTGAGGATAAACTAACTCTAATACTAAACTATTGCAAACCCAACTTGGGAATCCTCTCAAACTGGTACCCAACCTGAATTTCCACAAACCTAAACATCAGTTCCCCCAGTCCATGATCTCCATCCTCAGGATTCCCAAAATGCACCCAAATAAAGAGGGAATTTAAAAGAGATATGTGAAATAACTAAATGTAGGTCATGAGATGTTACAGTATGAATGCCTAAGTGTAAGATATTATTGTAATCAAACTTGACTAGAGGAAGGTGTTGATCCCAAACAACATTGAAATACATAGAACAAGATCTCAGAAGATCCTCCAGTGTATGAATGTTTTTCTTAGACTGTTCATCTATTTGAGGATGATAATTCATACTAAAATAGAAATATGTATTAAGATCTAGCTAAAGACTTCTCTAGAACATTGAGGTAAACCTCATATACCAATCAGATAAAATTGAATATGGTACTCCATAAAACCTTACCACTTCTTTAATGTATATTCTGGTATGTTGATCAAGTGAGAAATATTCTTTGATAGAAATAAAGTGTGTTGAATTTGTAAGGAAATAAACTACAACCCAAATAGCATTATGACCATTAGATGTTTTGGGGAGACTGACGACAAAATCCATGGTTATTTTTTCCCATTTCAATTCTGTTATGGATAATGTTTGTAACAACCCTTTTGACTTCTATCTCTCAAGATTAACTTGTTGACTTACCAAGCACTATGATACATATTTTTCAATATCGCTATTCATGTTGTCCCACCAGAAATACTCTTTCATATATCTCTACATTTTTATACTTAGGATGAATAGATAATGATGAACTATGGGAATCATCAAAAATTTCCTTCTTGAAATATTGTATGGACGGAACACATACACCATTCACAAAACATATCATTCCATCACTATCAAGGTTGATCTCAGGAAAATTTCTGAAATTCTTTGCAGTTCCACATCTTCTTTATGTGCTCCCTAAATCCTTAAATGGATACATGGTTGAACACTCCTTTCAGAAACAAAATATTTCACCCATTTCATTATGATTTATAGATCTATCCATTAAAAATATTGAAATATTTAATCTTTCGTGATCATCATCATAGATAATATTTCATTATCCTATCGACTCAGAGCATCTGCAACCTTGTTAACTTTCCTAGGGTGTTAATGTATTGATAATTCATAAAATTTAATCAAATCTAACCATATTCTCTGGATATATTCATCTCTTTTGGGTTTATGCACACTTTGAACGACCATAATCAGTATATATATCACACCTTTCTCCATAAATCAAAATCTACCATATATTTGATGCAGAAAATTACCGCAGCTGACTCCAAATCATTAGTTCAATAATTTATCTCAAAAACCATTAATTTGCATCAGGCATAAGCTATAAAAATATTATTCTTTATGATAACTCATCTCATTTCCTTCTTCAATGAATCATTATATATTACAAACCCTTATCTATTTTAGGTTAATGTAATCATAGGTGCGCTGACTAATCTTTTATTTTGTTCCTAGAAATTTTCATCACATTCATATTGCCAAATGAACTTGCTTCCCTTATGAGTTAACTTGGTTAGTGTATTATATAGTCATGAGAAATCATCCACAATGTACCAATAATATCCATCCAAACCAATAAAACTATAGATCTCAGTTACAGTGGTCGGTCTTGAAAAAATGTTCAATAACATCTTTTCTTGATGGATAGAAAAATATACACCCATTTTATATTTTGTGAGCTAAAAATGAGGCTTTTTGTATCCAAAAATCAAAATTTGAACATTGTTCATATAGATTTCACTTCCATAGGGTCTTTCATACAGTCCTCATGTGATACTCACACTCTATGTTACTCTTTGAATATATAATAATAACATTTGGAAAGGCCATCAAAAACTGATCAAGATAATATATAAATAATATATTCATTAAATCCATGAATAATGAAGGGAAATTAGTATGACCAAATGTAATCACAATATATTAATAGGGTCCATACCATGTATGGAATGATTTCATGGGTATATCCTCCTTCTTTACCCTCAATTGATGATATCCCGAATGACAATCAATCTTGGAAAATTATTGATTTCTGCACAGTTGATCAAACAAGTCATAAATACAAGGTATATTATATTAAATCTTAATTTTTACCTTTTCAAGATTCTAATAATAAATTTAGATTATAAATGATCCATAATTATTGCTAACAAAAAGAATAGGTGCATCCTAAGGTGATGCACTTGGCTGAATGAATCCCTTTAAAAAATTCTTAGGGAATTGGTTCTTCAATTCCTCCAACCCAATCGGGGAAATTATATATGAAGTATTTGAAATAGTTGTAGCATTAGGTTTGTGTCATGACCCCCTCTCACTAATGATACAAAAGTGAGGGGAGAGAGATAATGAACCCCCAAGTCCCGCCTCCAGTAGGGCCTGGGTTCGTGACTAGAACCAAGGGTGTACAAATCTAAAAATATGGGAGGTATTATCCTTTATAAGGAAACAAGATCTAGAGATGGAATGAATCAACTGCAAACAACTCCATGACACAAAATTAAAGAAATCCAAAAACTATACTACAATGTGTGATGACATAATATTGTTAAAGATAAAAGTTCACAAGAGTAAATACCCAAAATAAAACTAAGTAGCGAATCAACAACTATCCAAATTTCTGAGCTAGTAATTCCCATAACTGTCCACATAATACTCCTAGATTCCTGAAAATGGTTTTTATACATGTAGGGTGAGTATAGAGGTGTACTCATTAGTAAAAACATTTCCTCTTATGCACATGTGGAAGGAGAATACTAATGCACCTGTGAGAAAATAGCAGAACCAAACAGCACCTAACAGGTAGACTAACGGTAACCCCAACCTCACCAAGGATTGCTCTCCAAATAACGCATCCAATTAATATAATATATTATAAAGGACCTTGATGATAGGGTTCCCCCACCACTTTCCCACTGATTAGCCGATTTCACACCCCATTGAAAAACACCATGGTGCTCCCACCTATTCTGAATACATCAAATCACATCCCACCTATGCACATCAAGTACACAAATCACATCACATCCATCCCGCACACACCTAGGCCACACATCACACCACGTCACATTGTATCCCACCTGCACACATCTAGTCCACACATCACATCTCATCCTGATGGCACCAAGGACAACACATCAAAACTCATCTTAAAGACACCTCGAACCACACATCACAACTCACCTGAAGACACATGGGCCATTATCGCATGGAAGAGGGAGTAGGGAACAGTGGGATGCCAGCTAGCCACCCCCACTAGGATATTAGAAAATACACCCCACACATGACAATGCAGGTGTCGGCATATACTGCTCGACGTGGGTGGGGTGCATATAGAAATTACAAGGAAAAATACAATGTATACATACATATATATTAATCCACGAAATCCCCACCTACGGTTTTACAAGAAGATCACCAACCAACTCAAAAGGTCCCCCATGTCCTTTTCCAAGACTAAATGCACAACCCCACACAAGAATAATGCAAGACACAACTCATTTTCAGTATTTAATTATCATTAGGCCATTTTCAAGATTCTCTATTACCAACCCATTCCATTAAAACATGTACATTGACTTATATTACAAGGTCACTATTATCACCACCCATACCAACCGGGAACCTAAAAAACAACCCATAACAAGAATTATATTGAAACAACCCAACAACCACATCCACCACCACCTTTTATCACAACCCCACTGGTCAACCATATCGTGCCCACTTCCCTCACACACATCATATATCTTACCACAACACAATATATTTTTAGATTTAGAAAAATATCTCTTATTCAATTTCACTTTATTAATTATTGGTGTTATCACACAATCCATTTGATACCGGGGCATCCATTCATTTATTTGAATATATGTGGTTAGCCGATTATTTATTACAATAATAAAACAATCACTAAACAAAGGTTTCAAGAGGAAGTTGCAACATAAAAATCAATCCACCAATCAGACATGATATTCATTAATGAATTACATCCATACAAACATAGTATCAAATAAAATTAAAATAAATCAAAAAAGATGTAAGATAACACTTCACATTCCCCTACCCCTTTAAATTAATTTTAAACTGATTCATTCTATTTCTTAATTCAGATTCAACCATCCACATGATGATAACAATTATAAAACCATCTCTCATGATACACAAAAAAAATAAACGAAAGAAATCCTACCTGGAAGGAAGAATCCTTTCACTAATTTGTGGCACCAAAATAGGGGGTGTGCATACAGGAGGAAACTGCCTCTTGGATAGTGAGAACTCTAAACAGCTAAAGCAACACATTCTATGACTCTAAGGAAGGAGGATTTGAAATCTTCTGTATCAAGAGAAAGAAGAAGGAATGAATGAAGGGAAGATCACCGTCTTAGAAAGACTATATTCAAAACTAGTGGGATTTGAAACAGTTTAATTTACCATTGAAAGTGGATCTCACTAACAACATGTATTTTAAAGGTTTTAAAGGCATCTAGAATTTTTAGAAACTCATGATATGATTGATCAATTTAGAAAAGGCTTTAAAATTCATTAATTTTATTATTAAACCCATTTTTTTCATAAAAGATGTCAAAATGGAAGTTCTGTTAATTTTTTGGAAAACTAGAAAATTTTTGGAAAAAAATGGAAAACTATCAGGATGAGTCACTTTCTGGATGAGTCACCACCAAAATGACTCACCGCTAGGTTGATTCACTACTAGGACGAGTCACCGCCAAGATGAGAAACCACCATGATGAGCCACCACCTGTATGAGGCACCGCCAGGATGAGTCACCACCAGAATGAGTCACTGCCAGGATGCGTGATCGCAAGGATGAATCATTTTCAGAATGAGTCATTGGTAGGATGAGTCACTATCAAGACGAGTCACCTCCAGGATGAGTCACTTCCTGAATGAGTCACCTTGAGGATGAGTCACCATTGTAAAACTGAAAATTTGGAAAACTGTTGAAATAACTCAAAATTTTAGTGACTCGCACACCCTAGAATCCCCTCAGACACCACAATTATTAGATTTTTGGTAATGTAATGGTCCAAAAGGTTTATTCCATCACACCAGATATCTCTCAATATATTCTCTTCCCTGAGAATTTTAAACCAAATCAGAAGAAAGGAGGGAAAAGTCCAAACAACCATCTCTCAAGATACCACTCAATGATCTCATTAACCATGAAACACTTCCATAAACCAAACCTACTATCCCGAACACCCACAAAAAAAATACTTCCCTGAACATAGGAATAAGATAATTTTATCCTCCATGTCAAGATATTTTCTGCTCTAGGTGGCACTGACTCGCTCACACGAGTTTAGTCGCAAAAAAATAAATGATTCTTGATTATAAATTAGGTCTTCCATTTTTCTCATGTTAGAACATCGTCACACATCACACAACACACATAACATCAAGTGTAAAATAACATATCTCATAAAACACCAAGGTATGAACAACACATCAAAAATAAAACCACTAAGGGAAAACTTAAAACAACTCTGGTTACTGGGCTCACATCTATGTCTCACACTCCCAAGTACTCTCTTATAGGACACCCTTCCTCCATAGCACACAACATAGGGGAATGATCCATCCTCTCAGAACCATTTCTTGATGGTCTTAGATCTCTACTGGCTGTTCAATGAATATCATGCTATCCTCAATATTCAACTCTCCATAGTCAAAGATATGGGAGTCATCGTGAAGATATTGACGTAACATAGAGATGTGGAAGATTTCATGGATCCTTCCCATCCACAATGGCAATGCCAACTAATATTCCACATCACCAATTCACCCCAACACCTCAAAGGGTCTAACAAACCGAGGCGAGAGCTTACTCCCCTTCCAAAATCTCCACTACCCATGTTGAGGGGAACCCTTCAAGAACATAGGGTCTCCAACATCGATCTATAAAGGAATCCTTATGTGATTAGAATAATAATTATGTCAGTCTTGGGTTCCTTTCATCCTCTCTCAAAAAAACTAAACCTTTTTTATGCTCTGCACCACCTCAGGACCAAGAACTACCGCCTCCCCAACCTATGTCCAACACAACGAAGAATGACACAATCATCCATACAAAGCCTTAAATGGGGCTAGAACAATGGAAGCGTGTTAGCTATTATTATAAGAGAATTAAAAGAAGGGTATGTGTTGTGACCATGATCTGTCGAAGTCCATGACACATGCCCGCAACATATCCTCCAGTGTCTGGATAGTCCACTCTGTCTGCCCATCCTTCTGAGAGTGAAAGGTAGCACATAGGTGTAATTGAGTTCCAAAATAATGATGTAATCCCCTATAGACTCGTGAGGTAAAATGTTTTTCCCAATCCAAGACAATGGAATTGAGAACTCTATACAACCACACTACTTCATACACATACCACCTTTCCAAAACATCCACCGCACTCGACTCTTTGATTGTTAGAAAGTGGGGAAATTTTTTCAACCGGTCCACAATTATCCATATAGAATCAAAATCACCTAGAGATCAAGGTAACCCCATGAAAAAGTCCATATAGATGTCATACCATTTCAATTCAATAATATCCAAGGGTTGCAACAACTGCCCAGAACATGTTTCTTGACCTTCACCTACTGGAAAACCAAGAACATTGACACAAACTCTGCCACTACCCACATCATCTCAAGCCACCAAAAATGCAGCCCCAAGTCACGATACATATTATAAATTTCTAAATGTACCACCAAAGGTGATCTATGAAACTCACAAAGAACTCCCTTGCACATTACTACCGGAACAAAGATCCTTTCTTGAAAAAACATATGGTTTGACTATACTCAGACTATCCCTTTGGAGAATCAATATGGCCAACACAATCACACATCACATCTACCTCTTAGTCTCCCCACTAAGACTCACCCACATTCCAAATCAGAAAAGACTACACCTTCTTCTAGAACATGAAACCTCCTCCATCGACCACCCTTGCATCCATGTTAAAGGATTCCAACTCCCCCATTTCTCTCCAAGCAACCATATACTACTTCACAACATCCTTTCGCGGCTTTCTACTCAAATCATCATCCACGACATTCCCCTTTCATGTGGATTAGGAGATCTCAAAATCATTTTCTTGAAGAAAATAAATCCACCTTTACCCCCGTATATTCAAATCACGCTGAGAAAAGACATACCTAAAACTATTGTGATCCGTGATGACTACGAAGTGATACCTAATGAGCTAATGTTGCAATAAATTCAGTGAAAACATAACTTCTTCTAGCTCTAGATCATGGGTGGCATAGTTATGTTTGTGAGAGTGTAAATTCTTAGACCTATAAGAGATCACTACCTTCTACTATATCAAGACGCACCCTAATCCTAGATGAGACATATCATAGAAAAACTCAAACAACACACTCTCTTCCGGAACCTGATGAAATGGAGTGCTGACCAACTTCCCCTTCAAGTAGCTGAATTCTTCCTGGCATTGATCATTCCACACAAAATATTGGTCCTTCCTGGTCAATGCTATCAACGTGGATGTAACTTGAGTGAAATCAGGAATGAACCTATGATAATATCCTATGAGGCCAATAAAGCTATGAACCTCTACCACATTATTGGGTTCTTCCCATGAAACAAATGCCTAGACCTTTGTTGGGTCAACTACCACACCTTACTGGGACACCACATGTCTGAGGAAATGGACCTCTCGTGTCCAAAACTTGCGCATGGAAAACATTCCATAGATTCTGTGGTGCTGAAGAACCTGCAAGATAGCTTAGAGATTCTCGACATGATCCTATTATCAATTTGAGTAGATCAAGATATCATCGATGAATACAATGATGAACTAGCCTAAGAACTCAAAAAACATAGAGTTTATGAGCCCTATGAATAAAGATCGTGTGTTCATAACACTGAATGGCATGAATACAATCTCTATGTTCTCATACCAACATCTAAAGGTAGTCTTTGATATATCACCCTCCTTCACCCATAATTGGTGATATACAGACCATAGGTTGATCTTAGAAAACCAAACCTCCCTTATCATCTGTTCAAAAAGATCATCGATCCTCAGAAGTGGGTAACAGTTCATGATTGTCACCTGATTCAACCTATGATAGTCTATACACAATCTCAGAGTACCATCCACCTTCTGGAGAAATAAAACCAGAGCACCCCACAATGACACACTAGGCCTGATGAATACTCTCTATATTAGATCATCAATATGAATCCTCAACTCCCACAACTCATAGGATTCCATCCAATAAGGATCCATCAAAATTGGATAAGTACTGGTCTATAAGTCTATCAAAAACTCAAAAGTCACTTTAAGGGGTAGTGCCACAAAATCATCATTAAAAACATCTAGGAACTCCCTAAAAATATTGGGAGCCTTCTCTAACATAGTACCCTCTGGATCCATAGACTTCTCATCCATCATGAAATGAAGGGGATCTATGTGTCTTTTACCCACCTAACAGCTCCGCTCGACAATGAAAACTGCTCGCTGGCCATCCATGTTCGAGAACATGATTCTCCACTAAAATAATCCAACAACAAAATTAATAGAATACAACTAGTCAATTCCAAGGATGAAATTATACGGATACATCTCAAGAAAGATATGGTCCACACAATACTAATGTTTCCCCATCATTAGTGAACATCCTTGAAAAATATTAGACAATATGGTATAGCCTCTAATTAGTGTTGTCAATACTAGGATCACAGGAAGACTTTTTACATATTTTCCCAAAGTACAGAATAGAGTGGGTGCCACAGAGGATTTCAAATATCTGGAATCAAGAAAATCATAGGCTTACATAGATGATAAACTGATTGCACCTCTGATGATCGTTGACCCATCTGGCGCTTCTACCTCAGTTTCATGCAACTGACCACTCCCAGCTCCCCTGCCTCTCTAATAACAACTTCCTCCATGAACACACTCAGGTCGAGGTCCTTAATCTTGACGAACATCTTGAGGTCAGCCTATACCTACCACATCTTCTATAGCTAGACCATAAGCCTGTTACCCCTACTGTTGGAACAGTCTTGATCATAAATACTGACGAGACTAATGTTAAACCTATCCGCCTTGGCCAAACTGAGCTCGTGTAGCCACTAGGTAATGGTACTGAAGATGGATATGAACCCCATATAAGAAACACATCTGTCTCAATCCCATATGAAATGTATAGAAACTAGAAGGTCAAAAGGGAAGCTACTGAGCTTAACTCTCGGCTAGTCAAAACCTAGAAGGCCCCGACACCTGAGGCATTCCGCTGACAACTCTGCTTCTTATGGAACCCTATTGGTTCCCCTCTCATGAAAAACATACTCATGAATGCATCCACTTGATCACATTTTCGTTCTCTTGAATTTCTAGGTACATTGGAAATGTAAACAGTTTAACTGCATACTGGATCGAAGGATGAAGTGACTCCTCAAGATTCCTCACTCCGGACCCCTCATCCGGAAAAAGATATGGGGTGAAACATAAAATATCCTTGAACATAATCTCAATATCTCGCATAGAAATACTCCCCTGGTGAAGGGAGAGTATCTTATTCCTCTTCACAACTTTAATGGTTGACGAGAGGAGCTCTTCCCAAAACTCCTTCTAGAAGTTGACCCATGAAACATCTTCCTCACTTTTCTCACCAAGGTACAATGTACACCACTAATGCACATCTCATCACATATGACTAACCACTAAAGGGACCTTGTACTCCTTCGGGGATTATATCATGATAAAAGAGATCTCCATCTCCTCTAGCTGACTCCATGATTCTATATCAGAAACACTCCCCTCATACATTGCCAAATCCTTCTACTGAAAAGTGTGCATCATCTTCTACCACTGATCATCATCCTCAACTAGATCAACCCTTAATCGATCAACCAGGTCAGAATGCTAAACATACATTGCCTATGTCACACGTTAACAAAGACCAAGAGCCATAACTGTAAGAGAAAAAAGGATTTCCAAAGCTTGGTATTATGGATTTTCATTATGATATATTTTAATTAACTTTAATCCATTTATTTCATTTTATCCATTTTCACTTTCCCCAAACAAACCAATTCAAACAAGAACACAAGTCATCATTATTCGTGTACCTATACTAGGTCTCTACCTTGCAAGAAGTCCCATATCACATGGTTGTTCAATAAGCTCAGAGTCTGTGAACCAGATCATGGGGGGGACCTAAGATTCAATGTCATAGCTGGCCTCCCTAGACTATGTCATACACTAAGGTCAAATAACACTATTTACATACCAAACCATGCATTAATTAGTGTTCCTAACTCCGAACACCACCCTATTTATCATCAATTAGCCTATGATACCACTTTTTGATGCCCCCTCCCTCCAAAGATACAAAAATTAGGGGAGATAGACAATGACACCTGAGTCCTGCCTCTAGTAGGCCCCGGGTTGGCGATTAGCACTAAGGGTGTACAAAACTCACAATATTGTAGGCATTACCATTTATAAGGAAACAAGATCAAAATATAGAATGAATAAACCACAAACAAATCCATGAAATAAAATAAAATAAATCTAAAACCATCCCAAAATGTATGCATAAATAAAACTATTACAAAAAAAATTTCACAAGAGTAAAAACACCAAATAAAAATATGCATCAAAACAACAATTATCCCAAGGTCTGAGATAGTAATTCCCTATAAGGTCCACATAATCCTCTCAGAAACCTAAAAATAGTTTTTTATAAAGGGTGAGAATATAGGTATACTCAGTGGGAAAACCAAACTATCTTGTTCATAAGTGGAATGATAATACTACCTCAAATGGATCGAAGGCCTTTATTTTTATTGATATTTGATAACCCCCCTTTCAAGGGATGAGGAGGAACCATTAATAGGACCGTAGGCTTAGAGATTACATGGACCATAGGATTAAGAGACATTACATGTCCCGAAGGTCTTAGGGAATTCAACCAGACTATAACTACAAGGAACTGCCCCTCCCCATCATCTATATCATGACGATAGCTCTCCACCTTTGCATGGATGTCTGGATAAGCTTCCCATGCAATCACATGATGATCCCAATGGTGTAGACATACCCTCTCATTCTTCCAAATCCATTGGTTCTGCTTTGGTGAGTGCACCTGCTCTAAATCCTCCTCTAGGGTTGCTCTTTTTTTAAAGAGTATGTCTGGGGAAACTGCACTGATCATGTGGCCCAAAGGCCTTGAGGTGTATAGAAGGCCTTAAAGGTGGACCAAAAGCCTTACTGACCCGAAGGCCCGGGTGGCTCGAAGGCCTTAAGGACCCCAAGCCCAAATCGGTGGCCCAAGGTGAATATTTCCAGCTACTACAGTACTGAACAGTACCTACTACATTACTGCTATAGTAACTGCTATAGTACCGCTACAGTACCTGCACAACACTACTAAAGTACCTTCTATAGTACCTGCTATAGTACCCCTGGAATTATGCCTCCACCTGATTTTGAACCTGGGTCTCTTAGATGTACTTAGAGAGACTTCACCAACTAGGCTGAGGCTCATATGAGTGGAATGACAATACTAATGCACCCATGAGAAAACAGAAGAACCAAACAACACCTAACAGGTAGAATAACCATAACCACAAACAAACCAAGGCTCGCTCACCAAATAACGCATCAATGTAATATAATATAATATAAATCACATCAATGATAAGTTACCCAAACCACTTTCCCATTGATTATCCACTCTCACAAACCAATGAAAAATGTCATGGCACTCCCACATCTTCTGAATATATCACATCACATCCCACCCGCACACACCTCATCCACACGTCATAACACATCCAGCCCATACACACCTAGGCCACACATCATATCTTATCTTGAATAAACCTGGGATAACAGATCACAACTCATCTCGAAGATCCATGGGACCAAACATTACAACTTGCCTGAAGAAACCTGGTCCATTATCGCCTAAAAGAGGGAACATGGATGAGCGGGTGGCTAGCCATCTATCCTCCCATCGAGATATTGGGAAAGACACACCCCACATAACTATGTAGGTATCGACACATAGTTCTCAACATGGGTGGGGTGCGTAAAGAAATCACAAGGAAAAATATAATTTATACATACATATATATAAAGACACACAATCTCCACCTATGTGTTTTCAAGAAGATCACCAACCAACTCTCATGGACCCCTATATCCACTCCCAAGACTAAATGCACAACCCCACATAGGTAGAACACAAGACACATTTCAATTTTAGTCTTTAATTGTCATTAGGAAATTTTCTAGATTCTTCATTACCAACCCATTTTATTAAAACATAAACCTCAGTTTATATTCCAAGTTCATCATTATCTCCATCTATACCAAATGGGCACTAAAAAAACAACACACAACAAGTATCACATTGAAACAACCCAACAACTACATCCACCACCGCCTTTCATCGTAAGCCCACTGCTCAACCAAATCATTCCCACTACCCCCACACACATCATATCTGGTACCACAATAAAAAATATTTTCAGATTTATCAAAGGACCTATTATTCAATTTCACTTCATTAATTATGGGTGTTATCATAGAACCCATTTGATCCTAGGCCTTCTATTCCATTATCTTAATATACACGATTAGATGATTATTTACGATGATAATCAAACAATCACAAAAACCAAGGATTCAAGAATAAGTTTATATATAAAAATCATGCCAACAATCAGAAATGATATTCACCAAGTAATTATTCCCACACAAACATAATATCATATCCAAACAGAAAAAATTAATAAAAAGCTAAAAGACAATACATCACATTCCCCCACCCCTTTAAATTCATTTTAAACCGATTAATTATATTTCTTAATTGGAATTAAACCATATGTATAAGGATAAAAATTATAAACCTGTCCAGAAGAAAAGATGGAAATCCTTCCTCCTTCCACCAACTTGCTACACCAAAACAGGGGTTACGCATTCAAGAGGAATATGCCTTTTGGATAGTGAAAACTCTAACCAACTGAAGCAGCACATTCTCGGACTCCAAAGAAGGAGGATTTGGAACCACACATATAAATAGAAAGAATAAGGATAGATGAAGGTAAAATATCCACCTTAGAAATATTGGATATTAAACTAATGGGATTTGAAACAGTTTATTTGACCATTAAAGGTGGATCTCAATAAAACCATGCGTTTTAAATGTTTTAAAGGCATCCATACTTTTTAGAAACTCAAGATAATATTGATCCATTTTGAAAAGGATTTAAAATTCATTAATTATGTTTTTAAACCATTTTTTTATAAAATATGTCAAAATGGATGTTTTGTAATTTTTTTGAAAAATAGGAAAATTATGAAAAAAATGGAAAACTATTAGGCAGAGTCATTTCCAGGATTATACACCACTAGAATGAGTTTCCACCATGATGAGACACCTCTAGGATAAGCCACCACCAGGATGAGATGCCGTTAGGATGATCCACCACCAGGATGACTCACTGGCAGAACAAGTCACCTCCAGGATGAGTAACCACAAGGATGAGTCATTTCCAGAATGAGTCACTTCCATGATGAGTTACTATAAGGATGAGTCACCACCATAATGAGTCACCTCCATTATGTGTCACTTTCATGATGAGTCATTTCTAGGATGAGTCACTACCAGAACGAGTCACTGCTAGGATGATTCACCATTTAAAAACTACAAATTTGGAAAATTGATGAAATAAATCACCTTTGGAATGACTCAATTGTCTTAAAAACACCTTGAACCCCCCCAGATAGATCCGTTATCATATTTTTGTTAAATTAATGGTCTATAAGGTTTGGACCATCATAGTATGAGTTCTATTGGGAACTAAACTTCACCATTTGGTGTAAGACTAGGTAAATCTTCTAGAAAGACATCAACAAACTCCCCCACAATATGAATATCATCAATGTTGAGTTTTACCTACCATATGAGATAACACCCCTTTTGAATAAGAACCAACACCCATAAAATGGATGAAATATCCATTTTAAGTTCATATTTATCATCTCATTGATAGAAGATCGCAAGGGTTTTCAAATTATCATACATGACTTCCCATCCAAGATAATATCTGTGTACAATATGTAATGAAACCCAATCCATACCCAAAATAACATCAAATTCAACTAGATAGAGTATAGTAAAATTTGCAGGAATCATTTTCCCAAAAACTTCAATATAATAAGAATCACATACTTGTGTTGCGATCATTAAATAATTACAGGTTTTCACTAATAATTATTCATCTAATAATTGAGTTGGTATTGTGAAATCCATATCAAATTATTTTGATATAAAAGAGTGGGTAGATCCAGAATCAAATAAAACATTATTAGTTCTAGAGTCGATGGTATGTATTCCTTTTACCATGTAATTATTGTAATTCACATAAAAAATAGTGATCAATTGATATATGCCTTTGTATCTAGGCTTAAGAGGTTTCTAATGTTGATCATCATCATTAGCCTTCATGTTTGATAATTGGTTAGTATAATGGACGTAATCCTTTCATTTGAAACACTAGAGTGTGGGTGATGCATTCAATGATTCTTTTCCTCCATCACTGGATAACTTCTTCCCCTTCCTATGGAACTCAATTTCCTAATGAAATTCCTTTATACACATTAAAAATTTACCATTTCAATTAATAAAATTTTCACAATGTTTCATTCCACAAATAAGACATAAAGGAAAGCTCATCTTCTTCTTTCCATAGTTTTTAGAATTTCCTTATAATTAAATCTTTATTTTCTTACCAGAACTATGATATTTACAGGTAACTCTAATCTCCATCTCCACCTTGATAGAGTATTAAACTATTCTTCATAGATAATTAAGTCTCTTATGGATAACTCCCTTTAAGTAATTGGTTTTATGCCACTGAAGAATCAATCAACCTTACATTCTAGATCAATGATAATACCAGAATCATACCTCACATGTCTTGTAAAATTATCCTTATATATACTAATGGACTCATAAAAATTGTTCTTTGGATCAAGGAATTCCTTACACATTTTTATATGAAGAATATGAGGAATGTAATTATTGAAAAATATACACATGATCTCATCCCACTCCATAAATTCAATTTATTCCTATTACTTTGTAATATTGATAAGATTCCACCATTGATCTACTTCACCTTTCAAAAAATAGACAATCCAAATAAATTTTTAGTTCTCAGAACACTAGAGAATATAAAAAATATTTTCAATGGTATTTATCTATTTCTTAATGACTAGTGGATAAATGTACCCAACAAAAAGGTGTACATTTCCTCATAAAGGATTCAACAACACATTTTTTCCTCCATTGACTGTTTGGATGTTCATCATGATTCATTTATTGAGAATGTTTCATAATCATAGAAATATATTTTTTTCATTCTAGTTCTCATAAAATTTGGTTTCTTATGCAGAAAGTCAATGCATTGGTTTTTTCATTCAACATTAACCTGATACCCTCAGGTTCCATCACTTAACAAAATCAAAAAATCATAGTGCGAGAAACAATAATAATACAGGGAAACAAAATAATCCAGGAAAATAATTTATTTCATATCTAAATCAAGACACATTATTTTCAATCAACAACACCTTAGGTTTAACCTAGGTTATTCCTTATCATCATCTATTAAAATCATTCATGATGGTTCATAAGGAAAATATTAATTAATTCAATAATATCCATTGGTATTATCAAACTGGGTGTACAACATGGGAAGAGTCACCATGCACCAAAATGATGGATGATATATAATCAAACAACTAAATTGAGGGTTATTACCCCTAGATGCATCTATTTCAAAACTACATCCACTTGTGGTATCATGACATGTATGTTTTTTTAAGGAAAACCATCCTTCTTTCTATTCCATGACTTAGGACATTATCATATAATAAGGTTTATCATAATAGTTTTAACTGAAGTTTTCTCATCCTAATTTCGAAAGGTAAGCAAACCTTACATTGAAACCAACTATAGCGACCCATTCATTTCATAAATATATGATAAAACTTATTAGATGAATATTCATTATATAACATAATGATCCATGCTATAATCATACAGGTCTTGTCTATTGGGAAACAAGTATACACGAATAATTGGATTATAACTAAACTATATCATCTCCCATTAAGTTCTTAATAACTAGAAAGCTTGTTAGACATATCATACTCAATACCATTCTTAATAACCCGGGGAAAGGAAACATAAGAATGAGTGATCTTCGATGCTCAGTAATGGTAACCAAAGGATACTTCATTGATAAAATAAATTTATCATGAGCATATGGGTATATTCACATGAGATTAACATTTGAAAACCATACCCTATATATCGAAGATCATAATCTTCAGTCATGGCATAAAGCTTGGATTTTCATAATACATGAATCTTAAAGGAATCAAGGATCATGATCCATTAGAGCATAACATTAATATAAGACATAGATTTTTGAAATAAACATAAGGATAGAAAATAATTTCCCTAGTAGTCAAGGATCACTACCAAGACTATCATAGTGGATTGAGTTTACTCTCCAAACCATCATTATAGCAATGGTTTACTCTCTATACAATTATAGTGGAAATATTACCTTACTGAACTGGGTTCACTCCCTATTCTAGTCCTATTTATCTCATGAGATATCTATCTTTACCCAATTCATTGGAGGGATATATAATTCTGATCCCAACTATCACATAATAAAATTTATATAGATTGTTTTCTAAATATAAAAAATCATTCATCATATCATAATCCATAATAAAGAAATGGGTTTAATAAATATTTCATCATGGCATAACTCATGATAAATAAACAAGTTTAATAAATTTTTTACCAATTCATCAAATCATTACTCATGGAAAAGGAATAGGTATAATAATTTTTTTAATATAATTATAAACCACCCCAATATATAATATGGATGGTATAATTAGATCATATCCTAGTGAAGAATAAGTAACATCAAATGATGTCATCCAAAAAAAATTACTTTAAAATATCACTTGGATTATTTATTATGGAAAACAAAATTTTCACATTGAAATAACTACTCTAAGATGATAAAATTTACAAAATTTTATAGAATACAATTTATTTATAAATAAAAATGGAATACTGTAACGGAATCTTAAAATTATTTATTGGTTTTGATGAAAGGAATTTTTTTTCATACTTTATAATTTAAAGGAAAAGATTACTTTCATACCTTTTTAAAAAATTCAAAAAGTACCACATTTGAAAAAAAATTCCCATAAACCATTTTTCAAAAAAGTCAATCATGGGAAAAAATAATTTAAAAATTAATATAGGAATATTAAAGACAATAATGATATCATTTTAGAAAACATGGATATAGAAGGAAAAAGTTTTTTTTACTGAAGATAGATATAAAGTTGGTTTTCATTAAAATTATTCCTTCAGTATCTTGAGTACATAAAGAGGGGAAAATTAATTAGAAACTTAAATACCCATGAAATAAATAAGGAAGAATAAAATTCCTATGATTTTTAATATTTTGATCATGAAATTTCAACATCAGAAACTTATTCATAAATAGTCCCGTTAAAAAATAAGATTGTAAAACAATTCCTTACTGCTTTGGTAACTTTTAAATCATAATTCTCATGAAAAAATAACATAAAATGAAACCCTAAATATCCTTATAATGGGTGTATTCATGATATAAAATATATAAAGGGATGTAAATACACCTCATAAAATATGATATGTGCATAACAAAACCTATGTCCCAAAGAAGACAATTTGTGATGATAAGTCCGTATGTAGGGGTTGAATTTATTCAAAAGCACTTTAAGATCCTATATAATAAATTAAAATTTATTTTAATTATATATCATATTCATTTAAATACTTATAATATAATACATTATTCAATTATAAAAAAATTTCAACCATTTATTATTAATTCCATGTTATAATCATCATTTTCAAGTCTTAAATATTTCATTTTTCATATGAATTTTAGTTTCATAGCTTGAGTACACATTGATCATGGTTCCATCATATACATAATTTTAATTATGATATAAATATCAATTATATATTATATATATATATATATATATAATCATTCTTAAAATATATAGATATAAAAATTAAATACACAATTCATGGAGACGACATGTCTTACACACTCATGAATGATTTTTTTCACTCGTTGATGGATGAAACAAAAGAAAGGTAAATAATAATTCACCATTAAAAGTCATTATTATATCATATTTATCATATATATTTATTAAATATTTACCTATTATCATCTATGGAAAACAAAATTGAAAACGAATCATATCGCTTTACCAAGGTGGTAATTTAGATGTATGCATGGGAAACACTATCATTTTCCAACAGATTGGAAGGTAAGAAGGTAGATATGATATTATAAATAAAAAATCATAATTATTTAGTTAATATCATATATTAACTGTAAAGACCCAAAAATTCCATGTATTTATTTAAAATTATTTGGGATTATTTGAGTCTGTGAAAATTGACGGCGCGTGATTCCAAGGCCCGGTGTGCCTGCATGAATTTTTGAACTTTTTTTAAGGTACGTTCAATAAATGTGTGGGTGACATTTTATATCTTTTGAACCAGTTCTCAGATTAAAAATTTTAGGGCACCTTTGAATCCGCATCGTCGAGATTCGCTTAAGCGAAGCTTCACTTCGACCGTAGTAGGTCAGGAGAAAAAGTTAGTTTTTGGACTTTTTAAAGAAAAGTAAAATAACATGTAATTGTTATTTTATTTTCTTTTTATCCAATGGATGAGTGAAGATGGTGAGACTGGTGACTTGTCAAGCCAATAAATGTATTGACTCATCAACTGCGTAACTCCACCATTTTGAATTAAAAGAGGTTCATTAATTTATTTAATAAACTTCATTAATTCCTCAACACATTACTCAGCTTTCCCCCTCCTATTTAAATGGAGCTCGGGATGGGGTTTTGGCACGACTTATTCAAGCGAGGAAAATTTGGCGAAGTCCTGAGGAAACATCCACTTGGAGGATGAGACCAGATTCAGTGAGCGATGATGAGCGCCACTGAATCACGAACTGACGACAACGACGAAGGAGGTTCTGTTGAACATCGTTAGTAGACGTCTCATCCAGGTAGGGGTTTTGTTTTTGATATTGTAATATTCTTCCTTCCCTATTCTTTATTTATACAAAGAACGCAGATCAACTGAACAATGGGTTGATCCGCAGATCGTTCTTTAAACATGGGAGGTTGATGCAGGGTTACAAGTCGAGAGTTATTTCTAAATTCTCTAATTTTTTCTAACACCCCTTGTTAAAATGATAACGCAGAGGGAGCGTGCCAATCTGAACAAGGCCCAGACCCTCCACTGATCTTGTTGTTCTTGTGTTTCCCATGTGTGGCTGGGAAATGTGACAACAAGGTAGAGATATGGGTCACGTAGAGGTGGTGGTGACTCGAGAGGCTCGTAGGTGCAGACGACACCAAGAAAGGACAACCAGAGCACGTCCGGTGGCCCGCGGAAAGAACTACCAGCGTGCCATGCTGACGGCGGATGGCGGTGGCCGGAGGAAGCCTGCGAAAACCATTTGCGGGTGATGGGAAGGAAACACGCCATCACGCACCATGGTGGCCAGCCCGATCAGGTCACGTGGGAGAAGGGAAACACCCATAGGTGCTACCAGCGGCAGAAGCCGCGACAGAAGGGGGAGGCGCGGCCCCACACCGCGCCACGTCGGCTGGAGACCGGACGACCATCTGGCTGACCGTTGCACGTAGTGGGGCAGCACCCCACCGGCCGAACGAAATGACCCTATGTCCGCGGGGCCAGCTGGAGAAACGGTCTTCTATTAGGTGGACCGGGCCGGACGCGGGCCGGGCCGGACCCGCGGCCCAGCGGGCTAGCGTGGGTAGGCTGAGCCCCACCTGGAGGGTTGGGCCAACCGTGACCTAGGATTGCGAACCAGCCGGGCCGACCTCAACAGGCTGGACCTAGTGAACCGGGCCGAACCTTAACTCGCCAGACCTAGGTGGGGTTAGGTAGACCCCGGGACCCGTTGCCTCGGGCCGGCTTGACCGAGTCGGACCGGGCCCAGACCCAACCAACCCCCGAATAAAGGAACACCCGTAACTGACAAACCGAGTGTCCATTTGACATACTGTCAGTGGCGTTGGGACCCCTTTTAGGAAGTGGTCCCTTTGACATATTCTGGCGGGGCTGACTAAGCCAGGCCGGACTGAGGTGTGATCACCCCCGTTTCACAGAAAGGGGTATAACTAACAGACCGGGCGTCCGATCAATGTATCGTCTATGGAATAAGGACTCTTTTGACAAGGAGGTCCTTTGGAGATACTCTAAGTGAGTTTTTATGGAGTTTGACGTGTGGCCTGGGTTGGATCAGACTTGAATCCAACCAGACCCTTTTTACAAAAGTGTCCATATCTCATAGTCCGGACGTCCGATCGACGCACCGTTTGTCATGTTGGGACCCCTATGATGAGGCGGTCCCTTGGGTATTATTTTTTTCAGGACTTCATACCAGTTGAAATATGACTGATGGATTGAGGAGCAGAGTCTTCCAGAGATCAGGCGTGCTTCGTGCAGAAATCCAGTGGCAGGCTGTGACATAAAGAAGAAGAGCGACCAATACATGTCAGCATCAGAAAATCCCAAGTGGGATGATATATCTGTATGACTAATCATCCATACCTCTGTACCAGTGAACAATACAGGTCAGCACCAGCGACCAATATGGGTCAGCACCAACGACCAATACGAGTCAGCATCAGTGACCAATACGGCTCTGCATCTAGTGACCAATACGGGTCAACACCAGCGACCAATATGAGTCAAAATCTTGTGACCAATACGGGTCAACAAATAGTGACCTATAGAGGTTAGCAGTAGAGTTACTATGGATAAGATGATCTATCTTTACGACTAATCATCCCTGTCCTAATAACCTTGAAGTTATACCATTAGAGTGAGCTGTCTCTTTTTCTTTGTGCTTATTGAGTTAGATCATGATTTTAATATTACCTTTGTGGTATTTCTTGTGGTGTTTTACTTTGTGTATTACTGAGAGACCTTTGGGGGTCTCGGGGTCCCCTACTAAGTTGTTATACTCACCCCTACATAGGCTCCGCCCACACATGTGTGTCTGGTGCAGACTACTGATGCTCTTAGGCAGACTTTGGAGGTTTAGGAATTGGTGGAGCTTGGTGCGACAGGAGCAGTCGAGATCCTCTTCTTCGACTTCAGACTTATAGCTAATACCATCCAGGTAGAGCTCCAGGGAATATGTGATGACTGTTTACTTTATTTTCAGTTTCTAGGGCTTGTATTCCTGCCCACTATGTTCAGTTTACAGTTGTACTTGGGTTGTACTTTACTCTCATAGTTATACCTTACTTTTGTTGCTTATTTACTCCAGTTTCCTTTTTTGAGTGTGTATAGATCTCCAAGGCAATGCCTTTTCTTTTTAGGAAAAGCCTTCAGGTGCTAGTCACCAACCCCTGGCCTATGGAAGGCAGGCTTGGGGTAGTCATGTCTGGGCCCCGTGGGACAGGTCGTGACAAAGTGGTATCAAAGGGAGGTCGGTTCTATAAGAAGAACTAAGAGTATAATTTTAATGAGGCAATGGTGTAGAGTGTCTTGAGTTTGGTTTTCAGTAAAGGGAGTCTAATGTTGGTGCGGTGGCCGACGTATCCATACACCAGGACCCTAAATTCTGTTTTCTAGCTCGATACATGAAAACACCAGTTGCTAGTGTTTTGAAAAGTTTTCTTGATCTTTCTTGAGTCAGATCACCAGGTATAAATTATTGACCATGGAATATCTATCTATTATAGGATGCCTCCACAAAGAAATATAGCTAGGATTCTAGTTATAGATCATGACAATGGCCCACTGAGTGACGAGGCATCGGTACAGGGACCACTCACAGTGATGGAACCTTCAGGTGGTGTACTAGTAGCACCACCACCCGTTGAGCAGCAGATAATACTAGTGGATCATGCAAGGTGGATGAGCATGTTTCATGTGTTCCAGAGACATAGGCTTCTAAGTTTTCGAGGTGAGATAGACCCCCAGGCAGTAGAGGACTAGCATGAGGTGGTTTCATGGGTCTTTCACTTAGTATAGACACCCGCTGAGCAGATGGCGATCATGGCTGCTAGCCTTCTTCAGGGATCGACAGGACGATGGTGGAGCTTGAATCTCTAGGTGCATGAGGGGACAACCCTCACCTATCCGGACTTTGATAGCATTTTCAGGGAGGAGTTCATGCCAGCGACACTACAATTTGTGCGTATTCAGGAGCTGCTGCATCTGCAGTTGGGCAGCCAGCCTGTAGCTCAGTACTCAGTGAGATTTACTGACCTCTCTAAATACTTCATTAACATGGTACGCGACTTTTACTTCAGGGCCCAAACCATTGAGAAGGTGTTTCGATGAGAGATCAAATCTATGACAGTTTCTCTCGGCATCCTAACGTAGGCTGGGGTGCCAGATCAAGATTTACTGATGGAGAGCTTCCTTGTCGAGTGGGCACTGACAGTGAGAGCCCCTACCGAACGACAAGTAGAAAAGTCATCTGTAGTTGGTAGTAGACATATGAAGTAGAATCCCAAGTGGGGTAGACCTTACAGAGGGCGACCTGGGGATATAGGGTCAGAGGTGCGAGGCTTGAGAGGCCGAGGGAGCCACCAACGAGGCATGATATGTTTTTCCTATAGGGGATAGGGTCACAAAGCTCGTGACTATCCGACTCCCCACGAGGATGATCAACAGATGGTGGAGGTACCACCGAGGCAATGAAAGTGGTAGGAGAATGAGCATCAGCTAGGTGGAGGACGAGGCAGGGGAGTAGGATGTGCAACAGGAGGTGGTCGGGGTCACCAGGCACTACCACCACCACCCCCAGGCAGTCCACCATGAGCTCAGGGAGCGGGTGGATGGGGAAAGACCCATCTATAGGCAGTAGGGTCTCACGATCCTGACATCCCTGAGATGATATGAGGTACGATCTGTATCTTCTCTACTTTAGTAGTAGTGATTATCAACACAGGTGCTAGCCATTATTTCCTTGCTACAGACTTAGTTTGGGACTCTGAGATTCTGATTGAGATTTTAGCTTGAACTTTTCATTTTGATACTCCTACAGGAGGAGATTCAGTAATCACGCACTAGTTCAAATAGTGTGATCTTACTCTTAGAGGAGATAGTTTCAAATGGGATCTTCTAGTAGCGGTGTTGAATCCCTACGATGTCATTCTAGGCATGGATTGGCTATCAATAGTTCAGACATAGATTGACTTCTTGAGACGTACAGTGTGATGTACGTGCAAAGATGGGGGCTAGTTTTCCTTTATTTGTGAGAAGAAAAATAGAGCAGCAAAAGATGGACTTGATCTTAGGAGGGTGCAACCAATTTCATATCAGTTGGCTTGTATGACCTTCGACACGGTGGATGAGGTGAGTCCACAGTTCCCAGCAGTGGTGGACAAGTATGAGGACGTCTTTCTAGAAGATGTCCTAGGCTTACCTCCTCATAGAGAGGTAGACTTCCGCATTGACTTGTACCCAATAACACCACCGATTTCTACACCATAATATCAGTTTCCCCCTACAGAGCTCTGGGAGCTGAGGGTACAGTTATAGGACTTACATAGGAAGGGATTCGTAAGGCCCAATGTTTCTCCATTGGCATCCTTAGTGTTGTTTTCCAAGAAGGTAGATAGAAGTTTGAGGCTATGTGTGGACTTACAGCACTTAAACTAGGTGATCGGGAAGAACAAGTATCCCCTGCCGAGGATTGATGATCTGTTTGATTAGTTGAAAGGAGCGAAGTGGTTCTCAAAGATAGAACTCAGATCATGCTATCATCAGCTCATGGTATAGGACATGAATGTACTGAAGACAACATTCATATATTGGTATGGCCATTACGAGTTCTTGGTGATGCCTTTTGGTGTGACCAATGCTCCAGAAGTTTTCATGGGGCTCATGAATAGGATCTTTCATCCATATCTCGATCGCTTTGTGGTGGTCTTCATTGACGACATCTTGGTGTACTTAGTGTTTGATGAAGAGAATGCTGTAAACTTAAGGATTGTTCTGGACACACTCCGAGAGCACCAGTTATATGGGAAGCTCTCAAAGTTTGAGTTCTAGATACAGAAGGTCCACTTCTTGGGACATGTCATCTCAGAGGCAGGAGTTGCAGTGGATCTAGTGAAGATCAAGGCAGTACTTTCTTGGGAGCCACCCAAGAGTGTTACTGAGGTGCGAAGCTTCCTTTTATTAGAAGGATACTATCAGTGGTTCGTACCTGATTTCTCCAGAGTAACAGTACCTATAACTTCCTTTTTGAAGAAGGGGAAACCCTTACTGTGGCCAGAGACATGCCAGTAGATATTTCAATAGTTGAGGTAGAGCTTGACCAGCGTTCCCATCCCGAGAAGAATTATGCAACTCACAACTTGGAGTTGGCAGTAGTAGTCTTCACATTGAAGATGTGGAGACACTACTTTATGGGTGAGTGGTTCATTGTTTACTCAGACCACAGGAGTCTCAGATATATCTTCACACAGAAAGATCTGAATCTAAGACAATGATGTTGTCTAGAGTTCTTCAAGGACCATGACTTTGAGATAGTCTATACTACTGGGAAGGGGAATGTATTGGAATATGCACTTATCCAGAGATCAAGTCCACAACTACTAAACAAGGATTTAGAGTAGTTAGCCTCGCTTTAGGTATCCTGCATGGATAGAGATGTGACTGTCTACCTCCAGTCAATGGTAGTTTCCCCTCCACTCCTTTAGAGAGTCAGGGAGGCACAACTTGGAGAAAATAGCTGTGAGACTACACATGCTCAGATATCCTCAATCTATGCACCTGATAGATATTATGAAGGTGGGGAGAACACTATCTTTTTCAAAGGACGTTCATTTGTACCAGTGGCGCTACAAGAGGAGGTAATGAGGGAGTTTCATACACCCCCTTGGAATTAAATCCAGGCGTGATGAAGATGTATCAGGACCTCCAATGTCGGCACTAGTGGCCAAAGAGGAATAAATCTATGGCGGAGTTTATTTCTAGATGCCTCACTTTCCAGAAAGTGAAGGCCGAGCACTAGGTACTAGTAGGCTCGATCCAACCCCTCAAGATATCAAAGTGGAAGTGGAAAGGGATATAGATGGACTTCGTGATGGGGTTACCACGTATGTCCAGAGGGCACGATACCATATGGGTGATCATTGACTGACTCACCAAGTCAACCCACTTATTTTCTATTCAAGAGAAGGGTTCAGTAGAGAGCTTGAGATGTCTCTACGTTCAGAAGATCCTATGACTTCATGAGATGCCTTAAATGGTAGTATTAGACCGTGACACATGCTTCACATCTCGTTTGTGGAAAGTATTGCAGGAGGCTTTCGAGACTCATCTTCCCTTGATCAGAGGTTTTCACCCGCATACAGATGGTCAGACTGAGCGGACCATCCAAACCATGGAGGACATGCTTCGTGCATGTGTCCTAGATTTTGGTCATAGTTGGGAGGACCACCTAACCTTGGAGAAGTTCGCGTACAACAATGAATATCACTCCACCATTGGTATAACCCCTTTTAAGGTGTTTTATGGAAGACCGTGCAAACCGCCCTTGTGCTGGACAGATCCAGGATAGCCATCACTTGTGGGCCCATAGATGGTATAGGCTACCACTGAGAAGGTGCAGGTCATCTTAGAGCATATGAAGACTGCATAGATCTGACAGAAGTCCTATGCTGATAGGCGATGGAGACCACTGGAGTTCCAGGAGGGGGACCACGTATTCTTGCGAGTCTCCTCTCGAAGGGGACTATAAAGATTTGGCCATGGAGAAAAACTCTCACTGAGTTTTATCAGACCATTCCTGATACTTCGGAGGATTGGAAAGGTGGTGTACCACTTGGAACTACCACCGCAGTTGGAGAGGGTGCACGACGTCTTCCATGTATCCCAGCTGAGGAGATACGTGCATGAACCATCTCACATAATTGACCATGGTGAGATGGTGATTGATGACATGGAGACTTTTGCGGAGTACCCGGTGGAGATAAAGGATCAAAAAGAGAAGATACTTCATGGGTGGTCGATACCTCTGGTGCACATTTTGTGACAGCATAGGAATATCCCGGAGAGCACATGAGAGCGAGAGGCTCATATACGTACCCAATACCCCTCTTTGTTTGTGTAGCCTTGTTTGGTTTTTGGGGACGTAAAGCCCCAAGGTGGGGAGAATGTACAGACCCAAAAATTCCATGTAATTTTTTTGAAATTATTTGGGGTTATTATGAGTCTAAAAAAATTGACGGTGCGTGATTCCGAGGCTCAGTGTGTCTAGAATGAATTTCTAAACCTTTTTAAGGTATATTCAGGAAACACGCAGGTGGAATTTTCTATCTTTTGAATTGGTGATCGGATTATAAATCCTAGGGAACCATTGAATCTGGAGCACTGAGATTCTCTTAAGGGAAGATTCACTTCAAACACAGTAGGTCGAGAGAAAAATTTAGTTTTTGGACTTTTACAAGAAAATTAAAATAACTCGTAATTGTTATTTTATTTTCTTTTTCTCTAAAGGATGAGCGACATTGGTGGGACCGGTGAATTTTCAAGCCAATAAATGGATTGAATAATCAAATGCATAACTCCACCGTTTTGAATTAAAAGAGGTTCATTAATTCATCTAACAAACCTCATTAATTCCTCAACGTGTTACTCACCTTTCCCCCTCCTATTTAAATGGAGCTCAGAGTGGGGTTTTGGCATGAATTCTTCAAGCAGGAAACTCTGGTGAAGTCCTATGACAACATCCACCCAGAGGACGAGACCAGATTCAGCGAGCGGTGATGAGCACCACCGAATCACAAACCGACAACAACAACGAAGGAGGTTCCGTTGATCATCGTCCACAGACATCTTGTCCCGGTAGGGGTTTTTGATTTTGATATTATAATATTCCTCCTTACCCGTTCTAGATTTATATGAAGAATGTGGATAAACAGACCAACGGGTTGCTCCACGGATCATTCTTGAAACATGGGAGGTTGATGTAGGGTTACAAGTCGGGAATATTTCTAAATTCTCTGATTGTTGTTAACACCGCTTGTTAAAACGCTAACGCAGAGGGCGCATGCCAATCCGAGGAAGGTCTGGACCATCCACTTATCTTTTTGTTCTTGTGTTTCCTATGCATGGCTGGGAAATGTGATGGAAATGCGGAGATAGGGGTCATGCAGAGGTGGCGGTGACATGAGAGGCTCGTAGGCGCAGACGACACCAAGAACGGACCACCAGAGCACGTACGGTGGCCAGTGGAAAGAACTGCCAACACGCCATGCTGGCGACAGCCGACGGTGCCCGGAGGAGGCCCACGACAACCAGCCATGAGCGGTGGGAAGGTGGAGCGCCGTCGCGTTCCGTAGTGGCCAGAGACGGCTGGCCTGGGCCAACCACGCAAGAGAAGGCCAGTGCCCACATGCATCGTCGGCAGCAGCAGCCATGACCAGCGGCAGGAGGGGGCAGCGTGGCCCCGCGCCACGCCACATTGGGTGGAGACCTGTCATCCATCTGGACGACCGTTGCACACAGTGGGGAAACACCCCACCAGCTGGATGAAACAACCCCATTTCCATGGGGCTAGCTGAAGAAATGGTCTACCATTAGGCGGACTCGGGCTGGGTCGGACCCACGGCCAAGCGGGTCAGTGCATGTGGGTTGATCCCCACTAGGTGGGTCAGCCAACCGCGGGCCGGGCTCGTAAACCAGCCGGGCCAAGCCCAACGGTCCGAACTTAGTGAACTGGGCTGACCCTTAACTGTCCGGACCTTGGCGGGGTTAGGTAGACCCCGAGACTCGTTGCGTCGGGCCTGCCTGCCTGAGTCGGACCGAGTCCAGACCTAACTGACCCTTGAATAAAAGAACGACCATAATTGATGAACCCGGTGTCCATTTGAGATTCCATCCATGGTGTTGGGACCCCTTTTGGGAAGCATCCCCTTTGGCATATTCCAGCGGGTCCGACGGAGCTGGGCCAAACCGTGGTGCGATGACCCATGTTTCATGGAAAGTGGTGTAACTAATAGACCAGACATCCGATCGACGCACCGTCTGTGGCATAAGGACCCTTGTGACAAGGAGGTACTTTGGAGATACTCTAAATGAGTTTTGATGTAGTTTTACATGTGACCTGGGTTGGATCAGACTTAAATCCAACCAATCCCTTTTTATAAAATTTCCTATATCTCACAGACCGAGCATCCGATCGACATGCCATCAGTCACTTTGGGACCCCTATGACGGGGCAGTCCCTTGGGTATGATTTTTGTAGGACTTCATACCGGTTGAAATATGACCGATGGATTGAGGAGTGGAGTCTTTTTGAGATCAGGCGTGCTTCGTGTAGAAATCCAGTGGCTGGCTGTGACATAAAGAAGAAGAGAAACCAATACGGGTCAGCATTAGAAACTCTGGAGTGGGATGATCTAGCTATATAACTAATCATACCTACCTTTTTACCAGTGACCAATACGTGTCAGTACCAACGACCAATATGGGTCAACACCAACAACCAACATGGATCAAAATCTAGCGACCAATACGGGTAAGCACCAACGACCAATACGGGTCAGCATCTAGTGACCAATACGGGTCAGCATACAGTAACCTATATGGGTTAGCAGTAGTGTTACTACAGATAGAATGATATGGATTTATGACTAATCATCCCTATCCCAGTAACCTTGAAGTTATACCATTAGAGTGAGTTGTCTCTTTTTCTTTGTGCTTCTTGATTTAGATAATTCTTGTAATATTACCTTTGTGGTATTTCTTATGATGTTTTCATTTGTGGATTACTGAGAGACCTTCGTGGGGTCTCAGGGTGCCCTACTGAGTTGTTATACTCACCCCTGCACGGGCTCCGCCCGCACGTGTGTGTAAGGTGTAGACTACTGACACTCTGAGGCAGACTTTGGAGGTTCCGAAATTGGTGGAGATTGGTGTGATGGGAGTAGTTGAGATCCTTTTCTTTGAATTAAAACTTATAGCTACCCTCCAGGTAGAGATCCAGGGCAGATGCAACATCTGTTTAATTTCTTTTCAGTTTCTAGGGCTTGTATTCTAGCCCACTATTTTCAATTTATAGTTTTACTTTTGTTGTACTTTACTCTAATGATTATACCTTACTTTTTTTTGGTTATTTACTTCAGTTTCCCTTTTTGAGTGTGTATATATCTCTAAGGAAATACCTTCCATGTTCAGGAAAATCCTTCAGGTGCTAGTCACCAACCCCTGACCTATGGAAGGTGGGCTTGGGGTAGTCAAGTCTGGGCCCCATGGGATGGGCCGTGACATTAAAATTAATCCCATAATAATAAAAATTGATAAATGATGATGATGGAAAATTAATTGTATCACTACATGGAGATGATAAGTCGTGCATGAATGATAATTTCACTTCCATTTGAGAGGAAAGAAGATAGATAATGGTGTTTTAATATAAATAATAATATTTTAGTATATTTAGTATAATAATGTTATTATTTTATGATAAATAAAAAATATTTGGAGGAGGTAAAATAAGTAAAAAACGAAAGTGATCAGTTAAGGTGATTTTATATTCTATGAAAGAACTCCTTTAGTTATCCTTTTAAGGATCTTAAGGTTGGTCTATTTGGAAAAAAACGTCTACAATGTTCCTAAGGATTTTTATAAGATACTTTTTTAGGGATCATTCAAGATATAAGGATCAATGTAGTGTAATGAAGAGTACGGAAGTGTGCCCTTTTATAAGTGAGTGGATGAACACTCTTGTAATTTCTTAAAGGATTAAAATATACAAAAGTCATTATCTAGAAAAATTATTCCAAATGGATAGAGATTCAAATATTATGGGTTATTTGGCTATAATATCCTCAACCAATAAAATTTTGATTGGTCTATGTTGTTTTTTAAACCATATCTTTTGATTTAACCCTTAGTTAACCTATTATAACCTTAACTAAATTAACATCTATTACACACTTAAAGGGTTATAATTTTACTCATAAGGTTTATATTATCTTAGAAATGAGTAGGGGATGATATTTTTTACCTTATTTGATCCACCATGTCCTCTATCAATATTTTTATGATTTTTAAATAATTTAATAATATAATATTTTCATAAACTATCATTAATGTCATTTTAGATGCTATTAATTTAATTTTACATTAATGACAAAAATTAAAGGATGAAATTAGAATATAATCATTTAACACATATCTAATATGTTATATTCATCTATAAATAATTTGGAACACTATAAATCACTCAAATATATTAATTTTAATTATTTAAAAATGGTTCGTTTTATTTTTCTATTAATTAAAGAAACATCGTGTCATCATTGTGTAAGATTTTGAGGTAATTATATAATCACTAAAAATTATAAATAAATTATCATCACTAAAATAATTTATTTTTATTTAAAACAACCATTATTATTCATTCACAAATATATTTTATCATTGCGTGAACATATAAGAGATATTTAAAAGTATGAGAGTGGCATTTTTAACTTTTCATTTATTTAAATTCTTTATAGGTTATTTTCATGGATGAATATCCTTAAAAAATTATTTCTAGAGTATAATGTGATAACAGTTGATATACCTTTATCCAATAATTATTAATTTGTAAAAGGAGACCTTATCATTTAGTTTTAACCTAGGTTAATCTTATTTATACTTTACTAAGATGATAAATTTTACCATGGTATCTATTCATAATGCTAGAAAATAAAAGGTAAATATTTAATAAATCTGGGCCTCATTATCCAAAATATAGAATCTGTTTTTCTCAATTCAATTTCTCTATATGGAAGAAATCCATTTTAATATAAGTGCGCAGAGCAGAACAGAAACCGTTTTTTTAGAAAAATATATATTTTATTCATAAAATTGGATATATATTTTAATCTAATTCTTTGATAAAAATATTACATTCATGTAATTTTTTTATTGAATATATAATATATGAATTATATTGAAATCAACCACCAATATTGATTAATTTATGATAAAAAAATTGTGTGCATTAATACATTTTTTTAGAAAATATATCATTTATTTTAAAATGATTTCTATTTTCATTTATAATTAATTGATATATAGTAAATTAATTAGATACTTATTTAAAAAATATATTTTTCATAATTTGGTTTGTCTTATTTGGACAAGGCAATTTAGTGGTTCAAGTTATAAAAGTATAAAATATTAAGATTTATTTGGACTTGAGGATTTTCTTAACACAAGGTGTCAAAAAATTAAATATATATAGAACGAATTGTTTTATAAAATTGTATAGTGTTAAATAGGTCCATTATATGAAAACACTTTAATGTTATACATCTTCAAGAATTGGTATATTCTCTATTGTAGTCTCGCTGATTAACTCCTTCAAAAACAGTTAATATCTCCTTGTAGTACTTATTCTTCATCACTTTAATTCCTCTTTTCATTGTAGTTTTTATAGCAATCACCTTCCTATTATAATTTTGAATGATATTAAATTGTTACTATGTCCTTAATTTTCTCATTTATAGTATTTTACTTTAACTCCTTCCTATCAACCTCTAAAACTTGGATATGGCATTTTGTGGTATGTTTAGGTTCTCCTCCTCCTTACTTATCACCCTATTTAATAAGGAGATAGAATAGAAATAAATTTTATACCTAGCACACCATTATGGGATATGAAAACCACACATAACTCCTCACAAACATCCACCATTATTTCCATAACTACCATCCACAATAACTATCTCATGGTCAACTGTATTCATTTTATAACATGAATTAAATATTCATTTAAATCACTTTATAAATGATGAAAACTCCATAGAATCATGTTATAATAAAGGTAAAAAACCAAGACACATGGTTACAAAATCATTCAATATTAGGTATTTGATATCCATAATGATTTCTCCCAAAATCTATGATCACCCATCGACACAAACTTCACCATAGCGTGGTGAAATACAATTGGTTTTTTTTTCATAAAATTTAGATTAAAAAGACATTATACTATTTTTTTCATTTTTTATTAAATATATTCCTATTGGACATGTCTAATGTCAAATGAAACCATTGTTGTAATGGGATTCCCTATTTTTATCAGTGATCATCTCAATCCACCACATCCACATTTATAGTGTGTTCCATGTCTTACTTCTCTTTTTTTATAAGGTATTATAAAATAACACCATAGGGTCCACCACAACTTGTAACCATTCTAGTTTTTCTATTTTTGGATACTCTTCCTCTACCATATTTATTATTCTTACATGGTCACACCGAGATTCTCCTTCAACTACAACACACACACTGACCATGTTGTTGTGTTACTTGTGTTGGGAAAATTTAGAACAACATTCCTTGTGTTACATAATGGTCCTCTTCACCATTCTCTAAGATGACTCCAATATTCATTTTCATTTTTTTCATATATTATTATTATATAAAACAATCATAGTTATAAAATTCTTATAGATACTATTATTTTTGTGTAGACACTAAGTCCAATAAAACAACCTATAATGGTACATCATAAAAAAAATCCAAAAATCAATAAATTAAGATCATTGTTAACAATACTACCAGCATCATCAAGACCTAAATATTTCTCATAAATATTGTGTTCCTTATCAACTGAATCCTCATTTTCAATATCCTAATTGAAAAAAAATCTAATAGAATCCTTTAATATTCTTAAAAATCACACCTTTTGATTTTATTAATAATATAAAAAAATTCCAATTCAAATAAACCTTACTCACCTTTTTTTTCAATGAAATTCAATGGGAACTAAATATTTTATGAAGGTCAAAGTTCTATTTTAATGGGGTCATATTATTTAATCTTGATATATTTTCTCCCCCTTTATATGTGGGAATAAATTTCATGAAATATCAATTACCCCTTTATCTTCAAATTTCAAGAGGACTTCCTCATAGGATTTAACTCCCCCTAAAATAATAGAGAAGGATTGTCTATATATTTTTCATACCCCATTTTATTCATAATCTAGATTCACCAATATGTTGATTAGAAAAATCCTTTAAAAATTAAAGAATAATTTCTAGTTGGAATACCCAACTCCAGAACACATACATAATCTAATCACTATTCTTGCTACATTTTATGTGTATATTTATTGAGAGAATTTACCACCTCAAACATGGGATGTTAATTAATCCTTTTATCCTATTGAGATTGGGATCAATGTAGGAAATAATAGTTTTTAGGACAAAAAAATACTATCCATGTCACTCCAGAATACCAATGAATGACTTGTAATAACTTTGTCTTTTCCATCTCTCGATATAAAAACGGTAATCATCATACCATTTGATAAAGAAAAGTATACCACTTATTAAAAATTTGAAAAAATGATACAACATATACCCTATGAAATTATTTCTTAATATGTTTCAATGAAATCTATGATGAGTATTAATTGCCTTTATTATTGATCAAAACTCCACATCGAGTCTCTAGTTCTTGAAACCAATTATTGATGTTCAAATTTAGGGACAACACTCATTAGAAAGACTATTTCATACTATCAACTTTTGGATATCATGAAAAACAACACAAAATACTAAACAACAAACCAATTATTAAATAAAAACAAATATATTATTGAATTACATATTTTTGGATGCCTCTATTTACCAATTGATCATCTTTTTATTACTCGAAACAACTTTCTTTTTTCCTCATGAAATCTTCCTTTTAGATCTAATCACAAGTACTTTTCTTAATATATTCACCCCATGGATCACATCTCCCCGTAAATTCTTAACTGCTTCATAATTGATTATAAAAATTAAATCCTATGGGTTAGGGTTACCTAAAACGTCCTCATGTATATGAATGGGGATGGTCAAGATGGATGAAACCATGGAAATATGTCTTTCTTTTTTACTTTTATATTTTTTTGGAAATTAATGAAATTATCGCTTGAAAATATTCATCATTTTTAGTCATATTTGTCAATATATTTCCAAACCATCTTCTTTTTATGATACCTTCTTCACACATCTATTCATAGATGTGATCATTACCCTCCTTCCTTGTATTGGGATTTTTCCACAATTTTGGAGTATATCACCGTCAAACAAGTATCTTCTAGAGTTTCATCATTAATGGATCTCACCTTTGGATTTATTTTTTACTTTATCATCATATTTGGAAATTTAGTGGATTTTTTGAACCATTTTGTCAAAATAATCACTAGAAGGCCAAGAGTTCCATCCTATAAAACTTATTTTTCATCAATGGATTCTCCTTTACTTATTATTTGACTTTTCTCACATATGGTAAAACCTTTTACTTTTTCTTCCAAAACTTATTTCTTTTCTCTCAAGATATTTGTGATGAGTATCTAGATCTTGGTTCTTGACACACCATTTATTTAGTTTCTTTCCCATTATCCAATATAGTGAACATGTATTACAATATAACAAGCTTATTCATTGGATAAAAACTCTAATCATATGCCATAGGAGTAGAGTATCTCCTTATAGAATATTTATCCTTCTATGAATTCCTCTAATTGTAATACCTTTCCATGTGACCAAGATTAGAATAAATAAATAATTTACTATAATATCATACCTCATGTGCTCTATCATTGATTGATATATTTGAATCGCTGATTTTTTCTCATATCATTAGACTTGTTGGGTTTGAAACACCTACTCATGATGCCCCCAATTATTCCACAATAGTAGCGAATCAGTTTCAATACCTATTGTAGATATAATATTCCTTAGAACCTCTATATTATTATTGATTTATAATTTTATTTTTTTACAGTTTGATACTTTTATATAGGGGTTCCTCTTATTTTTATTTTAATTATTTATCTTCTCCTCGAGAACCTTTATTTTTTTGTCATTCCTCACAAGTTTGGCAGTCATCTCCTTCAAACAAGAACCATCATTCAGTATCAATTTATTTGTTTCTTCAATTAGTTTTGTATTGAATTATGTCATAATAAATTCTATGTTTTTGTCTATATGATTTATGATATCTTGGGATATTTATTTATGAAATTAACTCTATTATTTCCACTTTTCTCTCATTTTTATGTTTTAGAATTTAGATCCACCTCATCTCTCATAAATATAAAATTTTATAGGGATTGATCTTCAATCATAGGATAATAAGTATTATGCATGATTCACTATTATTCTTCCTTTCCATGTAAGGATTTCATCTTCTCTCTAGTCATGTACGTCCGTACACTATAATATTAACCTAACTTGGTTTCCGCTTCACCACCAGAGTCACATATTGTTTTTAACTCTTCTTCTTATATAAAATACCACATCCTTTATATAAAATATAGTTAGTGTCAGATAGAGAAATATATTTATAAATTATCTTAACTGGATAAGGCAATTTCTTAGATGAAATATTATACTTATTTTTCTTTTTTCCTTTTGACATAAGGAAATTATCATCAACTTTTTAATAAATTTCTTCTAACATAATCTACATATACTTATATAACACTCAGTTATTAACTTACATGAACACATATTCTCTAAGGGAATCCTTTAATTTTGTTCTCACTAAGGAATCAATATTAATGTTTCTTTGATCTATTTAAATGATAAATCATTGTATACTTAATTTAATCATTTATTTTACCATAACAACTCTTGTATATTTAAATTAATATTTTATATAGGAAACTAATTCCTATTATAATTCTTTGAAATGATTTCCATCAAGAACTATATCCCTTACTGTGGATTCCATTTATCATTAAGAAATTAAAATCAAGTCTTAGTAATGAAAATTTAGATAAAAATAAACATGGATATGATATTACTATGGGTATATTATTAGAGTCTTAGTGTGAGATTATCATGAGAGGGGGTAAATCAAGGTATGAAGATTATTTACCAATTAAAACACTTGTTCCATTAATTATCTCAGTTACCCTAAATGGACATTGACCTCTAAACCTTTATTTTATTTTTTTGTACTTATTTTAGAAAATATAATATATGTTTATCGATTATATATAATTTTCATGCATAAATCAAATTGTGCCATGGGAATATACTTGGTTCACCATCACTGGTCTAATCCCATGAATAATGAAATAGTATTGTTTTATACAAAAAATCATTGTAAAACCTCACAACTCTCTATATGGGTCATTCCCCTTACATTGGTTTAGGAACAAATCATTAAATCCCAAGGTACAAAACCTTATATATTTCATCCAATGATCACTTAAAATGGGAAGAATCTCATTAACACATTTTATGGACATGTCAGTCTATTCACGACAATCAGTTGTGTGAATTTAATGTTTATTAATAGGTATATTAACATATTTAGTTCTTTTGGGATTCTTATTTACAGTATGTGAATATCTTATTACAACACTTATTATTAATTTTATATAATTTCACTATAATCACCCTTTAATTTATTTCATAGCATTCACCTACATCTTTTGTTATGGAAATATCTTCAATGGTTTACATGTCCTTATTCTTATCCTTTCCAACCCATCTCCATGAACTCTTTACTCTCAAACTTTAAAAATATAATAGGGATTTGTGTGACATGTTCTTACCCACCTCCCACCAATTTATTTCCCTATATAATAAGGAGAGTAAAATTAAATAAATTGGATACCTAAAACACCATTATGGGCAGTGAAAACTTCTCATAACATCTCATGAACATCCTCTATGATTTAAAAAACTACAGTTCACAAAAACTTTTTTATGGTCAACCATTTTAATTTATTATTATGAATTAAATATTAATATGATTAACCTTATTAATGCTAAAAAATCATTTTAATTGTCCTAGAATCATAGCCCAAACCCAAACACATGATTATGGAAGCAATCAATATCAATTATTTCATCGCCATATTGATTACCTCAAAATATATTCATCACAAATCATCGCACCGTGCAACATAGTGTGGTGAAAATATTTTTTCCATTTTGGCTTCAACATTACAAGCACTATTGCATGGTCTTATTCAGCTTTCTATTTAGTCTTGGGGATTTAAAAACAAATGAAAACCATGATCAAACCCAACCATTCACAAAATGGTATTACTTTTGTTTCATAATAATCCTCTCAATCCCCACACCTACTGTTATGTATTGGTCAATGTCATGTTTCATTTTTTTCTCAAGTGATTTTAAATTCAACCATGGGGACCACCATGGAATGCACCCTTTATAGTTTTCACATTTTGGGAAACTCCACCCCAACCACTATTATAGAATGTTCACTCATGGATTATCATTCACTAACACCACACCCACTGACCACAACATGGTGTTTCCAATAATGAGAAACATTAATATAACATTCCATATAATAAGTCATGGTACTCTTCATCTTTCTCTATGATCACTCCAATCTTATTTGGCTCTTTTATTTTCCATATAGGCCACTTATAGAAAACCTTCAAACATTATATTACCACTATATATAATGATATATGTGTGGAAAACTAGTCTAACACAACAACCTTCATTTATTCCTTATAAACAAGATCCATGAATTAAACAATCAAGCTCATTATTAAAAATATTCTAACCATCACATCAACCTTCTTATTTCTAATTAAGTGCATCTTCTATATTTACAACATCATCATTTTCAACATCATTATTCTAAAATAATGCAATATAATCCTTTAAGATTCATAGTGCTAATGATGATTTTTTTTAATAAAATTTCAAGATAATATATTCAATAATTTATTTTAATATTCATATAATAAACTTTAATTGAAAATTAATAATAATAAATTTAGTTTTATATATGAAAATAATTTTTTCTAAAAATTTCATTTATTGTGTTTTGTGATTATATTTTAAAATTAATTTATACCATTTATAGGAATTAATTTTGATAAAAATTATTTATATATTTTGAACTTGAATATCATTTTTTTAAATAGGTTCAATTAATTTTTTCACATAATTTACAAAAACCAAGTTAAAATCCCTTATTATGGAAAATGTCAAAATGGCTAACAAGGTGTTAAACTAAAGAGATAAGGGTTAAAATAACCATATATATATATATATTATTGGTTAAATTTATTTAGATACGATATCATAACATTTTAAATATTAATCAAACTTTTAGCTTCTATTCCATGTGAGTGACTTTATTATGTTTTATTATTCTTAATATCTACACATTTTCCAAATACCTCATTTATAAAAGGGTACCTCCTCTTCTATCTTATTTACAAATTTAAGAGCCATATAGATAAATAAAACACTTCCAAAATATTCTATAAACTTAGGTAGATGTGTTCTAAAGGTTTTGGGATTCTTAAAATACCAAAAAAATGTTTTTAGGAAGATATCCAAATGAGGTTTATCAATGAAAATGTAATCATCACTAATGAATCCTATTAAGTTTATTTATTCTTATTCCTCATAAAAATATTATGTATCAATTTTAACATTATTGAATTATAATAATTAGAATAATTAATTTTTTTTATGTTAATGGTTCAACCATTGTCTATTATCTTTTCATCGTATGGGAAATGATAAGATCGTTGGTGCATACATGGGGATTTCAACCTCCATGAAGCGATGTGATTCATTTATCATGTACATCATATATAGTTGGTAATGTAGATGAATTTAATGAATATGTTTTATATTTATAATAATAATATTATTATATAAATATATATTATTATTTACTTTTTATTCATTATATTCATTTTAAAATAAAAATATTACTATATGTACGTACGGACCACCATCTCCACGAAGTGATGTAACTCATTTTTCATTATAACCATATATAAATAGTAATAAAATTATATATGATGAATAAATATGATACTAATAAAATTATTATGATTTATTATATGATTAAATTTTGGAAAATGTGTAAGTACTATAACTGTAAAAAGAAATCATGAATGGGAAACAAAACAGTTAACACCCGAATATTGATTTAAATGAATAATTTTCATTTAATGGGTAAGTAGAAACTATGATGGAATTATATACACTATGATAAGTATAAATAAATATATTTTATATATTTATACTAATTATAATATAATTATAAATGATATTAGGAGTATGTATGAAAAATTTTATGAATTGAGGTAAGGGTTTAGGTTGCAATCTCATTCTTAATTAGGATTGTTTATGATTGAATCTCATTTGGGGGAATTATATTCTATTTATCTCATAAAACCCATATATTTTATTACTCTTTGTTTATTTATAGGTTTTTAATATTTTATTTTCATTATCATATGTTAGTTACTTAAAACAATTGAGAAATTTTTTTAAATAAATGTTGGTTGTGTTTCCCCTTTGGTCGAATTTTTTTTCTTCAATTTCCTTTTTATTTAAAATGATTTCATGAATATTATTTTATATAGCACATTTATTATTTAAATCCATTTATAAACATAATTTAATTTCATATTAAAATATTATAAATTAATTTTTACAATTTTTCTAAATATGTTATTTATGATATGTTATAAAAAATCTGAAATTGATTTAACATTTAAAAAATGAATTGATATTACCATTTTCATGATATTTATTTAAATTTAATAATACATTAAAATTTACCTTGGTTATTTTAAAATTAATAATATATTAATGTATTGGGAATTTTAATATTAAATGTTATTAAAATAAAATGATATTTTTACCATTTTTTCAAATAAATGTTCAGATGTTCTTTTAAAGGTATATTTCATTTATGTAAACATAATTTTTTGTTTATTATACTTAACTAGAGATGCGGTCTTATGGTGTTGTCCATGTTATCTATCTATATGGATTATTATTATGTGATGAGAAAATATTTACTAAACCTTTTTATTTTCCATTGGTTATGCTATGATGAACTGTTTAATGTTTATATGATATTGTGGTACACATATTATGGTTTTCATTATTTAATGGGTGGACCCAAAATTATATAGTCTTCCAATTCATTGGTTAATTATTGAAATCACATGATATAATATAAAATAGTATGGGGAGAAAAATCACTCTATGGAATAAAATAGGTTGTAAAGTGAACCCAATCAATTATGGGACTTTTTCCACTATGTGATGATGGTCATAGTAGTGAAACATAAATAGTGAAATAATTTTCTACAATTATTATTCTACAAAAATTTATTTGACATGTTCTTATTATTATGGTATGCAATCAAGTTTCATGATTGATTAATGATGTTTCCTCACTCTCACGAACCATGCTTTTTTAAATTCTAAAGATTTACTCCATGACTAATGATTTATGATCTATGAATTGTTGGGTATGAACTTCATAAGTTATTATCATATCCTTATACCCTTATACTTATCTTGTTATTTTACATTATCATCAATTGATATCTCCCATGTTTACATGTATATATCTTCTAGGATCATCCTTTTTTTGTTTTTACTTTTTCCATTTTATAAAGAAAGTTATTAAGTAAGAAATGTCTATGAAAGGTATTAAAAGAGAATAATTTTATCAGATATATTGAAGAAAATTTATGAAATATGTTTATTATGTATTATTCATCGAATAAACTAAACCATTATGATTATGGGGTGTGTATAATTGTAAAATTTATTGAATATTAAAAACAAATGATATAATATATAGGTATGTAATACTCAGTTCACCTTATATACTACCAAGCTGGAAAGTATAGATATAGTAAAATAACTGAAAACTAAATACCAATAACCTTCAGATTAACTCATCAGATTGTACATATCTAATCCCCAACACCCATAACCTATATGTCTTGAAACATGTGTCCATCATCAAGAGATACTTGGGAATAAAAACAAACATGAAGATATAATCTTGTACATTGAATATAGTGTTGTGTATATAAAAAGTGGTGAATCCAATGAGTTGGTATAATTTCCCAGCTCACCTTAACACAATAAGTACTTCTTTGATCATGTGGATGTGTATGAAAGTCTTGGGGGATCATGTATGTTATGTCTCAATGAAACACACCAAATCATAAACATAACACCATATTCACATGTGAAATAAACCTATGAATTCATAGTTAGATTTAAAACATACCCTGATAACTAATATTTGTATTACCCTACTCAAAAAATTATATTCCTTCCATTGATTAATGAACCATTTTTAATATGGACATAATTGAGAATTCAACAAAACTAATCAAATATAAATTGATATAATCATCAAGGTTTATAACTATATAAAAAATATCACATTAGAGTTCAACCTAAACTGTCGATCTCCTTATTTCTTACCAGTAAACAAAACCACCAAATATCATGGGAAATAAAAACCAAACAAGAATAAAAAAATAAAAAAATTAAATAATGTCTAATAATCCATCACATTTCAACCAATAATGAAATATTTATTAAAAGAGTTATCAAATCATCAAACAACATTGAATAGAAATAAAATCCTAAAAAAATTAGAAAACCATAGAATAGTGAACAACTTCATGAAATAAAAAATGTGATGCTGACAACCATATGAATCTCATATCTATAGTCCTCATTGTAGTTTTTTTCCAAAATTCCCATATAGAACCTATTGATTGATATAAAATGTCTCATTTCATTATAGAGGTTGGTTCCCACTCCATGATGGTATAAATCACAACATCATATTGATCACTTGTATTTTATATTTAAACCATCGTGAATAATAAATAAGGACTGTGATCCATGGACATGGTCTTTCCTTAGCTGGTTACTTAGGAAGATTCATGTAATCTCTATATATTTTATCCCATTATCTTCTCCTAAGGGAAATCCAACATCCTTCCTAGATCCTCATTTATTTTTTCCTAGTATTCAGATGACTATGAGGAAAAGAAAAATAAAGTGTGAACTATATCTTGACTTAAAAAAGAATATGAAACCTCATAATTAAAATGAAAACTAATATTCAAGACAATATTTGACACCAAATGTCATACAAGATTTCATCTCCCATAGATATCAATACAACCCATGACAGTCAATATCACAATTATCAATACCATGTAATCTACAAACCCAATCACTCTTTTTTAAATATAATTAAACAATAAAATTATGGATGAAATCTCGAAACATCCCTCTTACCAACCCAAATGATATATCTCCCCTCTTCTATTATAAACATTGGATCTATACCACTGATCATATTTCAATTAGGGATATATCTTCTAAAATCTATATGAGCCATCGACTAATGAACATAGATACAAATTCTCAACTAAACCACTATAGACTATTAAAAAGACCCCACATAAAAAAATAAAGAGACCATATAACTGATCAATATCCAAAATAGTTTCAAAAATATTTTTTTGAATAAATAACCAATCACCCTTTTAATATTATGTGATCATAACCACACAAAATGTATCATATGGTTCATATGGATGTACACCAAATGGGAACCTGATATGTATCAAAACCTAGTTCAACCAGCTCATCACCCAACTAACCATTTAACCTATGGTTCACATGCTATAATGATCCCTTATTTAATGATAGATAACATACAGTTAAACAATAATATAAAAGAATAATCATAACTATACATTCTTCAGAATAAAGGTGTAATATCCCACGATTTTAAGAAAACTATGTTTCGTATCTTACACTGTAGTGTCCCACCCAGGAAACTACTGAACAGTTCCCTGAGAAGGTTGGAAACATGTCCACAAGAATGACTCTCTGTATTCTAGATGTTTCTGACTAGCAATGAGTTCCTAGATTGTGTCAATGGGGGAGACTATGCCCTCATGAGTCATAGTGAAACAAAATGGTAATATATAAACATGACAAGCAGTGGAATAATATATTGTAAAAATCCATGAATAATAAACAAAATGAAGCAGAATAATAGATCGATAAAAAAATGTTGATGATGATCATTTCATGTATATATACAAAATAAGTACATTGGATACTTGGGAAAAAATTATATTCCACATTCTAAGATAAATACAGAGAAAATAAAAGTGGTTTCTACCAACATCATGAGAATATTCCAAGTCCTATGCTCTCATACTATATCAGACCATTGGAAATCTAGAATCAGTAGCCAAACCCTTCACTTTAGCTACACCTTTAGTCATGAAGTCTTCTCAGGTACTAAGGGAGACCTGATAAGGGCATGACATATAGTTTATAAGACACCACCAATGGTTTGTAGATGAACCCATATAGTAATTGTTTCAATAATAATAAAATAATGATAATAAATAAATAAATACATATATCAGACCAGGTTCCTCATGGGATACCCGATCTAATCTACCTGATTTAGCCTAAGAAGAATTTCTCTATACCAAGGTCACCTATAAAAGTAAGTTATAGTGTATAAATGGTTCATCATAAATAAAAAATAAAGCTATGGACAATTCCCAATATTCTGATTTTTTATTGGCGGCCTTGTCCTCTAATTTAATGAATTATAATTTTGGATTATATAAAAAGAAATATCTTGAATTAAAATAACTATAATTGTGGGCCCATCTAAGGAGAACCATATTGGGGAACCCATGTTTCACAATAGGAGCATAATAAATACACAATGCTATGAGAGTCTATCTAAGGCGATCCATAAATGGATTCCGATGTATCACTCTTGGCACGGTGTGAGGGTGAAAAAAAAACCTTTGAGTTAGTCCTTCTTATATCACATAAGGGTCTGGGTTTTAGTTATGGATTGGTATAACCATCTATCTTAAAATCGAGTCCATGGTGTCTCCATTAAGGAATTGGTATCACTCAATTGGAGGTAGATAAAACTCATAGTGAGCCCATACATATCATAACAAGTGTCACTCCCATTATATGTGAAATTAATTTACAAATTCTAATTTTAGTGCATGAAGATACCGTCCAAGGAATCCCATAAGGATCCAAGTATCTCCCTCAGGTTAGATATAATGTGTGTGTTAACTATCATGATTAATATCATTTAGTAAGGCATGGAAATTATGATACTTTAAATTTTTTGGCCAAATCATTTATTCCAGTATTTCAATTTTGAAATGAAGTGTAGGGGACTAACTCATGGATTCTTATTTCTATTAATTCAATTCATATATAAAAATAATTTATTAAAAGGGAAAATAAAACTAAATAGGTGTTTAAAAAATTTAAATTAAAAGTAAATTTGACCTTTAATGAAAGGCACACCCATAGGGGTGTCTCATGTCAAGGTGATCAACCAAAGGGTGGATTCACTAGTAGATAAGATTGTATTGAGAAAGGAAAACCATTAAATTTATATTATTAAACATTTTAAAATAATTTACAGAAAGTATCATCCCTATATAATAGTGGTTCATGATATAAATGCAACCAAAATTATGGTGAAGGAACAAGACCACCTACATTAGGTTCGTATCTCTCTCTTTGTTGAGTGTCATCCCTTGAATCGAGCTATAACCATAGAAATAAGAAGAAACATCAAATGATTTTAAAATAAGGAAAATGATCTCATATGAAAATTGTGAAAGATATGTTAAGATAAACTAGAAATATATTGATGGGGAGGTTAAGGATTACAGAGAGGGATCCAAAACACTCGATGATGAAGGAAACATAGATCGTATGAGGGAGTTATGAAAATCACTAGCATAGAGGAGAGGAGGATTCCTAAGCATGCGGTTTATTAGAGAGAAGAGAGAGGAGAAGGGTTTTATCATTTTAAAAAATTTAATAGAAAAATGTTAATTAACCATTAATTTAGGGGTTTTATGGTTTGGCTACTCAGATAGCCAAACCATGCACCAATCATGTGACAACCACTTCCCTAGGAACTCCCTCACACAAGCCAGGTACATGGTCCGACTAACCACACACAATATATTTGAAAGGGATATGTCTGAAAAACCTACAACATAGTATGGGCATACAGCCTGGCTCACATGGTTGTAGAAAAACCATGTGGACACCAATAATAACTAGGTTACATGCATGGTTGAGTCACATGATTAACACTAAATGTGTGCTAACAATGTGGTCCAGTATATCTCCTAATTTTATGGACCTCTAGGATCTGAATGACCCTAGACTCTACCAAAACACTTCATAGACTCCTAAGCACAATATTAACATAAAAAAAGGTTTTTAATAGTAACATACGTTTATGTACCTCTCATAAAAACATGGATATTACAAACTAACCTCCTTAAAACAACTCATTCCCAAGTTTCCCATCTAAGGTTGATAAAGATCCTTCTGAGAAATGTTATGGACATTGGTCATGTACACCATCCTCCTACTCCTAGGTCCCATTCTATATAAAGTCCTGCTTCCATAGTACCTAGACCAGTATAACTGACCATCCTTTGAGATCCTTATCACTTTAATCAATTATATGTATTAAATTCTCCTTAAAGGATGAATACGCCTCTAGAACAATATCCTCATGATCAAAAAAATGAGACGAGACCTAATGATACTAGGAAATATATAATACATGGACAATGTCATGCATGGTATGGTACCTATGATGTAAATGTAACTGATTACATATCGTCCCAACTCTCTCTATGATCTTGAAAGGCATGAAATAATGAGGTTATAGCTTTCCCTGTTTCTAAATCAATCTATGACCCAATCTAGGAGAAAATCATAGAAATACCTGATATCCCACCTCTAACTCTAGAGGTATATGAATATTATTGGTATAATAATTATTTTTAGACTAATATATAGACACACACTAATAAATTTGTAGTATTTTCTTTGAGATATCCTAAACGAGATAAGAAACCAGTAGTGCTTCCTCACTCACCTCTAACTAGAAAAGAGGTAAACAACACTACCTAATGTAAAGGTACCCATAAGGATCAATTTTAATAACTTCCTAAAAACTATTATTAAAGAAAAAAATATACTAGAGGTATATGATTTTCCTATAAACCTCTAAAATTAGGGACACATGCCTGGAGCATTTCCTCTAACACTAGTATCATCCACTCAAACTTCTCGTTGGTCTAAGGGTGATACACTATACTCCAGAGAACATATGAAACCAATTCTTTCTGTAACCCTAGATATAACTATGACATAAACTAGATGTATTAGTCTAATAATATAGAACTAGGAATACCATGAATTATTAGAATCTCCTGAATATAAATCCTTCCAAGATCATCAACTGATAAGGTCTCCCAGATTTGTAGGAACTGTGAAACATTGGTCAATATGTCGATGATCACACATACTGCCTCACTACCTAAAGAAGATCTTGGAAATCCATCATGAAATACATGGTGGAATCGCTCCATTTCCACTCAATAATGAATTGTTTCTTTATAAGTCCAACATGTCCCTTATGCTCTACCTTTACCTACTGACAGGTGGAACACCTCACGACAAAACCTACAATCATCCTATTTATACTTGACAACCAATATTGGTGACGTACATCTTGGTACATACTATTATTCCCACAATGAACTATCCAAAAAGTGGTGTGAGATTCCTATATCAACTATTCTCACGTGTCAGATGGCACCTATAGACACCCACAATAGAGCAGAATCTCATTCTCATCAATGATGAAACCTAGAGGTGGGTTATCACCAAATACACTCTACCTCAGGATGCAGACCTTAGAATATGAAAGTTTTCTCATCTGTACCCACTCCATAAGAGAGTATTTCCCCAATAAAGCTATTAAAATTGTCCACCCATGATATTCTTAAACCTCTACCTTCATCTCAAAAAACAAACCCTTCAACATCCACTCACTAATTCCATCCTATTTGGCCTAAATTTGAGTCTTTCGGCTCAGGGCGTTAGCCACTACATTACCCTTTCTGAGTGTATAATAATTCTCAAAGTCAAACAAATACTGGAATTCTACCCACCTATGCTAACTAAGATTCATGTTATGCTATATGGAGATGTATTTGAGTCTTTTGGGATCTATGTAAACAAATATCATTTCACAAATGGTTAATTCCCCCAATAGATTAAATAATGATCCATAGTTTCTAGATCAAGGTCATGCGTAGGATAATTCCACTCATGAGGTCTCAGTTGGTGGGACCCATACACCAAAACTTTATATCCTCACATCATAACTACTCCTAGTATGATTTCCAAAGCATCACAGTAAAAATTATAACTTCTTTCCAGCTCTAGAGGAATTCATATTAGTAATTAAGTCAGTCTCCCCTTCAACTCCTGAGAGGCTGTCTCACAAGCTTCTGATTGTATGAATTTCATGCCCTTATTTTTCAAAACCATATGAAGTTATACTTGGAATGAGAAATACTAAATGAATATCCATTAATATCCATATAGATCCAAGAAACTATGCATGTAAAATACATTATTTGGTTACTCCCAAGAAACTACAGTGCTCACCTTCTCTATGCTAGAAGATATGTTAGACTCTAAAATGATCTGGACCAAGAAGTGAAGCTCGTCAATCCAAAGGAGGAATTTAATAATATTTAAATATAGATGGTGATCTATCAATGCATTCATCCTGACATTAAGATGTTTGGAATGGTTGTGTATAGTGTGATAATAAAAAAAGATGTTTTCCATGAAGAATACAACAAATGAATCCAGGTAAAGGTGGAAAGCCTAATTAATCAAAGCCATGAAAATGGTGGGTATATTCATAAGACTGAAAACCATAACAAGGTGGTCATATAATTTTTACCTGTTATGAAATTATGTGCACTATATTCATGATGGTATAACACATACATGCTGGTAGTAAGGCCTCAAATCGATCTTAGAGACAACCATCACTCCCCAGAGTTAGTCAAAGAGGTTGTCTATATGAAGAAATGGGTACTAGTTCTTTATTGAAAGCTTGTGAAAACATTGGTAATACCTGAACACTTGAAGGGTACTATCTACCTTATTGAAGAAAAGGATAGATTAAACCCATGGTGAGGGTCATATGAAACCATTTTCCTCTAAGTATTACAACAACTTAGTGAGTTTCTAGATATCAGTAAGTTCCATCCTATAGGAAGGAATGAACATTAGTGCCACACATGGTACTAGATCAATAGTGAACTACATCTCACTCAAATGATCTAGTCCAAAGAAATCATCTTGTACAATATACCTGAAATGACCCACCATAGGATGGAATTATACTATCCACATTCCCTAGTCACTCATGAAGAGACTAGCCATCTGCGATATCACCCTTCCTAGCCCATGGCGCTCAGGTCCATCTTGAATTTACTAGATATCCCATTAACCTTTATCGATATAATCATTTCCCTTGAGTGATAGATAATAAATCCTATGGAGATAGAAATAAACATAGTAACAATAATTCACTAGCTATTCCATACTAAGGATGATGTCAAAATTGGTTATCTCTAGGATGAAGATGTTCCACATGAAAAAGTACCCACCTATCTCAAGGGGTAACTCCTTGTATTGGTGAATACACTATGATCTGACCCCTAACGGTGTATCAAACGTAATGATTCCATATAAGTACTCCATATCAAGCCTTAAAGAATCAATAATTGATGCAGATTTAAAGGATATTGATTCACCTATGTCAAATAGGGTAGAAACTTATATAGAGGCTACCATAATAGTACCTATAACTGTAAAAGGTATCAGAATATGCTACTCAAGAACAAGATTCACTTAATAAATATGATCTAAACCGTGACCTTGAGATGTAACCTATCTAACCTAGGTAGGTATTCTCTTTTGGCACTGAACCTATGAGGTCTGACTACCTCATCCATGACCACAACTTGGACCTGATGAAATGGTAGTAGGCCAAATCCCAATTTGACATGGATATAAAAATCCTATTCTTGAATACTGTTTAATTGTAGATCCCTTATCTCTAGAAATAAGAGGGAATGACTAGAAAAATACTAAATTAGACCCATCATGCTGCAAGATCAACACTCAATCATGTTCCTTGTAAATTGGGGCTTTTATTTCTTGTCCTTCCATACTTGTGGCACACCACATAGATACCAGTGCATGTCATCTGGATAGCACTTCCCCCACCCATTCCTTCAAAATAATGTTTCTTATAGCTAGATAAAACATATCTTTATCATGATGCTGAACTACCCTGGTTCACATTTTTTCCTTCCCTCAGGTTCTACTCTTTGATGAGGGTCTGATTCAATATCTATGAAATGGTGGTGTTCTGGAAACTGTTAAACTATGATCGGATGCCATACATAATCCCATCCACAAATCACCTAGAAAATGTCAGCTCATCACTGGCCAGATTTGGTGCAAAATGATGGAGATCGTTTAAATGAGATGAATAATACCTCACCAACATGGCACTCCACTATAGGTTCTTAAACTCCTAGAAATGGTCTACTAAAAATTTCTAGGGAAAGAAGTAATAAAAAATGGCTATTTGAAAGCCCACCCAGACCATACCCTGATGAAGTCTAGCTTGAGTAATGAAATCCCACCAATATTTAGAAGAATCATAAAGCATATAGGTAGAGATCATAAACCTATACTCTAGAAGAATCTCTAAATCTTCAATGATATATTACATGGCCTTGATCCATGACTCAAAAGCATGAGGACCACCATCCCCCAAAAAGGTGGGTGGATTATGCTGATGAAATTATTACGTCAAATTTTCTATAATAGGGTCAGGTTACCGAGATCCCTATATAGAATGTATAAATAAGAATACAATATCTATAACTGAGTATCAACACCCAGAAGAATATCAACAGGAGTTACCTTAGGTGGCACTATAGAAGATAATGTTGGTGTCTTAGGGCTCACCACCTCTAGAGAATGGCTATCACTACCCTCCTGGTATATGACTCAAGGATTCTATGGTTTCATAAATCTATATTTTTCTAAGTGAATTCCTCATATAATACTTATTATGGATTGAAAGCAGTAAAATGAGTAAAGGATAGGTGAAAACCCTTCCTTTGAATGGGTCACACCTCTATGTTGATCCCTATTTCCATGTTTAGGTGATCAAAGAGATCATGAATGTCCATAAGAGACATAGCCTACTTCCTACTAATATGGTTGGGTCAGGGTCAAGGTCTCATTAAACATAGTAATGGTTCTAGTAAGTGTATTTTAAATTGTATGTTATAAAGGAAACACCCTTTATTTTCATTTCACATTATCATTTAGTGATAAATATTTCATTTAGAAGAATTTAGTTAGAAAAGTTCATTATTATTTATATTGATATAGATATCTCAATCCAGTTAAATGCATAACAATTCCCAATTTATAAAGGACCATCCTTTTTTATATTTCAATTGGGGCATCAAGTAACATCAATTTTACCATTACATTCGATATTAGTATATACCATGTCATGTATTTGGATTTTATTGAATGAACTACCATTCCCAATTAATATATTCACTCTATTCAAAAATTACATTAGAATTCATCAATCAAATCAAATAATATTTATTCCTATAGAAGCATTGGTTAATGGATCAACCATGGAATAATTGTGTTAGTTAAGGCGTCATCTCAATCAATGTAGGAAAAACTGTTTAGATTTATGTATTCATGTTAATTAATCTAGTTATGTTATACCTATATGATATGTTATCACATTTCAATACAGATATATAATAATTAGGGTTCCCACAACAATCACATGAAATACATGAAATGCATGTAGTAATATAAATATTTCATGGAATAATGCATGACATGTGAATCCTAAAGTTCATAATATGACACATGAGTTGATATGACTTTACCATACCAGGCTAAGGAAAATAAAATACATAATAAAAATATCACATATAATAATGTCACAGGACTTTTTCACCTCCCAATTGAGAAATGTAGGCAACTGTAACATGCACAATACAATATTAACAATGAGCCATCCGAGGTAATTTAGGTTTCCCCTATACATGGTTTAGCTACTCCAAGGTACATACACATTATATAATTATGATAAATCCTATTCTACTATCTAAAACCCAAATAGTAAAACAAAATTAAAATATTCACTGACTCCACTTTGTAGCATCCATCCCCATAAGACACCGAATAGTTCCCTAAGACGGTTTTCAACATGACGTCAAGTGCTCCTCCCTATATGTCAGAGGCTATCGAATAGTAGTGAGGGTCTAGGGTGTGTATTTGTGGAAACTATTACCTCATGAGTAATAATGTAATAAATATATAATATATTATCATGAAAAGTAGAGGAAAATAAATATTAAACATCCAATAAAAATAAACAGGTGGATGCGGAATAATAAAACATTAAAAAAAGAGGATGATGATCATGTCATGTAGCTATATAAAAATGAGTACATAGGATATAATGGAAACATGCATATACTACATGATAACAACAATAAAAAAAATCAATAGTTGTATATACTAGAATCATGATAATAATCTTTGACGTCTACTTCTGTACTCAATCCTAGAACTGTAAATCAAGTATCAGAAGATGGAAGCTTACCTTTATCTACACCTATTATCATGAAGTCTGCTCAGGTACCAAGGTTGAACCAATAAGGATGTGGGATATTCTCAGTACACAACCTCCAACAGTGTCTAGTTCAATGTATTCTGTGCTTATAAAATGAGCACTGTCCCAATAATAAAAAATTCAAGTCAATAAATAAATAAATATATAATACATTAGATCTAGTTCCATGCAAGATACCAGATTTACTCTACCTACTTCAACCTAAGCAAGATCTCCCTATACCAAGGTCACATATACAAGTATAATATAATGTATAAATGGTTCATCATAAATATTTTATCAGGATATGGATCATGCCAAAGCATATGATTTGGAAACGTGGGTTCATCCTCTAAATGAATGAATTAGAATTTGGGTTTATATAAAATGAAATATCTAGAAAATAAATAAGTGTCATCCTTGGCCTCTCCAAGAAGAACAATATGAAAGAACCTAAGTTTCAAACCAGGTGAAAAATAAATACTCAACTCATTAAGATTCCATCCCAGGTTATCCATAAATGGAATACCATTTATTACTCCCAACATGGTCTGAAGATGATAACAAAACCTCTGAATCAGTCCATGGTATCTCACATAGGGATTATCACTTGTATCCTTGTATAAACATATAGACATTGGCCTTGTCCATGGTGTCTACCCTAGGGAAATGGTATCACTCATGTCAAGGTATATAAAATTCATTGTGAACCCATCCATGGAATACCATGTACCGCTCCCAGTGTATATGAAATTAATTTAAAAATTATAATTTTAGAGTGCAACCAGCTCTTTCATGGCATCCCATAAGGATCCATGTATCACCCCCATCTTGGAAATAAGATATTTCTTACCCATAAAAATTAATATCATTTAATAAGGAATGAAAATTATGATACTTTAATCAAATTGGAAAAATAATTTAGTCAAGCTATTCAACTATCGCATGAAGTGTTGGGGCCTAACTCATGGCCTATCATTTCACTTAAATAAATTCATATCTCAAAAGCATTAATTACAAGTTAAAAAAATTGAATGATGTGTTTAAAAAATTTAAGTTTAGGGAAATTAAGACATTAATGAAAGGAGCTCCCATAGGGGTGTATCACGTCAAGGTGATGAAGTGAAGGGTTGATTCACCACTAGGTAGAACTATATTAATCATATAAACCCATTAAATTTAATTTATTAAAAATTTTATAGGTGTCGTCAGAAAAGTTTAGTGTGCAGAAAAATGGTTCATGCTAGAAATGAAACTAAACATGAGGGAAAGTAATTAGACCACCTATCATAGGTTTGTTGCTCTCTCCTCTCCCACTGTTATCCCTTTAATTGATCAAGAATGGGAGAAATATGAAGAATTTTAAAATTCTCTAAAAATAAGGTAAATGATCCCACACCTAAATAGTGCAGGAGATGGAAAGATAATATAACAATAGAAGGAAAAAGGGTATATAGAATACCCAGAGGAATAAAATTCACCCAATATAGAAGGAAACATAGATCATACAAGGGAGATAACAAAATCCCTAGCTTGGAAGAGAGGATGCCTTCGAAGCATACAGTCCAATGGAAACAATATGGTGGTAAAAGGTTTAAGGATTTTAAATAATTTAAGTGAATTTTTTATTTATCCCTTAATTTTGAGATCACATAGTTTTTCCACACCGTTTTCCAAACAGTGTTCCAACCATGCAATAGCCACTACCCAAGGAACCCCCAAACATGGACTAAGTTCATGGTTTGACTAATAATGTATAGCGCATGAAAAATTGATCTTTTATATAAACCTAAAACACCACATGGGTGTGTGTAATGGCTCACATGGTTGTAGAAAAACTCTGTGGCCTCCCCAATGCACTGGTGCCTTGCACGTTTAAGGCACATAGTGCTAGCTATGCTCTAAAAGTTTAGCCTAGTCTGCCTATTCAATATTCAGAGCTCTAAGATTCGAATGATCCCCAGAATCTCCTGAACCACTCCATATACTATTTAAAAAAGTATTAGAATTAAATGATAGGTTTTAAATAGTGACATAAGTTTATTTACCCCTAGTAAATAAGGATGTTACATATTCAACATGCAATATCGAGCTCAAAAAAACAATGAAATATTATTATTTAAATATTATAATCTAGATTTTGAATTGTTAGGTATGAATAGTAATAAAAATATATTGAAATTTATATTAAGGTAATATTCAATGAAAATTTATTTATGAATTCTTTTGTAATAAAAAATCAATTTTTTAGTAAAGTCAATTTATTCTTCAAAAATATATTTTCTTCGAAAAGATTTTTATTTTTTTCTATGGGAAAATAATATTAATAATTTTTTCAGCAATATGAAAATGTATTTTCTGAAATTAATTTTTTTTTAAATCAACATAATAAAATTATCTTATGGTGAATTTTTTGGATTCTTCTAAAAATATTTATTTTTCAGTGAATAATAAAACATGTTACTATATATTGAAAAATAATTTTTTTGTTTTAATAATTAGATAAGTTAATTTTTTATTTAAAATAACTTTAAAAAAAATTAATTAATTATATTATTAATATTTCAATTATTATATTTGGAATGAAATATATACTTGAATTTTGAATAAATATAATTTTATACATAAAATGACATTTTTCTAAAAAACCAGTTCTTGTTGCATTGTGAGTTTTAATATTAAATTATTTTCATCACATTATTGATTTTGGATCTTGAAAAATTGATTCCATATTTTTAATAAATAGGTAAAATGTTTGAAAATGGGTCCCTTTTATTTCTAGTCATTATGAATGGTAACCATAGTTAATAATTATCACCGTCCTAAGAGTAAATTGGAAAATTAAGGTTAATGATAATGTAACGAGGAATTAAAAATCATTTCAGAAGATTACATAATTTCATTGGATGAGTCAATTTCATCCATAATCACCCAAAATTTGAAAATATGACCTATTGTTTCCGTTTATCTATGATTTGGACATTTATAAATTTGAAGTGAAAAATAATGAAAAATGACACTTTTCTTCATTTAATATCTGTAATATTTTATGATAGTGATAAATACTAATTATGTTAGTTTATAAATATTAATTATTAATATAAATTATTATATAGTGATGTTAATTTATTTTTTAATTTTTTTAATGTAATTACCATAAATGATTATTTAATACTGCCGTAACATTTATCTAATTAATAGGAAAATAAAATAAATGAATTAAAAATTAATAAATTTAATTTAATTTGAAACAATTATTATATAACATGAATTTTTTAGATAAATATCACATGTTTGGGTATTATTAATGGATTATATTAATATTAAATCTTTGTCTTGATGTATTTAAAGTCAAATTAAATGAATAATGTCCAAAATGACATTAATGATATTTTATAATAAAAACTACTTTATTAACTAATTTAAAATTAAAATAATAATTAAAATCATAAAAAATATTGAAATATTTTTCGAAACATCATCCATGGTCAATTTATGGTTATATTGGAATTTTATTGTAACATTATTTACCATTAAAGTGTAGAAAACTTTAATACTATAGTAATTGCTTAAAGGGTTAACCAGTGGTTTAAAACTAAATGATATGTGTAAAAATATAACCAATACTTATAAAAAATCTATTGGATGATGTTATTGAGACCCATAATCATCAATTATTATTATTATATTATTTTGGATCCATTTTAAAATGAAAATTATTTAATGTTAATTTAATACTTTTGGAAATTCCAGAAGTACCCCTCCCCTCAATTATAAAATAAAACCTCATCTCCTCTTTTGTTAACACTTGAAAAAACATTTGGTCTTGTAAATACCAAAAAAATACATTAATTAATCCCTCCAAAAATCCAATAGGCCTTTTTTTTATCATAAAGATAGTATATCAGGGATTTTGGTATAATCTTATAGAGGTTGTCCAAAGAAGAGGCATATTTCTTGACCAAGCATTTTTGTTTTATTTTTTCATTCAACTATTTAAAATTTTATTAAAAACTGATAATATAGTAACATTTGTATCTGACATATAATTCAATGTTATTATGATAATGGAATAAACTATTTATATCTCTACTTCCATCAAATAGGAAACAAATCCTTCATTTGTCGGTACGACAGACTACTACATCACGAACCGATGTAATTCGTCTTCCATCACCACCTCTCACAACTAATTATAATTAAGTATTTAATATATATATATATATATAATATTAATAAAATATTTTTCTTTTTTTATAAAATTAATATATTTTATTTCTTTATTACCCTTCTATTCATTGATAAATTATAACGTTGTTTGTGCGTACGTGTATACTACCACCTTCCCGAAGCGATGTGATATGTTTTTCACAACTGAATCACATGCATGGTATATACAAGATTATTTAAATAAACAATATGGTAACTATGATATAATAAAAATACTATAAAGATAAAATAATACATACATTCTTTCCATCATGATCATTGAAAAATAAAAAATGTTACTGTAAAGACCCGTAAAATTCAAGGGAAACATTTTTCTTAATTTTCTTTGGGATTTTACAAGAATGCAGTTTTTGACGGCACTTGATTCCGAGGCCCGGTGTGCCCGGAATTTCAATCCGAAGTTTAGCTCGGGTACGTTCAGTGAACGAAAGAGTGGGTTTTTCTAACTTTTGAACCGGTGCTCAGAATCGAATTCTGAGGGCACCTATGGAACCGTAGCGCCGATATTTGCTTAGGAACTCCTTTTCTGGAGTTGCGTTTGCTTGTTATAAATTGTTTAAATTTGTGGATTATGTGTTAGTGAAATAAATTTTTTGTTAAGAATTTTATTTCCCTTTCCATGAGTTAGAACCTAAGTGTAGGAGTTAGGGTGGGACCCACTGTTTTTTAGTTTTTCTTTAGTGGATTAAAGGTGAGGTGGGGCCCACACGAGCCCACACCTTTTCAAATCCCTTAACTCCCTAACTCCTCTTAACCCCCCCACTTAAGTTGTGTAACTCTTATAACTTTTTAACTTCCCATTAATTGGGTGACTTTACCTCTCCTCTCATTAAGTATGCCAACATAACAATTCAATTAATTAATTTAAGTTTTGAATTGTTTTGAATTGTGGCATGAGTTAATAAAATAAGGGTGAGCCTTATTTTATTTTGGTTGGATGTTGTGTATGGACAATTGAGGAGAGAGCTCTTAGTTGTTTCATCTTCATCATGAAGAACACCAAGACTTCGACGAAGAACACCAAGACTTCGACGAAGAACGCCGTCACCGTAAGAAGAGATCGACGTGCCGTCTCTTCTCCTCTTCGCAGCCGATGTGTTTCCGAAGATTGACGACGCACCCTCGTTCGATCTTCTTCCCGTGTCAACGAAAAGGAGACGCCACTTCCTCCTCAGGCATTCTCCGTCAACTTACGGAGCTTCACCTCGCGACGTCGTTTTCCGCGGTGAACCCCCGTACTAGCTACGCTTAAGTAGGGGTTTATTTAATTATCTTTGTTCGTGAATTCTACTTTGTCGTCCTTCGTGAATTTACGACCAGTTGCTATCGATTAACGAGAGGGGGCCGGACCGCACAAACACGACCGACACTCCTCCAATTTTAATGTTGTTTCTAATATGGTTGGGACAGAATGGCATGGTGCCGTCGCACCACGCAGGATCGTACGACAAGTAATGCGCGGCGCCGTCGCGCCGCGCCGTGAAGTTGAACAAGGACGCGACGCCGTCGCGTCGCGTCAAAGAAACTGAAGACACCACTGCCGGAGTGGGGCCGCGATGGAGGGGCACGGTGCCGTAGCACCGCACCGGACGAACCAGGCTGCGGCCGGTTCCGGGCCGCGGCGGAGCAAGGTGACTGGCGGTCGGTTCCGGGCCGCCGGTGTCGGCGAAGGAGGAAGGACTGGCCGTCGCCGGTCCTTGATGGCAGAACCGGCCGGCCGGTGCGGGCCGGCCGGACAAAAGGGAAACCGGGGGAATTAATTCCCCTTACCGGCCAGCACAAAACGGCCCCCATTTAATGGGGGGCCGCGGTTACACCTGGGGGGCAGGCGCCCCCCCCCTGCCAAACGGCTCGGCCGGTTGGTCGACCGCCTGGCCAGCGCGCTGGGAGCACTGTGCCTAGGCCGGGCGGGCCGCCAGGCTGGTCTGCTAGGCCGGGCCGCGCCCAGGCCAGGCCGCGCCCAAGCGGTCCGGACCCGGACCCGGTTCGGGTCGACCCCGTGGGTATCGGGCCGGGTCGGACCGGGCCCGAACCCCTTAATACCGAATCTTTTCCGGTAGAACGCCCATAACTTGTGCTACGGGCCTCCGATCGACGCACCGTCAGTTGCGATGAGATCCTTGAATCGAGACAGTAGTTTTAGTATATCGCACTCAAGGTTTCGGAATGCTTTGGGTTTGGCCGGGTTGGTTCGTACACAAAACCAACCGGGCCCTCAGAGCGGAAACACTCATATCTTAAGGTCCGGACGTCCGATTGACGTGCCGTCGACTTTGTTGGATTCCTCTTAGTGAGACGAATCTTTTGGCTTACTCCGCCCGAGGTTTGGATGCAGGTGGAGTACAGTTGGGTTGGTTTTGCCTTAAAAACCAACCGGGCCCCTAGAATGAAAAAGCCAATAACTCTCAGACCGGGCGTCCGATTGACGCGACGTCTGTGACGTTGAGTTCCTGTTGACGATACGGAACTTTTGGATACATCAACTCTGGACTATGTGTCAGTTGATGTATCAGCCTCTTGGCTCATGGAGCAGACCCTCCCGAACGAGCTTGCTGTGTGCGGGAACCCTAGAGCTGGTTGTGACTGCAACGACGACTGTGCAGAGATCCTCAGTGGATTCGACGACGACGACTACAACACTCAGCGATCCTACGTGGATCAGTGCTACCGATCCTGTGTGGGTCCGATCCTGTGTGGGTCAGCGCTTAGCGGTTCTGTGTGAGCCAGTGCCTACAAATCCTGTGTGGGTCCGATCCTATGTGGGTCATTGCGGGGGTTAGTTTCCTATCAATACTTTGTGGGTCATTGCGGGGGTTAGTACCTATCGATCCTTTGTGGGTCCGACGACTTAGATGGATCAGTGATAATCTATATCGTCATTCGAAGAAGTATACCTATGTGAGCTGAATCTTGATTGCTATCCTGTGTGGATTGTGTTGTTCTATCCTGTGTGGATTACGAATTGTTTTCCTGTGTGGACTAGTTTGTGCTTGAGCTCGGAGGATGGAGCATACTGAAAATGGTGACTTAGGTATATGTATGGGAATATACCTAAGTAGCGTCGGATGTTACTTCGTGGTTGTATCTTTCCTTGTGGATTATCCTTTGTGGATTTTGGGAGACGATCGGGGGTCTCGGGGTCCCCACTGAGTAGCTTATACTCACCCCTACACGGGCTTTGCCCGCACTTCTTTGTGTTGGTTGCAGACGATGGATAACGCTGACCTTGGTTGGGGCTTGCGGAGCAGGACAGTACCTGGAGGTGGACCACTGGACGGGACATACTCGGAGTGGACGGCTGGACCCGAGGAGTTGTGGAGGCTATCTTTACCCACCCTTCAGGTGGGAATTCCAGGGGACGGCTCGAGGCTGCAGTTTTTCTTTTTCAGTTGTTGTTTTCCTTTTCAGTTGTACTTTACAGTTGGGATTGTATTTCCGGCCCCTTTTACTTTCCACACCTACTGTTGTACTCAGTTTTACTTAGTGTTTTACTTCTACTACATGCTTGCTCTATGATGTTCTTTTACTTTATTAAGGCAATGCCTTCCCATTTATCGGGAATTACGCCTTCGGTGCTAGTCGCCAGCCCCTGGCCTATGGAAGGCGGGCTTGGGGTAGTCACGACACGAGCCCCAAGGACGGGTCCAGACAAATTGGTATCAGAGGAGTTCGGTTCTACCACAGAACTTGGAATCTGATCTTTTTCTATGTGAAGCAATAATGTTAAGCGTATTGAGTGTGATTATCAGTTCAGGGAGTCCAGTGTTGGTGCGGCGGCCGACGTATCCATACACCAGGACCCTGACATCTAATTTCCAACTTAATGCACGAAAACATTGATTGCATGTGTGTTTCAAGTTTTCTTTGTGATTACTTTGTATTAGCTCACCAGGTATATTGTTCTGACCGTGGTGCACCTGTTTCCTTTTCAGTATGGCCCCACAATGGAAACCAGCTAGGGTTCCGAGAGTCGAGCATGACGACAGCCCACCGAGCGACGAGGCCTGTAGAGACCCGAAGCTTATCGTACATGGACATTACATTACATTTGCGGAATACTTAGTACATAACAAAAACACACACTAAAGGATCGTAATAGTTTAGTGTCTTTGGAAACTTGGAACGTAATCTTCTAATCGTGGTGAAAGTTCTTCAATATCTCCCATAAAGGTCATCCCTTTTTTTTACCTAAAACCTTTCTTTATATCCTGGGGAAAAGAAAACATAAAAGGGTGAGCTCAAATGCTCAGTAAGGGTAAACAAAAGAAATATCAATCACATCATATATAATAGAACATAGCTTTTGGAAATCTTAACCTGCAAAAAAGCTCATAATATCATAACATGGGATAAATCATAGAAGTGAAATGTAATCCCAATAATCATAACTTAAAACATGAAACTTTGTGGCATACAAAAATAATCATAGAGAATCATTTCTTGTTAGTCAAGACTCAATGCCAAGACTATCTTAGTGGACAAAGTCCCTTTCTGAATCGAGTAACCCTCGTTTCAGTCCTGTTTCACTGAACCGGTATAACCTACCATTTCAGCCATGTCTATCTCATGAGATATAAAATCTTTACCCAATGCATTGGAGGGAGATATAGGTCCCACCCATCTTATAATGAATCCTTTCTTATGTGTGCCACATAATCATAAAACATACATCATCGCATAACACATGTAACAAAAATGGGATTCTTGAAACATCATGACATCATAAAATCATATAAGGAAAATGACTTCATAAAAATAATTCCCTCACAACATAATCAAATCAATGTAATTAAAGGGATAAAAACAGAACCCTTTATTATCTTAGATGGAAAATAATTTTGATAAAACACTTGAACTCCATTCTTGAGGAAAATATCCTTTCTTTTTCAAAAACACTTTTCTTTTCTTAACATGTCATACAATTATAAACTAAAAGAAGTTGATTAAAAATAAACTTGAAAACTTGTAAAGGAAGCTTCTTGGAAATAATGTTTTAAAAATCCATTCATGCCGTATAAGTTAAAAAAAAACATTCTTCGTACTTTTGTCGGAAAAGTCAAAAAGTACCTCGTACGAAAAACGACAAAAGATTCCTTTCATATTCTTTACTAAAAACTCACCGAAGGGTAAAAATGGATTTAAACAATTGTAGGTGGATGGAAATAATATTACATATTGATGAAACATGGATGTGGATGATAAAATACACCCCAGTAAATACTTACAAATAAACAATCTCGGATAAAAATGAGATTGTGATATTTCCCTTACCTTAGGTCCGACTTGCTTTGTAAGTGTCCGAACCTCCTGTATAATGATTTAAATCATGTTATTAACTTATTAAAGAATCATATTCATTGTTATGATATCATATATGGTTCACTTATGACATTATATTACCCGTTCTTTTGTAAATTCCATGTTAAAGAAGCGTTTTGGGTAAAATCGTTTCATTTATCGTAGGTGTTTTGACTTGTTGTTCTTGACATCGTTATTACTTATATCATGATTTACTTACTTCCAGAATATAAAATATGATTTATATATCATATATATTCAGTATATATATATATAATAGGTAGATAAATAAAATGAAAAACACCGTTCATGGAGACGGTAGTCCGTACGTACGCATGAACGCTGTTTTCCTTTCCTTATTGTCTTGAAATGGAAGTAAGTAGATGACATACATATGTATATATATACATAAATCCAGTAGCTTTATAATGTCATATATTTCATTATTATTTCTTATATATACTTTATAATCATTCTTAAATGGTTAACATGGAGAATGAATCTCATCGCGTCGTGGAGACGGTAGTCCGTACGTACGCACGAGCGATGATATCATTTCCATAAATATTGAACTGAATTGAAGTGGATTATACAATATATCAGAATAAATATGATGTTGTAATAACTATGTATAGTTATTCTTTACACCATTATACCCATCCATGTAAGGTGGTGGTGGAAAATAGATTACACCACGGCGTGGAGACGGTATTCCGTACGTACGCACGCGCGGTGATTTCTTTTTCCGTAGGATGGATAGATAGTGAAATAGGGTTGTTTCATACTTATAATAACATATCAGTATATGAGTGATACTGATGTTATTACTTCATAATTAAACAACCTAATAAGAAGAAGTGGAAGAAGAAATAAAGATGAAAGAATTGGTAACGGTAATTACCTCTTCTTTGAAGTGCCTCTTTGAGACCTCCTCTTAGGGCACTAAAATTGGTCTTTGAGGAAGACCAGAACCTCTAGGATGTTGCTAGGGAAGTGGAGAGGATAAATTGGCAGGGGTTGGCCGAGCTTGAGTGCTCAAATTGGTGTGAGGAGGAGGGGGAGGAGGTGTCCTTTTATAGGGGAGGAGAGGGGCACCTTAGGAATATCTCAAAATATTATTTTATATTAAAGTCAAAATCGGTTTATAATGGCTCCAAAGGGTCTTATTTCGAAGATAAGGTGGGGATGGGTCGAAATCCTATCAACCAATAGGATTTAGACAAGTTTAGGGTATTATTTTAACCTTATCAATTAGATTTAACTCTAAGTTAAATAATTTAACTTTTACCGTGTCTTTTTGTTTTCTTTCACTATATGGTTAATAAACTTACTATAACATGCCAAACGAACCCCAAATTGTATATTATTAATACATATATCCTTATCTAAGTCATTTGGCCGAACCTTAGATTTTTAGGAATAAAATAACAATTAATAATATAATATTTGATTTAAAAACTATTTTGTGTCAATTTTGACACTATTTGATATATGATTTTTGTAAAAGTCATAACAGAATTAAATGTTCGAACCAAGTTGATTAAATCAACATTAATATATCATAGTAACCTAGAAAATTAGTGGAATTCATAAAAAATCTCAAATTACATTTATTTTGGTGTTTATAACATCAATTATGTCAATATTTCATTAATAAGATAATTACTGTATCATCGTTGTGTCATAAATAAATTAAATTATTTGATGTCTAAAAATTACAAATAAAATACCATCATGTAGGAAATCTTTTTATCTTTCTAATGAATATTTACAATCTAATTAATCTTATATATAACCCCATATTAAAAATGATTTACTTATTAAACATTGATTTTAACTATTTTAACCTTTCTTTAAATAAATTAATAATAAATGTCCTAATCTAATCCAAGTGGGCCTAAATGGTCATATTTTATTCCTAAGTTTGTTTTTGGTCGAATTACACTTGTCCAATAGAATTAGGACATGTGTTAGGGTAATATTAATATCATATTTACCTTTAGTTACCCTATTTACTATTAACCGCGGTAAAAAAAGTAAAAAGTTACTATTCACCAAAAAATTATTTTCATCTCATTGAACCACATTTTAGTCCTTGATATTAACCGTGTCTCTCGGATTTTCTAAATTCCATTCACAGAAGCGGTAAAATTAAGTTTTATGCAAAATTCAGTTTTTTAACCTACCACTTAGTGGTTTCACTATTCATCAAAAATTGAAAGTTTTCAGAAAAATACCAAAATTTTACCCTAGGCTAATTTCGGTATTCCGAATCCAAAAATGAAGTCCATTTTGAAAGATAAAATTTATAAAATTTCAAAAAGTGGTTATTACTATTCATAACGGCTAGTTTTAATAGCATATTGTTGTTTAGTGAAACTCGGTATTGCGTACGTCGCAAGCTATCGAGGAAGGTCGTGATTGCGTGTAATGGAAGGAAAGTCAAGAATGCGTGTTGTGCAAGCTCTTTTTGGTGTAGCGTACAACACAAGATATTAATAAAATTAAAAATAATAGTTTTCATAAAATCTCGGGCTGTTACAAGGCCTCGGTGCAGGTCCCTTTGTTAGCAGTGGCACCGACGATAGCTCTACCCGCCGAGCCACCGATGCTTCCATCCCCAGCCGCTGATGATGCACGTTGCCTTAGTGCACTGCATGAGTTCCAACGCCAGCGACCACCTAGGTTCTGCTGGGAGACGGACCCCCAGGAAGCCGAGGGCTGGCTGGAGGTAGTGGTATGAGTTTTTCGGTTAGTGAGGACACCAGCAGACCTCATGGTGATCCTTGCAGCGAGCCTACTGCATGCAACAGTGGGCTGATGGTGGAGCTTGATTCTCCAGGTGTACGATGAGGCATCTCTCCTATGGACAGACTTTGAGGGCCTCTTCCGCTCAGAGTTCGTCCCAGCCACCCTCCGTGCGGTGCGCATCCAGGAGCTTCTTTAGCTGCGGCAGGGCAGCATGACGGTCGCCCAATACTCAGTGAGATTTACCGATCTCTCGCGCTACTCTACAGACATGGTACGAGACCCATTCTTCCGGGCCTAGAACTTTGATCAGGGATTGAGACACGAGATCATGGCATCGCTGATCTCCCTCAGCATTCTGACTCAGACAGGAGTACTGGAGCGAGCCCTTTTGATTGAGAGCTTTCTTGCTGAGTCTACACCAGCGCCGAGATCCACTGTAGGGCGGCACGTAGCAGAGTCTTCTACAACAGGCAGTCGAAATATAACTCATGGGTCTAGGCAGACTAGACCCTTAGGAAGACGACCTCAGGATACTGGCTCAGCAGTGTGGGGCACACAGCACGGAGCCAGTCTTTCGAGAGGCAGGCAGTGCTACTCATGCGACGGGCAGGGCCACATGGCTCGTGATTGCCCGACCCACCGTGCCGAGGAGCAGTAGATGGTTGAGGGACCACCGAGGCAGAGGTAGAGGGTTGACCGTGGCGGTCCACAGGGATCAGGAGGACGAGGCAGAGGAGCTGACCGAGAAGTAGGTGGTGGGCGACGCTTTGAGGTTTTACCACCACCACCACCAGGAGGTCCACCCTGACCACAGGGAGCTGGCGAGCAGAGATAGGCACAGCTCCAGGCAGCAGAGGCCTACGACCACGACATGTTCGAGATGATTCAAGGTACTATCTGTGTCTATTCCACCCTTGTTGTAGTACTTATAGACACAGGAGCAAGTCATTCTTTCATAGCCACTGCCCTTGTTCGGAGCTCGGAGATTCCGACAGAGCCATTGGCTCGATCCTTACGGCTAGAGACTCCTACGGGAGCAGACTCGACGATTACACACTAGTGCCGGCAGTGTGAGCTTACTCTAGGAGGTGAGAGCTTCAGCAGGGATCTTCTTGTAGCGGCGTCAAGGCCTTACAACTTCATCTTGGGCATGGATTGGTTGTCTACATTCCATGCACATATTGACTGTATTAGGTGCAAGGTCCGATGTGTACGCACCGATGGGAGCAAGTTCACCTTTACCAGTGAGAAGGGAGCCTTTGTAGCACAGGATGGACTCTCGCAGAGGAGAGGACAACCCATCACTCGTCAGTTGGCTAGTCTCATCCTAGGAGCAGTTGACGTGCAGAGTCCTAGTTTTCCTGTAGTGGTGGATCAGTATGCGGACGTTTTCCCCGACGACATTCCAGGGATACCTCCTCACAGAGAGGTAGACTTTTATATCGACCTATACCCCGGGACAACCCCGATATCGAATCCAATGTATCGTATGGCCCCCGCTGAGCTTCGAGAGCTATGGGTACAGTTGGAGGACTTGCATGGCAAGGGGTTCATCCGACCCAGTGTTTCACCCTGGGTGTCCCCGATTTTGTTCGACAAGAAGGCAGACGGGAGCTTGCGACTTTGTGTTGACTATCATCGCCTGAACCAGGTGACAGTGAGGAACAAGTATCCGCTAATGAGGATTTATGACCTCTTTGATCAGCTCAAGGGAGCACGGTGGTTCTTGAAGATAGACCTCAGGTCAGGCTATCATCAGCTCAGAGTTCGAGACGAGGACGTGCAGAAGACGACCTTCAGGTGTTGGTATGGCCACTATGAGTTCTTGGTTATGCCATTCGGTGTAACCAATGCTTCAGAAGTGTTCATGGACCTCATGAACAGGATATTTCAGCCATACCTCGATCGATTTGTCATGGTCTTCATCGACGACATTTTGATTTACTCAACGACTGAGGAGGAGCACGCCTACCACTTGTGGGTTGTACTAGACACACTCTGTGAGAACCAGCTTTATGGTAATCTCTCGAAGTTTCAGTTCTGGATACGCAAGGTCCACTTCTTGGGACACGTCATCTCTGATGCGGGAGTTGCAGTATATCCTGCGAAGATCGAGGTAGTGCTAGCTTGGGAGCCACCCAGGAGCGTGACGGAGGTACGGAGTTTCTTGGGACGAGCTGGATACTACCGAAGATTTGTGCCAGCCTTCTCTAGAGTTTCAGCACCACTCTCAGATTTGAAGAAGAAGGGGAAACCCTTTGTGTGGTCTGACAGTTGTCAGCATAGCTTCCAGGAGATGAGACAGATATTGACCAGCGCACCTATCTTGAGGTTGTCTGAGGAAGGAGTTGGGTATGTAGTCTACTGCGATGCATCAGGGATCGGACTTGGATGTTTCCTGATGCAAGAGCGGTCCGTGATCGCATATGGATCACGTCAGTTGAGGCCGCATGAGCATAACTACACTACCCATGACCTGGAGTTAGCAGCAGTGGTCTTCGCTATGAAGACATGGTGACACTACCTGATGGGCAAGCACTTTACAGTCTTTTCTGACCATCAGAGTCTCAGATACATCTTCTCTCAGAAGGATCTGAATCTGAGACAGCGGCGATGACTCGAGTTCCTCCAGGACTATGACTTTGAGATAGTCTATACTCCTGGGAAGGGGAACATGGTAGCCGATGCCCTCAGCAGGAGGACGGGCATTCATCTACTTGAGGAGGCGACAGAACAGCTAGCCACTTTGCAGATATCCTTCATGGATAGAGATGGATCCGCCTTCCTTCAGTCTATCATAGTCAATCCTCCACTACTGCAACGAGTCAGAGAGGCACAATGTGAGGACACTGACTGTGAGACGCGACGTGCATAGATATCCTCAGGACAGGCACCTGATGGTTTCTCCTTTGGAGCAGAGCATGACATCATTTTCAGAGGACGTACCTTGGTACCAGTTGCTTTACGGGAGGAGGTGCTGAGAGAGTTTCACACTTCTCCCTTGGTGGTACATCCTGGAGTGGCAAAGATGTACCAAGACCTTAGACGACAGCACTGGTGGTCGGGCATGAAGAAGGATGTGGCGGAGTTCATTTCTCAATGCCTCACCTTCCAGCAGGTGAAGGCAGAGCACCAGGTACCAGCAGGCTTGGTACAACCTTTGGAGGTCCCAGAGTGTAAGTGGGACAACATATCTATGGACTTCATGACTGGACTTCCACACACTTCCAGAGGTCACGACTCCATTTGGGTGATTGTCGACCGACTCACCAAGTCGGCTCACTTCTTACCCATCAGAGAGCAGGGCTCAGTGGAGAGCTTGAGATGTCTCTACGTTCAGGCGATTGTACGGATTCATGGTGTGCCATCATCTATCGTCTCCGATCGAGATGCTCGCTTTACTTCCCGGCTTTGGAAGGGGTTGCGGGAGGCGTTCGGGACACAGCTACGTCTGAGCACAGCCTTTCACCCTCAGAAGGATGGTCAGACGGAGAGGACCATTCAGACTCTCGAGGACATGCTCCGCGCATGTGTCCTCGACTTTGGTCGCAGCTGGGAGGACCACGTACCCTTGGTGGAGTTCGCGTACAAAAACAGCTACCACTTCACCATCGGGATGGCACCATACGAGGCATTGTACGACAGACATTGCAGATCTCCTTTGTGCTGGATAGTCCCTGGGGAGTCAGCACTTGTGGGACCAGAGATGGTCCGGGACATGACAGAGAAGGTCCAGGTCATAAAGGAGTGGATGAGGACAACTCATAGCTGGCAGAAGTCATATGCTAACAGGAGGCGGAGGCCACTAGAGTTCGAGGATGGCGACCACATCTTCTTGCGTGTCTCACCTCGACGTGGATTACGGAGATTTGACCGAGGCGGCAAGTTATCTCCACGCTTCATCGGACCATTCCAGGTCCTCAGTAGGATTGGCGAGGTGACTTATCGCCTGGATCTACCACCTCAGTTGCACCGGGTTCACGACGTCTTCCACGTATCTCAGCTGAGGAGATACGTGCACGACCCGACACATATCATTGACCATGGGGATCTTGACGTTGATGATAGGTCGACTTTTGTAGAGGTTGCAGTGGAGATCGAGGATCGACAGGAGCAGGTCCTATGAGGATAGTCGATTCCTCTAGTATGCATCAGATGGCAGCACGAGAACCTCCAGGAGAGCACTTGGGAGCGGGAGGCTCAGATGCGTGTTCAGTACCCTCATTTGTTTCCCTAGATTATGATGTATCTTTACGGGGATGTAAATCCCTGAGGTGGGAGTAATGTAAAGACCCGTAAAATTCAAGGGAATTTTTTTTCTTAATTTTCTTTGGGATTTTACATGAACGCAGTTTCTGACGGCACTTGATTCCGAGGCCCGGTGTGCCTGGAATTTCAATCCGAAGTTTAGCTTGGGTACGTTCAGTGAACGAATGAGCGGGTTATTATAACTTTTGAACTGGTGCTCGGAATCAAATTACGAGGGCACCGATGGAACCGTAGCACCGGTATTTTCTTAGGAACACATTTTCTGGAGTTGCGTTTGCTCGTTATGAATTGTTTAAATTTGTGGATTAAGTGGTAGTGAAATAAAATTTTCGTTAAGAATTTTATTTCCCTTTCCATGAGTTAGAACCTAAGTGTAGGAGTTAGGGTGGGACCCACTGTTTTTTAGTTTTTATTTAGTGGATTAAAGGTGAGGTGGGGCCCAAACGATCCCCCACCTTTTCAAGCCCCTTAACTCCCTAAATCCTCTTAACCCCCCCACTTAAGTTGTGTAACTCTTATAAATTTTTAACTTCCCATTAATTGGGTGACTTTACCTCTCCTCTCATTAAGTATGCCAACATAACAATTCAATTAATTAATTTAAGTTTTGAATTTTTTTGAATTGTGGCATGAGTTAATAAAATAAGGGTGAGACTTATTTTATTTTGGTTGGATGTTGTGTATGGACAATTGAGGAGAGAGCTCTTAGGTGTTTCATCTTCATCACGAAGAACACCAAGACTTCGACGAAGAACACCAAGACTTTGATGAAGAACGCCGTCACCGTAAGAAGAGATCGACGTGCCGTATCTTCTCCTCTTCGCAGCTGGTGTGTTTCCGCAGATCTACGATGCACCCTCTTTCAATCTTATTCCCGTGTCAACAAAAAGGAGACGCCACTTCCTCCTCGGGCGTTCTCCGTCAACTTACGGAGCTTCACCTCGCGACGTCGTTTTCCACGGCGAACCCCCGTTCTAGCTACACTCAAGCAGGGGTTTATTTAATTATCTTTGTTCGTGAATTCTACTTTGTCATCCTTCATGAATTTATGACCAGTTTCTATCGATTAACGAGAGGGGGCCGGACCGCACAAACACGGCCGACCCTCCTCCAATTTGAATGTTGTTTCTAATATGGTTGGGACAGAATGGCGTGGTGCTGTCGCACCACGCGGGATCGTACAACAAGTAATGCGCGGCACCGTCGCGCCGCGCCGTGAAGTTGAACAAGGACGCGACGCCGTCGTGTCACGTCGAAGAAACCGAAGACACCGCGGCTGGAGCAGGGCCGCGGCGGAGGGGCGCGGTGCCGTCGCACCGCACCGGACAAACCAAGCCGCGGCCGGTTCCGGGCCGCCGGTGTCGGCGAAGGAGGAAGGACTGGCCGTCGCCAGTCCTTGATGGCAGAACCGACCGACCGGTGTGGGCCGGCCGGACAAAAGCAAAACCGGGGGAATTAATTCCCCCGGTCAACCAGCACAAAACGGACCCCATTTAATGGGGGGATCAGTTACACCAGGGGGGCAGGCGCCCCCCCTGCCAAACGGCGCGGCCGGTTGGCCGAGCGCCTGGCCAGTGCGCTGGGCGCGCTGTGCCCAGGCCGGGCGGTGCCGGGCCGCGCCCAAGCGGGCCGGACCTGGACCCGGTTCGGGTCGACCCCGGGGGTATCGGGCCGGGTCGGACTGGGCCCGAACCCCTTAATACCGAATCTTTTTCGGTCGGACACCCATAACTTGTGCTACGGGCCTCCGATCGACGCACCATCAGTTGTGATGCGATCCTTGAATCGAGACGGTCGTTTCAGTATATCGCAATCAAGGTTTAGGAATGCTTTGGGTTTGGCCGGGTTGGTTCGTACACAAAACCAACCGGGCCCTTGGAGCGGAAACGCTCATATCTTAAGCTCCGGACGTCCGATTGACGTGCCGTCGACTTTGTTGGATTCCTCTTAGTGAGAAAGATCTTTTGGATTACTCCGAACGAGGTTTGGACGCAGGTGGAGTATGGTCGGGTTGGTTTTACCTTAAAAACCAACCGGGCCCCTGGAACGAAAAAGCCAATAACTCTCAGACCGGGCGTCCGATTAACGCGCCGTCTGCGACGTTGAGTTCCTGTTGACGATACTGAACTTTTGGATACATCAACTCTGGACTATGTGTCTGTTGATGTATCAGCCTCTCGGCTCGTGGAGCAGACCCTCCCGAATGAGCTTGCTGTGTGCGGGAACCCTAGAGTTGGCTATGACTGCGACGACGACTGTGCAGAGATCCTCAGTGGATTCGACGGCGACGACTACAACACTCAGCGATCCTACGTGGATCAGTGCTACCGATCCTGTGTGGGTACGATCCTGTGTCGGTCAGCGCTCAGCGGTTCTGTGTGAGCCAACGCCTACAGATCCTGTGTGGGTCTGATCCTGTGTTGGTCATTGCGGGGGTTAGTTTCTTATCGTTCCTTTGTGGGTCATTGCGGGGGTTAGTAACTATCGATCCTTTGTGGGTCTGACGACTTAGATGGATCAGTGATCATATCTATCGTCATTAGAATAAGTATACCTATGTGAGCTGAATCTTGATTGCTATCCTGTGTGGATTGTGTTGTTCTATCCTATGTGGATTACGAATTGTTTTCCTGTGTGGACTAGTTTGTGCTTGAGCTTGGAGGATGGAGCATACTGGAAATGGCGACTCAGGTATATGTATGGGAATATACCTATGTAGTGTCGGATGTTACTTCGTGGTTATATATTTACTTGTGGATTATCCTTTGTGGATTTTGGGAGACCATCGGGGGTCTCGGGGTCCCTACTGAGTAGCTTATACTCACCCCTGCACGGGCTTTGCCCGCACTTTGTTGTGTTGGTTGCAAACGATGGACAACGCTGACCCCTTGGTTGGGGCCTACGGAGCAGGACAGTACCTGGAGGTGGACCACTGGACGGGACATACTTGGAGCGGACGGCTGGACCCGAGGAGTTGTGGAGGCTATCTGTACCCACCTTTCAGGTGGGAATTCCAGAGGACAGCTCGAGGCTGTAGTTTTACTTTTCAGTTGTTGTTTTCCTTTTCAGTTGTACTTTACAGTTGGGCTTGTATTTCCGGCCCCTTTTACTTTCCGCACCTACAGTTGTACTCAGTTTTACTTAGTGTTTTACTTCTACTGCTTTCTTTCTCTATGGTGTTCTTTTACTTTATTAAGGTAATTCCTTCCCAGTTATCGGGAATTACGCCTTCGGTGCTAGTCGCCAGCCCCTGGCCTATGGAAGGCGGGCTTGGGGTAGTCATGACACGAGCCCCGAGGACGGGTCATGACAGTTACTCTTATGTACGTACAAAATACCCTATCCATGTTTTTAAGGTAGTTCATTTTTCATAAACATCATTATTGATTGGTTTTAAAATTATAATTTATGTATAAAAATGAAAAAATAATGATTTTTATTGTGATTATTAAAACATGAATTATTTTACCATATTCGACCTAGAAAATCTATTTTAGACATATGAACCAAATATCATCAAAACATATAATGTGAACTTAATTGATTAAGTAAATAAATATAAAAAGTTAATAAAAAATATAAGTAATAATAAACATGAAAAATTTTCTTATGAATTTAAATATGTAACATAATATTATTATTCAGTAAGATAAAGAGCATACATGATGAGTGAGACTTGAGATAAGGGATTTCTTCTCAATTCCCACTCTATTGAGACATATTTGGTAATATACAGATATTTAATTTTATATGGTCTATTCATATCCCCTTTGAATTATTTGACATGAATATATAATTATTCATGATTATTTATGAATCAATTATAGTTATTCTTTTATAAGGAATGTTTAAAAGAAAATATGATTTTATTTCTCTTCTTGATCGAGTATATTTTTCTTCCATATCCATATTTTTAAAAACCATTTTATGAAAATACTTTTTTATTTACACAATTTATTTATAAATTTTATTTTTTGTTGTCCTTGAATTTTTACATGGTATAAAAGGAATCTTAATATTTTTTTCCTAAAGAGGACATTTTAAAATTTATTTATAAAAATTCAAAAGGAATTTTTTCTAAGTTATAAAGAACTAACTAACCTTACCACCTTTATATTTTTTACATTATATAACTTCTTATACATGATTTAAGAGGTTTTACAATGAAAACAATTTTGATATTTTTTTTCTTGTCCATTTTCTTTTATTCTCTAAAACACATGAATTTATTTAAACCCTTATATTTATAATAAATTGGATATCATATTTTTAATTTTATGGCTATTAACTTTCTTTTGATACATTCAAATTATTTCGATCGGTGAGAATTACATTTAAATTAAATATTCATACTCTTTGTACCATGGATATGATTATTAAATAAATCATATACCATTTTACAAAGGATGTTTTACATTGAAAGTAATTTAATTAAACTGGGGAAAATTGATATTATGTATTTTTTACTCAATATGGATATTCCTTAATAAAGGATATTGTTCATTAATTTAATAAATCATTAGACATATAAGGAATTTATTAGTAATGTAGTGATGGGTGGGGACCAGAGTTATATATCCCTTGATGCATCGATATTTATCACAATTCAAATCAGTTATCCAAATTAAATGGTTCTTTTTTCCATAGTTTTTAAACTATATTTATACATGGTCTTAATGGTAGAGATGTCATGATGTCTAAAATCATGAAATCCATTAGTATATATTTACTTTATTAAGAATTATATTATTTATATCCATGATATTACAATATTGATATTATCCATGGATTCATTTCATTCTCATGTAATGATTAAATGAAATGTATTTCCAGTTATTTAATTTTTCTATATTTATTATTCATTATTTTATAATGATAAATTCCATTGTATGTAACCCCTATTGATTATATTATATTACCCTTTATTTGTTTTAATTTCCTCTGTATATGTAAAATAATTCACTAAATGAGTTCAAGTATGTAGAAATTTCTATTTTTAGGTTTATATTTTATTCCTAATGTTAAATAAGTATTATCTATGTTTCTGGTTCTCTGATTATACTGAACTAATAGATCCTTTGTGATTAGATACCTTATATTTCTTCCTATGTAACAATGTAGACAATAGATTTGGGTAACTATAGTTTTGGTTGTTATAGTTGGTATCAAAGAATGAATAATTGAAACCTTGGGAATTTGATTTCAGATAAACATAGCTAACTTGATAATTATGATAATCCCTTATAATATTTGAAAAATTTACCATTAGAGGGGTTTTTATTTTGTTTGAATATTCATGATGATTATGATATGAGATAATTCAGTGTGTACCATTATTTTTTGATTTCTATAAATTAAAGAAAGAGAGTAAATACCCATGTTTAATGTAGTTATTTCCCAACTGAGTATGAAAATGTAGTTTATGTATAGATGAGTAGATCATGGCCATATTAAGGCATATGACACAAGTTATGTCTAATAACCATGCACATATGAAAAAAATGATATTCCATTTCATAATAAAACTATACTGGATAATTTAATTCTATCGAAGCCTCCATATTTTAGTATAACTACTAGTATATTGGTAGGTAAGAAATATATCAAGTCTAATGAAAATATATTTCTCATGATGGGTTGAAATAAAAGGGAAAAAGTTATTCTTGTAGTTTATTATCAAGGAAATGATATTGATAAATAGTTTTTATTGATCTAGAATACTATGGTGGAAGAAGAGAGAGAATATATAGAGTGAATATATTTTAATGTAAAATTATTTAATAAATATTTCCATCAGTAAAAATAAACCAAAATAAAGATAAAGTTCATCATCATAATGAAAATGGAGGAATAAAGTGTTGTAGATTATGAGGATACCTTAACAAGACAATCCTAGTATGATATGAATTATATATGTAATCAAGATAACAAGATTAAACATTTCATTAAAGATATTAATAAAAAACCCTAAAGGTAAGTGATTTTTGAAAATGATTCATCATATTATATAACAGTATTATATGACTTTAAAAAATAGATATTTAATTTTTATATCCCACATCTTCAACAAAAATCATGAGTTTTATAGTTTAGTTGAGAACCCAAAAAAGGAAAAGCATTAAATAAGAATAGAGGAATAAATAAGTTTCCATCATGTGAAAATTGTGAAAATAATAATTCATGAAAATGATTGAAGGCATAGGATTTTTTTATAATTATGGAGATAAAAGTAAACTGGATAATGAAATAAAGTAAAAGAAACAAATAAATTATGCCTAGTGATTCAACCAAATAGAAATGTGCCACTATTCACACCAATTATCCAAGAATCAGGGGCACATATCACAGAAGTGGTGGAGGGGAGAAGGCCAAGCTTATGTGATCACTATAGTAGAGATTGAAGTTCCCAATAATGTGGTTGAATATAATTTAATCATAGCCTAATTTTTTTAAAATTATTTATTTTATTTTTGATCATCAAAATCATTTATTTCTTCCAGGATTCCTATGAAAATTTTATATTTTCCTATAACCATAAGAAGTGAGTTTTCAGTCAATAATCATAGTGAAAATCTCACTGTAATAAGGTTTTCTTATTCAGTTAGCATTATGACCCATTAACATGCCTTATTTGAAGACTTGATTATTATATACATAGTTTAGTTTTATATAATACTTTGTATATATTGGGATTTAAAATTTAATTCAAAAATTTATTTCAAGGATAAGGAAATTATGATTTGTAATGATGATATAGAATTCATTATCTTTATAGGGGAGACTTCTTGATCTAATTAATGTCCAAATTCACATCGAGTAGCTCTAATGAATGATATTATTAGGGAGGAATAAAAGATTTTTTTGATGGAAATGTTAATCATCAAATTGATGATGTAAATATTGTAAAGGTATACATTGATGTATATCTTAAGGAATTATCTATACATCAAACAAAATGTAATGTTTTATATTTCTATTGATTTAATCCATGCTGAAGGTTCTGTATCAAAGACGCCATATATAATGGAAACTATGGAATTATTCATTTTAAGAAACACCTTTAAGAGTCCTGTGAAAAAGGATTTATATTTTTTAGTGGTTCATTGAGTGGAGCACTTATTATTTTCATAATGAAGAAAGTTATATATAGGAGGATCTATATTGATTACATGGAAATAATTTCTATTATTTTAAAAGATATCACATATATCACATTGAGGTCTTATTTAATTAACATCATGGATCTCAATATTTATAAGTGATTGAACATCATTCTAGGTATCATCAATTATGAGTAGAAAAAGAAGATATTTCAATTTTGGAATTTTTTGCAGGGTATGGAAATTATGAATTTATGGTAATACTATTTGGATTGATCAATAAAACTTATATTTCTATAGATCTAATGAATAGAGTATTCATTGAGTATCTGGATAAATTCTTATTTTTATTTATTTATGATATCTTGGTATAATATAAATGCTATGATGATTATGATAATAAAATATAGATCATTCTTAAGACTCTTGGAGAAAATGAGTTATATGGGAAATTTTTAAAGTGTGAATTCTAGACTCAGAAAGTTTCATTGTGTAGTCATATTTTCTCCAATGATGGAATCTTAGTTGATCCTATGAATATAATCGAAGTAAAATAATGTCCACACCAATGAACATAAATGAGTTACATTGTTTTATTGGTTTGAATTGTTACTATTAATGATTTTTTCCAAACATTTCTCGATTGGATAACCCATTAACAAAGATTACAAGTAAAGGGTCTATTATTATATAGAAAGAGTAATGTGAAGACTATTTTAAATAATTAATGATAATATTGGTCAATGCTCTGATTTTGACTCTACGACCACTATATTATAGATATATGATATATAGTTATGCATGAAATAAAGGACTTGGTTGTGTCCTTATATAGAATAATATTTTTTTTTCATATGTATCATCATAGTTAATGATTCATGAATAAGACTTTTCAATACAAGAACTTTAGTTAGAACTTGTGATCATTTCTTTGATGATATGGAGACATTATATCTATTTTGAAAGATGTGAGATATTCACATACCATGAAATACTAAATTACATCTTTCCATACAATGTTCTCAATAAAAGAAAAATCGTTTTCTCAAGATACTTAAGGATTATTATTGGTATACACACTACCTCCCAAGGATGGAGAATAGTGTTATAGTTTCCTTGAGTTGGAAAGATCATGATGTACTAACCAAAATGATGTTTCAAATGGATATTGTGTTCATGTATTTAGTAAATATGGATGTATAAATTATTTTGGAAGGTTAAAAATAAATCCTTTTTAAAATGATTACCAAACAATATTTATTGGAAAAAGTAAAAAATTTCTTAACCTGATTATAAGGATTTTCAAAAGAAAATTAATGTCATGAATGATGTGAAATATGCATACTTTTTATATAATGATGCTGTTTTTAAATTTTGAAATATTATATATGCTCCCTCTATACCTAAGATAAAAGAGAAACTATTAAATGATTCTCATAAATCAAATTTCTCTATACAATTTAGTAGCACCTAGATATATAGAGGTTTGAAGGATAATCTATGGCGGTATAATATAAAGTGGGAAATTATTAATTATGTTTCAAGATATTTGGTTTGTCAATATGTGAAGTTTGAGAGACAACATTATACTAGATTCATAATACATGTACCCATTACTTTGAAGAAATGGGATTACATTACTATTGACATTTTCATTGGATTACGAAAGACTCCTAGAAAGAATAATGCAATATGGGTTACTATTGATTGCCTTACAAAATCTCCACACTTCCACACTATAAGATATGATTTGCCTCTTTAGATCTTTACATGAATCTATATTAATGAAGTTGTAAAACTTCATGGTTGAACTATTTTAATTGGGTCTAAATATGATCCATGATTTACATTGAAAATATGGAAAATACCATTGAAGGATCCTGATACTGATATTAATTTAAAAAACTTCTATCACCCTAAAACTGATGGGAAGTTTGAAAGGATAATTAAAACATTGGAATAAATGATTAATTTTTTCAAACATGATTTTCAAGGTATAGGGGATCGGTATTTAAATTTGGTAGAGTTCTCCTATAACATTAGATTTCCTTCAATTATTCAAAAGGTGTTGTATGAATCATTTTATGGAAAGATATTTCATACTCCATCTTCTTGGGATGAAGTTGGTGAAAGAAGTCTTGTAGGCCGAGAAAATGTTTATGGGACAACTATGAAGGTTATTTCTATTAAAAACCATATTAAAGCATCTCAAAGGAGGAAATAGATTCATACTAATAGTTGAAGGAATAATTTGTAATTTCAAGTTAGAGATCATGGTTTCTTGAATATATCTCAATGGAAGGTTGTTATATGATTCATTAAGAACATAAAAAATAACACCAGGTATATTATAAATATTTAAATTCTAGAAATAATTAGAATTGTTCCTTACTGATTGAATATGCCTCCAAGCCTATATAAAGTACATGACATGTTCCACATCTCTTTTTTAAGGATGTATATTCAAGAGAAAACAAATGTTCTCACCTAGATGAAATATAAAATTCATATGATCTATATTTCTATAGATATCCTATACATATTCTAAATAATAGAGATAAAGTGTCAATAAATCAAATGACTTTATTGTTAAAGGAACATTAGAGAAAATATAAAATTGAGGATGCAACATGGGAACTTAATAATTTTATGTAAAAGAACTACCCTAATTTATTTATAAGGTAATATCCATGAAAACCTTTTGGATGAAATTTTTATAGGAGGGAAGAATTTAATATCCCATGATTTTAAAAACACTATGTTTGATAACATATACAACAAACAACACCGAGATTAAACAAAAAATGAAATATTATTATTTAAATATGGCCATTATAAACTAGTCATTTAATTGTAGGATATGAATTTAAATAACCAAATTATTAAATCAGTATTAATTCCACAATAAATATAAATTAATTGATTAATTTTTAAGAAATAAACATAATTTTTTTTATTAAACTTATATTCTTCTTCAATAATTTATTTTATTGAAAAATGAATTTTTTACTTTATATGATAAAATAATATCATTTTTTCCACTTTAATAAAATTTATATGATAAATGATATTAATTTTTGAAATTAGAACATGGAAATTATCATAGGGTTATTTTTTGGTATTTTGTTTGAAAATTTTGATTTTCAAATGAATATTAAAAAATAATTATTTTTATTGAAACATGTATTTTTGTTTCTAGAATTTAAAATGTTCCATTTTCATAAAAAGTATTCAAAGAGTAATCAAATCAATTATATTATTTAAAATCTAATTTTGGTGTTTGAATTAAATTTCATTCATTAATTTTTTATAAAAATATTTTCATACTTAAGAAGGCATTTTTTTGAAAAATAGTTTTTCATTACATTTTTTGTTTTAATTGTACATTAATTTTGGACATTATTAAAAATTAATATTGTAAATGGATTATAAATTTTCAATAAATAGGTAAATTTGTGGTAAATAAGACCCATTTATTTCTTTTCATTATGAATAGTAACCATAGTAAATAATTATTATCACACTAATGGTAAATTGGGTAATTACATTTACAAATATCATGATATTAAATTAAAAATCATCCAAAAATTTGACTTAATTTAATTGGTTGAGTCTATTTAGACCACAATAAAAAAACTTCAATAAATATGACCTTTTCTTTCCATTTTGTTATGATCTTCACCTTTATAATATTCAATTTAAAAATAATGACAAAAATGTCAGTCTTCTTCTATGAATAACTATAATATTTTATGATAGGGATAGATACAACTCATATTTGATTATAAATATTCATTTTATATATAAACGATTATTCTATCATGTAAATTTAAGTATAAATTTAGTGAATAAATAATTATCTCAAATTATTTCCCTATGCTAACACAACATTTATATAATTAATAGGAAAAATAAATAAATGAATTTAAACATACTTATGTTAATATAGTTTGAATTAATTACTTTGTTACGTTAATTTTTTAAATAAATATATCATATAATTAATGTATCAATTGATTATATTTTAATTATCTCTTTTTTATTGATGTATTTAAAGTAAAATAAAATTAATAGTGTCAAAAATAACATTAATGATATTTAATAATAAATATTAATTTATTAAATGATTTAAAATTCCAAAAAAATGTATATTCATCCAAATGGTAGGGATATATTTTAAAACATAAACCATGTTCCATTTAAGGTTCCTCTTCTAGTTTATAGTAATATTTTTGACCTTAAATACTAGAAAGCATTAAAAATGAGGTAATTGTCAAAAGGGTTAATGAGGGGTTTAAAACTAAAATGTAAAGGTAAAATCATAATAAAAACTTGTCCAAATTTTATTGGATGATATATTTTCTATCTACACTCATAATATATTATAATTATATTATTTTTTATACATTTTTATATGAAAATCATTTTATATTAATTTAATACTTTAATAAATTTAAAGTGTTCCCCCTAACTTATAGAAGGGAACCTCCTCTCCTATTTTCATCACACTTAAAAAACTATTTTATCTGAATAAATTATAAAAATAACATAATTACATCCCTCCATACATTTTGGGGTCCTTTTTTTTATCATAAAGACAATCTGGGATGGCATTAGGTATAATCCTAATGATTGTTTTTGAAGATGATGTATCATTCTTAACAACACATTTTTTAATTTATTCTTACACATCCTTAAAATATTATTAAAATATTAAAATATAATTAAATTATAATATCCCATATATTTTAATGTTATTATGTTAATGTGATAACCTAAACCCATATCTTATTCCATCAAATGGGAAACGAAGTTGTTGTTCGTGTGTTTGGAGAACTACTGTCTTGCGAACCAATGTAATTCATCATCTATCACTTCATATAAAGGATGGTTATATTGATATATTTCACACACATATATTTTATATTCATGAAATAATTATTATTTTTAATAATTAATCTATCATATATTTTTTATATATTCATTCATTAGAAAATTATAATGTTGTTTGTGCGTACGTGTGGACTACCACCTCCACGAAGCGATGTGATTCGTTTTTCACCACCACATAACATGGTTGGTATATATATGTTTATTTAAATTATTAATATAATATTCATGATATAATGATAATCCAATATATATAAAATAATACATACATTCTTTCTATCATGGCCATTAAAAATGGAAAGCTTTACTCATGTGTATATTTGACCTACCGTCTTCATGATTGTAAAATACTTTATTTTTTGTAACCATTTTTATTTGTTGGTTTTAAAGGTATAATTGACCCATAAAATTGGTAGTTATTTCCTGATTATTAGTATTGAATTTTTTTAACAATTACTTCTTTTACCATATTCCACTTACTAGATCCATTTTTGACATATGAACTGAATAACATCAAATCATCCTATATAAACATAATTGATTAAATAAATAAATAAAATATTTTAATAAATAAAATAAAAATAATAATAAAACTGAAAAAATTTATTAATAATATTAAAAATTAACAAAATATTATTATTCTATAAGATAAAGAACGTACACGATGAGTCAGATTTCAGGTAAGGGATTTCGTCTCAATTTTCACTCCGTTGAAACATATTTAGTAATATGAAAAAAATTATTTTTATGTGGTGTATAAATCAACCCTTTGAGTTATTTAATATGAATATATATTTATTAAATATTTCTAATGTTTTAATTCATGTTACTCTTTATATAGGATTATTTAAATGAAAATCTGATCTTTCTTTTCTTCTTGATTAGGTATATTTTTCTTCCTTACTCATATTTTTCAATTTTTTTTTTAAAAAATAATTTTTATTTACCAAAATGATTTATTAAAGGATATTTAAAGTTAAACATTAATTTTTTATGTTATTAATGGAATCAATTTAATGTTTTCCAAAAATACTTCATTTACAAATTTATTTTCAAAAAGGAAAATAAAATGTTTTTTAACTTATATAGTGTTAATAGACAATCCCACTACCATAACCATTTTAAACTCTTTAGATACTTCAAAAATATTTCAAAGGTATTACAATGAAATCTATTTTTAGAAATACTTTATCATCCATTATGTTTTATTCTCTGAAAAACAATAATTTATTTAAAAATTGATATTTTTGATAAATTGAGAGTTATATTTGTAGTTTTGTGGTTATTAGAAATCTATTAAAACATTAAATTTCCTATGATCATTAAAAATTACATTCACCATGACTATTAATTTTAATTTTATAAGGCAGATGATTATTTCCTAATCCTTATTTCATTTTTACATATATTGTGTCACTATAAATGTTATTAGATTTACTAGGAAAATATTGATATTCCATATTCATTACTGAATACATATATTAGTTGATAAGGAATATTGTTCATGAATTAAATCGATCATTACATATATGAGGAATAAATTTGATGTGTAGTGACGAGTGGGTCCCAGAATTATATAACCCTTGATGCATCAATATATATTTTCAGAAAAATTAGCTTCCCAAATTATATGGTTCTTTTGAATTTTTTTTAAACTGATATGGAATAATTAATTTATGAAAAATATATCATGATGTCTGAGATCATGATGTAAAATATTATTCATCTCCTTCAATGATAATTCAATTATTATTATCCCTAAGATTATTACGTTGATAATATCCATAGATTCATTTTTTCTCAACATATTTATTAAATTTCATGTGTTTCAAATTATTTTCCTTACTTTATTGATTATGCCGTATTTAACCATGAAATATTCCACTATACATAATCTTTATTCAGTATCTAATCTCACCCTCTATCTCTTTTTCTTTTCCTATTATATGATGAAAAATTATTTAAATAAGTTCAAGGATGTTAAAAATTATATTTCTTTATATTTAAATATTTTTCCCAATGTAAAATGGGTATCATGTATGTATACCATTCTCCAATAATACTAAACCGATAAATACTTTTAGATTATACCCCTAGTATCTATGCCAACGTAATAAAGTAGACACCAATTTTTGGAAACTAGAGTTGCGGTTGTTACGAAATCCATCATCTACACATGATCAAACATACCAAAACATGTATCAAAACAAGACCATCACAATCCCATTTCACATATAATTAAAAATCATTTTTCAAGATATTTATAAAAGGAATCACAATATTTATTTATTCATTCTAGGATATCATTCAAAATCCCAATGAATACATTCTTTGAAAACATGTCATTTGTTATGAAATGTGATTTCATAAATATTTCTATACAACACCACTTTTATTTTAAAATTTCATTCACATAGAAAATATTTTTTTAATCACATCTAAAATGATAAACCTATAATATTATTTAAATACAAATAATTCCACAAAAAACCACAAAATGGCACACTGATAAACATTTGACCAATGCACCATTAATATACTATTTAATAGAATATACAAAATTGTTGATTATTATGTCATCTAGGGAATATCATATTTTTATAGAGGAAGACCATTCAAGCCACGAAACATAAAAAGGATAATAACAATGATCATATAAACATAATGAAATCAAAATAATCAAGTGACATAGTAATGTAAAAATTACATACCTCAACCAAATACCCATTATTGAACTCAAGCTTATATTAACCACCATTATTCCTATGATCACCTATCTCATACAAAAAAAATCTCAAGTAAATTATAAATCCTTGAAAACCAAATTTACAACATAGTTTAATCAATACTGCTCTCACTCGATGACATACAACTCCTAAATAATGAGACAAAGGGTGTTTTCCAATACCAACATGCACCCTAACCTAAGATATGAAAAATACTAAATTTTTAAAAACTAATTGATTAATAATCTTATAAAATTTTAATAAAATAACTAAATGGATTCATTTATGGACATAAATTAATCCAAAAATAATACAATAATAATAATATTTTATTCATAAACCCCATTATGCACTACATGTGAAATACCATTCTTATTATTGTAATTATATGATGATTAAGTAGAATAAAAACTCAAAATCCAAAAACATTTCAACTAATATTAAATAAAAGGAAAAATTGGGGGGAGGAAAGAAGGGTAGACCAACTCACCTTGATTCTTTAGGATGAAATACTTGAAAAAAATCTAATAAAGGGAGCTTCAACGGTAACCAATTGGGGAAATAAGAGGGAGACATGATGAAAAATGATTGCCTCTCTCAAGCTACATTCATGTAAAATATGTTGGGGTATCAATAATAAAATTATTTCCTTTTCCCTCTAATAAGAAATTGTACACATGATACATTTTGGTTCAACCCATTTCATCACAGTGAAAATATTTCAAACCCAAGGTCACATTATGGTGTGTCCAATTCTTCATACAAGTACTCCCCATTTTAGAGTGGCACCCTAAATTTATGACCTCTAATTATGATGTGATTAAAATATTCATTGATAAACCCACGTTATTTAGAATAATCCAATTTCAAAATCCAAAACTAAATTTTCCATCGAGTTCTGGGATTTATCATGACACACAGCCTATTGAGGTGTGATGATGTCAGGAACTCTAAAATTTATACTTATATTGATAGGTCATAGTGTAACACCCTTTATATGGAACGAAATATCTACAAAATCATAAAATTAATTTTATTAAGGGACATCACAACCTGATACCTTACCCTTATAATGAAACAATCTCCCATACAAATGAAATGTTCTCTATTATTATGTGATTTATTTATTACTATGAAAATTCAAATTGATTCATATACTAAAGTGACAGAGAGATAATCCTCCACCCAATTCACTAACACTACAATCCACAGGTCTTTAAAAACACCCTTCCATAACTCTACTTACCCTTATGAATATATTATATTCTATCAACTATAAATCCTAGTGTACTTCAATAATCAGTTCATTATGAACCTACTTCATTCCATCTCCAAACAACAACCTTGTCCCTAATGTATAATTCTAGTTAAAAACATCACTATTCATTGAAATAACCATTAAATGATCATTAGACAAAAACTTCTCTTACCATGATCACAATCATCACACTATGTTTTCTTCTATAGGATTTCAATAGATTCTATATGAATTTTGTTGGTCGGAGTGAGTAACTCAATAGGGGGATGAATTGAGTTCCCAATAAAAATTTCTGTAAATAAATAGACTAAAATAGAAAACCCCTTTATTAAATAAATTGTCAAATTAATCAAAATAGAATATCTATATAAGATCTATCCTTTTAAAATATTTCTTAAATAATGATTACATCTCAGTTAAAATATTGTTTATAAATACATTAACTTTTGAAATTAATTTAATTTGATAAAAACCAATATCAAAACTAGTTAAGATTAATTATCAAACTAATATAATTGTTTATAGATATAACAATAATCTAGGATATAGTAGTAAAAAAAATATAATGACATAGTTGAATGAACAAGAGGTTTGGTCTCAAGGTGATACTTAATCCACTCCACTTAGAAATCACCTATTTCCAACTGGATTATAAATATAATCAAATAAATACAAAACCTATATTAGGTATACAATTAAAAAAACAAGCTATATAGTCTAAAAAGAATATTCCATAGTTATTAATGGGATGTAAGAATAAGAACAGGTCATATAGGGATCTCTTCTACAAACACAATGGGAAACATATTGATAAATAAATGAATAACAAGAATTCTATAGGAATGTGCAAGAGACAGTGTGTGTTGGATAATAGGAAAACAACACAATGCAAAAATTTAAAACATACAGAACAAATAAGAATGGGAAAATATTATTCTGATGTATTCTATATGTTTGTAGTCCTCAGATTAGCATTGGCGAGGAGTATATTCTTTGTTCTAGAAAATTTATGCAAAAAAAGAGGATTGTTGAAATATATAGGTATGTTTTAGTATATATATATCTGATTTGAAAAATCAATGTCGGTAATGGGTTCTCTACTTTTGTGTCATTGATCTTCACAAAATGTGAATCAGCAAGTTTATGAGAATTCAAAAATTCGGCTGCACAATCCACTATAGGTTTTTTCATAATTAAGATATCATATGTATCTGTCATTATTTGTCTATAAGAGAGAGAGAGGTACTTTGAAAATATATAGAAGTGTTGGTTATAAGAGATCCACATTCATCATTTCAACTTTTACTAAGTTTTGATGAGTTGATCAAACTATCCATGAATAGTTTTAGCCATTAATCCATTCACACCAAAGTTATCGGCTAACAACGGTAACAAGAATATGGTGGTGACTCAGCATCTGGAGGTAATGGTTACTCACCTCTAGCATTAGATCATCCTATCAGTAGTTACTATTGTAAGTGACGATGACTCGATCAGGTGGTAGCTCATCTTGGAGGTAGCTCTTATTGGTGGTGACGATGACTCAGTCTGGCGGTAACTCATCCTGGTGGTAGCTTCTGTCGGCGGTGACTTTCCATAACACTTAATAGAAATATCATAGAATTAGTCTTATTATATAAAATTATATCATATAACACGTGAAACATTAGTACTAAAATAATGATGGTTGGTGATTATAAAAATAAGATACTGTAAAACAGACTCCATACAAGGAGGTTTCAACATGCTCCCCATTTTTGATGATAAAAAACATAGAATTTTAAAAATTTATGCACTAAATGAGTAATCATAAATAGTCATATATTTTTTTGAGTTTAAAAACAATCTATTTACCAATATAAAACTAAATTCCTAATTTATCCTACCCTTTGAGATTATCAAAAAATAAATAAAAATAGTTGTTATATTTAGAGATAAAATAGAATAACCCAAGGAGTTTTCATTATCTAGGTTCCAAAAAGATATGAGTATAAAAATATAATAATGAAATGGAAAATAAAAAGTATCCCTCTCAAAAAATATCATCAAAATAGATTCACTATAAAGAACATGGGGGATGGTCAACTTTCTCCTTCTATTTGTCTATTTCTCTGTCTTTGTCACTATCTTGTGATAAGTCTATAGAAGTGAATGTTAGGGAAAAGTTTATAATGGATGGTAGTGTGGTTTTAGGAGGAAGTGATTCTTGAAATTGATCTGGTCTTAGTTGTATGATTGCTTCAACTGGTGAAAAAATCATAGGCTAATATGGTGGAGGCATAAGATTTTCTGATTGAGTGATTAGAGAAGGTCTGTACTAAACTAAGTTTGTGTATGCGGTTGAAATAATTGTTGAAATAGGGATTTATTCTCTAAAAATGATAGTGGTTTGATGTACATGAAGGTAGGGTTTCATGACATTTATTAATTCCATAATTATTGAACCCCCTTTCCATCACATTAAATAAATCTTTATTCTCATCCATAAATATTTGAAGAGATGCTGTGAGAACCTTTAATTGACTCACATGTTCATTGAAGGATCTTTTCACTGGTGGTATCTTCAAGTTCTTAGTAAGAAATTTGAAATTATCAGACATTTAATTCTTGGTATATATCCTAGAAACTTAGTATTTGATAGATTTATTTATGAATTCTTTATCTTGTCTAAGGTCTCCAACATAACCTCTTATTAAATCAAGGATACGTTCTCTTTGAAGATGTATATGCCGAATTTTCTCTTCATGAGTGATCACATAACCCATAGAAGTTATGATTTCTTCTTTGATTATATGTTTCCACATATCTCTATTAATGTGTACTAGAGCAAGAGAAGGTGCAGATGAAGTAGAGGCAGTAGCAGCTAAACTCCAACTTCTGAGAAAGAAAATTCATAAACTCTAAAAGAGAGGATGTCAAACCCTCTACTATATTTCTTAAACTTTCAAGTTCTTTTGTTAAAGATTTATTTGAAACTTTCATTCCCTGAATATGAAACCTTATTCAAGGTTGGATATGTGAGATAACTAAATCAACCAGATATTTGGTACTCTCTTCACTGAGTTTGGCTATTGGAAATGGTTTATATCTCAAGGTATTTGTAAAATATGAAATCAAATTAAATATTAATGAGTTTAAATATCAATTAAAATTTCTTTTTAATTAAAAAAAATCATCTTGGGTCACTACATCAAGAGGAAGAATAGGTTGAATAGGTAGAACCAGAGGAAAATCAGTTCCATCAGCAGAGTCAGTATAACTAAGTCAAATTATAAAAAATCCTGGATAATTTTACCATTATTCAATGGAGATAACTAAAGATATTTTATATGTAAGAATTAGATTTTATCTAGGTATTTGATAACTTTGACTAACTTCAGGTTTTGAGGGAACATGTTCTGCCTGTTGCAGTTGCAAGATGGCTGTCTGTGGAAACTGGCTGGTTAACTGGAATGGTATTCAAACCCCCCTCACTTATAGAAGGTATAACATATTTCTGAATGATTTACATTTTGTCTAATGGTTCTGATTAATCCATTTGATCATTAGGATTTAGATTTTTCTCCCCCTCATTTGTAGCTTCCATACCTTCTGTAGAAACTATTGGAATATCAGGAATCATGGTATGCTTTGGTTGATTTTAATCTCTCTGAGAACTAAATACCATAGGTGAAGAGGATTGATGTGGAACTGCCTCTTGTACATGATTAAGATCATTTCCATTATCATCACTACCCTCATGATTAGTACCACCTTTTTTATCATCTCTATGATCAGGTCCATAATTTTTGTTTTCATCATCAGAATCCTTATCAATATGAGCCTCATTATTACGATCCTCATTATCATGACCAAAAGACTTCTATAGATCTATAATTTCTTTATTTGCTTCTTTATAAACAATGTCATTACCTCCAATTACCATTCTCATCATTGGAAGTCATAGAGGCAGACAGTTTAAACTGAACTTCTCCAGAAACTTCAATATCTTCTTCATCATCATTTTCAAGTAAGAGAGTTTCTTAGGAAGGCAGAGAGCCTGATGAACTGACATGTCCACTTGATACTCTAGGTGAAGATTTAATGATCTATAGATCACTCCCTTCTTCAACTGAAACAACATCTTCTTCTTCATCTTCTTCTTCCTCTTCCACTTCTTCCACTACTGGCTCATTTCTTTTAGAAACAACATCGACATCAGAGTACTTAGCTGTCTCATCAAATTCAAGAACTAGATCCACCGTGTCCTTAGGTCTATTTGGGTGATCAATAGGGTTAAAAACATCACACACTTTCTCATTGCTTCTGACCCAACATCCATTCCAAGGATTCCAACTCACTTTAACTATTTTACTAATTGTTTTTGATAAAAAAACAACCAATTTTTTCCTCAGCTAATTCTATAGTTTTAACATACCACTTTTCATCTAAAATATATGAAATCATTTTGGGATATATTAGAGAGTTTGGCCTTGATATATTTTTACACATCTCATGCATATGGTTCATAAAAAATCTATATAGATTTATTCTCTTCCATTTCTTCGTTATATACAGAATGTAGACATCCTAATACCTCATTGTATTGAAGTCCCCTTTCTTAGACAGAAAAAATTCTGTAAAAATTTAAAAATAAACATACATTCACCATCAGGATCAGCATAAATAGGTCTTCTTAGAGTTACATCTTTGGTTAAATGTTGTAGATCCCTTTCATAAATTATATTTTCACAATCACTTGGTATACTTCCTTGGAAATACTATTATACTCTTTTATGAGGAACCTTTAATCATTTTCCCCATTTTATTAAAGAGAATGAAATATATTTTCCATATATGATTCTCTGAATTATATCATATTTATTCCCAAAAATAAATCTCACATTCTAATAAAATTCAAAAAATACCCTTAGATAAAACACTCGATGATTCGAGGAAAACTAGTTCATCCACTATTTCTTTTATATTACCTTTAACACTAGTGTATTTATAGTTGGAATACACTGTGAATGAATTTATTTTTATGCTTTGACAACAAAATTTCACCGATTCGGGTTTAGAGAAACAATTTCTAAACTTCTTGTAGATACTCTTCATTTCCTAGAATGCCTTATCTATACTGGAGTCGATTCTGTAAATTTCTTCACATGGGCGATTCGGACCAGTTAAAGGCTTCAGGTAGAAAAAGGAAGAAGGAAGATCAGTTTGAGAGGAATGAAAATGATCAGGAGATCAAGGGTTAAAGGTATTGAACCAATTTAGAGTTATCCCAATGGTTTTACCATTTAGGGTTTCTAAATAAATAATAATAAAATTAAAATTATAATAAAAAAATTAATCAGTAAAATAAAATATCAACAATAATAAAGAAATGGTAACATAAAAAATGAACAGTGACTCATTAAATGGTGAATTCACAAATTCTAACTCATAAATGGTGTCTCATAAATGGTGAATCATCAATAGATACACATCAATAGTGACTCTGTCACAACCCGTCCCCCGAGGCCCACGCCGTGACTACCCCAAGCCCACCTTCTATAGGCCAGGGGCTGGCGACTAGCACCAAAGGTGTAATTCCCTAAAACTAGGAAGGAATTGCCTTTATGACCTTTAAATGCACACAACTAGATAAAAAACACTAGGTAAACTGTGTAGAAAAAGAGTGATGAAAAGTAAAGGGGTCGAAAATACAAGCCCAACTGTAAAGTACAAGTACAACTGAAAAGGGACAAAATAGTTGAAAGGTGAAAAGCAGCTCCTGGATTGTCCACCACAAATCCTACCAGAAGGGTAGGTATAGATAGCCTCCTCACCACTCCACATCTGTCAGTATCCTTTGTGTACTGACACGTTGTATAGTCCACCTCCGGGTACTGTCCAGTCCTGGTACTCTCAGCCTCAATCAGTGCTGTCCTTCATCTATATTCAACACAATGAGGTGCGGGCATAGCCCTGTGTAGGGGTGAGTATAACAATACTCAGTATAGACCCTAAGACCCTCAAGGTCTTGCAAAATCCACCAAGGATAAACCATAGAATATGAAATCAATGGATAACCATTACTTAGGTATATTCCCATACATATACCTAAGTTATAAAGTAACCCATCTCAATCATGAGGAAAACACATAAGTCACCGACTCAGCTTACACAGGTATACAACTTTTGTAGAGATTTCTAGATGATTAGATGTAACCACTAAATAATCTATTATATCAAACCCACACAGGATCTAGGAATAGAAATCAGAACTATCGAACCCACACAGGATCCAGGAACAGTATCAGAGCTATCGAACCCACACAGGATCCAGGAACAGTAGACAGAGCTGTCGAACCTACACAGAATCCAGGAATATTAGTCAGAGCTGTCGAACCCACATAGGATCTAGGAATAGTAGTCAGAGCCGTCGAACCCACACAGGATCCAGGAACAGTAGTCGGAGCTGTTGAACACACGTAGGATCCGAGAATAGTAGTCAGAGCGCAGCCAGCCACAGGGTTCTGCACAAAACATGATCGATTCTAGGAGGTTCTGATCCTCAAACCAAGTTTCGATACATCAACTGACACTAAGTCCCAAGAAGAAGTATCTCAAAGGTCTGCCTCATCATAGTGGTCTCAACACAACTGACGACGCGTCAATTGGATGCTCAGTCTGTGAGTTATTAGCCTTTTAGTCCCGGGGGTCTGGTTGGATTTGTGAACGATCCAACCTGACCGTAACTCAACTATACGCCGATCTCTAGTGGGGTATACTCAAAGGGTCCTTCATGCTCCAAGATTACCAGTGCCGTTGACGGTTCGTCAAACGGACGTCCGGTACCAAAGATATGGCCAAAAGAAAGTAAAGGGTCGTAGTGGACCTGAGTCCGGCCCGACCCAGTTGTACCGACCCAGCCCAACTTAGTCTGGGATGACCTAGTTCGGGTTTGGCCCGCTGGGCCCAGCTCAGCTGGCCGCGAGGGTGGTTTGGCCTAGGGTTGGGGCCGGTTCGGCCCGGAGTGCTACGAGGGCTCGGCCCGGCACAACTTGGCCTGAGGGGTGCGGCTGGGGCCGGTTCGGCCAGGGCACCACGAGGGGGGTCATGGGCCGACTTAGGAGGCCGGTGCAGCCAGGGTGCCAGTTTGGCCAGGAGCTGGGTGGCGGTTCGGGAGGTCGGGCGGCCGGGAGCCGGGAGGCAGCTCGAGAGGCGGCCAAGCAGGCTAGTGGGTGGCCGTGAGGCAGCCGAGCAGGCTGGCAACATGCAGGAGGCTGGTAGGCAGGCCGACAGGAAGCCAGGCAGGCCGGAAGGTAGCCGGGGAGGCCGGCGGGCACGCCGGAGGGTGGCCGGGAGGCGGCCGGGCAGGATGGTGGGTAGGCCGGGTGGCGGCCGGGCATGCCCGCAGTGCGCGGGTAGGCCGGTTGGCGACTGTGATGCCGCGGGGGTGGCACAGGTCATGGAGGCTACGGGAAGTGTGACCTTTTTCTTTCCCGCCTTTGTCGCCTTGTCGTTTTGTCTCCACGTCGAAGAACATCACAAAAGAGAGTTCAATGGAGGGAGTCGGGCCATGTTAGGTTGGCCCACACCCTCCACATTTAGGGTGATAGCAATCGGTCCATCAAAGAAGGAGAACGATGAACTTAAAATTTTACAACCTCCACAACGATTTCTTTCCAACTAAAAAAGAAAAATAAGGAAAGGAATATTACACAAATAAACCCCCTACCTTTGATCATTGCTCGACGATGAATTCACGAAAAGAAGACGAAGGAGATCGTTGTTCGTCGTATCTGCCACACACTTCCAATCCCGAGCTGCGTCGACTTGTTGACGACGATGCAGAGGGTAGGTCAGTTAGAGACGTCCCACGTCAGTAGGATCCAAGGATGAAGGTCGAAAGAGATTGTTGCCGGTGTTCTTTGTTGGAAGAACGCGTTCTTCATTCTTCGATGGTGAGAGCTTTTCTCTCTTCTCCCAAGTTCAACCAAATGAGCAATGATAACCCCAAAATAATAATAATAGATTGAGTTTATCTATTTTTTAGTTGTTGGCACAAAATTTAAATGAGTTAATTAGTTTGGTTAGCTCTAATTAATTAATTCAAGAGGTTGGCACCAAAATTAATGTGGTGGTTCACCATAAATGTTTGTGTGTTGGCTCCATTAAGGTGGAGGGGCGTGGAACCATTAAGTGGGGAGCTCAAGAGGTTTCTCCCCACTTAATAGAGAGTTCCAGAGGTTTCAACCTCGGGTGGTCCCCACCATATTAAACTTGAAGAGGAGGTTAGGTTCAGGTGGGCCCCACCACCATAACCTCTCATGAGAGGTTAAGGTGTGGTGGTCCCCACCTACAACTTCCACATGGAGGCTTTAACCAACTTTAATAAAAATAAAGCTACAACTTTATTTTTATTAAATTCATTCATTAAAAACCCAAAATCTATCTTATAATTTCTATTATCTGCTATCGAGGTGAAAGTCCTCTTAAGAGAATTTTGGAACTGCGAGTTCAACAGTGCCCTCAAATTTCAATTTCGAGCACCGGTTCAAAAGTTATAAAAACCTTATCGTACGTTTACTGAACGCACCCGAACAAAACTTCAGAAATTGATTCCGGGAACACTGGGCCTCAGAATCACGCGCCGTCAATTTTCACAGACTCATAAAATTTCCATGTATTTAAGAAAAAAATTTCCACAGAATTTCCGAGTCTTTACATTATCCCCACCTCAGGACTTTACATCCTTGTAAGATATAAATCAAACTAAGGGAACAAGTGGGGGTACTGAGCACACATCTGAGCCTCCCGCTCCCATGTTCTCTCTTGGAGGTTCCAATACTGCCAGCGAATGCGCACCAGAGGTATCGAACATCGATGAAGGACCCGATCCTATTGATCCCCAATCTCCACTGGGACCTTCGTAAAATTCACCCCATCATCTACGTCCAGATCTCCATGGTTGATGATGTGAGAAGAGTCATGCACGTATCTCCTCAGCTGGGATACATGGAAGACGTCGTGCAGCCGGTGAAATTGAGGTGGAAGAGCTAAGCGGTATGCCACCTCGCTAACTTTTCTGAGGACCTAAAAAGTTCTGATGAAACATGGAGATAATTTGCCTCCTCGGCCAAATATCCATAGACTTCATCAGGGTGAGACCCATAGAAATACATGGTCGCCATCCTCAAACTCTAGAGGTCTACGTATCCTATCGGGATACGACTCCTGCCTACTCTGTGTAGTCTTCATTCACTTCTGGATGATCTGCACCTTCTCCGTGGTATCTCATACCATCTCTAGTCCCATTAGTGCTGACTCCCTAGGGCCATTCCAGCACAAGGGTCATCTGCAAGGTCGCCCATATAGTGCCTCAAAAGGTTCCATCCCTATGGTGGAGTGATAACTGTTGTTGTATGAAAACTCCACCAAAAGTGAGTGATCCTCCCAGCTGCGACTGAAGTCGAGGACACAAGCATGGAGCATGTCCTCGAGGGTCTAAATGGTCCGCTCAATCTGGCCATCCTTCTGAGGATGGAAGGTGGTTCTCAGATGAAGCTGCATCCCGAAAGCCTCCTAAAACCCCTTCCATAGCTGGTAAGTAAACCGTTCATCATGATCTAAGACAATAGAAGAAGGTACTCTATGTAACCACACAATCTCCTGCACGTAGAGGCATCCCAAGCTCTCTACTGAACCTTGCTCTCTAATCGGTAGGAAGTGGGCTGACTTGGTGAGTTGATCGACGATCACCCAAATCAAGTCATGACCCCTGGATGTTCATGGAAGACCTGTCACAAAGTCCATGGATATCCCATACCACTTCCACTTTGGGACCTCTAAAGGCTGAACCAAGCCTGATGGTACCTGGTGCTCTACCTTCACTTACTGACAAGTGAGGTATCGAGAGACAAACTCCACAACTTCCTTCTTCATTCCCGGCCACTAGTGCTATCGCCGGAGATCCTGGTACATCTTCTCCAGTCCTATATGTACCGCTAGAGGGGAAGTGTGGAACTCCCTCAACAATTACTCCTGAAGTGACACTAGTACCAAGGTACATCCTCTGAAGAGGATGATGTGCTCCCCACCTTCATAGAATCCATCAGGTGACTGGCCTGTGGATATCTGAGCATCTCGTGTCTCGTAGGCAGTGTCTCCATGCTGTGCCTCCCTAACTCACTAAAGAAGTGGTGGAGTGACTGTAAGAGACTGAAGGAAAGCTGCTCCATCTCGGTCTACAAAGGATATCTATAAAGCAGCCAACTTCTCTATTGCCTCTCCTTGCAGCTGAATACCTGATCTCTTACTGAGAACATTCTACTACAAAATTCCCCTTTCCAAGAGTATAGACTATCTCAAAGTCATAATCCTGGAGAAACTCAAGCCATCATCGATGTCTCAGGTTTAGGTCCTTCTGAGAGAAGATATACCTGAGACTCTGGTAGGAAGAGTAGGCCATTAAATGCTCTCCCATCAGATAGTGCTGCCACATCTTTAAGGTGAAGACCACTGATGCTAACTCCAGGTCATGGGTAGCGTAGTTCTACTCATGCTATCTCAACTAATGAGAACCATAAGCGATAAATTCTCTCTCCTACATCAGGACATATCCGAGTCTAGTCCCTGATGCATCGCAGTAGACTACATACCCTATGCCCTCCTTTGGAAGCCTCAAGATGGAGGTACTAGTTAGCCTCTACCTCTTCACCTGAAAGCTCTACTGGAATATCTCCAACTACACAAAGGGTTTCCATTTCTTCGTCAAGGATGATAGCAGTGCTACAACTCTGGAGAAGTCTAGAATGAATCTCCAGTAGTATCCAACCAAACTCAGGAAACTCCGTACCTCCGTCACAATCCTGGGTGGCTCCCAAGAAACTACCGCATCAATATTCATTGGATCTTCTGCAACTCCAGCCTCTGAGATGACATGTCTAAGAAAGTGAACCCCTCAGATCCAGAACTTGCACTTCAAGAGCTTACCATAAAGCTGGTACTCTTTGAGTGTGTCTAATAATACATGCAAATGGTAGGCATGCTCCTCCTCAGTATTAGAGTAGACCAGAATGTCATTAATGAAGATTACGACAACGCGATCGAGGTATGGCTAGAAGATCCTATTCATGATTCCCATGAATACTGATGGAGCATTGGTTAGGCTGAATGGAATAAACAAGAACTCATAGTGGACGTACCGACATCTGAAGGCCATCTTCTGCACATCCTCATCTCGAACTTTGAGCTGGTGATAGCCTGATCTGAGGTCTATCTTTGAGAACCACCATGCTCCCTTCAAAGAGGTCATAAATCCTCGAGAGTGGGTACTTGTTCTTCACGGTCACCTAATAAGTCCTCTAGCTGTACCCGCACCTCACGAAGCTCCATGAGAGCCATCCGATATGCTGGTGTAGATATCATTGTCATCTCGGGGTACAGTTCAATGTAGAAGTCCACCTCTCTATGAAGAGGTAGACCTGGGACATCATCAGGGAAAACATCTGCGTACTTTTCCACCACTACAGGATAAGTCAGACTCTCCACATCAACTGCTCCAAGGGTAAGACAAGCCAACTGATGAGGGATCGGCTGTACTCTCCTCTGGGAAAGTCCATCTTGCGCTATAAAGGCTCCCTTCTCACTGGTGAAGGTGAACCTGGTCCCATCTATGCGAACACACTGCAGTTTACGCCTAATATAGTCGATATGAGCATGGACTGTAGATAACCAGTCTATACCCAAGATGACGTCTTAAGGACTCGACGCCGCTACTAGGAGATCCCAGCCGAAGCTCTCTCCTCCTAGAGTAAGCTTTACTACCGACAACAGTGCGTAATCATTGAATTTTATCCTATAGGATCCTCTAGTTGTAAGTATTGATCCAATAGCTCTGTTATAACCTCTGAGCTCCGAACGAGGGTGGTGGAAATGAAATAATAAATGGAACCTATGTCTATAAGAACTGCAGATAAGGTGGATTAGACACAGACTGTACCTCAAATCATCTCCGGAGCACCATGATCGTAAGCCTCAGCTGCCTGAAGCTGAGCTCTCGCCTATCCTCCTGCTCCCTGCGGTCGGGGTGGACCTCCTGGTGGTGGTGGTGGTAACACATCGTAACATCATCCACCACTAGATGTATGACCAGCTACTCTACCACGTCCTCCTGTGCCCTGCAGATCACCTCGATCGAACCTCTGCCTCTACCTGGGAGGTCCCTCAACTGTCTGCTGATCATCCGAACAGAGGGTCGGAAAATCATGAGCCATGTGACCATGCCCACCGCATGTGAAAGACTACTTGTTCCTGAAATGTCTAGATATTTCTCATGTTCCCTACACAACCGAACCCGAGTCCTGATGTCATCCACTGGATGGTCTGGTCCACATGAATCTTTGTGACATCTATCTGCTACCTGCTGCAGAAGACTCTACTCCGTGATGACCGGTGGCAGGTCTCACTGATGATCACTGCTCAACAAGTAAACTCTCCACTAATAGGGATTTATCCAACACCCCCGCCTACATTGGGATGCTGAGGGAGATCATATAAGCCATAATCTCTCACCTGATTCCCTAATCAAATGTCCAAGCCCCGAAGAATGGGTCCCGTACCATATCTGTGGAGTAGCGCGAGAGTTCAGTAAACCTCGTTGAGTACTGTGCCACCGTCATGCTACCCTGCTGTAGATGATGTAGCTCTTGTATCCACACTCCACATAGGGTGGCTGGGACTAACTCTGCCCAAAATAGGCTCTCGAAGTCTACCCAGAGTAGTGTTGCCTCGTCATGCACCTGAAGCATCAGGATCCACCATCTGCCTGCTGCTGCCTGAAGGAGACTCACGGAAAGGATCACCATAAGGTAAAATGGTGTCCCTACCAGTATGAAGACTCTCAACACTGCCTCCAGCCAATCCTCAGCTGCCTGTGGGTATGTCTCACCCCTATAACTTGGTGGACTCTTGTGCTGGAACTCGTGCAACGCGCTCAGGCGATGTGCACACTCTACTGCTGGGGCTGGTGGCATCATTGGCCCAAAAAGTAGTGGTACTGCTGGAGCCTCCGCTGTGATAGGGCCCTACACCGAGGCCTTATCTCTCGGTGGGCTTCCATCTCGTACACAACCTGGAGCCCTGGCTGGCTATCTACGTTGAGGCATCCTGTAAAGAAACAGGTGCGCCATGGTCAAAAAGTTATACTTGGTGATCCTACTCAAAGAGATCACAAAGAAAACTCTTCAAAACACACACGCAATCAATTTTTTTGTGCACTGAGTCAGGAATCAGAAGTCAGGGTCCTGGTGTATGGATACGTCGGCCACCGCACCAACACTGGACTCCCTAAACTGAAAACCACACTCAGTAACCTTAACACTATTGCTTCATAGAAAAGATCAGAGTCCTAAGTTTTATGGTATAACTGACTCCTCTGATACCAATTTGTCAGGACCCGTCCCTCAGGGCTAATGCTGTGACTACCCCAAGCCCGCCTTCCATAGGCTAGGGGCTGGCGACTAGCACCAAAGGCGTAATTCCCTAAAACTGGTAAGGCATTTCCTTTATGACCTATAAACACACACAACTAGATAAAAAACACCAGGTAAACTATATAACAAAAGAGTGCTGAAATGTAAAGGGCCTAGAAATACAAGCCCAATTGTAAAGTACAAGTACAACTAAAAAGGAACAAAAAAGCTGAAAGGTGAAAAACAACTCCTAGATTGTCCACCACAGATCCTACCTGAAGGGTAGGTACATATATCCTCCTCAGTACTCCACGTATGTCAGTCTTCTCCATGTACCGACATGTCGTATGGTCCACCTCCGGGTACTGCCCTGTCCTGCTACTCTCAGCCTCAGTCAGCACTGTCCGTCGTCTGCATCCAACATAATGAGGTGCAGGCATAGTCTGTGTAGGGGTGAGTATAACGATACTCAGTAGGGACCCCAAGACCCTCAAGGTCTCTCAAAATCCATCAAGGATAAACCACATAGTATGAAATCAATGGATAACCATTACTTAGGTATATTCCCATACATATACCTAATTTATCAATTAACCCATCTCAATCATGAGGAAAACACATAAGTCACTGAATCATCTTACACAGGTATAAATTTTTTTTAGAGAGTTCAAGATGATTAGATGTAGCCACTAAATCATCTATTATGTATAACCCACACCGGATCTAGGAATAGAAATCAGAACTGTCGAACCCACACATGATCTAGGAAAAATATCAGAGCTGTTAAACCCAAACAAGATCCAGGAACAGTAGACAGAGTTGTCGAGCCCACACAAAATCCAGGAAAAATATTCATAGATGTCGAACCCACACATGATCCAGGAACAGTAGTCAGAGTTGTCAAACCCACGTAGGATGCAGTGATAGTAGTCAGAGCTGTCGAACCCACGTAGGATCCAGGAATAGTAGTCAGAGCGCAGCCAGCATAGGGTTCTGCAAAAAGCATGCTTCATTATGGGAGGGTCTGCTCCTCAAGCCAAGTGTCGATACATCAACTACCACTAAGTCCCACAAAGAATTATCTCAAAGGTCTGCCTCGTCATAGGGGTCTCAATGCAACTGACGACGCATCAATCGTACACTCGGTCTATGAGTTATTATCCCTTTAGTCTGAGGGGCCCAGTTGGATTCGTGCATGATCCAACCTAACTATAATTCAACTATATCCCAAACTCAAGTGGGGTATACTCAAAAGGACCGTCACACTCCAAGATTACCAGCGCTGCTGACGGTTTGTTAAATGGACATCCGATGCCAAAGATATGGCCAAAAGAAAGTAAAGGGTCGCAATGGGCCTGAGTCCGGTCCGACCCAAACCAACTTAGTCTGGACCGACCCGGTTCGGGTTCAGCCTGGCCTAACTCGTTGGTTCGGCCCGGCTCACTGGGCCCAGCCCAGAAGGCCGTGAAGGCCGTGAGGGTGGTTCGACTTAGTCTTGGGACCGGTTCGGCCCAGCGTGGCTCGGCCAGAGGGGTTTGGCCGGGGCCAGTTTGGCCAGGGCGCCGCGAGGGGGGCCGCAGGTCGGCTTGAGAGGCCGACGTGGTTAGGGTGCCGGTTCTGCCGGGATCTGATTAACAGCTCTGGAGGCCAGGATCCGGGAGGCGGTTCTGGTGGTCGGGCGGCCGGGAGCCTGGAGGTGGCTCGGGATGTTGCCGGGTAGTCCGGAAGGTGGTCGGGAGGTGGCCGAGCATGCTGATAGCCCACGGGAGGCAGCCGGGCATGCCGGTGTGCAAGCTGACGGGCGGTCAGGAGGTGGCCGAGTAGGCCGACAGTGCGTGGGAGGCGGTCGGGCAGGCCAACAGGCGGCCGGGTAGGCCGGCAGGCAAGTCGACGGGCAATCGGTAGGCGGGCGGGCAGGATGGTGGGCCGGCCGGGTGGCGGCTGGGCAGGCCGGCATGCGGACGGGTAGGCCGGCAGGAAATCCCGTGGGTGGTTGGGAGGCGGCCGGGCAGGCCGACAGGCAGGCTGGGTGGCGGCTTGGTGGCGTCCGGTTAGGCCGACAGCGCACGGGCATGCTTGGCAGCGACCAGAATGTCACAGGGGCGGCGTGGATCACAGAGGCCACGGGAAGCACAACTTTTGTCTTCACCGCCTTCTTCGACTCATTGTTTTGTCACCATGCCGAATAACATCACAAAATAGAGTTCGACAGAGGGAGTCATGCCATGTTAGGTTGGCCCGCACCCTCCGCGTTTAGGGTGATAACAATCAATCCATCAAGGAAGGAGAATGATGAACTTCAAATTTTACAACCTCCACAACGATTCCTTTCCAAAAAAAGAATAAAAATAAGGAAATGAATATTACACAAATAAACCCCCTACCTTTGATCGTTGCTCGACGATGAAGTCGCAGAAAGAAGACGAAGGAGATCATCATTCGTTGCGTCCGCGACACACTTCCAATCCCGAGCTGCATCGGCTCGTTGACGATGATGCAGAGGGTAGGTCGGTTGGTGATATCCCACGTCAGTAGGATTCGAGGATGAAGGTCGAAGGAGATCATTTTCTACATTCTTCATTGGAAGAACGCGTTCTTCGTTGGAAGAACATGTTCTTCATTCTTTGATGGTGAGAGCTTTTCTCTCTTCTCCCAAGTTCCACCAAATAAGCAATGCCAACCCCAAAATAATAATAATAGATTGAGTTTATCTATTATTTAGCTGTTGGATCAAAATTCAAATGAGTTAATTAATTTGGTTAGCTCCAATTAATTAATTCAAGTGGTTGGTACCAAAATTAATGTGGAGGTTCACCATAAATGTTTGTGCGTTGGATCCATTAAGGTGGAGGGATAGTGGCACCATTAAGTGGGGAGCTCAAGAGGTTTATCCCCACTTAATGGAGAGTTCAAGAGGTTTCAACCTCAGGTGGTCCCCACCATATTAAACTTGAAGAGGAGGTTAGGTTTGGGTGGGCTCCACCACCATAACCTCTCATGGGAGGTTAAGGTGTGGTGGTCCCCACCTCCAACTTCCACGTGGAGGCTTCAACCAACATTAATAAAAATAAAGCTACAACTTTATTTTTATTAAATTCATTCATTAAAAAACCCACAATTTATCTTATAATTCCTACCATTTACTATCGAGGTGAAAGTACTCTTAAGCGAATTTTGGTGCTGTGAGTTCAACGGTGCCCTTAGATTTCAATTCCGAGCACCGGTTCAAAAGTTATAAAAACCCGCTCGTACATTTACTTAACGTACCCAAACAAAACTTCAGAAATTGATTCCAGGCACACCGGGCCTTGGAATCATGCGCCGTTAATTTTTGCAGACTCATATAATTCCCATGTATTTAAGAGAAAATTTTCCACAGAATTTCCAGGTCTTTACAGACTCATCAAAAGTGACTCATCAATGGTGACTCATCAACGATGACTCATCAATGGTGAATCACCAATGGTGACTCATCAACAATGACTCATCAATGGTGAATCATCATCGGTAACTCATAAATGATTAATCCTTAATGGTGAATCATCAATAGTGACTCATAAGCCTAAGTTTATCATTCCTAATTCATCTCTAATGTAGTTTAATATTTCGAAATTCAAAGTATTTTTGAATATATCATCTAGTTGACATTTAGTTCCAATAAATTCAAAATTTGCATCACACTTTTGATAGTGATCTCTCAAAAAGTGATGTATTACATCAATGTGTTCTGTTATAGAGTGAGATAGTAGATTTTTGGAAATGTTTATCACAATTGGGTTACCTAAATTTATAGGTACATGTATAAATTAGTATCCAAAGTCTACTAAAATATATTTCATCACCAAAATTGTTTCACAAAAAATTCATGTAGCTATATATTCTTCTTCACCAGTAGATAGTGTAAAAAAAATTCTTTTCACTACACCATGATACTAGATTTTTTCCTAAAAGATAACATTTTCCTAATTTTATTTTTTCTATCTAACTTACAACCTCAAAAATCAGTATCTAAATAACTAACTGAAACAAAATAATGTCCTCTTGGATAGAAAAATATTAAATTGGTTGTATACATGATGTATTTAAAAATTCTTTTGACAACTAAAAAATGTGACTCTTTTGGATTTTATTGAAAGAGAGAACACATACACAAACTAAAAATAATATTAGGTTGACCAGTAGTTATGTATAAAATACATCCAATCATACCTAAATAACTAGTTTGATCTACTAAATTCTCAGCTTCATCAAGGTCTAGTTTACAGGTGGTACTCATGGGAGTATCACTGTTTTTGGTACTTTCTAGGCCAAAATGTTTTAAAATATATTTAGTGTATTTAAATTGATTTAATATAATTCCTTATTTATTTTGATAAACATAAAATCCAAGAATTAATTTGAGTTCACCCTTTATACACATTTCAAATTCATTTTTCATTAGTTTTGAAAAATCAGTACATAAGGATTCTTTAGTAGATCCAAAAATAATATTATCTACATATATTTCTACCATTAAAACAAATTTTGAAAGTATTTTTATAAATAGGTTTGGATCTTCTCTACCTTTTGAAATTAGGAAAGAGGTAATCCAGTCATACAAAGATCTAAAGCCTGTTTTAAACCATACAAAGATTTTGTTAATTTAAAAACTTGATTTTGAAAATGTGGATTTTAAAATCCTGGGGATTGTTCAACAAAAACATCCTCAATTATAAATCCATTTAAGAATGAAATTTTAACATCCATTTGATATAGTTTTAAGTCCAAATATGGTGCATAGAAAACCAATAACCTAATGGATTCATGTCAATCTATAGGTGCAAAAGTTTCTTCATAATAAATACCTTATTATTGATTATAACCTTGTGCAAATAGTCTAGATTTATTTCTTACTATAGTACCAGACTCATCAACCTTATTTCTAAACACCCACTTAGTTCCAATAGTTAAGGTATCTTTAGGTCGATCAACAAGTTCTTAAACATTATTTCTTTCTAATTGACTAAGTTCTTCTTTCATAGATATTACCCATAATTCATTATTTATGGAATCATTAGTGTTCTTAGGTTCAATCTGTGACAAGAAGTATTGATGTCCAATTTTATTTCTAAGGGAATCTATGGTCTATATACCTCTATCTAGGTTTCATATTAAAACATCTAAAGAGTGGTGTCTATGAGTCCTAATGGGTCTTTGAGAAGAGGGGCTGGTGGACTCAAGGACTTCTTCCTATTCAAGTTATGGAAGTCTATAAGATGAACTATATTTTTGTTTAATATAATATTGAGAAGATTTATAATTGAGATTTAGAGTTGATAGATTATCCTTAGGGTCATCTAAGTTAATTTTAGCTTCATTGGGATCAGTTATATAACACTTAATTTGAATAGATTCTTCCATTGTTCGGTTTCTCTTGTTAAAAACTCTATAATCTTTACTAGAAGTTGAATATCGATGAAAATTTAATTCATCACTCTTGGAAGAAAATTTTCCAAAATTATCCTTTATATTTATAATAAAATATTTTCAACCAAAAAATATTAAGTAATTAGCATTTGGATTTCTATTATTCTATAACTCATAAGGAATTCTCTTTAAGAGAGGTCTAATCATTACTCTTTTTATAGTCTAACATGATGTATTAACATCTTCAACCCAAAAGTAGACAACTAGGTCATACTCATTTAACATGGTTCAGGCTATCTCTTGAAGAGCCCCATTTCTTCTTTCTACCACACTATTTTTCTATGGTGTTATAGGAGTAGAAATGTTGTGATTATAACCATTTTGTAAAAAAAATGTTTCAAGGTATTGATTTTCAAATTCTCAACCATGATAACTTTTTTAGGTCTCAATATTAGGTCTACTAAGGTTTTATATATCTTTTTCATACTTAATAATGTAAGAACAAGCTTCACTTTTTTGAGCTAGAAATTATACCCAAGTGTATCTAGAGAATCCATCTACAAGTTTATATACATAATGTTTTCCATTTACACCAGAGACTCTGAAAGGTCCAAATAAGTCAATATAAATTAACTCTAGATATTTAGAGGTTGAAACTTCTTTCTTAGATTTAAAAGAAATCTTATAAAGTTTCCCTTTTTGGTAGGGATTACAAACACTATCATTTGAGAATTCAAGATTTGTTAGGTCTATAATTAACCCTTTTCTAGTTATCTTTCTGTGTGAGTGAATATTTCAATGGAATAGTCTCCTATTCTAAATCCAAGATTCTTTGTGAAAGGTACTTATGAAAGAAATATTTTTAGAAGATAAACAATTTAAATATAAGAATAAATGTTTTAATTTCTCAAATTGAAAAAATGAAATATTTTTTATCAAAAAAAAACAGGACAAATATTTTTTTCAAATTTTACATAAAACCCATCATCAAATAATTGGGATATGATATGAAGATTTTATTTTAAACCATCTACATATAAAACATTGGAAATTAATACTGAATTATAATTACCAATTTGGCCAAGGCGTATGAATTCCCATTTTTTATTTTCACAAAATGTGACATATACACCATCAAATTTGATCAAATTCTTGAAGTTTGAATACTCACTAGATATATTTTTGGAACATCCTCTGTCCAGATACCATTGTCTTTTTCTAGCAGATTTCAAACAAGTTTCCTACAACACAAATTTTATGCCAAAAATGATTTTGGTAACCAAATCCTCTTGGGTATATTTATGTTAGTAATAAGAGATTTTAGAAACTATATTTTTATAATAGGTTTCTTTTATGAAGATTGAATAATTTTATAGTTAAAAATTTTATTAGGTCTAGTTGAGTAGGTATTAGAAGTATATAAACTTTTAGAACTGGTACTTGATTTAAATTTTGTTTTTGCAATTTTTCTTTGTCCTGGACAGTAACCTATGAAAGTTGTATACTTGAGAGAAACTTGGTTTACTAGTATTTGAGTTAATGTTTACTTACCATTGGTAAGTTTTTCTATGTATTTCATTAACTGTTCATTTGAAAATTTTAATTCATTTTTTTCTTTCAACAGTTGATCATTTTCTCCTTTTTAATAGTATTTTTATTTTTATCTTTTTTTTTGTTAAGGCATGATGTTTATTGAGTGATTTAAATTTATCTTTCAGCTCATGAAAAGTGTCGTCCAGCATGTTACAATAATCATACAGATCCTTGATGGTCATGTTTTCCTCATTGTCATTATTTTATTTAGTTTTAGAAATGTATGAAACATTACTAGGAGAAACAGGAAGAACATTTTGTACCTCTGGTATGCTTACTTTAAATAACATATTTTCTCTATCATACTCATCTTCTTGATTAGTGTTTGAGACACTTGAGTTGTCTTTAGAGGCACTCCATGTTTCTTTTATGGACTTTTTGTATTTTCTATCCTTATCATCATATTTGTTTTTATATTTCAATTTTTTTTCATTTATCTTTAATGTAAACTTTCCCCTTTCATTTATAATAGGTGACTTCATTTTGAGTGTCATTACTTTTCCAATCCTTTTTCCACTTTCCTTTGTTTTCATAATCTCCTCTAAAATTTGATTTTTTGAAGAAATTATTTTTCCTATAGAATTTCATGAATCTTCTGGCCATGTGTGCCAATTTTTCATCAATATAATTAGGAGATCCTTCTTCACATGAATCTTTAGTTTTTCCTTTCTCTATTTGTCTAGAGGTATTATATTTGAAGTCTATTGATTTTATTTTTGGTTTATATTCATCAATATATTTTTTTAATTTAATATTTTCTTCATACATTGTGAGCTTTCTTATCAGTTCCTTGACATGTAGTTTACGTAAAAAACACGATTCTATGATTGACATAGATATTCATCTCCATATTTCTGTTAAGCATCTGAGTAGTCTCATTACTTTATCTTTGTCTATCACTTGTATTCCATGTGAGTGAATGGTGTCACGACCCGTCCCCCGGGGCCCACATTGTGACTACCCCAAGCCCGCCTTCTATATGCCAGGGGCTGGCGACTAGCACCAAAGGTGTATTTCCCTAGAACTGGGAAGGCATTGCATTTATAAAACATAAACACACACAAATAGATAAAAAGAGGAAGCAAACACTAAGTAAAGTAGTATAACAAGTGTGCTGAAAGTACAAAGGGGATGGAAATACAAGTCCAACAGAAAGGTACAACTACAACTGAAAGAAAGTACAACTGAAAAGACAAACAACTAGAATATGGAAGAAGCTCATAGATCGTCCTCCGGTTTCCTACCTGAAGGGTAGGTACAAATGTCCTCCTCATCCTCCACATATTTTGGTCTGCTCCATGTGCCATCACGCTGAGTGTCCACCTCCGGGTACCATCCAGTCCTCGTACACTCTGCCTTGGTCAGCACTGTTCGTCGTCTGCATCCAACACAATGAGGTGCGGGCATAGCCCGTGTTGGGGTGAGTATAACGATACTCAGTAGGGACCCTGATACCCTCATGGTATCATAAAATCCAACAAGGATAAACCTTAAGAAATATCTCAACAGATAAACTTTACTTAGGTATATGACCATACATATACCTAAGTTATCAAGTAACCCATCTCAATCATGAGAAAAACAAAAAGGTCATTGACTCAGCTCAAACCGGAATTTTCATTATCGAAACCAAAACTGTGGGAGAACTCCTCCTCTATCGAGTACAGTGGCCCTGTCGCAACTCTGAGGTGCTACTCACTAACCTTAGACTGCTGAGGTACTCCTCCTGTCGAGTACCGCAGGTCTGCTGCCAAACCAGACACTCCTCTATTGTGGGTCTTCCGCCAAACCGGGCGCTCCCCCTAATAGCCGTCAGAGGTACTGCTCCTGTCAAGTACCGCGGGTCTGCTACCAAACCAGGCACTCTGTCCACCGTGGGTTTACCACCAATCTAGGCGCTCTATCCACTGGGTTAGTCAAATCACTCCGAGTTGAATCGGTCAAGCATTCGTCAGGTCTACAGCTACTAGGTCTCTGTACTCCGTATGCTCATCTTCGGGAGGATCCGCTCCATGAGCTACTAGTTGATACTCCAAGTTTCATGAATTCTCATGTAGAATTATCACAAAGGACCGCCACATCAATGGGTCCCAACGCAATAGATGACACGTCAATCGGACGCTCGGTCTGTCAGTTATTAGCCTTTTTGTCCCTGGGGCCCGGTTGGTTTCGTGTACGAAACAACCCGATCGCATCTCAACTGTACCCCGAACTCCCATGGGGTATACTCAAAGGAACCATTTCTCAATGAGATTACTAACGACACTGACAGTTCGTCAAACAGACGTTCAGCTGAGAGTTATTGGCTTTTCTATTCCTGGGGCCCGGTTGATTTTTAAGCTAAAACCAACCCGACCTTACTCCAATTGTGTCCAAACCTCAAGTGGAGTATGAAAAAAGGACCGTGTCATCAAAAGGTATCCAACATAGTTGACGACATGTCAATCAGACGTCCGATCCTTAAGTTATAAGCCTTTTCGCTCCATGGGGCCAGTTGGTTTCGGATTCGAACCAACCCGGCCATACTCAAACCTCGATGAAACATTGAGTGTAATATACCGAAACGAACGAATCAATCCAATTATTGCTATGCAACTGATGGTGCATCGATCGGAGGTCCGTAGCTCAAGTTATGAGCGATTAATCGAGAAAGGTCCCAAAAGGGGGGTTTGGGACTGATCTGACCCGGCCCAACCCACCCTGGGTCGGCCCGAACCGAGTCGACCCGACCTGGGTCCTGGACTGGCCTGGTAGGGCGCGATGCGGCTCAGCCCGGCTAAGAGCGGCCTGACCCGGATCGTGTGGCCCACCCCGGCTCGGCCGGGGGGGGGGGGGGGGGCGCTGGCTCAGCTAGCGGGCGCGACATTAAGCCGCGCCTCTTTATTTCCAGAACGAAAGAGCCATCCCAGTTCCACCCACCGCTGCGACTCAGCCACGGTGGTCTACTCTAGCAGCACACCACCACCACCTTCCGCAGACCACCAGACACGCTCCGGTGGTCCATTTCGCCCACCATCTGCGCTTAAGGTCATCTCGGGACCCGAACTCCACTCCGAAAGCTCCAAATCGCCGTTTCACTCCCGTTTCGTCGTCGCCCGTCAATCCGCGCATAGACGAACAACCTGCGGAGGGTCTTCAGGATGTGTTTTTTTCGGCCTGCGCCCTCCATGTTAGGTGTTATCAATTGTCCATAAACAAACACTTTCTTTCATCAATGATAAGGGTATAATTTATTCAAAATAAATTATACAAACACCCTACCTCAAGGTTCGCTGTTCGTTGATGATATCACGAAAAGGCAGACGTCGGTTCATTGACAATGTCTCAAGGGATAAGATGAATGTGTCGACGATCGTTGGCATTCGTCGCTCCCGTAAAGTGCCTTCGATCCCGGTTCAAGCTTCGTTCGTCAGAGATCTATCAGAAGGAGAACCATTCTTCATTGAAGAGCTTTCCTCCCCCAAGAGTTCCCCTTGAAAACAGAAAGCCCGAGATCCAAAAGCCCCCAACACCAACATAACTTGAGTTTAAATAAATTAAGTTAAGTTGAATTTAATTCATCAATTAAATTAACCGTTAAATGTGTGGTTACAATTTTGTGTAACCACTCATTTAAATGCTTGTCATTAATGAGGAGATTTTAGGTTGAGTGGTCCCCACCACCAAAAGTTAAAAAGATTTGAAATTCAGAATAAAACAAATAAAAATAAAATAATAACTTATTTTATTTTTATTCCACAAACCTAGGAAAACCAACTTTCACCCCGCCTAGACTACGTTCAAGGTGAAGGTCTCCTTAAGCGAAAACCGGCGCTGCGATTCCATCAGTGTCCTCAGATTTCAATTCTGAGCACTGGTTAAAAAGATAGAAAAACCCACATGTACGTTTACTGAACGTACCCGAACAAAACTTCAGAAATTGATTCCGGGCACACTGGGCCTTAAAATCAGGCGCCGTCAGAAACTGCAGACTCGTAAAATTCCAAAGAAATTAAGATTTTTTTTTTTAAATTTTATGGGTCTTTCCATTACTCCCACCTCAGTGCTTTATGTCCCCATAAAGATACAACACACACTTGGGAAACAAAAGGGGATACTGAGCTCGCATTTGAGCCTCCCGCTCCCAAGTGCTCTCTTGAAGATTCCCATGTTTACAGATAATGCGCACCAGAGGAATTGACCATCCACATAGGACCCACTCCTGTCAATCCTCGATCTCTACTGGGACCTCTATAAAAGTCTCCCCATCATCGATTTCCAGCTTTCCGTGGTCAATGATGTGGGTTGGGTCCTGTACGTATCTCCTCAGCTGAGATACGTGGAAGATGTCATGCACCCAGTGAAACTAAGGTGGAAGGGCCAGGCGGTAAGCCATCTCGCCTACACTAATGATGACTTAGAAAGGTCCTATGAAACGCGGAGATAACTTGCTGCCCCGGCCAAATCTCTGTAGAACTCGTCAAGGTGAGACCTATAGGAAAATGTGGTCGCCATCCTCAAACTTCTGTGGTCTCCATCTCTTATCAGTATAGGACTTCTGTCTACTCTGTGAAGTCTTAATCTGCTCTTGGATGATCTGCACCTTCTCTGGTAGCCTTAAGATGGGTGCACTGGTCAAACTCTACCTCAGCTCCTGAAAAGCTCTGCTGGCATCTCGCTGACCACACGAAGGGTTTCCCCTTCTTCTTCAATGCTAAAAGCAGTGCAACAACTCTGGAGAAGTCTGGCGCAAATATATGTTTGGACGACTCATGAGTGATCGACTGCACCCACTTATGCATGATTCCATCCTGTACTTCCTGAGGTTTCCTTTTCACCGACCAAGGAAAACCCATCCCAATATTGTAGGTAAACCACAACCTTTTTTCCTAATACAGTCAATCTGTGTATGAACTGTGGTTGCCCAGTCCATACCCAAACTAACATCATAAAGCATCGACACTGCCACCAAGAGGTTCCAACCAAAACTCTAGCCTCAAGGATTATATCACACCATCGGCGTAAGAATGATTATTGAGTCTCCTCCCAAAGGTATCTCCAGATGTGAGGATCAAGTTAACGGCTTAATCGAAAACTCTAGGTCTGAGACAAGATTCATGGAAGGAAGTAATGATTCGTATCAATGTCTGTTGTTAAATTAGCTACTAGTAGACACTGACCGTACCTTAAGTTATTTCTAGAGCCCTTGAGTCACAATCCTTGACCACATGCAGCTACTCTATTCCCCTGCCCTCCTGCTCCCTAAGCCTGGCAGGGACTACAAAGGCGGGTGGTTGTAACATGTTGAAATGTACATCACCACATACTTCCCTCCTAGCCCTTCTTCCATGTATGCTGCTCTGTAGATTCATCTATCCTTAAAACTTCCTATTATTGAAACATTTTACATGCCCAAGTCTCTGAGACTAGTTCCAGTTCCCTGCTTTCCCACTACTAACATTCTCTAGTTGTATCCATTCAGCTAAAGAACATTCAACCACAAAGGTTCTCTCTAGCACCCTAGCATAAGTAGGAATTCATAGTGGAAAATTGTTGGCTTAGATGTCCTTTAAACACACCTTGCTCTAAGGTCCGAGCTCTAAAGCACTGATCATATCATAGTCATCAAGTACCAGGAATGATTAGTATGCCTTAATGAATACTCAGCTATCGACATGTCATCCTACTGAAGCTGTATAAGCTCTAGAAAACTCTCAGCCACCTCCTTAAGCCAGTCCTCAGTCGCCTGTGAGTCGGGATCGCCTCAGAACCTGAGGGGTATCTGATGCTGAAACACGTGTAAGGCACAAATACTATATGTGTCATCTACCGGTACCTCCTGTTGAAACTGCTGACCAACAGGTAGTGATATAGCTGGCACACTACCCGAAGGTACTATCTCAGGCATCGGTCCACGTACCAAAGCTTCATCACTATGCTGACCAACCTCATGGTCACTCACTGGGAAACCCCAGTATCTAAGATGACCATTTTCTCTAATAGTGTCTAAAATAGGTGTAGAACTCTAAAAATTTCCTCCAGCCAATACACTGCTGCCTAAGAATCTGCCTCGCCTCGTAACCTCAAAGGCCTCTGCTGCTGGAACTTGTGCAACTCACTCTATCAGCGTGCACCGTCCGCTAGTACAGCTGGTGGTATCTGCTGCCCAACGGGTGGTGGTGATGCTGGTACACCACCCGAATGTGCCATCATAGTAAGAGGGCCCTGCACCGGAGCCTCATCACTCGGTGGGCCGTCATCGTGTACTCTCCCAGAACTCCAACTAACTGTCTGCGTGGAGGCATCCTGAACAGATGTGACACGGTCAAATGATTAAAACTTGGTGAGATGACCTGGTTGATATGACTTAAAGAAAACTTTTGAAAATAGACACACAACATTTGTTTTCGTGCACTGAGTTGGAAATCAGTAGTCAGGGTCCTGGTGTTTGGATACGTCAGCCGCCGCACCAACACTAGACTCCTTGAATTGAGAACCACACTCAGTACCCTCAACACTATTGCTTCATAGAAAAGATAGATTAGAGTCCTAAGTTATGTGGTAGAACTGACTCCTCTGATACCAATTTTTCATGACCCGTCCCCTGGGACCCGCATCATGACTACCCCAAGCCCTCCTTCCATAGGCCAGGGGCTGACGACTAGCACCAAAGACATATTTCCCTAGAACTGGGAAGGTATTGCCTTTATAAAACGTAAACACACACAACCAGAGAAAAAGTGGAAGCAAACACTAAGTAAAGCAGTATAACAAGTGTGATGAAAGTACAAAGGGTTCAGAAATACAAGTCCAGCAGAAAGGTACAACTACAATTGAAAGAAAGTACAACTGAAAAGACAAACAACTGGAAGATGGAAGCAACTCCTGGATCGTCCTTCGGGTTCCCACCTGAAGGGTAGGTACAGATGTCCTCCTCATCACTCCGCATCTTTCGGTCCGCTCTATGTTCCGTCACAATGAGTTTCCACCTCTGGGTACCATCCAGTCCTCATACACTCTGCCTCGATCAGCGCTGTCTATCGTCTGCATCCAACACAACGAGGTACGGGCATAGCCTGTGTAGGGGTGAGTATAACGATACTCAGTAGGGACCCCGAGACCCTCAAGGTCTCACAAAATCCAACAAGGATAAACCATAAGAAAGATCTCAACAGATAACCTTTACTTAGGTATATTCCCATACATATAACTAAGTTATCAAGTAACCCATATATATCATGAGGAAAACACAAAGGTCATTGACTCAGCTCAAACCAGGATTTTCATTATCGAAACTAAAACTGCTGGAGAACTCCTCCTCTGTCAAGTACAGTGGCCCTGTCATGAATCTGAGGCACTACTCACTAACCTTAGACTGCTGAGGTACTCCCCCTGTCAAGTACTGCAGGTCTGCTACCAAACCGGGTGCTCCTCCACTATGGGTCTGTCGCCAAACCGAGCGCTCCCCCTAATAGCCGTCAGAGGTACTCCTCCTGTCGAGTTCTATGGGTCTGATACCAAACCAGGTGCTCCATCTACCGTGGGTCTTCAGCCAAACTTGGTGCTCCATCCACTAGGCTAGTTGAATCACTCTGAGTCAAATCGGTCAAGCAGTCATCGGGTCTACAGCTACTAGGTCTCCGTACTCTATATGATCGTCTCCGGGAGGATCCGATACAGAAGCTACTGGTTGATACTCCAAGTGTCATGAAGTCTCATGTAGAAGTATCACAAAGGACCACCACATCAAGGGGTCTCAACGCAACAGACGGCGCGTCAATCGGATGCCCGGTCTGTGAGTTATTAGCCTTTTTGTCCCGGGGGCCCAGTTGGTTTCGTGTACAAACCAACCCAACCGTATCAAAAATATTCCCCAAACTCCCATGGGGTATACTCAAAGGAACCATTTCTCAATGAGATTACTAACGCTGCTGACTCTTCATCAAACAGACGTCCGGTCTGAGAGTTATTGGCTTTTCCGTTCCAGGGCCCCGGTTGGTTTTTAAGATAAAACCAACCCTACCATACTCCAAATGTGACCAAACCTCAGGTGGAGTATTCCAAAAGAACCTTATCATCAAAAGGAATCCAATGTAGTTGAAGACACGTCAATCAGACGTCCGGTCCTTAAGTTATAATCGTTTTCGCTCTATGGGACCGGTTAGTTTTGGGTTTGAACCAACCCCAACATACCCAAACTTCGTCGAAACCTTGAGTGTAATATATGGAAATGACCGTCTCGATCCAAGTATTCCTACTCAACTAACAGTGCGTCGATCAGAGGTCCATAGCTCAAGTTATGGGCGATTAACCAAAAAAGGTCCCAAAAGGGGGGTTTGGGCCCGGTCCGACCCGGCCCAACCCACCCCGGGTCCGGGTCCGGCCCGGCTGGGCGTGGCCCAGCCCGGCTTGGGTGGCCCGCCTCGGCCCGGCCGGGGGGGGGGGGGTGCGCTGGCTTGGCCAGCTGGCGCATCATTAATCCACACCTCTTTATTTCCGGAACGACAGAGCCGTTTCGGTTCCACCACGCCGGCGTGGCGCGCCGCCGCCGCCTTCCGCGGACCACCGGACGTGCTCCTGTGGTCCGTTTCACCCACCATCTGCGCCTAAGGTCATCTCAGGACCTGAACTCCACTACGAAAGCTCCAAATCGCCGTTGTAGTCCTGTTTTGTCGTCGCCCGTCAATCCGCGCATAGACGAAGAACCTGTGGAGGGTCGTTGAGCCATGTTTGTTCGGCCCGCACCCTCCGTGTTAGGCATTATCAATTGGCCATAAACAAACACTTGATTTCATCAATGAAAATGGTATAATTTATTCAAAATTAATTATACAAACACCATACCTCAAGGTTCACCGTTCATTGATGATATCGCAAAAAGGCGGACGTCGGTTCATTGATGTCGTCGCAAGGGTGGAGATGAAGGTGTCGATGATCGTTGGCATTCGTCACTCCCGCAAAGTGCCTTATATCCCGTATCGAGCATCATTTTTTGGAGATCCGTCGGTAGGAGAACCGTTCTTCATTGAAGAGCTTTCTTCCACCAAGAGTTCCCCTTGCCAACGGAAATCCCGAGATCCAAAACCCCCCAACACCAACTTAACTTGAGTTTAAATAAATTAAGTTAAGTTGAATTTAATTCATCAATTAAATTAACCATTAAATGTGTGGTTACAATTTTGTGTAACCACTCATTTAAATGCTTCTCATTAATGAGGAGATTTTAAGTTGAGTGGTCCCCACCACCAACAGTTACCAAGATTTTAAATTAAAAAGAAAACAAATAAAAATAAAATAATAACTTATTTTATTTTTATTCCACGAACCTAGGAAAACTAACTTTCACCCCACCTCGACTACATTCAAGGTGAAGGTATCCTTAAGAGAAAACAGGCGATGTGAGTTCATCGGTGTCCTCAGATTTCAATTCTGAGCACCAGTTCAAAAGATAGAATAACCCACACATACGTTTACTAAATGTTCCCGAAAAAAACTTCAGAAATTGATTTTGGGCACACCGAGCCTTGGAATCAGGCACCGTCAGAAACTGTGGACTCGTAAAATTCCATAGAATTTAAGAAAAAAATTTCCTTAAAAATTTCTAGGTCTTTAAAAATTGTCTTGACTATCTCATTGAACCTGAGATACATATCATAAATAGCTTCATTAGATTTAATTTTAAAAATATCATACTTGATTGTGTATGTATTAAATATCATTTCTTTGAACTTTAATGTTCTATCATGTGATAATCATAAGTTATCCCATATTTCATAAGTATATTTGAAATTATATATTTTATTGAATTCATCATCACCCAAAGAATAAGAAAAACAATCATAACTTTACAATTTTTATTGTAAGTAGTTTCTGTAGTATTAATCCATTATCTTCAAGGAGTTTGTGGTATTTCATATTGTTCTTCTATCACAGTCTATATGTTAAATCCAATACTTTCTAAATGAAATTTAATTTTTATTTTCCATTGATCATAGTTTATACCATTAAAAAAATGAGGGGTATTGGTAGTATATCCTTGTTTTATATTATACATAAAGAAGTAAAATTTAGAATTGACAGAAATTTGAAATCTTTTGAATATAAATAAAATCAAAGTTAAAATGGTAATAATATATATAAAAGAAACAAGCCTCTAATACCAAATGTTGGTTGGAGTGAGTAACTAAAGATGGGGTGAATTGAGTTCCCAATAAAAATTTCTATAAATAAATAGACTAAAATAAAAAACCATTTATTAAATAAACAATATAATTAAGAAAAATAGTAGATTGATATAAGATATATCCTTTCAAAATATTAATTAATGAATTATTAAGTCTCAGTTAAAATATTGTTTAAAAATACATTAACTTTTAAGATCAATTTACTTAGATAAAAACAAATATCAGTACTAGTTAAGATTAATTATAAAAGTAATATATTTTTTATAGATATAATAATAATCTTGGATATATTAGTAAAAAAAATATCAAGACATAGTAGAATAAACAAGTGGTTATATCTTAAGGTTATACTTAATCCTCTCCATTTGGAAATCACCTACTGCCAAGAAGATTATAAATATAATAAAATAAATCCACAACCGAGATTAGGTATACAGCCAACAACAATAAGATGTCTAGGCTAAAAATCATCTTCCATAGTTATTAGTGTGATGTAAGAATAAGAACAAGTCACATAGGGAAGTCTTCCACAAATAGAATGGGAAACATAATGAGAAAAAATATAATAACAAGTATTCCCTAAGAATGTGAAAGAGATAGTGTGTGTTTTATAATAGGAAAACAACAAACTGATCAAATATAAAATAGACATAACAAATAATAATGGAAAAATATTTGTATGGTGTGTTTTTTATGTTCATAGTCCTCAGATCTACATTAGTGATGAGTTTGTGCTTTGTTTAGGAAAACTGATGTAGGACATTGGATCAGAGAAATCTGTTGGTATGTTTTAGTTGATCTCTGTCTATTTTCTCAACCAATCATGGTAATGGATTTTGTGACTCTGTGTCATTTATCTTCACAGAATGTGAATTAGTAAGTTTGTGAGAATTCAAAAATTTAGTCTCACAATCCATTGTAGGTTTTTTACATCAGTAAGAGATCTTATGTATTTTTCGTCATGTTTTTGTGTGTGAGAGAGATATATAATTTGTGAATATATAACAACGTTAGTGGGAGGAGATCCCAAATCCTCAAATTGGATTTTACTATGTTTGGAAGACTTGTTCAAACTATCAAATAATAGTTTTATCTATTGAGCCATTCACACTAAAGTTCTCGAACAACAAGGCTAACAAGAATCTGGCGGTGACTCCGCATCTGGCCGTAATGGTGACTTGCCTCTAGTGGTATCTAGTCCTACCAGTAGCTCCTATTGGCGATGATGGTGACTCGGGCTTGTGGTATCTCATCCCGGCGATAGCTCTTGTTGGCAGTGAATTTCAATAATACTTATAAAAAATATTGTAGAAGTAGTCTTATCCTAAAAAATGATATCATAAAACATCTGAAACATTAGTACTAAAAGAATCATGGTCTATGATCATTAAAATATGAGACTATAAAACAAACTTCGTACAAGTAGTTGACAATAAATTTAAATTCACCCCACACAAATTTCTCATTACCGTCCACTATAATGCTGATATGACATAAAAATATAACCACTAATACTTAAAAACTAAAATGAAAATATTAATAAACTCTGGTCTTATGGTTCTCCCCACAATAAGAATCCAATCAATAGTCAATTCTGGTAAAAGGTTATCTCTATTATAGGAATCAAAAAATTAAATGAATCATAAATTATATAATATGAAAAAACATAAAAAATCAAACCTAATAACTTGATAATTTAATAAAAAAACCCATCCATAAGTTAAAGAAAAAGTATATTTACCTAAATTACCAAAAAACATGAAGTTTCTAGTGGATTATTCAATCACACTAGAGGTCAATTAGTGTGTACCAGTTTTACAAAATTATTTCAACTTATACTTTTACCTCTTTTCTAGAATTTAAACAACATTTCAAGTTAATATATATTGATCCGTCTATATAGTCCCCACACATTCATAGAACATGCAAGAAAAAAATTAAATTGAGTATAAACCATAGTATTTCTAAAAGGTTTTATCCCAATTAAGGATTCAGCCTAATAAACCTATTTAAAATATATTATAAAAGTAAATAAATAATTTATCTCTCAATAATCCTTTAATGTCTTCCAATATGATTTTTATACCAACTTGGGATTGAATTATAGACTCCTATTTGGTTTATTATACAATATCCCACTAGTTTACAATGGGTGTTTTCAAACACACCACTGAACAAGATCTTTAATCTACTTTGGGACTTGAATACACCATAATAATAAGATCTTCATCCCTAATAATATTATTTTATATCCTATCAAAAATATGCAAATTTTTTATTCATTTTTATATCTTCAAGTAAAAATATTGTAAACCATATTCATGATTTTGATTTTTGGACTTGATTAGTAACTTCTAGAATCTTAACATATGGAATCTTCCTCTTCTTCATGTACTTCAATGTTTGTAACTTTTATAAGTTTTTTATGAACATTGGTCTTGGTCACTAACACTTGGTTTCATAACTTTTCTAACCCCTTACTAATTCTTTCAAACATCAAGTTATGAAACCTAAAAATATTTAACCCAAATGATATTTAAAACTCATAAGTATTCTTATCCCTAGATTTTCCAATTAAATATCATATCTACTATCATCAATTTATGAAAAATATATCTTTATATTATATCTATCAAGGAATATTGTGAATTCTAAGAAATAATTTACTCCATAATTTACTCAATATTATTTCCAATAAATCATGAATGACTAATAATTCCTCTCATTTTAGTCCCCTATCAAAGTATATCACTTCTACCTCAAATCATGGATAAAATCATGAATTATGACTCAAGATTCTGGTGTCATTATTTTTATTAAATCACTATCTTATTTATGTTTTATACACATAAATTTAATTTTAAATCTGTATCTATCTTCTAGTTCATTAAATTCATCAAACATAAAATTATTCTTATGTGAAAAAATGTCTACTTCTCCACCGGGTACTTCCTATGGATGAATCTTCTTCACCCTTTTAATATTTGAAATAAATATATAAATTTTCAAGATTTTATAGTGTTCATATTATATATCTCCAACACATCATTCAAACTTAAATATATGTAATATAATCATCTCAATATAGAATCCTATATCCATAAATTTTGATCATCTTGAGCTTCAGATCCCCTTAAGCTAATATGGTATCATCCTCTCATATCCTTACCTTTGAATAGTCTCATCTTTCAATCTCATAATAATATGATCATATTAGCCTCCAATCTAAGGGTTTCATCAGATTTCAGATCTCTTTTATTCCTTCTTCTAATCTTTTGATATTCTATACTTTGAAAAATAAACATATTAAAATAACTTCCAAAATTAAATCAATCAACTTCAACAACATCATCATATTTCACTTTAGATAATTTTGATCAGTATTAGAGTCTAATAATTTGGTTTCCTTCAATTCCATATAAGAGAGTAAATTATAGTTTCATTACTCTGAAATGTGAATAATTACTTCAAAAAAATTATTAGCATTACTTACTTCATCATCTTCTTATCATCAACTTTTAGGTTCACATTTAGTACATGATTCTCTTAGTGAATCATCAATATTTATTGATTAAACATACAAATTAATCTTGTAAACACACTAAATTTAACTTCTATAACATCTTTTATACCATTTTAACATTAAAACATATTTAGTCATAATTGATTATCAAATAATCATGAATTTTATTAAATTGAAGAATTATAATAGAATCATCAAACTTACCTTTTGAGCCCTTCAACTATTATATAATACACAACCACCTCAGAAGTTTCATATTCTAAATACACTCAATTTTAGTATTCATATAACATATTATGGAAGTGTATCTTTAGTATTTATAACACATTATTTCTTCACAACATTTCCTTAACTTCATATTACACAACTCCTACTGAAATAGTAACTTAATGTGACTCTTACATGTGAGTAAGTGTGTCTTATATATCACTTGATGGTTTTCCTTTTATATTAAATTTATTATGATGTGGAAAATATCATTAGTATGAAAAATATATTATGTTCCAATGTAATAATATTTTCCTTTCTAATTTTAGCATAAAACTCAGTGCTTATTCAATTCATATAACTTATGGAATCAATAGATTCTTTAATTTTGTTTTTTCCATATACTATTCTCCAAAAATATACTAATATCCTTATTTAATATTTCATAGGCATCTTCTGAATAGTGTATCTTTTAGACAATGTAACTTGAAGATAGTTTAAATTTTGGGTGTATCTTCCTCCAATTTAACTTCTTATACATCATCCAATTGTAGTTCAAATTTCATCATTAGTTTTTCATGATTTGTAGGAACACATATTGATTCATTCATACTTAAAAAATATGTTGTTTATAGTACTTTCATCATCCTTCATATCCTAACAATGATTCACAATTAATCCTATATAAACAACCATTAGATTTACTACTTTATGAAAATATTACCTTCACATGTAAGTAGCATTAACATCACCTTCAATTTTTATGTTTCCATAGTTATTAACATAGAAAACTACAATCCTTTACTACTCATTGAAAATAAACATAACACTCATTATTAAAACACATTATGATCTTCATTCCCGGCCTTTGGATTTATTTTTAATACCCCTAAAAAACTAATGTTAATAATCTTATAGTATTTTCTCATCATTACCTTTCTTCATGCTTATTTATCCCCCTTATTTAAAATAAATTAAATGTTTCAATTAATATGGAATGTAACACACAAATCATATTCTATTAAAAAATATCATTTAATCTTCTCCTCTTAGAAAAATGAAAAACCAAAAATAACTGGGAGATTGATACAATCACTATTAACAAATTAATGACTCAAAAAATAATAAAATATAATTCTAAATGTGAAGTACTATTTTAAAAAAACAAGGGTGAAGAACTTAGTCATAAATGTTTTCCCTAATTACTCCTACAAGTGATACCAGCTTAGATATCTTCTTTGAGGGGTTTCTCAAAAAAATGCAATCTATTGTATTCATCTCAAAAAATAAAATATTACAAGAATTCAATAAAAAGATGGATCCTACCATTTCATGTTACTTTTTTATTATTATAAAATAATAAGTCTAGCCCATTTGGATTCAAAATTGATATTTAACATAAGGATGGGAGAATTTAGTAAACATACCTCATTAACAAAAATCAATTAATTTTTTATTTTCAACACCCAAAATTTCATCATCATCTAGAACCTTTAGTTTTAGGTTCGAATCTTCTAGAACTATAATGTTTTGGTGCATCAACATTTTGGTTGTAAGGAATTTAGGATCTTTTACCCCATATTAAAAAATAATTAGAATAAAAAATTCCATTAGTTTTGAAAACATTAGATCCTTTATGAGATATTGATATCTAGCATATTTTCTGGTAAACTATCCATAAATAATTAAACTCCATCCATATTCTTAATCATGGATGATACTAACATACTTTGTGTGTGGAGAAAATGAGTGAAACCAATCAGATAACTCCATGATGGATATATCTTCTAGATGTAATATATTTAATTTTTTTTTATATTAAGTCCCTAAATTTTATCACATTAAATTTCTTATATAATGAAAATAGTCACAACATATATATAAATAAGGTTGTATCATCTTTTGTTATTACTTAGATAAATAAGGATATAATATATTTTTCAACCCAACCACTTATTTTAAATTAGTTCTATATTTATGACATCCCTTTTAGGAGTGTGGATATATTTTTTTTCATCTTTTATAAAATTTATCATGAGTACCTGAGTTACATACTTTATGAATCATCTTATGAGTTTCAATTTTTTTCCTCATATATTTCATCCAAAAAAAAAAATTCTTTTTTTTTTTCATTCTAAAATTTGTTTATTTTTTTATTATATCTTGCCTCTATTAACATCAATTCTCATATATTTGTTACAACTATATATGAGGTGTATTTTCCTTCCACAATAGAATCATCTCATATTTGGGTAAACATAATATTTTATAATCTTCTTGGGTGAATAATGTTTAGTATCCTATTTTTCTATGTAGAACACGGTTATCTCACAACAATTAATCCTTTTATTTTTCTTCATTTTTTGGGGCCTTCTTCATTTAGTTGTAAATGAATTGTTCTTATTAAAAGTAAAACAAAACTCATCAATATAATGATCACTTTTATTGAAACATCCAATTTTTTCTCAAGATATTAAAATCTATTATAAGTCAAAAATTAGCTTATTCTGTATAGATTGGTTAAACATGGCATGATTTTTCATAAAATTAGTTTATCACATTCTTAATATAGGACACATTTTTTAAATAATTTAAATTTATAACAATAGGCAGTGTCCACATTTCCAAACATTTCCTATAACAAAAAATAGGTCACATATATTTTTTATCCCTTGATTACTAATATAGCTAGTAAAAGTACAATACTATAGTTTGAGTAAAAATTAATTGTTTTTTAAAAAATTATATGGAACTTATTTTCATACATATGTTTATATACACATTTAGTGAAGTGGTTCCATTATAAATATTTTTCTCCACCCAAATTAGTCTGAAATTTTTGGTGTGACCTACACTATTTAAATAAATGAAATTATTGTGCACAAAATTTATAGAATTAATGTATACCTTATTCTATGAGGAAATATTAAATTTATCTTCTGATAATTTCAAGATAATATTTCTAATAAAATTATATCTTATCATAATTAAGTTTTATTTTGAAAAAATTCTTTGAATTATTTGAAATTTAACATTGTTGGGATATTTCAGGTTGAAATTCCAAAAGATTTTATAGCTTAACTTAATTCACAAAAAACTTTTGGATGAGAAATTTTTTCCTAACCTAAACTTAAAAAATTATATCACCAATTTTATTTTCCATTTTTCATTTTTGAGTACCATGAAATTTAAAACTTTCATGTAGTGAATTTTCAAAGATCCATTATCCTTTTAGACATGATTCCAGACTAATTTTCTTTGAAACCAATTAATTTATTCAATTCATGAAACTTTTATTTAAATATTTACTTAATATTTTCATTCTATTAATTTTGTTTCTAAAATTATTCTTTATTCGATGTGGATCTTTTTTTGTATAGAGATAAAGTAGCTGCATTGGCTTCATGAAGTTTAATGATAGTGTTACACTTTTGTAAAATCATATCCAATTATTTATTTATTTCATTGGCTTCCAATTCCATCTATATTTTTTAATCATGTAGTCCCTTGATAAACTCGAATATGATAGAGTTGGAATTATAGAACCATCTATTTTTTACATGGGATTACATATATATTCTATGATTTGATTATTAAAAAAACATATAACAAAATATATTTTATTATTATGTGTTACATTAATGTATTAATGTCATATAATATCTATATCATTGATAATATCATAGAAGTTTTCATATATGATTAGAACCATGAAATTACATTATGATATTATTTAATATATTTCTATGGTTAGATAAAATACTATGATGGGACACATAAAATTTTTTATACTTGGTGAAAGTACTCATAAGAAGATGAGACATCATCTCAAGATAGGATATTATGAGAAAAAAAATTCAGGTATGAATTTCATATACTTATGTGTTATTGGATATTCCTCTATGTGAGAGTTCGTAAAGGACTTTATATTTTATGATTATTATTAAGTCATGTTAGGACTTTGAAACATAGATGTATTTCATAAACATTTGTGTCACTATTCCTGTAAAAGATGGATATGATGGGTGTGTCACAAGTAATGTGTTATTAATAAGAAGAGGAAGGATTTTTAGCTTACATATTTATGGAAGATGATATCCCAACCCATTGATTGAAATGGAATGGTCATATTAAATTTTCATGATCATGGTGTAATGATGAGTTTTTTATATGGTCAATGAAAGTCGTATCAACCATATAGGTTGATGAAACTGATGTTCAACATTCCTGATTACATATTATGACAAATAGATTGTATTACATAGTAATAATTATTTTCTGGTTGTCAAAATTATGACATTAACTACTTTATCTTTGGTAACTTGATCCATTGATAGATTTTAGTCTTATACATTAGGCAACTCTGCCTAATGGAAATAAGAAAGAGGCCTAGAGGGCCACTCAATATGTGTTTATATGGATCTAGATTAAATTCTATTTGAATTTTAATTATAGGAATAAAAATTATTATATATTCTATGGAATAATTTTTTTCTTTTTTTATTAACCACATAATATAAATAAATATTTATTTTCTAGATTGTGAATAAAATTATTTATTATATTTATTAAATATTTAATGAAAATTTATTCTCAATAATATTAATTGAATATTTTTTTATGAATAAGTATTTGAAAAATGTTTATTTCGGTATTCGATAAATTCCAAGGAGGATAAGAAAAAAAATATTATTTTTGATGATAAATATTAATTTAAAATATATTAAAATCATATTTATTGTGGTTATGGGTAAATTAATTCCAAAAATATAAATATAAATAATATTATTAAATGGAATTAGGTTATATAAGTTTTATTATATTATTTAAGGGTTGTTGTTCAATTAAATAATATTTTCACCTAAACCATTACCTAATAAATATGTTACTATTTCTATTGTGTACGATTAATTGAGAAGTGATAATCATTGTTCACAATGTATATCTCTTTAGATTCCTTCTCTTCTCTCCCTCTAAATAATGTGAAGAAAAGGATATAATCCTTCAAGGCAGAAGCATCTTAAATAGTTTAAGACAAACAACACAAGTTGATAAATATTCCATTCTAGCACTTGAAGTTCCATCAGTGACTATTCATAGATGAAAGGACGATGTGTGGATCACTGCTATATGGTATCTATATTAGGTACTATTTATGCCACAAAGGTAATCTGAATATCATTTTCATATAATTAATATCTTTATCGAAGAAAGATCGTAAGACTAGGTATTCATTATTCATATCTAATATAAATTAATTATAAATTTAACATGAAAAAATCCTCTATGGGTTCTAGGATTATTAACTCAATATTTGGTGAAAAAATGTCATTGTACATGATGTTTACATCTTGAACAATTATTGAATGATATATCGAATCTAAAAATAACCTTTATAATTTTTACCACCAGGTGCTTTTACATATTTTGAAACATTTTAAGTGGTATCAGAGAGGTCATGTTTAAATTTATAATTATTTATTCAATTATCGATCTATATACACAATATTAGGATGATATTTCATTTACATATTAATAATCTATTAAATTTTTAGTTTAAATAACAATAATTAAACATTTAAATATTAATAATTGAATGTTCATATTTTCTGAAGGCCAAAAATAAATGAAAAATTATCAAAGATACCATCAGGAGGGGATAAATTTTTATTTCTAGTTAACTGGGTTACAAATAATATAGCAAGATTACACACCATGTACTCATGTTCAGTTCATTTGGAAATGTTGTAGGATACAAAACATGCCAAGAAGGTATTACACGTGGTGTATTGATTGAACACCACATGACGACCATGCCAACTTGGCACACAATTTATCAGATTACAAGGTGTGTAGTTAGTAATCACGCAATGTAGTCTAAATGGTATAGTGGTGAAATTCACACTAACCATGTGGTAAAATACAAATTATTACACCATGTTAGACCGACATCCTAGAATGGTAATGAAATACATGATATGTATCTAGAATTCACTATGTAATTCATTAATCCTCGAGTATGAATATAACACAAAGTCACATGGAACATTACATGGACACACAGATTGTGGACCACATAGAGGTTAGTTTGGGAGTAAACATCATGTAATATATATTAGATATACATAGAATCCCATGCATTTATTCTAGAAATCAAAAAAGTAGAACACATGAAATGTTTCTCGTTAGTAAACACTGTGTATTCCAGCCAATGTATAGGAATAATCCTAAAGAATATTTCTTAGATGCAAAAAAATATAGTTACATGAAATATAGTTCATAAGTACACATCATATAGTCTCTCAATAATAGAAATAATTAAAGTACATTAAAATATAAAATTGAAGCATTAAAACTTAATTTCACTTTTTGTATAAGATGTTTTTGACTTTGTAATAATGGTTTTAAAAAATTATGAATAATTAATTAATTAATTATAATTTTATATATTTATTGGTCATGTGAGTATTGTTTAATATGAATGAATTGATGATATGTATCTTCAAGAAAATTCATTTGGTTATAAAGATGAAATAGAATTAATTAGTTAATAAATTTAATCATGTTTATCATTATAATGAAAAATGAATTAAATTTAATGTTATCTAGAGTAATTTTACATTTTTTTCATGTTTATGGTTGATCAAGAGAATGACCAAGACTTTTGTGTGTGTTAGTTTTATATAATTTAATTTATTACATGGTTTTGTGATTATTTAATATTAAATTTAATGTCATGGTTTGTGTGTAATCCCTCCCTCATTTATTATGTAGGACTAGTGTGTCCAAGGTGATTTATTTAACTCAACCTAAAAAATAATTTGGTTCCCCTCAAATGTGTGTGATTTATATAAGCATAAAATAAATGGAGTATCCCAATGTGCATAGTAGTAATTAAAGATATAAATAAGATGTTTCCAACAAAGGTGATTAACAAGAAGACAACTAGAATACTACATCTTATGATTAAACTTGAATAATGTGTTTTACCTAAGTTCATAGGATTATTTATTATATTCTCAATAAATAGACTATTAGATAATATGATGATTAGGTACTTGTTAGAAAAACTTGGTTAAATACACTAAGAGGGGGTTAAATTAGGGTATGAAATAATAAAACAATTATCTCTTTGGATCTTTTTTTATCATTAAACAAAAAAAACTTCTCTATCCTTATGTAGTATAGAAAATTTTGGGAATTAAAACATGCACAAGACCTGAAAATTTTACTTGGTTCACCCTAAATGGGATAGGTACAAGGAGAATAAAAATTAAATGTTCTTATATACCAAATAAAATAAATCTCACTACCAATACAAGGTTAATTTTGGAATCATTATCCCTCTTGGTTTAATAGAATTTAAAATTTAAAAGCTAAATCCTCCCTTAACTGATGTGTTCCCAGTACTCCTTTAGATGATTCTTCTATTAATATGAAACCCCTAAAAAATGTTTCACACATGAGTGTTCCCTGATCATATGTTTTCAGACATTATATGAAGTACACTTCACTGTGCGGTGTTTTCCATATGAAGATACCTTTCATAAAATGTTCTTGCTGCATTATGAAATTCCTAAATTCTATCATGAGCTACCTCGCACCATATACATCGAGTTCCTTGCGGGCAGTGTTTGCTTCATGGAACACCTCTAATTCATAAAAAACCTATACTTTGTGTAAAGATGATGCTTCACAAATCATTTTCCATTATGATGTATAATTCCCCACAATACCCTTATATGAACTATCTTCATGAACTATCTTTATGTAATACCTCCTTCACAGAATTACACACTCATGAACCACTTCAAAGTTAGATGAATTATTCTTGTGATGATCTTATCTAATAAATCTTTATCTTTCCTAATTATATGATTAGGGGTCTTTATATAGGAAAATAGATCCACAAAATCATCTAATCACAATTATAGAAATCATATTTTCTGAGGAGCTGTCACCTCATAAAAAACTTGTTATATGCTTTGCATACCACATTTATTCATTTGTGGAACCCCTTAAGTAATTATCTTCCTTTGAGAATGATTATGCCTTTGCAGTGGTCTTCAATTTATCATATTCAACTAAAAATGAAGACCTTCTTGTGAACTTACCTACTTTTTGGGTTTCTCAATTCACTGCTTTCGTCTGCAAATGAGAGATTCCTTTGTGGTTCTGCATACCTCATTTGTGGTCTATATAGTACAACAACTATACTATCTATAAAAATATGAAATATGTTGGATTATTTTCATTCCCACTATTTCCTATATGAGACTACTTCATTTTCCTTAAAAACAACTCCAAAATTTTGAGGCCCAAAAAATGAAAAACACTGGGAAATTGCGCCAACTTCAAAAAGCCTTCTTTTAAAGAAAAGTTGCGCAAATGTTGTCATCTATCTTTTCTAGAAAAAAACAACACAAATAAACAAAAATAAAAAATTGTGGGATTTTTTTTTCAAATAGTCACCCACATTGGGTTTTTTGAAAAGACTTTAAAAATTTTCAAACAATTTTAACAAATTCACTTCTTATGATTCCCGATAATGATCAACGATTTACCAAACACACACTTTAAAACCACATGATCTTTGATCAGCATGAGGAATAAGATAAATATGAAACATTAATTAATAAATCACATCATTCCCAAAACTATCAACTAATTTCATCATGAACACCATATTCCATGATATATAACCTTTGATCGATCATCTTTAGCATCGCCAGATTTGAAACTCCAACAACTTCATTTATCCCACTATTAGCTTCTCCCCCGTCTTGATCAAGATATTTCCTCCATTATTTTCAATGAACCCAAAGATCACTCCTCTATGAATGTAACAATATAAAGAACACATATTAGTACATTATGAAAAAAACATCATACCTCAAGGAATGGGGGGTCCCACATTCACACTCATTCATGTGTGGGAAGTCAATTGAACTCCAAGTTCTAGTCAATTCCACTCAAACACCTCTTTGGTTAATTGTTGGAGTGTCTGCAACCTATAGTTATACAGACACATACTCCAATATCACAAACCCATGCTCCACCTTCTCCTTTATAAACTAATACTATATTTCAATGTGCATAATTATTGAGTTATGGACTAAATTTTTTCAAAGATTTAAAGAACATGAATTATCACAGTATATTTTGATTGGAGAATTCACTTAAACTCCCATATTATTAAGCTTCTACATCATCCACAATAACGGTGTGCACAATTAAGTAGGATAAATATATTAATCTTATGTGGTGCTCAATGAAAATAAATCTTGTTTCTTTATTATTAACAAAATACACAATTTTCTAATATTGAATGCACCAAATTAATCTCATTTTCTATCATTTGATGATCTATCCCAATATCCATCTATATGTCCCAAAAAATATTGATGAGATTTTTCATTGTACGGAAAAACGAAATCCACCATTCCCATGATATACTGAAGTAGTATTTTTGCTTTAAATAAGTTTATTTCCATGGTATTACATTGAAATTTTTCTTCTTATAATGTTGAAAAAATAGTATCTTTTTGGGTTGCTATTAAGTAAAAAAGGCTGCCAATAACCTATCTATATTCTATGACATTGACCACTTTGCCTTCAACATATTTTAATATTTTCTTCTGAGTATCCACCATAGTTTAAATATCCATAGAATTTTCCATTACAAATCTTCTCATAACCTCCTATGTATATTTTTATTCAAAAGTAAATGTTTCATTATTTCCTCGTATCACCTTTAAACCTAAAAAAATGTCAATTCTCCAATCATTGACACTTGAAACTCATTTTTTATAAATTATTAAAACATTTTACAATATGATTCATTTGATACACCAAATATTACATGTTCAAAATACACCAAAACCATCATCATTTGATCACTATCATTGTTAAAATAGATTATGTAATCAAATACACCATGTTGAAGAACAAGATTTTTCAAAAACTAACCTAGTCTTGAATACCATTATTTTTGGTGCTTTATTAAATATATAAAGAACCTTTCTTATCCTAAAAACTATATTCTCATCTTCATAAATGAGAAAAAATATGGATTCTCTATATACAATTCTTTTTCCAGAACCCCATTTAGAAAAGATGACATGACATCCATCTGGAAAACATTGAAATTTATTTACATAGAAATGGAAAAGAATAATCTGATTTTTTCTTGCCTCAAAACTAGAGAAAATGTTTCGAAAGCATAGATACCCTCAATCAGGGAGTACCCTTTGTATAATAGTCATGATTTTTTTAAATCATAGTGTCATTTTTGTTTATTTTATTCAAGAATACCAATTATTTTCTTAGTAACATTATTATCATCTGGTCTCAAAACAATATCCCATGTCTGGTTATTTTCTATTTGGTCATGTTATACATTCATTGATTGAACCAAAATATCATATATTTACTCTACTTCAAGACATATTGGATCAAATTGTTATAATAAAGATTTATGTTATAGACTCTTAATTATCCTTTTCCACACTGGTGTTGTATGATCACCAATTATGATATACCAATCAATTTTAGCTCAACTCTTCAGATTACATATAGATATATATCTGAATTCCTCTTAATCATCGTTAGCATCATCTTCTAAATAATGATTTTCCCCATATAATCCCCCATAGTTTTTACCTCACCATCAATATAATCAGCTAACTATTCACTATATTGTTGAGGATTCTGTTCATTCTCTATTATGGGGACATAATTATTTTTAACTACTTTCCCAGCCTCTAGTGGAATCATCTGTATTATTTTATTTTTATTTAATATCCATGGAATATCGCATCATCTCCACATAATTAACATTTAATTTTTTCTTCTTATTAAGAATAAAACACTTACTTAAAAAGATTATAAAGAATTTAAATCTTGGATTATTTATATACCACTACTCAGACATATTCATTTCTTCTATAAAACAAAACAGAGGGATATTCGATATATAGATCAATGTTAGAACTAATTCCTTTAATAATTACTTTGGTAGGTCCTTTTAAATATTATTTTTTACATATTCTTTATGATCATATTTCTCCTTTAAACCACTCAAATTTTTGAGGAGTTTTCACTTCAGAAAAATTATTCTTTATTATATGTTTCTTAAGATAATCTTTCACTTGGGTGTTTTTTTAATTATGTATCATAATCAAAAAAGAAACTTTAGAATATTTTTTCCAATAATACTTTCAGATTATCTATGATATTATATTATTCTAATAAGAAATCATACTTGTGGGTAATAATAAATACCCATTTCATCTAACTGAAATGGTAAATGAAAAGAACATATTACCTTTTCTCATAAATGTTTATTAGCGAGATAGCTTTATAGAAATCTACATTCACTAATTCAAGAACTCTGGTTGTTTTTTTCATTGTATATATTTTTGATAATATTTCCAAGATGACTATCATCACACATGTGAGTAAAATCATGTGATAAACTGGGGAGATCTCAAGATGAATCACATTTAAATATATATTCTAGGGATGGTTAGCATAGATGACCAAGCCCTTTATACCACAACCTATTTTCTTCCACTTTAGAGAGAAAGAACATATCTACTTCTCCACTTGTGATGTAGAGATTACATTTTGTGTTCTTTCCCTGTAAAATAAGTGTATTTTATTTTCCTTTGATGATAAAAAATTTATTGGTAATGATTATAGAATGAACCAAGTCACACAATTGACTAACACTTAGCAAGTTGTGATTGAGCCCTTCAACAACCATGACATCACCACATCTCATATCTTTACTCCCAAATTTGGATTTTACTGATTCAAAAATCTTCAGGCCATCATCATTTCCAAATTCTTCAACACCCTCCATGTAAAATTTTATTCCTATAACAAGAAACCTATTTCACATAATATGGGATGTGCATCCACTATCATGGATCCATACACCAGCATGATCTGATGCTTTAAGGGAAATCCTAACTACTACTTTATTTATAGATCTTTTCTTTCTAATATGTTGTATTGAATTTATACCCATTAGGGATTGATAACCTTAATCTTACATAGAGTATGTTGGACTAGATTCATCTTTTAGATCTGGAAATAAATTTTGTGTTTTCAAATCATTCAATGAATCATTGAGACACCTCTTATGACCAGTTTTAGTCATCTTTAACACATTCCACTGTATTGCTGATGAAAAATATTTAGCAGTGTGTAAGAATCCTCAAAATGAGAAATTATGACCATCAAAATCATCCCTAAAATATTGAACTCTATGATTACATTTATTTACTCTTGTTATATTCTATACCATTGGGATATGGAACATATATTTTGAAAATTTCCAATGTTTCCATACAAATAACATATAATATGAGGTGTATTACCATATATTATCACAAGACCAGTTCTTTATTGGGTTCTATAAGTATTCTAATTCTTAATTTTAACAAAATCATTTTTCGACCATAGAGTGGGAACTTGTAGCTTGAAATCAATCCCCACATCTTTTTATTTGTGGTCAATCCCCCTTCCCGCATTTTCATTTGGATATTAAAATTTATTGGCTCTTTCTATACCTCTATTCTCCACTTAAATCATTTTTGTTTCCTGTGTGATATGTTTTCATGATGTTTTACTAGGAGTTAATAGTATCTTCCGATCAACAAATTTTATTAATATGTCGAAAACATCATATTCATGTTCTTCAATACATTTTATTTGATCTTTTTCAATGTCAGTCAAACCACCTTTTTCTATTATTCTACTTTGAGATTGTACTCAACAAACATTTCTAAGATATTTAGCATTTAAGGATTTATATTTTCAATTTCATCCATTAGTACAGACTTCTATTCTTCCTGCTTCTCTATATTAAGTTTTTCATCATGAAATATTTTTCCTCTTTCTTCATTTTGTCTCTCCAAACAACTATCTCCTCAAGAGTGACTTATAATTCAGCATGAAGATCAAATATTCATCTAACTTATTCTTCAACATTTTATATTTCATTACATATCTGAGGGATACCAAAAACTACCACCATATCATTTTCTCCATGATTCTTGTAATTATTCCTCTCTTCAACCTCAGATTCTCCTGAGTTATTAATTTGTTGTGAAATTATATGATTCTTTTTGAATAATTTTTTCTTAAATTTTTTCATAACATTTACATATTCTGAATACTTATTTATAGGAATTTTAACCTCATATTCATCATCATACTAAAACTTCTTGGGGGCACCTTACTGCATGATGTCCAACCTTTCCACATCAAAAGCAAGTGAGTGGATGTTTACCTTTGAAATTTCATTTTAATATTTTTTGATGTGAGGAAATGAATTAAATGACCTCATATATCTATTATTATTACTATAAATAATCAATAGTGATATTCTTCATGGCCTTGAATCACAATTATTTGGACTTACCTCTTTCCATAGACTCAATATCTTCATTTTTCGTCTCATATATAACATAAGCACTATGAAAGAAATATAGTGTAATCTTATTTATATATTTATCTTCAATAATTTATACTTTTGGATTAAACCATGGTGGAAGTCATCTCAATATATTATTAATGAACATTATATCATTAAGAGTTTCTCTAATACCACACATGTGTTCCATATAAAATTCATTAGATCTGAGATCACATCTATAGACTCATTGGGGTTAATTTTTAGATCCTTATCTTCTCTGGATTTTAAATCACCTTCATATATATTTAATGGGTTTTACCACATGCAATTAATTAACTTACATGACATAACCATTATGAATATTTCATTGGATAATGCTCTAACTAATGCATTTATTCCCCTAGAGTTAGCATCTAATTCCCTTCAGCCATCTTCTGATAAAGCACTAATATTTACACTACATGAAATACAATACATTTATATTGTAAATTAATCTATACCTATATATTGGAAGTAGTAATGAATATAGTTATTTAATAATTGAAAATTATTTCCACAAAATATTTGAATCCCATTATGATTTACAACCTCCACTAAAACCCTTAAGAGAAAAATACTGATATTAACATATCCCTTTGATACTAATTGTTATCCCAACTAGGTAAAATATCCTAAGAGGGGGATGAATCAGTTTTGGAAATATTAAAACAACTATCTCATTGGATCTTTTTTTATAATTAAACAAAACACTATTCTCTATACTTCCCCTTGAAGTGAATAATATGAGAATTAAAACATGCACAAAACACAAAAATTTGACTTGGTTCACCCTCACTGGGATATATATAAGAAGTATAAAAAGAAAATGAACCTATTTAACAAATACAATAAATATTTCAACCAACAAAAGGTTCATATAAGACTCAATATCCCTCTTGGTTCACAACCATTTACAATTTGAAATCTCACTACTCTCTCAACTGAAGTGTGCCCACTACTCCTTTAGATGATTCCTCTGTTGATCTTAAACTCCTAAGTAAAGTTTCACACATGAGTGTCCATGATGATTTTTTTCAACTTATGGATGAATTACATTTCACCACATGGTGTTTTCCTTATGGGGATAGCTTTCATGAACTATTATCACTACTTCATGAAGTGACTAAATTCCTTCATGATATACCTTGCACCGTATACCATGAGTGCTTCATAGAACACCTCTTCTTCATGGAATACCTATACTTTGTGGATTACCTCTACTACATGGACGTAAAATGATTTGGGACTCCTTTTCCATTTCATGGTGAAGTTCCCTGCAAACCTTTTCTCTGAACTATCTTCACAAACTACCCCCTTCATGTAATTTATCCCTAGATAATTACTTCAGACTTAGATAAATTCATCCAGAGATGATATTATATAAAGAAATTATATATTAACTAATTATATGATTAGGGGTATTTATATAGGAAAATTTATCAACAAAACCCACTAATCATCATTATTGAAAACTCTATAGAAGAATATCCTTCACTACGTGCTGAACTTGTTATGTAGTCCTCATAGTGCATTTATTCATTAGTGGAGCCCCTTAAATCACTATCTTCTTTATAAAATGATGATCCCATTAATATGATATAAATTCAACATCTTCAACTAAGGACGATGAGATTCATGTGAACAAATATCTTTTGTGGTTTTCTTAATTCACTACTTCGATCCACAAATGAAAGTTTCCTTGGCATTTCTACATACCTCATTTTTAGTCCACATAGCATAGCTGCTCAGTGGTCTATAAAACCACAAACTCCCTTTAACTCTTTTTGGTTCACCCATTATCTATGCATGAATCCTTCTTTTTCTATAAAAAAACCCCCTAAATTTGAGACAATTTTTTTTGGCAAAGATTGGAAAACTGTGCCATATTCAAAAAATCAACTTTGTCAGCAACCATGCTAGAATGTTTTTAACCATCATTTTCAACAAAAAAAAACCACAAATAAATAAATTTAACCTTGAGGTATTTTTCACCAAAACAACTTTATTTAAAAATTTATTTATTTTTGTCTTAAAAGTTATTTATTTTAATGATTCAAGACCACAACGACATAAATAAATGGAATAATATTCAAATATCAAATTTCAATTAATGGATTATGTATAAATGTTTTATCAAAACATTGTTAATCAATGAAGTAAAATAAAATTAATATTAACAAGTCATTTAAAGGATAAAATGATAAATATTTATTCATGATTAAGTAAAATCGATCATGTTAATATTTTTTCATTATGCCTTTAATCATATGAATTAAAATGAACCCATTAGTAAAGTGTTAGTTCAAAATATTTTGTGGGAAATTTTATTTATTGGGAAGTATAAATTATGATAGTGTTTCGACTCAATATAATATATATTTGGTTTAATTACCTATATTTTTGTAATACTAATTTGGTGGAAAGTTTTAAGAAACTAGAGTATGGATTTATTGATGGGGGGGGGGGTCCACATAATAGGTCATAAAGTCTAGTTTGAAGTTAGAAATACTTCTTAACTAAATAGTTTGTTTTAATTTTGTTGGCTTACATTTGGATCATAATATTGGAAATTTGAATCCTTTAAACTATAATTTCTTTCATGATGGGACAAGCCAAGTTCAATGGAGAGGGTTTTCTAGACATGATAAAATAATGGGAGACTTAATAAAATTAAATTCATTATGTATCACCCAAACTAAAATCAAGTGAAGTAATAATAATATAAAATTTTATAATTGTATAATTATGTAAATATCATCATCCACACTATCCATGTGATCAATATTAGATAAATACCATCTCCCTACTAGTATTAATGGAAATGAATGATTCTGAAACATACGGGTTGTGTTGCATCATGGAAAAAAATCTTATGTTTTCGAATCCTCACTCCCTGATCCACCTTATAAAAAGGAAAGAAATGAAGATTTCCATGTATATGATAAACACAAGAGTGATGCAGTTGAATTTTAGTGTCCAATTATTTCATCCATGTATAGTGAACTCATGATGTCTTATGTAGACATGGATTCTTACATTATGATCCACATCATTGGGGTATATCATAGGAGATATCTAGAGAGGAATTGTTGGAGATATCCATGGAACTATTTTAGAGTATTCCTATAAAAGATTCACTAAATGGACCACACATATTCAAACTAATTTGATATGTTGATAACCTAGAGGTTCTAGGGTTTAAATTTCATAAATAATTGGACACCAATCTCATTATTACATTACTCACTAAGAGCTTCCCTCTCATTTTAGTAATTTTTTATATTAACAACATAGAGAAGTGAATTCTATATATTTTCTTATTGCTTCACCAAGCTAATATAGAGACAAATAAAAAATTTAATTTTTTCCCTATAGAGAATAAAATAAGAGTTCAAATGATGATCTATATTCCAAAATTTTCTTTTGAAAATCCATTAAATAATAGATAGGTACAGGGGATAGTATGGGATAATGATGGTAATTGTATTTCATTAGGCAAGAGGGGACACTAGAAGAAACATTTCACCATGTTAAAGAATAAAGTGGAAGTTTCAGCTGTGTTTATTATCAAGTGAAATTTATCTGCTTCTACAAATTGTTTATGAGATAATTATTTTGGTTATCATATATTTTTTCATATAAAGAAACCAAGTATATTCCCAAATATTTCATGATGGGATGTAGATCTATGAACATACTTTGGGGATATACTTACTGTGGTGACCATTGGATTCTACCACCTCACATTGTAATCATAAATTCTATTGGTTTTAAAATATTATTATTATATTCCATCTGTTATCAAAAACAATATTTTTTTTATCCAGACATGATACAGATTGATTATATTCAAATTAGGGAACACAATTTTCTTATTTTATACTCATACAATTTATTATGGTAAGGAATATTTAAATAATTTTCTTTATGTGTTTTATTATATAGGACAAGTAATAACAATCCATATCGAAACCAATTCACATAACTCATACCACACCAAACTACATAATCCCTATATATTTCATTTAAGTGAAAATAGTTTAACAAAACCACACTAAGAATGATAATTAGATTTCTTAGAAATAAAAACATTTGGTTTATGTCACCCATGTTTACAAGTAAAAATGTCCAAATCCCCATTTAGTTGAAAAAGTGAAAGGGGGAAATAGCTTCTGGAATTATTTTATACTAATGTGTGTGGACCATTTATAGATGATGTACGAGATTGGTACAAACACTTCATAACTTTTAATAATGATTTATGTAGATATGGATATGTATAATTAATGTGGTATAAGTTAGATTCCATTGATAAATTCAATGAATACAAGAATGAATTGGGATCCATCTTATTACGATTATTAAGAAACTCCAGTCAGATCATGGTGGTGAATATATTAATGAGGTATTAATTAAAATTTATATGATTTTTGGACTATATATGAACTAAATCCTTATCATAAACCTTATTGGAATATTTTATGTGTAAGGAGAAACCACACCTTAGTGGGAATGGTGAGATCCAAGATGAGTGGTGGGAATAATCCATTATCCTTTTTGGGATACATTTCAAAAAAATCAAAGTACATAAAAAAGAGATAGATTATATTACACACAAATTTTGGAGTGGAAATGAACCCATGTTAGAATACATACATGTGTGATGATGTGTTGAATTATTTGAGGAATCTTATGGTTACAAATAATCACTTTATGAAACAAAGTGTACCTTTTTATGATATCCTAAGGAAAATAGGGGATACTAAATATACATATGATGAAATAAAAAGGATATGGTTTTCAAATTTCCAACATTTCATGAGATGGATCATATCTATAAAAGATATAGTGGGATGAAATAGACTTTGATAAAGTCTTGGATCAAGATACACACGGGTCGTCCCAGGAATTGATTCTACAAATACCCATTTAATTTGATGTTCCAGAGTCACAAGTACTATGTATGACTACAAGAGAGGTTACAAAACTAGAACAACATGGTTTTATAATCACCAAGGATTTTGAATCATTATTAGTCTATTATAATGAAATTGTAACATAAAATGAATCAGTAAGTGTCATAGATGTTTCCAAGTGGAAATAATTATTTAATTATGAAATGGGTTCCATTAACAAAAACTATGTATGGATTTTAGTAGACCCCCCAGTATATGTAAAGTCTATTGGTTGAATATGGATATTAAAGAAGTAACTAGACATGGATGGACATGTTATTACTTATAAATAATGAATTATCTGCAAATGGGTTTTAAAAAAATTCATAGACAATGTTGAAAACTTTTAACCATTTTCTATGATGAAATCCATAAAAATTCTAAATTTCATTTTGGTTTTCAATGGCTATGAGATTTGGAAAATATATGTAAAAAATTCCTTCCCTAATAGGGAAATTCATTAATATGTTTATATGAAACAACCTAAAGGGTTTTGGACTCTAAAGGATTACAAAAATGTATGCAAATTTCCAAAATCCATTGATGGATTAAATAAAGAATATAGGTCATGGACCATTAGATTTGATGAATCCATAATAGAACTTATTTTCATAAAGAATGAATTATATACTTGTTTGTATAAATGGTTTAGTGTGAGTGTAGTTTTTTCTCAATTATTTATATTAGTGATATATAAATTATTGATATTGAAGTAATTTTCTTAAGGTTTGTGAAATCCAGGTTGGATAAATGTTTCTCCACGAGGGACTTTGGTGAATAAACATATATTCTAGGGATCAAGATCCATCATGATAGGTTTAGATGGTTACTCCGTCAAAGTTAGGGTTAATATATTTTTATGATACTAAATAAATTCATTATGTAACAATCTAAGAGGTCATTATTTCCAATGACACATGGTATTTATCATTCAAGGTAAATGTTTCCTCACAAACCCGAGGATATACAAATAATAGAAAGGATTCCATACATTTTAGTGATTGGGTCACTCAAGTATACTATGTTATGTACTATGCTATATGTTTCTTACACCTTGAGTGTAATATGAATATTTAAATCTAACCAAGGTGATAACTGTTGGATGGTAGTCATGACTATCATTAAGTATATACGGAATTATATGGATATGTTCTTAGTCAATTAAGGATATGTGAAACTAGTCATCATTGGATATGTAAATTCAAGTTTCCAAACATATCAATAAGATAAAAAGTCATAGATTGAATACATCTTCACTCTCAAGAGAGGTTTTTTGAGCTTTAAGATCTCAAAAAATGTTGTGGTTAAAAATCACATAGTATTAACCGAATATATCTCAACTTATGAGGTAGATAAAGAATCGTTTAAATATAAAATTTCATCAATGATCTTGACATAGTACCTAGTATTAAAGATCACATCACACTCTATTTTGGTATTACTAAAGAGGTGGATATCATAAAGGTTCCAAGGTTACATCTCTAGAAAAATCTTATAATATTGTATTATCAACTATTGAGAGTTTTTACTCAAATAAGTGATGTCATAATGATATGAATATATATAGAAGACAACATGGATGAACCCTTTAATAAATCCTTAACTTCTAAGAAACATAATCATCAAGTGAGGTCTACCGGACTGAAATCCATAGGAAGAAAAATTTAGGCCAATTGGGAGTCTCTTGGAGTTGGTGTTCTAAAACCAAATATTTTTACTTTGGATTATTTTTATATTTAAGTATTTTAATATTAATAAAAAAATTATTACTTATTGTTCATTGTTCTTTTTAACATTAATGTAATAATGTTCAAGAGTTTCTATCATATTAAGAATGTCATATAATTTCCCTGATATGATGAGAACCATTAAATTACATTATTTTATTCCAAAATGGAGTTCTATGGTATGATTATATACTATGATGGGATATATTGAATATTTAGTGTCAGGTGTGAGTACTCATAAGAATTTGATGATTCTTATCATGAATTTTGCAATTAGTAATATCCAAAATCAGTGATTATGGGAAGAAATCCACCTATAAGAATTATTCATGATTTTGATTCATTTGATATTCTTATCAGCATGAATGTGTAATGGTCCTTAGAATTTAATAATAATATTATTGCATGTTATGACTTGCACACTTAGATGTATTTCATAAACCATGACAATATAGTTCATGGAGAAGTTTGATACATTGGGTGAGTCATGAGTGACTTTTCATTAACTAATATGTTGAGGAAGGATTTTTCGCTTCCATATTGATGGAAGATGATATCTCAACCCATTTATTGAAATAGAACCATCACATTAAATTCCATGACCATGCTGTAATGAAATGTTTATTTCTTGTAGTCGATGAAATATGTATCAATAATATAGTTAGATGACATATATGTGTAACCTAATTATTATTATATTGTGAAAAAGGGATTATGTTACACAATAATTATTAATTTTTTATTTTCAATATTGAGGAATTAACTTCTTTCTCTTGGATACATTGACCCATTTCTATATATTAAAATTAGACAGTAAGCATGTCGGGCAAATTCCAACTTGAAATGACCTTAGAGGTGCACTCACTAAGTGTTTATGTTGATTTAAATTAAATTCTATTTGAATTTATTTATTATATTAGATATTATTATTAAGATTGAGGAATAATTTATTCATGCTTTATTGATCACATATTATAAATAAATATTTATTCAACTGATTATGAATAAAAATATTTATTTTATTTATTGAGTATTTAGTAAATATTTATTTTCCATAATATTAATCAAATATTTATTTATAAATAGATTTTTAATTAATATATATTTGGGTATTCGTTAATCATTGATGAAGATGAGAAGACTAATAATGTGTTTGTTGAAAAATATTAATTTACTTATCCATAAGATAATATTTATTATTGTTCTAGTTAGTGAAAGATAAAAAATAACAATATATTAATATTTCTATGTGGAATGGGGTTAGATAAGGTTAATTGTATTTTATAAATCTCTTTGTGAAATTATATTTTATTTTATCCTAATTTATAACTTTATATGTACGATATAATATCTATTGTGTAGGGTTAATTGAGAAGTAAGAATTGTTGTTCACAATAGACATCATTCTATATTCCTCCTACTCACTTCCTTTAAATAAAGAGAAGAAAATGATATATTACTTAAAGATCAAATGATATTATAATAATGAATACAAACAAAAAAAGAAAATTGATCTACCACACTTGGACCAGAAATTCCATTAGTGATTATAAATTGATTAAATGACCACACATGGATCACCACTAGAGGAGATCTACATTATTTCCTCTATATACAATGAGGGTAAAATGAATGGGGTTTCAAATGATAAGAAACATTATCAATGAAATATCCTAGTACTATTTATACTTTCTTTTGATCTAATATAAATTAAGTTTTAATCTAATGTGAAAAATATCATCTCTAGGTTCCATAATTTTTAAGCAAATATTCTATTAAAATGTTTTTATTGGTCATAACATTTACTTCTTAAAAAATTGGTAAATTAACAATAAAATTTGATAATAATTTTATGTTTTTACCCACCATGAACTTCCACTATGTAGAGACCTAAACATCTCATACATATATATTACTTCTAAATATATGAATATTCATCACATAATATAACTATCCATACCAAAATCATTTAGTTATAGTGCCCTTAGGAACTTGGAAAAATAAATAACTAGTCCATAAGTGAGATACGTTATCTCCCACTAAGCTTATCATAACTAGTACCCTTAATAGACATATCATAAATAATAAATTTCATTATAACTTGGTGAAATTAAAAATAGGAAATGGTGAGATATGATTTTTAGTAAGGGGAATCAAGGGAGATGTCAACATATCATGATCATAAGGGTATGAGAAAATGAGATTATTACCTCGCATATCTTAGATTATAAACCTGAGTTATGGAATAAATATTTTTAGTTCATAATAAATGATTCATAATGAATCAAATAACATGATCCATGATATCATAATATTTTCATAAGATATTTTTTCATTCACCTAAGAAAAAATCATTTCCATCATAATCAAGTCTCATTGAAAAAACTATCACAGTGGAATGAGTTCACTCTCCAAATCATCATAGTAGTAAAGGTTCTCTCCTAGAACTATCACAGTTAAAAAAGTATGTTACTAGATAGGGTTTACTCCCCATTATAGTAATTTTTATCTCATTATATATCAAAAATTACACAAAATATTGGTGAGAGATATATGTTTCACCCATCACATGATGAAAATCATACAAATGTGTGCCATAATAACATAAAAAATTCATCATATCATAAACCATGAAAATAAATGGGTTTCATATGCATTACTTAATTTATTATCCCATAGAAAAGAAATAGTTTTCATGTACAATTCATTATTTCTTCATGGAATATCCCATGGAAAAAATAAGCGTGTTTCATAATAATTTTATCATGGTATAACCCATGGAAAAGAGAAAAGTTTCATAAACATATTGCCATTATAAACATAAACCATTAAAATAAAGAATAGTAATGGTATACTTGGATCATAGTCCCATTAAATCTTAATAAACATTAAAGGATTTCATCTTAAAGGGAAAATAATTTTGAAAGTTCACTTGGAACATTTATTGAGAAGAATACCCTTTTTTACTTTGAAGATCATTTCATAAAATAAAAAATTTATGTCACGACCCATCCCCCGAGGCCCATGCTGTGACTAACCTAATCCCACCTTTCATAGGCTAGGGGCTGTAGACTAGCACTGGAAAGGCATATACCTAAAATCAGGAAGGCATTACCTTTTTAACCTAAAAACAGAAAAAATCCAAGAACCTAGAAAGATATAAGCACAAAGTAAACTATATAGTAAATTGAGTGACTACAGTAAGTAAAGGGGCTGGAATACAATCCCAACTGGAGAGTACAAGAAAAACTGAAAACAACTCCTATGAACACCCTCCAAGGATCCTATATGAAGGGTAGGTGCAGCTCTCGAACTGTAGTCTCTGTGGTACGTCTCGTCTAATGGTCCACCTCCAAGAAGCCTCCAGTCCTGGCACCCTCAGCCTCGATCAATGTTGTCTGTCGTCTGCATAAGACATAACAAGGTGTGGGCGTATCCCATGCAGGGGTGAGTATAACAATACTCAGTAGGGACTCCGAGACCCCTGAAGGTATCTTATATTCCATGAAGGATAAACCACAAAGAAAGAATACAATTACAAGCATAAATCAACAATCAAATATACTTAGGTATATGCCCATACATATACCTAAGTTACCCAGTATACCCATCTTGTTAATGAGGAAACACAAGGCCCAACACTTTAGCCAAAAACAAAACTATCCATGAAGGAAAGAATACCATAAAGGTAACACCACAAAGGTAAGTACCCCAAAGGTAACACCACATAGAAGAATACCACAAAGGTATCACCACACAGAAGTGTACCACAAAGGTAAAGACTTAGCTCACACTAGGTATAAGTTAAGTATGGAAGTATAGATGATTAGCTGTATTGTGAGATCATCTTACTTTGTTGAGAAGCTCTGCTGTTGACCCACACAGGATCGAAGATAACCCACATAGGATTTGGAGATGACCCACATAGGATCTAAATATGACCCACACAGGATGTGGTAGAGGGATCGAACCGTGTTCGTTTGACCTATACCATCCATGTTAGATCGATAGTAGGCGGTTCATAGATTGAAAATAATGATTAATCTCGAATAATGATATGAACAATTTCCCTACCTTGATCATTCGTTGGAGATGACACGAGGAAGAGGATGAAGACGTTAAAGGAGACACCAGCATTCATCACTCCCACAACACACTTCCAATCCGGGCTTGAGCATCGGTTCCTTGTTATTAATCTAGAGGTTTGTTCTTCATTGGAGGATGTTTTTCCACCAAGAGTTCTCCACCAAACTAGTTTTCCAACAATTTCCCCCAACCACAAGAAATGAGAATACCCTCTCATTTAAGTTAAGTTAATAATTAACTCTTCATTAATGAGATTTCATTAAATGGTGGGTTTCATGGTTACACAATTTGTGTAACCGGTAATTCAATGCCCAGTATTAAATGCCTGAACACCCTCATGTGGTACCCACCACCAATTGTTTTTAAAAGGGATGGAAGGAGTTTAATAAAAATAATTTTTTTTTATTTTAATCCTCCACAAAACCCCATAAAACCATATCTTCTCCTCGACTTACTATGGTTAAAGTGAAGGTATACTTAAGAGAATATCGATGTTGCGAGTTCAACGATGTCCTCATATTTCAATTCGGAGCACCGGTTCAAAAGTTATAAATTCCCACTCACATGTTAACTAAACATACCTGAAAAAAAAAGTTCAGAAATTCATTCCGGGCACACCGGGCCTCGGAATCACATGCCGTTAATTTTCACAGACTCATAACATTTCTATATAATTAAAAAAAATTACATGGAAAATTCTGGGTCTTTACATTCTCCCCACCTCATGGATTTATGTCCCCGAAAGCCACAACCCAAACTAGGGAAACATGTGGGGGGGTACTGAGCACGAATCTGTGGCTCGCACTCCCATGTGCTTTCATAGAGGTTCCCATGCTACTAGAATACATGTACTAGAGGTATCAATCATGAACATAGGACTCTCTCATATTGATCCTCAATCTCTACTGGAACCTTTGAAAACGTTTCCCCATTCTCGATGTCCAGATCGCCCCAGTCAATGATGTGTGAAGGATAATGCACGTACCTCCTCAGCTGGGATACATGGAAAATGTCATGCACCCAGTGCAAATGAGGGGTAAGATCTAGGTGATATGCCACCTCGCCAACTCTGATGAACCTTAGAGATAATTTTCCACCCTGGAAAAATCTCCGCAAACCTCATCGAGGTGAGACCCGTAGAAAGACATGGTCACCATCCTCGAACTCCAGAGGTATCCATCTTCTATCATCATAAGACTTATTCCTGCACTATGCAGTCTTCATTCGCTCATGGATGATCTTAACCTTCTTTGTGGTAGCCCGTACCATCTCTGGTCCCCTGAGTGCTGACTCCCCTGCGTTAGTCCAACACAGAGGTGATCTGCAAGGTCTACCGTACAATGCCTCGAATGGTGCCATACTGATAGTGGAGTGATAACTATTATTTTATGTGAACTCCACCAAGGGAAAGTGATCCTCCTATCTATGGTCGAAATCAAAGACGCAAGCATGCAACATTTCCTTGAGGGTTTGAATGGTTTGCTCTGTCTGGACATCCGTCTGAGGATGAATGGCGGTGCTCAATCGAAGCTGAGTCCCGAACACCTATTGCAACCCCTTCCATAGACAGAAAGTAAAATGTGCATCACAATCGGAGACAATCATCAAGGGAACTCCATGAATCTGTACAATCTCGTTCATGTAGAGGCATCTTATGATCTCTACTGAACCCTTCTCTCTAATAAGTAAGAAGTGGGCCAACTTGGTGAGTCGATCCACGATCACCCAGATGGAATCATGACCCCTGGATGTGTGTGAAAGTCCTATCACGAAGTCCATGGAAATTCCATCCCACTTCCACTCTGGCACCTCTAGTGGATGAACTAAGCCTGCTGGAACCTAATGCTTTACATTCACTTGCTGACAAGTGAGGCACCATGAGACAAACTCTGCCACCACTTTCTTCATTATTGGCCACCAGTGATGACACCGAAGGTCCTAGTACATCTTCTCCACTTCTGGATGTACCGATAGAGGTGAAGTATGGAAATCCCTCAACACATCCTCCCGTACTGCCACCCATACCAAAATACGTCCTCTGAAGAGGATGACGTGCTCCCCACCTTCAAAAAATCCATCAGGTACCTGTCTTGTGGATATTTGAGCACTTCAAGCCTCGCAGTCAGTGTCTCTAAGCTATGCCTCCCTGACTCGATGAAGGAGTGGGGGGAGTGACTGTCAGAGACCAAAGATAAGCTACTCTAGTTTGATTTATTTAGGACATCCGTAGAGCGACTAACTACTCCATCGCCTCACTCAGTAACTGTATACCAAATCTCATGCTGAGTGCATCTGCTACTAGATTCCCCTTCCCAAGAGTATAGACTATCTCGAAGTCATAGTCCTGGAGGAACTCAAGCCAACGTCACTGTCTCAGGTTCAAGTCCTTCTGAGAGAAGATATACATGATACTCTTGTGGTGAGAGTAAACTGTACAACGTTCACCCATCAAGTAATATCACCATATCTTCAAGGCTAAGACCAATGCTGCTGACTCTAGGTCATGGTTAGTGTAGTTATGCTCATGTTGTCTCAGCTATTGAGAACCATACATGATCACTACTCGCTCCTGCATCAGGACACATCCAAGCCCGGTCCCTGATGCGTCGCAGTAGACTACGTACCCTGTGACCTCCTACGGTAACCTCAAGATGGGGGCACTCATCAGCCTCTGCCTCAGCTCCTAGAAACTCCGCTGGCATCTCTCCGACCACACGAAGCGTTACCACTTCTTTGTTAATACTGATAAGGGTTCTGCAACTCTAGAAAATTCAGGCACAAACCTCCAGTAGTAACCAGACAAACCTAAGAAACTTTTCATCTCTATCACACTCTTGGGTGGCTCCGAAGCAAGAACAATCTCAATATTTGCTGGATCTATCGCAAATCCAGTCTCCGAGATGACGTGTCCCAGGAAGTGAACCTATCAGATCCAGAACTGTCACTTTGATAGATTACCATAAATATGGGGATCTTGTAGTGTGTCCATAACTATCTACAGATTATAATCATGCTCATCCTCCGTTTCTGAGTACACCAGGATGTCATCGATGAAAACTACCACAGAGCAATCGAGGTATGGATGGAAGATCCTATTCATGAGTCCCATGAACACTACAGGGGCATTGTTCATGCTGAATGGAATAACCAAGAACTCATAATGGTCATACCGACATTTGAATGCCGTATTCAGTACATCCTCAACTCATACCCTGAGCTTTTGATAGCCTAATCTATGGTCTATCTTTGAAAACCACCATGCTCCCTTCAGCTGATCAAAGAGATCATCAATCATTGAGAGTAGATAGTTGTTCTTTAGGGTCACCTAGATCAGGCACCTATAGTCTACAAAGAGTCTCAAACTCCCATCCGCCTTCTTGGTAAACAAAATTGAGGCTACCCAAGGAGAGAAACTGTGCCTAATAACCCATTCCTCTACAAGTCCTCCAACTGTACTCGCAGCTCTCGAAGCTCTGTGGGAGCTATCCAATATTCTGGTGTAGATATCAGTGTTGTACCAGGGTACAAGTCGATATAAAAGTCCACCTCTCTACGAGGAGGTAGACCTGAAACATCATTAGGGAAAACATCAATGTACTGGTCCACCACTACAGGATATCTCGGACTCTCAACATCAACCACTCTGAGGGTAAGGCTAGAAAACTGGTGTGTGACCTGCTGTACCCTCCTCCAGGTAAGTCCATCCTATGATACAAAGGCTCCCTTCTCTCTGATGAAGGAAAACCTAATCCCATCCTTGTGGACACACCGCACTTTGCGCCTAATATAGTCGATCTAATCATGGACTGTAGATAATAAATCCATACCCAAGATGACGTCGTAAGGCCTCGATGCCGCTAGTAGAAGATCTCAGCTAAATATCTCACCTCTTAGAGTAATATCAAACTGTCAAAACAAGTTTGTAATCATCAAATCCTCTCCCATAGGAGTATATAGCCTTAAAGATCGATCCAATGACTCCACAAGAATCTCTGAGCTCCGAACGAGGGTTATTGAAATAAAAGAGTGACTGGCACAGGTATCTATAAGTACTAACACTAAGGTAGAGTAGACACAGATCGTACCTCAAATCATCTCCATATCTCCATGGTCATAGGACTTAGCTGCCTTGATCTGATCTCATCCATGTCCACCTGCTCCCTGTGGTCGGGGTAGACCACCTAGAGGTGGTGGCGGTAGAACCTCGAATCGCCGCCCACCGCCTGCTGTATGGCCAGCTCCTCTTCCACATCCGCCTGCTGCCTGCGGACCTCCTTGATCTAATCTTTGCATCTTCCTAGGTGGTACTTCGACTGTCTGCTGGTCATCCATATGGTGGGTCGGGCAGTCGCAAGCCATGTGAACCTGCCCGCCGCACGAGTAACACTGCTCGCTCCTCGCCTGTCCTGCTCTGTCTTAAGAGCCCCACACAACCGACCCTGTATCCTATGGTCGACCACCTATAGGTATGGTCCTCTAAGACCTCTGCATCATCTGTCTACTTCTAGATGCATATGAATCTGCTACATGACATCCTGTGGTGGGTATCGCTGCTGGTGAATGCTCAGCAATGAATCTCTTCACTAAGAGTGTTTGCTCTAACACCCCCTTCTGTGTCGGGATGCTAAGAGAAACCATCTAAGCACTAATCTCCCGTCTGAGCCCCTGATTGAATTTCCGGGCCCTGAAGGAAGGGTCCCGAACCATGTCAGTGGAGTAGCGCGAGAGGTCAGTGAACCTCACTGAATACTGATCCATGGTCATGCTGCCCTACTATAAGTGGAGAAGCTCTTATATATGCACAGAGCATAAGGTCTCTAGGACGAAATCTGCCTTGAAAAGGATCTCGAAGCACTCCCATATGAGAGTCACCTCATCATGAACCTCGAGCATCAAGCTCCACCATCTTCCCACTCCTTCCTAAAGAATACCTACAGAAAGGATCACTATGAGATCAGCTAGTGTCCCTACCAGTCAAAAAACTATAACCACGACCTCCATCCAGTCTTTAGCTGCTTGTGGATCTGTATCTCCCTAGAACCTCAGTGGCCTATAGCACTGAAACTCATGCAACATGCTCAATTGATGTGCACCCTCTGCTGCTGGAGCTGGTGGGATTGGCTACCCAATGGGTATTGGTGCTGATGGTACTCCAACTGATGGTACAACTACTGAAAGGGGGCCCTGCACCAAAGCCTCATCGCTCGGTGAGCTGTCATCGCATACTCTACCTAGAACCCTGGCTGGTTGTCTGCGTGGAGGCATACTAAAAATATATAGGTGCTCCCCAGTTTATATGTTATACCTGGTGAGTTGACTCAAAGGGATCACAAGAAAATTTTTCCAAAACACACACACAATCAATGTTTTCGTGCACTGAGTCAGAAATCAGAAGTTAGGGTCTTGGTGTATAGATACTTCGGCCGTTGTACCAACACTAGATTACCCAAACTGATTACCACAGTCATAACACTTAACACCATTGTCGATTAAAAGATCAGAGTCTAAGTTCTTCAGTAAAAATGAATCCTCTAATACCAATTTTTCCCAACCCGTCCTTCAGGGCCCGTGCTGTGACAACCCCAAGCCCACCTTCTATAGGCCAGGGGCTGGCAATTAGTACCGGAAAGGAATATCCCTAAAACAGGGAAGACATTGCCTTTTTAACCTGCAAACTCACACAATCCAAGAACCTAGAAATATAAAAGCACAAAGTAAAATTTATAGTAAATAGAGTGAGTATAGTAAGTAAAGGGGCTGGAATAAAACAACTAATGAAAATTACAAGAAAAACCGAAAACAACTCATGTGAACACCCTCCAAGGATCCTATCTGAAAGGTAGGTGCAGCTCTCGAACTATCGCCTCTACGGTACATCTCGTCTAATGGTCCACCTCTGAGTAGCCTCCTGTCCTAGAACCCTCAACCTCGATCAATGCTGTCCATCGTCTGCACAAGACACAATAAGGTGCGGGCATAGCCCGTGTAGGGGTGAGTATAAAAATACTCACTAGGGACCCAGAGACCCCCGAAGGTCTCTCAGAATCCATGAAGGATAAACCAAAAAGCAAGAATACAATTACAAGCACAAAGAAACAATCAACTCTACTTCGGTATATTCCCATACATATACCTAAGTTACTAAGTATACCTATCTCATTCATGAGGAAACACAAGGCCCAACACTTTATCCAAAAGCACTATTGTTCCACGAAGGAAAGAATACCATGAAAGTAACACCACAAAGGTAAGTAAAAAATGGTAATTCCACATAGAAGAATACCAAAAAGGTATCACCATACAGAAGTGTACTACAAAGGTAAAATCTTAGCTCATACCAGGTATAACTTAAGTACAGAAGTAAAGATGATTAGCTGTATTGCTAGATCATCTTACTTTGTTGAGAAGCTCTGCTGTTGAACCACACAGGATCAAAGATGACCCACATAGGATATGGAGATAAATCACACATGATCTGAAGATGACCCACACAGGATCTGAAGATGAACCACATAGGATCTGATGATGCTGACCCACATAGGATCCGAAGATAACCCGCACAGGATCTGAAGATTCCTCAAGTACAACTAGCCACATGGTTCACGCACTAAGCACGCTTGATTCCAGGAGGATTCGCTCCTCAAGCTATCATTAGATTCTTCAACTACCATGAAGTCCCACGAATAAGTATCACGAAGGTCCATCATGTCATAAGGTACCCAACGCGATAGATGTCGCATCAATCAGACACCCGGTCTGTAAGTTATTAGTGTTTCCGCTCCAAGGGCCTTGTTGGATTCAGGTTCGATCCAACCCAACCATACTCCAACTTTATCCGAAACTCATGTGGAGTATACCAAAACAACCGTCTCAATCCAAGGATTCCAAATATGTAGATGGTTTGTCAAACAGACACCCAGTTCTCAAGACATGGAAAAAAAGTGGTATCAGGATCCAGATGGGCCCGGGTCCGGTCCGACCCGGTTCAGGTCGACCCGCCCGGATCTGGGTCTGGCTCGGATGGGCTAGACCACGATGGCTCGACCCATTGGGTTGTGGTCTGGCCCAGCCCCTGGGCTGCGGTCCAACCCGGCCCCCAAAGGGGGCGGCGCAGCCCACTGGGCGCAGCTCGTGGGGCACAACCTGCGGCTAGGTATAGTCAGCCGTGGCGAGGCCCGCCCTATCCACTACCCAGGGGGAGGAATCCCCAGGAAATACCGAATGGTCTAGTTGGATCATTAGACTTTGGACAACCCGGAAAATCCATGCGGAGTTGCCTGCTGGCACGCGGGACCCACCAGAGTGGGTCCTGCTCGGTGTGACGCATCTGGTCGGGGCTCAAGTTGGATCCCCCCTCTAGCAGCGCCAGCATGCGCCATTGCTGCCTCCACAGCCGGCCAGGTGCCGACCACCCTCCAGGTGCGCCGCTGCAGCTCAGAAGCCACGACCTCCTCCTCTACCAGTGGCGCGGATGCCCGCCGCCCTGGTTCCCCGCAGTCGGTCGGGGTGCCGACCGCCACCCTCCTCGGCCGTGACTGACGGGACGCGTCCTCCTTCAGCGGCATAGTTGCACCACCGCTGCCATCACGGTCAGCCATTGTGTCGGCCACAACCTGTACCCCACCGACATCGGTCGGTGATGATGTGGTCGGGTTCCGCTCATCCCAACAATCTACCCATAAAGGAAACGTCAAGCAATAAAGTGGTGGAGGGATCAGGCCGTGTTCGTTTGGCTCGTACCCTCTACGTTAGATCGATAACAGGTGGTTCATATATTGAAAACAATGATTTATCTCAAAAAATGATATGAAAAATTTCCCTACCTCGATCGTTCTTTGGAGATGGCGTGAGGAAGAGAATGAAGAATTTGAAGGAGACGCCGACATTCGTCGCTCCCGCAATATGCTTCCGATCTGGGCTCGAGCATCGATTCCTCATTCTTGATCTGGAGGTTCGTTTATTGTTGGGGGATGTTCTTCCACCAAGAGTTATCCCCGAAACTGGTTTGAGAACAATTTCCCCAAACCACGAGAGGTGAGGAGCCCATCTCATTTAAGTTAAGTAAATGGTTAACTCATCATTAATGAGATTTCAATAAATGGTGGGTTTCATGGTTACACACTTTGTGTAACCGGGAATTCAATGCCAAGTATTAAATGCCCAACCACCCTCATGTGGTCCCCACCTCCAAAGAATTTTAAATTGGATGGAAGGAGTTTAATAAAAATAAAACATTTGTTTTATTTTAATCCTCCATGAAAACCCGTAAAACTAGATCTTCCCCTCAACCTACTGTGGTTGAAGTGATGGTCTCCTTAAGCGAATATCAGTGCCGTAAGTTCAACGGTATCCTCAGATTTCAATTCCGAGCACCGGTTCAAAAGTTACAAATTCCTGCTCGCATGTTAACTGAACGTACCTGAAAAAAAGTTCTAAAATTCATTCCAGGCACACCGGGCCTCAGAATCACGTGCCTTTAATTTTCATAGACTCGTAACATTTCCATATAATTAAAAAAATTTACATGGAAAATTTTGGGTCTTTAGAATTCAAAACATATTTTATAAATTATTTTATTTACAATAAATTTATAAACTTATAAAGGAAGCATTAAATCATTGATCAGTCATGGTTTCTGAAAATACCATTCATGTCGTCCACATTAGAAACAATCATTCCTTTAAAATTTTTAGTAAATTTCAAATGGGATTTTTTGGAAAATGATTTGAAGATTCCTTTAATTTTTTTTATAAAATGTAAATAATTGGTAAAAATTTCATTAATAAATACTTTGGAAAATTTAAAAAAATTATTTTTTTAGAAAACAAGGATATAGAAGAAAATAATTTTTTTACCTAAGAGATAAATAAAATTTCTTTTTCGTAGAAAAATTATTTTTAAATCTATAGTACATAATCAAAGGAAAATAAAATAAAGAAATTTATTCCCATTAAATAACTAGTAGAGAAGAAATTCCATGAGTTTTTTGATATTGTTTTCATAATATTCCTTCATTGGAAGCATAAAAATATATAATCCTGATAAACAATAATATTGTATCATAAAACCCTTACCACATTAGTAACATTGAATCCTTAGAACTAAGAAATAATAATATTAAATGAATTTTAAAATTTCATGAGAATAAATAAATTCATATTATTAAATGAAAAAGTGTGTGTCTATAAACCTCATATAAAAATATATGTTCATAACATAATTAATGTCCCAAAGAAAATAAATTGAGAAAAAATCCAACACCTTAAGCAAATGACTTCCTTTAGCAAACTTAGACCTCATTTATAATAAATCAAATTTCATTATAAATCTATTAGAAAACCATAATCAAATTTGTTATAAAATATAATATTTAATTATGTTATTTTATTACCTATTTATAAATAATTCTTTGTTATAATTACATTTTGGGTAATAAATATTTTTGTGTGTGTAAGTTTGTTTTTTTTATTTTCAGTACTCTTACATTGATCATGGTAACATCATCTCTAGAATAAAAACCAAGATTTAAATATCATATATATTGATTATATATGTATTTATATTCAACCATTAAAGTAATAGATAGAATGTGAAATACACTATTCATGTATACGGTAGACTGTACGTATGCATGAATGATGTTTCCATTTCCTTAATAGACTGAAATAAATAAATCTAAATAATATATTACCATTCAAGAATAATGGATATTTCTTATGCACCACATATTTTTATTTAAACCTTTATTTATTACCTTCCATGAAAATCATATGCGAAGAATGAATCACATCATTTTTTGAGGTGGTAGTCTGTCGTACAAATGAATTACATAATTATATTCTCAATTTATGGGATGTAAGAGGTTATTTATAATAAAATATTAACATAATTATAATAATGTAACATCCATAGATTTTATGTAATATATTCTTTCAAATTATTTTTGAATTATTTGATAACTTGTGCTACATATAATCAAAAGTTTATATTTAAGTGTATGAAACACTATGTTTATCTTTTATTTCATATAACATTGATTTTCTTTGATAACTTGTACTATGCGCATGGCCAAGTCTTACCAGAAAATAATATACTGTTAATATTATTTAACATAATAATTATCGTGTATCCATTGAAATAGAAGGAATAAATATTATTAACTATATTATGATTATATTTTATACACATTTTTATATTAGGAATCCTTCGGTTACCAATAAATAGGAAATGAAAATAAAAACCAATTGAAAATAAAGGACTTTTTTCAATGAAAAACAATTTTTTTTTGCACACAATGGTGTTTTAACTTAATAAATTAATTTTATCACTACTATTGAAATATATTAATAAAATTTATCTTATATATATTTAAAAAAATGTTTTTAAATTTATCTAATAAGTTTCATAGTGTTAAGATAAAAATAAATGAAATTTTAAGTATAAAAAGAAGTATATTTTTAAAAGGCAGTTTTTACAACCTTTTAATGATATATCAATTTTAAATAGAATTATTGAAACATTTAAAATTTTTATTTTATAAAACAACTTCATTTATGATATCATAATACCAAAATTTACTTTGGGTAAATTTTAGGTATTTTTTTGAGAACTTTCATATTTTGATGAATACTGAATGACACTGAATTTTAATTGAAAAATTATTTTTTCATAAAAAACATTAATGTGTAAAATTATATTTTTTCAAATTATAATTTATAGAATTTTATATAATTTAATCCAATTTAGGTACTTGGAATCATTTTCATAGTGATTTTATTTATAAAAATTTAGAAAACTTTTGAACATTTTCACTTTAAAACACGCTTTGTCGTCCCGTTTATGGGATTAATTTTAAATTAATTTATTCCATATTTGTGATTTGAATTTATAAAAAAGGATTACATAGTTTTAATCTAAAAAATTAATATTTTTTAATTATTTAATCATAGTTTTTGAACAAAAACATTAGTGAATGTAAATATAATTAATTATAGCGATTAATGTATAAATGAGTTTACTTAGCAAATAAACATTAATCATAAGGGGTCAAATGACCTTGAAAATTGTGAAAAACATATTTTATATATATTATTTAACCATATCATATATTTTATTTAACTGGGTTGATTATTTGAGTCTCATTATATAAGATAAACCTATCAATAGTTTTTACCTTGTTATATTTATAAAAATGACACTCCTCCACTATAAAAAGTCACTGAACCAATCCCATTTACTCAAACCTATCAAGAAATTTTTATGGAAAAAACCCTAAAAAAATAATCTCCCAACATCCCGACCCTCACCCTAGAGTACTCACATTGGGTAAAAATCCATCCAAGTAATCCGTTTGGTGCAAACCATAAGGCGTTACCTGAAAAAGTGGTAACATTATTTGACAAGAATTCAGGTTTTATTTTACTCTCCTATAGTTAAATTATTCCTATTAAATGATTATATAATATCATAAGTATCCTAAATATATTTATATTTTTTTCTACATACAACTACACACACATTCATCAAATGGGTAACAAAATGACCATTCGTGTGTACGACGAACTAATTACTCATGAAACGAAGTTGTGCATTTTCCCTTTAATAAAACTCATGGTTGGTAATTATGATGGGAAAAATATTTTTATATAATATAGAAAATATTTATATAGTATTAATAATTATAAAATTTGTACATAACATATTCCTTTATTCTTCCCATTTTTTGTAAAAATGATAACATCGTTTGTGGACATGTGGACTACCGCGACCTTAAAAAGATGTGATGCGTTCACACATTACATGAAATGTATTAAGGATGAGTTTAAATCAAATATTTGATATAAATTAAGTATATATTGTAACGACCCAAAGTTTCATTAATGGAAATCCCTCTTGATATAATTAAATGTCTCTTTATGTTTATATAAAATGTCAACTTATTTGGTTTTATGTTAAGAATTTTGACCGTTGCTAATATAGCCGTTGAACAGTGATCACATGATTAGTATAAATATAGTAATTTATCAAATCCACTTTACTTAGACAAAGGAAGTGATGGCCTCATCCAATAGAATTTCCCCATACGAAGCCCATTTATTAGAGCTCGGAAAATAGGTGGCGTCTTTGGGCTTTTCCCTTGACCAAGCCCAAGCTGAGCTTCATCATGTCAAGCTCAAACGTGACTGTCTACGGGAAAAGTGGAAGTTGATTGAAATTAACACTCGAGCGATGTTATCTGAGCCACCCCAAGAGTCTGTCACCATCACACACCTTACCCTTAGGTCTTATGCGGCTGTTTTAAGGGTTATGTAATAAATAAATAGTACGATGTTCATGTACATTATTTTTTATATATAATAATGAATATAATTTCTAGTCATTTTTTATACATTGTAAATAGTTTTTAATGTACAAATGATGTTTTTAGTTATTATTTAATTAAGAAATATATTTTATTAAATTAAGGGATTTTTTAATTAAATAATATTTTAATAAAATAATAATAATATTATTAAATTAATTTTTATTAAATATAAATGATCTTATAATTTTATGAATGCAATTAATTTTTTTTAATAAGGTTTGAAAGCCATTTCTGTCAAAACCCGTGAATTTTCGATAAATGTCAGTTTTTATTTTAAAAGTGAAAAATAACATATTTTGAAAATTATTTAGATAAAATAAATGTCATTTCTAGAATCAGGACGTCAAAATTATCCAATGATGAATTTTCATAATTTTATGAGACAGTCAAATGTTTGGGTAAAAATTAAATACCGTTTAAATATATAATGTGTTTTATGACATCATAATGACCCAATAGTGATGTAATAAAATACTATAATCTTTATGTTAGGCCAATATATGTTTTACCATTAAAATAATGTGATTTTGGGTTTGTTTGAATTACTTTTCAAAGCATTAATGGACCCCTCAAGACATATTCAACACATTGCCTTTTAAAATTAATTTCTCTGGGAGTGTGACTCACCTCCACATAAGCAACCCTAACATTTTAAGAATTTAGGACTTTGGCCTTATAAAATATTGTTTTCCTCTTCCATTTTCCAAAAACCATGGGCAAAAACCATGGGATGGTTTGTGGTTTGGATTAATTTAATGTAAGGGGACCCAAACCTAAATCATAAAGAATTCCCTTACCTTTCCTATATAAACCCACCCAAGATCCCAATTCCTCCTCACTCAGAGCCCTTGGATTTCATCCAAACTTTGACCTACTCTCTCTAGAATCCTTCCATGGTGCTCTAAGCTCCCAAGAAGCCTCTCAAAATCCTCTCTTTATCCTTTGGAAGCATACTTCCAAGTAAGGGTTTTTTCTTCCTTTCTCTTTTTTGTCAATTTTCTTGAAGTTGTATTGCCCTTTTAATTTCAATTATGAATGTTGGGGGTATGGTTTCACACCTCCCCCATACTTCCCTATTATTGTTTGAATTATGGGATACCCCTTTCTATCTCATTAAATGCCTCCCATGTACACCCATTACTATGCCGAAATTCCGAAAGGAACTTCTCTCTCTTCTTTTACATTCAAGCAATAATTTTGTATCATGAATCTAAATTCCATTAAAATTGTTGGTACATGTATCTATATGACCTTATTACCATCCATTACATGTAAATATGATGAGGAAACCCTTTCTCTCTCATCAACCATTTTTTATGAATTCTTATGTCACGCTGTTACGCTGCCCAAATCGCACCGATTTTCTAAGCAAATGCCATTGTGTAGTGGATACCATGCCCATTCCTCCATCAAGGGTATCCAAATTTATGAACCTTGACTTATTGATTACAAAGTTTCATATATTAATTCCACATTCCTCTATCATATAATAAATGATTATGTTTTATGAATCTATGTTTTATGATCCATGTAGCACACTTATGCATGAAATGAAATGTTTAAGAAGGGTGCGCCCTTATAGAGCTCCAATGCATTGGGTAAAGTATAGTATCATGATACATCATGTGAAATGAGTGTTGAATCATGCTAATTCAATTACAACGAGGGTTTACTCGTGCTTCATGTGCAATGAGGATTTAATCATGCTCTATTTGCAATGAGCCTTGGCTCATGCTAATTCCATGTTAAGTGTTGTTGCCACATTTCCATGTTATGATTATCATGCTTTATCATGACTTTATGATCATGTTTATTTTATGCTCTATTGATATGCCTATTGTCTAAAATGTGTTGTACTCCACATGTTATTCCATGTGTACTCCCTTACTGGGATTTATAGTTCACCCTTTTCTTATGCATGTCCTCAGGTTATCCAATTCAATGCTAAGTACGAGGGAATGTAGTGGTCATGTAAAGGAAGTTTTCAATAAAGATGTTGTATTTCATGTTTTAAGTTTTTATGTAATGATCTTAAGCCCAAAAGACACTAAACCTATCGATCTTATTTGTCGTATCAAGTGAAGTTTTATGTAAGAAATCTTGTTTAAGTTTGTAATAAAAGTAGGGTTGTCATAGTTGGTATCAGAGGATAGGTTTAGTTATTTTTGGGATTAGGAAACCCTAGTAAAACCTTAGATATAAGACTAAGTATAATAAAAACATCCCTAAGTTTTGGTAAGTACTGAGTAAGTGGTTTATCAAACAAATACATCCCTATCTGGATACGAGAAGGTAGAGGCGGCTCTGGCACAGATGAATCCTAGGGGTAAAACCCGAAAACACCGCTTTGAGCTAGACTCGAATGGGAACTGGTGCACGACAACGGGCCTTGATGCACTCTTGGTTACGACACTCCCATGGGATATGTTTTGATAAATTCAAAAGCTTAGTATGAACCCTTATTAAGGGAATTAAAAAAATCCCCCTACGAATATATGTTAGAAAGTAGATCATGAAAAGCCTAGATTGAAGCCTATAGACTCCTGAGTATGGAAATAAAAGTTTATTTATAAGTCATAAAATTTTTTCTTTGGATTACCCTTTATGTGTTACCCCTAACTTTCCTTTTATTCCAGCCAATGGCTGGTAATAGGAGGACTCGGACTAACAACCGTTGTGAAGATCAGTGTGATGACTGTACTAATGAGATGCCCAATCCAATGGGAGCAGAAATCGCGAACTTTGTCACGCTTCTCTCTCAGCTAACTAAAGTTTTGAATAGAAACACAGGTCAATAGGAACGTTCAACCCCCCCCCCCCCTAAGAAAGAACAAGTCGCTATCGAGAGCTTCATGAGACAAAGGCCTCCTACTTTTAGTGGATCATCCTATCCCACGATTGCTGAACAATGGATCAACTCCATTGAAAAGATATTCTCCATCCTCCAATGTTTTGAACAAGAGAAGGTTCTCCTGGTAGCTTATCGTATGGAGGGTGAAGCTGATCAATGGTGGACATTGATAAAAAATACGAAGCCTAAGGAGGAGATCGAGGCATTGGAATGGAAGGATTTCCAGAAGATGTTTTTTGATAAATATTTTCCGTGCACCCTCCGCCTTAAGATGGAAAGGGTCTTCCTTTCCCTGAAGAAAAAAGATGAAGAATCTGTTGGAGCGTACGAGGAAAACTTTACAAGGCTTGCACAATACGCTTCTAGCTTTGTCGTTACCCCTGAATGCAAGGTTGACCACTTCTTTGGTGGGCTGAAGCCTAGCTTGCAGAAAGCATTAGCGATCTTTGACTTCGACAGCTATGAGGAAATTGTCCGATGTTCCCTCAAGGTCGAAATGGAGATCAGGGAATCACAGGGGTATCATGGGGACAAGAAGCGTAAGGTAGACTTCAATGCTGGTGGTCCGATGGATAAATCCAACGGTGCTAAGAAGATCCAGCACCCCACCTGCCAAAAGTGCGGAAAGCACCCTGGAAATTGCCTTAAGGGGATGAGAAAATGCTTCAGGTGTGGAAGAGAAGGTCACCTAGCTGTTAACTATCGGCAAGAAAGACCCACAGCTGTGACAGAGGAGAGGAACACTCTGTTCGAACCTCAACGCATTGTTCAATTCTACAAATGCAAAGAACCGGGTCATTTTGCAAATCAGTGCCCTAATACAAGGGTTTTCGGAGACAACAAACAACCTCCAAGGAAGCAAGGAAGAGATTTTGCCATCACTTCTGCCGAAGTGAACCCCGACAATGAAGTGGTGACAGGTATGCTAGTTATTCATTCAAGAATAGCGAACGTACTTTTTGATTCAGGTTCTACGCATTATTTTATATCTCGAAAGTTTAGTAGAACAATCCCAGCACCACCACAAATCATGGAAGTAAAGATGTCGGTGAGTACGACAAATGGGGAAATCGTTGCATCCCTTGAATATAAGTCCTCCCTTGTTATAGTCTGTGGATTGAATTTCCCGGAGAACCTCGTCATACTCCCTCTGGTGAAATTTGATGAAATTCATGGCATGGATTGGATTTCCTTATATAGAGCCAACATAAATTGTCTGGAGAGGGAAATCACACTCCATATGGAGAATTGACCCCCGATTCTTTACAAGTGTCAGGAGGAATATTAATCTCTTTTATCTCCATCATCTCAAGCATGGATATTATTGCCTTATGAGAATGCATATATGGCTTAGATGATTGAGTCCAAGGAAGAAACCATCCTTGAAGAAATGCCTATTGTGAGGGAATTCGCTGAAGTGTTTCCCAAGGAACTGCCTGGTCTTCCTCCTAGAAGATATGTTGAGTTCTTAATTGAAATTATACCTACGGTGCTACCAATATCCAAAAATCTATATAGAATGGCTGTTGTTGAGCTTGAAGATTTGAAGAAACAACTATAGGAGAATCTGGATATAGGGTTTATATGCCCAAGTGCTTCACCATGGGGTGCACCAGTCCTCTTTGTCAAGAAGAAGGATGGGTCAATGCGGTTTTGCATCAATTATCATGAACTTAACAAAATCACGATAAAGAACAAGTATCCTCTCCCAAGAATCGATGACTTGTTTGATCAGCAGTGTGGAGCACAATACTTCTCCAAGGTGGATTTGCGGTCGGGATATTATCAAGTAAGGGTGAAGAAGGAAGATATCTCCAAGACTGCTTTTTGTATAAGGTATGAGCACTATGAATTAATAGTAATGCCTTTCGGACTGACCAATGCTCCAGAAATATTCATGGACTTGATGAATAGAGTCTTTAGAGATTACCTTGACAAATTTGTGGTAGTCTTTATAGATAATATTCTAATATACTCCAAAACCAAGGAGGATCATGAGGAGCATTTAAAAACTGTACTAGAGACTTTGCACAAGGAGAAGATCTATGCAAATTACAAAAAATGTGAGCTATGGTTGAAGGAGGTCTCATTCTTGGGCCATATCATCACAAGAAATGGGATATCTATGGACCCCTCCAAAACAGATGTAATTGAGGGATAGCCGAGGCCAACATCGGTAACGGATCTCCGTAGCTTCTTGGGGTTAGCTGGATATTATCGACGATTTGTGAGAAATTTCTCACGATTGTCCAACCCTCTTACCAAGCTAACTCGAAAGGGAGTATAGTTTTCTTGGAGTGATGAATGCGAAGAAAGCTTTAAGGAGTTGAAAAGGAGGCTTATCACTGCGCCCGTGCTCACTTTACCCACAAGTGGGGAACTTTTTGTTGTTTTCAGTGATGCTTCAAAGAAGGGCTTATGCTGTGTGCTAATGCAGAATGATAAAGTTATATCCTATGCCTTAAGGCAGTTGAAAATCCATGAGCGAAACTATCCAACACATGATCTGGAGTTGGCGGCGGTGATCATTGACCTGAAAATCTGGTGGCATTACCTCTATGGAGAGAAATTTGAGATATATACTGACCACAAGAGTCTTAAATATATATTCACACAGAAAGATCTTAATATGCGCCAGAGAAGATGGATAGAGCTCATCAAGGATTATTACTATTGAATACATTACCACCCTAGGAAAGCGAACAAGGTGGCAGATGCCCTAAGTATAAAGGACCTAGAAATTCTATCAATGATGAGAATTGAGAAGGATCCAATCTTCTTAGACTTGATGAAGATGGATGTGGGAATCATAAAGAAGGGAACATCATCAATCCTTTCACAAATGATTGCTCAACGATCTCTTTTGGAAAGGTTAAAGGATGCTCAAAAGGATGATGTGGGAATTCAAGAAAAAGTGGAAGTTATCAAAAAGGGGAAATCCTTGGAGTTTAATGTTAATGAAGAAGGAATTGTGCGGGTTGGGAAAAGACTATGTGTTCCATCAAGTCCAAAGCTGAAGAAAGAACTTTTGGATAATGCACATAGTTCAAATTTCTCTATTCACCCAGGGAGCACAAAGATGTATCGAGATCTCTGAGAAAACCTTTGGTGGGATAATATAAAGAAGGAGATCGCTGAATATACATCAAAGTGCCTGGTGTGTCAGCAAGTGAAGGCAGAGAGGCAGAAGTATAAGGGGATGATGAAACCAGTGCCCATACCAGAATGGAAATGGGAGAACATCACCATGGACTTTGTCACTGGACTTCTAAGGACATCCAAAGGCAACAATGCAATCTGGGTTGTTGTGGATCGTCTTACAAAGACTGCACACTTCATTTCTATTCAGGAGGATTTTTCTTTGGATCAACTGGCACAAATATATATCAGGTAATTGGTAAGGTTGCATGTATTACCACTATATATTGTGTCTGACCGAGATCCAAGATTCACCTCTATGTTTTGAAAGAGTCTTCAACATGCTCTGAATACTGAATTGAACTTCAGTACGGCCTATCATCCTCAAAATGATGGCCAATCTGAGCAGACTATCCAAACACTTAAGGATATGTTGAGAGCGTGCTCAATGGACTTTAAAGGAGGATGGGATCAACATCTTCCTCTGGTTGAGTTCTCTTATAATAACAATTTCCACTCGATCATCCAAATGGCACCATATGAAGCCCTGTATGGGAAAAGGTGTAGAACACCGACATGTTGGGATGAGGTCGGTGAATGTAAGCTGCTTGGACCAGAAATGGTCGAAGAAATGGTGGAGAAGGTGAAAACCATTCAGCAGCATATCAAGGCAGCCCAGAGTCGACAAAAGAGTTATGAAGATAATCGTCAGTGAGTCCTTGATTTTAATGTTGGATACATGGTGTTTCTACGCATATCTATGTGGAAGAAGGTCATGAGGTTTGGAAGGAAAGGGAAGTTAAGTCCAAGGTACATCAGCCCCTTCGAGATTCTGGATCGTGTCGGGGCTGTGGCCTGTCAACTAGCACTTCCACCTACCATAGACAAAGTACATGATGTCTTTCATGTATCCCTCTTAAGGAAATACATATCGGACCCTTCACATGTACTCTCTTATGAGGTGGTCCAATTGGAAGATGATCTTTATTATGAGGAGAAACTAGTGAAGATCTTAGATCATAGAGAAAAAGATCTATGAAATAAGACAATGCCCATTGTCAAGGTGTTGTGGAGAAACCACAAGTTTGAAGAAGTGACTTGGGAATCGAAGGATACGATGAAGCTGAGTTACCCACATTTGTTTTAGTGTGGGAAAAGGAAAATTTCGAGGGCAAAATTTCTTAAGGGGGGAATATTGTAACGACCCAAAGTTTCATTAATAGAAATCCCTATTGATATAATTAAATGTCTCTTTATGTTATATAAAATGTCAACTTCTTTGGTTTTATGTTAAAAATTTTGACCGTTGCTAATATAGTCGTTGAACAGTGATCAGATGATTAGTATAAATATAGGACTTTAACAAATCCAATTTACTCAGACAAAGGAAGTGATGAACTCATCTAGTAGAATTGCCCCATACGAAGCCCATTTGTCAGAGCTTGGAAAATAGGTGGCGTCTTTGGGTTTTTCCCTTGACCAAGCCCAAGATGCGCTTCATCATGTCAAGCTCGAACGTGACCGTCTACGAGAAAAGTGGAAGTTGATTGAAATTACCACTCGAGTGATGTTATCCAAGCCACCCCAAGAGTCTGTCACCATCTCACACCTTACCCTTAGGTCTTATGCGGCTGTTTTAAGGGTTATGTAATAAATAAATAGTACGATGTTCATGAACATTATTTTTTATATATAATAATGAATATAATTTCTAGTCATTTTTTATACATTGTAAATAGTTTTTAATGTACAAATGATGTTTTTAGTTATTATTTAATTAAGAAATATATTTTATTAAATTAAGGGATTTTTTAATTAAATAATATTTTAATAAAATAATAATAATATTATTAAATTAATTTTTATTAAATATAAATGATCTTATAATTTTATGAATGCAATTAATTTTTTTTATTAAGGTTTGAAAGCCATTTCTGTCAAAACCCGTGAATTTTCGATAAATGTCAGTTTTTATTTTAAAAGTGAAAAATAACATATTTTGAAAATTATTTAGATAAAATAAATGTCATTTCTAGAATCAGGACGTCAAAATTATCCAACGATGAATTTTCATAATTTTATGAGACAGTCAAATGTTTGGGTAAAAATTAAATACCGTTTAAATATATAATGTGTTTTATGACATCATAATGACCCAATAGTGATGTAATAAAATACTATAATCTTTATGTTAGGCCAATATATGTTTTACCATTAAAATAATGTGATTTTGGGTTTGTTTGAATTACTTTTCAAAGCATTAATGGACCCCTCAAGACATATTCAACACATTGCCTTTTAAAATTAATTTCTATGGGAGTGTGACTCACCTCCACATAAGCAACCCTAATATTTTAAGAATTTAGGACTTTGGCCTTATAAAATATTGTTTTCCTCTTCCATTTTCCAAAAACCATGGGCAAAAACCATGGGATGGTTTGTGGTTTGGATTAATTTAATGTAAGGGGACCCAAACCTAAATCATAAAGAATTCCCTTACCTTTCCTATATAAACCCACCCAAGATCCCAATTCCTCCTCACTCAGAGCCCTTGTATTTCATCCAAACTTTGACCTAATCTCTCTAGAATCCTTCCATGGTGCTCTAAGCTCCCAAGAAGCCTCTCACAATCCTCTCTTTATCCTTTGGAAGCATACTTCCAAGTAAGGGTTTTTTCTTCCTTTCTCTTTTTTGTCAATTTTCTTGAAGTTGTATTGCCCTTTTAATTTCAATTATGAATGTTGGGGGTATGGTTTCACACCTCCACCATACTTCCATCTTATTGTTTTAATGATGGGAGACCCCTTTCTCTCTCATTAAATTCCTCCCATGTACACCTGTTACTATGCCGAAATTCTGAAAGGAACTTCTTTCTCTTCTTTTACATTCAAGCAATAATTTTGTATCATGAATCTAAATTCCATTACAATTGTTGGGACATGTATCAGTATGACCTACTTACTGTCCATTACATGTAAATATTATTAGGAACCCCTTTCTCTCTCATCAACCATTTTTTATGAATTCTTATGTCACACTGTTACGCTGCCGAAATCACACTGATTCTCTAAGCCAATGCCATTGTGTAGTGGATACCATGCCCATTTCTCCATCAAGGGTATACACCTTTATGCACCTTCACTTATTGATTAAAAATTTTCATGTATGAATTCCACATTCCTCTGTCGTGGAATAAATGATTATGTTTTATGAATCCGTGTTTTATGATCCATGTGGCACACTTATGCATGAAATGAAATGTTTAAGAAGGGTGCGCCCTTATAGCGCTCCAATGCATTGGGTAAAGTATAGTATCATGATACGTCATTTGCAATGAGTGTTGACTCATGCTAATTCAAGTGCAATGAGGGTTTACTAGTGCTTCATGTGCAATGAGGATTTACTCATTCTCTATGTGCAATGAGCCTTGGCTCATGCTAATTCCATGTTAAGTGTTGTTGCCACATTTCCATGTTATGATTATCATGATTTATCATGCCTTTATGATCATGTTTCTTTTATGCTCTATTGATATGCCTATTGTCTAACATGTATTTTACTCCTCATATTATTCCATGTGTACTCATTTACTGGGCTTTATATCTCACCCTTTTCTTATGCATGTCCTCAGGTTATCCCATGCAATGCTAAGTACGAGGGAATGTAGTGGTCATGTAAAGGATGTTTTTAATAAAGATTTTGTATTTCATGTTTTAAGTTTTTATGTAATGATCCTAAGCCCCAAATACACTAAACCTCTCGATCTTCTTTGTCGTATCAAGTGAAGTTTTATGTAATAAATCATGTTTAAGTTTGTAATAAAATCAGGGTTGTCATATATATTATATTAATTACATAATTACCTTTATTTATGTATAATATATTATTTTCTTTATTACCCTTTTCACACACTACAAAAGTTATAAAGTCATTCGTGGATGTGTGGACTACTGCATCCTCAACATGATGTGATTCATTTTATATCACAAGAATTTCATATAAAAGTATATATGATTAAATAAAATGATATTTATTATATAATTATAATTTTGGAAATATAAATATTACTTACTTTAATTACATAATGAACATTGGAAAATGATGGCGCTACTCATGTGTACATACGACCTACAATATCTATGATTATAACGTTGTATCATTTTTTAAAACACTTAATCATAATTTTTTTAAAATAAAATTGACATATATATATATATATGAAAAATATAAAATGATTATTATTATTGATATTTTTTTTATAAATTACCCCTTTTACCATTATTGACCTACTAAATTCATTTTGGATATGTAAACTGAATATGGTCAAAGAATCAGACAAAAACATTTTTGATTAAGTAATTATATATAAATTATTTATAAGTAAAATAAAACTAATAATAAACTTGAAAAAATTTCTGATGAAATTAGATAATTAACATTTGATTATTATTCAAGAATGTAGAGGACAAGTATGATAAGTCAGACTTATGGCAAGTGATTCTTGTATCACTTTTACTTCCATGAGGCATATACCATTTTCACCACTTATTTATCTTGTGTGGTGTATATAATTCATATATCGTATTATATATCATGAATAAATTTATATTCATGGAATTTAGAGTATAATTGGAAGATTTTTATTTCTGGGTGATTATAATTCATAAGTGAGTCAAGTAGTAAGGGATTTTAATATAACTTTTTTAAATATGTTAGATAAATGCCATATTCACCACTAATTTCTTTCTTTTTGTGGTGTCTATAATTACAATTTCATTATATAATATAATTAATTCCTTTATCTTAATGTTATATAAATTTTTTATTTAATTATTATTCTTTCATGGGGTTTACAGTTTCAATGTTACCAAATCTGTAATGGATTTTGGTCACAATTCTCCTTCTTTGTGATGTTTGTTATGTTATACACATATATTATTTTATAAGGTGTATATATTTTCTATTTAAAATGATATATCATGAATATAATTATTTATCATGATATTATATGTTTCATTTAATTAAATTTTTTCCATTAGGTTTACTGTCTCAAAGTTACCAAAGGCGTAATGGATTGTTGTCACAATTTTCCTTCTTTGCAACATTTTTTATGTTATATAGATATCATATTTTATAAGGTGTATATACTACCTATTTAACATGTTATATCATGAAATTAATAATTATCAAGATATTTTAAGTTTCATTTAAATTTATCCATTTATGGGGATTATGATTCAAATATTTCAAGGTGGTAGGAGACACTTTATAATGTTTAAAGGTTATTTTCATCATGAATGTTTTTAATTATATTTTAATGGTATTTAAATTCATAAACATTAAAAATCCTTTTTTAATTATCCTAAACTGGGGATATTTTTTATTTATACCATCCTCATTCATTAAGGTATGAATTATGATTCTTTCAAAGATATTGTTATGGAAGATGTTTCTTTTCTATTGGTTGACCATATTTTGAAGAGATTGTAATGGAACCCATTTCTTTTCTATGGGTTAATTATATTTTGATGAGATTATTTTGGAACTAATTTATTTTACTTGGTTTAATATTGTTTCTATGATATTTTTATTGAACCCATCTCTTTTACAAGGGCTAATCATATTTTGAAGATATTGTCACTGAACCCATTTATTTTCCCTGGGTTAGTCATGTATCAATGAGATTGTTTTGGAAATTTTTTTTGACCAAGGGTTAATCATGTTCTAAAGATATTTTTGGGAACCAATTTATTTTCCATGGGTTAATATTTTTTCAAAGAGATTTTTGTTGAAACTTTTTATTTTCCATGGGTTAACCATGTTCTAAATAGATTGTTGTGGTACCCATTTTTTCCATGGGTTAATATTGTTTGAAAAATATTGTTGTTGAAACCATTTCCATTATATGGGTTTATCATGTTATAATCATACTATTATGGTACCCATTTATTTTAAATGGGTTAATATTTATTCAAATAGATTTTTTTGAACCAATTTCATTTAAATGGGTTAATAATATTCTAAATATATTGTAAATAAACCCATTTCTTTTACACAGGTTAACCATGATTTAAAGATATTGTTATAGAAGTTGTTTTCTTTCCATGGGTTAACCATGTTCTAAAATTAATAAAGGATGTTTCAATGATTTTTTATGAATGATATATTTATTTTTATCTTGGAAATTATAAATTATGAGTGTTCCTAGATAGTTCTGGGTGATCCTTTTATAGCTTATATGATGGGTGCACCTAGATGGCACTTTGATGCATTAAGTACTGCAGAGTTGGGTTTATGTAAAGGTTCTAAGAGATTATGTTACAAGATACCAACATGTGTTATATATTCAATATATGGGTTTATGATGATTATTTTGATCAGTAATGATATACCATAGATTATGATTATTGATTTTTATGACTATTTTTTTGATATAATTATGCCATGTTTTCTTATTTGGTGATACATTTCATTATGGTTATGAATATTTTTTTGTTATAATCATGAATTTTTATTATTTCATAATTCTCTTATGATATTCTTATGCTCACTGATGACATTAATTTATAAATTATTACTTTTTCCCTTACTTAACATTTGAGATCATCCTTATTATGTTACCATTTCCATAGGTTTTAAAGAATGATGTTGAAATATTTATATATGTAAATTATTTCACAATTATGATGTTGATGATTTGTTGTGATATAATAAAAGATGGGTTAAATGGGGGAAATGTTCTTTTTTTTGACTAGTGAATTAATTATATACACTTTTTTTCTAATTCTAAAAAACTATAAACGTAAAAGATCCTCTAGAATTTAGATGGTCAATGTTTTCATTTTGATGATGTAAGGTACTGATGGAAAAATTTGGATCATAATAATTGGCATCATATCTTGAAATGAAAAGTTATAGATTTCAATATAGGATTCTAGGAGTGTTGGTTCTGGGCTGTTATAGTTTTTTATCAAAGGTCAATTTAGATAATTCTAGAGATTATGATGTTTTCATATGAGGTAAACTTAAGGGTTATAGATAATATCATATGAATAAAATATAAATTTTTATTATAAGTTCGTTGTCTTAGGACACCCATTTGATGTTTTTAAGTAGAAACAAAATTTGAGGTAATCGAAGACGTTTTTGGAGATATTTTTTGGTTGAGGTACTTGTAACCCCTAGGATCAATTTTATTTTTAGGGAGGATTTTATTTGAGGAATAATGGTTGATTTATCTTGGAGGAATATATGATCAAATAAATCTAATATTTGTGTTTCAAAATTTGTCAAGAAATGTATGAATAATATTAAGAATATTTATTTATGTAATAATTTAGTAGAAAATTGGGTATTACTATTGAATTTTGAAAAATAGTTTATCAAATGGAGGTTTACTCATTTTGGGAATTATCTTACCATGTTATATAAATTTTGGTTTTGGTTAATTTCTAAAGACATGTGAAATAGCTCAACTCTCCCTTTTATAGATATGTTCTCTTTAAAAGTATATTTTAGTGCTTCATGAATTAAAAGTTCATTTTGAATACTCATCGTTTGGAGAAAATGACAATATTTTGGTAGAAATTTATTAAAGGATGAAATTATACTAATTAAGTAAATATATTTATTTTTTTATCACTTTATCAAGATGGTAATAGAATTATTTATCATTAAGAAAAAAATATGGGAAGAAAATTTTATCCTATTACAATATTTTTATTATATCAATAACCTTTTCCAAACCCATTGGTGTTGTTTTTTTCATTGAAATCCACCTTACCATGTTATTTATCACTCTCTATTAGTCCATGAGAATTAGTGTTTCCTTCCAAAACCACATTTTATCTTCACAGTAATCTTCTCCCTGTATGGAATCCTAGTTATATTAAACACCCAATGAAATTTATATTTACCACTTTAACTTTTAAGAGGATTTTTATCTACCCTTTTTATAATGTGGATTTTAATAAAGTAATTCTAGTAGTGTAAATAATTTGATAACAAATAAAAATTTTGAGGGAGAAATTCATTTTTAGGGGGGTAGGTTGTAACATCCAAAGATTTTAGGCAATATCTTATTTTAAATTCAATTATTTTTTTTGATAATATGTGTTACATGCAATTAAATATTTATCTTTCATATTATTCAAAAAAAATTGTATCTTACGTTTCATGTAACATTAAGGTTCATAAATAACATGGTCTATAAGCAAGGATGAGTCTTACCGAACAACAATATACAATTAATATTATTTAACATAATGTTTATCACCTATCTGTTGGAAAAAAATTAATGAATATTATTAATTAAATTATTAATATATGGTATACACATGTTTATATTATGAAAAGTTTATCCACTAATAAATAGGAAATTAAATTAAAAACCAATTGAATATAAAAGATCTGTTTCTATGAAAAACTATTTTTATGCCTATAAAGGTGTTTTATATTAATAAATTAAATTAATCACTATCATTGAAAGATATTAATGAAATTTATATTATATATATATATATTTTTTGAAATTCATCCAATAAGTTTTATTGGGTTATGATAATAATAAATCCAATTTGAAGGATAAAAAGATGTATATTTTTAAAAGGCAGTTGTTTTCACCTTTTAATGGTTCACCTATTTTAAATCTAAATTTTACGTTTTTATAATTTTTATTTGAGATAATAAACATAATTTTTTAAATAGAAATATAAAAATTTAAATTGGGTTAATTTTTGGTATTTTTCTAAGAACATTAATATTATGATTAATAGTGAATGCAACCAAATTTTAATTGATAATTTCTTTTTTATCTAAATAATTAATTTTGTGAATATATATTATTAATTGTTTTTAAAGTATAATTAGATCAATTATTTATAATTTAATACAATTTATTTAATTTTAATTATTTTAATAGTGATTTTTTATATAAAAACATATTAAACATTTGAAAATTTTCACTTTAAAAACTCTCTTTGTCATCCCATATGTAGGATTAATTTTAAATAATTTTCTGCCACATATGTGATTGGTATTTGGAAAAATAGATTCCATATTTTGAATAATAATAATTTATAATTTTTAATAAGTTCAACTTAGTTTTTTATTAAAAATATTAGTGAAATTAATTAAAATTAATTATAGCGATTATGGTAAAATGAGTTTACTAAGTGGTTATACTTTAATCTTAAGGGGACAAATGACCAAGACATATATCCAAAACCTATTTTATTGACATGAATCGACCATATCACCTCATTTATATAATAGGGATAATTATTGGAGGCAATTTATTTAATATATAACTCTCAATATTGTTTACATTTTTATATTAATAGGAACACCACTCCCCTCTACTATAAAAAGGCACTTACTATCCCCCATTTCATCACACCTATAAATCCCTGTTTATTTTCCAAAAACTGAACAAATAATATTCTAAAAATACCCCCACTCCCCCTATTTTCCTCAATTGGGAATAAATCCATCAATGGAAGCCCTTTGGTGGAAAATAAAAGGAGTTACTCAAAAAAAAGGTTACATTCTTCAACGTGTATTTATGTTTTATTTATATCTCCACCCCTTAAATTGTTCTTATTACATTTTTATATAATAAAAAATGTATGCTATATATACTTATATTTTTTTTATATTTCTGGTTCTACCTACACCTACAAAAATTTCAATAAAATGTGTACTGAAAATACTGTTCATGTGTACAGTGGACTACCACCTCATGAAATGATGTCGTTCATTTTTTCTTTACCACATCTCATGGTTGGACATTATGATAGAAACACTATTTTTATATGATATATATGATATTTATTTTGAATTAATACTTATTAAATTTTTATATAACATATACCTTCATGATTTCCATTTTTCATAAATACAATAACATCATTTTTGGACATCCGGACTACCGCCTCCTCGAAGCGATATGATACATTAACACATTACATGAAATTATTAAGGAATATTTTAATAATAATATATATTATAATGGAAATATATATGTTATTAATTATATAAATAAATTTTTTGAAGTATAATATATCATTTTACTTATTACCCTTTTCACACACTAAAAAGTGGCAACGACGTTCATAGACATGTGGACTACCACCTCCTCAAAAAAAATTGATTTATTTTAAATCAAAAGAATTTTATATAAAAGTACATATTATTAAATATTTTTTTATTATATAAATATCATTATAAAAATTTTAACTTTACCTACCTTATTTCTATAATGATTATTGAAAAATGAGAGTGTTACTCACACATGTGTACGACCTACCGTCTCCATGATTGCAGCGTTGGTTCATTTTTTATAAAAATAATTAATGATTGGTTTTGATGGTATAATTTATGTTAAGAATGGTAATTATTTCAATATTATTATTATTTATATGTTTTAAAAATTAATTATTTGACCATAGTGGTCCTACCAAAGTCATACTTAATATATAAACTGAATATAGTGAAAATACCTGACATAAATATTATTAATTAAGTAATTGTATATAACTTGTTTATAAGTGAAATAAATTTAATAATAAAATTTTAAAAGGATTTTAAGGAAATATATAATTGAAATAAGTTTATTATTCAGGAATATAGAGGAAAATCATGACAAATCAGACTCAAGGTGAGGGATTTTTATCCCACCATTACTTTTATGAGGCATAAACCATTTTCATAACTTATTTATTTTTTGTGATGTATATAATTACCATATTGTATTATATTTCATGAATAAATATATCATCATGGTATTTAGAGTTTTATTTTATTTTATTTTTTTCATGAGTTTTATAATTTATAAGCGACTCAACTAATAAGGTATTTTCATCTCACTTTTTACATTTGTGTGATAAATGTCATATTCACCATTCATTTATTTTTGTGTGGTGTATCTACTAAAAAATTTGATATATAATATCATGAATTATTTTATATTAATGGTATTTTATTTTTTGAATTAATTATTATTATTTCATGGGGTTTACAATTTCAATGTTACCAATGTAGTAATGGACTATTTCACAATTTTCCATTATTTTGACGTTTGTTATGTTATACCCCTATATTAATTTTTAAGGTTTATAAACTACTTATTTGGAATTTTATATCATGAATATATTTATTTCTCATCATATTATTGGTTTCATTGAGTTATAATTCTTTCATGGGGGTTAATATTTCACTATTACTAAAGTGGTAATAAACTGGTGTCACAATTTTCCATCTTTGTGATGTTTGTTATGTTATACACCTATATATATATATATTGTTTTATAAGGTATATATACTACCTATTTTACATGTTATATCCTGAATATCCTTATTATAATGATATTATAAGTTTAATTTAATTCCATTCCTTCTTGAGTCTTATAATTAAATGTTTTTGAAGTGGTATGGGACACTTTGAAAAATTTGAAGGTTATTTTCCTGATGAATGTTTTTAATGATCTTTTAATAGTATTTACATTCATCAATGTCAAAAAACCTTATTTTTAATTATCCACCAATGGGTATATTTTTTTTGATCTTATATTAATTATTTTTTGGATTGAATAATATTATTTCAAATATACTTTTATGGAAGGAATTTATTTTCTATGGGATAACCATGTTTTGAATAGATTTATTTGGAACCCATTTATTTTACATAGGTTAATCATGTTTTAATGATATTGTTTTGGAACCCATTTATTTTCCTTAGGTTTATCTTTTTTATAAGATATTTTTATTGAGAAAATTTCTATTCTATGGTTTAATCATGTTTTGAAAATATTTTTATTTAACCTATTATTTTTCAATGGGTTAATCATGTTTCAATAAGATTATTTTGGAACACATTTATTTTCCCTGTGTTAACCATGTTCTAAAGAGATTGTTATGGAACCCATTTATTTTTCATTAGATAATAATATTTTAAAGAGGTTTTTATTGAATTAATTTCTTTTATGTGGGTTAATCATGTTCGAAAGATATTTTTATGGAAACCGTTTATTTTAAATGGGACAATTTTTTTGAATGAGATTGTTATTGAACCCATTTCTTTTTTATGGGTTAAACATGTTCTAAAGATATTTTTATGGAACCCATTTATTTTGCATGGGTAAATCATGTTTCAAAGAGATTGTTATTAAAACCATTATTTCCCATGGTTTAATGTTATAAAGATATTTTTATGGAACCCATTTATTTTACATAGGTTAACCATGTTCCAAATATATTGTTATAGAACATGTTTCTTTTCTAGATGATAATCATGTAATGAAAAAGAATAAAGGTTATTTCAATGAGTTTTGATGAATTATATATGTATATAGTCCTTGGAAATTATAAATGACGAGTTCTCCTAGAGAGTTTTAGTTGATCATGTTATATATTATACTATGGGTGCTCCCAAATATAACTTTGATGCATTAGGTACTTTAGAGTTGGAATTAGATCATATTGGTAATTCCATTTGTATGGGTTTTGTAAGGGTTATGTAAGGGTTCTAGGAGATGATGTTCCAAGATAAAAAAATGTTATATATATTTTTATGGGTTCATGATGCTTATATTTATCAATAATAATATTACATGGCTCAATATTATTGATTATTATGACTATTTCCTTTGATAAATCCTTATTCCATGTTTTTATGTTAAATGATCCAGTAATAGATGGGTATGAATATTATAATGACATATTCACTCATTTTAAATATTTCATCATTATATTTTTATCTTCTTATTCTCACTGATAACATTCATTTTATAATGATTATATGTTCCATTAATGAGTGTTTGAGATCACCCTTATTATTACTCCTTTTCCCCAAGTTATAAAAAATGATGTTGAACGATTTATGTGTATAATTGATTTTTCAAGGATGATGTTGATGACCTGTTGTGAAATATAAATCTCTATTCTAAATGAGATAAATGTTCTATTATGAATTTTGAATTATTTATATAGGTTTTTTTAATTCTCAAAAACTATAAACCATAAAGGTCCTCCTGAATGTAAGTGATCCAAGTTTTCCTTTTGAAGTAGTAAGGTTTTGATGGAAAAATTTGGGCCACAATTATCAAAATCATGGAAAGAAATTTATTGTTTTGGATTTTTGAATAGGATTATGGGAGTTTTTGTTTTGGGATACTATAAATAATATCATAAATATCATATATAAACATTAAATATATCATTATATCCTTCCATGATAGATGCTGATGGAAAATGAATAACATCGGTTCTTGTGGTAGTAGTCCACCATACACATGATGGGAAAGTTTATTTCCCATTTTATGGATGTGGATATGGATATAGGTTATGAAATTAAGATTATAATATTTAATTATATGGGAGTTACCTATGTTATTATACAATAATTATTTAATAATTTTTGAGGGAGTAGTAAGAAAAAATAAAACAAGAAGACATGTTTAAGAAATTTACCTCTTCTTCATACAACCTCTTTAGGTTTATACCTAAAGCCATATTATCTAGGTTTAATAATACAAATAAGGAATATATTAATTATATATATAATTCGGGAAGAAATTTAGGTATGTATTATTTGAACCAGAGGTTATTATCTATGTGAAAATTGGAAAAGATGAGGTGATATTTTATAAGTGGGGGGAGAGGACACATTTTGAATTTTTGAAACAAATAAAGTGAACCTATGATTTTTATATGCCAAAAAGATTAAAAAATTCCCATTATATAACCCTTTAGGATATATGGTTTAAATATAGCCATCCAAGTGGTGATACATATGTTACATCATCATTTTAGTTTGACCCTTGGTATACATGTTTTAACCTTAACCATAATAATTATTTTTTTATTGTTTTACTATTAAATTTCACAAAAAATATGTTTAACTTATTATATAATATAAATTATGATTATTCCAAATATTAATCCCATTTTTCCAAATCCTATTCATAGAATTGAAATTTTTTAATTAATATTAATCCTAAAGAGGCGATGAGAAAACATTTTCAAAAGAGAAAATGTTCAAAATGTAAAACATTTTTATTTCAAAATTCAACATAAAATTCATTAAAATTACCAAAATTTTATTAATAAATATATAATTGAATGAAATATACTTTTAAAAACAATTAAAAAAATAAATCTTATACATTCTTTAAAAGAAAAGGCATCTCCAAAAAAATAACTATTTTTCACATTTCATCAAAAAAGTAATCTTTTTAGAAAAATCATAAAAAATAACCATAAGATAATTTCAACATGTAAATTTCAAAAATAATTTTTATCTTGTAAAATAAATATTTAAAAATTGAAAAAAAAATATATTTTTTACTTATTAATAAGAAGAAATAAAAAACATTTCATTTACAAAATAGTATTTTTGAAACATATAATTAATCTACCAAAATCTATTTAATTTTTTTCAATATATTTTATTTATATAAAAATAGTATAATTAATTTTTAAATTGTGTTTATTACAATTCATGCATCCAATCTTAATGGCTAGGTAAAAAGGTCATGTTTAAATATTATAATTTAAATTTTGTCATCATTTATTAAAACTCAGTGTTGCATGTAACAGAATATATCAATGAAATTAAATTTATTCAAAAATATATTTCTTAAATATAATTTTGTACCATTATAACCCAATTTAAATGAATTTATCCCTCAAAATTAATCACTCTAATACAAATATATAAGAATAACTTATATTCTTAGGTTCCCACATAGCTTCATCAAACTTGTGGTTTTACCCAAAATCATTGATCATGAGAGTAGTCTTATTTTGTAGAAATTTATATTTACGATCCAAAATCTTGATAATATTTTTCTCATAATTAATATATTTATAAATTGGTATGAAATCTAAGTTTATCATATGTTAAGGATCAGGTATTTAAGTTCTTAGGGGTTATACATGGAAAACATCATGGACTTGAGAGAGGTTTAGTGAAAGTGCCAAGGGATAAGTTACGATACTAATAAGATCAATAATTTTAAAGGGATAAATATATATAGGGATTATTTTTCTATTCCTTATAAATATCACTACTTTATTCAGTGTATAAATTCAACAAAATATCATGTCACTAATATCAAATTCAAGAAATCATCTATGATTATAAGAATAAAATTTCTTCTGGATTTGTTCCACCCTTATGTGTTTTTGAATGAATCTAAAATTATCTACCATTTCTTTAGATATCTTAAGTGCCAATATCTTTATTTCTCTTACTTCATTCCATAATTTTTTATTTATACTCTTCATTACCTAAATGGATTCATAAGGAGCCAACTAAATTCTCAAATGAAGGATATTGTTATATGAAAACTCAACAAGGGGAAGGTATTGATCCAAACCACCTTTGTTATATAGAGAAAAAGCTTTCAACATATCATATAGAGTTTGAATTATTATCTCAGACTGACCATCTGAATGTGGATGACACACAATGCCAAAAATCAGCTCTATATCAAGACCTTGTTCAGCACATCACCTGAACATCACGATAAAATTTAGATCCTAATCAAACATAATATATTTTTTCACTTTATTAAACCTTAAAACTTCTTTAATGTATATTATATAAATATTATATAAAGGAAATTATTCTCTGATTTTGATGAAATGTACTAACTTTTTATGGTGATCAGCTATAACACATATATAATTATTCCCTGAGATGTTTTGGGGATGACGATATTAAAATCTATGCTGATGTTTACCCATTTCCATTATGGTTTAGGTAATAGATGTAACTTCCACATAGAAACTTTTATTTTAGCCTTAACATGTTGACATACCAAGCACCAAGATATAAGCAATACATTATATCGCTTCATTCAACCCCACCAGAAATACAATTTCAAATTATTATACATATTTGAACTTTTTAGATGAATTTTTAATGAATAACTATCAGATTCCTCTTTTTAATCCTTTAAATATGGAATGGATATAACACATACATGATTCTTGAAAGTTATCATTCCATCATGATAAAGTTTAAACTTAAGAACATTTCCAAACTTATTTGGTAGCTCTACATCTTACTTTTGTTCATCATAAAATTTTACTGAGATATATAACTGAAAAATCAATTCATAAAGATAATATTTATCCCCTTTCGTTAGGATTTTCAGATCCTTACTTTGAAAATATAGTGATATTGTGTCCTTTATGATCCTCATCATTATTATTCTTGAATGACCCTTTTCACTCAAAGCATCGACCAACTTGTTCTATTTCCTAGTGAGGTAATGTATTGAGTATCCATTATGTTTAATCGGATATAACCATATTCTATTTTTCCTATTAAAATCATTTTTTATTATTATATAATTTAAAAATTTATGATCATTATATATAACACACTTTTCTAAATAAATATAATTCTTCCAAATAATTAATGAAAAAATTATAGCATCTTACTCTTAATCATATGTAGGTTAAATTTTCTCATGAACCATAAATTATCCTAAGGCATAAGCTATAAATTTCTCATTATGTATAATAATTCATCTTAATTCCCTCTTGGATGAGTCACTATAGATTAAAAAATATTTTTACTATAAGTTAATGCAAGTACAGGTGTTCAGAATAATATTCTCTTTAGTTCCATGAAAATTTCCTCACATTCATCTATGTAAAGGAACTGGGATCCCTTCTAAGATTAATTGGTGAGAGGATTATATATTCATGAGAAAGTTTTTACACACCATAAATAATATCTATCTACACCAAGAAAAATATCGTTCTCCTTCACCAGTGTTGGTATGATCCAACTTTTAACAACCCATGACATTGATAGTTCTACTGATATACCCTCTATTGAGATTAAATGACAAAATAATGAATTATTTTACAGCTGAAATTTACACTAGGTAAATTTCCCAAATAATTTCTTCTTCCATAGTTTATTTAGTATAATTATCAATTGATTATCATGCTCTTAATTTTTATTTGAATAGATAAGAATATTTTTTTAAAGACTACCAAAAATTGATCAAGTTGACCTCTAAATAAATTATTTGTTAAATTCATGATAATAGAGGGGTAATAAGAAAGACCAAATGGCATAACTATATAATCATAGTGTTTAAACCATTTACAGAATGAATTATTGGGAATATTATCATTCACCCTTAGTCTATGATATCTAGAATGAAGGTAAATCTTGAAAAAGTATTATTCTCCACATAGTTGATCAAATAATTAGTTAATACAGGGTAGAGGATACTTGTTAGTGATAATGATATTTTTAATCTCCCAGTAATCAATATAGAGTCATATCAATCAATCATTATTTATAAAAAAAGAAAAGGTGCACCCAAAGATGAAAAAATAGGATGAATGAATCCCTTGTCAAGGTTCTCTTGGAGTTTCTTCTTAAATTTGTACAAATTAATGAGGTCCATTCGATATGGATTCATTGAACTTTTTATTGCACTAGGTATGATTTATATTGAAAATACATCATGATTCAGTGGTATACTATGAATATATTTTTAAAATACATCAAAAAAAAATCCACAAAATTGGAATATCTTTAATGTTGAGTTTCTACCCAACCATATGTGATAAACACCTCTCTTAAATAGGAATCAAAACCCATTTAATAGAGTTCATTTCCATCAAAAGTTCATTTTTAAAATCATAATGATATAAAATCATAGGTTGGTTTGGAATATTAAATTTTAATTCCATTACTTAGATATTAATTTGGAGTTTATAGAGAGAAATCCAATCCAAACCTAAAATAACATCAAATTAAATGCAGGGATGAATGTAAATATTTTTTGAAAGGAAATTATCACAATATCTAACCAAAGAGGAATCATATAATTGATATGTGATCATTAAAACATTAGGGGTTTTAACTTATAATTATACATCTAATAATTTGGGTTGAATCTTTATAATCATATAAAATTATTTAGATATGCAATAATGGGTATATCTAAATTCAAATAAGATATTAGTAGTTATAGAGATGATGGTAAGTGTAAATTTCACCATGTTGTTATTGTACCCCTCATCCAAAAATACTAATCTCATGATATTTACCTTTGTACCTCAGCTTAAGAGGATTATTAAATCAATCATTATCAACAATCTTCACATTTGGCCATTGTTTATCATAATTCCAAAATTCTTTAATTTTGAAATACTGAAGTGTGGGTTGTGTATTATGTGCTGCTTCAATCTATTCAAAACATTATCTAACTTCTTCCTATCACTTAAGAAATAAATTACTCAATTACCTTCCTTTACAAACATAAAACATGTAACAATTTCTTATGTATATTTCCTCAATGTTTTTTAATACTTTGTTTATAAAATAATTCTCCACTTATTTTTTTCCATTTTTTTAGTGTTTCCATTTAATTCCATATTTTATTTCTTATCAAAACCATATTATTGATGTGTAACAAAAATCTCAAATTTATTCATGATTGTAAAACAAATTATTTCATAAAATATACCAATGTAACTTATGGATAATTATTTTTAGAGACTTGATTTTAAGACACTGAAAAATTGATCTACCTTAGTTTTGGGTTGCATGATAACACCAGAATTATAGCTCGTAAGTCTTGTAAAATTATCCTCATAGATAAAAAGATACTTTTCATCATTATAATTTAACTCAAGTAATTACTTATCCATTTTTTAATGAATACATTGAATATAATTATTTAAAATTAAGTTCATAAACTCTTCCTGGTCAATGTTTTCAATTTTATCTTGTTAACTCATATTATTGATAAGTTTCCAACATTGATCTGCTTCACCTCCCAAATAATAGGTATTCAAAATGATTTTTCATGATTTCAACATTTAACAACTGAAAATGTATACTCAATGGTACTAATCCATTATTCTATAACTAGTGGATCAGTTAAACCACTAAAATATGGTGTTAGTTACCTGAAAAAGGATTTAATTGAATATTGTTAACTCCTTTTCTCATTTGTATGTTCAACATGATTCCTATATTAAAAAGTTTTGTGAGTATAGAAATCAAATTTCCACTTAAATATACATTAATTTTTTATTCTTAGGAGGAAAATAAATCCATTTTCTATCACACTCAAAAATAAAATGGTTCCACTAAGTTCTATCCATTGAATAAAACAAAAAAATGATAGTGTAAAAAACAAAAATCATATTGGGGAACCAAATAATCATAAAAAATAAGTTATATGATGTCTAAATAATGAAACATGTTTTTAATATATGAAATATTATTCTTAACAAAGTTAATTTATGGTCACCATTAAAATCCTTCATGATGGTTGGTGAGGAGTCTTTGAATTTACAAATAAAATACCCCAAGAGTGTAAATCTAGGTGTGAAACAAGGCCCATTTATATGCACCATGTGATCATTATGTCTATCACAATGCACCCTTTTTTTATTTATTAAATATAGGTAAATATATACTAGAGATGTAACCACTTATAGTATCTAGGAAGAGATGCCATTTCTTAGAGAACACTTGTTGTATCCTTTTCCAAAATTCTCATACTTTTCTTACACTTTGAACCATTATTATAATTATTCTTAGAGATATCCCAAGACATATCATTAGATATGTACCTAGGTATCTCACTAATGTTTTCTCATCTTAGTTTCAAAAGGGTAACTAATCATTTCTCTGATACCAAATGTAACATCCAAAACACATCATACATAAATATTACATCTTAATAGATGAATAATCATTACATAACAGAATAATCCACATCAAAATATTTTACGTCTAGTGCCTTTGGAAACTTGAAAAAATTAATAATTGGTCCATAAGTGAGATACATCATCTCCCTATAAGTTTATCATTACTATTACCCTTATTAGACATATCATACACAATACCTTTCTTCAAAAGAAAATGAAATGAAATATAAGGATGGGTGAGCTCAGATGATCAGTATGGGGAAACAAGGGAGATATAAACTTATAATGAGTATTAGGGAATGATAACATGATATTATCATTAGAAAACTATACCCTGCATATGATAAATCATAAACCTGTGTGATAGAATAAATCTTGGAAATTCATAAGTCATGAATCATAATAGAATCAAATTGTATGATCCATGAAAACATGTCATTGGTATAAGAATAATATATGTGGCATACATATGCGTATAAAAAACATTTCCTTATTATTCAAGGATCATTTCCAAAACTATCATAGTGAAATGGGTTCACTCTCAAAACCATCTTAGTAGTCAAGGATCACTCCCAATACTATCATAGTGGAAAATTACCCTTCATGAATTGGTATCAAACCCTATTCTAATCATTTTTATGTCATTAGATATCAATCTTCACTAATTAATTATAGGGATCTATAGGTCCCACCTACCACAAGATAAAAATCATACATATGTGCACCACATGATCGTAAAACATTAATAATATCAAAAAACATGAAAATATATGGGTTTCATAAGAATTAAATCAAAGAAAAACCCATGGAAAATGAACATATTTCATATACATTTCATCATTTCATCATTTCATAATTTGCGAAAAAATGTGGACTTTATAAGAATTTTTTCAAGTTATAACCCATGGAAAAGAAATAGTCTTCATACACATCTTTTCATCAAAAACAAAAAACATTAAAATAAGGAATAAGTATTGTAACATTGTATCATAACCAAAATAAAACATAAGTATCATTAATGTATTCCATATTATATGGAAAATAATTTTTAGTTATCACTTGAAACATTTTATTGAAGACAATACCCTTTTCAATTTGAAAATCACTTTTAAAACACAAAAATTCATAAAACATTCCCAAGTTTCTTTTCATTGGAAATAAATTTGAAAATTATAGAGTAATTTTTAAGTCATTCATCGATCAGGGAGTCAATAAATACCATACATGTTGTAATTGTTAAAAAACAATGATTCCTTTTACATTTTCAATAATTTAAAAATTGGTCCTGTTTAAAAAAACCATGAAGATTCATTCCAAAAAATTTAATAAAAATTCACACATGGTTAAAAATTTTATAAATAAATTATTTTGATAATTTAAAAGAAATTCAAATTATTTTTAGAAAACATGTATATGAAAGAAAAAATGTTTTCAATTGAATAAATAAATGAAGTATGTTTTTTTTAGAAAAATTATTTTGAAATATTTAGTATAAAAAGATAAGGAAAATGAGGGAAAAATTTATTCTCATGAAATACCTATAGAATACTAAGATTCATCAGTTCCTTTAAATATGGATGAAACCATTTCATCATTTGATGAATAAATATAAACAATCCTAATAAACGATAAGATTGTATCATAAAACACTTTCAGAATTATTAATATTAAATTCCATGAACCATGAGATAATAATAAAAAATGAAACATAATATATCATGATAATTAATAATTTTATGATATTACATAAAAAAGGGTCTATATATACACTTCATAAAAGAATAAAAGTTTATAACATGAAATATTTATCAAAGAAGAAAAAGTGGGACAAAAAACCCTTATCCTGAGTCTTGAATTCCTTATTAAAAATTTATAACTCTAGTATAACAAATATAAGTTTATTATAAATATATTATTGAACAATACTAATATTTATAATATCATATATTATTTACTCGTGTCTTTTTATAAATCTATTATCAACAATTCCTTATTAAAACAACATTTTGGGTAATAACTGTTTTGTTTTTCATAAATGTTTTGATTTCTTATTTTTGGTCCTTTTAAATTGATAAAGGTTATATCATCTAAATAATTTTAAAAATTATTTAAATATCATAAATGTTCTATAGATATGTATTTATCATAATCCATAGAATTTATATATAGAAATTGAAATACACCATTCATGGAGACGGTAGGCCATATTTATGTATTGGCGTTTTTTCTATTTTCTCAATGGATTAAAATGAAGAAAATTAAGTATTATAATACCATACTATAAAAAATTTATTTCACATATATAAATATTTTTGTTTAAACCATTACATATTACCATCAATGTAATGCATATGTGAATAATGAATCACATCATTTCGTGAGGCGGTAGTCCTCTGTACACACGAACGATGTTATCTTATTACCACAGAATGGAAATTATGATGGTATATAAGATATTATAATTATTTAAAAATAATAAAATCATATATATAATATATAAACATTAAATAAATCATTATATCTATATGTGAGAGGTGGTGATTGAAAATGAATATCATCAATTCATAAGGTGGTAGTCCACCTTACACCAGATCGATAACTTAGTTACCCATTTGATGGAGGTGGATATTGATATAGGTTTCGAAATTAACATAATAATATCCCATTATATTTTAGATATTGTTTTTATTATCTTAAAATAGTTGATAAATATTTTAAATAAGTGGATGAAGAAATAAAAAAACACAAGTTTAGTAATTTTATCTCTTCTTCAGAGAACATCTTTTAGTTTATTCCTTAAAACTTTATAGGAGGGTTTAATAATAAAATAACGTCTCTAATAAGTGTAGAAATATGTAGTGAATATATTTGGGTTTTTTAATTTTAAAAAAATGTTTTGGAAGTGTGAATAGGGTAGAAGTGGGGGTGGACTTTTATAAGTGTAGGAGAAAACACAAATAGAATTTTTTAAATGAATAATGATTACCCATGATTATCAAATGAAAAAATACTCAAAATTGTCCATTATCTATTCTTATAGGTGATAATGTTGAAATATATTTATAAAATGATTTATGGATATGATTCTAGGTCAATTTATCCCTTATATTTCTAGTTTAACCCTCGGTAAACCCGTTTAAACCATAACCACAGTAATTAATTTTTACTTTTTCATTTATTCATTTTCACCAAAAATTTAGTTGAACATATTATGTGAAATAATTTAGGATGATTCCAACTATGGAATATATTTTTCCAAATTCCATTCATAGAAGTGGAAAATTTTAATTTAATATTAAACCCGCATACATGATGAGAAAGTGGTTTTCCAAAGAGAATATGTTCAAAAGATTGAAAATATTTTTTATCAAAATTAAATATGAAATTTATTATAATGACCAAAATTTGGTTAATAAATATATAATTGAACTAATTTTATAATTAATCCATTTTTAAAATAATGTAACCATATAATTTCTCTAAATGAAAAGGATGTTTTCAATAAAAACCAGTATTTTTCACTATTCATCAATAAATTAATATATTTATGAAAATCAAAAAATTTTACCCTAAGATGTTATTGAAATGTAGTTTTTAAAAATTAAATATATTTTTTCAATATATTTTTTATTTTTTACAGAAAAATTAGTTTTATTATTTTTTTCAAAAAAATTAATAAAAAAATATCTTTGAGAAAAATGTATTTTTGAAACATATAATGACTTTAATGAAAATTAAGTATTTTTTTATAAATGTTTTTTCCATATATTATACAATTATAATTAATATTTTAAACTAGGTTATTTTGATTCATTACTCAATGTATAACGCCTTGGTAATAATTTTCATGTTTAAATAATAATATTAATAGTTTATCATGTCTTCTTTAAAACTCGATGTTGCATGTATTTAAAGCTATAGAAGAAATTAAATTTATTAAAAAAATATTTCAAAAAATATTAGGGTGTTACACACTGTGTCTTAATCCTTTCAAAGTATATATGTGATAACATCAATATGATCATTCATGACTAATCTTTGAATTCAGATTTGGGACCTTTAATTGATTCAATAGACTCATTATCTTTACATATTGAATAACATTAATCTTGAGGATAATTTTAAATAAATTTATAAAAAAATTACCACCGTGTTTATCTTCTAGTTGTGGGGTATATTATTTGATGTATTTAAGATAATATAAATTCCTAAATTTCCTATAATCTCATTTCTTCATATACTTTAATGTTTTGGTGGAAACATTCATATTGGTTTTAGTAGGAAAAATAACTATATTATCCTTTTCATATAACTCACTAAATTACTCAAATCTCTAATTCATGTGATGCAGTTAAAACCTCTAGGATAAAAAAATAGATCCAAACATAGGAAAACTATATTATTTATAAAAAAATTGATTTTCCCAATAGATCATGCAGACATACTGAGAAGGAGGGAATTAATATATATAGAGAAATTTTAATAAATAATTAAAAATTCAAAATTTACCCTCTTTTTAGTATATAAACCACTTACATGGTTAAGAATTATTGATTATTCTCTACATGGATAACACACTCTCACTATGTGTATTAATGAATTCAAATTGATTTAAACACCAAGTATTTATACAGGGTTTGATACAACTATGTGTATTAACTCCCTAATGTGTTCTATTTATACATGAGACACATATATCCACTATACTAAACAATTAAATACTAAAGGGTATTTTATATAAATATTTTAATATCACCTGAAAGGTTTTGTATACTATCTCTAATCAATTTGGTAGCCTCACAACTAGTTCTTTATATTATTTCTAGCCATTTCAGAATGGATCCTCCCAGACATAGTACTATACAAGATCACTAATCACCTCTGGGATGTCAATACATGTAAATAATAAGATATTTTCCCTTCAATTGGATTCTTGGATGATTTATTGATAATATTCTTTACTTTCATACACATTTTTCTCTTAAGGTAACCATGGATTTGAATATTATTCATGATTGAGATTGCTAACCTTCACCAATACCTATGAAAATCATCATTTTATTTAGGTACTTGAACATTTGGAACATATTTAAATTTTTTTACTTTATGGTGGTCATTCCTACTAAATTATATTTTCCTAACTTTTGGATTCCACTTCCAATGTCTCAAAACTTACTTATGTTAATCCTCAAAATCAATGACCCAAACGTTTTTCTTAACTCAAAGGATGGTTTATCCTTCTATTATCAAATCTCAAATCATTTTAATCATTATCTCTTTATGAATGATATATATAAATTTTATATTTATAGTGTAATATTGAAACATTCATGAAATATTATTCTCCCACAATTACAATGATCCCATTAATTAAAATACCTATTAACCAATACTTCTTCACATTAAATTACTCAATAAATCATTTTCACCACTTCCATAAATTAAGGCATGAGTCGTTTAATGTAACTCATGTTTTTTTATATTTATATCTTGATTATAATTATCTCATTGTTTTTGATTTCACATAAATGTTATTTAAAATCTATTTGATTATTTCCATTTATTAACATAAATAAAAATAATATAATTATTATATGGCCTTTATCCCTCTTCTCCTTCTGGTTATACCTATACAAAAATGTTTTATATTATTCAATTATTTTAACTTAATTTGAGGTAGCTGTAAAGATTTAGGCTTTATCCCTTCACTGATATAACAGAAAGTTCTAAATTTGGTCTATTACATCTCAAATTCTTAGTATAAATTCTGATCTCTATCATATTCAATAACTTTCATGATTCTATATCTTTAGTGTTCAATTTTTTAAAGTTCTGATATCCTTATCTTTTAATCATTTTTGAAAGTATCCTAATATTTCATTCATCTCAGATTCCCATTGTAACATCCCACGTGAATGAAGAATATGTAATTTTAATATTTATTAATATTTTTGAATTAAATATTAATTTTACTTTAAAGGTTATTCCATTTTCAATGGCGTACCCGATATGCAACAACGAGTTTCTTTGAAATCTTACGTTGCACACAACATTGGGTCGTACTGAAAAATAATAATATAATATTATTTTAAATAGTAGTTAATTCCTAGCCGTTTTATTGGTTGGAATTAATAGAACTAAATACAATATTATTATACAGGTTTTTTAATGTTTTTACATTTGTCCAATAAAAGTTAGAAGCTTAAAATGTTAATGAATCAGATTTTAAGCTCAAATACTCTAATATTCATTAAAAGGTCGATTTAAAACCTTTTGATGGTAAACTCAATTTAAATATAGTTTTGGATACTTTAATATGTTCTATTTAACAAAATAAAATTATTCTTTATAATTGGGACATAAAAATTTACTTTGGGTAAATTTTTGGAATTTTTATGATAAAATTCATTTTTTTATAAATAGGGAAAAATACCGTATTTTAATTCAAAAATTCCTTTTAACATAATTTATTTATATGGTGAAATTATTTTTTTAATTACTTATAAAGTGTAATTAGATTATATTTTTACCATTTAATCCAATTCTGGTCATTGAAAGTAATTTCACTTTGAAATAGGATACAAACAAGTGTCAATCTTTTGAAAGTTATTATTTCATAAAAACACGCTTTCTTGTTTTGAAAACATGAATTAATTTTAAATTAATTATTGTAACTTCTATATTTTTAATTTGGTAAAATATAAATCATTTTTTAATTCATAATATCAAATATATATTAGGCTAAATTTTTAGTATTTTTCCGAAAAACTACAATTTTTCATGAATAATGAAAACACTAAGTAGTAGTTAAAAAAACCGACTTCTTCTTTTAAATGATATTTTACTGCTTATGTGAATTGAATTTATAAAATACAACATATATGGTTGTTATTATTTAGTAAAATTTAGTTCAATAATATGAACATAATTTTTGGTGAATAGTAACCTTTGACTTTTATTTACCGAGTTAAAGGTAAATAGGGTAATTCAAGGTAAATATAATATTATAATAATATAAAATTACCTTAAAACTTGTCCTAACCTTATTGGATGAGTCATTTTCGACCAATAAAATCCTTGGGTGAGATTTTTGGCCTTCTAAAGCCATTTGGGTAAGATAATGACATTAATAACTTTTTATTTAAAGTAAAAATAAAAATATCGTAAACATGTATTGTTTTGCTAAAAAAAATTAATATGGGATTATATAATTGATATATTTGAATATAAATATTAATTAGAAATAAAAAAAGATTTACTAAATCATGGTATTTTGTTTATAAATTTTAGAATCAAATAAATAAAATTATTTATGACACAATAATGATGCAGTGTTTACCTTATTAATGAATGATTTAAATAAATAAGATTATAAAGATTAAAAAAATATCCAAAACCTATACAATTATTATATAATGATTTTATTTAGAACAATAGTCATCTTATCTTCAACTGTAATAAGTTTTAGACCTTTAGAAACTGAAAATCATTATATAATAAAATAATATTTTCAAACTTTCCTAGAGAACCCCTCCCCCCTTATAAAACTCTGTCACCTCTAACCCATTACTCACACCTCTCAAGCCCCTTGGATCATCCAAAATATACCCAAATAATCTCTAAATATCCCTCTCTTCTACCTAGAAGCCTTAAATTAGGCATAAGGCACTTCAAGTAAAACTTTTGGTTCAAACCAAAGGGAGATAGACGATTTAAAGGTAACATCTTCTCTTAAGTTATTTTATTTTATTTTACTTATCCAACCCCCTAAACTCTTTTTTAACTTTATTTTATAACAAAAATAGTATAATAAATATAATATCTTTCTTATGAGAAGTATTTTAACTACACTTCTACACACCTCCATCTAATGGATATGAATATACTGTTTCTGTGGACAACGAACTACTGCCTCACGAAATGATGATTGTTCAATTATTTCCAACCACCTTTCATGGTGGCCATTATGATGGAACTGTAATTATATATGATATATATTATATTATAGTTTATAAATATGCTTATGTAATTATCATTTAGAACATATTTTTATGATTTTCATGTTGTATAAATACGATAATTTCATTTGAGGAAGTGCGGACTACCGCCCCCTCAAAGTTATATGACTCATTAATACCATACATGGAACATATAAATGACGGTGTTAATTAAATTATTTAACATATATAAAATATTATATTATACTATAATTATAATATACCAATGTATTATTAAGTTTTAATTTCCTTAAATATAAAATAGAAATGAAAGTAGCGTTCATGCATACGTACAGATTACCGTCTCCATGAACGGTGTATTTCATTTCTTAACTCAAAATGATATGGAATATTATAAATAAATATACACTGGATATATATGATATATATGATATCTAAATCATGAATATCATTCTGGAGATAATGGACTTTTGACCACATGGACAATTTGTATTTATAACAAGTTCATTTTTGGCTAAAGTTCTGAACATCGACAAAATTTCTGATATGAACTAAATAATTAACTAATTTTTACAAAAAGGTAATAAGTGATATAGAAGGAATAATAAAATATAAAAAGGTTCTTAAGTAAGTTTAAATTAACTTAAGTTTATTATTCAGGAAGAACAATGAACATACGAGTCAAGTCGGACACGAGGTAAGGGGTTTCTTATCTCACTTTTTATTCTATGATATTTCCATCATCCACCACTTATTTATTGCATGTGGTGTATTGTTTACTTCAATTTGATATATATTATCATGATTATATTTATATTCATGGTATTCTATGAATTTTTTGGTCGTTATTAACTTTTTTTCATACGACTCGATTGATTACAACGTGGTAAGGGGTTTCATCTCACTTTTTATTCCCATGAGATTTATGCTATATTTTACACTATTTACTTTTTTGAGGTGTATGTACTACCCCTGATTTTATTTTTTGTGTAATATAATTTAATATATGAGTATTTATATCTTCATTGTATGATCCTTCTTTAATGTGGTGTATGTTTTGTAAGTTACCAAATTGGCAAGGGAACTTTTTAACCCAATTTCCATTCCTTGGGTTAATCTTCTAATTCTTAATTATGTCATGATATGATTATGTGTGGAATCACTGTTTATTTATTTATGTTTTAATTTCTACTTCCCTTTGTCTAGATATACTTTTTATACACATAATCACCCCATTGATAAATTCTCATGTCATTGAGATGAATTTTATAATGGTAATCTTAACTCAATTTCCATTCATTGAGTTAAACATCCAAGTCATTGGTTTTGTTTTAAAAAGAACATGTGCGAATGTCCTCTAATTTATTTACACTTAATATACAATAATAGTGATTGTATTTATATTTTTCACACATTATTATGTAATTTATTTATCCTTAATCTAAGGATACAATTTTTATAAGGGATTTTGTCTCAATTTACATTCCATTGAGAATTTATTGTTATTATACACCAATTCACTTTTATATGGTGTTAATACCATCATTTGGAATGTTATATCATGAATAACGTTATTTTCCTGATATTATACAGTTTTGATTAATGTTATTCCTCAATTATTTTTATTCAAGCGTCTCTCATTTGGTTAGGAACTATTTAATTAAAATATCATTTTAAATGTTTTAATGATTTATTCTTCTAAAACTTTCACATTAATGTCCATGTTTTAAAAATGGTTTAAAGGATTTATATAGACATGAATATTTTGAAATTAAAATTTCTTTCAAAATCTTCAAAGTGGTATGGGACACTTTGATTAAAAAATCTATTTATTAAATTTTTTAAATGGTTTTGAAAATGGTTTGATAAAGCATTGATTATGTCAATATCTTGAAATGATATATTGTGATTACAATATGGAAATTTTATCTTTTCTTTTATGCTTGTTTTATGTTTTATGAATATATTATGGTTCTTGGGATTTTTTTATGTATACGGGTGGTTCTGTGATAAACCTAGGGTGGTTGAGCTCGAGATATCTCTCCAATACATTGGGTAGTGTGACAGAGGTAAAATTTAATGTTTCTCCTAAGAGATTTAGGGAATATACTATGATGGGTATTCAAAATGTAACTCCCTATGCATCTATTAAAGCTAAAATTAAAGTATTTTATGAATTCCATAATTTACCTTTATGATTTATGATTTTTATGTGTTATTCATTAATCTTATGATTTCATGAGGTATGTTATGATTGAAAAGTATGGTTTCATTGATTTGTATTTATTGATGGGTTAATATTTCCTTTCCTTATTCTATAAACCTTACTGATATTTTATGCTCATCCATAGTTTTTGAAACGTTTTTAATAGGGTATAAGGCAGGGTAAGAGAAATAAAGAACTCAAGAAGATTTATATCAAGAAGAAGTTTATTGTTTTCTTTTAAGAGTTTTTATTTTATGAAAAAAGTTAAATACTGAGTAGAAGTGTCCACTTAGTAATTTTTGAGATGTAATGTAATATTTATGACTTAATTATCTAAAACTCTAAACCTAAAAAGATATTCAATGTGAATTATTAATTTAATTCAGATTATGTAATGTTTTAGGGCTGGGTCTTTATAGTTGGTATCAGTGGTCGGTTTAAACAAATTTGGGGATTAAGATTTTTTGTAAGACACATGGTTAGTCTCTATGTCCAGTACTTAAGTTAAATCCTTATTTTGTAACTTTTTCAAATCAGAGAAAGTCTATTATAAATGGAATAAGGAGGATCTCAAATGACATTCCTATCTCTTCCTGATGACTTTCTTGCAATAATTATTGAAAATTCATGTCTAGATGACTCTAAAACATTTTCTAACATACAAATCACTTGCAAGAAATTGTTTGAGATATCAAAAACCTTCACTATACCTTGATACTATCATGGATCATGGGTTGTATTTAATCAAATCCAATTTTTTCAATATTTTTATATTTTCAAGAAAGGTAAATATTATCAAGGTATTTTTAAATATTTTACCTCATCACAAGATTTTGAAGCATATTATGATTTTGAAAATGGTGTCGAAGAAGGAGACCCTTACGCTACCTATTTATATTTCATTTTAAATTATAGTGTTTCATCACATACTTATGGTATTTTAAAAGGACCATTGGTTGAATGTTTCAACTCAAAATCGGCCAGACAATTTTATAGAAAGCACGTTTTATCAGATTTTTTGAAATTATATGTCATACCTGATTATTTTCTGAAACTGTTTTTCTGTAATCACCCATATGACCCAAGTTGTATGAGGTGTATTTGGATAAAGGAAGCAGATATTTTTTTAAGGATCTCTAAATCATTGTTACAATGCATGGACCATCTATATACATGAACAAGATGATGATGAAACCAGGTGGACACCATGATCAAGGTAAGATTTTATTTATTTAGGAATAATGTTATTTTATGGAGGTAAAAAAAATTGTTAATATATATAAGACTTCATGAATTAATATATTGAGATCATTATGAGATATGATGAAAATTAGAGGCATAAGAAAACCATTGAGGTTAAATCATGTTATAGTTATTTTTGAGGAGTTTATCTCATTTTTGGGAATGTTATAAAATTATATTGTTTTTAAAAAAGAACAAAACACAGACCGTGGGACAACCTGTCACATCACACAAAGCTATGGGAATCGAACCCATAACCAAAATGTGATTTGTATTTATTTCCTACCACTGGACTACGTGAAGTCCCTGGTTAGTATGACTTATTATTTTTAGTTAAATGATTTTATTGATCAAGAATAAGTTGATTTGGGATCTTATGTTTTATCAAATGGATATCCTTAGTATAGGAAAAATGATTTGTGGATTAAGTGATAAAGGTTATTTTGGAAGAAATTTTATCTTTTTGGGAAACTATATGCCTAAGGAAAATAAAATACTTTAGGATTTCAATTGGGGAGTAATGGTGTAATTTTATTTTGGAAGAATCTATGTTTTTATTATGGAAATATGAATATTTGGGTTATTTATGGAAATGATTAACCTATAATAGAGAATATGTGATTTGGTTAATTACACTTCAGTATGAAACTTTAAGAGTAGTCGATGCTATTTGGAGACAAATGTTAAGATTTACTATGGAAGACTATATGATCAAATTATTTTGAATTTTGGGTTTCAGACATAGTTTGGATTATTTTAATGAATTTTAAAGAAATTTGTGTATTGAATGGTATTTGTTGATATTAGGGTATTTTTTATTCAATTTTGGAGATTAAGAGTAGTATTGTTTTTATAAAAGATTACCCTTTTTGTGGATTATATGATCTTGTACTAGCCATTTTGGTTTTGGTTAATATATAAAGATAAGGGAAATATATGGTTCATCTTTTGTGGATTATTTGATTCTCTAAAAGTTCATTCTAGAGCTTCAGGTGTGAACAAGACTACATTAATACTCATCATTTGGAGAAAAGATGAGTTTTTGGTAGAAACTTACTAGAGGATGAAACTCTACTAGAAAAGTAAATATATTTCCTTATTTCCTTAGTGAATATCATAAATAAATTCTTCAACTTTATGAAATGGAACATAAAACAATAACATTGTTTATTAATTTTTCTACTAGGGAATCAAATACTGTTTAACCCATCACTGGTTTGTGATTTTCTGGTGGTTAACTTTCTCCTAATCATGTTTTCTATCACTCTCTATCAGAACTTGACACTTAGTTTATCCTCCATATCCATGATTTCCTATATGGAATCCTAGTATGGGTTATCTAGGGTGACCTTTGTACTTATCTTTATTTCTTTTAAAGTGATAGTTTTATTGACTCTTTTTCAAATGTGGGACTTTTAATGAAGTTTCTAAGCCTAATTTAAAAATTGCGAGGACGCAATTCCCAAATGAGGGGAAAGACGTAACATCCCAGGTGAATAAAGAATATGGAATTTTCATATTTATTAATATTTGTGAATTAAATATTTATTTTAATTTAAAGGGGATTCCATTTTTGATGGCGTACGTGATACGCAACAACGGGTTTCTTTGAAATCTTACTTTGCACACAAAGTTGGGTCATACTGAAAAATAATAATATAATATTATTTGAAATGATAGTTAAAGCCTATATGTTGTATTATAGGGAATGAATATAACTATCTATAATATTATTATACATGTTTGTTAAATGTTTTTCCATTTATCCAATAAAAGTTAGAATCTTAAAATGTGAATGAATCCGATTTTAAGCATAAATACTCTAATATTTATTAAAAGGTCAATTTACTACCTTTTGATGGAGAACCCTATTTAAATATAGTTTTGGTTACTTTTATATGTTATATTTGACAAAATATAATTCTTATATAGAATAGGGAAATCAAAATTTACTTTGAGTAAATATTTGGTATTTTTCTGATAAAATTCATTTTTTATGAATAGTGAAAATACTGTATTTTAATTCAAAACTGAGTTTTAATCTAATTTATTTATATGGTTAGATTATCTTTTTAATTGGTTTTAAAGTCTAATTATATTATATTTTTACTATTTAATCCAATGTTGGTCATTGTAAGCAATTTCAATTTAAAATTGGATATAAACAAGTGTCAATATTTTGATAGTTATTATTTCTTAAAAACACGCTTTTTTGTTTTGATAACGAGAATTAATTTTAAATTAATTAATGAAACTTATATGTTTTGAATTTGGTAAAATAGATATAATTTTTGAATTCAGAACATGAAATATATCTTAGTCTGATTTTTTGGTATTTTTATGAAAAACTTCAATTTTTAATGAATAATGAAAACACTAAGTAGTAGTTAAAAAAACTAAATTCTTCATTTAAATAAAATTTTACCACTTCTATGAATTGAATTTAAAAACTATGAAATACATGGTTGATATTATTAATTAAAATTTTGTTCAATAAGATGAAAATAATTTTTGGTGAAAAGTAACTTTTGACTTTTATTTACCGCGATTAAAGGTAAATAGGGTAATTCATTGTAAATATAATATTATAATAATATAAAATCATCTTAAAACTTGTTCTAACCTTATTGGATGAGTCATGTCCGACCAATAAAATCCTTGGGTGAGTATTGTGGCCTTTGAAATCCATTAGGATAAGATAATGACATTAATAACTTTTTATTTAAAGTAAAAATAAAAATATCATAAACATGTATTGTTTTGCTAAAAAAAATTAATGTGGGGTTATATAATTGTTATATTTGACTATAAATATTAATTAAAAAGATAAAAATATTTCTTACAACAAGGTATTTTATTTATAATTTTTATACATCAAATAAATAAATTTATTTATGACACAATATTGATACAGTGTTAACTCATTAAAGAATGGTTTAAATAAATAAGATTATAAAGATTAAAAAAATATCCAAAACCTATAAAATCCTTATTGGATGATTTTATTTCAAACATAAGTCATATTATCTTTGACTTTAATAAGTTTTGGACCTTTAGAAACCGAAAATCATTATATAATAAAATAATATTTTCAAACTTTCTTAAAGAGCCCATCCTCCCCTTATAAAAATCCCTCACCTCTAACCCATTACTCATACCTCTAAAGGCCCTGGGCTCATCCAAACTCTAACCAAATAATCTCTCAAGATCCTTATATTCCACCTAGAATCCTTATCTTAGGCAAAAGACAATTCAAGTAAACCTTTTGGTTCGAACCAAAAGGAGATACCCGATTTAAAGATAACATCTTCTCTTAAGTTATTTTCTTTTATTTTACTACTCCAACCCCCTAAAGTCTCTTTTTTTCCTTTCTTTTATAAAAAAAACCAGTATCCTAAATATACTAGGTTTTTTTATGAGAATTATTTGAACTAAACTTTCACACACCTCCATCTAATTGATATGAACATACTTTTTCTGTGGACAATGAACTACTGCCTCACGAAATGACAATTGGTCAAATATCTCCAACCGCCTATCATGGTGGCCATTATGATGGCACTATAATTATATATGATATATATTTTATTTTATTTTATAAATATTTTTCTGTAATTTTCATTTATAACATACATTTATTCTTTTTATGTTGTATAAATATGTTAATTTCATTTGAGGAAGTGCGGATCACCACCCCCTCAAATTGATATGACTCGTTCATACCATACACGGAACGTATAAATGATGGTGTTAATGAAATTATGTAACATATCTAAAATATTATATTATTCTGTAATTATAATATACCTATTTATTATTAAGTTTTTATTCCTTTAAATATAAAATAGGAATGAAAGTAGTGTTCATGCGTACGTACGACTTACCGTCTCCATAAACGGTGCATTTCATTTCTTAACTCCAAATGATATGGAATATTATAAATAAATATACTCTAGATATATATATGATATATATGATATATAAATCATGAATATAATTATGGAGATAATGGACTTTTGACCACATGGACAATTTGTAATTATAGCAAGTTCATTTTCGACTAAAGTTCCGAACATCAACAAAATGTACGATATGAACTCAAATAATTAACTAATTGTTATAGAAAGGTAATAAGTGATATAAAAGGAATAATAAACTTGAAAAATGTTATTAAGGAAGTATAAATTAACTTAATTTTTTTTTCTTCAGGAAGAACACGGAACATACAAGTCAAGTTGTACATGAGGTAAGAGGATTCTTATCTCACTTTTAATTCTGTGATATTTCCATTGTTCACCACTTATTTATTGAATGTGGTGTATTATGTACTCCCATTTGATATATATTATCAAAATTATATTTATATTCATGGTATTCTATGATTCTTTTGGTGGTTATTAACTTTTGGTCATACGACTCGATTGATTACAACGTGGTAAGGGGTTTTCATCTCACTTTTTATTCCCCCGAGATTCATGCTATATTTGCCACTATTTCCATTTGTGTGGTGTATGTACTTCCCATGATTGTATTATTTTTGTAATAAACTTTAATTTATGGGTATTTAAATATTCATTGTATCATCCTTCTTTTATGTGGTGTATGTTTTGTAAGTTACCAAATCAGTAAGGGAACTTTTTAACCCAATTTCTATTACTTGGGTTAATCTTATAATTCTAAATTATGTCATGCTATGATTATGTGTGGAATCACTATTGATTTATTTATTTTTTAATTTCCACTACCCTTTGTTTGGATATAATTTTGACACAAATAATCACTCCATTTATAAATTCTCATGTCATTGATATGAACTTGATAAGGGTAATCTTAACTCAATTTACATTCATTAAGTTAAACATCCAAGTCATTGGTTTTGTTTTAAAAAGAACATGTTTGAATGTACTTTGATTGATTTACACTGAATATCAAATCATATTGAGTGTATTTATATTTTCACACATTATTATGTAATATATTTATCCTTAATCTAAGGATACAATTTTTATAAGGGATTTCGTCTCAATTTACATTCTGTTGAAACTTCATTGTTTTTATGCACCAATTCAGTTTTATATGGTGTTAATACTATAATTTGGAATATTATATCATGAATTTATTTATTTAATTTATATTATAATGTTTTGATTACTTTTATTCCTCAATTATTTGTATTCAAGCATCTCTCATTTGGTTAGGAACTCTTTAACTAAAATATTATTTTAAATGTTTTAAATATTTATTATTCTAAAACTATCACATTAATGTTCATGTTTTAAAAATAATTTTAAGGATTTATATGGAATTAATGTTTTGAAATTAAAAATTCATTCAAAATCTTCAAAGTGTTATGGAAAACTTTGATTCAAAAATCACTTTATTAAATGTTTTCAATGGTTTTGAAAATGGTTTGATAAAGCATTGATTATGTCAATATATTGAAATGATATATTGTGATTGTAATGTGGAAATGTTATCTTTCTTTATGTTTTTTTATGTTTTATGAATATTTTATGGTTCTTTGGATTTTTTTATGTATACAGGTGGTTCCAGGATAAACCTTGGGTGGGTGATCCCAATATAGCTCTCCAATGCATTGGGTAATGTGACAGAGGTAAATGTTAATGTTTCTCCTAAGAGATTTTGGGAATATACTTTGATGGGTATTCCAAATGTAACTCCCTAAGTAGCTGTGAAAGATACAATGTAATTATGTTATTAATTCCATAATTTACCTTTATGATTTATTATTTCTGTGTGTTATTTATAAATATTATGATTTCATGAGGTATGTTATGATTGAAAAGTATGGTTTCATTGATTTGTATTTATTGATGGGTTAATGTTTCCTTTCCTTATTTTATAACCCTTACTAATATTTTTATGATCATAACATGTTTTTGAAATGTTTTTCACAGGGTATATGGAAGGGTAAGAGAAAGGAAAAACTCAAGAATATTTATACCCGGAAAAGAATTATTTTTTTATTTTAAGAATTTTTATTTTATGAACAAAATTTGATACTAAGTAGAAGTGTCTAATTTGTAATTTTTTATATGTAATGTAATAGTTATAACCTAATTATCTAAAAATATAAACTTGAAAAGATATTCAATGTGAATTATTAATTTAATTCAAGATTATGTAATGTTTTAAGGCTAGGTCCTTATACCTATCTTCTGGATTCTTTAGATTTTAGACCACTATACTTCCTCAGTATATTATATTATTTAAATCCAATTTTCTAGACATAACACTACTAGAAATAAAATATATACCAATGGTTTGAAATCATTGGTATAGGCCTCAAAACCATTAGTATACTATATACCAACGGTTTTTCAAACTGTTGGCTAGTAAGCCATTGCAAAAGGCCTATACCAATAGTTTTCCTCGAATTGTTGGTATGTGGCACTCTAACGTTCAGTATGACAACAATTTTATAGAAATAATTGGTATATATTTATACTAATGGTTGATAAAATTTTGGGATATATAGTATTACCAATAGTTCCTTAAAACTGTTGGGAAAAATATTCTGGAAATACACTATACCAACGGTTTAAAACCATTGGTATAGTGTATTACCAATGGTTAATTTAAATCATAGGTAAAAATATTCTCCAAAAACACTTTACCAACGGTTTAAAATTTTTGGTATAGTGTTTTTCCAGAAAACAGCACAATAGCCACCCATTCCCTCCACTGTATAAACCTGCAAACACAACACTGCATACACCTTCAAACATAGCTGCAAACAACACTTAAAATAGAACAATTTTCCCTTAAAATAGAACAAAAAACAAACCACTTAAAATAGAACAATTTTCACTTAAAATGGAACAAAAATACACATGAAATATCACATAACAAACAATATACTCTTCCAACCATGACATATACCACAACATAGTTTTCCCCATTTCAATCTTCACATGACAACCACTCTTCCAACTAACCCATTTCAATTTATTTGGTAGAGACATCTCATAATGGTGAAAGGAAATTCAAATTTCTGAGATCCCATCATAGTCATATTTACATACACCCTTAACAGAATTAACACATAATTAATAAGGTAATTACATCAAGTATACACATACAACAAGTATACTCATTCACCATTAACACATAATTTATAAGTTAATTAAATACATAAGGAATTAAATTCAGAATTCAGGGGGTTGGGGGGCTGTTCATGGGTTTGGGGTGGCTTTCCAAGGGTGTAGGGGTGTCCAGAGGAGTGGGGGTATCCGAGCGGATGGGTGTGTCCCGGGGAGGGGTTGGGGGTGGGGGTGGGGGATGTCCAGGGTGGTGGTGGTGGTGGGGGGGGGGGGGGTGCTATCCATGGGGGTGTCCAGGGGGGATGTCAAGGGTGGGGGTGATGGGGGATGTCCATGGGGGTGTCCAGGGGGTGGGGTGGTGTACAGGGTGTTGGGGGGGGGGGGGGTCCACGGGGGTGATGAGGCTGTCCAGGGGATCAGGGGTGTCCCGGGGGTGTCCAAGAGGTTTGGGGAGGGGGGGGGGGGGTGTCCACAGGGTTTGGGAGGGGGGGGGGGTGTCCAGGGGGTAGGGGGTGCCCATGAGGGTGAGTGGGGCTGTGCAAGGGGTACGAGGTGTCTAGGGGGGGTGGGCAGGATGTACACGGGGGTTTGGGGTGTCCAGGGGGGTGGGCGGCTGTCCACGGGGGTGGGGGGATGTCCATGGGGGGAGGGGATATCTATGGGGTGGGATGGGCTATCCAGGGGGGTGGGGAGAGGCTTTCCACGAGGGTGGGTGGGGATGTACATGGGGTATGAGGTGTCTAGGGGGTGGGGGGCGATCCACAGGGGGGGTGGGTGGGCAGTCTATGGGGGTAGCAGGGCTGTCTAGGGGGGTAATGGGTGTCCAGGAGGGATGTGTGTGTGTGTGTGTGGGGGGGGGGGGGGTGGGGGGCTTTCCATGGGGGTGTCCACGGGGGGTGGGTGGCTGTCCATTAGGGTGGGGGGGGGGTATCCATGGGGGTGTCCACGGGGGGTGGGTGGCTTTCCATCAGGGTGGTGGTGGTGGTGGTGCGGGGGGGGGGGGGGGGTCAATGGGGGTGTCCAGGGGGGAGGGGTGGTGTCTGGGGTGGGGTGGTGTCCAGGGGGGTGGGGTGGTGTCTAGGGGGGGTGGGCTATCCACGAGGTGGGAGGGGCTGTCCAGGGGGGTACGGGGTGTCCTGGGGGGTTGGAGGGCTATCTGCGGGGGTGGGCAGGCTACCCACAGGGGGATGAGGTATCCAGGGGGGTGGGCGGGCTGTCCATAGGGGTGGCCGGGCTGTCCAGGGGGGGTAGGGGGTGTACATGGGGGTGGGAAGGCTGTCCAAAAGGGTGGGAGGGGCTGTCCTGGGGGGGTATGGGGTGTCCAGGGGGTGGGGGGTTATCCACAGGGGGAGGGGCTGTCCAGGGGGGTGGTCGGGCTATCCACGTGGGTGGCGGGGCTATCCAGGGGGTACAAGGTGTACAGGGGGTGGGGGGCTATCTAGGGGAGGGGTGAATCAGTCACAAAAAATAATCAAATCAAGTTTTATTATTTATAGATAAAAAATAAAGATAATGTTACCTACTTAATCACACAAATATTCAGGCACAACAAATCAATAAAAAATCAAAGGTCAGTAATATCAGTAAAAAATGTAACAGATCAATCTGTCCCTAATCACCATCACTATCATCACCATCATCATCACCCTCACCCTCATCCCCATAATCGTCCCCATCATCGTCCCCTCCCTCCTCCTTTCCCTCGTACTCAGCCTCGCCCTCCTCATTGCCCCCTCCTCCGTCTCGACCTCCTCCTTGCCATCATCTCAAAGACCACCAGAATTGCCACCTGGTGCACTATATATAGAATGCATTGATAACATATATTCATCACAAGAAGTGATGGCCTATAGTGGAAGTGTTGGATGTAAAACTTCCATCAGTTTCATAAATGTAGTGTTTTCCCTAGAAGACTGTTCTGCTATCTCTATGGAACTTTTTTTCAGCCTGTTCTTCTTTTGCCTTAAACTGATGCAACTCATTGGCACTACAACTCGTACCTGAGTAGGGCCAATACCTCATCATAACTATAATCTTCCCAGGTCGGAAGAATACTCTACCAGGGTGCTCATCTCCCAACACCTAATGTAAGGGATCATTTGACCCAAAATTATTAGGTTCCTGGGCCTCAATGGCTTGTAAAGCAACATGTTACGAATATAAATAGATTATTAAGTTACAAAATATCGATTAAAATTTTAAATCTACAAAGTAAAACTTACAATCTACTGATGAGTCGGTTCATTAACTGCACTTCCATCTTTCTTCTTTCTACTCGAGCAAATTTTTTTTTCTTATGCCTCTATAATGACACTGAATGTAGGAAACCATAATTAAAAATAGGATACCAAAAAAAACATTAATTAAATAACTAAAATTATATAACAACATTAGAAATCGAATAAATTATGGAGGAAGTAATAGAAAGTGAAAGTCGTAAAGAAAGATTATAAAATGTCATACCTGCTGCCTCTCATGATATGGCATTGTAGTACGTCCCAATGTGTGGGCGTATTTCTTAGCATCAATGTTTTTTTATTTCTTCTAGATTAATCCTAAATAAAATTCAATAACTAGTATTAATGAAAAACATGAAAATTTTCATTAAAATACCTCTAATGTGATTAATATCTTAAATTGGCTAGTTGTCCAATGGGTAATCATTTGTCGGTACTATTCTAACGGATAATAATCCACAATAAGGACCACCTCTAACCCTATGCCCACTCTAGCACACCACCTAATGTACAACTCATGATTATAAGCTCTCCTAAGTTTTCCAAAATCCTTTAGACGTGCTGGCCGTGCACCCTCACCATCAGGGAAATTAAACCGAAGCTGACACCAAAATATTAATTCATATAAACAAAAAAATTTATATATTGCATTAAATAAAACCTATTTTTTTACCCATACATCTACCCAGGATTTATCCTTGACTTCATTTGGAAACTGTATCCATGAGAGCGGGTTGATAGGAATGATGTAAGAGTATCTGGCAGGCATCACCAAAAAACTCCGACATTGCTGCCCTGATTTTTCAATCATCTGACTATCTTTATTATAATCCACCATCAATTGTGGGTAGCAGTTCTACACCACACTCATGCGTGTATTCCCCTACCCCCACCTCCTATTAGTATATGTATCTATCATGTTATAATGAAAATAAATAATGTTGTAAAAATTGGTTAGGGTTGTATAAGTATACTTGCGGTAGTCTGATCAATGGGCACAGTTGGATCCGCAGAAATAGAAGGAACACCCAGTACAGATGGAGTGGGTCACAATGTATACTCCCCAGGGACAGAATCTAGCAGAGCAGGTGTAGAAGAAGATGGAATATAAAATCCCAGAGAGAAGGAAGCAGAAGTAAAAGAAGATGATAGGGATGGCTGGATGAATGTTGGATGGGTAGTGGGAATCATCATCAGATATGGTACAAATAGGTGAGGAGGCTCAGATGTAAATGGTGGTGAATAAATGGGAGGCCTAAATATCCCGTGTGTCCCTAATGACACACCGAGATCAACATGTGGGATGAATGATATGTCAGTGGGAGGGGCATGTTCTAATTGGGTACGCTGACCAGATCAACTAGCTCTCGTATGACCCCCCCCCATATACGAACACCCTGAGTACTGGGACCTCTACTAGGCTACTCATCAAATAATTGTCGCCTAATAGATGGATCCTACAAAACTGTTTAAAAAATATTAATCAGATGACATTATATATTATTTAAATATATATATTTGAAATAAAATACTCACTATACACACTAGTTTTGGAATTCCCAACTCATTCATGTGACGATTGTTGTCCATAATCTATTTTCATCGCCTCTCTTCAATTGGTTTCATTTACTGCATTTGAAAACAAATATGGAAGTAAATAGAAAAGTATAACTAATTTGTAACCCAAAAAACAAAATAAATGAGAGGGAATAGGGGGATTAATGGATAATTTAACAAACCATTGTTTTAGGTGAGCTTGAACAAATATATAATGAGGTCAATAAATCATACAAGATGCAATAAAGAAACTTAATTTTTAGTAGGATGGTTATTTAATAAGTGTCATCACTCTATTTAAATCATGGAACATTGATTCTACTAGATTCATAAGTGGTAAATTAGTTGTAAAAATTAAGGAAAATTTTAATTTCTTTAGCCTAGGTAGATGATGCGGGTTTCAATACATGTTTTGCAGAAGAATAAAAACAATCATGTTCATTACCTGGTAAAATGTTAAATAGATTTATTTGAATCATACAAATTTTATTCAAATCATAGTTGAAGCATTGAAATGTTCAACAAGTTTGAAATGATGGTTTTGTAGATTTGAATATAGTTAAATTCCAAATTAGAAAATGAAGTTCAAATAAAATTTCAACCAATAAACATTGAAAATTCACATAACGGTCAAGTCAAATACAACATATTTGTAATCAATATTAAATCAATTTGAATAGTACAAACCTTAACATCCCAAGTCAAGGTAAACCAAAATAATTAAGAACATGAATGGATGATTCAATATATTTCCCACCACATTTTCAGGTTCACAGTCAACTCTGACAATTGAGCTATTGGATTCATCAAAAGTAATAAATGGTTCATTTACAATGTAAGTAAGGATGGTGTCAATTATTCATCACCATCATCAAAAATATGTCTTAGAATTACATCAATAATGACCCCAAATTTTGATCGAAGATGGTATTTGACATTTTTTTCCACCATTGATGCCAATACATATGGTTCATCAGTAGAAAGAGTGCGATTCATATCAATTACTCAAAATCCACAATCATTAATAAATGTTCCCTACCTCATCATCGAATCAAACCACTTAAATTTCATCAGCGTGACCCATCCATGAGAATAATAATCCAATATTATTATTTTTTCAAGGAATCCGTATTAACCTAAATTTTAAAATCAAGGTATACTATCTGATGCATTAACATAATAGTCTACTGTGGCAGTAACCATAACACCATAATTTTGTGTTCTCACATTCTTTTCTCGTTCAGTGATAATAAATCTGTACCGATTGATAACTATTTATTTACAGTCACGAACCACGGTATTAGGACCAAAAGCCAAATCTCTTATCTATTCAGAGACAGAGTCAGCAAGCAAACTCTACACCTGGAATATAATTCAATATTTAAATTAATTAATTATTAATTTAATTATTTTAAATAGTAATATTATTACCTTGAATTTTAAAAAATAAGAAAACTCTTTGCTATGGAAAGTCTCCCTCCTTCTCAAATATAAAGAATAATGATTTCTATTTATCATCACTTTATGTTCCCTATAAATAAAAATAGTAATATTTGAACAGATAAATATATATAAGATATAAATATACAATTTACTTACAAGATGTAGTCATCTAACAAATCAAAGTTGAACAAAATTGTGCGATGTTCCATCTCGCACTCTTTAATGCTTAATGTCATTAGTGTATATGATCTAGATATTCCTCCTATTTGAGGTAGTGGTGGAAAACTGGGTTCAATTTTCTCATAATTTTCTTCTTCTTTTCTCATTGGTCTGTTCATTCTTGGTGTAAGATCAGACAAATACATAGAGAAGAAATCCATACATTTTTGATCCAAGTAACCATTCAAGATAGAACCTTCGGGATGATTCCTGTTACAGACATAAGTCTTTAATATGTACATATTTATTTCAGTTGGATACATCCAACGAAAAGAAATAGGTTCTCCAAGAAGTATTTCAGTTGGAATATGGATAGTTAGATGCAACATGCATGTGAAAAATGATGAGGGAAATATTTTCTTTAACTCACAAAAAATTAATGGGGCATCTGCCAATTTGTTTTGCAAGAAAGACTTGGAAACATTCATACACACATATCTCTAAAAAAATGGCACAACCAAATAACATCCACCCTTACATTATTGGAAAAAAGATGACGAATTTCTATTGGAATAAACTCATGAAGAAGGATGTGATAATCATGATTCTTCAAAGATTTTAGATTCAAATCTCTTCTATTGACCTGTTTGGATATATTTCTTGAATAGCCATTAGTAATGTTAATAGTCTCTACTACTTCTAGAATTTTTTTTGTATAGGTGTCATCACATAATAAGCACATGTAAGGTGCCATTTATTTTCACTGATATGCAAAGGATGAAATTTCGGTCTGATGCCCCAATCCACCAAGTCACGCCAAGACTGTAAATCATCTTTTGTCTTTTCCTTAACATTTAGAAGAATCGAAAGAAACATTTCACACATTTTTTTTTGATGTGCATTACGTCTAAGCAATGACGTAAAAAATTGGTTGACCAATAAGGCAAATCAAAGAAGATACTCCTCTTCTTCCAATTGTAATAGGTTTCAGTGGAAACATTCTTTCTCTTTCTAGATTTAATTTGACCCTTCCTAATTAAAAAACTAAAATCTTTCAATTTATTAAGAACATTAGTTCCAAACACACACTGAGGTGGATCATCAGTCTCCATTGTATTGTCAAATATTTGATGATTATTTATATATGGATGGTCGATTGGCAAGAATCATCGATGTCCCATAAAACTAAAACTACAATGATGTTTCAGTCTTCTGGATCATGTATTATTTATACAAATAGGAAATGATAGTTTTCCCTTGTGCTCCATCCATACATCATTGTATAAGTAGAAAATCATTGATCGTCCACATAAGCACAACACGCATCTGAAATACATCTTTCGAACATGCATCTTATGTGTGCACACCCACATCCCAAAAAAGTTTCAAATCTTTTATTAAAGGTTGCATGTATACGTCTATATCATTGCTGGGATTAGAAGGGCCAGATATGAGCATACTCATGAAAGTGAAAGGTTTTTTCATACACAACCATGGGGGAATATTATAAATGTGTATAAAAATAGGCCATATGCTGTGCAACATAAGAATCTACCCAAATAAATTAAAACCATCACATGAAAGACCCAACCTCACATTACGCACGTCTGCTGCAAAATCAGGATATCGAGCATCAAATCTATACCATGCAAATCCATCTACAGGGTGAACCAACTCATCATTATTATTCTTTCTCTTGGTATCATGCCATCATATTTTTATTAATATTTCATTAGACATAAAAAGATTATAGAGTTTTGGGATCAATGGAAAGTTCCACATTACTTTCTATGGAACATGGGATGGTGTTCCATTAGCTTTTGGCTTCCAGTGGGATGTGCCACATTTTATACAATCATTCCGTTCAGAATTTTCCTCTAAGAATAAACTCCAATCTTTCGAGAAATCTTGAATTTTGTTTCTTGAAAATCCAAGTTCCTAAACTAACTTCCATGCCATATAGTGGTTTGAGGAAATATCTGAATCATTTGGAAGTAATTCCTTAAAGAAGGTAAGAATTTAATCAATGAAAGTATTAGAAATCTCATACATAGTATTCCCATGAAACAATCAGATTAAAAATTCTTGATTTTTCATTTTACCGCATTGCAGATATACAGGAGTCGTGGCAGCATCATTCAATTTTTTCACCCTGACAACATCATCATTTTCATTAGACGCATCATGTGTTATCATATTGAAATCTTATTGGGTTAGAATCCTTTCTTTTTCATGATGATGAATAAACGGAAACCAGTAATATAACAAATTCTCCAATTCAGTACTCTCATTTGGATCATCAGCAATATGAAATGTAATTTTCTCCCCATTGTGATACCACACAGAGTAGTTTGCTTGAAAACCATATTTGGTTATGTGGTAGATGACTTATTCACGGATCAACCAAGGTCTTCCAACACACTTGTAGTAGGGGAAGTGTATGTGACCACTATCTGGAGCATTGTGAAATGAAAAATCTAAAATGCTCTCCAATTTTTTTTGAAAATCACTTAAGATTCGATCGATTTCATTCATCCAATTTCTATCCATTCTGTAAAAAATTGTTATAAGTCATTTTGTCAAAAGCAATTCAATAAGATTGAATTTTCATCAAAAATATATTTAAGTAAATGAGAATTGTTCACTTTATATGAAACCAAAATTGACACACTACTATATATGAGAATCATAATATAAAAGAAAACAAAATACTATATTTATAACAAAATATATTTGAATAACTATACATGAGTGTACAAGATCATGTATAATTGTGGAGGATAATTGTCCAGGGGGTGAGGGGTGTCCAAGGAGGTGGCGAGGTTGTCTAGGGGGATCAGAGGTGTCCAGGGGGTGGGGGGCTGTCAAGGTGGGTTAGGGTATCCAGGTGGGTGGGCTGTCCATGAGGGTGGGGGGCTGTCCAGGGGGGTACGAGGTGTCCAAGGGGGTGGGCAGGCTGTCCATTTGGGTGGTGAGGCTGTCCAGGGGGTCTGGGGTGTCAAGTGGGGGGGGGGGATTTCTAGGGGGTGTCTAGGGGGGTATGGGGTGTCCAGGGGGTGGGCGGAGCTGTCTAGGTGGGTACGGGGTGTCCAGGGGGTGGGCAGGCTGTACATGGGGGTGGCAGGGCTATCTAGGGGTACGGGGTGTCCAGGGGGGGTGGGAGGGCTGTCCATGTGGGGTGGTCGGGCTATCCACGGGGGTGTCAGGGCTTTCCAGTGGGGTCGCGGGTGTCGGGAGGGGGGGGGGGGGGGGCTTTCTAGGGGGTGGGGGCGTCGGGTGGGGGGTGGCTGGTGGGTGGTGGGTGGGTGTCCAGGGGGGTGGTCGGGCTGTCCACGAGGGTTGGGGGAGGGGGGGGGGGGGTGTCTAGGGGGTACAGGCTATCCAGGGGGTGGGTGGGCTATCCACGGGGGTGGTGGGGCTATCCAGGGGGTCAGGGGTGTCCAGGGGGTTAGGGGGGATTTCCAGGGGGTTGAGGGGCTATCCAGGGGGTACGAGGTGTCCAAGGGGGTCGGCGGCCAATCCAGGGGGTGGGAGGGGTGGCAGGGCTGTTCAGGGGGGTATGAGGTCTAGTGTAGTGGGTGGGATGTCCACAGGGGGTGGTCGGGCTATCCATAGGGGTGGTGGGGCTGTCCAGTGGGGTCGAGGGTGTCTAGGGGGTGGGGTGGGGGGATTTACCGAGGGTAGTGGTGTCCAGGGGGATGGGGTTGTCCGGGGGGTGGTGGGCGGGTGTCCAGGGGGGTGGGCGGGCTGTCCACAAGGGTGAGGGGAAGTCCACGGGGGGGAGGGGGTGTCCAGGGGGGTAGGCGGGCTGTCCACGAGGGTGGCGGGGCTGTACAGGGGGTCAGGGGGTGTCTAGGGGGGGGGGTGGGGTGGGGTGGGGGGGCTTTCCAGGGGGTGGGGGGCTATCTAGGGTGTACTAGGTGTCCAGGGGGTGGGCGAGCTATCTGGGGGGGGGGGGTGGCGGTAGGGCTATCCAGGGGGTACGGGGTGTCCAGGGGGTGGGCGGGTTGTCCATGGGGGTGTGTGGGGGGGGGAGAGGGGGGCTGTTCAGGGGGTACGGGGTGTCCATGGGGAGGGCGGGCTGTCCACGGGGGTAGTTGTGATGTCCAGGGGTGTCAGTGGGGTCTAGGGGGGTGTGTGGGGGGGGGGGGCTTTCCAGGGGGTGGGGGGGATGTCTAAGGGGTATAAGGTATCCAGGGGGTGGGTGGGCTATTCAGGGGGGGGGGGGTGGCAGGGTTGTTCAAGGGGGTACGGGGTGGGTGGGCAGGCTGTCCACGAGGGTGGCTGGGTTGTCTAGGAGGGTATAGGGTGTCCAGGGTGGTGGGAGGGCTGTCCACAGGGGGTGGGCGGGCTGTCCACAGGGGTGGAAGGGCTGTCCATGGGGGTGGTAGGGCTGTCCAAGGGGTGGGGGTGTCCAGGGGGGGCTGTTCAATGGGGTGGGGGGCTGTCCAAGGGGTGGGGGTGGCTATCCCAAACTAGGGTCATAAAATCTAATCTTTATCCAATTGTAGCATGATTCAAAGCCTATTATAGATGAACGCGAAAACTATTAGGGTAAACCATGAATATCATACATATAAATCACAACACACACAATTGTAAACACACCACCAAACATTATACGTGGATCTAATTTTAGGATCCATGTTTCGATGGGACACTACTCATAGGAGTATGAGCCCTGTTATATCATTAAGTGATATGGAGTTGTACGAATGTTAAATTTTTATGACATCAATATGGATTTTGGATAAGAACCTGAGTGAGATCTCTTTGTAGAGATCACTTCTTCTTGGAAGGGTAAGAGTGAGTGTTGGTATGGAACTTCAAGAAAAGTCTTAATGTGTGAAGGAAAATATACATTGGTTATATTTGATTCCTATTTTTTTAGATTATCGGAGTGGAAAACCCACCCCCTCCCTGGACAGCCCACACCATCCACAACCCTGCAACCCCTACCCCCTACACCCCCACCTGGATAGCCCCCCCCACCCCACATGAACACCCCCACCACACCTGGACAACCCACCCCCTCATCCCTAGATAACCTAAACCCCCCTCTACCACCTGGATAGACTACCCCCACCCCTTGGATATCCCACCCCCCTTGACAGCCCACACCCCCTCCCCCACCTGGATAGCCCACCCACCACCACCCCTGGACAACCCACCCCTCCCCTGCACCCCTCGATAGCCCCCTTGGACAACCCCCTCCCCACCTGAACATCCCACCCCACACCCCGCAGTGGAAAACCCCCCTCCCTCACCTTTATAGCCCCCCCAGGACAACCCAACCACTCCCTGGGTAGCCCACACCCCTCCCCTGCTGCCCCCACCTGGACAAACCCCCACCTAGACAGCCCACCCCCACCTGGACATCCCACCCTCACCAAGACATCTTCCCCACCTAGACATCACCCCACCCCACCTCCTTGGACACCACACACCCCTCACCCTCCTGGACACCCCACCTTGACCGCTGAATAGCCCACACCCCTCCTTGGGGAATCCCATACCCCCTCCCCCACTTGGATAGCCCCTCCAGGATAGCCCACCCCTCCCTGGACAGCCCACACTGCTCCCCTACAACCCCACCTAGATAGCCCCCCACATGGACAACCCACCCCCACCCCCACCTGGACATCCCACCCCCACCTGGAAATCCCTCCCCACCTGAACAACCACCCCCACCTGGACATCCCCCCACCTGGATAGCCCCCCCCCCCCCACTTGGACAGCCCACCCCCTCCCTGGACACCCACACCCCCTCCCCCACCTGGACACCCCACCCTGACCCCCAGGAAAGCCCACACCCCTCCTTGGGGCAGCCCATACCCCCTCCCCCACACCCCTGTACACCCTACCCCCCCTCCAGTCCCTACCCCTGGAAAATCCAACCCCCACCTGAACACCCCCCACACCTAGAAAACCCCCTACCCCTCCCGTATCCCCCCTTAGAGTAATTTTGTTTAAAATCATTTTATTCATTAAGAAAGCCAAATTATCATGCATTATCCATTTCATTCCAAACAAGCCATTCACTTTATCAAAACATGACAAATTCAATTTATCAAAACATGACAAATCCAAATTATAAGGCTTTAAGGGTCACTTAGAAAATGTCATTGGGGAAAGGGGAAATCAACTAAATTGTTAATTTAAATTTAAAAATTAGGTCAGCCACTTAGGAGGTTTGATGGTGTCTAGGAGGTGTGGTGGTGTTTAGGGGAGTTGTCTGAGGGGGTGGGGTGGGGAGGGGGGGGGGTGGTTGTCAATGGGGGGGGGGGGGGGTGAGGGGTGCCCAGGGAGGGTGGGGGTGGGGGTTTTCAAAGGGGGGTGGGTGGGAGGGGGCTGTCTAAAGGGTGGGGGTGTCTAAGGGTGTGTGTGTGTGGGGGGGGGGGGGTCCAGGGGGGTGGGCTATCCATGTGAGGTGGGGGGTGTCCAGGGAGGGTGGGGGTGGGGGTGTCCAGGGGGGTGGGGGGGGGGGGGGTTGGGATGGGGGGTGGGAGCTGTCCAAGGGGTGGGGTTATCCAGGGGGTGGGGGGTGCAGGGGGGTGGGGGCCTGTCCAATGAGGGGGTGTCCAAGGGGGTGGGTGAGGGGGCTGTCCAGGGGGGTGGGAGGTGTCCATGGGGTGGGGTTTGGGGGTGTTCACAATTCCAATCCATCATCCAACCAATGAAAAAAATCCAAATCCAGTTTTCAACTAAACTAAAGTTCAAATAATATAAAACAAACCCTTTACCCCCCTGCACTAAACAAACCCCACTAAACAAACCCTTTACCATGTTTGAAGTGTAAAAAACAAAAACATAAAACAAACCAAAGGGTTCGGTACTCTAAAGACATCATGAACTCTAATTTAGCAAAAATGAAAACAAAAAATAGAAAAATAGAGTAAGAACACTAAAACTAAAGTAAAACTTACTAATTTTAAGTGTAGAAATAAAATTTTTTTTTATTGAATATGGATATATAGCTGGAAGTAGTTTCGTGGCCGGGAATACTTTAGGAGGTGCTCTAGATTAGGTCTGTAATCAGGCTGAGTGGGAGTTGGGGTGCTGGGTATTTGGGGGAAAACTTTCCCAACAGTTTTTAAAAACCATTGGGAAACCCTCTCTTTACCAACAGTTTTGATAAACCATTGGTTTATCTTAGAGAAAATATTTATTTCCCAATGGTTTTGGAAAACCATTGGGAAATCTTAGGCATTGCCAACAGTTTCTTCAAACCATTGGAAACTGTTGCCTTATTTTACACTATAGCAATGGTTTAAAGAAACCATTGATATATTACCATTGGGAAAACACCAGATTCCAGTAGTGTAGAAAAATTATCACCTTGAAATTCCTTATAGACTGAACTATATTTTATTTTACTTTATCATTATCATATAGTTTATCTTCGCTTAATCTATGTTAATTTTTACTATTTGAGTTGAATTCAACTCTATCAGGATTAGGTAACTGTAATTTAATTACTCAAGTATATTTTTATTTTTTTAACCAAATTTATTTATATTACTCAATGATCTATATTTTTGTTTTTATCTTATGGATTTACTTTCAAATATTGATGTTCTAAGACCAATCTCAACATTAATTACTTTATCTTATAACTTTATCATCCATACACACTAAAGTTAAAATCTTGAACATCATTTTTTTCTTTTCGATTTTTGTTGATCTTGAATCACAGTTGATTCTCACACCAGCATGATGTTATTAAATTAAGAATTTTTCATAGCCTCATTTGACTTAACATTTAAAGAAATTATCTATATTAGACATCAATGATCCCTTAACTATATCATCTTATATATTAACTATAGTTCATTATTAATAGGTTATCCTTTAGAAGTGTATCTTATATAAGTATAACACCTAGATTCTTCAAAACATTATATTTACATATTCTTTCATAGCTCTTACTCAAATTTAATCTCAATTTTAATCAAATGTGTGGGTGAATCTTACATATCATATATATGTTTTTTTCCTTTGAAACATTGTTCGTATGTAATTCAAAATATCTTATACATAAAATTTATCTTAGTTACCAATTTAGGAAGATTTCAATTATTGATTAGAGAATTTAACTATGATATTATTCATATAATGTAACTTTTAGACTATATATATTCCAGAATTATAATCTTCCATACCCTATTTTCTTGAGACATATCAACATCATTAGTAATTATTTTATAAGTAGATTATGATTAGTATAACATAAAAACAATTTATTTATTCAATAATGAAACATTCATACATAGTTTCCTATATCATAACACCTTAAATATCATCCATGTGTAGTTTAACATTCAATATTATCTTTTCCTTCATTATAAACTCAAGTATGTATTCTCTCATTAATGAATAAGAACTTGTAGTGGATAGTATTCTCATTTAATATCATAACATTTCATAGATTCAAAATTATTTTTAGTTCATCTATCATCAAATTTACTATTTTTTGAAACATATATCTCTACATGTATAAAGTATTAACTTCACCTTCAATATTTACCATTCTATACTAATTTACACAACCAATTATTGACCTTTCCAACCGCCATACACAATAATACATACTTAGGATCCCTATCTCATGGGTTAAAAAGTCCTTATAAAGTCAGGGGATTAAGATATTATATTTATATCATTATATGATTCTCACCTTTTTCCATGTGAGAAAATAGTCCTAGCCTCATAGAATGACATATTAGGATCACACTCTAAAGATAGGTAGCCATATAACACTAATTTACCTCATAGTGTTACCTGACTAGTTTTAACCTATACCTAACACTCTGTTACTGGATATAAGTCTTTACATCTCTCCATACATGATAATATTTCCTAAAATTCCTAATGACTTTAAAAGTACACCCATGGGGGGATAATTCCATTATGATATTTATAACAGTATATAAAATTACCCTTTCCCCATGAAGGAGTTGAGATTTTATCCTAAAAATGTTACCATTAAGGATCACATCATGATATTCAAAATCCATAGAATATGAAATTTAGTCTTACTTTACAGTAATCAAGAATTTCTATAAAACTGAGATTTAACAAAAAAATTATAAAAATTCAAATAAAAACATCTAGTTCAATATTGGTATGACCATTAAAAATCTATCAACTTTGTTTAAACAAGAACTATATTTTTAATTAAAATTAATTAAAAACACTTTAACCATAGAAAAATTTACTCGAGTCTTTAAAAGAAACACTTTATCATCCATGAGTTTTTATAAAAACAAAAAAAATATAAATTATCAGACTAAGTCATTTTTCCTTTTCTTAAAAACTAATGTTGTTTTCAAAAACCATTTTGAAATATATCTTATAAAATAGTATCTTCAAAATTTTCCAAAATCTAAAAATATAAATTCATTTTAATCACACCTGATGGAATAATATGTGTTTTCTTTTAAAAAATAATTTTTTAATTAAAATTATAAAACCCCCTAAACCATTCCACATTCTCATTGAAATAAACATAATCTATAATCATTCAAATAACCCCCATACATATTAATCTAGTCGTTGATATAATGTATTTAAGAAAACATTAAAGTGATTATAAGATAACTCAATTAAGATTGTATCCCAAAGAGGTATTATTACAAATAGACCTACCCATATGCATGTGTATCATTGCATTAAAATACTATTAACATCATGCATAAAAAACTAATTGGACCCTAGATGATCCTGATTACTCATCTTGAGTCTTATTCAACACATATTTGGATCCTTGGTCTATTACCTCAAACAAACCTATATTATCTTCTCCAAACATTGGTCATCCACTAATAACATTGATTCAATCAAATCCTTATTGGATAAACATGATCTTAGTTTACCTCCTTAGTATCAATTCCCTATTCCATAATCTAATAGATACTATACTAATTAAACATATGAACTAATTTAACTTTTTATTTCTACATTTTGAATCACCTAAATAACACCAATGAAGGGTCTCTACATGACATAAATCACACCACCCCATATAAAAGAGGAAAATTAATAGTGGAGAGAACTTAACAAAGTTTTTTGGAGACTATGACATAAAAGGAAATGTTCATGGGTTATACCTGACTCTAAAAATATTTTTTCATAACATTTCTGTATTGTGGATAAACCAAAATTATAATGATACAAATATAGCTCTAGAAGGGACCCCATAGTGTAGAATATAAAATATGAAAAAATATATATAATGAAAAAAAACTAAATTAGCTACAACATTAGATATTTTTATAACAACAAAAATAAAATATAAATGGACATTCTAGGATATTAGATGATATAGATGATGTAAAATAACTAAAAAAATATATAAAATTGTTCTCCAAACCAACTTACATGATCATCCCTATCAAACAATTTACCTCCATAGCATACTAAGTCGAACTATGTGTCTATATCCTTTAAATACATATACATGAATAAATACATGAATTATTACCTTTATTAAATCAAACCCGTACCATGTACTAATGTAGGGGTGAGTCTAATGACAAAATAAGACCCCCACTCACCTCAATAACATGCGTGTTGTTTTTATAATATGGATGTGAACATATGTCTCCAAAGAGTATGAAATTGAGTATTTATGGTAAGTCACCCACCAAGATACGTAACACCACATGCACATGAGCAACAAAACCAATGATCATGTGGTTAGAAGAAACACTCACCCTAATAACCCACATATTTATTAACTAACTCTTAGGATGGATCACTTACATGTGATTGATAACCACATACCCTTAAAAACCAATAAGGTGTGACACAAAACCATTCTTAGATCAATAAACTAAATTATAAATGGGTAATATCATATCTAAAAAACGACTTCATTAGATTCCCAAATAACCTACTGGTCATACCTATAATGACACATGTTTTTAAATAAATACTTTTCCATAACTAAATACAATGTGATTGTATTGTCTTACACACACAATTAAACTAAAATGGAAACTACATTACCTTAATAAATTCATTAAAAAATACAATTATATTATTATTATTATTATTAAATTTTTGGGTATCAATATAGTTATCCACTTTATAAAAACTATATAAAAGTTATAATAATAAAAATTTCTTTTTATTTTTTTAAAAAAACTTATTCCATAAAAAAATTATTCATTATCCATGATTAAATTAATTTTTTTTATCTTTTTTATAAATTGAATCATAAATAATTGTTTAAATATTTATAATCATAATTTTCAAAATAAGCAATGGGAAGATTTTTATTTTTAGGTATAAAATTATGTTACCAAGGTAAATATTGGTTAACATGATAAAGTAGTTATTTTAAAAAGAATAATGTCTTTCTAGACATTTTGTTTTTCAAAAATAAGTTGATCTATTTAAAATTAATACACTAATATGATATTTAATAATATATAACAAATAATTAACACTCAATTAATTATTAATCAATTTTATATAAGATTAAAGATACTTAAGTATTAAAATAACATTTTTTTAACAAAATAGTTTTTGAAAAAAATTATATGTTCTAATTTCGAAGATAAGTTTATCATATTTAAAAATTAAATTAGAATAAATATATTCCAAATTCAGATTTATAATATAGATATTTGATAAAAAGTTTCTTCTTATCTTATTACTGAAAAAATAATTACCATGAATAATTTTAAATCAAGATTAAGGAATCATTAAATGGGTAATCTAATGTAGCTCAAATTTTACAAAATCAAATTGACACGTAGACCTTGAATAATACCATTGTTAGTTTGTAAATTCATACATATATGTCTCTCCAAACATTCACCACCTAAATCACCTAACACTTGTGGAATTTGAATCTTACCCATTATCAACATTCCTTTCAAAATATTTTCCCCTCCTTTCACCTATAAAATGAGATCACTTACACCATTTTCAATGCTACACCCCTAGATCTAAATTACCATAGAAACACTACCCAATTTATATATTATAGATCCCCTATATATTTCAAGAATACTCTATATTAAAAAAATATTCCTCATTTATTCATTTAAAAAGGATAATTTAAGAGATGATACAAATTATTAGCAAGGTTAAAGAACTTAAATAGAAATAAAAAGTAAAGGTAAGGGACTTTTGTAACTTAAGTATCTTCCTTTTTATTAATAAATTTATATTTTTATTTAAAATAAAATATTCCCTAAATTTAATGATATCATTTTACATATGAGGTACACTTTTTATCTATAGAGAAAATGAGTTATTTATTCAAATCCCCTTCAAAAAATGATTTTAATTTCTATAAAATTATAATATGTTTTGAGTAATTTTGATCATTTTAAGTGTTGATTTCCCATAAATGGTGTTTTCATTAAAGAATATGTTTTCACTTACCCATAATGTTTTACATTATTATATTGAAATTAAAATATATATATATATCAATTAATTCCATATTTTAATGTTCATTTTAAATATAATATTTGTTATTATCTATCATGATTTGTCTTCCATTTTCATCTTTATCTCAAAATGGATCCATTTTTCATTAATGTATAATTTTATAAATCACCCTAAAATTATTCTAGGAAGTTAAAATTTTGGGTGAATGATTTATGTATCAATTGAAGTGTTTTATATAGTTATTTATGTGACACCATTTTAAATGGAATGTAAAAATCATTCCTGTTCCTAGGTTTTAATGATGTGATGGAGTGATGTTTTCTTATAGAAAAATTGTGTATGTTTAATCATTAAGTGATGGGAGAACATTATATACCCCCAATTCATTAGGAATTTCTTTACATCACATAATATAATGGTAAGGTATATTGATTCTAGATCTAAAATGGGAAATAGGTTATGATGTATGATCTACTATGGGATTTATGTTTTGTTTACTGATCCACTATGGGAAATAAGTGTTGTTGACAGATCCAGTATGGGAAATAGGTGGTGATTATTGATCTATAACATTGAGTTTCTATGATTATATTTTTTCCAAAATCCTTTTATATATTACTATACTATAATTCAATACTCATGATTGAAGTCTTGTGTTTTTCCAGTCCTTACACAAGGTTTTATGTTTTCTTATATTGGATTATTTTTTCTCCATTAATTCAATATAAAATATTTTATGATTCCATGTTATTTTTATTTGTGAAAAATCTAATGATTATGTATTATCCTATTATAATGATATAAACCAGGGTAATATGTTGATATTTTTATTTTCCTCTTACATTTTTTTGAGTAGACCCCTTTTTTTTGTTTCTATTTCTTAAGGAATGATGATTAGTTTAACTTGGGTTATGTTTAGAAGAAGCCATAATATGATGAAATTTTAGGGAAATGTTCTCAAGGAGTGTGAATAAATAACTTATGTAGATAATATTCAAGGACACTAAACCTCTTAATAATCAAGGTAATTATTTTATCATATAATTTATAGTTTTAATTTATAGAAGTGATGTATAATAAATGAATTTTTAGTTATGGTTACCTCAGTTGGTATTAGACCAATGTTTTAGTTATTTTTTGGGGATTAATTTAGTTAACTTTGATGTTAGAGTTAATTAACCTCATTGAAAACCCTATAGATGAGTCCATGTATAGGATGGTATCTTGAAATATTTGTAAATTATTATCTATTTTCCCCATGAAATACATATCTATCAAGATACTAGGAATTATATGCAATTTTAGAAGATATTAACCTAGGGGTAAAGACCCCGAAAAGAGTTGGTTGTGAATTTAATCAATAATAACTTTTATCTATGATGAGTGGGCCTAAGAATACACACCTTTCTAGATAATTTTAGTGGATATGAATTGTTTGATCATACACTCATTATAAACCACTATAAATGACTCATTTATTAGTGTATTTGAGCAACTTTTATCTCCAAATATTTATAATGATTTAAACATTGATGAAATCCCATTATATTAGAATATAATGATGTATTATAAGATAATATATCTGTAATTAACCTAGATAATGATGTTTATTTCTCAATTTATCTTATACCGAGATCCATTTTTATCTCAAAGAGTCTATATTGGATGCCTTTTATTGAATTATAGGAATTAAAGATTCTACTAATGGAGAATTTAAATAGGTTTTTTATCTTCTCTTGTGGTTTATTTGGGGTTGAACCAAAACTATTTATTAAGAATAAATATATATAAATTCATGTTTTAAATGACTATAGTGATATTAACTATAGAGATATAGGCTTCTCATATATATACATTACATATTTTTAGATAAATATTCATTACATTGCACATAAACATGCATGATAACTATAATAGTTTAGTGCCATTAGAATCTTGGAACACAATATTCTTAATACCTCAAAGATAATCAATGTACCTCATAAATATCATCCCATTAATTACTCTTCGAAGACATACAATATATAAAATATTTCTTCATAACTTGTTGAAAGGAAACATAAGAAAGGGTGAGCCCAGATACTTATTAAGGGTAAAAGAGAAATATATAAGCAAAATATGATCATAAGGGTATTGGAAAATGAGCTCATAATTTTAATACCATACCCTACAGATCAAAGATCATAATATTGAGTCATGGAATAAATATTTTCGTTCATAAGACATGAATCACAATGGAATCAAATAACATGACCCATAAGAGCATAAAATTGTCATAAAACATAAATTTGTGGCATATATATAACCATATATAATCTTATGTCATAGATACACAATAATGAATTCTAAACATTTTATTCTTGGGAAAAACAACAGTGTACCTACTTTGGGCTTTTGATAACTACTCATGTACCCAATTTTATAGGTTTGGGGTAACAACCCATGTACCCTATTAGCTCATACAACATTTATCATTACCTAATGAATTAGAGGTAAATATAGGTACCTCCCATCACATAATTAAAATGATACATATATTTTCCCGAGTTTTATTAAACATTCATCGTATTAGAACCCATGACATAAAATGGGTTTCATAAACATTTCCTCATATCATAAGCTATATAAAATAAAGTAGTATTATATTCACTTTATCTTTTCATTAGAACATATCTCATGAAAAAGAAGTGGGTTTCATAATAATTTCTTAATGGAATAACTTATATAAGAGAAATAGGTTTCATAAATATATTTTCATTTTAAATAATTCTGAGAAAGAATAAGAATGGTTTCTTTGGGTCATATCACCATTAAAGAATAATTTAGACGAAGGGATGCATCTTAGATAGATTATGATTTCGAAAGATAGATCACATGGAATTTTTTTTTCAGGAAGATATATTTTCTTTTTCAAATAATTTTTTGAAAACCAAAAATTCACAAAACTTTTTGAAAATAATTTTCTTCAAAACATATAAAGGATTCATTCAAATCATTTACTACATTTTTGAGAAAAATATTCTTAAAGATATGATTTTTCTTCTAGAAACTACAATTTTTTTAAATATTTTTATTTGTAAATATCCTTGAATGTTATAAAGGATGCTTCAATGAAAATAATGACCTTCAAGATGAGAAATTTCATTCATGTCATGCAAGTTAAAATAATGATTCTTTTCACATTTTTGGTAAAATATATACATACATTTTTTGAACAAAGACATGAATATTAACTTAAATTTATTTTAAATAGGTAAAAAAAAAGAGATAAAATACATTAATAAATCATTTTAATTATGTTATATCCTTTTTGAAATCATTTTTATAAAACATGGTTTTTGAAGAAAAACATAATTTCAGTCGGAAAAATGATTTTTCATAAAAACATTCTTTTTGATATCTTTAGTACATAAATGGAATAATGTTAATGGAAAAAATGTACTAAAATGAAATAAACATAGGAGAATAAAATTAACAAGTTTCTTGATATAATGATCATAATTTTTTGTCATTAGAAGCAAAATCATAATTAATCCTGACAAAGGATGAGATTGTAACATAAAACTCATACAATTATGGTAACTTTTTAATGTATGCCCAATAAAGAAATATAATTAAATGATAAAAAAATATAATGAGGATAAATAAATTCATGATATTAAATGTAAAATGGGTTGTATATTCACCTCATACTATAATATATGTGCATAACATAATCATATGTCTCAAAGAAGGCATATTGAGACAAAAATCCATTACCGATGTGGTAACTTTTGAACCATAAACCCCATGAATGAGATATAATCAAATGGATATGTATTTAATGATAATTTTAGGTATAATAAACATAAAATATTATCATGGTTAGTATTTACACCACATATAAGAAATTGGTGGTGAATCTAGCTTGTGTCTCACAGAAGTAAAAAGAGAGATGAAAATATCTTAATTGTTTAGTAGTATTTTTAATCATAAGACCTGATAAAAAATAAAATAAAATAAAACTATAAATATAATTAAAATAAAGAGATTCAAAATATAATGTTTTAAAATGGAATTTTATATAAACTACACAAAATAGAATAGTGGTGAATATGCTTATGTCTCCTAAAAATTAAAAAACGAATATAAATCCCATCCATTAAGTCTCAACTTCATTTGTACCAGTTAAAAACTCATATATAATAAATATAAGTTTATTATTAATATATTATAAAATTATACACATATATATTTATATATCAATTAATATATTATTTAATTATGACCATTTATTACCCGTTTATCAATAATTTCATTATAAAGTCACGTTTAGGGAAATAAATGATTTGTATTAATGGTATGTTTTGTTTGGTTATTTTTTTGTCCCCATAAATTGATCATTGTTTCATAATCTCTATAATGATAAACCTGATATAAATATCATATATATTAATTATATATTTATTTATATTAATATATAAAAGATATATTTAGAAAATAAAATACACCATTCATGGAGATGATAGGTCATCCGTACGCATGAATTATGTTTCCATTTTCTTGACATATTGAAATAAAGAAAGGTAAATGATATATTTTTATTCCATAATCATTTTTATTTCATATATATAACATATGTTCATTAAATACTTCCTTCTTACTATAACGACCCAAACATTTTTCAAAGGAATTTCTCCCTTCTTATAGTAATGTCACATACTATAAATCTTATAAAATCACTAATAAGCCATAATAAACACTTTATAAATAAATAAATAAATAAATAATAAATACTTCTAGATGTTAAGGAACCAATATTGATGAAATAGTAATTTTACCTTAGAAATAGTAATATAAACCTTATGAATAGTAAAATAGTCAAATGAATAGCAGACTCACCCATGAATGTAAAAAAATTTAGGCATCTTATAAATAAAATAATGGTATAATTATAACATAAAATAAGTAATTAAATATTTTGATAATTATTCATTAAGTGTTGGAATTTTTGGTAATTCATAACCATTTAATTAGAATTTTATAATTAATTTAATAATTTAAAATAAAATTTATTTTCATAAAATTTATTCATAAATTAATATTTTTATTTCTTATGATTATAAGATAATTTTATTATATGTTAACTAATTTTTCAAAGTGTAATAAAATTCGTTGAAATTATAAAATCTGTATTTTCCAAGTAAATGATGATTTCCATTGAAAATTAAATTAATCATATTTAGAAAATTATTTTTATAAAATTGAGTTAATTTTTTTAATTCTACACATCAAAAAATGGTTAGTTTGTATTTTTGGTATTTTTCTAAAATAGTTGAATTTTTGATGAATAATAATATACGATAATTTACAATAAATGCTAAATACTTGAATTATGGAGTAATAGATTATGTAAGGATAATTTAAACCCAAAATCTCAAAATATCCTTAATTATATTAATATATTTTATTATAATTACAAAACTATTCATAGTCTTGATCTAAAATAATAAATTAATGAATATATTAATGAGAAAACACCCCACTCCTGCATTATAAATATCAACCCTCACCCCCTCTTATTCTCGCACATATAAAGATTTGAGACTTGCCTATATTCTAACCAATACTATTTCCTAGACCCTACCACACATTAATTAGACCTTGGTATCATGAAAGACCAAAAAAATTTCCCTAAGGTGGTTTTCAAGGAGGATAAATCCAAGAGGTAAAATACTCTTCCTTTTTCATTTAATTCCTTTTCAGTTTCATTTATTTTCTTATTCTCTCCTCAAATAACTTTATCCAAATGTAATGATAAATCCATTACCATACATATACTATAATTCTATTGTGTTAATTGAATATAAATAATTAAAATATTCTCTCTCCCTCTTTTATTAAAAAAATGAAATCGTCAAACATGATGTGTCAATTTACTAACATTGTGGGAAATGCACATTAATTTTTCATAAACACATTAAAGGATATTAATAAAACCATCAAATGGTTAAAATATATCTTAAATTTTATTTTATATCCCTTTTTATGTTTTGGAAATAACTTATACTCATAATACTAAATGATAAAAGAAAATGAATTCGTTGTGATCGAAAAACCACAAAAATTAACCTAAAACAATCCTCATTAACTTTTATGTAATGAATCATCCTCATAGTATATAAAAAAATAATTTGTAAGATCATTTAAGATTTTATAGGATCAGTAATATCATATAATAACAATTCTGGATGTTCGTCCTCATTTTAGTAGAACTTCTATTCTTGTATACAAATGAACCGATAATGAAAACTATGAAATCATACACTCCCAAACGATGAAATTATCTCTATAACTCATCTAAAGGACCATAAAAGAACTTAATAGAACAATAATATATTATTTCATGTATAAAGGTTTCTTTAATTGTTAATTAATGAATCTAATGTGATTATCAAGTATATTAACGTGATGAAAGTGTTGAAACACAATAAAAGGGGAATTCTCAAACCCAACTCACTTTCTTCAGGGTTTTCCCTCTTTCACCCCATTTTCATTATGTCCATACCTTAAAAATAATTTATTCATAATTACTATAAATTTTCTAGGATATACATGTTTTATACTTGAGTTTATGAAAAACACAATGTTTTCCAAATGAACTCTTCTTTCAAAAACACCTTTTACTTATCAAGATTATTTCCTTCACTCAAGGTTGTTGATTCTTATATCAAGTTTGTTATTCCCTATTTCATTTGGTAACCCAAAGTTGATGAATTTATTCTTATGAAATTAATCCCATTCCTTTACATGGGTTATTATATGATCATTATTTATATATTTGGTATGCATGATAATGTAAATGTGGTGATGTGACGGGTGCACTTGGAATTATATAGTGTAATGTAAATGTTATGATGAAACGGGTGTGCCCAGAATTATATATCACTCCCATGCATTGGGTAATGTAAATAAACTCATGATAAAAAGTCAAATATGTGTGAATATTATTCTATATTTGTTCAAAACTATGTTTGGTAGTTCACCTCTAAGACATGATGTTTCATTTTTATGAATTGCCACATTTTTTATAAGGTTGGTGCTGAAGCCTCAATTTATTATTTAAATCAAAGACCTATTTTAACTGGGTAGAAGGAGAACCATTAAATATCCTGAAGGCCCAAGTCCAAGTGGCCTAAATACAATTCTTGAAAGCCTATTTTTTTCCCAATGGGCCCTTCGGTGATTTTATGCATTGTCACATTCCAAGTGTTTTATTAATGCTTCCTATCATGAATACGATCCTATGTTATGATGATAATTATTATTCTCACCCCATGTTATATTGTTTCATGTTCTTATCTATCCTCTTACTAGGATTTTAGCTCACCCATTTTTGATGTATATCCTCAGGTGACTACTTGTACTAAAGAGAATTCAAGTTCTAATAAGAAGCTAGAGAAGAAGGAATTAAATAAATGTTTATGTTTTATTTTGTAAATGTTTTGTATGGTTCTAATTTTCCCAAGACACTAAACCTTTGAATCCTCATAATGTAATGATTTTATATTTTTTCCTTAAATTTATATAATAGTAATGGCAGAAATGCAGGGTTTCTATAGATGGTATTAGAGGATGGTTTAGTTAATTTTTGAATTAGGATTAGAAAAAATAAGTAAAAACCCTTAGTATGAGACTATGTATAAGTGAGAACACAATAATATTTGTTTTAGAAAATGATAAAATTAGGGATCCCATAATATATTCCTTTAGACATAAATTCAAATAGGATTATATTATTTATTTATGAATTGTTGATTTATGTTTTGTTCTAACCTTTTATATTTTAGAAAATTTGAGAACCAAGAGAAACTAGGCCAATAACCCATTTGAGGGACAATGCAGTGATTGCCTGAATGAAATACCCAATGATTTGAGTGGAGGAGTTTGAAATTTCATGGTGATGCTTACCCAACTGTCATAGGTTATAAAAAACAACCAGAATAATGTGGAATGGCCTCCTTCACCAAACAGGGAGAAACTGGATATTAAGTGTTTTCTGTTCCAATGACCATAGATGTTTAGTGGATCTTCCAATCCACTAGTCACTGAATTTTGGTTTAAGTCAATAAAGAAGATAGTTTTTGTGATTAACTATTCTGAGATAGAGAAGGTGATTCTTACTGTTTATTGTTTAGATAGAGAGATCGATCAATGGTGGGATTTTATTAAGAATAGTATACTGAGAGACAAAATTGAAGATATGGAGTTGGAAGTATTTAAGATAATGTTTCTTAAAAATTATTTTCATTGAACTATTTGAAAAAATACAAAGAGAGAATTTATAGAGCTGATAAAAAATGAAGGATAATCTTTCAAGGCCTATGAAAAACATTTCACAAGGATTGAAAGGTCCACTTTGGGTTTTGTTATCAACAATGATAGAAAAATTGATAGATTATTTATTTGTTTAAAACCACACATTCAAAAGGATCTATAAATTTGATACTTTGGGAGTTAATGAGAAGTTTTTTGATGTTCTCTCAAAGTGGAAATGGAGTTTGGAGAATAGTATAATTGTTATGGTGATAAGAAACAAAAGATGGAGTTTCATGCTGGAGGATCTCATGAAAAAGGTGGAAAGAAAACTCAACCACCCCCTTGTAAAAAATGTTGTAAGTAGCATCATGAGAACTACCTCAAAGGGATGGGGAAAGTCTTCCAGTGTAGTAGAGAAGGCCACCAATATCATGAATTTTGAAAATACATGATGAAACAGGAAAATGTGGTGGAGTAAAAGAGAGTACTACCCATAGTCCAATGCTACAACTGTAGGGATCAAGGTCACTATGAAATTCAGTGCACTAAACCTAGAGTCTTTGAGGGTAATCATCATCATCAAAAACCAAAGGGAAATGATGAAAGGGAAGGTTTATGTCATCACTACTACAAAATTAGAGTAGGAAAACAAAGTCATACAAGGTACACTTACTATTAACTCAAGAATAGAAATTTTTTTATTTCATTCTGGTTCTACACATTCCTTTATATCCTTAAAGTTTTCTTGAGCTATTGAATCAAAGACCCAAAACCTTTATGTAAATATATCTATAAAAACACCAAGTGGTGCAATCATGGCAGCCCAAGGTTTTTACTCATCTCCAATTGGAATATGTGGGAATATTCTTCTAGTGAATCTTATATTACATCCCTTGGTGGAATTCTACGCTATAATGAGGATGTATTGGCTCTCGTTATATAGAGAACATATCAATTATTGGTAAAAGTAAATAACTTTTCATATTTCGATCCATCCTATGATCCTCTATAAATTAAGGAAGATCTTGAATATAATTTTAATAATGATTAAATGGTGTGAGTGTTGATTCCCTGTGAGGAACCATACCTTGATCAAATGGTTTATGAAAAAGAAGATATCAACCTAATGTAATTTTCCATTAGGATGGAATACAATCATGTATTTTTTGAAAAGTTACTGGGAATTCCCCCAAATCATTAGGTAGAGTTCTCAATATAACTCATAAACAAAGATAATCCTATCCCAATGGGTCCCTAAAGGATGGATCCTATCGAACTGGAGGAGTTAAAGAAGAAGATGCAAGAGCATTTGGAAAAAGGGTTCATAATCCCTAGTGCATCACCTGTGGGTGTTCCAATGCACTTTTTCAAGAAGAAGGATGGATCAATGCAACTATATATAGATTATCAGGAACTCAATATGATAAACATAAAGAAAAATTATCCTATTCTAAGGATTAACTACTTGTTCGATCAGTTATAAAGATCTAATTACTTCTCAAAGGTGGAACTTCATTTTTGATATCATCAACTAAAGGTGATGAAGGAAAATATTCAGAATACTGCTATCTATATAAGGTATGAGAACTATAAGTTTATGGTGATTCCCTTTAGACTTATTAATACCCCTGCAATATTCATGGATTTTATGAATAGAGTGTTTATAAATTACCTTGAAAAATTTGTGGTAGTGTTTATCGATGACATTATCATTTAATCCAAGAGAAAGGAGGATCATAAAGAACATATAAGGCTTCTATTGTCCACATTACAAAATGATAAATTGTATACCAAGTTCAGAAAGTGTGACTTTTTGATGTATAAAGTCAGATTCTTGGGACATGTGATTTGATGTGAGGGAATTTCTATGGAACCTTAAAAAAAGGCAATTGAGGGATGAACTAGATTCTCTAGTGTCAGGGAAATCCACAGTTTTCTTGGTTTAGAAGGGTACCACCGACGTTTTGTGAGAAAATTATCATGATTTTCAATCCCTATAACTAAATTAAAAAGGAAAGGGGTAAAGTATGTCTGGGAAGAATAAGGTGAGGAAAGATTCAAGGAGCTAAAGAAGAGGCTGATCACTGCACCTGTACTCACATTATCGAAGAGTAAAGAAAGTTTTGTGATATACAGTGATTCTTCTAAGAAAGTATTGGGATTTATACTCAAGAAAAATGATATTGTGATAGCCTACGCCTCATGATAGTTGAAGATCCATGAGCACAACTACCAGATGCATGATCTTGAGTTAGCAGTTGTTATTTTTTCCTTGAAAATTTGGTGGCACTACCTCTATGGTGTGAAGTGTGACATATATACCAATCACAAGAGTCTAAGGTATATATTGACACAAAAGAATCTCAACATGCATCAAAGGAGATAGTTAGAAATCAAAGACTATGATTTCTCTATTCACTGTCATCCTGGAAAGGTGAATATGGTTGCTGATGTTCTTAGCAAAAAAGAACCTGCTAATCTATCGATGTTTCTAATCGGGAGAGACCATATCTTATTAGACATGAAAAGGATAGATTTGGAAATCATAATGGTAGGGAATAAATCTGACCTTTCCCAAATTATTTCCCAACTATCTATCTAAGAGAATATTAAGTAGGCACAAAAGGATGATCTATAGTTACAAAAGAAGGTGAATTTAGTAAAGGATGGAAAGGTACAATAGTTCTATATCGATGACGATGTTTTCATTCGATTTTGAATAAATATTTGTGTGCATTAATCACCTAGGATAAAGAAGGGATCTATTGGAAAATGCACATAGATCAAATTTCTCAATCCATATCAGGATTACCAAGACATATCGTGATCTTTGAGAATAGTTCTGGTGGGATAACATGAAGAAGGAGATTGTAGAGTATATCTCAAGGTGATTGATTTGGAAGAAATTTAAAGCTGAGCAACAGAATTCCAAATGGATGATGCAAAAATTTCCTATACCCATGTGGAAATAAGAGAATGCCACTATGGAAATTAACATAGGTCTCCTAATGACATCAAAAGGAAAAAATGCGATATGGGTTGTGGTGGACCAAATCGCCAAGGAAACCCACTTTATGTCTATTCAAGAAGACCTATTACTTGAAAAATTTGCAGAGATATATGTGAAGTAAGTGGTGATAATTTATGGAGTTCCACAATCTATTGTCTCTGATCGTGATCCCAGGTTCATATCTAAATTTTGGAGGTGTCTTTAACATGCCTTGAGTACTGAATTGAATTGGATCACGATATATCACCCACAAACTGATGAATAATTAGAAAGGAAAATTCCTATGCTCAAAGATATGCTAAGAGACTTCTTTTTAGAATTATAAGTTGGATGGGATCAACATCTCCCATTGGTTGAGTTATCATACAATAATAGCTTCCACTCGATCATTCAAATGGATACATATGAAGCTCCATATAGAAAGCGATGTAGAACTCCAACCTGTTGGGATGAAGTTGGTGAAAGAAAGATACATGGACCTAATCTTGTGCAAGAGATGACCGAGAAGGTTAATTCCATCTATAAGCATATCAAAGCTTCTCAAAGTAAAAAAAAATATTTATACTAACAATTGTCGAAGGGACTTATAGTTCAATATTGGAGACAAAGTCATCATTCGAATTTCACCATGGAAGAGAGTTATGTGGTTTGGAATGAAAGGAAAGCTAATACTAAGGTACATTGGACCCTTTGAGATCCTTGATATCATAGGTCTTGTTGTTTATTGAATTTCACTTCCATCGAATATGGCTCATGCTCATGACGTGTTGTACATATCACTCATAAAGATGTTTATACCAGATCCCTCACATGTACTTAACATAGATGTTGTATAATTGGAAGATGATCAATCTTATTAGGAGCAACCAGTAAAGATTTTAGACAAGAGAGATAAGGTTCTACGAAAAAAGATAGAAAACCTTGTCAAAGTTTCATGGAGGTACTATAAGTATGAAGAAGAAACATGGGGACCAGAGGAGGTAGTGAAGGAGAAGTACCCTCACCTGTTTATGTAAAATGAAATTTTGACGATGAAATTTCAAAAGGGGGAAATAATGTAATGAAATAAAACATTTATCAAAGTAATTTCTCAATTATTACAGTAATGTCACATAGTATAAATCACATAAAATCACTTATAGGACATAATAAAAACTTTATAAATGATGAATTAATGAAATAAGAAGTATTTTTAGAAGTTAAGGAACCAATACTAATGAAATAAAAACTTAACATTAAGAACAGTAGTATGACCCTTTTGAATAGTAAACTGGACAAATGAATAGTAGACTCAACCATAAAGGTATAAATAACATTTAGGCATCTTATAAATAAAACAATTGTCTAATTATATAATATACTAAGTAATTAAATATTTTAAAAATTATTAATTAAGTGTTGGAATTTTTGTAAGTCATAAATATTTATTTAGAATTTTATTATTAATTTTATAATTTAAAATAAAATTAATTTCAGATAAGGAAATAATAAATTTATATTTTGATGTCTTATTATTTTAATATAATTTTATGAGACCTTAAGTAATTTTTCAAAGTCTTATAAAATTAGTTATAATTTTAAAATCTGTATTTTCTAAGTAAGTGATGATTTTAATTAAAAAATAAATTACTCATATTTATATAATTATTTTCATAAAATTGAGTTCATTTTTTTTAATTCTAAACATTAAAAAATGCTTATAGTTTTTTTGGGATTTTCTTGAAATACTTGAATTTTTGATGAATAGTAATATACGATAATTTACGATAAATGATAAATACTTGAATTATGGAGTCATAGATGATGTAAAGATGATGTAAGCCCAAAATATCTAAATATACTTCATTATTTCAATAAATTTGATGATAATTATCAAAATATTCATAGTATTGAGTTGAAATTATAAATTAATGAATATAATATTGAGAAAACACCCCTCTCCTCCACTGTAAATTCCACCCCTCACCCCCTCTTCTCCTCACACTTCTATAGATTTGAACCTTCACTATATTATTCCCAATAATATTACCTATCCCCTCCACCACATCTAGTATCCCTTACTCTAATCAAAATATTGAAACCATTTCCCCAAGGAAGTTCTCAAGGAGGATAAATCCAAGAGGTTAAATACTCTTCCCTTTTCTTTTAATTCATTTTCAATTTTATTTATTTTCTTATCATATCCTTACATACCATCATCTAAATTTAATGATAACTACAGTACCTTAAAAATACTTTAATTATATTATTTTAATTTATGATCCATCATTATACTCCCCCTGTCACTCTTTTATTATAAAAATGAAATCGTCGCCCGTGAAGTGTCAATTTACTGACATCATGGGCGATGCACTTAAATTTTCCATAAAATAATAAAAGATGTTAATAAAAATATTAAATACTTTAAAAAATATTTTAAAGTGTATTTTATAACCATTTTATGTTCTAGAAATAACTTATAATCAAAATATTAAACCATAATACAAAACGAGTTCGTTGTGATAAAAAAACCGCCAAAATAAACCTAAAACAATCCTCATTAACTTTTATTTAACGAATCATCATCATGGTATATAAACAAATACTTTTTAAGACCATTTAATATTTATTAGGATCATTAATAACATATAATAACAATTCTTTATGTTCATCCTCATTTTAAATGAACTTCCATTCATGTATACAAATGAACCAATCATGAAAATAATGAAAATGAACACTCTTGAATGACGAAATTAACTATATAAATAATATAATGAAACATAAAATAACATAATAGAACCATAATGAATTATATTCATTTATAAAATGTTTTTATAATTGTTAATTAATTAATATGACATTATTATACATGACATTAATGTGAACAAAGAGTTCAGACACAAGGTTAGGGGAGTTCTCCAACCCAACTCACTTTCTTCGAGTTTTCCATTTTTCACCCCATTTTCAGAACACCTATTTCATAAAAATAATTTTTTTATAATTATATTACGTTTTATAGGATATAATTTTTTTTACTTGAGTTTATGAAAAACACAATGTTTTCCAAAATAACTCTTCTTTCAAACACACCCTTTACTTCTCAGGATTGTTTCCTTCACCCAAGGTTGTGGATTCTTATATCTAGTTTGTTATTACCTATTTCATTCAGGAACCCAAAGTTTATGAGTGTATGATTATGAAATTTAACCCTCTCTTTTACATGGGTTATTATATTTTCAAAATTGATATATATGGAATGCATGATAATGTAAATGTTGTGATGTGATGCATACGCCAGAAATTATATAGCGCAATGTAAATGTTATGATGTGATGAGTGTGTCCAGAATTATATAGAACTCTAATGAATTGGGTAATGTGATGAACCTAAAGTGATAATTTTAAATATTCATGAACATGATTCTATCTTTGTTTGGAACTATGTGTGGAAGTTTACCACTAAGACATGATGTTTTATTTTTATACATTTCCACATTCCAAAGTCTTTTCTTAATTCTTCCTCTCATAATTATGATCCTATGTTATGATGATAATGATTATGCTCACCCCATTTTATATTATTTGATTTTCTTATCTATCCTCTTATTATGATTTTAGATCACCCCTTTTTTATGTATATCCTCTAGTGACTACATGTACTAATGATAATTCAAGGGTCAATACGAATCTAGAGTAGAAGGAATTAAATAAATGTTTATGTTTTATTTTTTAAGTGTTATGTATGGTCATAATTTTCCAAATAAACCAAACCTTTGGTTCCACTTTGTGTAATGATTTTATTATTTCCCCTTAAATTTATTTAATAATAATTTAAGAAATGCAAGGTAACTATATTTCCTTCCATGAAATGCATGAACGAATTACATCGCTTCATGAGGCGGTACTCTCATACACACGAGTGATGTTATCATATTCCAAAAATGGATATTATTAATGTATATGTGGTATAATAATTCTTGATGTAAAATAATATAATAATAATCATATATAAATAATAAATCCCTCATTATTTTCTTCCATGATAGGTAGTAATGAAAAAATGAATGACATAATTTATAGAGTCTGTAGTCTGCCATACAAATAAATGATGATTTTGTAACCCATTTGATGGGAGTTGAGATGGTTTTTGATCAATATTTTTACATAAAAACATATATGGATTGGGATTTTATAGGTTATTATATCATTATTTATAATAGTAAATGAAAGAGTTGGATGAAGAAATATAACAAAAACACTCATTGATGAATATTACATCTTCTTCATGTATCCTCGTTAGGTTTACACACGAAGACATATTAGGATGGATTTATTTCCAAACTAAAGATTATATGATGAGATGAGGGATTTTGGGAAGTGATTTTTCTAGGTAATTTTTGACCCAAGATTGATTGAAGGTGTGATGAAGAGAGGATAGTGGGTGACCTTTTAGAAGATATGTGAGTGGAAAACATGTAATGTATTAAAAGAAAAAGATATACCCAAATTTTTATCATGAAACAAAGTTAAAAAGTGGAACATTATAGATAATTTAAGATATAAGGTTTAAATATGATCAGATAATGGGTTTCTAATAATATTTTGTTCTTTTTTAGCCCATAACTTTTTATATTAATCCTCGACAAACCCATTTTTACTATAACCTACAATAAATAATAATTATTGATTTTGATATTAATTTTGTTTAAAAATTATTCTGACCTTATTATATAATATATATTATTCTTATTTTGTGTGTGGAATCCATTTTTACAAATTAAACTCATATAAGTGTCCAAATTTAATTTAAAATTAATCCCAAAGATGCAGTTGGAAAGCAAGGTTTTAATAGGAAAATGTTCAAAAGTTTATGAAGTTATTATATCAAAATTCAATATAAAATTGATTCCAATGACCTAAATTGGATGAATGGATTTATAATTGAATAAATTTTAATTTTAAATAATTCTAATATATAATTTTACATTACAAATAAATTAAATGAGAAGGTAATTTTCAATTAAAATTAAGTGTTTTTCAAACTTAATCAAAAAATAAAACTTCTTAGAAAAATACCAAAAAATAGTAATAATAAAATATCAACAAGTGGATTTAATTTTTTTTATTTTATAAATATAATTTTCTAAATTTTTCCAAAATTAGTTCTAAAATAAGTGCACAAAAGGTGATTAAAATACTTTTTAGAAAAATTTATTTTTTTGTGTAAAATTGGACCTACTCTTATATCTTGTATAAAAAACATATAAGAATAATGTTAAATAGTATAATGGATATATACTACCTACATTTATCTAATAACATTAACCAAAAGTGGATTTTATTTATTTACATAAAATGAGTTTTCTTGAAAAAATATTTATTTTTTCAGAAAAGGATATACTTTATTTTCAAATTAATTGGTCATAAAAGAATTAATGATATATACATGTGTAAGATATATGTTTTATTAATTTATTTAATCCTATTAATAATATAGACTCTTATGGATAGGTGATAACTATAATATTAAGTGATAATATTTTGAAAAATTTCAAATTTTGTTTAAACTCGGTGTTTCATGTAACTGAATCCAAACTTAGTGTTATGTGTAATGTAAGCTAAAATCAGTATTGCGTTTAAAAAAATATAAACTCAGTGTTGCATAAAAAACAAGTTAAATTGATATTTATTATAATAAAAAATATATAAAGGATTAAATATATTTGGAAAATATATTTCACAAATTATTAGGGTGTTACACTCAACCCCCCTAAAATTTTTCACTTTCGTACCAACAAAATAAGGATTCGTATATCTATTTACACCCTAGGGTTCCCATATAGCTTCAAATATCTAGTGGTTTCAATAATAAACATGGAACAGATGAGTGGTCTTGTTTCACAAAACTCTCTCGATTCAACCCATAATATCTATTAGTTTTTCATCATAAGAAATATCAATATACGGTGGTATAACCTATGAGCTCAGTACATGAGTTGGATTAGGTATGAATTTCCTCATGAGTGATACATGGAAAACATCACAAACCTAAGATATTTTTGATGGAATATCTAAATGATATGCTGCTATCATAATGATTTCAAGGAGTTTAATGGAACCAATATACTTTGGTATTAGTTTTCCCTTCTTTTTTCAATTTAAAAATTTGTAGAAAGAGAATCCTAATAACATAAAATTCTAGACCATTTTTAGGGTTATCAGAATAAAATTTATCATAACTACGAGCTTCCTTGATGTGTTTCAAAATTTCTCTAAGATTATCTTCTATTTCTTAATCTATCTTAATTCCTAATATATTTATTTCTTAAAATTGATTCTATAACATTAGAGATCTGTATTTATTTCCACAGAGGTTATCATATGGAACCATATGAATTGTTTATTGGAAGTTATTATTATTTGAAATATCAACTAAGGGAAGGTGTTGATCTCTCAACCTTTTAAATATAAATAAAAATATATCAATATATCCTCTAGGGTTTTCATTTTTCTCGTTAACAATCCATCTATTTGAGGATGATACGTAGTTCTGAAACTCAACTAAGTATCAATATATTATTGAATTTTTTTTAGAATATTGTGGTAAACCTTATATTAGGATAAAATATAATGGAATGTGGTACCCTATAAAAAATTACAACTTATTTAATGTATATCTTGATAAGAGGATCCAAGGAAAAATATTCTCTGATAGAAATGATGTTTGATGACTTCAGATGGTGGTCAACTATAACCCATTATTACCTCAATATACAAGATATTATAAACCATAAAGGTTTGTAATATCATTACTCATATGTTCACAAAGAATAATGGAATTCGTCCTCAAATAAATTTTCAATATATAAAAAACCAAATTATTGCAATTCAATAGATGTATCTTAAAATACCCATAATAATAATGAAATCTCATCTACTAAAACCTAAAGAGGGGTATAAATGAATTTGAATTTATGATCAAACATAAACTCATAAACCCAAGAATTTATCAATTACTTTTAAGTTAATATTACTTAGAGACATAAATTCATACAAAATTAAATTCGCTATTTATTCCTTTAATAATATTTTATCTTATACAAAAAAATTTACATTGGAATCATGGGTTTATCCTTATACCAATAATATGTCAAATTTTATTTATTTATTCCCTAATTTATATATAGGGATATAATAACATTAAATTTCACTAAAGGATGCACAATAATATTTTTGTAGGGACCATTCACATAAAATTAGACATGAAATTACAAACTAAGGAGGTGATTATTAGTGCTCCCTAACATTCATGATTCTCATTAACCAAAGTGATTGCATAAGATTTACATATACCCATTGTCTTTATAGGTTGTTGGAATTAATCATCATTATTAACCCTTAGAGTTTGAAACTTGTTAGAATAATTCCAAAACTCCTTGCAATTGAATCACTGAACTGTAGGGAGTGTATTTTATGGGTATTTATCATTATTGAATTCGTTGTTTAATTTATTCTCATATATTTAGAAATAAACCCATCGATGAACTTCTTTTCAACTCTAAAAACATATAGTCATCTCCTAAAAATAATTTCATCCTTGCATCTTCCCACACTTGGAGCATTATGGAAAGGTCATATTCTCCTCTACACAGTTATTATTTTTTATATTGAATTCCAATTTTATATTCTTATCAAAACCATGAGATTCATATGTCACTCCAAACTCCATTTATACCTTAAAATCACATTGAACCATCACTTCATATCCACTATTATCTCTTATAAAAATCACCCATCAAAGAAATTGTTTTAAGCCACTGAATAAATGATCAACACTACTTATATGTTAGATGAAATACCAAAAGTGTACCTCAAGATTCTTGTAAAATTTCCCTCATTAGTACTTAAGGATTTATTACACTTTTTATTTATCTTGAGAAAATAATTCTCAAAATTTTTACTAAGAATAATAGGAATGTAATTATTGTAAAATAAATTCACTAACTCATACCAATCTATGGAGTTAGTTTCATATTTTTTTTATCATATTCTTTAAATGTTTCAACCATTGATCTGGTTCACTTTAAGAATGGTAGACATCCAAAATGAATTTTTCTTACTTTGAACACTAGAGAATAGAAAACATATTTTCATTGGTTCTAATTCATTATTTTAAAACTAGTTTGTAAAAAAACACATTGAAAAATTATGGATGATACCTAATGATGAAATCAATATAATTTTGTTCTATACTTTATTATTTTTGAATTCCATCATTATTCATATCTTGAGATATTTGTGTGAGCATATATATATATTTTTATTCTAGAACCATTAAGGTTTGGATAATTAGGAAGAAAACTATTTCATTATCCATTGCACTAAACCTTAACACTATTTCATTAGGATCAATGAATTAATTAAATCCAAAAATTATAGTGTATGAAACAATAATCATTATAGAAAAACACATAATAAGTAAAATCACTTATATGATGTTTATATCATGGAACCATCTTTATTATATGACACCATAGGTTTATACTTGGTAATTGATATTTATAAACAATTTAAATTCTTCATGATGTTTGATATTTTTTTTGAATTTCCAAAGGATATCCCCTAAATATATCAAACTAGGTGTGCATCAAGTGTCGTTGTCATCCACCAAGCGATAATCAAGTCAATATCAGTGCATCATGTTCAGATTTATTTCCCATAAGTATATCTGTTGTAGTTCCACATACACTTATAGTATCGATATATGGATTCAATTTCGTAGAAACCATTCACTCTATCCTTTACCAAAATTCCAAGTCATTTTCTTATACATTGAATCATACTTAGACTTATCCGTAGAAATATACAAAGGGATCCCACTAAGGTTTTCTAATCCTTGTTTCCAATGGATGACTAAAACTATCATCCAATACAAACTATAGTGACCTAGGATTCTCATATATATATATTACATATTTTTAGATGAATATTCCTTACATTACACAAACACATGACTGAGGACCATAATAATTTAATTACTTTTTAAAAATGGAACAAAATATTCTTAATTCAGAAAATATCTTCAATATCCACCATTAAAATCTTCCCATTAATTACTCTTCATAGAAATACAAGACATAAAACCATTATTCAAACCTATAGAAAGGAAATATAATAAAGGGTGAGATTGGATGCTCAATAAGGGTAAAAAAGGAAAATATGTAAGAATAACCCAAACATAAGGGAATGAGAAAATGAGAATAGAATTTTAAAACATACACTTAATATCATAGATCATAATCTTGAGCCATGGAATAAATATTAGCAGTTTAAAAGACACGAACCATAAGGGCATAAAATAAGATGATTAATATGAAAATAAAATTAGAATAATTCATACATTTATGGCAGCTAAATAATCATAGAATTTTTTTTTCATGGATACACACCAATAAATTCATAACATATTAGTTTTTGGCTAACCACCCATGCACCTGGTTCGAGATTGGGTTAACAAGCTTGGTACCTTAATTTTTTGGCATGGTTTAACCACTCATGTACCCTATAAGATCATAAAATATTTATCATTACCCAATGAATTGGAGGGAGATATTGGTACCTCCCATAAAATAATGAAAATAATAAGAATTTGTTCCATAAGACCAAAAAACAATCATCATATCATAACCCATGAAATGAAATGGGTTTCATAGACATTTCATCATATCATAACCATTAGAAATGAGATATTTCTTATAATCAATTCATCATTTAATCATAGTATAACCCATGGAAAAGAAGTGGTATTTATAATTTTTTTTACATGGTATAACTGACCGCGTTGTTGTTACACGTCAAATAGATTATATTTTTAAGGTTTATTAATAGTCTAGGGTAGACCCTAGGTCATTTCTCAAGGAGCGTTGGTGGGTTCAGAGTGTGCGTTCTAAATAAGAAGTGCTAAAAGAGGGGTGGATTTAAAATAGTTTAAAGAAAATGAATTGATTTAAAGAGTTTAATAGTTGATAAAAAGTGGTGTTTTAGAATTATGAGATAAAAGGGTTAATTTTGAGTTCACTACAAACTTTCAATTTCATCATTCTTGGAGATTAATTTAAAGTTTAAGTAATTCTTTGTTTGAAATTAATTGAAATCCCGATTAATTCCTAAGCCGTTATTTCATTACTTAAAGAACCAAACCTTGGAATAACAATCATATTGTAAAGGTCTAGAATTTATGCATGGAATAAGATCTTCCAAAGCAGATTGAAATCTCAAGAAAGTGGGTAAGAAAAGGATTCTTGTGTTACCCAATCAGAACAACACAAGTCATGCACTCAAAACCTCACACTGATCGGTTAGAAATTAAGAGCATCTCATCTGCATGCATAAAAAAATCATTAAAATAGGAAAGTATGTAAGATACATGGAAATAAATGTTTTAACACCCAAATTACTCCAAACCAGTAGCTAATATATGCATTGGAACTCCCTTGACATGTGTGTAGCTCCCTCACAATGAATGCCCACCATTTAGCTTGACATTGGGTGGAGGAGGAAGCTCGGGTGGAACTCCTTCTTCATTGTTGATCCCCCTATGAGGATAGGGGCCTCCCTAACCTCCAAGGTGATTAGAAGACTCATCTAGAACTCCAAATTGGAAGCACTTACCTCATTGGCCGAACATGCAAATGGGGATCCCAAGGTTCCATTTTATAGGAAAGTTGGAAGGTGGTTTTAGGCACACAGATTTCTTCAATCCACTTGTACCACGCGTTTCAGCCTTCATACATCCTTATCTCTCTTTATAGAAAATAGAAAAGTTTTATCCCTATATCTTGGCTATCTCCACCGAATGTTTGGCACCATTTGGACAAATAAAGATCTAGATATTAATAAAATACAGAACACCGCATTTGACTTGGTCTATATTCAGTGGCTTGCACAAATTAGTTCGGATGAGCCCCTTAGAGGCCGAATCAGGATTGGGTTCCTTAATATAAAATGTATCCTATTAAATTTTGGATAGGCCCATAAAATTGCACCCCATTTGGATGCACGAATTTTGTGTACTATGCAAAATAGTGGACAAATGTCCATGGATCCATGAAATTTTGGCCCATTTTTCTTCCACTTCATCAAGGGCCCTCCAAATAACCTCCACCTACATTGAAATAATAAAAACACGTAACATTGCCCATTATAATATTGATTAACATTAATTAATTGATTCAAACAAAAAGTGAAATTTATTATTATATTTGGAATATTCATTACAAAACTGGTTTAAAACAGCGGTGTAAGGGTGGAATAAAACAATGAATCGTGGTACGATCAATAACCCAATGAAGATAAATATGTCCCACAAACATCTTGTAATAAAAAACCATTCAGATAATGAATAATAATGGTATCCTTTGTTTATATCCCTAGTAAAGCATAATTTTCATCAAGTGATTTAATCATAGATGGATAATTATTTTTAACGATAGCACACTTGGAATAATTCATGAAGAATATAACCATCATTTCAAAATCATTTTTAAATCTAAAAATTCATAAAAAAATTCAAAACAATTTTCATAAAAAATTATAAAGAAGATTTAAAATCATTTAAAAATATTTCACGAGGAAAATATCATTTCCACATTAAAATACACTTTTGAAGACATAATAAATTATAAAAATCCATTTCTTTGAAAATAAACATCAATATTATAAAGTAAGATTCAATGAAAATAATGGATATGATGATAAGAAATTATGTTAATTCCATACACCTTAAAACAAAGATTCTTTTAAAATATTTGGAAAAAGGAAAATAAGATTATTCAGAAAGAAAAATAAAGATTCCTTTATTTTTTTTTGAAAAAATAGAAAACATGGGATAAAATTTCATTAATAAATCATTTGAATAATTTTAAAATAAAATTGAAATTATTTTTACAAAACAAGGTATTGGAATAAAAATTTATTTTTGACCGGAAAAATTATTTTTCAAAAAAACATTATTTTTGAACAATTGAGTAAAAATAGATATGAAAATTAAGGTAGAAAATGTATTCTTATGACATAACTAGATTAGAAGAAAATTCATGATTTTATTTAGATATAGACTACAAGATTTCATTATTGGAAGCATTATTATAAATAATCCCAATAAATGATTAAACTGTAACATAAAACTCATACCACATTGGTAACATTAAATAATAAGAACTATGAAGGAATATCATTAAATGAAATATAAAATACCATAAGGATAAATAAATTCATGATACTAAATGTCAACGAGGATGTATATTTACCTTTTACAATATAATAGATGAATAACATAACTATACGACTCAAAGAAAAAAATGATGACAAAAATACCTTACTGATGTTGTAAATTTTGCACTCTAAACCCCTTAAAAGAGATATATTCAAATTAATATATAAGAACCAAATATTTTATGTATATTCATAGAAAAATAAATTAATTGGAAGTATATAAATATAACTACCCATCCCGAAACATTAAATAATCTAATTAATTCAATAATAATTCACTTTATTACTTTACCAAAGAATATTTTTTTAGAGTTTTAGAGAATTAGGTCATAATACATACATAACATGACTCATTCATACAAAGATGATACTACTAAAACAATATCATTTTTTATAAAATATAAAACATTTAAAATTAAAAAAGGATACTTTTTTTCATAAAAAATAATTATAAAATTCAACATGACTTACTTATTTATTTTACCCCCACTTATAACCTATGGAAAAAATTTTAAAAACTGGGATGAGAAAAATACCGATTAAGGGATATAAAAATAAAGAAAGAATCTGTTATCCCATAAATACTTATAAGTATTTAAGAACGTGAAAAACATGAGATTTCCCTAAAACATAGAAATAAATAAATAAAACATATGGGTAACTTGGGGAATTAAATAATTAATATTTAAACCCTCAGGGATACCTTATGATTTTTAACCCTTATAGTTACCTTACAATGTTACCCTCATGGCTACCTTATGGTGTAACAATTATAGTTACAGTTGGAGTAACCATATGGTTGAAATCAAAATTAAACATATGAAATGATTTGGAGGGAGATATATTTCCCACCATTTATCTTAAATAATTCCCAAGAACCATAACATAATCATAAAACAATAATACTTTTCTAAAAACATTCATTTTGAATTTTGTAAAACTAGAAATTTAAAAGAGGATTTTAAAAGAAATGTCCCTTAAAAATATCATATATTTGAAGTGAGAGTTGATAAAAAAAATGAGATATGTGTATACATAATAAATCCACATAATAGAAAATAAAAATTCATTTCAAAAATAAACTTATCACCACATAATCAATAAAGTAGAAGGTTAACCCAAATAATAGAAATTGGCTTAAGAATTCCCTTACCTTGGATTCGTATTACTTAATTTTTTTTAAAACTCAAGTATAATGGATAAAAAACAGTTATTAATATTTTAAATAAATATATTAATTTTTATAACACCATATATGGTCATTATATAACATCATTCCACCAATTTATTAAAAACATTTTCTTATTTCCATTGTTTTGAGAAGTGTTCTTTACACGATTTCCTTGATTGGTTCGTAATGGGTTTTCTTGTTGAATAGAAGAAAAACTAAAAAAGTGGAATGAAATTGTATTAATATGGTTATATAATATTAAATGATACCACAAATAATTTTTTTCCAGATTTGACGATGAATCATTAGACAAAACATTAATGATATTCATTTAGATCATTTTGGTAGTTATTCGATAATCAAAAACTAGATTCATTATATAATTTAATATTATGTATATATGTTACTTACATAACATAAAATAGGTTATATAATACAATTTAAAATCTATTTCAACATTTAAAATGGGTTTATGACTTTCCATGAAGTAATTAATGGAAATTGAAAAATATCATCCATGATATCGGTAAATCGACACATCACAGACGATGATTTTATTTTTAAAATAAAAGAGAGGAAAAAATGTTTGATGATAATTTTTTCCACAAATATGATAAAATAATAGTATATATATGATAATAGAGTTTTAATTCCACTTTATAAGGGAAGGTTAATAGATTATATGAAAAGAAAAATAATTGAAAAGAAAATAAAATAAAACAAAAGAGGTTTTTTACCTCTTGAATTCTCTTCCATAAGAACCACCTTAAGGAACTTGGTTTCAGATTTCTAGTGAGATAACCAAGTATTGGACGTGGGGAAGAGTCTTGGAAAGAATATTAAGAATAATTTGGTAAATTTTCAAGGCTTGAGAGGTGTGAGGAGAAGAGAGGGTGAGGGGTGGTATTTATAGTGGAGGAGAGGAGGGTCTTTTCCATTATTTTAATCATTAATTTATTATTTTTCTCATGACATGAAATTATGTTTGTTCTTGTGACTAAATAAAGTAATTAGTTCATGTGAGTTAGAACCAAGGGTTATTACCTCATTAGAACATCATCTATGACTCAATAAATGATGTATTTAACTTATTTCACAAATTATCATATTTCACTATTCACAAAAAATTCAACTATTTTAGAAAAATCCCAAAAAATCACCCTAATTTTTTTTGATGTGTATAATTAAAAAATAAACTCTATTTTTTGAAAATAATCTTTCAAATATGAGAAATTTATATTTTAATTAAAATAATAATTTATTCAAAAAATACCAATTTTAAAATTAAATATGATTTTATAACACTTTGGAAAAATTAATTAAAGTCTCATAAAATTATTTTATAATAATAATAAAATAAAATATTAATTTATGAATAAATTTTATTAAAATAAAATTTCTTTTAAATAATTAGATTAATTATAAAATAATAAACAAACATTAATGTTTTATAAAAATACTATCACATAAGGTATCATTTTAAAAACATTTATTTACTTATCATATGATATAAATATATAATATTTTCTCTTTTAATATGGATAAAAATTATTTATAATTTTTTAGGTGTGGTTACTATTCTATTTTCTAGATTATTATTCCTTAGGTTTATGTTACTATACTTAAGGTTATGTAACTAATCAACAAAAATGAAACTTATCGGAAAAAAATTAAAAATTTTAACAAAAGTAAAATTTGATTTTACAGTTTCAAAAATAATGTTTATTTTTTCAAATATAATTTATAATTGTGTCAAAATTTAGTTTGAAAAAAGTGATCTATTAAAATGTGGTAAAATTTCCTTTTAGAAAAATATGCTTAAATTGGGTTTTATTATTATCTTAAGTATATCACACTTATTTAATGAATTTAAACTAAATTTTTAAATAAATATCATATAAATTTAACTAAGATATTTCACTAAAAGTTATTAATTTAATTTATTAATATGAAATTTCATTATCGGCATAAAAATAGTTTTTATAAAAAATATCATTTTTTGTTAGGTTGGTCTTCATTTATAATTAATTGGTAACCAAAAGAAATTTTTTTACAAACATGTTTAATCTATATTTTCATAATTTACATAATATCATTCATTCAAAATATTCCCAATATTTATTAGATAACTATAATAATTTTTTAAGATCTTAAGCTATTGAAGAGATTAAATTTGAAAAGAGTCATACCATAAAATATTAGGGTGTTTTATTTACCCTCCTTTAATAAATTGTGTCATCACAATTTGAAATCATGATTCATAACATGGTTTCAACTGATAAAAATAACTTTATAGAAAACCCACATCATGAAAATTATTATTAAAACATCAACTAAATAAGATAGAAATGAATGTTTTAGGACCACTTGAGGTAACACATATAAGGTTTCCATGTAGAAATACATGGAAATGGAAGAGAAAATCGGCTCCCAAATTTTGATAGAGACTAAGATAGAACATGGTTAATAGAATGTTAAGCACCACAAAACCAGAAATATATGATGGTTTAAAATTCAATTAATTTGTTATTTTGAAAAGAAAATGTATAATGTTTTTATTTAAAGATCCATTTTCCTAGACTTCTTGGAATTCCATTGACATCTATACTAAGAACATATTGATATGTACTTACATGAAAATTAGAGTTTAATCCATAAAATGAATTTTCCATCCCAAAATATTCTTATTCTCTTAATTATGACCACAAATATTTCCTTCTTATAACATGAGGATGAACTTGTATGGATCTCTAAATCTATAAAAGGGAAAAAATCCATTCCTCTTATCTTTGGTAAGTAAGAAAAAACAAAAAGGTTAGGATATGATAAGATAATTCAAAAAAAAAAATAATAACCAAAAAATTAATTCCCTAAGTTCCAAATGGATCATTCCACAAATAAATATCATTAAAATTCCTCAATTTTTTTTTTCAAAACCAAGATTAAAACCAAAAAATCAGAAGGATTTGTTCTCATCTACTTCTAAGATAGTATTAAAATTTATCACCAAATAAAATCAATGACTCTTAAAGTCTCACTTCACAACATACATCCCCAAATCATAAATTAAATAAGAAATGATTAGTATTTTAATAAATTACCATAATTATATAAAAAACTATTTTCCTCCAAAATACAATTTAATATTTATTACTAAAATAAAATATCATCTATTCTATTTAAATTATTAATATAATTATTCCCAAAATTTTAGTGATCTTCTTCCATGATAAAATTGCTCACTAATTGAAATTATGATAAAATGCATGTTCCAAAATTATAAAACATAGTTACCTCAAAATAAAATATCATATGAATCCTAAATTTATCCATACATTTATGATTATCTCCACACGAGACTTTTTTCCTCAAATAAAATAAAAACCAAAGGATTACATATAACGCAAACACAAAACATTATCCCAAAGTACCCCCATCATCAAAAGAGTAATACTAATTTTAAACACTTTATCATCATTAAATCTAGCATAACTCTCGAATCCTTCATATGTATACATATTAATCTTTAAACATCATCATAATACATTAACTATACATTTAAACATTATTTCAAAATACTGAATTCCTTCAAATCAAAGATATGAATTTTATCCTCATTATACATAAATATCAATCTTATCATGTTTCATGATTTATAGATAATAAAATAATTCATACCTTGAATATGGTTTTTAGGATTTTATTTATGTTCCCTTTTCTTCCAGTATGTTGTCTAAATATAAAAAAGTAGATGTTCACACGACTCTGGTTATTTGAGTTTTTAGAAGAGTTTTAATATTTGAGGTCTTGAAATCATATGAAAAAGACACCATGACACATAAAATTGTTTTAGAAAAGTGTTGGTGTTGGATAACTCAAACAATTTTCTAAATTTGATTTGAATAATCAAGAAGTTATCAAAATATTTTGAACAAGACTTTGCAATAATTGTGACGATCAAATAATCAGGGAGGGATAAAAAGTTTGTTGAAGATATGTTTCTATCCATCTTGAAAAAAAATCTTTAATCTATTGAAAAGAACATCACATCAACATGAAATGAATTATTAAAAGAAAAATACTCTATAGGGTAAAGGTAACACCATAATATTTTTTTAATAATAAAACCCATCAATATACTTATATCTCAGTTGATTTAGGTTTCTATACAATATATCTAGATTAATATTAAGCGCAAAAAATTTCCATATGATAATAACCCTTATCGTTATAAAGGATATAAAATTAATATCTAAACCTTTAAATTTATCTAAACCATGCTCTGATACCAACTCTAAGGACCCAACCTTAAACATCACATAATCTAGTTAATTCAACTAGAATTAACATTTTTTAGATTCCCAAAGATATTATTAGTTTATATTTTTATAGAGTTAGGTTATAATACATACATAACATACCAAATTCATACAAATATAATATTATTAAAACAACATCCATTTTTTTCAAAAATATAAAACATTTAAAATTAATCTTGGATGCTTTTATTTTTCATAAAAAATCTTAATAAAATTCAACATGAATTAATTATTTTTTTTAACCATCCTTATAACTTATGATTTTTTTCAAAACTTGGGATGAGAATAAAAGTCATTAAGGGATATAAAAAGAAGGAAATAAGCCATTAGTCCATAAATACATATATGTATATAAAAAAAATTCCACAAAGACATACTTCTCACCTGTAAAGTATTCTATATATACTTGTGAAAAATAATATATTCCCATAAAACATAGAAAAAAATAAATAAACCATATAGTTAAATTGGCGCATTACATACTTAATATTATAACCATCATGATTTGAAACCCTCACAGCTACCTTACAATGTAACCCTCATGTTTAACGCGTCGTGTAATCATCACTGTTACACTTGGAGTAACTATATGGATGACCTCCAATAGAAAAATACCCAATTAATTGGAGAGAGAGATAGGTCCCAAACTTAATCATAAACAATTATAAAGAACCAAAACATATTCATAAAACATGAATACTTTCATAAAAACATTCATTTTGAATTTTTTAAAACTTGAAATTTAAAATAGGTTTTTTAAAGAAAGATCCCTTACAAATATAATATATTTGAAATTAGAATTGATAAAAAGAATAAAATATGTGTATAAAACTTAAATAAACATAATAAAACTTGAAAAATCATTTCAAAAATAAACTTAATACCACATAATCGATAGAGTATAAGGTTAACCCAAAGAATGAAAATTGGGTTAAGAATTCCTTTACCTCATGTTCATCTTACTTCATATGTGTTTCAAACTCCTATATAATAGTTAAAAGAGTGTTATTAATATTTTTCAGAAACATATTCATTTTTATAACACCTCATATTATCATTTTATAACTTCATTACACCCATTTATCAATAATAGTTTTTTATTTCCATTGTTTCAGGCGCGTTCTTTACATGGTTTCCATGGTCAGTTCGTAATGGATTTTGTTATCGAATGAAAATGAAACTACAGAAGTTGAATGAAATGGTATTAATATTCATATAGAAAAATAAATGATACCATAAATCATTTTTTTTCAGATATAGTGATGAATCATTAGATAAAAAATTAATGATAATCGTTTATATCATTTTGGCGATTTTTTGATAATCATGAACTAGTATCATTATGTAATTTAATATTCTGTATATATGTTAATTACAGAACATAAAAGATGTTATATCATAAAAATTAAAATATGATTCAAATATTAAATTTTTTTATGATCAGACATGAATAAATCAATGGAAATTGAAAACACATCATCCATGGTGTCGGTAAATCAACACATCACAGATGATGTTTTTATTTTTAGAATAAAAGTGAGTGGAGAAGAAGTATGATGATGAATTTTTACATAAACATGATTAAATTATAGTATATATAATATAATTTATTTTTAATTCCTTGTGTATAAGGTTAGGTGAATAGAGTATAAGAAAATAAAAAAAATTGAAAAGAGAATGAGAGAAAATGAGAGAGGATTTTTACATCTTGAATTCTCATCCTTGAGAACCTCCTTAGGGCCCTTGGTTTTGTAATTTTGGTGATAAAATCAGGTATTTGACTTGAGGAAGATTCTTGGGGAGTGTATTTGGTATAATTTTTATAATTATAAAATCTTGAGAGGTTTGTGGAGAAGATGGAGTGAGGGGTGGTATTTATAATGGAGGAGAGGAGGGTCTTTTCCATTATTTTAATCATTATTTTATTATTTTGTTCATGATAAGAAATAGTGTTGGTTATTGTGACTAAATATAGTAATTAGTGTATATGAGTTCTAAACAAGGGTGATTAACTCAGGAAAATATCATCCATGACTCAATAATTCATGTATTTAGCTTATTTTATAAATTATCGTATTTCACTAATCACTAAAATTCAAATATTTTAGAAAAATACCTAAAAATTTAACCTTAATATTTTTCAACAAATATAAATAAAAACGAATTTTTTTTGAAATAATAATTTTCTAAATATGATATTTCTTTAATTAAATTCATAATTTATTTGAAATTAGTACAATTATTAAAATTAAAACTGATTTTATAACACTTTGAAAAATTAATTAAGGTATCATAAAATTATCTTATATTTATAAGAAAAAATATTAATTTATGAATATATTCTATGAAAATAAATTTTCTTTTAAATTATTAAATTAATTATAAATTTATAAATAAAAATTTCTGTTTTATAAAAAAACTAACACTTATGTTATCATTTTGAAAACATGTATTTACTTATTCCATGATATAAATATATCATATTTTCAATTTTAAGATAGATATATTTAATTTATCTTTTTTAGGTGAGGATACTATTCTATTTTACATATTACTATTCTTTAGGGTCATGTTACTATTATTAAAGATAAGTTACTAGTCATCAAAAATGAAACTTATCAGAAAAAAATAAAACATTTTAACTGAAGTAAATTTTGATTTTCCACTTTAGAAAATAATATATATTTTTTAAAATATAATTTAAAATAGTGTCAAATTTTATTTTAAATAAAAGTGTTTCATTAAATGGTATTAAAATTTCCTTTTAGAAAAATATGCTTAGATTTGGTTTTATTTTTATCCTAAGAATATCACATTTATTGAATGAATTTAAATTCATTTGTTTTAATATATAACAAATATACTTCATTAAGATATTTCAGTAATAGTGATTACTTTAATTTTTTAATATAAAATATAATTTTGGGAATAAACATAGTTTTATAAAAATGAATCTTTTTTGTTAGAATGATTTTAATTTCTAATTAACTAGTATCCAAAAGAATAATTTTTTTAAATAGGTGTAATCTAAATTTTCATAATTTACTTAATCTCATTCATTTCCAGTATTTCTAATATCTAGGCGATAACTATAATAATTTGTTTTTTAATATTGTAAGCTATTGAGGAAGTTAAATTTAAAAAGATTCAAAACATAAAATCTCATGGTGTTAAAATAAAACACATCAAATAAATAGGTGGTGAATATGTCATGTGTCTCGCAGAAGTAAAAAAGTGAGATGGAAATCACTTACTTATTTCGTTACCCTTTGAATACTAAAACCCAGTAAATAATAAAATAAAATGAAATGTTATGTTACATAAAAATATGATATTGATGATATAACATTTCAAAGGGTAAGTATATATGCACCTTAAAAAAATAAACAAGTGGTGAATTTGTATATGTCTCCCCAAAATAAAGGTGAGACAAGAAATCCCTTTTCATAAGTCTCAAATTCCTTCGTAAACATTCATACCTCATGTATAAAAAAATAAGTTTATTATAAATATATTCTTTTACCACAAAAATATACATCATACCATATATTAATTACTTATGACCTCTTATTACCCATTTATTAACAATTCTATGTTAAAGTCATGTTTCAAGAAATCAATGCATTCCTTTTCATGTATGTTTTGGTTGGTTATTTTTTTCATCTTACTTTGACCAGGATTAAATCATATTAATAATGTTAAACATGAGATAAATATCATATATATTTAGTATATATGTGTTTAAAGTAATCTATGAAATATAGATATAGAAAAAGAAATACATTGTTCATAGAGAAGGTAGGTCATAAGTACGCATTAACATTATTTCCATTTTTACTAAATATGGAATGAAATTAAGGTAAATGATAAATCAAAATTAAAGAATTATTTTTTCAGTCATATATAAGACATATTTTCTTTAATACCACAAATATTACCTTCCATTTAAAGCATGAACGAATCACATTGCTTCACAAGGTGGTCGATCGTCGTACACATGAGCGACACTATCGTATTCCCAAAAAATGGATAGTATGATGGTATGTGTGATATAATAATTAATTAAGTTTAAGAATATCTTTAACAACATATATAATTAACAAATGCATCATTATTTCCAATATAGATAGATGGTAATGGAAAAATTAATGACATCAGTTTGTGAGGTGGTAATCCTCCATATAGAGAAATGATAATTTCATAACCCATTTGAGTAAAGTGGAGATAGACTTATTTCATGACATAAACATAAAATCATATAATAATATTTAAGACACTTAATTTACTATATCATCATGGTATAATGAAAATTTAATGAGGCAGAGGGAGAAAAAAATAAAAACACTTGTTGTTGAACTTTACATATTATTTGGGTTTCCACTTAAGATTACACCAAAATCCTTCCATGATTGTATTTTTATCCAAGATAAGTATCATAAGATGATATTAGGTAATATGGGAAGTTATATGGGCATGAAAGGACTAAAAAATGGTTTAATGTTGTGAAAAAGAGAGGATTGAGGGAGTCATTTTATAAGTGACGTGAGTGACACACATATAATTATTTTGAAAAGAAAATGTTGTATCCACTTTTTTATCATGAATCAAGGTTCAAAATGGAATATTCTCAATAATAAACGATATAAGGTTGATATGTGTCCATAAAATGGGTTTTTATAAGTTTTTGGTCATTTTTTACCCTTATCATTTTAGTTTTACCCCCGGTAAATCCATTTTTAACTTAACTGTGGAAAATAATTTTTAATGATTTTACTATTAATTTTGGTAAAAGAATAATTTTAACTATATATATTATATAAATTATTTTTATTTAAAAAATTTAATTCATTTTTTGCAAATTTAATTTAGATAATTGGATAAAATTAATTTAAAACTAATCCTGCGGACGTGACAAGAAAGTGGGGATTTAAAGAGAAAATGTTCAGAAGTTTACAAATTTATTACATAAAAATTATAAATGAAATTTAATGTAATGAAAAAAATTATGTATAATTTATTTATTTTTTAATATAATTTAGTATATAATTTTACTTTTTAAATAAATTAGTAGATAAGGTCATTTTCAATTAAAATTTAGTTTTTTTCACTATTATTGTAAAAATTATTTTTTTTAAGAAAATAAGAAAAATTAAACCTAATATAAATTTTAAATGCTTATTTAGGAAATTATTTTTATTTTACTAAATAAATTTTCTAAATGTTTGACATGTTTTGTAATATGATTTGAAAATACGATCAAATTGATTTTTATAAAAATATAGTTTTAAGTATATAATGGTATTTATTATTATCTCATATCTAAAAAAATATATAACTTGAATGTTAAATGATAATTTTTTTACATAATATATACATTTCATTCAAACCATACACCAAAATCTTTTATTAATTTATTTTCCTAAAATGTGTTTGTTTTCATAAAAAATGTTTTTTTGAATAATACATCCATTATTTTCAAATTAATTTGTCACAAAATAATTCCTCTTATATAAATGTGTAAAACATATATTTTCAAAGTTTATTTAATACTATTCATATTGTCTTTACTAACAGATTGGTGAAAACTAGCATATTAAATAATAATAATATTTTAATAAATTGTCACATTTCATTAAAACGTAGTGTTGTTTGTAACACAATCCAAAGTCATTGTTACGTATAAAGAAATTTAAAATCAGTGTTGTGTGTATCACAATATAAAATTAGTATTTCATGTAACATAAGGTAAACTATATATTTCATGTAATGAAACATAACGAAAAAATTAAATATATTTAAAAAAACTATTTCGAAAAATCTCAAAAGTGCTATATTAACAAGTTAAACACTAGGAATAAATATTATTTTCCCTATGTCAATTATAATTTTGATCACCTAAAAAAATATTTTAACTTTTAAAATATTTCCCTTCTATCTGGATATCATTATTTTAAGGGTTAATATATAGGATATAACTAAATAATCTTTTTATACATGATATAAACACTATTAATTTGTTGTAATTTTATTTGACCTGAATAATTATCCTTCCATCTTCATTGATATAATTAATAGAATTTTTAGAGACTACATTGATAAATTTGTTTTTATCCTTATGTTTTATATTATTATATACCCTAATATCAAGTAATAACCTGAAAATTAATTGAAGATTGTGTTAAATAACTTGATAAATAAAGAATTTATGAAAAATTATGAATGTATGAATTATGGTAGTAGAAAGTATCATTCTAGGGTTATGTTATCACAAGAAAAAAATATCTTAAGATCTATTAAAGATAAATGTTATCATGAAATGGCGCAAACCAAAAATTGTAGTTGAGATCCTGAGTTTTCATGGGATTTTAGGGTATTATCGAATCATTGTGAGAAATATACCATGACTATAAATTTCACTAACCAATTTAACGCTAAGTGGATAAAGTCTCTTTGAAAAAAGGAATGTCATGAAAGTTTGTAATAACTAAAAATAAGGTCATTCACAAATCTTTTACTAAATTACCCTACATTGGGGAAGCATTTTTAATATATTGTGATGCATTGGGTAAGGTGTTGGGTCATGTACTTATGAAAAACGATAAGGTAATTTCTTATAATTTATAAAAATTAATGAATCATGTGAAAAATAACCCAAAAAGTGATTTGGAATTAGATTGAATCTTATTTTCATTAAATATTTGGTGAAATTACCTATATAGAAGGAGTATAAAATACACCAAAGTATAAGGTTTAAATTTATAAATTAAGGAAAATAAGGTGTTTAATGCTCTAAATAGAAAATATCATTCAATATTATCCATGATAAGGATTTAAAAATACCCAGTACTCATGGATTTGAAAAGGATAAATCTTGAAGTGATAAGAAAATCCTAAATGACTACTCAACCAACCATTCACATATAGATCAATGAAGTCTAAAAAGGTGAAGTAGATCCATAAAAGGTAGTCAACATCATAGAGTTCAAATTTGATAAATATAAAATGATATGGTTTGTATCCCAGATATTAATGATAAAATATTTTTTAGCTTTACAAAGAACATATTTCTCAATAAATATTTAAAGAATGAAGATATATAGATCCCTAAAGAAAAACTTCTAGTGGGATATCATGAATAGAATAATTTATGAATATGTTTCTTGATTCATGGTATACCAAAAAGTTATGTCTGAGAAACTAATGTCTAATTTTATGTCTCAACAATTTCACATAAAACTATAAAAGTGCGGAAAAATCCTCCTGGATTTCATTATAATACTCCACAAAACTTCTAAGGGCTATGTTTTTATTTGGGTTTTGGTCGATCACCATAATAATGACACAAATATTTTTCCATTAAAGAAGCTTTATCCCTTGACCCACTCACCAAGATGTACATAAGATATATTTATAGGCTATATAGTGTACCATGATCCATTGTATCTGATTAGGATCCATAGGAATAACTTGATATTTGAGAGTAGTATTCAAAAATAATTTTATATAGATCTATTTTCTTTATATTTCTTATTATCCTAAGATGAATGAGCACTCTGATTAGATAATTAAAACACTTTAAGATATGTTGTGATCTTATTTGATGAATTTCTAAGGCTGTTGGGATCAACACCTCACCTTGGCAGAGTCATAATATAATAATATATTCCAATATATTATTCAAATGGAACCATATAAGGATATATATAAGAATATATTTGAAACTCTAAAATGATGGGATAAAGTTGGATAGAGGAAGCTGATATGCCCGAATCTCATCCAAGTAATGCTGAGAAATGATTCATATGAATGTAGAAACATTTAGATATAAAATCTATACATTCAATAATATATAAGTCCTATATTTGAATTTTGGGTCAAGGTGTTCCTTTGGATATCTCCAAGAAAACATGTTACAAGATTCTTAAAAAAGTGAAAGTTAATCCCTGATCCCTTAGAGAGCCTTGATCTTGTCTAGTTAGTTGAATATAAATTAGTTATCCATATATACCTCTCTTAAGTGGATTATATCTTCCTTGTATCTCTTTTGAGGAAGTCCATAATAGACCCTTCATATATACTAAACTCAAATCCATGAAAATTGAATGTAATCTATCATATGAGGATAAACCATAAGAAATTCTAGATCAAACAGTGAAGGTGATTACAAATAAGACTACTCATATTGTAAAACTTCTATGGAGGAATCATAAATTTTAAGACACTATGTGGTAAATTCAGGATGTAATGAGACAAAATTTATTTCACCTTGTTTCATCTGAGTAATAAAATTTCAAGGAATAAATTCCTTTTAAGGTATGTACAATGTAATGAACCATGATTTTCAGTAAATAATTTTCCTTGATTGAATACTATGTGACTGTATTTTCTTGCATGAAACACTTAACTAAAAGAAACAACATCTTAAATTAATAAAATTATCAAAAATTTAAATAATATAATAACAGAAAAATTGGAATCTATCAAATATAAGTAATAAATTTATAGTAATCATATGAAAAGGTATAATAAAACAAAGGTAGTTTTTTTCTTAGGGTATACTTGTTTCATATATTTTAAGTGATGTGAAAAATAACATTTTTATTATTTTTTATCAATTATAAAAATCAAATCATATTGAATGATTTAATTTTTTTAATTAATATTTTTAAAATTAGGTAATGGGTTAAATTTTATTTTTATGCATAAAATTATGTTAATGAGGTTATTTTGATTTACAGTGATAAAAAAATTATTTTTCAAAGAATGATTCTTTTCTAAAGATAGTGAACTTTTAAATTAAAAGACACTATTTTAAATTAATAAACTTATATGATATTTAATTATATATAAAAATTAATTTTTACCCATTTAATTAGTAATAAATGATAAAAATTATTAAATACAGTGAAAAAGATGGATTTATTTAGAAAAATAGTTTTTAAACACACTATATGTTTTATATAAAAATTTAATTTTCAAATATTTATAATTTTAATTCTATTAAATAAATACCAATTTAATATTTATCACATATAAATTTGGTAGTAAGAGGAACCTTATATATTTAGTGGTAAAATAATAACCATGATTAGTATTCAATAAATATTAACAAATGTTAAAAAGGCTAATCTAATTTGGGTGAAATGTTTTTAATAAAATTAACACTTATAACTTATTGAAATCGTTTTTTAGTTTAGAAATCAATAAATAATTTTTTTACCAACATTTCCACACCTAACTCATCTAACTCTTATGAAATTTCATTCCTACTCCTTACCTAAAATTCCTTTCAAAATATTTTTCCATCATTTTCACCTATAAATGTAGCTCGCTAATATACTTTTAAAATACACACTCTATTCTCAAAATTATCATGAAAATATACCCAATTTAATTCTTATAAATACCCTAAACATGTTTGGAATCCTCTTCCCTACATAATGTTCCTCAATTCCTTCATTTCCAATGCATAGATCAAAAGAATATCTAAATTCACCATGAGGTGAAAGAATTTCCTTGGAAACCAAGATTAAATGTAAAGAAATTGGAAAATCAAATGTATTTATTTGAGTAATATAGTTTCTATAGATATGAAAAATATAATGGTCCGTACATTCAATGATACACTTTAATATATGATTTCCACTTTTATCTATATGGGGGAAATGCGTCCTTAATTCAAATCCCCATATAAAAAATATTTTCTTCCATTAAAATATGATATGTTTTTTTGAATAATTCCCATATTATTATGTGTTGATTTTTTTCAAATATATATTTAATTCAATAATAGGTTTTCAATTACCTAAAATTATCCCCTTTATTATTTTTAAATAAAAATATTTTTAGGTTTCAGATGTATTTAATGCATGAACTCATTTCAAATTAATAAAAAACTACTTTCCAAAGGTAGGGAGTCACTGGGACTTTTCCACTGACATAATAGAATATGGGTTGCTCAAGAGGATGTGAGTTCAGGCTCCCCAAACCATTTTATGGTGTATTATTACCTACTCTAGGACTATCTTATAGGTTTAAGAGATATCAATGAATCCTTCCCAAATACCAGTACATGACTATTAACCATAGTGGTAATGATATGATGAAGACCATGTGTTTTATATTAACCTCTATATAAATTTAAATTCCTAATTTTTTTTATTAGTTCAAAATTCATGATTTAAAATCCAAATATATAAAATATTTTGTTTTTATTTCCATCTAGGGAGGCAGTTGGTATTTTGGACTAGGGATTGAACTTTAAAGAGGCATTATATTTATCCTTTGAAAGGATTAATCCAAACCTGTGTAGTTCAATGGAATGGATAAGGTGGAAATGAAATTTGTTTCAAACCTCAATGAGGAATCCTACATATCCTATTATTAATTTTAATTTTATCTCATGTAGCTTAGGGGAATGGTTGAGGATTACAGATCAATATGAGGATCGTAAAGAAGGTACTTTTACCATATTGATGGTATGATCATAGAAAATCTCTAATCCCACATGAGACATTCTTGATGCGATAAAAAAGAGACAATAGAAGATAAGACACATTTCTGGTGAAAATACCATTATAATTAATATGAGGGATTTTACACTAAAGCTACCTTAAGATGATTCATGTGTCAATAAATGAGAGAGAATGGGAAATAAGGGGTGTATTATGCATGGTCATTCCTGAGATACCAAAACTAATAGGCAAGTCATGTGGGAAATTGCATTGGGGTTTACACCTAGGTGGATGCCCATGATTATAGAACCATATGGAGGATCTTGACTCATAGGGAATTGGTTATTTGGATTGGGATTAAAACAAGTAGGATTCCCATGTTTTTGAAACCCGATAGAGGAAACCAACTCATGGTGAATTAAATATTGTTTGGGGATTACACCTAGGAGGATTCCCATTGTACTAAAACCATGATGATTATCTAGAATCGTGGTGAATTTTTTATTTGGTTGGGTTACACACAAAGGATAATGCTAATGTATTTGGAACCATGAAGAGGATTTCAAATCATGGTGATTTGAAGGTTTTGTTGGTTCATACACTTAGGAGGATTCCCACATTTTGGGTATCATGAGAAGTATATCTTCTCATGGTTATTGAAGGTTTGGCTGGGCTTAAACCAATGAATATGCCCATGTTTCTATAACCAGGAGGATTATATAAACTAATTGTTATTTAAGGTTTTTTGGTGATTAACCCCTGGAGGATTCTTATGTATTTGTAACCATGAGGAGGGTCTCGAATCACGATGATTTGAAATTTTGAAAGGTGTTTACACCTAGGAGGATGCCTATGTTTTTTTGGAACCATGGGGAGTATATGGACTCAGGGTAATTGTTAGTTTGGTTAAGGATTACACCTATGATTTTGTCCATATTTTTGGAACCATGAGGAGTGTCTAAAATCATGGTTAATTGATTTATTGGTTATGAATTACATCTAGTTGGATACCCATGTTTTTTTTTCTTCCCCCCAACTGTTGGTTACATGATTAGGAAAGTAGATTCTTAATGGTTGGTATTACACCTTGTTGGAGGCCCTAAACCCAATGAAATGTCTCAAATATTTATAATATTGAGTTAATTGATTCCCAAGAATGAGACCTGGATAATTTATTTATTATCCCCAATGAGGGATAGTGTAGATTCCTAGTCCTAGTTAGGATTTTAAATATGACTCACCCTACTAAAGGCTAGCATTAGACGGGTTTTCCCAAACATAGGGGACCTGGGTAATGGGTCACCCATGTAAAATTACTTGGGAGAAGGGTTACACAATGAATGTGATTTTTGTGAAGGTTCCCACAAGCGAGGGTAGGAAAATTATGGGTCTCCAAATTATGGTTCACTGAAGTGGAGTGACTTTGGTGAAGGGTCCCCCAAGTGAGGGTTGACCAAGTGTAATTAATATGTTCAAGGGGCACTCATGTGTGGGTATCCCATGAATTGGTCACCCAAGTGGAGTGATTTGTGTGAAGGGTCACCTATGTTGTGGTTATCAATGTGTAGTGACTTGCGAAATGGGTCACCCAAGTGTGGGACTTCAAAGTGTATTTAATTCTATGAAGTTTTAACCAGGTGTGGGTTAACCAAGTGAGGTGAAAATGATGATGGGTCACCCAAGTTTGGGTCTCCCAAGTGTGGATATCCCAAGTGTGGATAACCCAAATGTGGGTCTCCCAATATGGGTCACCAAAGTGTGGGTTGCTAATGTGTGGGTTTCCCATGTATGGGTCTCTCAATTTTGAGACATCCAAGTGTTGGACACCCAAGTGAGGGTCTCCCAATAGTGGGTCCCCCATGTATGGGTCCCCCAAGTGAAGCGTTATGGGTGAGTGGTCTCCCAAGTTTGGGTCTCTTAGGTTTCTCTCCCTAGTAAGGGAGAACATAGGACCTCATCCTCATAGAGGAAAAAATATAATAGTTCTCTAAAGTAGGGTTGGAATACATGGGTGGAAGAGTTGGGTGTGCAGAGCTCTCTCCTTTTTTTTTTCATTTCAGAGTTCGTCTATCCTCCTGAAAATTGTAAGATCATGGTATATTTGTATACTTCTAAGAGGGTTTCATAAAGGACATGTGTGATATGGGTAAGGGACATTCATGAGAGGGCTAAGTGAATGAACTGTATTAATGGATTATGCAGGAAATTGAATTACATTATAAAATATTCCTGATATCTAATAGCCATTATTTTTTATCTCTAAGTTAGTTTGGGATCCGTGAATGGTCAATTAAAAACTGTAAGAGAAAAATACACCCAATAATATGGCGTATACACCATATCAGGATGGTTTATGATGCCAAAAATATCTTTTAAGACCAAAAAAACATGTTTTATAGACTTAATACCATTGTATACAAAATTTCCAAAACCTATGGCCTACTAATAGAGGGAGGTTCTCACCACAATACCACTAGATATGGAATTATTTATAAGGAGTCTCTATCCATCAATGTGTGAGGAGTATTTAGGAATATGGAAATATAACCTACTTCTTCTAAAAATTGAGACACATTTATACTCAAACATGACATGTATTATCTGAGAGAGGATTATATCGTGGGTTATTTTGAAATGTGTGCGGCATGAATTTATTTATACCAATATTTTTAATTTATGTAATATTTTACATTACCTTCAATGATAAGCTTTGTTACTCTCCTTTCATGATTTGGTAATCATTTTCCTCTATCTCAAAAGGGATCAATGTTTCTATGATGATACGTTTTATAAATCAACATATAAATGATTTTATGAAGTTCCAAATTTTATTAATTGAATTTGGAATCAATTAATATATTTTATATGTTTCTTTTTGTGATTCATTTTGAAATATAATGTGAACACCATTATTTTTCACATGGTTTAATTATGTGATGGTTAGATGTATTCTTATATATCAAATGTGTATGGTTAATCTTTAAGTGAAGAGTGGGAATTATATATCCCTATAATGTATTGGGTAAAGCCTTAAATATGATGAGATAATGGTTAAATAAGTAGTGGTGCTCAATAAAAAATGAGAAATATGTTGGGTTGTGTTATTCATTATGTGAAATAGGTTATGATACCTGATATGATATGGGAAATATGTTTTGAAGACTGATCTTTTATGGGAAATATGTTATGAGATATACCTCAATTTTTTTATTCTATGACTATGTTTGTACCAAAATCCATTGATAGATGACTATGATATGGTTATGAGATTATGATTTATATCTCTTTTTTATCTATAATTTACACCATGTTATATTTTTGGCCATATGGGATTATTTTTTCTCTAATCATTCCATATTAAACATTATTATGATTCCATGATCTTTTAATTAAAAATTTCTCTTTCTTATATTTTCACAGGTGATTATGATATCACCCTCAGTAACATGTTGATATGTTTATTTTTTCCTTAATAACCATTTAAGCTCACCCATTTCTTATGTTCCCATTTCCTAGGGCTTAAGATGATTTTTTCTAGGATGATGTTTACAAGAACACCATATATGATGAAATTATTGGGAATTTTCCACAATAATTATAAAATAATTAGCTTATATAGCTAGTCTACGAGGACTCCAAGCATCTTAATTCAAATTAGGTTGGGTTTATTATGTAATTTAATGTTTTTAATTATGTAAGTTGTAATGAATCAAGTTTCTTAGGTTTTATTTTTTGAAAATTTCTAGAAAAATTATGAGACCAGATGCTGAGACGACATACGATTCTGAGGCTTGGTGTGCCCGAAATGGTTCAACAAAAAATATTAAGTTTTTAATAGTGAGAGTGAGTGGTTTTCCTAAAAAATTTAAATAAATCATAAATTGGTACTCAGATCAGAAATATGACATCACCGTTGCATTCATAATGGTGGGTTTACCCTAAGCATGACTTAACTTTAGTCAGTGTGGGTCTTTAGTGAGAAAACCCAAATAGGACATAAGAGTAAATAAAATAAAATAATAAAATAATTTTATTTTAAAATTTTAATAACTCATGAATGGTAACCCGTATTGGAAATCAGATACCACAAGTGAGTTCATAATGTGTCATTTTTTTAGTCGGGGCCTAACATCGACTGAGACGGGTCGACTGTGAACGTCAATTTTTGGAAGTTTTAAACAAGTTTAAAGTAAATTTAAAGAATTTTATTTTATATATTTTTAAAGATATTTCAGTGACCCAGTGATGCAGTGATGCTGCAACACAACGATGAGTCAGCCCATTTCATTTCTTAAATGAAATAGCATGGTGACACTGCAACGCTGAAATAGGCTGATACATTTTCTTTTCTCCCTAATTAAACTGGAATTAAAGGTTAACACATAACCTTATAATTTCTTGTAAACTCTAGAGAAAGGCATTGGAAGTTACCTCCCATTTGGGAACAAAAAACGACAATGAACACCGGCAGATCCGGATCACAGATTGTGGATCATAGATCATGTTTTGAGGATTGAAAAACAAAGAGGATGCAATCGATCTTCATAAATGATCAGACCAAATCTAGGTAGTGGGTTGATTTATTTGTGATATTTCTTTTCCACATTCTTGATTCCAATAACAAATGAGGACAAACCCACGAATAGGTTGATCCATGGTTTGATCGTTCTTGAGAGATGGATAAACTGTGGTATTAAAGGTAATAGAGTGATGATTTTTCTTCTTCGTAATCCTACTGAAATGAATGGACCAATGATGACACGAACAAGGCCATGTTCTATTATAATGGTGTTCTTGTGCTTATCTATCTTCTATGTTCTTGCATTCTTCGTCGGCAGACCCTCATGGTTGTGGTGTGTTTTGTTGGGTGGTTTTGAATTTGGTCGGACCCTCGAAGTGACGATGAGAAGATTTATAACACACAACAGTGAAGGTGGTGACCCGAGGATCATGGAATAACTTTCAAATCAAGAATCAGAGCACCAGAACGAACTTGGTGGCCCGAAAATAGGCCAATTGTGTGTCGGCAACAATGACCAGCACCGACGGCAGCCAGAGGTGGCATGCAGTGGTGGCAGTGTATTGGTGTGATGGTGTGAGATGGGCTTTCAGAAGGTAGCGACATCCTTCAATCCAGTGGGGTCACGACCAGGGATGCCAGCAGGGTAGTCGGTGATGGCCACAACTGAGACGTGGTGGGAGACCGATTCACGTGATCAGATGGCACAATCCAGCACATAATGACCCTACTTTTTATTAAACACTTAAACATGATTTATTACATAAAAATTCACTTAAGAAAACTTATATTATCCATAGGTATAGTGCCTTGTGAAATTAGGAACATGACATAATGACTTAAAACATGAAACCAAACATCTTTATTGAAAACTTCCTTTACAAGGCCACCACATTCCCTAGTACTTAGCATTGCATGGGATAACCTGATGACATGCATAAGAAAAGGGTGATCTATAAAGCCCAATTAGGGAGTAAAAAAGGAATAACATGAATAATATAATACATTTTAGGCAATTGGCATATCAATAGAGCATAAATGAAACATGAACATAAAGGCATGATATAACATGAGTATCATAATTGGGAAATGTGGCAACAATACTAAACGTGGTATTAGAATGATCCAAGGCTCATTTAACATGGATCATGATTAAACCATCATTTCACATGAATTATCATTTTTAAACCCTCATTGCACTTGACATATCATGATACTAATCTTTACCCAATGCATTAGAGCACTGTCAGGGCACACCCTTCTTAATCATTTCATTTCTTGCATAAGTGTGCCTCATAAATCATAAAACATGGATTAATTAAGCATCAAAATTTTTTACATGATAAATGAATATGAAATTCATACATTAAACTCCATAATAAATAAGTAAATGTGTATAAATTTGAATACCCTTGAAACAGAAATGGGCATGGTATTCACTAGACAATGACTTTGGCTTGGAAAATCGCGGTGCAATTTTGGAAGCATAACGACATGACATATGAATTCATAAAAATGGTTTATGAGAGATAAAGGGGTGTCTAATAATATTTAAATTAAATGTGAAGTAAGGGGTTCATATAGATACCTGTCCCAACATATGTAGTGGAATTTAGATTCATAATACAAAATAATTTCTTGAATGTAAATGAAAGAGAGAAATTCCTTACAGAATTTCAGCATGGTAACAGGTGTACATGGGATGCATTAATGAGAGAGAAAGGGGTATATCATCATTTAAACATAAATAGGTAACTATATGGGAGGTTCAAAATCATACCACAACATTTGTAATTGAAAAAAAGGGTATAACAATATAATGAAATTTGGACAAAAATAGAAGGGAAGAAATCCCTTACTTGGAAGTGTTATCCCAAAGGATTAAGATATTCTTGAGAGAGGCTTCTTTAGAGATTTAGGAACCCTGGGAGGATTATATAGGGAGGAGGGAAGAGGTTTGATGAACTCCAAAGGCTTTTAGTGAAGAGTAAGTGAGTGCTTTGGAGGGTTTATATAGGAAAGGAGAGGTAATTCTTTATTATTTAGGTTTTCGACACCACACATTAAACTAATCAAAACCACAAAACAACCCATAGTTTTTACCCATGGTTTTATCCAAAGGGGAGTGGAAAATATTATTTTATAAGTACAATTTCATAACTTCTTAAAATATTAGGCTTGCTTATGTGGAGGTGAGTCACACTCTCAAGGAAATCAATTTGAAAAGTTAAAATGTTTTATAAGTCTTGGAGGGTCCACTAAATCTTTCCAAAATAAATAAATAAACCTAAAATCACATTATTTTAATGGTAAAACACATATTTTCAGAACATAATATTTATGGTATTTTATTACATCACTATTGGGTCATTATGAGGTTATGAAACACATTATATATTTAAACAATATTTAACTTTTACCCAAAATTTTTGACTATCTCCGAAAATTATGAAAAATTCACCATTGTATAATTTTTACATCCTGATTCTAAAAATAATATAAATTTTATCTAAATACTTTTATAAACATGTTAATCTTTATTTTTAAAATAAAAACCGACATTTATAAAAAATTAATGGGTTTTGAAAAAAATAGCTTTTAAACCTTAATAAAGATTACAGTCGTTTTCATAAAATTTTTATGTTCATTTATATTTTATAAAAATTAATTTATTAATAATATTTTATTTAAATATTATTTAATTAAAAAATCCATTAATTCATAAAAATATATTTCTTAATTGAATATTAACTAAAAATACTACTTTTTCTTTCAAAATTATTTACAAAGTAACAATAATAAAATTAATGTATATTATCTATACAAAAATAATTTATATAATCATAGTTCTAAGTTCTTGTTACATAACCCCTTATAACACCCACATAATACTGAAGGTTAAGATTTTCGATGATGACAAACATTTGGGGTGGCTCCGATAACATCGCTCGGGTGGTAAACTCTATCAACTTCCACTTCTCCCGTAGGCAGTTCTGTTCAAGATTAACGTGTTAATGCTTGGCTTAGGCTTGGTCGAGAGCGAAGCCCAATGATGCCACCTCTTTTATGAGCTCTGAAAAATGGGCTTCATTTGGATAAATTGTATGGGATGAGGCCATCACTTCCTTTTTCTAAGTAAATTGGATTTGTTAAAGCCCTATATTTATAATAATCATGTGATCACTATTCAACGACTATATTAGAAATGGTCAGAATTCCTAATACTATTTTAAAATCCAAAAACATAAATCCAATGAAGTGCATATGTTATACAACCATTTTACATAATAATACATTTAATTAGATCAAGATGAATTTTCATTAATAAAATTTTGGGTTGTTACAGTCTTCCCACTTATGAAATTTCACCCTCGAAATTTCCTTTTCCCATACTAAAACATATGCAGGTAACTCTGCTTCATCACTTCCTCTGATTCCCATGTTGCTTCTATAAAATTTTGGTTTTTCCACAACACCTTCACAAGGGGCATTGTCTTATTTCGAAGAATATTTTTCCTACGATCTAAGATCTTCACCGGCTTCTCTTCATAGGATAGGTCATTCTACAATGGTACTGAATATGGATTGAGTACATGTGATGGGTCAGGTATATAATTCCTCAAGAGTGATACACAGAATATATCATGTACATGAGATAGGTTTGGTGGGAGTGATAATCGATAGGACACTACTCCAATGCGATCAAGGATCTCAAAAAAAACTGATGTACCATGGACTAAGCTTTCCCTTCTTACCAAATATCATAACTCTCTTCCACAGTGATATGTTGAAGAATACTATGTCTCTGACATCAAAATCTAGGTCTCGTCGATGATTATCAACATAGCTATTTTTTCAACTCTGAGAAGCTTTAATGTGATACTAATGGTATTAACCTTTTCCACCATTTCATCAACCATTTTTAGACTTATAAGTTTTCGCTCCACAACTTCATCCCAATATGCCTGTGTTCTGCACCTCTTCCCACAAAGGGCTTCATTAGGATCCCTTTGGATGCTTGAGTAGAAAATATTGTTATAAGAGCACTAAATTAGAGGAAGATGTTGATCCCATCGACCTTTGAAGTCCATTGAGCATGCTCTCAAAATGTCCTCAAGTGTTTGGATAGTCCGCTAAAATTGGACATCAATTTGAGAATGATAAGCCGTACTGAAGTTCATCTCAGAATCCATATCATGTTGAAGACTCTTACAAAACTTAGAGGTGAATCTTGGATCTTGATCGGATACAATTGATAATGGTACTCCCTACAACCTTACCACATCTCTGATATATATTTTTTCTAGTTGATCTAATGAGAAATCCTCTTGAATTATAATGAGGTGTGCAATCTTTGTAAGACGATCCACAATAACCCAGATAACATTGTTTCCTTTGGATGTCTTCAAAAATCCGGTGACAAAGACCATGGTGATGTTCTCCCATTTCCATGATGGTATGGGTAATGGTAGCATCATACCCTTAGACTTCTGCCTCTCATCCTTCACTTTCTAACATACCAGGCACTTTGATGTATACTCAACGATCTCTTTCTTCTTGTTATCCCAAAAAAAATGCTCTCAGAGATCTTAGTATATCTTTTTGTTTCTTGGGTGACTATGTGAATCATCCAAACGTTCTTTACTTAACTCTGGATTTGATAGAACACATAGTATTGACCATAATCTCATAATTCTTTATTCATTAACATCAAACTCCGAGGATTTACCTTTTTTTATAGTTCCCACTTTCTTTTGAATTCCCACATCATCCTTTTGAGCATCCTTTAACCTTTCCAAAAGATACAATTAAGTAATCATTTGTGAAATGATTGATTATTTTCCATTATTTATGATTCTCATGTCCATTTTCATCAAATCTAAGAATATTGGATCCTTTTCAATTCTAATTAATGATATAATTGCTGGGTCCTTTCTACTTAGAGCATCTGAAACCTTGTTCACTCTCCCAGGGTGGTAATATATTGGGCAGTCATAGTCAATGATCAGCTCTAATCATGTTTGTTGGTGCATATTAAACTCTTTGTATGTGAATATATAATTTAGGCATTTGTGTTCCATGTATAATTCACACTTCTCCCCAAAGAGGTAATTCCGCAAAATTTTTAAAGGGAACATCACTGTAGCCAACTCCAGATCATGTGTTTGATAGTTTTTCTCAGGAAAATTCAATTTCCTAGAAGCATAGGGAATTACTTTGTCATTTGGCATCAACACACATCCCAGTCCCTTCTTCAAAGAAATACTGAATACCAAAAAAAGTTCACCACTTTTGGGTAATATAAGCACAAGCGTAGTGATAAGACTCCTTTTCAACTCTTTAAATCTTTCTTCTCATTCATCACTCCAAGAAAACTTGACACCCTTTTGAGTTATCTTGGTAAGAGGGTTTGATAATTGTGAGAAATTTCTCACAAATCAGCGATAATATCTAGCTAACCCCAAGAAGCTACGATTATCCGTTACCGATGTTGGCCTTAGCCATCCCTCAATTGCAGATGTCTTGGACGAATCCATAGATATCCCATTACTTGTGATGATATGGTCTAAGAATGAGACTTCCTTTAACCAGAACTCACACTTTCTATTCTTTTCTTAGAGCTTATCCTTTTGAAAGGTCTCTAGTACAGTGCTTAGATGCTCCTCTTACTTCTCCTTAATTTTGGAGGATATTAGAATATCATCTATAAAGACTACCACAAATTTGTTGAGGTAATCTCTAAAGACTCTATTCATCAATTCCATGAAGATTTCTGGAGCATTAGTGAGTCCAAAAGGAATTAATATGAATTCATAGTTCCCATATCTTGTACGAAAAGCAGTCTTGTGGATATCCTCTTTCCTCAACTTTAGTAATATCTCAACCACAAATCCACCATGGATAAGTATTGTGCTCCATGTAGTCGATCAAACAAGTCATCAATTTTTGGTAAATGACACTTGTTCTTTATCGTGATTTTGTTGAGCTCACGATAATCAATGAAAAGGCGCATTGAACCATCCTTCTTCTTGATGAAGAGGACTGGTGTACCCATGGTGAATCACTTGGGCATATAAACCCTTTATCTATATTCAACTATAGTTTTTTATTCAGCTTCTATACCTCTACAACAACCATTCTATATAGAGTCTTGAATATTGGAAACTTCCCAGGCATAAGATTAATTGAGAATTCAACATATCTTCTAGGAGGAATACCATACAATTCCTCAAGAAACACTTCAGCAAATTCCCTCACAATAGGAATATCTCCAAGGATGGTTTCTTTTTTAAACTCAATCATCTGAGAAAGATACGGGTGCCCATAGGGCATTAATATCAGCACTTGAGATGATGAAGCTAAAGATGATTCATCCTCCTCGTTGCACTTGTATATAATCGGGGGTTGATTCGCCATATGGAGAGTAATTTCCCTCCCATGAAAATTTATGTTGGCTCTATATAGGGAAATCCAATACATGCTATGAATTGCATAAAATTCCACAAGAGGGAGTATGAAGAGGTTATATGGGAAGTTCAATCCATAAATTATGATAGGGGAGGAGTTATATTCATAGGATGTAATGATTTCCCCTTTTTCCATACTCACCGACATCTTTAGATCCATGATTTGTGGTGGTGTTGGGATTGTTCTACTAACATTTTATGATATAAAACAATTAATAGAACCATAATAAAAAATTACATTCACTATTATGGAATGAATAACTAGTTTACCTGTCACCACTTCATTTTTGCGGTTCACTTCGACAGTAGTGATGGGAAAAGCTTTCCCTTGCTGCCTTGGAGGTTGTTGGTTTCCTGTGAAAACCCTTGGATTAGGGAACTGATTTGCAAGGTGCCCTGGTTCTTTGCAGTTGAAGCAATGAACAACACGTTGAGGGTCGAACGGAGCGTTCCTCTCCTCTATCATATCCGTGGGTTTTTCCTGTCAGTATTTAATAGACAGGTTCCCTTCTCATCCACACATAATGAATTTCTGCACCCCCTTCAAGCAATTTCTGGGGTGCTTCTTTCATCACCTTTGGAAAGTGGGGTGTTGGGTCTTCTTAGAACCATTGGATTTATCCATCGGACCACCATAATTGAAGCCCACATTATACTTCCTATCCCCATGATACCCTTGAGATTATTTGATATCCATTTCAACCTTGAGGGAACATCCGACAATTTACTCATAGCTATCGATGTCCCGAATTACTATGGATTTCTGTAAGACAGGTTTCATCCCATTAAAGAAACGTTCAACAATTCATTCGGGGGTAAAAACAATGCTGGAGGCGTATCATGCAATCCTTTTGAAGTTTTCCTCGTATTCTATGATGGATTTGTCATCTTTTTTACATGAGTTCAAGGAAGTACCTTTACATATTATGTTGGAGGGTGCTTGGAAAATATTTATCGAAAAATATCTTCCAAAAATTCCTTCATTCCAACACCTTGATCTCTTCCTCAGGCTTCATATTTTTTTAATCAATTTTCACCATTGATCAGATTCACCCTCCATACGATAAGCAGCCAGAAGAACCTTCTCTGGTTTGAAAAATTGAAGGATGGAGAAGATATTTTCAATGGAGTTTATCTATTGTTCGGCGATTGAGGGATTAAATGATCCATTAAATGTAGGAGGCCTTTGTCTCATGAAGCACTCGACTGTGACTTGTTCTTTCTTGGGGGGGGGGGTTGAATGTTCCTCTTGACCCATGTTTCTATTCAAAACTTTACTTAACTAAGAGATTATCATGACAAAGTTTGTGATTCCCGCTCCAATTAGTTTGGGCATATCATTAGAACAGTCATAACATTGATCTTCGCATCATTTGTTAGCCGGAGTCCTCCTATTACCATCCATTGGATGGAATAAAAGGAATGTTAGGGGTAACACATAAAGGGTAATCCAAGGACAAAAACAGATGACTTATAAATAACTTTTATTTCATTATCTTATGAATCTATAGGATTCAATCTATATTATCCATGATATACTTCCCAACATATATTCTTAGGGGAATTTTTTTAATTCCCTGAATAATGGTTAATACTAAGCTTATGAATTTACCAAATCATATACCCCATGAGTGTCTTAACCAAGAGTGCAGCAAGGCCTATTTTCATGTACCGGGATACCCTAGGTCAAGCCTAAAACACATTGTCGGAGTTTTCACTCCTATGTACATCTGTGCCAGAGCCACCTTTACCTGCTCGTATCCGGACAGTGATGTATTTTCATGATAAACCACTTACTCAATACTGACCAAAACATAAGGATTTTTTATTATACTTGGTCTTATCCCGAAGTCTTTCACTAGGGTTTTCTAATCCTAATCCCCAAAATAACTAAAATTATCATTTGATACCAACTATAACAACCCTAATTTTTATTACACACTTAAACATGATTTATTACATAAAATTTCACTTAAGAAAATTACAAGGATCAAGAGGTCTAGTGTCTTGGGAAATTAGGAATATTACATAATGACTTAAAACATGAAACACACCATCTTTATTGAAAACTACCTTTACAAGACCACTGCATAGCCTCATACTTAGCATTACATGGGATAACCTGAGGACATGCATTGAAAAAGGGTGATCTATAAAGCCCAGTAAGGGAGTAAAAAAGTCATAACATTAATAATACAATACATGTTAGGTAATAGTCATATCAATGGAGCATAAAAGAAACATTAACATAGAGACATGATATAGCATGAGTATCATAACATGGAAATGTGGAAACAACACTTAACATGGTTTTAGCATGATACAAGGATCATTGCACATGGAAAATGAGTAAACCATCATTGCACTTGAATTAGAATGAGTAAAACCTCATTGCAATTGATGTATCATGATACTAATCTTTACCCAATGCATTGGAGTGGTATCAGGGCGCACCCTTCTTAATCATTTCATTTCATGCATAAGTTTGCCCCATGGATCATATAACACAGATTCATTAAACATCATCATTTATTACATGATAAAGGAATGTTAAATTCATACATGAAACTACATAATTAATAAGTTAATGTTCATAAAGGTGAATACCCTTGACAGAGAAATGGTCATGGTATTCACTACACAATGACTTTGGCTTGGAAAATCATGGTGCAATTTCGGCAACATAACAACGTGAAATAAGAATTCATAAAAATTGTTGATGAGAGTGAAAGGGGTGTCTCATCATATGTACATAAAATGGACATTAAGGGGTTCATATAGATATATGTCCCAACATATGTAGTGGAATTTAGTTTCATAATTCAAAAGAATTTCTTTAATGTAAATGAGAAGAGAGAAATTCCTTACGAAATTTCAGCATGGTAATGGGTGTACATGGGAAGAATTAATGAGAGATAAAGGGGTATATCATCATTAAAACATAATAAGGTCATTATATGTGAGGTTTGAAATCATACCCAAACATTTTTAATTGAAAACAAAAGGGTATAACAATATAATGAAATTTGGACAAAAATAGAAAGAAATAAATCCCTTACTTGGAAGTGTGATCCCAAAGGCTTGGGAGAGGCTTGAGAGTGGCTTCTTAGGAGCTTGGGGAACATTTTGAGGATTATATAGGAATTAGGGAGGAGGTTGGATGAATTAAAAAGTCTTTCAGTGAGGAGGAAGTGCGATCTTGGGTGGTTTTATATAGGAAAGGAGAGGGAATTATTTATTATTTTTGTTTTGGGAACCACACATTAATCTAATAAAAACCCCAAACCAACCCATGATTTTTTCCAAAGGGGAGTAAAAAAATTTATTTTATAAGTAAAATGACTGAACATCTTAAAATATTAGGCTTTCATATGTGGAGGTGAATCACACTCTCATGGAAATCAATTAAAAAAGTTAAAATGTTTTATAAGTCTTAGTGGGTCAACTAAAGATTTGTAAAATAAATAAAACAAACCTAAAATCACATTATTTTAATGTTAGAACATATATTGGTAGAAAATAATCTTTATAGTATTTTATTACATCACTATTGGGTCATTATGATGTCATAAAACACAATATATATTTAAACGGTATTTAATTTTTACCCAAAAAAATCAAATGTCTCAGAAAGTTTTGAAAAATTCACTATTGGATAATTTCGACGTTCTGATTCAAAAAATAATATTAATTTTATCTAAATAATTTTATAAACCTATGAATTTTTAGTTTTAAAATAAAAACTGACATTTATAAAAAATTCATGGGTTTTGACAAAAATATCTTTCAAACATTAATAAAAATTATAGTCATATTCATAAAAATTACACGATCATTTATATTTTATAAAAATTAATTTATTAAAATATTTTTTTATTCAAAAATCCATTAATTCATGAAAATAGATTTCTTAATTGAATATTAACTAAAAATACTATTTATTCTTTAAAAACTATTTACAATGTAATAATCATAAAATGCATGTATAATCTCTATAAAAAAATAATTTACATAATCATAGTGCTAGGTTCTTGTTACATAACCCCTTATAACACCCGTACAAGACCAATGGGAAAGGTGTGAGATGGTGACAAACTCTTGGGGTGGATCAGAGAACATCACTCGAGTTGTAATATCTATCAACTTCCACTTCTCCCATTGGCAGTTCTGTTCAAGCTTAATGTGTTGAAGCTCAGCTTGGGCTTGGTCAAGAGCGAAGCCCAATGATACCACCTCCGATATATGCTCTGACAAAGGAGCTTTGTATGGAGAAATTATACTGGATGAGGCCACCACTTTGTCTGAGGAAATTGGATTTGTTAAATACCAATATTTATAATAATCATTTGATAACTGTTCAACGACTATATTAGCAATAGTCAAAATTATTAACCATATTTTAAAATCAAAAAACATAAAAACAAGGAAGTGAATATTCTATATAACCATTTTACATAATAATACAATTAATCAGATCCAGAGGAATTTTCATCAATAAAAGTTTGGGTTGTTACATAGCGGGACCGTGGCGAGGTCCCACAGTAACCGATGTGGGGTGGGTCATGAAGCAGCTGGCTGCATTGACCAAGTGGGGATTCAGTAGCTTCCATATCTAGGTGGACCAATCCGGCCCTCTTGAGAAGGCCTTTTTGGAGTCAGAAGGCTGGTTTGGGTCGGTCTGAACGGGTTATATTAGACCTGGAACTAACCGGTCCCTTTTAACTAAAATGCCCATTACTCTCAAACCATGTGTCTATTTTATAAGACATTTGCGGCGTTGATACCCTCATGATGATATATCCCTTTTTAGATAATCTACATTAGTTTTCATGGGGGTTAGCATATGAAATATTTTCTATAGGTGTAGGTACTCTCTGAACTAGCGCACTAAGTACAGAATCCTATGACTTGATGTGGAAAAGTCTCAGAGTTAGTCTTCTATAAAGATATAGAGATAGTCTCCTATGAATATAAAAAGTTGTTATCCTATGAAGATGTAGAGTAGGTATACTATTTATATGGGGAGTAGGTATCTTGTGAATACATGAAGTAGGTCTCCTATGAGAGAACATAGTAGGTCTCCTGCGAGGGCACAAAATACGTCTCCTACGAAGATACAGAGTGACTCTCCTGTAGAGACTGTATGTCTCATCGGATTTGAATATGCATTGAGCAAAATCCTATGGATAAGGATTGGATGTGATATCAAGACTCCTTGTCTTAGAGAGACCGGATGTCTCATGGAACTTCATGACATATCGAGAATATGTGTTCTCTTAGATAATTTTGGAAGAACTGTTCTACGTGCATACTATCAAATTACTCAAGGATTGAGATATCTCAGAACAAGCATGCTATGAGAGGAACCATATGGATGGAAGTATATGAGACCCTGAGTCTTGGAATCCTTTACACGTATAACTGGATATCCTTTTAATATATGTTTTTGACATATACCTATGTGAACTAAACCTAGTGACTTTTTTGAATATACTTCATAGATGCTACAATTCATGTACCTATTTGGTAGTCTTCCTAGTGTCTTTATTTGTGGTTTAAATTTGTGGTTTGGGGTCCCTACCGAATATTGTTTTACTCACCCCTTCTCAGGCTTCATCCGCACATGTCATGTCTTATGTAGATGATCAGCAGCTTTGACGAGGTCCTTGGTGGGCCGAAGAAAGGTGGTGCTTTCGGGTGACTCGACGTATGTGGTACACTTCAATGACATTCATATAGCTTATTGTACCTCCTATTCAGGGATGGTTTTCTGTGTATGAGATCTAGGATATTGTACCTTTCTATTTCAGATGGGCTTGTATTCTAGCCTATTTACTTTTCAATTTTGTACTGTTACTTTTAGTGTCTGTCTTAGTGGAATGCATACATGTTTACTTAGTTTTTTCAGTTTCAACACTTTTTATTTGAGTCATGTGTTTGTGTAGATGTACTTATGAAAATGGATCCCCTTTGTGGCATATTCCTACTTGGTGCTAGTCACTATCCCCTGGCCTATGGGTGGTGATATTGGGGTAGTCACAACACGTGCCCTAGGGGACGGGTCGTGATAGAGTGGTATTAGAGGAGGTAAATTCTACCTTATAAAACCAGAGTCTATGAGTTTGGTTTGGGGATAACATTTAAGTGTTTCGAGTTCATATTTTAGGCTAGGGAATCTAGTATTGGTGCGATGGATAAACTATCCATACATCAGGACCCTGAATTCTGCTTTTCGACTTGGTATATGAAAACCCTAGTTGTATGAAAAAACATTGGCACATGAATCGTATAGGAATGGGTTGTGTTTTCTATGTACATATTGAGTCTTCTAACTAGGTGTACTATATTGATCATGGTACATATTTTTTTACTTCGTGATGCTTCCACATAGATAGTCATCTAGGATTCCACCACATGATCATGAGGATGATCTGTAGGGTGGAGAGATATGAGTACAATGATTTGTACAAGAGACATCACCTCCAGGTGGTGTACCATATATACCCCCACCTGCAGAGTAGAACATGGTACTCATAGTACCAGTGGATGAGATGAACATGCTGAGAACACTTCACATGTTTCAGTGAGAGAGACCCCTCAGGTTCTAAGGTGAGCTTGACTTTTAAGTTGATGAGGACTGGCTTGAGGTAGTAACTGAGTTTTCTGTCCAGTCAGGCCACCATTAGATCAGATGGTTGTCCAAGCGGTGACCCTTCTATGTGGATTATCATAGCAATGGTGGTGTTTAGATTACCCGATCTTATGATAAGTCGACTCACCATAGATATAGTTTGAGAACCTTTCTCTCAAAGAAGAGGATATCATTATAAAATCTAAGGGCTGTGCATGCCCAAGAGTTTATACAGTTCCAATAGGATGGTATATCGTTATCTAAGTATTCATCGATGCATACCAAACTTCCTAGGTACTCGATGGATATGATACAAAACTAGTGCTTCAGAGCTCATACCTTTGAGAAAGGTATTCATAGGGACATCCGAGACAACGTTATTACTCTGTGCATTACTACTTATGATAGGGTGATAGATTGAGCCTTTATGGTTGAAATTCCTTTGGCTAAGAGGATACAACTAGTGGATGTTAGTAGCAGAAAAGCAGGAGTGGAGACCTCAGCAGCAGGAAGCCGATGTCAGTATCAGAGTCTTGGATGTGCGAGGTGTTCCTAAAAGAGGTCACATGATCAAGGATATGAAGTTTAGTTCTCATAGGGTGGGTCTAGTCAGCCTAGATAGAGGAAATTATTTTCATGAGATGGTAGGGAACATATCTCTAGATATTTTCCATCCTGTCATGTTGCTAAAAGGGAAATTGTGAATGGGCCACTAAGTTAGAGACAGTGACAGGAACATATGGATCTTCATGGAGGCAGATGTGATAGAGGAGTTGGGAGAGCATCAAGAGGTGGTATACATTTCGACATGTTACCACCACCAACCCCATGTGGTTCACACTAGTCTTAGGTAGTTGGAGGATAGGAGAAGGGACAGTTGCATGTGTTCAAGGTAGATAACCCAAGGGATCCAGGAATAATTAGAGGTACAGTTTGTGTCTACTCTTTTCTACCGTATTAATAGAAATTGGGGCCAATCATTATTCATTGTCACAAATCTTATGTGATACCTAGATTTTCTAGTTAAACTATTGAAACGACCCTTACATATGGAGATAACTACATGAGTATACTTGATAATAACACTAGTTCCAATAGTGTGATCTGACCATTGAGGTGATAGATTTAGTTGGAACTTCTTGGTGGATGCATTGAGGCCTTACGAAGTAAGTCTGAGTATAGACTGGTTATCCACCATTCATGATTATATTGACTATTTGAGGAAAAAGTGTGTGGTATGTCCACTGCTATGGAATGGGGGTCTCCTTGGTTGGTGAAAAAGGAAATATAGACAGTGAGATAAACTCATGCATAGAAGGGTGCAAATGATCACTCTTGAATCAGCAAGCCTTACCCTTAGGGTGGTGGATGTTATGATCTTTTAGTTCCCAGTAGTATTGGTGGAGTATAAGGATGTATTTAAATGAGATATTTACAAGTTTACCTCCCCAAAGGGAGATATAATTATTATTTTTTTCCCTAATCCCTATGATGGAACTGATATCAACATTAGTATATCAGATGGATTTTTCAAAGCTTTGCGAGCTAAGGGTACAAGTGGAGGACTTTTCAAGGAAGGGATTATTAGGACTCAATGTTAGAGGTTATGTGTGGATTACTGACACATTAACCAAGTGAAAATAGAGAAAATGTATCCACTACCAAATAGTCAATGAACACTTCTATCAATTGAAAAGGTTATCCTTTTGTGTAGATAGAAAGGTTACCACAATATTTTTAGCAATTAAGATAGAGTTTAACGAGTGCCTCGATCTTGAGTATTCCAGAGTAGAGAGTCAAGTACGTTGTATTCAATTATGCATCAGAATCCATACTTGGTTGTGTCCTGATGTAGAGGAAAGCATTGATTGCCAATGGTTTGAATCATTTGATACCACATGAGTAGAACTACATGACCCACAATCTTGAGATGGAAATAGTAGTCTTCATATTTAATATGTGGTGACACTAGCTGATGGGTGGGAGGTTTATCATCTAATCAGACCACAGGAGTCTCATGTATATCTTCTATCAAAAGGTTATAAACTTGAGACAGATGAATTTTCTAGAGTTCCTCTTGGAATATGACTTAGAGAGAGTCTATTCTCCTGGTAAGGGAAACATGGCAACATATGCTCTTAGTAAGAGATCTAGTTAGTAGTTGCTGAATGAGGAAATAGATCAGTTAGACTCATTACAATTATCCTTAATGGATAGAGATGATTAATCTTACCTCCAATTAGTGGTTTTTACTCCCACACTCTTATAGTGATTCAGGGAGACACATATCAATGATACCGACAGTGTAACTTTACATACTCAGTTGTCTATGGGAAATTCCTTTGATGGATATTTGAAAGGTATAGAGCACTTCATTCCTTTTAGGGGATTCACAATAGTAACAGTGGATGCATAGAGTGGTGAGATTCATCGGGATATGAAAGTGGGTTTCAAGGAGGACACCAGGGATGAAAAAACATGTTGAAGTTGGGATTACCTGTTGATATAAAAGATGAATGCTTTTCTGAATCAGTTTTGTGGTTTGTCAACTCACCATGTCGATCCCCTGTGCTTGGAAGGCATTTCTAATTTTTTTCTTGGGGTGAGAGGAAGGAATTTAGAAAGGATATCAATGAAATTCATGATGGTTTTACCAAATATGCTTAGGGGACACAATACCATCTGGGTGATCATTGAACGACTCACTAGGCTGTCCACTTATCATAATTTTTGGGGTAGATTTTAGTAGATATCATGGGATGCCTCAATTTTTAGGAGATAACTCGACTCCATGGAATCCCATAGATGATAGTTTTTGATCAGGATGTTCTCTTTACATCCTAGACATAAATATCTAGGATTGACATGAGAGGATCCTCTGTTGGAAGTCGATTCCTTTAGTACGTGCCTCGAGGAAGCACGAGAATCTATGGAAGAGAACGTGGGAGTGGGAGGCTTATGTTCATGCTCATACCCTCATATATTTGGGTATCCCTTGGTTAGGATTTTAGGGACGTAAAACCTTAAGGTTGGGAGAATGTAATGACTTGGATTTCCAGATTTTATTTTTATAAAATTTATGGGAAAATTATGAGACCAGGAATTGAGACGACATGTGAATCCAAGGCCCAGTGTGCCCAGAATGGTTTTATGAAAAAATGTAATATTTTTAATGGAACACGTGAGTGGTTTTCATGAAAAAGTGTAATAACTCTTAAACAGGTGCCCAGATCATAAATCCAATGGCATTGTTTCATTCAGTATAGCAGGTTTACTCTAGGTGCGACTAAACATTAGTTAGTGTGAGTCTCTTTTGAGAAAACCCAAAAAGTACGTAACTATAAATAAAATAATTAAATTAAATTACTTTATTTTAAAATCTTAATTACTCTTTAATAGTGAATTGGATTGGAAATCCAAGACAACCGTTGAGTTTGTAATGTGGAATTTTCCTTAGGTGGGGCCTAACATCGACCAATGTGGGTCAACTGTGAAAGTTATTTTTTGGACGTTTTAAATAAGAATAAAATAAACTTATATAAGTTTAATTTTATATTATTTTAAACATTTCGTAGTGATGAAGTGATGTTACAACTCAATGAAAAGTCAGAAAATTTCATTTCTTAAATGAAACATCGTCGTGATGCTACAATGATGCAATGATCCAACATGTTTTCTTTTCTCCCTAATTAAACAGGAATTCAGGGTTAACACATAACCCCAAAATTCCCTGGAAACTCTAGATAAAGGTGTTTGTGGTTCCCTCCCATTTGTGAATGAAAAACGATGACAGACACTGGTGGATTATGGATCACGAATCATGGATTAGAGATCAATAATCAAGGATCAAAAAACGATGATGACATAGTAACTCTTCATCAATGATCAAAATGAATCCATGTAGGGGGTTTATTTCTTCATGATATTTCTTTCCCTATTCCTGATTCCCACTAAAAACATGGACCAAACAATGAATAGTTTGATCTGTGGTTTGATTGTTCTTACGAGATGGATAAAATGTAGAATTAAAGGGAATATATTGATGATTTTTATTCTTCGTAATTCTGCTGACATGAACTGATTAAGGCTGACACAAACAAGGCCAAGGTCCATTCTAAGGGTATTCTTGTGCTTATATCTCTTCCATGTTCTTGATTTCTTCATCGGCACACCCTCTAGGTTACGACATGTTTTTATGGGAAGTTCCAAACATGGTCAGACACCAGAGTGATGAAGATAAGATTAGAAACACACAAAAGTGAATAAGGTGACTTGATGATCGCAGAACAACCTTCAGATCAAGAATCAAACCACTGAACCAAACTTGGTGGCCCGCTGAAGTGGCCACTGGAATGCTGACACTGGAAACCTGTAGTGGCGGTGACCTAAGGTGGCACACAACAGTGGCCGCATGTGGGTGGGATGGTGCATGATGGCCCACCGGTGGTATCTTGCAGTCCAATGAGATAATGGCGGTAGGCGGCAACTAGGGCCGCCAGTGGAGACTGCGACCAGAAGTCATGGTTCAGTGGGACCAAAGAGGGACCTCGTTGAAACTATAGCGGGACCCCGCGAAAACCACAATGGGACCCTTTGGACACTGATGTGGGGGGTGGGTCATACAATGGCCAACCGTGTTGACCAGGCATTCATATGGATGTGGCCGCATCCGGGTGGACCAAACCGGCCTGCTCAAGCAGGCCGGGATGGAGCAGGTGGGTCGGGTCAGTAGTGTGCCAGACCCAGTGGGTCGGGTTAACCCTATAGGTTGGGTTGGTGGGCCCCTAGTTGGGTCAGTTTGACCAGGTCAGATCGAACCCAGACCCAATCGGCTGGTTTTTACTAAATTTTCCATAACTCTCAAACCGTGTGTCCGTTTGACGAGATATTTGAGGCATTCAGACCCTCACAAAAAGGAGGTCCTTTTGAGATACTCTGCATGAGTTTTATAAAGGTTTGAATACGTCCTATTGGATTAAGGAGTATGTGCTCCCAAAAGTATACCACTATGGATAAAATCTTATGACTGGATGTGGAAAAGACACAGATTTGGTCTCCTGGGAAGATCTGGAGTTGGTCTCCTCTGAAGACGCGGAGTAGGTATCCTGTGAATACATGAAATAGTTATCCTGCAAAGATGTGGAGTAGGTATCCTACAAAGAGACAGAGTTTGTCTCCTGTGAGGGCATAGAGTAGGTATCCTATGAAGATCCAGAGTGAGTCTCTTGTAGAGACAATATGTCTCATGGGATTTGAATATGACTTGAGTAGAATCATATGGATAAAAATTGGCTGTGATATCAAGACTCATTGTCTTAGCAAGACCAGATGTCTTAGGGGACTTCGTGATGTATTGAGACCAGGTTTTGTCTTGGATAATTTTGGTAGACCTATTCTACGTGCCTAATATCAAATAGATTGAGGTGTGAGATCTCCTAGAACGAGCATACTTTGAGAAGAACAATATGGTTGGTAGTGGATGAGATCTCAAGTCTTGTAATCCTTTTTTAGTATACTCAAATTTTATTGTTACATGTGTTGTTGATATATACCTGTGTGAGATGACCCTAGTAAATCTCTTTACCATACTTCTTAGAGGCTACACTTTATGTACCTCCTTAGTAGTCTGCCTTGTGTATTTATTTGTGGTTTACCTTTATGGTTTGGGGTCCCTACTGAGTATTTTTTTAGTCACCCCTGCACAGGATTTACCCGCACATGTCGTGTCTCATAAAGATGATAAAAAAATTTGATAGACTCCATGGTGGGCTAGAGAGAGGTGGTGCTTCAGGGTTACATGATAGATTTGATACACTTCAGTGATATTCAAACAACTTATTGTATCTACCATTCTAGTTGGGTATTCTACAGATGAGATCCAAGATCTTGTACCTTTCTATTTTAGTTGGGCTTGTATTATGACCGATTTACTTTTCTGTTTTATACTGTTACATTCAGTGGTTTTCTTAGTGTGATGAAAATCTGTTTACTCAATGTTTTCAGTTTCATCACTTTTTCTTAGAGTCATGTGCGTGTGTACAAGTACTTGGGAGATTACCTCCCCTTTGTGGGATATTCTAACGTGGCACTAGTCACCAGCCCCTGGACTATGGGAGGTAGGCTTGGGGTAGTCATGACATAAGCCCCGAGGGTGGGTCATGACATAAATGATTTATAATAATGTATTTTTAATCTAGTTTACAAAAAACCCACTGCTCGTCAATAAACAAGGCCCATAAATATCTTGATATATTATGAGCAATCAAGATTAAAAAAAGAAGGAAATCAAAGAGGGACTAACCATCCATCACATTAAAACCAATAAAAATATAGAAATGATCATTTAAATAGGGACTAAAAATAAATTGTCATTTAAAAAATTTAACATGATAAAAAATAGGCATACCAAATAAAAGGTTCCAAGAATATGAAATTAAAATCATGGTGTTTACACCTTACCTAATATCATCTTAACAGTGCTCTCAATTTCAATATTCTAAATAACTCATAGATATAATTTTTTTTGATAACATATATTCATACCATTATACAAGGATATTTCTCATGAATATAGCTTGATCACTTGGATTTTACATGAAAACCATCATCAATAATAGATAAAAAATTAATGCCATGGATTTGTTCTTAAGTTAACTAAACCATTGGGAAGATCTAAGTTATATCGATTTTATGTAACCCACTATCTCCTCATAAGGGTAATATAACTTCTTAAATAGACCCCAATCAACTATTTCTCATATTTTGAGTATTAATGTGAAATAGAAACATTTAGATGAATCCATATACTTTTTGGGAAAATACAATGTATGTGGAATCACAAGAAAAAACTTAACCGACCGTTGAGCTAATCATCAACCCCTAAGGATGTAAAATTCATCTCCTCCCATTGGAATCAATAAAGCACTTGATTTTGGTCTCATAAGTATCATGTTGATGAAAAAACCATATCGAGTCACTTTATCATAGATAGAAGAATATAACATAAATAAAATGGAAACTTCGTAATAATTATCTTAATAATTCAAAGGAATGAATATCTAATATTTTATCCTATAATCTAGATCATCACCAAGGATAATCTGATCACTAGGGCCACATTTTTGGAACCTATCACAATCTATCAATTAAAGAACACAAGGACTAACTCTATCATGCTAAACTAAGTCCAAATCCTAAGATCATCTAAAAAATAAAGTATTACATGTAACCCATCAAGAATAAGTAAAACATCCCAAATGAAAGTGGTGAATAACTAAACCATATCTTGGTCATCATCAATGGATTATACACACACAAAATCTATCATAATATTTTTATAGATCTACAACATAAGGAAAACTAAAAATTATCTCAAACCAGTTCACTAACTCATCACCTAGGGGAGTGTTTTTCATTTAGTTCCCAGGCTCTAAAAAATACTCATGAAAAAAATAAAAAACATAACAGATAAGAATATTCTAGAAGAAAAGTAAAATTAAAAAAATATTTAGAAAAAGTACATTTCCCACATATGGAAAAGTGGATAGAAACATGTATTGAAACATTAACTTCAGGTCATACTTTAAAAAAATGTCAAAACAATTTTATGAATCATTTATGGAAGGAAACACATTTTATCATAACTAAAATAGGTACATTTTAAAAATTCATATGAATGTTTTTTTACAAAACACATTATTTGTTTTGAAATTTCATTTTAAAACAATTTCTGTATAACCAATTTTATTTTTGAAATTAAACTATGATCCAAACCCCATTATAAATCATATTTTAATAGGAGAACCCATTTAAATTTTAAAATAAAACTCATGACAATAATGAAATATATAATAGGCTAGTGAAACTATTTATTCAGGGAAATGAATATTTTATTAGTATATACACCATTGTTGATTATTAGGTCAACCCTATCCCATTAAATTATTATGGAGGAAGATCAAAATATACATGAAACACATTAAGGATAAAAATAATGATCAAATGAACATAAAAAATTCAAATAATCAAGATAATCGATAATGTAAAGGCTAATGAAATTAGCCAGTGATGTATGATCAACTAAAAGATAATTACCTCCACTAGTGGGTCCACTATCACTTATCATATCTATAAAAAACCACTCATAAATAATAATATAATTTAAAAAAAGGATTAACTTGGAATACCCCATGCAAAACACACATGGTAAAACATAAGCATTGAAACACCAAGATAAAGTGTGTAGTCCACTCCCAAAAAAGCACATAGACCTAAGACCAAATAAATTAATTGAATTTATTTTATAAATCAGAAAACCATATCATATTAATTTACCATAATACGTAAATAAATTCTCTAAGAAACATAAATTAATTCAAATTACGTGAAATCATTATAATACTTAATTCTCAAGCCTCATCTATGAACTGAACATAAAATACCCTTCTTATCTATGAAATTAGATCATTCTATAGTGGAATCAAAACACAAAACCCTAAAATAATACAATTAAAATTAGGGAAAAGGTAGCAAGAATAGTAACTAGATAATAGGAGAAAAACTCACATCAATTTTATAGGAAACAAAATTGGGATCATCAACTAATTATGGAATCATTAAAGGGATTTAATGTGGTGGAAGAAGAAGGAGAAGGAGAAACCAAAAATAGCTTCTCTTAATCCATATTTGTGTACATGTGGGAGGGGGAAGATCTATAAAATAATTACCTTTTACCTTTTAATAAAAATGAAAACAAGGTCTATTGTTGTGCATCTTTTAGCACCACAGTGTAGTAAAGTTAGAATTAGGGTCACATTATTGAATGACCAATGATTTATGTGATAGTGACCTCTTGAGAGAATCTCCCACAAAACACAACCACCAATTGTGTTATGATAAAATGATTCATAGTGTAACCCACATCATTGTAGTGTGATCACTTCCCTAAATCTAGAATTTAATTTCTCACTTTTTCTATGGATTCATTATGAAACACATCCTACCGAGGCAGAATACTACCCAATAATTTATAATTTTTTTTATATAGTGATATCATAGAGAAACACCACTTACAATAGTTTGATGTCTCTTGATGATCAAAAAATTAATATTTTATATAGATATTATGATGTGATCCCTCAACATCATAGAACACCCCTCTCTATTCATGGTACAATGAACTCTATATAACAAGATTTCACTCCTTTATAAGAATTAAAATTCATTCATAAACTAAGGTGATTAAGAACCAATCCATCACCCAGTTCAATGATAGTTTAATTTACAGTTCATTGCATCTAGATATATTACCATATAGATCTCCTTATGATACATTTATATATATGAGTGGGAAATATTATTATATGAGAAGTCTATTAATAAAATATATTGATTTTTTCCTCAATTAATGTATATCGAATAAGATCTTAGTTTTTCTTCAAGTGTCTAAATATTTAATTTTCATTGACCATGGATCTCGGGATGATAGGCCATACTAATGTTTTAATCAATATTTAATACATATTGAATACTTTTCCAAAACTTGTAGGTAAAACCAAGGTAAAAATTAGATATGATTGAATGTGGTTCTCTATAAATCCTTAACAATTCATTTATATATATATATTGGTATTTTTATTAGGTCAGAAATATTCTTGAATTTTTGTTAAGGAAACATTCATTATATAGCGATTCACTGAAACAAATGTGGAATTATCCCCTTTATATGTCTTTAAAAGACCTATGAAATAAATATTTGGTGATGTTTTCTAATTTCCATTCTAGAAATGGTACTGATTTCATCATCATTTTTTAATTATGAAGATATACCACAACTAATCAACATATGAATCACATTGATATTTGTTTTTTAAAATATATCATAATGTCATCACCCTAGAATTGATATAAAAATATAAATACAATATAGTAATTATTCATTGGATATATAGTGAATATCTATGAGATTCATCAAATATATATATTTTATATAGTTTTTATGGAATAAATACTTGATTTAAAGACCAAATGAATCCATATTTTTTATGATAAATTCATTAAGACTCCCTCTCTTACTGGACATAAAATTAATGTTTTGATCAAATCATTCTATCATGCATTCTTAGTTTTATCAATGATGGATGGTTTGGTAATCATTCGGGTAAAGAACGATGTCATCACTACCATTATTATTTCTAAATCCATAATTATAATATCAATTAATATTATGTAAGTCTAAATCCTCATAAAGAATCATGTAACAATTTCATTACTTTTAAGAGAATCTCATGCCATATTTTCCATTATATTATTTTACTTATCTGAATTGTTATGTTTTATTATTAAGTCCACTAATCTTTTGTAACACCTGAGATTTTTATGAGTAATATTTTGTTTTTATGTAATATATATATCATCAAAGGAATCTTTCACTACACACTAGCTTGACTTACTTTACACGCAATCACGACCTTCCTCGATAGCTTGCGTTGTACGCAATACCGAGTTTCACTAAACGACGATATGCTATTAAAATATTATTTAAATAGCCATTATGAATAGTAATAACCACTTTTTTAAATTTTATCTTTCAAAATGGACCTCATTTTTGGATTTGGAATATCGAAATTAGCCTAGGGAGAAATTTTGGTATTTTTCTGAAAACTTTCAATTTTTGATGAATAGTGAAACCACTAAGTGGTAGGTTAAAAACTGAATTTTGCATAAAACATAATTTTACCGCTTCTGTGAATGGAATTTCGAAAATCCGACAGACACGATTGATAACAGTAAGTAAAATGTGGTTCAATGAGATAAAAATAATTTTTTGGTGAATAGTAACTTTTTACTTTTTTTTACCACAGTAAAAAGTAAATAGGGTAATTAAGGGTAAAGATGATATTATTATTTCCCTAACACATGTCCTAATTCTATTGGATAAGTGTAATTCGTCCAAAAACAAACCTAGGAATAAAATATGACTATTTAGGTCTACTTGGATTAGATTATGACATTTAATATTATTTAATTTATCAATAGTTAAAATAGTTAAAATCAAAGTTTAATAACTAAAACATTTTTCATATGGGGTTATACATAAGATAAATTCGACTATAAATATTATTTAGAAATATAAAAAGATTTAATACATAATTATATTTTATTTATAATTTTTAGACATTAAATAAATTAATTTATTTATGACACAACAATGATGTAGTAATTACCCTTTTAAGGAAATGTTAACATAATTGATGTTATAAATGCTCAAATAAATGTAATTTGAGACTTTTTATGAATTCCACTAATTTTCTAGGTTACTATGATATATTAGTGTTGATTTAATCAACTTGGATCGAACATATAATTCTGTTATGACTTTCACAAAAATCATATATCAAATAGTGTCAAAATTGACACAAAATAGTTTTTAAATAAAATATTATATTATTAATTGTTATTTTATTCCTAAAAATCTAAGGTTCGGCCAAATGACTTAGATAAGGATATATATATTAATAATAAACAACTTGGGGTTCGTTTGGCATGTTATAGTAAGTGTATTAACCATATAGTGTAAGAAAATAAAAAGTCACGGTAAAAGTTAAATTATTTAACTTAGAGTTAAATCTAATTGATAAGGTTAAAATAATAACCTAAAATTGTCTAAATCCTACTGGTTGATAGGATTTCGACCCATACCCACTTTACCTTCGAAATAAGACCCTTTGGAACCATTATAAACCGATTTTGACTTTAATATAAAATAATATTTTGAGATATTCCTAAGGTGCCCCTCTCCTCCCTTATAAAAGGGCACCTCCTCCCCCTCCTACTCACACCAATTTGAGCACTCAAGCTCGGCCAAACCCTACCAAAATCCCTTATACACTTCCCTAGAATAATCCTAGAGGTCCTGGTCTTCTTAAAAGACCAATCTTAGTTCCCTAAGTGGAGGATTCAAAGAGGCGTTTCGAAGAAGAGGTAATATCCATTACCGATCTTTTCAATTTCTTTCTTCTTCAACTTCTTCTTCTTTAGTTGTTTCATGATAAAGTAATAACATCAGTATTACTTACATACTGATATGTTATTATAAATATGAAACAACCCTAATTCACCTTCTATCCATCCTACGGAAAAAATGAAATCACCGCGCGTGCGTACGTATGGAATACCGTCTCCACGCCGTGGTGTAATCTATTTTCCACCATCACCTTACAAGGATGGGTATAATGGTGTAATGAGTAACTATATATGATTATTATAAAGTGATATTGATACTGAAATAGTATAAATACACTTAAATACAATTCCACGATCATGGGAAGAATATCATCGCTCGTGCGTACGTACGGAATACCGTCTCCACGAGGTGATGCGACTCGTTCTACATGATCATCATTACATAGTAATTATATAAATGAATTGAATGAATAAATATGATATATGTTACACTAATACCATTCTGGATATAAGGTATCTATAAACTTAAAAGAAGAATAAGAATTTATTCAGCAAAACACGCATAAGAACAAAAGGCAATAAAGACCCGAGTAACAAGTAACAATGAAATATTACTAATAAGAATCTAAGAATATGACCATATATGATATAATATCAATATTTATTATTCTGGAATAAGTCAATAACATTATTTAAACCATTATACAGGATCTTCGGACACGTACAAAGAAAATCGGACCTAAGGTAAGGGAAATATCACAATCTCACTTTTATCCGAGATTGTTTTTACTTTGGTAATTACTGGGGTGTATTTTATCATCCACATCCATGTTCCCTCAATATGTAATATTATTTCCATCCTTCTACAATATTTTATATCCAATTTTACCCTTCGGTGAGTTTTTAGTAAAAGATATGAAAGGAATCTTTTGTCGTTTTTCGTACGAGGTACTTTTTGACTTTTCCGACAAACGTACGAAGAATGTTTTTTTTAACTTATACGACAAGAATGGATTTTTAAAACATTATTTCCAAGAATCTTCCTTGATAAGTTTTCAAGTTTTTATTTTTAATCAAATTCTTTTAGTTTATAATTGTATGACATGTTAAGAAAAGAAAAGTGTTTTTGATGTAGAAAGGATATTTTCCTCAAGAATGGAGTTCAAATGTTTTATCAAAATTATTTTCCATCTAAGATAATATAGGGTTCTATTTTTATCCCTATTATTACATTGATTTGATTATGTTTGGAGGAAATTATTTTTATGAAGTCATTTACCTTATATGATTTGTTTTATGATGTCATGATGTTTCAAGAATCCCATTTTTGTTACATGTGTTATGCGATGATGTATGATTTATGATTATGTGGCAAACATAAGAAAGGATTCATTATAAGATGGGTGGGACCTATATCTCCCTCCAATTCATTGGGTAAAGATTTATATCTCATGAGATAGACATGGCTGGAACGGAAGGTTATTTCGGTTCAGTGATACAGGACTGAAACGAGGAGTGAACTCGGTTCAAAAATGGACTTTGTCCGCTAAGATAGTCTTAGAAATGAGTCATGACTAACAAGAAATGATTTTCCATGATTATGTGTGCATGCCACAAAGTTTCAAGTTTTATGTTATGATTATGGGGATCTCATTTTCACTTCTATGATTTATTCCATGTTAAGATATTATGATCTCTTTTGCAGGTTATGATTTTCAAAAAGATATGATATGATTTTTATTTCCTTGATTTTCCCTTGCTGAGAATTTGATCTCACCCTTTTTTGTATGTTTTCTTTTACCCTGGTCAGGAAGATGGATATTAAGTAGAATATGCTAAAAGGGACCCTAGATATGATGAAATAAATGGGAGACACTGTAGAAGATTTATGAACTAGTTGTTTATGTTTCCCAGTTTCTAAAGACACTATACCTATACGGTCCTTTGTGGTTTTGTCATATGTTGTAATAAGTGTGCTTCAATTTTGAAGTATTAACAATGTATGTAAAGTATGGGTCGTTATAGTTGGTATCAGAGGAAAGGTATAGTCAACCTTTGGAAACTAGGATGTGAAATCCTTAGTAAGAACTCTAAGGATAAGTCTAAGCATAGAACACAATCTTAGTGTTTTAGAAATGGCCATGAATAACCTTGGATAAGACCTTAAGCGTGAAAATTTTATTCTTATGTGGTTTTCCTATTATAATTAGTGTTTGTCACACTATTCTTCTTGGTTTTAGTCAATGGATGGTACCCGAAGGAACCATGTTAATGCGGAATGCGATGGGAAATGCAATGATTGTCCCCCTGAGCAACCAAACAATATGGGAGATGGAATGAAAAATCTTGTATCCATTCTCACACAACTTTCTCAAGCTATGAATCATGCAGGACTTCCAAACGAGCAAATGAAGGAGCAAAATTCTGTTGAATCCTTCATGAGGCAGCGTCCACCTTCTTTTAGCGGGTCTACTGATCCATTAGTTGCTGAACAATGGATTAGTACTACTCAAAAGATATTTTCAGTTCATCAATGTTCTGAACATGATAAAGTCATCCTAGCAGTGTATTGTTTGGAAGGAGATGCTGATCAATGGTGGAATCTTATTAAGAATACGAGGCAAAGGGATGAAATTGAGTCCATGGAATGGGACGAGTTCAAGAACTTATTTTTCAATAAGTACTTCCCTCGTATTCTCCGAAAAAAGATGGAGAAAGAGTTTCTTGAACTGAAGCAAAGGGATGATGAATCTGTTGGTACCTATGAAGAAAATTTTACAAGACTTGCAAGGTACGCTTCTGGTATTATTATCCAACCTGAGAGTAAGATCGATCGATTCTTTAGTGGCATAAAACCAAGTCTTCGAAGGGCGTTAGACATAAGGGACTTCAATAGCTACGAGGAAATCGTTCGATGTGCTCTCAAAGTCGATATAGAGATTGGAGTAACCCATCAGTCATATGGGTTTGATAAGAAGAGGAAAATGGAATTCAAAGGAAAATCTAAAGAGCACACTGAAAAGAAGATGAGCTTTCCCTTATGCTCAAAGTGTGGAAATAAACATGGAGGGAGTTGTCTTAAAGGGACAAGTAAATGTTTCAAATGTGGAAAGGAAGGTCATCGGGCATTTGAATGCCGCGATAATGGGAAGAAGATTTCTAATGATGCAAAAAAAGGAAGGGATACACAGAATGAACCTACTACACTTCAATGTTTCAAGTGCAAGGATATGGGGCATTATGCCAATCAATGCCCAAATCCAAGGGTTGATGATGATGGTAGACGTCAACAAACTCTTAAGGCTAAAGACAAAGGAAAGTCACATGCAATTTCTATTAGCGATGTGGAGTATGATAACGAAGTGGTGAAAGGTACACTTACCATCCAATCTAAAGTAGCAAATGTTTTATTTGATTCTGGATCCACCCAATCTTTTATTTCTGAAGAATTTTCTAAGGGTATCACCGTATTACCTCAACAATTAGATGTTGAGTTAGCTGTGAAAATACCTAATGGCACATCAATCGCATCAAAAGTTTATAATTCTTCTCCAATTGACGTTTGTGGGAAAGTGATTCCTGCAAATCTTGTGATCCTTCCTTTAGTGGAATTCGTTGTGATTCTTGGCATGGATTGGATTTCTTTATACGGAGCTCATATCAATTTCCAAATAAGGGAAGTCACATTTCATATTCCAGATCAATCTATGATCGTCTATCAATGAAAGGATGAACATAACCTTCCAGTGGAAATTTCTTCCATTTTATGGGTATTGATTCCACTAAATGAAGGTTATTTATCTCAAATGGTTGGTGAGAAACTCGCGATTAAGAATATTCCCATCGTACGGGAGTTTGATGATGTCTTTCCGGAGGAATTACCGGGTCTTCCACCAAATCGTGAAGTTGAGTTTTCAATAGAACTCGTACCGGGTGCTTTACCTATTTCAAAGACACCTTATAGAATGGCCCCAATTGAGTTGCAGGAATTGAAGAAGCAACTCCAAGAGAATCTTGATAAGGGATTCATACGCCCTAGTGCGTCACCTTGGGGAGCACCTGTTCTATTTGTTAAGAAGAAAGATGGATCAATGAGACTCTGCATTGATTATCGAGAACTTAACAAGATCACTATCAAGAACAAATATCCTCTCCCATGCATTGATGACTTATTTGACCAACTACGCGGAGCTCAATACTTTTCCAAGATTGATCTTCGTTCAGGGTATCATCAATTAAGGGTCAAAAGGGAGGATATACCAAATAAGGCTTTCCATACAAGGTATGGACACTATGAATTTATAGTGATGCCATTTGGTCTTACTAATGCCCCTGCTATCTTCATGGATCTAATGAATAGAGTCTTTAGAGACTATCTTGATCAATTTGTGGTAGTCTTTATAGAGGATATTCTTGTCTATTCAAAGAGAAAGGAAGAGCATGAAGATCACTTGAGAATTATATTGAAGACCCTGAGAAAGGAGAAGTTTTATGCCAAATTTACCAAGTGTGAATTTTGGCTTCAAAAAGTTTCATTTTTGGGTCACATAATCTCAAAAGAGGGGATATCTGTGGATCCAGCAAAAACAGAGGTTATCGAAAGATGGTCGAGACCAACAACAGTAACTGAGATCCGAAGTTTTCTTGGTTTGGCTGGATATTATCGACGTTTTGTAAAAGATTTTTCATGATTATCTAATCCACTCACCAAGTTGACTCGGAAAGGAGTTAAGTTTGTTTGGAAAGAGGAATGTGAAGAGAATTTCAAGGAGTTGAAAAGAAGGTTATCCAGTGCACCTGTGCTCACACTGCCTTGTAGTGGAGAAAGGTTTGTGATCTACAGTGATGCATCCAAGAAGGGATTGGGGTGTGTTCTTATGCAAAATGATATGGTGATAGCTTATGCCTCATGAAAGTTGAAAATCCATGAGCAAAATTACCCAACACATGATTTGGAGTTAGCTGCGGTAATCTTTGCATTAAAGATTTGGAGGCATTACCTTTATGGTGAAAGGTGTGATATTTATACTGATCATAAAAGTTTAAAGTATATTTTCACACAAAAGGAGCTGAATATGCGTCAAAGAAGATGGTTGGAGCTGATTAAGGATTATGACTGCTCAATCCATTACCACCCTGGGAAAGCAAACAAGGTGGCAGATGCATTAATTCGACAAGACCATTCTAGTTTATCCATGATGAGGATCACAAAAGATCCAATATTTATGGATTTACAAAGGATGGATCTTGGAATTATAATGGAAGGGGAAAAATCTTATCTTTCTCAAATGAATATTCAACCATCTATACATGTGAAGATTAAAGAGGCACAGAAAGAAGATGTCGAGTTACAAAAGAAGGTGAGAAATGTTCCTGAATTCAACCTTGATTGTGATGGGATAATAAAGTTCAGGAATCAGGTTTGTGTTCCTCCCATCCCCGAATTAAAGAAGGAGCTGCTGGATGAGGCTCATAGTTCTTCATTCTCTATTCATCCTGGAAGCATGAAGATGTATAGGGACCTGAAAGAGTACTTCTAGTGGGATGGCATGAAAAGAGATGTTGCTGAATATGTCTCTCGATGCTTGGTTTGTCAACAAGTTAAAGCTGAGAGACAGAAGTCTAAGGGGATGTTACAACTATTACCCATACCCGAATGGAAATGGGAAAACATCACTATGGACTTTGTTACATGACTTCCTAAAACATCCAAAGGCAATAATGCTATCTGGGTCATAGTTGATCGTCTTACAAAGTCTGCACACTTCATTGCTATTAGAGAGGATTTCTCTCTAGATCAGCTTTATAGGATATATGTAAAGGAAGTGGTAAGATTTCATGGAGTACCACTTTCTATTATATCTGATCGGGATCCGAGATTTACCTCGAAGTTCTGGCGAAGTCTTCAGCATACTCTAGATACAGAGTTGAGTTTCAGCACTGCTTATCATCCTAAGATACACGGTCAGTCTAAGAGAACAATTCAAACCCAAGAAGATATGTTGAGAGCTTGCTCTATGTATTTCAAAGGAGGTTGGGATCAACACCTACCTTTGGTGGAATTTTCTTATAATAATAGCTTTCACTCCAGTATTCAGATGGCTCCTTATGAAGCTCTCTATGGAAAGAAATGCAGGACTCCAACTTGCTGGGATGAAGTTGGGGAAAGAAAGCTATTAGGACCTGATCTCGTTGATGAAATGGCAGAAAAGGTCAGATCTATTCAACAACACATAAGAGCAGCTCAGAGTCGACAGAAAAGTTATGCCGACAATCGAAGAAAAGACCTAGAGTTTGAAGTGGGTGATAAAGTGTTCTTACGAATATCTCCCTGGAAGAGGGTTATGAGATTTGGAAAGAAAGGGAAGTTGAGCCCTAGATATATCGGTCCTTTCGAAATACTGGATCGTGTTGGAAAGGTAGCTTACCGATTGGCGCTTCCACCGAATCCCTCTCAATTTCATGATGTGTTCCATGTATCTCTCCTGAGAAAGTACATACCTGATCCTTCACATGTACTCAGCTCAGAAGTTGTACCGCTGGAGCAAGATCTTTCTTATGAAGAACAACCGATAGAGATTCTGGATCGTAGCGAAAAAGTCCTACGAAACAAGACCACTCGATTGGTGAAAGTTTTATGGAGGAACCACCAACTTGAAGAAGCTACATGGGAGCTTGAGGATATGATGAGGGAGAAGTATCCTCATCTGTTTGTTACAAAGTGACGAATTTCGAGGGCGAAATTCTTTTTAAGGGGGGTAGAATGTAACACCCGAGATTTTTATGAGTAATATTTTGTTTTTATGTTATATATATATCATCAAAGGAATCTTTCACTACACACTATCTTGACTTACTTTACACGCAATCACGACCTTCCTCGATAGCTTGCGTTGTACGCAATACCGAGTTTCACTAAACGACGATATGCTATTAAAATATTATTTAAATAACTGTTATGAATAGTAATAACCACTTTTTGAAATTTTATCTTTCAAAATGGACCTCATTTTTGGATTTGGAATACCGAAATTACCCTAGGGTGAAATTTTGGTATTTTTCTGAAAACTTTCAATTTTTGATGAATAGTGAAACCACTAAGTGGTAGGTTAAAAACTGAATTTTGCATAAAACATAATTTTACCGCTTCTGTGAATGGAATTTCGAAAATCCGACAGACACGGTTGATATCAATAAGTAAAATATGGTTCAATGAGATAAAAATAATTTTTTGGTGAATAGTAACTTTTTACTTTTTTTTTACCACGGTAAAAAGTAAATAGGGTAATTAAGGGAAAAGATGATATTATTATTACACTAACACATGTCCTAATTCTATTGGATAAGTTTAATTCGACCAAAAACAAACTTAGGAATAAAATATGACCATTTAGGTCCACTTGGATTAGATTATGACATTTAATATTATTTTATTTAATGAATAGTTAAAATAGTTAAAATCAAAGTTTAATAACTAAAACATTTTTAATATGGGGTTATACATAAGATAAATTCGACTATAAATATTCTTTAGAAAGCTAAAACGATTTCATACATAATGATATTTTATTTATAATTTTTAGACATTAAATAAATTAATTTATTTATGACACAATGATGATACAGTAATTACCCTTTTAAGGAAATGTTAACATAATTGATGTTATAAATGATCAAATAAATGTAATTTGAGACTTTTTATGAATTCCACTAATTTTATAGGTTACTATGATATATTATTGTTGATTTAACCAACTTGGATCGAACATATAATTCTGTTATGACTTTCACAAAAATCATATATCAAATAGTGTCAAAATTGACACAAAATAGTTTTTAAATCAAATATTATATTATTAATTGTTATTTTATTCCTAAAAATCTAAGGTTAGTCCAAATGACTTATATAAGGATATATATATTAATAATAAATAACTTGGGGTTAGTTTGGCATGTTATAGTAAGTGTATTAACCATATAGTGTAAGAAAATAAAAAGTCACGGTAAAAGTTAAATTATTTAACTTAGAGTTAAATCTAATTGATAAGGTTAAAATAATAACCTAAACTTGTCTAAATCCTATTGGTTGATAGGATTTCGACCCATACCCACTTTACCTTCGAAATAAGACCCTTTGGAACCATTATAAACTGATTTTGACTTTAATATAAAATAATATTTTGAGATATTCCTAAGGTGCCCCTCTCCTCCCTTATAAAAGGGCACCTCCTCCCCCTCCTCCTCACACCAATTTGAGCACTCAAGCTCGGCCAAACACTACCAAAATCCCTTCTCCACTTCCCTAGAATAATCCTAGAGGTCCTGGTATTCTTAAAAGACCAATCTTAGTTTCCTAAGTGGAGGATTCAAAGAGGCGTTTCAAAGAAGAGGTAATATCCATTACCGATCTTTTCAATTTCTTTCTTATTAAACTTCTTCTTCTTTAGTTGTTTCATGATAAAGTAATAACATTAGTATTACTTACATACTGATATGTTATTATAAATATGAAACAACCCTAATTCACCTTCTATCCATCCTACGGAAAAAATGAAATCACCGCGCGTGCGTACGTATGGAATACCGTCTCCACACCGTGGTGTAATCTATTTTCCACCATCACATTACAAGGATGGGTATAATGGTGTAATGAGTAACTATATATGATTATTATAAAGTGATATTGATACTGAAATAGTATAAATACACTTAAATGCAATTCCACGATCATGGGAACAATATCATTGCTCGTGCGTACGTACGGAATATCGTCTCCACGATGTGATGCGACTCGTTCTACATGATCATCATTACATAATAAATATATAAATGAATTGAATGAATAAATATGATATATGTTACACTAATACCATTATGGATATAAGGTATCTATAACCTTAAAATAAGAATAAGAATTTATTCGGCAAAACACGCATAAGAACAAAAGGCAATAAAGACCCGAGTAACAAGTAACAATGAAATATTATTAATAAGAAGCTAAGAATATGACCATATATGATATCATATCAATATGTATGATTCTGGAATAAGTCAATAACATTATTTAAACCATTATACAGGATCTTCAGACATGTACAAAGAAAATCGGACCTAAGGTAAGGGAAATATCCCAATCTCACTTTTATCCGAGATTGTTTTTACTTTGGTAATTACTGGGGTGTATTTTATCATCCACATACATGTTACCTCAATATGTAATATTATTTCCATACTTCTACAATAGTTTATATCCAATTTTACCCTTTGTTGAGTTTTTAGTAAAATATATGAAAGGAATCTTTTGTCGTTTTTCGTATGAGGTACTTTTTGACTTTTCCGACAAAAGTATAAAGAATGTTTTTTAACTTATACGACAAGAATGGATTTTTAAAACATTATTTCCAAGAATCTTCCTTTATAAGTTTTCAAGTTTATTTTTAATCAACTTATTTTAGTTTATAATTGTATGACATGTTAAGAAAAGAAAAGTGTTTTTGAAGTAGAAAGGATATTTTCCTCAAGAATGGAGTTCAAATGTTTTATCAAAATTATTTTCCATCTAAGATAATATAGGGTTCTGTTTTTATCCCTATTATTACATTGATTTGATTATGTTTTGAGGAAATTATTTTTATGAAGTCATTTACCTTATATGATTTGTTTTATGATGTCATGATGTTTCAAGAATCCCATTTTTGTTACATGTGTTATGTGATGATGTATGATTTATGATTATGTGGCACACATAAGAAAGGATTAATTATAAGATGGGTGGGACCTATATCTCCCTCCAATTCATTGGGTAAAGATTTATATCTCATGAGATAGACATGGCTGGAACAGAAGGTTATTTTGGTTCAGTGATACAGGACTGAAACGAGGAGTGAACTCGGTTCAGAAATGGACTTTGTCCGCTAAGATAGTCTTGGCAATGAGTCATGACTAACAAGAAATGATTTTCCATGATTATGTGTGCATGCCAGAAAGTTTGAAGTTTTATGTTATGATTATGGGGATCTCATTTTCAATTCTATGATTTATTCCATGTTAAGATATTATGATCTCTTTTGCAGGTTATGATTTTCAAAAGGATATGATATGATTTTTATTTCCTTTATTTTCCCTTGCTGAGCATTTGAGCTCACCCTTTTTTGTATGTTTTCTTTTCCCCAGGTCAGGAAGATGGATATTAAGTAGAATATGCTAAAAGGGACCCTAGATATGATGAAATAAATGGGAGACACTGTAGAAGATTTATGAACCAGTTGTTTATGTTTCCCAGTTTCTAAAGACACTATACCTATACGGTCCTTTGTGGTTTTGTCATATGTTGTAATAAGTGTGCTTCAATTTTGAAGTATTAACAATGTATGTAAAGTATGGGTCATTATATCTTTGATGATGAGCCTTCATCTAATTCCATGTGGCTATATATATTAAAATCTTGTGATCAGCACACACACACACACATATAGATAGATGCAAATTCTCTCTCTTTTAGGATAACAACTCCAATCATTCATTAAAAATATCATAACATATAACTATAGATAATTTATTCTATAACTTTTCCCCAGGATCTTTAGTTGTTTTTAGCTGTACAATGTCATAATTTTTCATGATTATGAAACCTAATCAATTATTTAAAGTAACATTATGTGTCAGAAACCATTCTATACTAGAGGGTTGTTTCATTTCATGGTCAATAACCATAATCTTTAAAAATATTTTGAGATTTATTCCAATTTTCTTATAAATATATACTTTAAACCCTTTTAATTTAACGTAGTTAATGGGATTAGAAATTATGTGTAATTTATGAAAATTATTAATATAACCCCAAAAATCCAAGAAACTATAGATCGATATGAAACTTGTTACTCTAGGCCTTTCCTAAATATCTATATTCATTAATATATCTATTTAAATTAACTTTATTAGGATTACATTCCCCTATAATGTTACCTTATTCATATAAAAGGCACAATTGATACAATTTTTTTGTATATTATTACCTTACTTGTAGTCATCAACATAATTCTTAACTATTATTACCATTATTCACATCTCATGGAGTATATGAGAAAATAATAAATGAATTCCACCTAAACTTTTTCATTGTATTTTTAAGAACCCATACCTTCTTATCAGGTATGTTTTTCCTTTTCTGGTCGTTTTAAGAAAAATAGGAAATTCAGTAAATTTTCGAAGTAGACGCTGTGTACTTTATGAGTACATACTGTGTACTCAGTTACCGCTGGCAGCTGGGTGCTGGATGTGTAGAAGTCATGCACATGGTCGTGTGGGGTGACCTAGAGGCCACTTAAAGTGGAGTATGAGAAAGGCAAGTACACGCCATGTATTTTGTTTTTTTCATTAAATGCACCAGGGTCATGTATGATAGACAGAACCGTCTCCTTCTCAACCTAGTTCGCCCGAGAGCACCAAGAAACCATAGATCTTTGACTAGCCCTAGAGTGATCATCCATCCTCTGAATCGAACACCGTTGATTTCGTTGAAATTACATCGGTGAGTTCTCTCTTCTCCTAGAGATTAGTTTCCTAATTCCACTTCTTTTCTAATTTATCTTCGGTTGAATGTTTTGAGCGTTTTCATAGATCTACGGAAATCTAAGGCGATTCAAGCCTCGAGGTTCAAGTATATTGATGTCCCAATGCCAAGGTAGGTGGTTTGTGCCTTTCTGTTGAAAGTCTTTGAGTTTTATGTGAAAATATGCCCAATACCCATGAATGGGGTATTGCGCATTTAGCATTCTAGCCCTATTGTTTCTCTACTATGATGGTATGCCTGAGTAGATGATTATTGATTGTGAATAGGGTTAATTGTTGTGCTTTGGATGTATTTCCATGCATGTTTTTGCCTGTTTTGACCTTTGGGCCTTGTTTTCCAGTTAGGATACTGGTTACTTTCCCATGCCTAGTATTGTAGGATAGTGTGACTATTATTCTGTTATGCTGTAGAATGCTATCCAAGTAGTTATTGAGGTTTACCTTGGCCATTATGTGTTTCTACACTTGCTTGACTTATATAGGGCCATGAGAACTTTGTGTATAGAACATAGGGATAATTAACGTTGAGGGATTTTCTAGAGCGTCTTTATAATTATACGACGCGAGACCATAGGGGGAATTGACGTTGAGTGCTTTCCCAGAGTTTCTGTAGTTCCTCGATGTGGGCCATAGGGGGAATTGACGTTGAGTGCTATTCCAGAGCGCCTTTAGTACGATACAAGACTATATGGGGGATTGACGGTGAGTGATTCCCCAAAGTGTCTATACTTTAGCTGAACCTGAGGGGTGAGACTGTGTGTGCTGCCCAAAGGGTTGCTTGTGTTGCTAGGTAGGACCAGAGGGGATAGGCTGTGAGTACTTCCTAGAGGGTTACCTATCCATGTTTACCTACTTAGTTAGCTGTCCCTTATAATACTGAATGCATTGAAACTGTAAATTGTTTACCTTGGGTACTTATTTGTTTACTGCATTTATTTTCTTACTGCCTTCCATATATTCACTTACTATTAGGCACAGATCTTGTGGTGGTTGCCTACTGGGATTTAGTCTCATACCCAATTTGGGACATGGTTTTGGACCCAAAAAAACTATATTGTTGCATGTATAGATAAGGGAAATCGCCCTTCTACTTCTGGTACTTGATTTCATTAGAGATGAAGAGCATGGGACCAAACTGAGGCTTGCGATGCTAAGGAGTTACTTATCTGTTTTCCTTTTGTACTTTTGTTTAGTAATGTATTCAATATTGTGACTTGTTTGGATGCTTTCCTAGATATATATGTATCATGAATTATATATATATATATATATATATAAATATATTCTCCAGTTGTTTCTTTATCAGTCTTCTGTTGTTAATGTTTTTTGGTATTACTACTGCTTCTGCTATTGTATATCTATTTAATTCCGCGGTGTACTCTGCTAATAAGGGCATAGTTTCCCCACTATCACACCCAAGGCCCTCATTGCTAGTCGGAAGACTCTAACATTTGGGGAAATGCGCTTGAGGCCATGTGACCAATCAGGTACGGGGTGCCTCTGGGTGGCTTTCGGAACCAGGACGTTATAAAGTTGTATCAGAGAGATTCCTTTATGCTGACTTACGGTATGGATCCTTTAGCCAGGGATAGGATGGAATAGGTACTTGGTAATAATCTGTACCTGGGAGTAGTTAACTCATGTATAGGGAAAATCCAATCTACCTCGTTATTACAATTTTTTCTTGTTTTCAATTTTACAATTGATTTGATTTCACTGTTGGGTGATTCACATATTTTGTGTTGTTACCATTGATGTTATTGAAGTTCAATTTCTATCGCAACCCGATGAGATGAAGGTATGACATCTCATGCATCATATAAGCACTTGTTATAAATCACATGCCATGCATTCTTGCCATGCCATCTAGGATACATTAGTGATTGCATGTTGTTGTGATAGATGTTGTGTAGAATATGCATGCCGTTGTGATAGATGCCTTGATAGAATACCTTCTCTTTGATAGGGGATTTTTTTGTGTAAGTTTTTCCTTGAATGGGTGGCAAAATTTGGTTCTTGAGGTGTTATGGGCCCTCATGGACCAAAATTTGGTGGATCATTACACTGTTATCCCTATTTATAACATGTATATGATGCCAATATTTGATTCGCAGGGAGTATGGGCCCTCACAGATCAAAATTTGGCACCTTTAATGTTCATTTCAGTGTTTTCTTGGTTCTGGAATAGTTTCTGAGGCTTACTGTATGGAAAAACCCAGAATACATGCCGTGTAGTTTTGACTACACACCATGTGTTCTTCTGTTTGGGAAGAAACTATTTTTCTTATGTACACGTCGTGTAATTTATGTACACCCAGCGTAATCACTAACCCTATCATAGGCCGTGTGGGAAGAGACACATTATGGGGAATGTCTGGTGGGAACATGTCGTGTCCCATATAAACATGCCGTGTAGTGTAATCCTAGGAACATGACCATGTAACGAAGAACACGGGTCGGTGGAGTCTCTTCTTATACACGCCGTGTCCCGTATAAACACGTTGTGTAGTTTAACCCAGGTACCCGACCATGTCACAAACAAAATAGGTTAGTATTATTGCATCTTGTACATTCTGTGTCCATCTGGAACATGCTGTGTAGTGTGAGCCATGTGTTAGGCTATTTCACTAACTACACAGGCCAAGTGAAGCTTTTTTAGTACACGTTGTGTGTATCTTGAACACTTCATGTAGTTTTTTTAGGAAAGTCGTGTGGCTTAACTGTGTAGAAGAACTTGGGAAGGGGAATAGGATTAAAGTACATACCGTGTGTTAAGACAACACACTATGTGTTTGGGGTGTTACACAACCAGTTTAGGCAAAAGTATACACCCATGTGACTGACTTTAGGGAACATCCCATGTAGGAATTGTACATGCCATGTAGTCATGTTTTGTAAAACTTGAATTTTTTTCTTTATCTTATTCTCTTCTTACACTTCCTTGTTTCATACCCTATTAATTATGATCTAAGGAGTGCGCTTGACCTTGCAGAGTCATGCCACCGAGACGTCCTCCTGTTGTCCGCCAGTTACAGGGCTGTGATCAGACACCAGACATGACTAATCAGGGATGTACAATAGATCCTCATGTTGTGCCGATCTTGGCACCCGTAGTTATACCAGTTACCAGTGCTGATGCATAGTTCGGGGAAGGCTTCATGAGGATAATGCATACCTTTCAGGGAGTGCCACCTCCTGCCCCATCGATGGATGATTTGACGTGGGTCTTACAGCAATAGCATCCTACCATTTTCTCAGGGGATGGAGAACCACATGCTGCAGAGTCATGGCTAGAAGCCATACTGATGATCTTTGAGCATCTAGATATGACTCCAGAGAAGAGGGTCAAGCTCACTACTTATATGCTACGGGATTCTGCCAAGAGATGGTGGGATGTGATCTCACAGGAGGGTCATCATCAGGTTATGGCTTGGGAAGAGTTTCAGCGCATCTTCTATGACTACTTCTATCCAGAGACCCTGAGGGCTGACCAAGCCCAAGAATTTATAAGCCTTGAGCAGGGTACCCTATTGGATATATAGTATTCCTCTCATTTCACCGAGCTTCATCATTTCACACCCTTCCTGGGAGGATATGGGTTATTCCTGGAAAGGATGTTCAAGGATGGCCTCAGACAGGACATCCTCTCTCAAGTGAATATCTTCATGTTGACATCTATCACTTTTATTGTCAACCAGACACTGATAACAAAGAAGAATCTGAGGGAATTTGGAGTTGTGAGCTAGGTCGGCTCAACATCCAGAGTTAGTGCTTCACCAGCTGATAGCCGGAAGCACTGTAGGGAGACTACATGGGGAGATCCGAGTAAGCGAGATGCATATTCTGGTAGCCAGGTAGTGTGCTACCAGTGCGGGAGAAGCGGGCATACAAGGTCACAGTGCTAGAGAGACCTGGTGGAGTGCCGATCTTGCAGTAAGTTGAGAAATCTTCAGCATTTCTGTCAGGTCTTCTCACTAGTAGCTGGTGACTAGGGTTCATCTATGACCTCACATACAGGAGCATCTCCACCGGTTTCTCACCAGTCTAAGAACTGTAGTTCTTCCAGCCGTTCAGGATGAGGTGGAGGTCGTGACCGTGGTGGTCAGTCACTAGGCTACCAGCTATAGCAGGGTGGATCAGCTCAGAGTAGTCAGGCAGGGTCACAGGGCCACGGAGCTGGCCAGACTTTGGCAGTGGAGCAGACCAATTATGAGAAGGAACCCGACCCCTTTACAGTTCGATGTACGATCCTAGTTGCCTCAGTTTTATCTTCATCTATTTTTGATACTGGTTCTATACATAGCTTTATATCTGTCATTATTGGGTAGAGCCTTGGGATCTATTTCTTTTCATCTACCAATGTTTTGACACTAGACACTCTGTTCGGGACAAGAACATCTGGTGTACGTTAGTGCAAGGAGTGGCCTCTTAAGGTTGGTTGGTGTCACTTCCTTTGGGATCTCTATGTCTTAGAGATGATAGGCTATGATGTCATTCTCAGAATGGAATGGATAGTTCGCTTACCAGAAGTCGTCGATTGTTATCTCCACAGGGTGAGTTTCATATCAACAGAGGGTGGATATTTTCTTCATAAGGGTGAGTGGGATGCCCAGGCGAGTAGAGCGGGTCCAGAGTATCATGGGTTGGGAGCAGTTACAACCGAGATTGCTTTTCTTTATCTGGATGACCAGGGGACTTCATAGTTAGACATCCCTCCAGTGGTAAATCATTTCAGATATGTCTTTCTAGAGGACTTTTCAGGTTTTTCTCCAGAGCATGAGGTAGGCTTTTCAATTGATCTTGTGCCAAGGGGGGAACCAGTGTCAATTCCTCCTATTGGATAGCTACACCTGAGTTGTAGCAGCTTAAGAAGCAGCTGGAGGAGTTGCTGGAAAAGGGTTTCATCTAACCCAGTACTTCTCCTTGGGGTTCACCTGTCCTGTTTGAGAAGAAGACAGACAACACCCTCAGGCTTCGTGTGGATTATTGGAAGTTGAACCAGTTGATGGTAAAGAACCGATATCCCTTACCAAGGATTTATGATCTCTTTAATTATCTTCGAGGAGCCGGGGGGTTCTTGAAGATTTACTTGAGGTACGATTACCTTCAGTTGTGCGTTAGACCATATGATATAGCTCTTACAGCCTTTTGGAGTAGGTATGGTCTATACGAGTATATGATTATGCCATTAGGTATCAGGAATGCACCTACAGTTTTCATGGCACTGATGAACTGAGTGTTCCATCCATACTTGGATTCCATTGTGGTTGTCTTCGTTGATGATATCTTGGTGTACTTTCACACACAACATGACCATTCTACCCATCTTGATATTGTTTTGAGTACACTAAGAGAGCATCAATTATATGCTAAGCTCTCAAAATTCCACTTTTTGATGGATCAGATTCACTTATTGGGACATGTTATCTCAGAGGAAGGAGTATCAATAGACCTAGATAAAGTAAGAGCTATAGTTTCCTAGTAGTATCCAAAGAACGTCTTTGAGGTGAAGAGTTTTATAGGGATGGTTGGATACTACAAACTTTTCATACAAGACTTTTCACGCTTAGCAGCACCGCTGATGAGCCTGACTAAGAAGGGTGAAAAGTTCTTATGGTCAGATTGTTGTGAGTCATCCTTTCAGGAGATGAAAGGGAGGTTGAATTCAGCACAGATACTAGTCATTATAGAGCCGAGCATGAGCTATACTGTTTACTATGATGCATCATGTATCGAGCTGGGAGCTGTGCTTATTCAGGGAGATGGAGTCGTTGCATACGGGTCTCAGTAGCTGAGGCCACATGAGAGGAATTACCTGATGCACGATCTGGAGTTGGAAACTATTGTTCATGCCCTACACTATTGGAGACATTATCTTCTAGGAGAGAATTTTTTGGTTTTCACCGACCACAAGATTCTCAAGTACATCTTCACTCAGCGTGATCTGAATTTGAGGCAGCGAAGGTGGGTTGAGTAACTTCAGTCCTTTGACTTTGAGCTTGCCTATACGCCTAAGAAAGGAAATGCAGTGGCTGATGCATTGAGTAGGAGGACTTAGATACTGGCTGTTTAGGAGGCCATTAGTGAGTGGAATCTTATGGCTCTGTTCTCTGAGATTCTTTTGGAAGTGCACGACAGTCAGGGGTAGATGTTTCTTTCTTCTGTAGCTGTTTCCTCTACTCTTCTTGATCAAGTACAGATGAGGAATCTATCATATTCAAAAGGCCTAGTCTTGCATAAAAGTGTGTCAAGAGAGGACCCTATTCTTGGATGGACCATAGACGAGGATGAGATCTTGCATTTCCAAGGGCATGTATGGGTACCAGCAATCATACGTGAGGAGATGATGTGGGACTTTCATTCCTCAGTTTGGGAAGTTCATACTGGAATCACCAAGATGTATCATGATCTAAACCATCAGTATTGGTGGCCAGGTATGAAGAGGGATGTTGTAGGTTGTGTCATGAGGTGTTCCACCTGTCAGCAGGTGAAGGCGGAGCATCAACGACCAACATGGCTTTTGCAGTAGTTACCCATTCCCAAGTGGAAGTGGAAGGATGTCGCGATGGATTTCATGATAGGGTTGCCGAGGTCGCATCGAGGGAATGACATAGTTTGGGTTGTCATTGACAGACTCACGAAGGTTTCTCACTTCTTACCGATCAAGGAGACCTTCCGTGTTGATGAGCTGGGAAGGTTGTACATTTGTGAGATTTTACGTCTTCATGAAGTTCCACATTCCATAGTTTCAGACAAGGATGCACATTTTACTTCTCAGGTCTAGAAGGGGCTACAGAAAGATTTGGGTACACAGGTGATTTTGAGTACAACCTACCACCCTAAGACAGATAGCAAGTCCGAGCTTAAAATATAGGTTCTTGAGGACATGCTCCAAGCTTGAATTCAGGATTTTGGAGGTTCTTGGTAGAATAACATAACTCTCTTGGAGTTTTCCTACAACAATAGTTTTAAAGAAACTATTCAGATGGCACCTTATGAGGCTTTGTTCGGTAGGCCATGCCAATCACCCTTATGTTGGCTAGAGGTAGGAGAGGTAGCTTTGCTGGGACCTCGTCTTGTTCAGGAGACCACAGAGCAGATAGAGTTGATTTTGAAGAGGATGGCTACTGTGCAGTCTTGATATAAGTCTAATGCTGATTAGTAGAGATGACCTTTGGAGTTTGAGGTTGGGGATCAGGTTTTCCTAGGTGTCACACCGAGGTTGCGACACAAGAGGATAAGGAGACAGAGTAAGTTCTCTCTGAGGTACGTCGGGCCATTTGAGGTGTTGGAGAGAGTTGGTCCGGTTGCCTATCAGTTGAAGTTACCTCAGAGGTACCGGGATATGCATGACCTCTTCCATGTTTCTCAACTTCGACGTTACTTTTCAGACTCATCTCATGTTTTCCAATCTGAGGAGGTTGATCTCGAAGTGGATGCATCTTTCGAGGAGCATCCTATTCGGATTGTCGATCACAATACAAAGGTTTTCTGAGGCCGGTCTATTCCTCTAGTATGAGTGATATGGAAGCACAGAAGAGTACAAGATGAGTCTTGGGAGAGGGATGCTGATGTATGAGCGCAGTGGCCGGAACTGTTCGGGGTTTCTTCTTCTACGCTGCGCTAGGAAAATTTAGGGATGAATTTATTTAAGGGGGTAAGTTTTTAAGAATCCAAACATTAATTTTACGTATTATTTTCCTTTTCTAGTCATTTTAAGAAAAATAGGAAATTCTGGAAGTTTTAGAAGAACACGCCATGTATATTATGAGTACATTCCGTGTACTCTGTTACCACTGGCAGCCGGGTGATGGCCGTGTAGCGGCCATGTACACAACCGTGTGGGGTGACCTGGAGGCCGCTTAAAGCGGAGTATAAGAAAGGAAAGTACACACCATGTACTCCTAAAGTACATACAATGTATTTTTTTCATTAAACACACTGGGGTCACGTCTAATGGATAGAACCATCTCCTTCTCAATCTAGTTCATCTGAGAGCACTGATTAGCCTCAGATCTTTGATGATCCCACAACCGATCGTCTGTCCTATGAATCAAACAGCGTTAGTTTCATTAGAATCACATCAGTGAGTTTTATCTTCTCCTAGATCTTCATTTCCTAATTCTTATTCTTTTCTAAGTTATCTTCGATTAAATGTTTTGAGAGTTTTCATAGATCTATGATGTTCTGAGGAAATTCAAGCCTCGAGGTTCAAGTATATTTATCTCACAACATCGAGGTAGGTGGTTTGTTCATTTCTTTTGAAAGTCTTTGAGTTTTATGTGAAAATTTTATCAATACCCATGAATGGGGTAATGAGAGTTTACCATTCTAGCCCTATTGTTTCTATGCTATGCTAGTATGCCTAAGTAGATGATTATTGATTGTGAATAGGGTGAATTATTTTGCTTTGGATGTATTTCCATGCATGTTTTTGCCTGTTTTGACCTTTGGGTCTTGTTTTGCTGTTATGCTACTGGTTAATTTCCCATGCCTAGTATTGTAGGATGGTGTGACTATTGTTCTATTTTGTTGTTGTGCGGTAGAATGCTAGGAAAGTTTTTCTTGAGGTTTACCTTGGATGTTACGTGCTTTTACACTTTCTTGACTTACACAGGGCTATGAAAACCTAGTGTATAGAACATATGGAGAATTTCCATTCAGGGTTTCTCCAGAGTGTATTTATAATTATACGATGTGAGACCATAAGGGGAATTGGCGTTGAGTGCTTCCCCAGAGTGTCTGTAGTTCTTTGCCGTGGGAAAAAAGGGGAATTGATGTTGAGTTCTTCCCTAGAGAAACTTTAGTACGATACAAGACTATAGGGGGAATTGACGGTGAGTTATTCCTCAAAGAGTTTATACTTTAGCTGAACCAGAGGGGTGAGACTGTGTGTGCTGCCCAGAGGGTTGCTTGTGTTACTAGGTAGGACCGGAGGGGATATACTGTGAGTACTTCCCAGAGGGTTACCTATTTGTGTTTACCTACTTTGTTAGCTATCACTTATAATAATGAATACATTGAAACTATAAATTGTTTACCTTGGGTACTTCTTTGTTTACTGCATTTATTTGATTACTGCCTGCCATATATTAACTGATTATTAGGCACAGATCTTGTGGTGGTTGCCTACTAGGGTTTAGTCTCACACCCTGTTTAGACCATGATTTTGAGCCCAAACGGATTATATTGTTGCAGGTATAGATAAGGGAAAACGCCCTTCTACATCAGGTACTTGATTGCATTGGAGAAGGAGAGCATGGGACAAAGCTGAGGCTTGCGATGCTGATGAGTTGCATATATATTTTCCTTTTGTACTTTGGTTTAGTACTGTATTCATCATTGTGACTTGTTTGGATGCTTTCCTAGACATATATGTATCATGCATCATTTATATATATATACATGCTCCAGTTGTTTTTTTATCAATCTTCTGTTGTTACTGTTGTTTGGTATTATTACTGCTTATACTATTTTATATCTGTTTACTTCTGCTGTGTACTTTTCCAATGAGGTCATATTTTCCCCACTATCACACCCAAGGCCCTCACTACTATTCAGAAGCCTCTAGCATTCGGGGAAATGCACTTTATTGCATGTGACCAACCGGGTAAGGGGATCCTATGGATGGCTTCCGGAACCGGGGCATTATTGTAGTCTCTAAATACTCTATTCATCATGCCTATAATGATAGATGATGTATCTTTTAGTTAAAATGGAATCAATACGAACTCATACATTTCATATTTTCTATAGATGTCTATATCATGATTATATACCCCTTCACCATTAGTTTTTTATATCTATAATGAATATTCAATTTTCAAAAGTTTTGAGCTCACTGAAGTAAAAAAATAGGTCCTTAATACATGGTAAATGATACTTCATATAATTGATCATTTTTTCCCAATCCTTTCCTATGTGTTTTTGGGTGATCGAAGGTGTTTATAAGGGAGAAGGTGGGGTGGTGATTTAGTTAAGATAAATTTTATCCAAGGAACCATTCTATTGTACAAGGAGATAGTTTATGATGCATGGGTTGGTTTTATTTCATAGAGTTGAACCTTGTAATTTATGGTCAAATGTTGTCTCTTCCTTCGAAAGGGACACTATAAAATGGGCATATATTGCACCATAGTGATGTAGAGAGTGTCTATGATGAATTGAGATCAGATAAAGTGTAATGTATGTGTTTCATTAAATCCTTATGTAGGTTATCATGATCTATAGAGTATATTTCAGGGGTTTACACCATTTATTTGAGAGGTTTAAAATTCTATAGTGTGGTATTCATTTTAAGCAGTAGTTTTAGAGAAAACACTAATGATCCTGACATGATAAATATGGTTTCATCCTAGTTTTGTAACATAAAAACTTCTCATGAATTATCATGTGATTATAAAATATATTATTTTCATCCCTTCTCCTTCAAAACATAATGACCTAAAGGCCTCTTTCAGAGAATTTAGTGCCCATTTCTAGGATTTAATCTTCATTATTTATTGATTGATTCTATAGTGATTCTATATGAGTTTTTCACATGTTTTTCCTTTTCTGTAATGTGTCAAAATTTTATTCTATTAAGTTGAGTCATATATATTTTTCATTAGAAACATAATGATCTTTGATATGGAATTCATGTTGGGATATTCCTCAAGGGATTGTTGGATTCCCATGAGAGGGATGATACGTGTTTTATTCTTGTTATTTTGTTCTTTATCATAGAACTTAGAAATATTCATACTGAGGGGGGGGGGGTTCATTTCATATTTTTTTATTTTAGTGAAAATTTCTCATTAAATTAATTAATATTTTGGTTAATTATAAAATCAACCAAATCATGTTAATAATTTAGGAGTTTAATGGATAATGAATTGATGAATTGGTTTATTCTTATCATACATGTATTATGTAATTTTGTTGTTACCTCTTGATTTTTTAGATAGTGTGTAATATAATTGTTATAGTTTTTTCATGGTTAATGTGCATGGAATTTTGAAAAAAACATAAATAAAAAATTATAAGGACTTGATTAAATTATTATTCATGTAATTTTAAAACTATTATTCTTTGAAATTTGGATGGAATGATCAAATCATGTTTATATAGATTCATATTTATATATTATATTATTATTTATAGGTTCATTGTTAGTAAAAATGGATAAATAATAAACTAGTCAATTTAATATTGGAATAAAATGAACATTTTCTAATGATGATGGTTTTTGGGTGGAATGATATTGTGTTTACTATGAAATGCTTCTATGCCTTAGTTATATGAAAATATTTTCTCCATGCTTATGAAATGATGAAAATACCTTATTTTTAGGTATTATATTGGAAAATATAGCCTTTTGTGTTCTACTTGAAATCAAAATATGTTTTGGATCATTTAGGGAACAATGTGAAATGATTCTTGAGGGTATGGTTATGATGACATCAACAATGGAAGGATTGATTATATCCTATTTAATGATGTCAAAGATGACAATGAGAATGTTGATACAAGTTAAGTTTTGGTATTTCCCATTTATATTTCCATTCTTGATGTTTTTAAATCAATTTTTCATAGATAAAATTTATTATGGTTCCTAAATGCTTAACACAATTTATCCTTATGAATGGAAAGTGCATCATAGTTGTAGTTGATTAGTATGATCCCTAGAGTACCTGGATTTATATGAAATGAAAACTGAAATTAATTGAAGAATTATTTTGGCCCTTGATGTATATATATATTGATGACATACTTGAGGATAAACAAGGAATTATAATGCTGAAGGCATTTTTCATAGGAGAAAAATATATTTATAATGGAAAAGAAAACTAAATAATGTTAAATAATAGTCTATGAATTAATTATTATTTAATTTACTAATTGTGTTCATTCTTGAGATATAAACTATATAAATGGTTTATAGGTGTATTGGTTGATGATAGTTACATGTGAGTCTATGACTTTACAATTTCCCTAGTTGTAGATTTTATGTGATTTCTAATTTTGTATGAACCCATATGATTCACCACCAAATTATGTAAGGAAAAATACACTTAAATGTTTCTGGGGTATCATTTTGACATCCAAGATAGAATGGGAAAATATGAATAACTTCTCCCTCTCCCTGTATCTCCCTATTTGGATATCGATTATTCATAGGTGATCCAGAGTTATAATTGAATATGGTATTAGATGTCATCTTACCTAGGCTATGATAGACATAATTTTTACTAGAAATATATGCTCTCATTGTATTGGGTTGTGATAATTGTAATTGATCATATTGAATATGGATTATAATGGGTGATCAGTCATGGGCTGTGATAGCTTATTGAATAATGACTGATACATGAGTCATAGTGGCTTCTGGATTACTTTTTCATTACTAACAAGGAATAATGATGATGAGGATATGTATAAAAATATAGGATTATTAATAGATAAATTATATATACAGAAGTTTTATGACTAATTTTTTAAGGTTTGAGTATAATATATGAGTTAGTAGGGCATAAGTGTGATAAATCATTGGGGAAGTTGTAATAAGTTTCCATTTATATATAATTATATGTATTCAATGTGAATTTCTTACTTCAATGTGGTAGTTGGTGTGTGATCCATTATGATGATAGGAAATCATATTTACCTCTTTAGGTAATTTTTTGGTTTCATTTTTTGTTAATTGGTCATTAGTATGAATCTTTCACATCTTTAATGAGAGGATTCATAGTGGATCATACTGAGTAGACATGTTATGCTCACCATATATATATAAATTGTTTATAGGTATAGATTATCTATTTTTAGTTTAGGAATAACATTACTAGCTTAGTGGAGTTGATCAAGAGTTACTAGTGTACTAGGTAACTACATTGGATTATTTTGGTTATTTAAGATTTTTATGACATTACATTATGTATTGGGATTATTTTTTTAATTATAGATGGTGTGGATTCATGGTTTCCCATTATATCTCATACTATATCAATTTATATATGATGGTGATACCTCCCATTAGTTTAGATTACATTGCCTTGGTGCTAGTCTACAATGTGAGGATTATTGGAGGTAGGCTTCATGCCTCATATCTCTATCCCTTCACTTCCACCCCAAAAGTGTTGGGTTCAAGACATAGTGGTATCAAATTTTATGAATGAATTATGGGATGATGTATGGTGATAGACATAGGTGAGGATGCATTGGTTTTATGGAAATAGTGACCGAAATACATATCATGTGATGTAAATAAGGAGAAGAAGTAAGGACACACATATTTTGGGACCCCTTTGATCTGATACAAGGACACACGATGTATACATGGGATAAATGGGTTGTTTGTTCATTGGTTTAAATTTGGTATTCAATGTGAATTATGTTTAATGAAATTATTTAAATAGTGTCTAATGTTTTATATCCTGAGTTTAATATTTTATAATATTTTTTATTTCATAGATATGGATATTGGTCGAAGCCCACAATATATTTGTAATGAAGACATTATGCACGATGATCTATGAGATCACTAAAGAGTGGTGGCCAAGGACAATGAAACATAGAGGATGATAGTCAAAGAGTTTCAAAGCTAGGACCTACAGAAGTATTAGGTACTTATTGAATATCAAGATATAGAGGCTTGGCTAGAGGAAAAGGAGGTAACATTTAGTCGAATTCATTATTATAAAGAGAAAAGGATTTTTTTATTGTGCGGGGTAGCTCAACAATGATAGTATTTATTCTTCAAGGATCACATAGAGTCAAATATTTTTAGGGATATTTTCTAAGATAATTTCCAAGATGATTTTCTTTATTTGATTTCTAAAGTATAATTTATATAAGATATTATTACACTTTTACTAGGTATTTTAAGTTTATGATAATTTAATATACGATATAATAACCTCTTTTATTTTGATTTATACTTCCTTCTATATGAGGATACTAGAGAATTAAATTTTATAAATTCTCTACATCCAGATTTCTAGTTTCAGGTCACCACATTTATGCTGAATTAATATATTCAAATATTAGTTAATATTGAGGTTATTGATGGGACCTTACCTAGGACCAGTTCAAAATAGGAAGGTATTCATCAGGACTCTTCACATAGGGAATAAATGATGTGTATTTCTCTATTTACTGGTCAGAATATGTTTCAATCTGTATAGAATACCTTTCAGCCTTCCTTAACCCATTTCATCAGGTGTATCATTCCTTACAACTCTATGAGTAAGCCAAAACTTGTTTCATTTTCATTAAAAGGTCATGTAAATTAATATATATAGTGTTTGAACTTCATTAGTGGTCAACATGCAGCTGGAGACCCATTCTAAGTTAATTTTTTTTTTATTTTGGTTTCATCCATGGAAGTAGCATCAAGTTGGTGTCTTAACTTATGATCCTTAGAGATGTGATGGGGTAGGTATAGGGAGTCCCCATAATTCACCTAATACTCAAGTATAGTGAGAATAATGTTATCATTGAGGTGGTCACCATCAGGGTAAGAGGGGCGATGGAGTAGGTCACAATCAAATGCATTCCTTTATGTTTTTAGCACTAAGTGGGCCAACTGTCATGTGATGTATTATCTACATATTTTTTACATTTTATTTTTCCTTATTAGATTTAATATATAGTAAATCCATTGTTTCACCTAACATAGTCCATGAATTTTTATTTTAAGTGAACATGATTCTAGTTCCCATGGTGTGTACAACACCAGCTAGATGTTCAACTAGCTTGAGTGATGTGTGCTAAAATTGTGTGTCTGTGTGGTAAAATCAATTATATTAGATATAAATCCTATTTTTATGGATATATCTATACCAAATAATTCTAATTATGGATTAGTAATATTCAATATGTTATATTGTGTATTTAATTATGATGAATAACATGTTCTACAATACTAATGGATACCCGGAAATGTTTATTGGTGAGTAATACCCCCAGAATGGTCAAAGGCAATTGAGTCCTTATATGATTTTATGTTTAAATTATTTATTATTCCCATAGTGGTGTCAACCCCCCCACTCTCCCTAGCACCCCTAATGGTTCAATAGTATAGAGAAGGAGTGAAACCCATAGTCCCACCTATAGCTGGTCCTAGGTTAGAAACTAGCTTTGATGGTATATGGTACAAGTTTTGGAGGTATTACCCAAATATATCCCAAGAAAATATAGAAAAATACTACCAAACAATAATAAAGAAAGGAAAATAGAACTAAATCATATAGAAGAAAAACAACCATAGTCAATTTTTATAAAATAGATATAATCATAACCAAAATAAAACAACATCAGAATAATCCTATGGAAATAATTGTAATCACTCCAAGATTTGAGCTAGTATTGTCCATCCCAAAAGGAAAAGTCTACCTAGAAAACTAATATATATATATATATATATGTAGTTTGGAACTAAAATTTATAATAAGTAGGGTCATACCAAATATCTCTCATGAAAATGTTGAAAAGATAATATTAAGGCCATAGTGAACAAACAAAAAAACTAACTAGCACCTGTACTCGTCAATTAATTTTTCCTAACAACCTCAACAAGAATATATCACTAAATAAAAAATCCAAGAGTACTATTTTAATATCATAATAATTTAGATAAAGGCACCCCAAAACCACTCAATCATATAATTTACACTCTCACCCAATGTAAATGCATTATTTCATCCCATCCCATATATTGGTACTAAGAAAACAACAATAGTGTATCATGTCTCATTAAAAAACCATATATGACATATTATTGAGACAAAATTATATCTTATTTCATCTAAATAGAGTATTAGAGTATCATTAACATGTAGGAAATCAAAATCATTCCCTCCCATACCACACATGACCCTAAACACATATCTAATTATCGACCACCAGTATTACAAGAAGATGATGGTGAAGAGAGAGTAGAAGAGATGAGGTAATTAGTCATTTGTATCCTCCCAATCCATGATGTTAGGAAAAAACACCCCCATAGTCTATAAGTATCAATCAGGTTATTTGAATAAGGAGGGATCCATAAGAAAAATAGAAGAGAATATATGTATACATGTAATATAATACACCTATGGGTTCACATAAGTAACATTACCATAACCACCATCAAGAAACTACTAATATCCTTCAACCAAGAATTAGAACTATTTCATAATAAAAAAACACATGAATCAATCAAAGATGTAACAACATGGGTTCTATCTCCCATTTTTTATTTAAAAATTGAGCCACATATCCTTATCCATTTATTTATTAATTTAAATCCCAACAGATGAATTCATTACCTATTAAAAAATTATTATAGAAAGAAATATTGTTCCATTTATCTCTATACACTACCAAAATCCACCATATCATACCAGAACATCACAACAAATTCCTCCAAGATGTAATAAATGATGGCTACCATGATACAACAACCAAGGCCACCAATATGAAATAACTAGTTCCACCATGCCACAAAAAACAAAGACCACCAAGCCGTACACATGAAGTCAAACATATTATATTAATATTTAATTAGTATTTTAATTTACCATAATTATGTATTTAAACATTTAAATTCAATTCTCATTCAATATAGAACTATGAGGAATAATTCTATAACAATTACAAAGCATGTAACAACAATAATAAAAATATATGAATGTTGGTAGCCTCATTCACATCTATCCATGCCATTTTAGTTTCATTAGTATGTTTTTTTATCCTTATTATGTTCATTAATATCATTCACCCAACTTAATAGAAAATCATGATAATCCCATAGATTCACATAAAATGGGGGTGAACTCCGATCTCTTACCTCAAAAGATGATTTTTGGTTTGCAGTGAAAATCTAAAGGAAGAGAGGATGAACCACAGGGCCACAACTGGACAAGGGATACTCAAATAAATTTGAAATGTAGTAAAATATCTTGAAAATAATATCTCAATAAAACCTTAAATTCAATCATCATATCCTCTATGAGTCATTGAAAAAAATTTAAGAACATTTAGAGAACGAGAGGAATAACTGACAAAAATTATCTAATATCAAATCTCCAAAAGTCATGGACGAACTCTAGAGATAATAGGATATTAGTGATACCAAAATCAGAAAGTGGTTTTCATAAACTGGATAGAAAATATGATAAAATAAGGTAAATTAGTTAGAGGATATAATTTATAGGTATCTTATAAATCTCTATATTTGTGGAATGAATGGAAGGATTACATTGTTAAAATTATTGGGTTTAAATATGACAAAAATAATGGTGTTTTATCAAATAATCCTAAGAGTTATTTACCATAATGAATAAATCCTTTAATATCTGAAACCTTGAATGAAAAAATAGTTAATACTCCACCATCACCATTCAAACTATGAACACCTTGTAATTCCATGAATCAAACCGAAGAACAAATTCCAGAAACCAGGTCTCCCAAGTCATGAATCCACCCTATAAAACATCATTTACACTATTTAATGGAGATTCATGATTTTAATAACCACCTAATATTATAAATTAAACTCTATTTCATATTCTCCCATCCTCATTCCCATATCATGGCTTCTATCCCCCAAAACTCACAATATAATAGTATATAAGGGTTCAAAATATTATATTAGATACCTCTGCAACCATTACCATTCTCAAGAATCCTAACTATATAAAATAATGAAACACCAATTTCCAGAACCAAAAAACTCTACCATTGATGGAAACTCTCAAAAAAATAGATAAACCCATATCTAAATCATTACAAAAAAATCCAATAACATAACAGTAAGATGTCAAAGAACCATAAAAAAATTCAATCATAAAAAAATCTAAAACATCATGGAAGAAAAATATCACCATATTGAGAATCGATATATAATTACCACTCCCATGTACTCTCCTCAAGAACACTATACCTCTAAAGGACTCAATATTAGGAGATAATATTCTCTCATAGGATCTTTTCCTAGTATTACGAAATCTTAATCAGTTATTAAATTAAATTTATGTCATCCCTGATATATAAATACCCCTATTTTATGATGTGTGAGTCAACATCAAGGTACCAGTGAAACTGAGACCCAAAGAACACATCATAAATTTTTCTAGTTTGGGGGGGGGGATGTGGAAACAAAAAATCCACCTTTCTAACATTCCCTAACCTTGAGGGGTCTAAAATATTAGGGTGATATATTTCTACCATGAATAATAATTCATTTCCCATATGAGTGGAAATATTTTGGAATACATGTTCCCCAACCTCAAAATCCATACGCCTCTATTGGTGATCATCATAAGTCTTCGGTAAGTCTTGTTCTATCTTAATCTCCTAAAAAACAACATGTATCCTATGTATTGTTCTTTGAAACACCTTATAGAAAATAGCTATGTACTCCCAAAATTTTTCTTGCATAATGGATATTGAAAATACCTCATATACATTGCCTCAATGGGAGGATTAATGATGGATGTGTGATAAATGTTATTATAGGTAAACCGAACTACTGTATGGTGTCATACCATGGAACTGCCTCTTTAAGATATAGTACATATTATATACACTAGGGTTTACCAGTAGAGGTGAGGTGTGAAACTCAAAAAAGAATCCATCATGAATTTCCTCTTGGATGAACATATATCCTTATAATATAAATTGATAAAGACCATCCTCTTCCCATGTATCACCCAAACATAGGATTCACTTAATCATTTCTCCAGGATAGAGGGACACATAGAGTTTATCATGCCTCCTTGTATTGTAATGTATAGAAACTATAAGCGAGGTTATAATTAAGTTATATTAGGAAGATTGCGACCTATTTCATCAGGAAGGCTTCAGGTTTGAGACTTCTACCATGTTGTAAATAGGATCACATATCACATCCTTAACTAGAAGAACTACTATTTATCTTTTGAGGGTCGTACTGCACTAGTTAATAGTGAACTGTCTTCCATTCCAGTTAATGCTTTGACCTCCATCAATGACCTACATGGTGTTATCAGAAACATTAACAAGGTTTTGTATAACATTATCTGGGATGATCTGTCAGAGGGGAAAAAACACATGGCCACATGGGAAAGACTGGTGAGACCTGTCCATGAAAATGGGATTTATGTGAAAAGCCTCCAAAGTACGATCCATTGTTTGTAGGACAATCTCTCATGTAAAGTTATTGAGGAACACACTTTATGGGGTAATTCAATGTCTCTCAGCTGTGGGGGTAATGAGGAGTCTGTTCGCGACTATGCTTCCCCCTTCTTGTTGAAAATATTTCCTCTCACCCATCTCTTTCAGCAGAGTTCTTGTTGGATTGTTGGAAAAGGGAATATTCTTTTCTCTTCCTAAAATTGGTGAGGCTCTATTCTTGTTTTACCTGGTTGTCTGGATCTAATGATCACCCTTAAATAATCTCCATATTACCCTAGGTTTATGTCAAAAATTTTGGACAAGGATCAACTAGAGTTTCTTGAGTCCATTATGATTACTTTTGATCTAGATAGGTGTGTGTTTACAGTCTCTACCTTGGGATATTTCACCTCCAGGTATTTTAGTAAACTGTATTCTCCTTAGGATCAATAGGACAATTGGAATGACTTGGTGTGGTGCAATAAAATCCCAGTAAAATATAACTTCCTCACCTAGGGATCAGGAACTCTACTACTTCTAAGGATGATAACAATAGAAAACTGGGTATATGATTTGCCTTGAGGTTCCATTTTTGTAACACCAAGTGTGAGGAGATCACTAATCACCTAATATTTGAAGGCGATTGGGATCTGGTGGTTTGGATGTTCTTTGGAGGCTTCACAGATCTCTCACCTAAAGATCATATGGGAACTTCTTTTCTGGAATGATGGTTCCGTGGTACTCATAACTCCGGTATAGAGAGGAAGTCTCAGGTGGTGATTCTCAGTATAGTGTTCTGGAGCTTGTGGCACACTAGAAACCAGGCTAGGTTTGAGGGGTCTCTCCCCATAGCGAGGTCCATCATCTCGAGAACTCGTTTCCTATTAGAGTACATGGTTTTGTTTATCCAAATTGAGAGGGACACCCCTTCCTTGATCTTTTTTCAGGTCAGTATCCCATCAACTCATCCCTCTATGGACAGACTGCAGGGTAGAAGGGTTTGTAGGGGCCCTCCTGGTACATGATTCAAATTTAACCTTGATGGGTCCTACATTATTGAAAAAATGGGGGGGGGGGAGTGGTTCAAGGAGCTTGGGGGAATATGGTTCTTTCCTTCACATCATCTTTTGGAAATTGTAAATCTATTTTGGATGAGGACAAAGAAATGCTTATGAGGATCCCTCTTTGTACACAACAGAACATTGAAATCTTTCAGGTGGAGACCGACTCTTTGATCTCGCATGATTCCATGCACGGTAAAGGCTCCACCCCTTGTTCTATATCCTACATTGTTAGGAAATTTAAATCCCTCATCTATAATAAAATCCAAGAGACCCATACATGGAGTGAGGGAAATAAGGCTGCAGATTAACTTTCTTCATTGGAAGACCAAAGCTCCATCAACACTCATCTCAAAAATTCTAATTCCTTGACACCATAAGGGCGTAATTTGATTAGAGGGTACCCTTAGTTTGCATCATTTTTGGTCCTCCAAAATCTGTTGTGTCCTTGTTGAAATTTATCACTCTTTTTAAAAAAAATTGATTTCGTGGTGATGATAATAGTAATGGTAAAATAATACCATCACTGTAACAGCAACGACATAAATCAGTAGAAGAAATAATAAAAAATGGTAATAATAAACCAAAATAAACAACAATACAAATTAGATAATGCATACACATTCCATATCAGTCATATAAAACATTAAATATTTCATGGAGTCTTATCACATAAGTACATAATCTAAAAACCCCAAAGAGACTCCAGGTCAATGTGGAATAACCCACATGGTCCATCTATCATAAATCCTATTAAAATGTTATTACCTACTCACTATGGTCTAGTGAATGATTCCAGTCCCTAACCTGATATGAAATCCATAAAATATACAAACTCTTGAGGGGACCGTGTTGGTGGTGAGTTTGAACTCAACCTTCCACAACTAACTTGTGCCTATCTTACATCCATATTTGAAATAGTTTATCTATACATATATAAACAGAAACAATACTTAAAAATAAATTAACACTCTTACCTTATTCATATCAGATATAAATAAACACTTATAATCTACAACAGAAACTAAAAAAAGAATTATGTATATATGGGAATTCATCCTTTCAGAACCCTTAGTATCATCCAATTGCATACCACCCTAGAACCGTAGGCCAACTGATACAACATGTAGTCTCATGTCAAGTAAAATCGATATCCCAATGCCACAACCAAAAAAATATATCAAATTTCACCAGAATACTATTATTCATTCCACAATTAGATGAGTTGACCAATATCCTGAAAACAATCATGGGTCCCTTGGATATCCGCTTGGATGACTGTCATTGTGTAACACCCTGTGATTTTGTGAAATATTTATTTTTGAATTAATTAATATTTTTGATCGTTTTAATTTCACAAAACACTGAAAATATATTATTTTGTGTTTTTATTGAAGTATATGAAACACCATGTTGATATTTCAATACACACAAGACTTAGATTAGCTTGTGGTACACGCAACCCTGAGTTAGCTTGCGGTACATGAAAGTCTGAGTTTTATCACCTTTTAAATGGTAATCCAATTGTAAAAATAAATTTTGACCATTTTATGAATTTTATTTTTAAAAATAAACTTCTTTTTTGAATTTATAATTTCAAAGTTATCATAGGGTGAATTGTTTTTATTTTTATAGGAAACATCATTTTTTTATGAATAGTTAAAAATAATATATTTTAGTTAAAATTTTCCTATTCATTTAAGAAATTATTAATGTTAAATTATATTTTAAATTGGTTTCTAAAGTAAAAATAGATCAATTATAAATATATTAATCCAATTTATGTCATTATAATAATTTCTATATTTCAATTTGATATATGTATATAATGAATTTTTAATGTTTTTACTTAAAAAACCTGATTTCTCACAACGTTTGCAGGATTAGTATTTAACTTAATTTTCACACTTTTTTATTTGAATTTTTGAAAACTAACATAAATTTTTATAACCAAAATAATATTTTTTGTCTAATAATATCAACTTAATTTTTTTCCAAAAATATTACTGAAAGTGATTAAAATTAATTATAGTGATTAAGGTAAAATTAAGCTTAATATGGGACTAAAACATATTTTTAAGGACCAAAATGAGTGGGGAACTTGTCCAAAGGACATTGGATACAAATAATTTTACCATATATCTTATCGGTTATAAGTTTATAAGTTATTATGATATTATTAAATAAAAGTTCCCATATAAAAGGTTAAATAACGAAAAATATAAAAAGGGGACTTTCCTTACCTTTAACAACTATAAAACTTTGAGATATGTAAAAATATTCATATTTCAGGTTATAAATATAATTTTGAAACATAAATGGGTTATTATTACCATAATAATTTATCAATAATTTTTAGATAATATTTAGTTACATAAAACGCTTATAAAATTCCAACATAGCGATAATTTTGTTAATAATTAACGAAAATAAATTATACTATAAATATTTAAAGTGAAGTGAATTGATTGAATTATTGTATTTAATTATTTTTAAAGATTAATATATAATGTTTAAAATATTTGAACTTAATTTATTTTAATTATAATATTATTTCAATATTTTAAAATTAAATTAAAATAAACAATATCAAAAGTGACATTTTTGTTATTTTATAATAAATATAATTCTATTAAATGATTTAATATTAATTAAAACACTATATTATAAAAATTTATTTTTATGTTTGAAAAATATTAAATATTGTCTATTAATGGACCAATTTATATTTTATAATTAATATATTGACCCATATATTGTAAAAACATAGTTATCACGGTACAAGTTTAAGCTATGTTTTCCACGTCACTTGTTCTTGTTTTAAAAATTAATTTCCAAAACACATGGTATTATTATTTTGTAAATTATGTATCATATTTCTAATTTATTTGATTTATATTATATAATAAATATCACTTTTTTTATTCATAAGGGATAAATTACTTAGGCTAGAAATCTAGATGCTTTAAAAAAACCAAAATAAAAAAATTGGGGAATCTTAGATGTTAATGAACCAAATTATTAAAATGAATATATTTTTTATGGTGTATATTATGATTGACCATACCTTCACATTAATTAGTATATTTATATTTTTATCCACATTATTCAATGGAGACCTCCCATTATTGAATACCTTTTGTTATTTACAAGAGTGGCACTATCCCACCATTATAAAAAGGAAAGCAATCTACCTATTCCTCACACCTTTAAAGCTACTTTGGCTCATCCATAATCTGAAAAAATAGTCTCCCAACATACCTAACTTCCTCATAGAAGCCTAAAATTAGAACAAAATAAATCCAATGAATCCTTTGGTCCAAACCAAAAGGTGTTACCCAAATAAGAGGTATCATTCTTCCTCAAGTTATTTTATTTTATTTCAATTATGCACCCTCAACTACAATTATTATTTTATTGTATAAAATATAGTATACTCAGTAAGATAGTATAGTTTTATGCTAATTATTTTGCCTAAAAATACACACACATCCATCTAATTGGCAAAGAACATTCTGTTTATGTGTACGAAGAACTGAGGCCTCACTATATGATGATTGTTCATTTTTTCCTTACTGCCTCTTATGGTGGAAATTATGATGGAAAATTGATTTAAATATCTTAAATATTATATATATTATGTATTTAATTTTTTTTATTCCATTGAAAAAATATATCTTTATTCATTTTTTTTGTGTAAATATGATAATTTTGTTTGAGGAAATGTGGACTACCACCCCCTCAATGCGATATGATTCATTTACACACTACATGAAATTTATTAAGGATTAATTTAGTGAAATTATATGATATATATGATACAATAATTCTAATATTATTATATATATACATATATTTCATTTACATTCTTTTTTTTAATACATCAATAAAATTGAAGTAGCATTCATGTGTGCGTACAACCTACCGTCTCTATGAATGGTGTATTCCATCTCATACTTCTATATTATATAGATTATTATAATAAATATATACTAAATATAGATGATACTTATGTCATTTTTTACATTATGGAAATCATGATATATGTATTATGATCAAATATATGACAAATTAGGATACATGTGAAGAATAATGTTGATATTACCCAAAGTGAAACCTTAATATATGGTTGTTAACAAGCAGGTAATATATATTCATAATCAAAACATATATCTTATTTGATATAAGAATATGGTTATTTTATAGATTTATAGTAAATTTGAATTTATTATATAGGATTTTTGTATTAGTACAATGAGAGTCAAGACACAAGGTAAGATAAAATTCATCTTAATTTTATTTCCATGAGATACATGCCTTATTCACCACTCAATTATTTTGTGTGGTGTATGTAATGAACATGAATGTATTATATGTATCATATATTTAAATTAATGGGTATCTAAATATCCATTTTATAAACATTAATTCATGGGATTATATTTTAAAAGTTACCAAATCGATAAAATAATTTTGCCTTAATTTTTATTCTTTGAGACTCATGTTTTGTTATGCACCTACATTCATTCTTGAGGTGTATTTAACTTGTTATATAATTAATCTAAATCATTTCCTGATATTATAATCTTAATTTAATTCCATTTTCTTACATGGAGAGTATGATCCCTTGTTACTAAGTGGTAAGAGTTAATTGAAATAATCCCATCATTTATCATGATTGTTTATTATTATACATCCATTGATTAAATATTATGATCTATATCTCAAGAAAACTCATGATTTTTACTCTCCTACATTTATTCTAGATATATACTTGTATTAGTACATTTTTACACTCTTTATTACATAAGATAACTAATAATTTGTTTTATGAAAGCCCAAATTTACCCTTTCTTCGGTTAAAAATACATGTTCCTTTAAAACCATGTTTTCTAAAAAGGGTTTCCAAGAATATTATACTATTATAATCTAATAATTCAAATATATTTTTACCCTTTTTATGTATTTTATTGATTTTTTCAATGGATTTTTCTTGTATATTTCCTTAAATTGTATTTTTCTTATCTTTTTACTGTGCAAAAGGAATATTCATTTTACCTTGTACAACATGTATGGATTTACCCATTTTTATTTATGTGAGGCTTCCATTCCATGATTTAAAGGATAATTTTTAAGAAATTGTTTTTAAAGGTAATTTCCAAGGATTGTTTTTAAAAATTATTTCCAGATTCTTTCACATTCTTTCATGTAAAATGGGTTTGAAATCATTTTCAAGCATTCATTATAGGTTTTTAATGTTTTTTCAATGAAATGATTTAAAAAATATTTTTATTCATTCTATTAAAGGTTTAAATGTGTTTTCAATGAAATGTGTTTTTAATATGATTTGAATATTATTTTATATGTTTTCAAAGAAAATGTTTCCCAATGGTTTCATGTTTTAAAAGTAAATTTTCAACAAATAAAGGATATTTTACACAAGAAATGTTTTAAAAGAACTTTAAAAATTGTTTCCCCTCTAAGATAGCACTTGTTAGTGTAAATCATGCATTTCTGGGGGAAATTATACAATGCATCTTTTTAAATTATTTCTATTCGTGGATTAAGTTTTGATGGCATGATTTTTATGAAACCCATTCCTTTTTCATGGGTTATATTATTTTGAAACCCGATTCTTTTCACATATTATGTTTATGATGAAATGATTATGAAAACTGTTTTTTCACAAGTTATGATATGATTACATGTTTATAATATATATTTCATTTCATGGGTTGTGATATGATTATTTATGATCTTGTGGAATATGTATGTATGATTTAATTATGATATAGGTGGGACCTATATCTCCCTAAAATGAATTGGGTAGAGATTTATATATCATGGGATAGATATGGATGAGAGTAGAAATGAACTCGGTTTAGTATTATAGGCCTGGAATGAGAAATGAAATTTGATCAGTATTACAGGGATAGATCAAGGTGTGAACATAGTTCAGTAATACATGGCGAGAACGGGGTGTGAAATCAGTTCAGTAAAGGACTTCTTCTACTAAGATAGTCTCAGTAGCAATGCCTTGACTACTATAGAAATCAATATATATGGTTATGTGTTTTCCACAATTCCATTTTTTATTCCTAGGTTATTATTTCATGGATTATGTTATTTTATTTACTTATTATTCGTGTCTTATGAACTTCCAATATTTATTCAATGATTCATGTTTATGATATTTAATATTTAGGGTATGATCTTATAATTTTTTATCACGTTCTCATACCCCTATGATCATGTTTATTCTTACAAGCCTCCTTTGTTTACCCTTACTGAACATCTAAGATCACCCTTTTTTATTTTCCTCTACCCAGGTTATGAAGATATATATTATTTTTGATGTGTCTAATAATGGTTCTAGTCAAGAAGAACCTAGTTTGAGATGATATATCTCATTTATGTACCCTTTTTTATGTTTGTAGGTTTCTAAATCCAATAGAATAATATGGTATTTGAGCATATTGTTTTTTATAATATTCTACAAAATCTATTTAATGTTAATGTATGAAAGTGAGGGTCGCTATAGTTGGTATCAGTGAAATTTTTTAGTTAACCTTTTGAAAATAGGGTGGGAAAAGTGATATCCATAGGTATATTTATAAGGATATATATGGGGATGTCTCTAAGGATAAGTATAAAGATGAGTTAAAATTTTGGAAAATATCGTTGAATTTTTGAAATGGATAGAGTGAGTGGCTTTTAAAAAATAAAAACCTATATGTATAATACAAGTGGATGTGGTTCTGGAACATATGTACTTAGGGGTAACAACTATGATAAGATACCCTAGGAATAACTCATGGTAATCTAGTATAGAACAACAAGACTTTTTGAACACTTTGTTTGAAACTTTCTTTGTATATTCATTAAGATTTTAAAAAATATTTATGAACCAACAAGAAGGATAAAAATAGTTTTTTAATATGAATAAACTAGTATAAACCTAATTTTTCAAAGATTAAAGAAGTAGTAACCATGATTTAGGAACCCTGTATGTAATTTTTCACGTTTATATGGTATCCCAATATGATAAATTTTTCTCATAAAATGATTTCTAGTTCTAGTAAATAAATATAACTAAAAGGAACATGGTTAACATTAATGTTTTATTTGTGGAATGTATGGGTATTATAAGAATCGATTTCCCAAGTGTAAATCTCATAAGGAGAATTAGGAAGGTGGTAAGAGTATTGATTAAAATTCCAAAGATAAATAGATAATAAAACATGCGAAAGGTATGTGGTGTTCTTAAAATATTGTTTACATAAAGAATAATAAGCATGATTATATTGAGGTTGAGGAAAACATAAAAAAGTTTCATATTTCATATTCTAGGAATGAGGTATTAAGGAATAAGTTGATGAATCTTGAGTAATGTCTTAAGAATAATTTTGGATTAATAAAGTATTTCTGTTTTTGGAATTAAATGATTTTTTCATTTGAATTATGAAATATATAAGTATATTTATAATAAGTTTTAATTAAAGATTGAAATGGATATGTTGAATGGAGATGAATACATGAAAAAGCGATTTCATGGAATGGTGACATTTTGAATTAGGGAAGGTAACCCTTAATTAATGCCTAAAATTGATATAATGATGTTTGGATAAGGATATATTGGATATGAATACATAAATTAGATAGTATGGATTATACTGGAATTGATTGGTTGAAAATTATTTCTATGTTATCATGAATAAAGTTTAAAAATTCTTAGATGTGAGGAATATATCTAGTAACCTTTGGAATGAGGAAGAATCCATTTTATGAAAAAGTATTTATGGAAATTTCAGTTATTACCATGTTTTAAGAAAAAACTTTATTAATGTATTCAAATGTTTGGAATTTGATATCCAAGTGGTAAATTGTGATATATAAAGGATCAATGTTAAGCTGATTTTGTAACATTCTTTCTAAAATCATTTAATTTCAATCTTTTGGAAGGGTTATAAGTTTAACTTATCATGAAAAGATTATGTTAAACTTCGAAGGAAATATTTATGTGAAAAAATTGGTTAAAATTATATTTATTTATTAATATTATTTAAATAATGTCTATAATATTTTAGAAATTAGATTACTGTGATTTTAGAAAAGGATATCATGTATGTCAGGTGTCAACCAATTAAGCTCATCAAGGTCATGTGTCTTGAACCCATAACTGAAGGATGATAAGGGTTTCATGCATAATAATCACTTATGCGATGTCTTAGTTAATGTGCAATTATTTTTTATTAAAATATATTAATGATGAAAATATAGAGTTTCTTTTTATGTTTATATATTAATTTATTACTTATTTGGATTTTAAATAATAATTAGAGAGAAATAGTTATATTTTTTATTCTTTTATGGGTCTTAAGATCTACTAAAAGTGTATTTTAGTAATTTAAAAATCAAAATTAATTTCTGGAAATTTAATGATGTAATGAATGAATTAGAAATATTTTAAATTACAAAAATTCTGAAATTTGTTTTATAAAAAAATATCTAGAATTACTCAATGTTATAATGGTGATAATTTTTTTTTCATAATACCTTAATGTTTGTTGAACCGATGACTCTTAAAATTGTCATAGATTTATGCATTTTACACCCTAAAATTTTTATTAATAATTTTAATTTTTTGTGATTGATGACCTCAATCACTCTCTAGGAATATTTATTCTTTTCCTACAAGTCCATGTTTTAACTTTCCACCTATGTTTTCTTATGTGGAAACATAATTATATGTTACTTCAGGTAAACAATATGTTTCCAACATTACCTTTTTAAAGGATGTCATAATATTAATTTTTATGATGTGGTTTTCTATAAAGGAAAATTTTAAGCATTAATCCTTTGATAACCCAGACAAATTTTGAGGGAAGAATTCATTTTAACGTGGGTAGAATGTAACAACCTGAGATTTTGTGAAATATTTTTTCGAATTAATTAATATTTTTTATATTTTCTATTTTAAGATATATTGGAAGAACATTATTTTCTTTTTTCTTGTTTTATATGAACAAAAATTTTGATCTTTCACTACACGCAGCACTTAGATTAGCTTGCGGTATACGAAGAACTAAGTTAGCTTGAAATACATGGAAGACTGAGTTTTATCAGCTTTTAAATAGAGAATGTTTTTTTAAAAATCAATTGTGACAATTTTATGAATTATATTTTTAAAAATAAACATCATTTTTTAATTAATAATTTAAAAATTATCTTAGGGTGAATATTTGGTATTTTTATGAGAATGTTTATTTTTTGATGAATAGTGAAAAATAATATATTTTAGTTAAGAACCACCTCTTCGTTTAAATAATTATTAATGTTAATTTATAATTTTAATTAATTTATAATGTAAAAATAGATTAATTATACAGATATTAATCCAATTTATTTCATTGGAATCATTTTTATAATGAAATTATATATAAACACTTATTGAACTTTTGAACATTTTTACTTTAAAACCCTGCATTCTCGCCAGGTCTGTGAGATTAATGTTAAAATTAATTTTCTAAATTCTTTGATTTTAATTTTTGAAAACTAAATTACATGGTTGTAATCAGTATAATATTTTTCTTATAATAAAATCAACATAATTTTTGGCCAAAAATATTAGTGAAAGTGATTAAAATTATTTACGGCGATTAAGGTAAAATTAAGATAAATAAGGTACCAAAACATAATCTTAAGGGACAAAATGGTCAAGAAACTTGTCAAAATAAAAGAGGATTCAATTAATTAGACCATATAATATCTTTGTTTTAATTATTTAGTCTATTGTGATATTATTAAATGGAAGTTCCCTATATAAATGTTTAAGTAATTGAAAAAGACAAAAAATGAACTTTCCTTACCTTTAACATTTATAAAACTGTGAGATATATAAAAAACATAATATTTTAGGTTATACAAATAATTTTGAAATATAAATGGGTTATTTTTACAAAATTAATTTATCAATAATTTTTAGAGATGATTTATTTACATAAAATGATTTAAAACACCAACGTAGTGATTATTTAGTTAATAGTTAACTAAAATAAATGACATTATAAATATTAAAAGTGGTGTAAATTGATTGAAATATTGTATTATTTATTTTTTAATATTAATATATCATGTCAAAAATATTAATACCTAATTTATTTGAATAAAAATATAACTTTGACATTTTAAAATCAAAATTATATAAATAGTGTCATAATTGTCAAAATTGTTATATTACAAAAAAATGATATTTTAATAAATGATTTAAAATTATTAAAAATCATATATTATTCAAAGTGATTTTACAGTGTTAAAAAATATTAAATATCGTATATTAATGGAACAATTTATCATTTATAATTAATATATTGACCTAGATATTGTGAAAACATTGTTAGCATGGTCTGACCTTAAGTAGTGTTTTGCATGTTACCTGTGCTTGTTTTAAAAATTTATTTCCAAACCACATGAGATTTTTATTTTCTAAATTATGTATCATATTTATAATTTAGTGTCTCTATATTATAAAATAATTATCACTTTAATTTAGTCCTAATATTTAAATTAATTTGGTTAGAAAACTAGATTCTTTAATAAAAATCAAAATAATAAAATTGGGGAATCTTATATGTTAAGGAACCAAATTATTAAAATTAACATATTTTTGGATGGTGTATATTTTTTTTAGAAACTATATTCACATTAATCCATTATTTTTTTACGTTTTTTAGGCACATAAGGTAAAGGATACCTCCCATGATTGAGTAACTTTTGGTATTTACAAAAGTACCCCTCCCCTCCACTATAAAATGGTAAGCACTCTACCCCCGACTCACATATCTCAAGCCACTTTGGATCATCCAAAATCTTCCCAAATATTATCCAAACATCCCTAAATTATTTATAGAAGCCTAAACTTTGGAATAATAAATCCAAGGAATCCCTTTGGTGTAAACCAAAAGGAGTTACCCGAATAAGGGGTTACATTCTTTCTCTAGTTCATTTATCTTATTTCAATTCTACAACCCATAAAATACTTTTATTCCATGATTTTATAACAAAATAAATATCCTAAATCTACAAGGATGTTTTTATGATAATTGTTTTAACCTATAAATATGAACACATCTATATAATGGGTAAAAAATATACTATTTATGTGTTCGATGAACTACCACCTCACTAAACGACGATTGTTCATTTTTATTTTACTGCATCTCATGGTGGAAATTATGATAGAAAATATATTTATATATTTAATATATTATTTATATTATTTATTTAATCTTATTTATTCTTTTTAAAACACATATTTTTATACATTTAGTTTGGCATAAATATGATTACTTCATTTACGGATGTGTAGACTATCGCCCCCTCGAAGTGGTGTGATTCATTAAAACACTTAAAAGAACATATTAAGGTTGCATTTAGTTAAATTATATGATATATATGATATAATAATGATACATTAATTATAATATATATATAAAAATATATTTCATTTACTTTCTATCTTTTAATACGTCAATAAAATGGAAGCGGTGTTCATGGGTACGTAAGACTTACCATCTCCATGAATGATGTATTCCAATTCATACTTCTATATTATATAGATTATTATAATAAAAATATACTGAATATAAATTATATTTATATCATTATTGAAATTATGTAAGTCAGGATATATGTGTAATGACGAAATATATAACAAATTAAGACACATCTGAAGAACAAAGCAGATATGACCCAATGTGAAACCTTAACATAAAATTATTAACAAGAAAGAAATAAAAAGTCATAATCAAACTGTATATGATATTAGAAATAATAATATGATTATTTAATATATTTATCATAAATTTATATTAATTTTTTTAGGATTTATTTATGAGTACAATGAGATTCAAGACATAAGGAAAGGGAAATTTGATCTCACTTTTATTTCTGTGACAAACATGCTTTATTCAACCCTCACTTATTTTGTGTGGTGTATATACTGACCATGAATGTATTGTATATCTATTATTTTTAAATTTAGGGATATTTACATATCCATTTAATTAAATTTCTTTCATGGGGTTAATGTTTCAAAATTTAACAAATCAGTAAGATAGTTTTTTCTCAATTTTCCTTCATTGATACTTGTGTTTTATTATGCACCTACATTATTTACTAAGGTGTATTTGAATTTTTTTATTATGAATATCAATATTTTATTGATGTTATAAGGCTTATTTAATTCCATTTTATTATATGGAGAGTGTTTTCCTATGTTACCATGTGGTAAGAGTTAATTAAATCAATCCCATTGTTTATCAAGATTGTTTATGATTATGCTTACATTAATGAAATATTATGATCCATTTCTCAATAAAACTCATGATTTTTATTCTCTTAAATTTATTCAAGATATATAAAATTATTATTACCATTTTTCACTCATTTGTACATAAGATAGATAAAAAATTATTTTTAAGAAATCCCACCTTTAGCCTGTCTACAGATATAAATCTATGTTCCCTAAAAACCATGTTTCCGAAAAAGGATTTCCAAGAATATTCTACTATTATCCTATAGTATTTAAAATAAATTTCTACACATTTTTATCTTTTTAAAATTTCTCAATGGAATATTCTCCTCTTTTTCCAAACAAGTAATTTTCTTACCTTTTACAATTTAAAAGGATAATTCTTTTTACCCTATACGACACATACAAATTACTCTTCATTATTTATGTGAAGGTTTATTTCCATGTTTAAAAGGATGATTTTTATGAAAATGTTTTTAAATGTAATTGTAAAGAATTTTTTTCAATATTTTTTCAAGCTTCATTCATATGATTTCAAGTAAACTTTTTTTCAAAACATTTTTAAGCTTTCTTTATAGATTTTCAATGGTATTTTCAATTAAATGGTTTTCAAAAAGTTTTAAAGAATTATCTTAATGTTTTAAAAAAAATTTAAATGAAAAATTTTGAGTAAATTTTTTTAATATTATTCTACAAGTTTTCAAATAAAAATGTTTGCAAAAAGATTTATGTTTTAAAAATAATTTTTTTAGAGAAAAAATGATATTTTCCTCATTAAATATTTTAAATGACCTTTCAAAATTATTTCCCATCTAAGATAACATCTATTGGTGTTAATCGTTAATTTTCGGAGAAATTATTCAAAGTTTCCACTCATATTATTTATTTGAATGGATTATGTTTTAATGGAATGGTATTTATGAAACCTGTTTTGCTTTCACATGTTATATACTTTTGAAACTTGCTTCTTTTCACATGTTATGTTTATGATGAAATGATTATGAAAACTATTTTTTCCCATAGGTTGTGATATGATTACAATTTTATAATACCCATTTTATTTCATGGGGTATGATATGATTATTTATGATATTGTTTCAAAAGTATGCATGATTCTATTATAAGATGGGTGAGACCTATTAATCTCTCTAATGAATTGGGTAAAGATTTATATATCATGTCATCGACATGTCTAGAATGAGAAATAAAAGAAGTTCAGTATTACAAGGTAGGATTGAGAAATGAAATCAGTTTATTATTACAGTAATGGAATGAGGAGTGATCTCGATTTATTAATATAGGGATAGAACAGGGTGTGAACCTAGTTCAGTTGAGAACATTGTCCACAAATATGGTCTTGACAGCAATTCCTTGACTACTATAGAAATCAATATATATGCTTATGTGTTTGCCAAAATTCTATGTTTTATTCATATGTTATGCTTTCATGGAATATTTTATTTATTTACTTATGATTCATGTTTTATGAATTACCATGCTTTATAAAATTATTCATGTTTATGATCTTCAATATGCATGGTATGATCTTATAATGTTTTGATCACATTATCATACCCCTATGATCATGTTTATACTTACAAGTCTCCCTTGTCTACCCATACTGAGCATCTAAACTCATGCCTTTTTATGTTTAATTTCCCCTGGTGATGAAGATTTGTATTATGTTTTATGTGTCTAAAAAGGGTGTTAGTCAAGAAAAACATAGTGGGAGATGATGTAGCTCATTTATTTACCAGTGTTTATGTTTCCATGTTTTCAAAGGCACTGGACTAATATGGTATTTGAGTGTCTATTAGTATAATGTTCCCAAAAGTTATGTAATGTGAATGTATGAAAAATTGGGGTCTCTATACATTGTCTGAACAGCCCGATGTCCCGAGGCACCACAATGTTCATCCTCCCATATACAATGAACCACAATTGGCTTGACATTCCATATTATTATGTCATAGTAAGATCTATCCTTTAGTATTAGTTTTTTATTAGCCCAAACATATATGGAGAGATATATATCTCAACTGATGGTATCACTCACCATTAACTAAGTATTTTATAGTGAAAAATATTCTAGAATTAATGGTTAAAACCATCCTCTAAGAAGATAAATCTATGGAGGCCTCTACCCAGAACTAGTGTTTAACAACACACCACTGAGTCCTTTCATATGCCCACCCAACTCTAATAGCTATCTCATCCAATCATGATGAGTGGAAATCACCAAAAATTTATATCTCACATGGTCCAGAAACCTCATTGTCCCATGTGAACCTAGTCACCTATCCTTTTTAAGCTAATGACCACATAACCTCGATTCTAATGGTCAACAAAATCCCATATATCATGGTCAATTCCATTATCTTTAAGAACCTCATCATCTCAATCTCATTGACAAGATCACACAATGTATTTTGTTCCATACCCAACTCATTCCCATTAAACCATTTCATTCATATCATAATTTATTTAATTTTAAAAAATTAAACAATTTTCATAATATTCTAAACCTAAAAAGTCCTAAAACCGGCTTAAAAAATTTAAAGACACAAGAACAAGCTCACCAAAATCTCAGAACATCAATTAGATAATTTAAATCAAGATTTAATAAATAAGTATATAACCCATAAAACCTCACATATGCAAATTAAATTACACATACAATATCAATTATATAGATGAGGATAAATCTATACACCACATACATTATTATTTTAGGTTCTCACTCATAAAATACTGTCCAATAATCTGAGGTAAAATGTAATGAAGCAAATAATTTGACCAAGACCCTATAAGTATGGAAAATGAGTTCATATAGAAATAAAATTTGAATAGGTGAGATAAAATAAGGATATAATAATGTTGATTTGTATCCTTACCATTGGATACCTATCACACCTAATGGCACCTAAATCAAATCTCGAATAGAGATGATAAACCAAATAAAGTGTTGTGAGGAATATAGAGGAGAACCCTTAGTTGTGCATGAGGAATGGGGAAAAAATTGGGGCAAGAAATGATAAGATAAAAGTGGTTTAGTTTGGTAAGTACACAATCTTTAATGAGCCTCTGTGTTAGGCTTCATGGTTTAGAAAGAAATGCCCCAACAGTGTCATGACACCATTCTAAGAAAACCTTAGCATTCATGGATAGAAACATGATTTCAAAAACAATGTGTTTCCCATGAAAATAAAATATTCTATAAAAATAATACTTATAACATGCTCATGGATGCACCCCACATGGTTTGACTAATATAATCTAAAAATGGACATAACAGTCTCCCCTTATAGTCACACACTTTGAACAAACTATGAACCTCTCAATACATCTTATGAAAATGAGTTTTTTGGACCCATTGTGTAGAAAAAGAATCTGAACCCTTGATCCATTCACCAGGGCTTAATCTCCATCTAAAAATAACACATTATAGTGCTTAAGATTTAAGATTTATTTTCTAAAGTTGAAAATCAATTTTGGGCTCCTCACCAACCTCAAAATTCGGTTTTACCTAGAAATTTTGACCACTGCAAAAAATTCGGGACATGACAAACCATCCCTCAGGGGAACACCATGAACACCCATATCAAGTGTCACCTCTATATGTGATTCATCCCTTTGGTACTCCTCCATATATTGGTATAAAGGGTCCTTTATTAAGGCACCCCAAACCCATAATCTTTGTTCCAATCATAAAAAAATACTTCTAAAAATTAAATTAGATACCAAGGGAGACGATCCAAGATAAAAATTAAAAATATATCACATTAGAATTACATTATATAATAATCTATCAAAACCTGAATATCCTTTTCGTTTATAATCATTGAGTAATAGTTATATAGGAAAATTATTTTATAAAACATGTGAACATATCTCCATAGCATATCCATTCTAGATTCTATTCAATAATTATCTAAGATTACACTCATATTCATAATCGTGGGAATGAAAAAAATAAGATACAGGTGAGATCATATGCTCAGTATTGGAAAATAAACCATCAACATTTAATCATGGGTTGGATCATATTCATGATAGAAAACATGCATGGTGAGATATTTAATATTAAATATAACATGTAATAATAATATTTTATCACATATAATGATATAAGGAAATGCGTTCTCAAATAAAAAAACATGTATAATAGAAAAACGGTACATAATCAATAGAAAACAATAATTATCCATGGAGTATAGACATATTAATATTTCATGGGAATATAAAATTCACTTTAAGTATATAACAAAAAATAATTTTTTCACATAATTCAGCATATAAAAATTACAACATCATGAAATAAAATGTCCAAGCTTTATATTGTAAAAAAACAAATTTCCACGATTCCCATGGTGAACTAAGAAATGTTTATGATTAAAATTTGAATAAAAATGTCCTTTATTCTTTTTGTGTAGAAACAAAAAGTCCACAATTCATGTTGATAATATTAAAAATATGAATTCCTCAAGTTTTGAATAGAAAACAAGTCCATGCTTTAGGTGTGAACAAAAACTTTCTACACATAACATCATTATCTAATGATATATAAATCCCTATATAATTCATTAGAGGGTGATATGATAACCTAACCATCAATCATACATAAATAAGTATGCTGATTGAAAAAAAATATTTGAACATATTATGAAAATCAATGGGAGAAAATAAATATCATTCATCATATGCTAAAGAATCCGTGGGATGTAAAATGGGTTTCACAACATTACAAGATTGTATCACTATAATTTACCTCAATAATGTTAATGGTTGATACCCATCAATAAATCACCCCAAAATATTATTTTATAAGAACATTTAAATGGTGATTCACGAAAATAACATCCATTGGTAAAAAGGAAAAGGAGACAAAGAGAAAATGTAAATAAAATCATAAAAGACATTTTTTAGAAAATTATTTCTCATTTGGAATAAAAAATGATTTTATAGTCACTTTGAAAAATCAATTCTTTAATGGTGAATTGAATTTTTTTAAAACATTTACTTTGCAAATGACATTTGATAGAGTAGTATTGAAAAATATCTTATAATTTTAAAAATGTGAAGTGGAAAAATCTTGAAAAAATGTATTTTAGTAAAAAAGAATATTTAATAATGGACCCTTGAAGAATAAATATAGGTTTAAAAAAGGGGAAGTGAAATTTATATTTAAAACTTATAATTTTTAAAAATAATATCCAATAACGAATCACTAAAAATCATATGAGCCTCATCCTAGTTGGTGAAGACTCTTCAAGTGCATCCAAGAGATCTCAGATTAAATATAGGTGGAGGAATATTTTTAGAGAACTCTAGTAGTACTATATCAAGTATTGTTTAGTATTATAGCACTAAAAACTATTCACTTCTTTGGTCCTTTGGTCCTTCAAGTAATTCAGGCCACCCAAGGCCTTCATGCCAGTAGAGTTTTTAGGCCACCTCAAGGCCTTTGAGCTACATAAAAGCTTTCGGGACACCTCAAGGCCTTCGAGACACATGAAATGAAGATACAAATAGGTCGATTTGAAATAACAAGGCCCCAAATGAGGCTTTTGAGCAGGCACATTCTTTAGAGCATAGATAACTAGAATCAGAATAATGAGAGGGTATGAAATTTCCATTGGTACCGGAACTATGCAACTGTACACAAGACAACTATCCGACCATCCTTGCAATTGTGGAGAGCTAACATCAAAATATATTCTAGGGAGGGGCAGTCCCATATAGTTTATTTGGGATGAATTAATTTAAGGTGTTCGGGTTATGTAAAGTGTCTCTGAGCCTATGAGCCATGTAAGGATTCCACTTTAACACTTAAAAGGGGGATTATCTAAAATCAATAAAAAATGAAGGCATTCAGGACATTTTGAAAATAATCATGGAAAAATACATAATGTTTTCAAAATGTGAAGTGAATGATTTGGAAAATAATTCTTTTCCAAAATAAATATGAATAATATATCGTTGAATTGATAAAAAAATTTCAAAAGAAATGTGGATTATAAGATAGAAAATTTCATTCTGAAAGTATGAAAAATATATCCGAAATACCCTTGCTAAAAACCCACAACATAAAAAAATAAAAAAGATTAATTTTAAAAAGTGTTGATTTATATATAATGGTTACATGAAATTATAAATAATGGTTATACCAAATATAAAGTAGAAGATTTTTGATAAGGGAAAATAAGGGAAAGGAATGAAAATAATTGTTAAAGAGAATAAAAATTATGATTTACATTGTCATACTTTTATGAGGAAAAAATTCATTGAGGTGGATTATTTTAATCAATAGTTTATCCCTAGAGTGTAAGAAAAACTAACATGTAATAAAATATTAGTTTGGAAATAAATAAATATAAAAGGAATCTATTCAAGAATAATCATTCAAACCTAATGAAGGGATTTCAATTAGAAAAGTCCCTTACAACCTCCATATCCATTAAATCAAAATACATTTACATAAAGGACATGGTATGGATCTTTAATCCCCATGGATTAGATGAATATGGTAATTTATATTCATTTGTTATCAATAACACTATATTAATGATTCCATGGTGAAAAATATGACATGCATTTTATGAAATTTAATTCGAGACAAAGAACCCCCATATATCCTTAGAACCATTTTAAAAGAAACCCCTTAAAGGATATAATTTCAATTGAAACATTTAATACCATGAATAATGTTAGGATCATAATAAATAATATTAAATGTGTATCAAGATAATACACTCTAATGAAAACATGGTGTTTAATGAGAAATATTAATCAAGAGGTGGAAATTTTATATAAAAAACTCTTACCATGATTCCCTATTTAGTTGAATGTGCTCTATTAAAAAAAACATTACTATCATAATTTTTTATTTCATACCATACTAATATAAATGAAAATTTATATACTTCATTTAAAATTAGTTATTACAAATATATTTGCATGTTATAGCTTACTATTACAGTCAACTAATAGTAACTTTAATTTTTTTCTAAATTCTTTATAATGACTTTTTTATACCCATTATGTCATACCAAGTTCATAATTACTATATCATTAAATATAATTTTATAGTTAAATTATATTTATTTTTAAATATTATATGTATTTCCATATGAGTTTTAGCTATTTTTTATGAAAATTAAATCGATGCTAGTCTATTTTTTGTAATTTTACCGATCAAAGAATATATTTTAATAGTAGAATATATTATTAATAATATATTTCCAAAATAATAAACCTCAAATTATTATCTTATTATCTTGTGATAATATTATTTTATATGTTCTCATAATCATCCATAATAGTGTTCTATATCATTTTTCATGTAGGTGGTTAAACTGACCAAAACATGAAAATGTTATAACATGATGGGTGAGTATGATTAATGAATTCTATAATATCATTATAAAATAATATTATTATTATAATGAGCATTTTTTCAATCATATGAGAATTATTTATAATATATAATTAAAATCACGATGAAAGGTAAAAACATTACTTTGTGGAGGTTTCAGTTCACACAACACATGATTAACAATTCCATTTCCCAACTAATAGGAGAATGTAAAGGTGGATTATATTTTTATCTTAATAAAAATAATTATATTATATGTGTACCATTTATTCTTCAATACTATCCTTATAACTGGTGAATAAATGTGGTGGTTAAAGTAGAATATGTCTCTTGGTGGAGGCAGTAGTCTATAGAAACACATGATCATAATTAATTTTTTTGATGAGAGGATGGAAGGAGGTAAATAATGGTTGTTACATTAATATACTAAAACATAAGTATACTAATGATACTGTTGTAATTAAATTATTATGGTACAAATAGGTTTGAATGTGATATAATTTAGAAGAAAATGATATGGATTATGTTATACTCATGTTTAGACCATTTACTTTTATTGAAATTATCCCAAATAAATTAATGGAATATGAAAATAATTGGAAAAAATTATTATGAACATTATATATTTTTCTAGGAGGATAAAAATGGATAATATTCTAGAAGAGATTTGATGGAGTAGGTGTGGCATTAAGTGGTTAAATTCTACCACTTTTATAAGTTAAGGAGAAGGCTATTTTATGAATACCCATTTTTTATATAATTGAATGACACTATTAAAATTATAAAATTTATAAATATAAATTTTAAATGAAAATTAAAAATATATTATAAGAAAATTATTTTATTAAAAAATGTTTTTTAAAACATTAAGAGTTATTAATCAAATTTTGTTTTAATTTTATAAATGATTACAATCTCATTTGTATTTACTAGTGAATTTATTATTCATAAATTTTATTAAGAATAAGTATGTCATAGATAAATTTAGTTTGGATTTTTTTCTCGGATTATTCTATCATAGATAGATTTAAATTGAAGAATAAAAAATATCATGTTGCAAAATTTAGTATTATTTGAAACAAGTGTCCTCAACCATAAACCTCCTTCACTCTAAGATACAAATTTTCTTACCTCCTTTTTCAACATCTAGAAATACAAATATTATCCGATGGATCCCCATTAATTTTAGTTCAGTGTGCATTCCATGAAATTTCTCTTTTTTAATTTGTATGAGAAACTCAAAATTATTCTCGTAAAGAAACTATGTCTAACTCTCTTATTGTACGTCACACTGAGAAATTTTATACCTCCAAATTATTTGATATGTTAAGAAAAAAATTATTCCCTAATAAGGTAATTTATCCATAGTTTCAAAGAAAAATGACTTCCACTATTTTCAAATCATGGGTAGCATAGTTACACTCATGATGGTGTAACTTCTTAAATCCATGTGAGATCATTATCCACTACTTCATCAAGATACATCCTTGACCAATGAAAAAAGCACAAAATAATTCTTAAAACATCTTCCCATCATTATGAAGATAATGAATAGGGGAACTGACTAACTTCTCCATCATATAGTTGAAAAATGATTGGAAAAATTCAGTACAAATTAAGGACTAATCTTTCCTAGTCAAAGTTGTTAAATCCATAGTAATCTGAGAGAAATCAGACAAAAAAACTCCAATAATATCCTATGTGACCACGAAATATATGTACACATACCTTTTTATTGGGTGTTAACAAAGAAAAAATACCTCATCCTTTACCAAATAAACTATTACACCTTGTTGAAATTCCACATGTTCAAGAAATCCACCTCTCACATCTATGATATACACCTAGACACTTTCACATAATGTTGTTTGTGACAAGGAGTCCTAAAAATGATCATTATGTTGACTTCATACTTCTAATATAACCTTGATTATATATAAATGTAACTAATAAATATTAATAAACAATTATCAAGGATTTAAAAAAATAAGGAGTTCATGATCCCCATGAACAAATATAGTTGGTTTATGACACCAAACATCATGAATATGACCTCACACTGGCCATACTATAACCTAAAAAGAGTATCCAAAATAAATTACTCATTATCCCAAAATTTATAATATCAAAACCTTAGATAGATCATAGAAAAAAACATTCTACCCTCAACTTGTCCAAATTATCATCAACTATTAAAAGGGGGTAAAAATTATTGATCATAACCTAATTAAGCTATTGGTAGTCTATACACAACATCAAAATACCATTTTACATATTCATGAATAAAATTAGATATCCCCAAAGTGAAAAATTGGGCATTATAAATCCTTTCTGCAACATATCATCAACCTGGGCCCTCAAATCCTAAAACATCAAGGGTACCATATGATAAGGAGCCATCAAAATCAGTGTAACACATAATTAAATATTCATTACAAACTAAACACCCCATAAAGGGGGTAGATTCCCAAAACCCCTAGGGAAAATATTTTAAAACTCTATGAAAACTCTAGGGACCACCACCACCAATGTTATAACTAACTCTACTGATAATTCATACACCATGCAAAGAAGGGGATCTAATCACCTATCTCAAATATAGAAACCTCACTCATCATAGAACATCAAAAAATATCCCCCAATGTCTTAGAACTCAACTCTCATCTAGAAATAATCAACCACTTTATAAATGGAATATAGCTAGTCCATTATAATGAGTACATTATATGGTTTTATATGAAGCAAAATTTATACTCTCAATGTCTATATTTTCAGATATTTAATTTTCATTCATGGAACACATAAAACAATCTTTTATGGTACTAGATTATCATTAATAACCTCAGGGGCATGGAAATAGAAACCATATTGAGTCCCAATTGTCAAAACATGATGGTTATAATGGAGGAGTTGGAATCTACATAAGAAAATAAAGTAGAAACTAGGGTAGAAGATAATATAATAATACTGGAAATTATATTTGGTACCTCTAGAACTGGTTCCTATGTCCTATGAATCTAGTCTTGGATGAATCTGCAACCTCGCTATGGATGGACTCATCATCTATGATATGGAATGGTTCACTAATGGTGAGTGACATCCTGTGGTATCAATTTTCCAAATCTACCTCCTCCTGGTTGAGTATAGGTCTACTGAACATGATTCTAAACATATGTTGGAAGGCTTAACTGGTACAACTGCCTCAGGGGAAACTATCATTACTATTGGGACAAGTCCTAACCACCCAAAACATACTAACCCTATGTGGATATAAGACGTATTCATTTATAGTGACCATGACCTCCACAACCAAATTAAAATATGGACTTGATGCTAATAGGTGTATGATAAATGAAAACCCTAGTCAAACACGATGAAAACATGTGAGGCTATCTCCCGACCAATATGAATCATGAATATCCCAACAAATAAGACACTCTATCTGATGAAATACTCTTTTGAGGACCCTAAAGACCCTCAACTAGGAGTGATCCAACCCACTAATTAACCCACTCCACTAATGAATTCTCCTATACTTTTTAATATATTGGTAACAAAAATGGGGAGGTACCATAAGAAGGTATGGGTGTAATTGCTCCTCCAAGTTTCATTTTTAGGACTCCTCATTGGAAATATGTTAATAGAAAATCATTTACGGTCCATAAACATAATCCACAACACTCAAATTATCATTCTCCACTACTGATGGGAGAGGATCTCCAAAATCTTCTCCACCTTATACATTGTCAATAAGAACTAAACCCTAAACTTCTACTAAAATCCAACCCATGATAAACTTGTCTCCTTTCACTCCCTGGGATACATAATCCACCACTGATATGATGATCTCCTCAATAGTATAAATTTTTAGCTAAACCAAATACTCAAATTGGGGTCCAATAAAGAATAAAGTGATCTCAAACTCCTTGATCCAGTGTTTTATCTCTAGATTAGATACATTGAACAAAAAAATCAAGTTTAAAATGTTGAAAGGAATAATTCATCCATCACCTCTACTTATCCACATAATTAGCATAAAACCATCAATGGTAAATAATAACATCCAATTAAACATCCTATACTAGAACCACATACCAATAATGACCAATAGAAATATCTAAAATGAAACTAGGAACAACAAAGTATAATAAGAATGAATGGATTAATATTCATTTAATTAATTCATTTACTCATTCATAAAACCCATTAAAAATATTATTCAAGAATATATGATGAATTTACATCTCCATAGTCCCTTCCATGATAATATAATCCTTTTTAGTATATTTTGAAGCCTTATTATAGCATCCCACCTTTTTATCACATAAACTTTCATTACATTTTACAAAACCGAGGATCTTTAAGGTTTAGTGTCTTGGAAACCAGGAAATTAAAACAATAAACAAAAAAAAAACATTCTTCTTAAACACTTTAAAGGCTTCTCCTTATGTTCATCCTAGGTTCATTACTGCATCTCATAACCTGGGGACATACATCAAAGGAAAGGGTGAGCAGAAGGCCCAGTAAGGGAAACAAGAGAAACATTTTACATATGAACTTGAGATACATCAATAAAGTCATGAAAAGAACTTTAAGGCATGAAAATGAAATCATGAGGCATATCATAATAAAAAAAACATTTTTCATAACTTGAAGATGTGGCTACATCATTTAACATAGACAATCATGAACATATCACCAAGGTCCATCCCCAAGGTGTCATTTGAAAATTACCAAGGTTATTCACCAAGGTATCGTGAAAATTGTAATCCCTAGTGGTTACATCATTACCCAATGCATTGGAGTGCTATCAGGGCGCACCCTTAAATTTGCCTTTATTATAATGTGATCCACATATATCATCATCAAACATTTCATAAATAACCCACATAGTATGAAATAAATGGGTTTCATTTCATAATCATAACGTTTTAAAAACTGCTTTAAAGACATGATATTTACGTCACTTTAAACCCAAGGAAAGGGAAAGAGGGTTTCATGTATGTGAATCCCAGAATTAAAATAGAACATTTTGATATATATATGAATACCCCTGTAGAAATAAGAGCTTTGAGTATTCACTTTATAACATAAAATAATTTTTAGAAAAGAGAGAGGGGCACTTTGAGACGAAAATTCTGCAGCATAACGACTATGTTACAAGGTTTTAGAAAACATTGAGAAGAGAGGGGACATGGGTAAAACATTCATAAATGACCCATAAAACAGTAGAGGGAAACAATATAAGGGATTTAAGAACATGGTACTGAAATTTGGAAATATACCATATGAAATGAAGAACATGAAAGGAAGAAAACAAAACAAGATTTCTCTTGTGAAAATTCGGCAGCCTAACGGCATCACTTAAACTTCAACAATATTGAATTAACAAGGTCAAATAGGGTCTCTCATCATATGAACATAAGATTCCAGTATGATAGATATAGAGATCATACCCCAACATAATATAAAGGAACTTGAAAGAATTGACATGAAATTAGAACTTCAAAACGAGAAGGGTGAAGAACCACTTAAAAATTCGGCAGCCTAACGGCGCCACTTAAGACATCAAAATACTGACTTGAAGAGATAAAATGGGGTCTCTCATCATGTGATCATAAAAGACCAGTATGATAAATATAGAGATCATACCCCAACATAATAAAAATGAACTTGAAAGACTTGACATGAAAGTAGAACTTTGAAAAAGAGAGAGGTGAATGAATCCCTTGAAAATTCGGCAGCCTAACGGCGCCACTTAAACTTTCTTAAAGAGAAATGATGAGAGTAAGAGGGGGTCTTTCATCATATGAACATAAAAAGGGCAGTAAGAGGAGTATAAAAGAACATCCTCCAAAATAAGAACATGGAGCATAAAAGGAATGACATAAAAGAGATCACTTGAAAAGAAAGAGAGGGGTCGGATCCCTTACCTTAAAATGTAACTCTTGAACCTCAAAGGTTGGGACCTTGAGGGCTTGGGGACACCTTGGGAGGACTCCTTGGGAGGTAATGAGACCAGAACTTCGTTGGGGAGGAGTGGGGAGTCGAAATGATGAGAGGAGGTCTTGGTATTTATAGGGAAAGTGAGGGGACAAGGCATTAATGGCCAAGGGACACCTCACTAGTGGTTTTGGCAAAACCATGGGCTTGCCCATGGTATTTGCCCATGGTATTGGCCACTTGGGACACCTCACACCTTATCTTACTATTCATAATTCGACCATATTGAATATATACTTAATACATCATTTATTGATGTCATTAAACACCCGTAACTTAAAAACTATACTTTCACTATTCACCGAAAATTCAACTTTCTCAGAATAATCCCAAAATTTCACCTTAACCAAATATCAATGCTCTGATTTCAAAAATGAAATCCATTTTATAAAAATAATTTTTTAAATATTTTTAATTTAATTTTTAAATAAAAACACTATTCATCGAAAATTCATTTTTTCCAGAAAAAACCCCAAAAATTACCATAACATAATATCGATGCTCTGAGTTCAAAAATGAAATCCGTTTTATAAAAATAATTATCTAAATATTTTTAATTAAATTTTTAATTAAAAAACACTATTCACCCGAAAAAAACTAATACTTGAATAATAATTTATGAAACCATTATCTAACCATTTTATTGAATCACATTACTTAATCAAGGTGCCTAGTTTATATTAATACTTTCTTTAAGTGAGATTACTAATCCATTTGGACACATTACTAATCCTAATCATAAAATCACTATTCATAATTTACTATTCATCAAAAATTAAGTTGATCTTATTAGACTCTAAATTTTGTACTGAACATAATTATAGAAGACCAATTTGCGAAAATCATTACACATTTTTAATTATTTATGGTTTACACAACCATTTTTAAAATATCCTTTTTCTAAAATTCATCAAAAATATGCATACAATTTTTATCCAGTCTTTTGAAAATTCATAAACTTCATCATAAAAAGAAATCCAAATATTTATTTAAAACAAGGATTACACAAGGTAGTTACGGTCTCGTTACATATCCCCTTATAATACCAGCATAGGACCTAAGAGTAAGGTGTGCTAGGGTGATAGAATCTTGGGGCGGCTCGGTCAACATTGCCCGAGTAGTAATTTCTATCAGTTTGAACTTCTCGCGAAGGCGATTCCGTTCTAGCTTCACATGATGAAGTTCGGCTTGGGTTTGGTCCAGAGCAAAGGCCAATGGTGCTACCTCCTTCCCAATCTCTGTTAGATGGGCTTCGATCGGTCCAAGACTACTAGGTGAGGCCATCAAATCTTCTTTCTATAATAATTAACCAAGATTACTTGTATTTAGAGACAATAATCGAAACATTTAGTTTCTAGTGGTCATATTGAACAATGGTCATATAACAGTCAAAACCCAAAGGTCTCATTTTAATTATAATCATGTTTATCAAATAAAACATTTTTGTTGAGTATAAAAATAAAATAAAATAAAATTACACACAAAATTAGGAAACAATCTTTATTCAAAATTTTGGGATGTTACAATCTTCCCCCCTTAAGAAATTGCGTCCTCGCAATTTTTTTAAAATTAGGTTTTTAAATTTCATTGAAAGTCCCACATCAGAAAAGGAGTCAGTAAAACTATTACTTTAAAAGAATGAAAGGGAAGTACGAAGGTCACCCGAGTTAGCCCACACTAGGATTCCATGTAGGAAAACATGGACATGGAGGAGAAAACAAAGGGTCATGTTCTGAGGGAGAGTGATAGAAAACATGATTAGGAGAACGTTGACCACGAGAAAATCCCAAACTTATGTTGTGTGTAAACGGGCTTTGATTACCTAGTAGGAAACGTAAACCAACAACATTTTTGTTTTACGTTTCTTTTAATAATTTTGAAGAATTCATTTACTACATAAAACAAAAACATAAGAAAATATACCTACCTTAAAGTATAGTTTAACCTTTTAATAAGTTTCTACCAAATCTAATCTTTTCTCCCAAACGATGAGCATTCAAAACTACTTGGTCTCATCAAAACACAAGAATCATCTTATAGAGAATCATATAATCCACAAAAGATTAACTATCTATTTCTTCTATCTTTAAACATTATCCCAAAAACAGAAAGGGTATGGTTAGACAAGTCTTCAAAAAGAAAGGATCCCATAGGAATGGAAAGTAATTTTAAATCTTCAATGTTCCATGATAATACCCAAAGTTCATCATAGACCATACCATAAATAACGATCCTTAAAATTCCTCAAAATAAACCAAACTAAGATTGAAACCCAAATACAAGAAGGATTTGATAACATAGTCTTCCAAAATAAACTTCATTGTTCATCTCCAAACAACATCAACCACTCCTAACATCTTATAACAAAATTATCTAAACTAAACATATTTTACCCAAGATAGGTTCATCATTCCCATAAGTAACCTAAATTACTATTAGTCCACCATAAATTCATCGATTCTTCAAAATATAAGTCAACCTTACTCCTCAATGAAAATACCGTAGTAATCTATTTACCTCGATCATATAGGGTCCCTAAAATAGTGAACGTATTCCAAAATAATAATCATCATATTAATCCCCTAATTACCTCAGTCGTATTAACACGACAATCGTCGCATTTCCTATCACATTGGTTTTTGGGACATGTTCTTCCATTTCCCGCCATTAACTAAGAAAAGAAACTATAATTAGTGGCTTATTTACTTAGCTAATAATCATGAAAAGGAAACTTTAAGCATAAAAGGATAAACATGTAGAATAAAAGTATATCCTAACTTGTGATCCCCTAGGTTCCAATCTAGGTTATCCATGATCATATATTCTTATGTGAATCTTTATTATGTTTTATCCTTGTTCCTTTAATAATGGTTCATACTAAGCTTATGAATTTACCAAAGCATATCCCTCGGGAGTGTCGTAACCAAGAGTGCAGCAAGGCCCGTTGTCGTGTACCAGTTCCCGTTCGAGTCTAGCTCAAAGCGGTGTTTTCGGGTTTTACACCTATGTACATCTGTACCAGAGCCACCTCTACCTGCTCGTATCCAGACAGGGATGTATTTGCTTGGAAACCCCTTACTCAATGCTCACCAAAATACCAGGAAGATTTCCTATATTTAAACTTTTCCATAGGGTTCTTCCTAGAGTTTTCATATCCTAATTTCCACAAATAACTAAACCATCCTTTGATACCAACTATAGAATCCCACCTTTTTATCACATAAACTTTCATTACATTTTACAAAACCGAGGATCTTTAAGGTTTAGTGTCTTGGAAACCAGGAAATTAAAACAATAAACAAAAAAAAACATTCTTCTTAAACACTTGAAAGGCTTCTCCTTATGTTCATCCTAGGTTCATTACTGCATCTCATAACCTGGGGACATACATCAAAGGAAAGGGTGAGCAGAAGGCCCAGTAAGAGAAACAAGAGAAACATTTTACATATGAACTTGAGATACATCAATAAAGTCATGAAAAGAACTTTAAGGCATGAAAATGAAATCATGAGGCATATCATAATAAAAAAAACATTTTTCATAACTTGAAGATGTGGCTACATCATTTAACATAGACAATCATGAACATATCACCAAGGTCCATCCCCAAGGTGTCATTTGAAAATTACCAAGGTTATTCACCAAGGTATCGTGAAAATTGTAATCCCTAGTGGTTACATCATTACCCAATGCATTGGAGCGCTATCAGGGCGCACCCTTAAATTTGCCTTTATTATAATGTGAGCCACATATATCATCATCAAACATTTCATAAATAACCCACATAGTATGAAATAAATGGGTTTCATTTCATAATCATAACGTTTTAAAAACTGCTTTAAAGACATGATATTTACGTCACTTTAAACCCAAGGAAAGGGAAAGAGGGTTTCGTGTATGTGAAACCCAGAATTAAAATAGAACATTTTGATATATATGTGAATACCCCTGTAGAAATAAGAGCTTTGAGTATTCACTTTATAACATAAAATAATTTTTAGAAAAGAGAGAGAGGCACTTTGAGACGAAAATTCTGCAGCATAACGACTATGTTACAAGGTTTTAGAAAACATTGAGAAGAGAGGGGACATGGGTCAAACATTCATAAATGACCCATAAAACAGTAGAGGGACAAAATATAAGGGATTTAAGAACATGGTACTGAAATTTGGAAATATACCATATGAAATGAAGAACATGAAAGGAAGAAAACAAAACAAGATTTCTCTTGTGAAAATTCGGCAGCCTAACGGCATCACTTAAACTTCAACAAAATTGAATTAACAAGGTCAAATAGGGTCTCTCATCATATGAACATAAGAGTCCAGTATGATAGATATAGAGATCATACCCCAACATAATATAAAGGAACTTGAAAGAATTGACATGAAAGTAGAACTTCAAAACGAGAAGGGTGAAGAACCACTTAAAAATTCGGCAGCCTAACGGCGCCACTTAAGACATCAAAATACTGACTTGAAGAGATCAAATGGGGTCTCTCATCATGTGATCATAAAAGACCAGTATGATAAATATATAGATCATACCCCAACATAATAAAAATGAACTTGAAAGACTTGACATGAAAGTAGAACTTTGAAAAAGAGAGAGGTGAATGAATCCCTTGAAAATTCGGCAGCCTAACGGCGCCACTTAAACTTTCTTAAAACGAAATGATGAGAGTAAGAGGGGGTCCTTCATCATATGAATATTAAAAGGGCAGTAAGAGGAGTATAAAAGAACATCCTCCAAAATAAGAACATGGAGCATAAAAGGAATGACATAAAAGAGATCACTTGAAAAGAAAGAGTGGGGTCGGATCCCTTACCTTAAAATGTAACTCTTGAACCTCAAAGGTTGGGACCTTGAGGGCTTGGGGACACCTTGGGAGGACTCCTTGGGAGGTAATGAGACCAGAACTTCGTTGGGGAGGAGTGGGGAGTCGAAATGATGAGAGGAGGTCTTGGTATTTATAGGGAAAGTGAGGGGACAAGGCATTAATGGCCAAGGGACACCTCACTAGTGGTTTTGGCAAAACCATGGGCTTGCCCATGGTATTTGCCCATGGTATTGGCCACTTGGGACACCTCACACCTTATATTACTATTCATAATTCGACCATATTGAATATATACTTAATACATCATTTAATGATGTCATTAAACACCCGTAACTTAAAAACTATACTTTCACTATTCACCGAAAATTCAACTTTCTCAGAATAATCCCAAAATTTCACCTTAACCAAATATCAATGCTCTGATTTCAAAAATGAAATCCATTTTATAAAAATAATTTTTTAAATATTTTTAATTTAATTTTTAAATAAAAACACTATTCATCGAAAATTCATTTTTTCCAGAAAAAACCCCAAAAATTACCATAACATAATATCGATGCTCTGAGTTCAAAAATGAAATCCGTTTTATAAAAATAATTATCTAAATATTTTTAATTAAATTTTTAATTAAAAAACACTATTCACCCGAAAAAAACTAATACTTGAATAATAATTTATGAAACGATTATCTAACCATTTTATTGAATCACATTACTTAATCAAGGTGCCTAGTTTATATTAATACTTTCTTTAAGTGAGATTACTAATCCATTTGGACACATTACTAATCCTAATCATAAAATCACTATTCATAATTTACTATTCATCAAAAATTAAGTTGATCTTATTAGACTCTAAATTTCGTACTGAACATAATTGTAGAAGACCAGTTTGCGAAAATCATTACACATTTTTAATTATTTATGGTTTACACAACCATTTTTAAAATATCCTTTTTCTAAAATTCATCAAAAATATGCATACAATTTTTATCCAGTCTTTTGAAAATTCATAAACTTCATCATAAAAAGAAATCCAAATATTTATTTAAAACAAGGATTACACAAGGTAGTTACGGTCTCGTTACATAGCCCCTTATAATACCAGCATAGGACCTAAGAGTAAGGTGTGCTAGGGTGATAGAATCTTGGGGCGGCTCGGTCAACATTGCCCGAGTAGTAATTTCTATCAGTTTGAACTTCTCGCGAAGGCGATTCCGTTCTAGCTTCACATGATGAAGTTCGGCTTGGGTTTGGTCCAGAGCAAAGGCCAATGGTGCTACCTCCTTCCCAATCTCTGTTAGATGGGCTTCGATCGGTCCAAGACTACTAGGTGAGGCCATCAAATCTTCTTTCTATAATAATTAACCAAGATTACTTGTATTTAGAGACAATAATTGAAACATTTAGTTTCTAGTGGTCATATTGAACAATGGTCATATAACAGTCAAAACCCAAAGGTCTCATTTTAATTATAATCATGTTTATCAAATAAAACATTTTTGTTGAGTATAAAAATAAAATAAAATAAAATTACACACAAAATTAGGAAACAATCTTTATTCAAAATTTTGGGATGTTACAATCTTCCCCCCTTAAGAAATTGCGTCCTCGCAATTTTTTTAAAATTAGGTTTTTAAATTTCATTGAAAGTCCCACATCGGAAAAGGAGTCAGTAAAACTATTACTTTAAAAGAATGAAAGGGAAGTACGAAGGTCACCCGAGTTAGCCCACACTAGGATTCCATGTAGGAAAACATGGACATGGAGGAGAAAACAAAGGGTCATGTTCTGAGGGAGAGTGATAGAAAGCATGATTAGGAGAACGTTGACCACGAGAAAATCCCAAACTTATGTTGTGTGTAAACGGGCTTTGATTACCTAGTAGGAAACGTAAACCAAAAACATTTTTGTTTTACGTTTCTTTTAATAATTTTGAAGAATTCATTTACTACATAAAACAAAAACATAAGAAAATATACCTACCTTCAAGTATAGTTTAACCTTTTAATAAGTTTCTACCAAATCTAATCTTTTCTCCCAAATGATGAGCATTCAAAACTACTTGGTCTCATCAAAACACAAGAATCATCTTATAGAGAATCATATAATCCACAAAAGATTAACTATCTATTTCTTCTATCTTTAAACATTATCCCAAAAACAGAAAGGGTAAGGTTAGACAAGTCTTCAAAAAGGAAGGATCCCATAGGAATGGAAAGTAATTTTAAATCTTCAATGTTCCATGATAATACCCAAAGTTCATCATAGACCATACCATAAATAACGATCCTTAAAATTCCCCAAAATAAACCAAACTAAGATTGAAACCCAAATACAAGAAGGATTTGATAACATAGTCTTCCAAAATAAACTTCATTGTTCATCTCCAAACAACATCAACCACTCCTAACATCTTATAACAAAATTATCTAAACTAAACATATTTTACCCAAGATAGGTTCATCATTCCCATAAGTAACCTAAATTACTATTAGTCCACCATAAATTCATCGATTCTTCAAAATATAAGTCAACCTTACTCCTCAATGAAAATACCGTAGTAATATATTTACCTCGATCATATAGGGTCCCTAAAATAGTGAATGTATTCCAAAATAATAATCATCTATTAATCCCCTAATTACCTCAGTCGTATTAACACGACAATCGTCGCATTTCCTATCACATTGGTTTTTGGGACATGTTCTTCCATTTCCCGCCATTAACTAAGAAAAGAAACTATAATTAGTGGCTTATTTACTTAGCTAATAATCATGAAAAGGAAACTTTAAGCATAAAAGGATAAACATGTAGAATAAAAGTATATCCTAACTTGTGATCCCCTAGGTTCCAATCTAGGTTATCCATGATCATATATTCTTATGTGAATCTTTATTATGTTTTATCCTTGTTCCTTTAATAATGGTTCATACTAAGCTTATGAATTTACCAAAGCATATCCCCCGGGAGTGTCGTAACCAAGAGTGCAGCAAGGCCCGTTGTCGTGTACCAGTTCCCGTTCGAGTCTATCTCAAAGCGGTGTTTTTAGGTTTTACCCCTATGTACATCTGTGCCAGAGCCACCTCTACCTGCTCGTATCCAGACAGGGATGTATTTTCTTGGAAACCCCTTACTCAATGCTCACCAAAATACCAGGAAGATTTCCTATATTTAAACTTTTCCATAGGGTTCTTCCTAGAGTTTTTATATCCTAATTTCCACAAATAACTAAACCATCCTTTGATACCAACTATAGCATCCCACCTTTTTATCACATAAACTTTCATTACATTTTACAAAACCGAGGATCTTTAAGGTTTAGTGTCTTGGAAACCAGGAAATTAAAACAATAAACAAAAAAAAAACATTCTTCTTAAACACTTGAAAGGATTCTCCTTATGTTCATCCTAGGTTCATTACTGCATCTCATAACCTGGGGACATACATCAAAGGAAAGGGTGAGCAGAAGGCCCAGTAAGAGAAACAAGAGAAACATTTTACATATGAACTTGAGATACATCAATAAAGTCATGAAAAGAACTTTAAGGCATGAAAATGAAATCATGAGGCATATCATAATAAAAAAACATTTTTCATAACTTGAAGATGTGGCTACATCATTTAACATAGACAATCATGAACATATCACCAAGGTCCATCCCCAAGGTGTCATTTGAAAATTACCAAGGTTATTCACCAAGGTATCGTGAAAATTGTAATCCCTAGTGGTTACATCATTACCCAATGCATTGGAGCGCTATCAGGGCGCACCCTTAAATTTGCCTTTATTATAATGTGAGCCACATATATCATCATCAAACATTTCATAAATAACCCACATAGTATGAAATAAATGGGTTTCATTTCATAATCATAACGTTTTAAAAACTGCTTTAAAGACATGATATTTACGTCACTTTAAACCCAAGGAAAGGGAAAGAGGGTTTCGTGTATGTGAAACCCAGAATTAAAATAGAACATTTTGATATATATGTGAATACCCCTGTAGAAATAAGAGCTTTGAGTATTCACTTTATAACATAAAATAATTTTTAGAAAAGAGAGAGAGGCACTTTGAGACGAAAATTCTGCAGCATAACGACTATGTTACAAGGTTTTAGAAAACATTGAGAAGAGAGGGGACATGGGTCAAACATTCATAAATGACCCATAAAACAGTAGAGGGAAAAAATATAAGGGATTTAAGAACATGGTACTGAAATTTGTAAATATACCATATGAAATGAAGAACATGAAAGGAAGAAAACAAAACAAGATTTCTCTTGTGAAAATTCGGCAGCCTAACGGCATCACTTAAACTTCAACAAAATTGAATTAACAAGGTCAAATAGGGTCTCTCATCATATGAACATAAGAGTCCAGTATGATAGATATAGAGATCATACCCCAACATAATATAAAGGAACTTGAAAGAATTGACATGAAAGTAGAACTTCAAAACGAGAAGGGTGAAGAACCACTTAAAAATTCGGCAGCCTAACGGCGCCACTTAAAACATCAAAATACTGACTTGAAGAGATCAAATGGGGTCTCTCATCATGTGATCATAAAAGACCAGTATGATAAATATATAGATCATACCCCAACATAATAAAAATGAACTTGAAAGACTTGACATGAAAGTAGAACTTTGAAAAAGAGAGAGGTGAATGAATCCCTTGAAAATTCGGCAGCCTAACGGCGCCACTTAAACTTTCTTAAAACGAAATGACGAGAGTAAGAGGGGGTCCTTCATCATATGAACATTAAAAGGGCAGTAAGAGGAGTATAAAAGAACATCCTCCAAAATAAGAACATGGAGCATAAAAGGAATGACATAAAAGAGATCACTTGAAAAGAAAGAGAGGGGTCGGATCCCTTACCTTAAAATGTAACTCTTGAACCTCAAAGGTTGGGACCTTGAGGGCTTGGGGACACCTTGGGAGGACTCCTTGGGAGGTAATGAGACCAGAACTTCGTTGGGGAGGAGTGGGGAGTCGAAATGATGAGAGGAGGTCTTGGTATTTATAGGGAAAGTGAGGGGACAAGGCATTAATGGCCAAGGGACACCTCACTAGTGGTTTTGGCAAAACCATGGGCTTCCCCATGGTATTTGCCCATGGTATTGGACACTTGGGACACCTCACACCTTATCTTACTATTCATAATTCGACCATATTGAATATATACTTAATACATCATTTAATGATGTCATTAAACACCCGTAACTTAAAAACTATACTTTCACTATTCACCGAAAATTCAACTTTCTCAGAATAATCCCAAAATTTCACCTTAACCAAATATCAATGCTCTGATTTCAAAAATGAAATCCATTTTATAAAAATAATTTTTTAAATATTTTTAATTTAATTTTTAAATAAAAACACTATTCATCGAAAATTCATTTTTTCCAGAAAAAACCCCAAAAATTACCATAACATAATATCGATGCTCTGAGTTCAAAAATGAAATCCGTTTTATAAAAATAATTATCTAAATATTTTTAATTAAATTTTTAATTAAAAACACTATTCACCCGAAAAAAACTAATACTTGAATAATAATTTATGAAACCATTATCTAACCATTTTATTGAATCACATTACTTAATCAAGGTGCCTAGTTTATATTAATACTTTCTTTAAGTGAGATTACTAATCCATTTGGACACATTACTAATCCTAATCATAAAATCACTATTCATAATTTACTATTCATCAAAAATTAAGTTGATCTTATTAGACTCTAAATTTCGTACTGAACATAATTGTAGAAGACCAGTTTGCGAAAATCATTACACATTTTTAATTATTTATGGTTTACACAACCATTTTTAAAATATCCTTTTTCTAAAATTCATCAAAAATATGCATACAATTTTTATCCAGTCTTTTGAAAATTCATAAACTTCATCATAAAAAGAAATCCAAATATTTATTTAAAACAAGGATTACACAAGGTAGTTACGGTCTCGTTACATAGCCCCTTATAATACCAGCATAGGACCTAAGAGTAAGGTGTGCTAGGGTGATAGAATCTTGGGGCGGCTCGGTCAACATTGCCCGAGTAGTAATTTCTATCAGTTTGAACTTCTCGCGAAGGCGATTCCGTTCTAGCTTCACATGATGAAGTTCGGCTTGGGTTTGGTCCAGAGCAAAGGCCAATGGTGCTACCTCCTTCCCAATCTCTGTTAGATGGGCTTCGATCGGTCCAAGACTACTAGGTGAGGCCATCAAATCTTCTTTCTATAATAATTAACCAAGATTACTTGTATTTAGAGACAATAATCGAAACATTTAGTTTCTAGTGGTCATATTGAACAATGGTCATATAACAGTCAAAACCCAAAGGTCTCATTTTAATTATAATCATGTTTATCAAATAAAACATTTTTGTTGAGTATAAAAATAAAATAAAATAAAATTACACACAAAATTAGGAAACAATCTTTATTCAAAATTTTGGGATGTTACAATCTTCCCCCCTTAAGAAATTGCGTCCTCGCAATTTTTTTAAAATTAGGTTTTTAAATTTCATTGAAAGTCCCACATCGGAAAAGGAGTCAGTAAAACTATTACTTTAAAAGAATGAAAGGGAAGTACGAAGGTCACCCGAGTTAGCCCACACTAGGATTCCATGTAGGAAAACATGGACATGGAGGAGAAAACAAAGGGTCATGTTCTGAGGGAGAGTGATAGAAAACATGATTAGGAGAACGTTGACCACGAGAAAATCCCAAACTTATGTTGTGTGTAAACGGGCTTTGATTACCTAGTAGGAAACGTAAACCAACAACATTTTTGTTCTACGTTTCTTTTAATAATTTTGAAGAATTCATTTACTACATAAAACAAAAACATAAGAAAATATACCTACCTTCAAGTATAGTTTAACCTTTTAATAAGTTTCTACCAAATATAATCTTTTCTCCCAAATGATGAGCATTCAAAACTACTTGGTCTCATCAAAACACAAGAATCATCTTATAGAGAATCATATAATCCACAAAAGATTAACTATCTATTTCTTCTATCTTTAAACATTATCCCAAAAACAGATAGGGTAAGGTTAGACAAGTCTTCAAAAAGGAAGGATCCCATAGGAATGGAAAGTAATTTTAAATCTTCAATGTTCCATGATAATACCCAAAGTTCATCATAGACCATACCATAAATAACGATCCTTAAAATTCCTCAAAATAAACCAAACTAAGATTGAAACCCAAATACAAGAAGGATTTGATAACATAGTCTTCCAAAATAAACTTCATTGTTCATCTCCAAACAACATCAACCACTCCTAACATCTTATAACAAAATTATCTAAACTAAACATATTTTACCCAAGATAGGTTCATCATTCCCATAAGTAACCTAAATTACTATTAGTCCACCATAAATTCATCGATTCTTCAAAATATAAGTCAACCTTACTCCTCAATGAAAATACCGTAGGTATCTATTTACCTCGATCATATAGGGTCCCTAAAATAGTGAACGTATTCCAAAATAATAATCATCTATTAATCCCCTAATTACCTCAGTCGTATTAACACGACAATCGTCGCATTTCCTATCACATTGGTTTTTGGGACATGTTCTTCCATTTCCCGCCATTAACTAAGAAAAGAAACTATAATTAGTGGCTTATTTACTTAGCTAATAATCATGAAAAGGAAACTTTAATCATAAAAGGATAAACATGTAGAATAAAAGTATATCCTAACTTGTGATCCCCTAGGTTCCAATCTAGGTTATCCATGATCATATATTCTTATGTGAATCTTTATTATGTTTTATCCTTGTTCCTTTAATAATGGTTCATACTAAGCTTATGAATTTACCAAAGCATATCCCCCGGGAGTGTCGTAACCAAGAGTGCAGCAAGGCCCGTTGTCGTGTACCAGTTCCCGTTCGAGTCTAGCTCAAAGCGGTGTTTTCGAGTTTTACACCTATGTACATCTGTGCCAGAGCCACCTCTACCTGCTCGTATCCAGACAGGGATGTATTTGCTTGGAAACCCCTTACTCAATGCTCACCAAAATAGCAGGAATATTTCCTATATTTAAACTTTTCCATAGGGTTCTTCCTAGAGTTTTCATATCCTAATTTCCACAAATAACTAAACCATCCTTTGATACCAACTATAGAATCCCACCTTTTTATCACATAAACTTTCATTACATTTTACAAAACCGAGGATCTTTAAGGTTTAGTGTCTTGGAAACCAGGAAATTAAAACAATAAACAAAAAAAAACATTCTTCTTAAACACTTGAAAGGCTTCTCCTTATGTTCATCCTAGGTTCATTACTGCATCTCATAACCTGGGGACATACATCAAAGGAAAGGGTGAGCAGAAGGCCCAGTAAGAGAAACAAGAGAAACATTTTACATATGAACTTGAGATACATCAATAAAGTCATGAAAAGAACTTTAAGGCATGAAAATGAAATCATGAGGCATATCATAATAAAAAAAACATTTTTCATAACTTGAAGATGTGGCTACATCATTTAACATAGACAATCATGAACATATCACCAAGGTCCATCCCCAAGGTGTCATTTGAAAATTACCAAGGTTATTCACCAAGGTATCGTGAAAATTGTAATCCCTAGTGGTTACATCATTACCCAATGCATTGGAGCGCTATCAGGGCGCACCCTTAAATTTGCCTTTATTATAATGTGAGACACATATATCATCATCAAAAATTTCATAAATAACCCACATAGTATGAAATAAATGGGTTTCATTTCATAATCATAACGTTTTAAAAACTGCTTTAAAGACATGATATTTACGTCACTTTAAACCCAAGGAAAGGGAAAGAGGGTTTCGTGTATGTGAAACCCAGAATTAAAATAGAACATTTTGATATATATGTGAATACCCCTGTAGAAATAAGAGCTTTGAGTATTCACTTTATAACATAAAATAATTTTTAGAAAAGAGAGAGAGGCACTTTGAGACGAAAATTCTGCAGCATAACGACTATGTTACAAGGTTTTAGAAAACATTGAGAAGAGAGGGGACATGGGTCAAACATTCATAAATGACCCATAAAACAGTAGAGGGACAAAATATAAGGGATTTAAGAACATGGTACTGAAATTTGGAAATATACCATATGAAATGAAGAACATGAAAGGAAGAAAACAAAACAAGATTTCTCTTGTGAAAATTCGGCAGCCTAACGGCATCACTTAAACTTCAACAAAATTGAATTAACAAGGTCAAATAGGGTCTCTCATCATATGAACATAAGAGTCCAGTATGATAGATATAGATATCATACCCCAACATAATATAAAGGAACTTGAAAGAATTGACATGAAAGTAGAACTTCAAAACGAGAAGGGTGAAGAACCACTTAAAAATTCGGCAGCCTAACAGCGCCACTTAAGACATCAAAATACTGACTTGAAGAGATCAAATGGGGTCTCTCATCATGTGATCATAAAAGACCAGTATGATAAATATAGAGATCATACCCCAACATAATAAAAATGAACTTGAAAGACTTGACATGAAAGTAGAACTTTGAAAAAGAGAGAGGTGAATGAATCCCTTGAAAATTCGGCAGCCTAACGGCGCCACTTAAACTTTCTTAAAACGAAATGATGAGAGTAAGAGGGGGTCTTTCATCATATGAACATAAAAAGGGCAGTAAGAGGAGTATAAAAGAACATCCTCCAAAATAAGAACATGGAGCATAAAAGGAATGACATAAAAGAGATCACTTGAAAAGAAAGAGAGGGGTCGGATCCCTTACCTTAAAATGTAACTCTTGAACCTCAAAGGTTGGGACCTTGAGGGCTTGGGGACACCTTGGGAGGACTACTTGGGAGGTAATGAGACCAGAACTTCGTTGGGGAGGAGTGGGGAGTCGAAATGATGAGAGGAGGTCTTGGTATTTATAGGGAAAGTGAGGGGACAAGGCATTAATGGCCAAGGGACACCTCACTAGTGGTTTTGGAAAAACCATGGGCTTTCCCATGGTATTTGCCCATGGTATTGGACACTTGGGACACCTCACACCTTATATTACTATTCATAATTCGACCATATTGAATATATACTTAATACATCATTTAATGATGTCATTAAACACCCGTAACTTAAAAACTATACTTTCACTATTCACCGAAAATTCAACTTTCTCAGAATAATTCCAAAATTTCACCTTAACCAAATATCAATGCTCTGATTTCAAAAATGAAATCCATTTTATAAAAATAATTTTTTAAATATCTTTAATTTAATTTTTAAATAAAAACACTATTCATCGAAAATTCATTTTTTCCAGAAAAAACCCCAAAAATTACCATAACATAATATCGATGCTCTGAGTTCAAAAATGAAATCCGTTTTATAAAAAATATTATCTAAATATTTTTAATTAAATTTTTAATTAAAAAACACTATTCACCCGAAAAAAACTAATACTTGAATAATAATTTATGAAACCATTATCTAACCATTTTATTGAATCACATTACTTAATCAAGGTGCCTAGTTTATATTAATACTTTCTTTAAGTGAGATTACTAATCCATTTGGACACATTACTAATCCTAATCATAAAATCACTATTCATAATTTACTATTCATCAAAAATTAAGTTGATCTTATTAGACTCTAAATTTCGTACTGAACATAATTGTAGAAGACCAGTTTGCGAAAATTATTACACATTTTTAATTATTTATGGTTTACACAACCATTTTTAAAATATCCTTTTTCTAAAATTCATCAAAAATATGCATACAATTTTTATCCAGTCTTTTGAAAATTCATAAACTTCATCATAAAAAGAAATCCAAATATTTATTTAAAACAAGGATTACACAAGGTAGTTACGGTCTCGTTACATAGCCCCTTATAATACCAGCATAGGACCTAAGAGTAAGGTGTGCTAGGGTGATAGAATCTTGGGGCGGCTCGGTCAACATTGCCCGAGTAGTAATTTCTATCAGTTTGAACTTCTCGCGAAGGCGATTCCGTTCTAGCTTCACATGATGAAGTTTGGCTTGGGTTTGGTCCAGAGCAAAGGCCAATGGTGCTACCTCCTTTCCAATCTCTGTGAGATGGGCTTCGATCGGTCCAAGACTACTAGGTGAGGCCATCAAATCTTCTTTCTATAATAATTAACCAAGATTACTTGTATTTAGAGACAATAATCGAAACATTTAGTTTCTAGTGGTCATATTGAACAATGGTCATATAACAGTCAAAACCCAAAGGTCTCATTTTAATTATAATCATGTTTATCAAATAAAACATTTTTGTTGAGTATAAAAATAAAATAAAATAAAATTACACACAAAATTAGGAAACAATCTTTATTCAAAATTTTGGGATGTTACACTTATGATCTTTGTGTATGATTATATGGGGATCTATAATCATGGGACCTAGCCAGTCTCCCTTTCTATCATCATATACATAGTTTGGCTACCACTTTTTTCATAATGACCCAAGCATTCCTCACCAAGAAATTACTCCAAAATCAACCCAATATTTAAACCAACAACTTAGATTCCAATATTTTAAAACACCATCCATTGTTAAGCCTTCAAGTATCATAGTGAAGAGAAGGAGTGGCCCTAATGTCCCACCTCTAGTAGGCCTCAGTTCGGTGACTAGAACTGAGGGTATATCACCTAAATATGGGAGGAATTACACAACTATTTGAGGGAAATATAAAAAATACCACAAAAAATTCACTATTAAAGGTTAGTATACCACAATCACAAAAAATAAAAACCCACAAACAAATAATATATATTAGATACAAATATAACCAAAATAAATAAATACTAAAAGAATGATGTTGAAGAAACCAAAAAAACTCAATGATGTGAACTAGTACAATCCAACATGATAACTAAAGTCCTCCTATAAGAATGAAATATTATTACATATTTACATTGTGTATCTTGACTGGAAACAACACTTTTAAAATTAGTTTTAAAAATACTAATATGCTCTTTATATTATTACATGTTTATAACTATATTTTTTCCCAAAATATAATGTTTTTTGAAGGGATGTTTTCAGTTTTACTATATAGAGAATTATTATTCTACTATATGGTGGATTACCATGTATATCGAAGAGACATGTAAAATGTACATAGAACACACTTATACCTTGTTCATTAGTTAGAAGGTTTATAAATCCCATTACATAGCATACCAAAAATATCATTATATGGATTAATAAAAATTATACTAGAAAAAACTTCATTAGCTAGATATATAAAAGTCTACCAAATAAGCATAACCTAATCCTGCTAGATAGAGGTGTATAAAGTTCACCAAATTAAGATTTCATTATCTAATTTAGAGAAAATTAGATAGTTTTAATGGTTATACACTGAGTATAAAATGGAAAACATGCCATTATGCTGTACCTTTCATGAGAAGAAGTGTGTTATATGATTCCATTTTAACTAATCCTAATAAATGTGGAATCCAACCATTTAATCTCATCTATAATTATAATCCCAACCTTATTTAGAAAAATATTTTTCAACATAATGAGTGTATATGGTTTCTATAAAATTTTTATGATATCTTATTACTGAGCACACTTCATTATAATCCTTCTGTTTTCACTGAGGCATCTATTGGTGAGGTTATTATTGTAAATTTCCTATGGTTTTCCATTTGTAATTTATATTTGACTAATATTATCACGACCTATCCCCCAAGGACTGTACCATGACTACCCTAAGCTCACCTTCCATTGGAAAGGGGTTGGCGACTAGCACCGGAAAGGCATATCCCTAAAATGGGAAGGCATTTCCTTTTAAAACTAAAAACACACAGACTAGGAATACAACAAGAAGAAACCACCTAGTATAAATGCTCAAAGTAATGTGTAAACTAAAGCAGAATAAACCAGAATATAAACCAAAATAAAAGAAAAATACAGTGGAAAGGAAAAATATCTCCTGAGGTTGTCCGCCAAGGATCCTACCTGAAGGGTAGGTATAGCTCATCACTGTGGTTCTTTACGTAAACTGATCACCTCTGTGCACCGTTTGTTCCTACCTCCAAAATCTTAGTTAAAGTTGTCCATCATATACACAAGACACAACAAGGTGCGAGAAAAGTCCATGTAGGGGTGAGTATAACAATACCCAGTAGGGACCCTGAGACCCCCTAAAGGTCTCATATAATTCCAAAAGGGAGAAACCACAAAGCTTAAACCCAATTAAAAAGAACAAGTAAAAGAATCAGTTCAAACCAACTATATAACTTAAAGAATAGGGATAATTATGATTATTAATAAATATAATTCATCTTATTCCATTGAGAAGTTACACTATTGAACCATGAAGAAGTCGATTTGTCACCAATCCACATTGGGTTGTAAGTCACTGATCCACAGAGGATCGCAATTCGTCGATCCACACAGGGTCAAACGTTTCTGATCTATGATGGTCCACTCTAAGGCTGGTCATCATCAGGTCGTGCTACTACTAATCCACATAAGGTCATAAGTTGTCGATCCACACAAGGTCGTAAGTCACCAATCCACACAGGGTTGTAAGTCATTGTTTTACATAGGGTCATAATTCCTCAATCCACATAGGGTCCTAATTCTCTGATCCACAAAAAGCTGCTCTAAGGCTAGTCTATGTCGGGTCATGCTACTAATGATCCACACAGGGTTATTCTGATGCCGATTCACAAAGTTTCATATGTTACATAACACCCACCGATAGGATTACCGCACTTGGTTCACTTTAGTTTTTGAGAAACTGCTCTTCAATATATCGTTCATTCCTCAATTTCCAAAAAGTCCCACAAAAAAGTATCTTAAAGAACTGTCATGTAATAAGTGTTCCAACGCATCAGACAACACGTCAATCAGATGCCCAGTCTGATAGTTATATGCATTTTAGTGCTGAGGGCCCGATTGGATTTGAGTCCAATTCAACCCAGCTTTACTCCAAATTTCTCTAAAACCCAAGTGGAATATCTCAAAGGGATTGTCTCATCCTAAGGGTTCTATCACCATAGACGGTTCTTCAAATGAATGTCTAGTTTAGAAGACAATCCCCTTTAAGTGAAACTGGGCTAAAAAGGTTCTAGGTCCTGTCCGACCGGTTGGACCAACCCGACCCGGTCCACTGGGCCCAACCCAAACAAACTGAGCTCGCCCCACTAGCTCGACCCAGCCCAACTAGTTGGGCGCGGCCTGTCGGGCTGCAAAACTAGCCCAAACCATTGGCTAGGTGCGACCTTCTAGTTGGGCGCAGTCAGCCTCCCCAAATAGACTATGTCATTCGGGGTCCCTAATTAGTGGAACTAGGGTGGTGTCGCTCCACCTGACCTGTCTGCGTGGACCGGCCAACATCGGGACCTGCGAGCATAGATCTATGCTATGCCATGACTCGGAGCCACGACCCTCCTCCACTGCACGCCACCCACCGTCAACGCGGCCGGCAAATTTCAGCCTCCCCTGTCTGCCACGACGCCGTCGGGTGCCGCTGTCCCCTCACGACCAGTGAGAGCCAGCCGCTGCCTCCTTTGATCACTGGTGCCGTCGTGCTGGTGGGGTTTCTATGGGCCATCGGTGGAGCCCAATGAAGTATGATTTCATTCCAATGTACACCTATAGCCACCTGGGATTCCACCTACTCTTAGGGTCCCTCAGTATCTCCTTGCCTCCATGTTTCTCAGTCACCCATGAAGAACGCAACCAAAGAGAAATTGGCGGAGGGTTTGGGCATTGTTCGGTTAGACCTTCACCCTCCGCGTTAGCTTTATAACAAGGGGAGAGTTCAAACATCATCAAGAGAAGACAAATTCATAAAAATCTTAGAAATAAATCTAGAAAAACACCTAACTTGAACTAGTTGGAAGACGTTGTAGATGAGGAAGAAGGTTCTGCATTCAAAGACATTCGTCAACATTCGTTTATTACTAATTCTTCATTAGAGTAGGTTTCCGCCGACATTTTTTTAGAGCTTCATCACGTCGATCCCCAAAACCCATGCCATTTGTTTGTTTAAATATAGTAAAAGGAACCACCTATGTTGCATTTTATTAATGTGGTTCATTAATGATCCACTATTAATATTCCATTAATTCAGCGAATGACGTGGTTACTCAACCCATGGGTCATGTCATTAAATGACCCCCATTCAAGCCTGACGCTACACTACATTCCCATCATTCACCTCTAAATTGTGAGAAGAGGATAAAATGACTCTTGGAGTAATTTTATAAATATATTTTTTTGTAAAGCCAAAAAATTAACTTTTTCGTCTGACCATTACCGGTCGAATTTAAGCTTCACCTAAGTGAATACTTGAACTAAAAATTTAACGCTTCCCTCACATTTTTAATCTAATAACCAGTTCAAAAGTTATAAATTTCTGCTCGCACGTTTACATAACGTACCTTAAAAAAGATCAAAATTTCGTTCTGAGCTCTCCGGGCCTCAGAATCACGTGCGATCCATTTTTGAAGACTCCTAGAAATACCAAATAATTTTAAAAAAATTTATATGGAAATTTTGGGTCTTTACATCCTCCCCAACTTGGGGCTTTACATCTCTAAAATCCACAATAAATCCTAGGAAACAAATGGTGGTTCTGAGCACATATCTGATCCACCCACTCCCATGTGCTCTCATAGAGGTTCCCATGATGACAATGAACTCGCACTAGAGGAATCAACTCCCCAAGAAGGACCCAGTCCTATAGATATTATATATCCATGATGAACTCTGCGAACGTCACCCCATCGTCAATTTCCAGCTTACCCTAGTCGATAACGTGTGATGGATTATGCACGTACCTCCTCAGCTAAGACACATGGAAAATATTATGTTCCTGGTGCATCTATGGGGGAAGAGCAAGGTGGTACGCCACCACACCTACTCTACTAAGGATTTGGAAAGGTCTAATGAACCTCAGAGATAGCTTGATATCCTGGACAAATCTCCGCAATCTTCATCAGGGTGAGACCTGTAGGAAGACATGGTCTCCCTCGTCAAAATCCAAGGGCCTTAGACTCCTATTAGAATAAGAATTCTACCAGCTTTTTTTAGACTTTATCTACTCCTGGATGATATTCACCTCCTCAGTGGTATCTCATACCAACTCTGGACCCATAAGTTTTGACTCCCCAGGGTCTATCTAGCATAGATGTGATTTGTAAAGTCGCTCGTACAAGGCCTCAAATGGTGCCATGGTGATGGTGGAGTGATAAATATTGTTGTATTTGAACTCCACCATGGGAAGGTCATCCTCCCAAATTTGAAAAAAAACAAGGATGAAAGAATGGAGAATGTCCTCAAGTGTTTGTATGGTCCACTCAGTCTGACCGTTGATCTGAGGATGAAAGGCGGTTCTCAAGCGTAGATGAGTCCCGAACACCTCCTGTAATCCCTTCCACAAATGAGATGTAAAACGAGCATCACAATCTGAGACAATCGTTTATGGTACCCTATGAAGTCATACTATCTTTTATACATAGAGGAATCCCAATACCTCTACTGATCCCTTCTCTCAGATGGGTAGGAAGTGGGACGACTTGGTGAGTCAGTCAATGATCACCCAGACGGAATCGTGGCCCTTGGACATACATGGTAGCCTTATCAAAAAGTCCATGGAGATACCATCCCACTTCAACTCTGGCACTTCAAGTTGCTGAGTCAAACCTATAGGAACCTGGTGATCGACCTTCACTTGCTGATAAATGATGTATCATGAAACAAACTCTGTCACTTCTTTCTTCATCCCTATCCACCAATACTGACACCATAGGTCCTGGGATATCTTCACCACACCAGGATGTACCTCCAAAGGGGTTGTATGGAACTCCCTCAATACCTCCTCTCATAGTGTCACTGGTACCATGGTGCATCCTCTGAAGAGGATGAAATTCTACCCACCTTCATAAAATCTTTTAGGATCCCATCCTGCTGATATCTGAGCACGTTGGGCCTTTCAGTCAACATCCCCAAGATGTGCCTCCCATACTCACTGAAGGAATGGGGGAGTGACAGTTATGGACTGGAGGTATGCTGATCCATCACTATCCACAAATGATAACTATAATGCGGCTAGCTACTCTGTCTCATGACTCAGTAAATGTAACCCAGACCTCATGCTGAGTGTGTCTAACACCACATTCCCCTTCCTAGGAGTGAAGACTATCTAAAAGTCATAGTCCTGGAAGAACTAAAACCATCACCAATGTAACAGGTTAAGTTCCTTATGTGTAAAGATATACCCGAGACTCTTGTGATCAGAGAAAACAATAAACCATTCTCACATCAAGTAGTGCCACCACATCATCAATGCAAAGCCAACTACTATTAACTCCAGGTCAGGGGTAGCATAGTTCTGATCGTTCTGCCTCTGGTGCAGTGAGCTGTAGGTGATCACCACATTCTACTACATCAATAAACATCCCAGTCAGGTCCCTGATGCGTCACAATTAACTACATACCCAACTCCCTCTTTTGGTACCCTCAATATGTGGGAAGTTGTCAGTCTCTGCCTCAGCTCCTAGAAACTCTACTAGCATCTCTTTGTCCAGAAGAATGGTTTCCCCTTATTTGTCAAAGCTGATAAGGGTGCTTCTAAATTGGAAAAGTTAGGTACAAATCTCCAGTAGTACCCATAAAATCCCAGAAAACTCTTTACCTCAGTCACACTCCTAGGTGGATCCTAAGAAAGCACTGCCTCTATCTTCGTCAGATCCGCTGAAAATCTATCCTTCGAGATAACATGTCCCATAAAGTGAACCTCCCATATCTAGAACTAGCATGTTGGTGATCTCAGAGTGTATCCAAAACTATCTATAGATGATTGGAATGATCCTCCTTTGACACTAAGTACAACAAGATGTCATTGACGAAGGGAACCACAAAAAATCGAGGTAAGGTTGGAAGATCATGTTCATGAGACCCATGAACACTGCCAGAACATTGGTCACACCGAAGGGAATCACCAAGAACTCATAGTGGGCATAATATCATTTAAAGGTTATCTTTAGTATGTCCTCATCCCATACCCTGAGCTGATGATAGCCAGATCTGTGGTCAAACTTCAAAAACCACCACTCTCCCTTCAGTTGATCAAAGAGATCATCGATCATCAGGAGTGGATACTTGTTCTTCAGAGTCACTTGGTTCAGGTGCTGATAGTCTATGAAAATCCTCAAGCCTCTATCTTCCTTCTTGTTGAATAAAATAGGAGTTTCCCTTGGAGAAACACTGGGCCCTATGAACCCGTTCACATGGAATCCATCCAGCCATACCCTCAACTCACAAAGCTCCATGGGAACCATACGGTATTCTGGTGTAGATATGGGTGCCATCCCAGGGTATTGGTTGATGTATAAGTCTACCAATTTGTGAGGAGGTAGTCCTAAATCATCATCAGGGAAGACATCAACATACTGGTCCCCACAACAAGATAGCTCAGACTCCCCTCGTCTACTACACCAAGGGGGAGGCTAGCCAACTGATGAGTGATCAACTGCAACCTCCTTTGAGAAAGTCCATCCTAAGCTGCAAAGGTTTACTTGTCATTGGTGAAGGAAAACCTAGTCCCATCATCATGATCACACTGCAATTTGCGCCTAAAATAGTCGATCTGAGCATGGATTGTGGATTTGCAGTCCATACGCAAGATGAAGTCGTAAGGCCTTGATGTTGCTACTATGATGTCCCATCCGAAACTATCACCCCCTAGATTGAGCTCACACTACAGGCACCAGTGCATAATCATTAAATCCTCTCCTGTAGGAGTCTCTAATCGTAAGCATCAAGCCAATGGATCTACTGAAATCTCTGAGATCAGAACGATATTAGTGGAAATAAAAGAGTGACTGACACCTGTGTCTATAAGAACTATAGCTAGGGTGAAGTAAGAACATATAGTACCTAAACTAATCTCTCAAGCATCGTGGTCATAGGCCGTATCTACCTGAATCTGAGCACATCCTTGTCCACCCGCTCCTTGAGGTCAGGGTGGACCACATGGAGGTGGTGGCGATAGAGCCTCAAATTTTCACCCATCGCCTACTGCACGACCTACTCCTACTCCATGTCTATCACCCTATAAACCTCCCCAATAAAATCTCTACCTCTACCTCGGCGGTCCCTCAAATATATTATAATCATCAGAACAATAGGTTGGGCAGTCACAAGCCATGTGACTCTGCCCAACGCACGAGTAACAAAATATGCTCCTCTACTAACCTCCTCTATCCCATGATCTCCGCACCTCCAAACCTACATCCTATGGTCGTACATCATAATGTCTGGCTTTCTTGGGCCCCTGCATCATTTTCCTACTGCCTACTATAGATGAATCAGCCTTGTGTCATCCGGTGGTGGCACTCGCTGTCGGTGCCTACTCAGATAGAAAACTCTCCACCAGAAGTGCCCACTCTAGCACTCCAGCCTGCGTCAGTATGTTGAGTGATATCATCAACGCTCTGATCTCCCATCAGAGACCCTTCTCCAAGGTCCGGGCCCTAAAGAAAGGGCCTTGTACCATGTAATTGGAGTAGTGGGAGTGGTTAGTGAATCTCGTCGAGTATTGGGATACTATTAGGCTGCACTAATGTATGTGCAGGAGATTCTGAATATGCACAGAGCATAGTGTCACTAGAACAAACTCCTCCCTAAATAGGCTCTCAAAGTACAACTAGGTGAGGGTCACCTCATTGTGTATCTAGAGTATAAAGCTACACCATCTCCCTACCATGCTCTAGAAGAGACTGGTATCTTGGATCACCATCTGGTCCACTAGTGTCCTAAATAGGCAGAAAACTCTAGCCATAGCCTGTAGCTAGTCCTCAACCACCAATGGATCCATCTCACCTCGAAAGGACATAGTCCTATACCATTATAACATGCGCAGTGCATTAATTTAGTGTGCATCGTCCGCTGGTGGGGATGGTGGAAACTACTGCCCTATGGCTAGTGGTGCTGCTGGTACACCACCCAAAGGTACGATCGCCGTAAGAGGGCCATGCACTGAAGCCTCATCACTTGGTGGGCCATGATCGTGAACTCTATCTGGAATCTGGTTTTTCTATCCACATAGAGGTATAATGTAACGAAATAGATGATCCACCATCAGTAATTTTATACCTGGTGAGGTGACTCAAAAGAGATCAAAAAGAAAAACATTTTAAAGCCACACAGAATCAGTGTTTTCATGTATCGAGTCGGAAATCAGAACTCATGGTCTTGGTGTATGGATACGTCAGCCTCCACACCAACACTGGACTCCCCAAACTAAAACCATACTTGAAACACATAACACTATTTCCACATTCAAAATATCGGAGTCTTAGTTATTCGGTATAACTGAATCCTCTGATACCACTTTGTCATGAACCGTCCCCTAGGGCCTATGACGTGACTACCCCATGCCTGCCTTCCATAGGCCACAAGTTAGTGAATAGCACTAGAAAGGTATATCCCTTAAATGGGAAGGAATTTCCTTTAAACCTATAAACAAACAGACTAAGAATACAACAAGAACAAACAACATTGTATAACTACTGAAAGTAAAAGTGTTAACTAAAGAAGAATGACCCAGAATACAAACCCAAATAAAAGAAAAATACAGTGCAAAGGAAAAATAGTTTCTATTGTCATCTACCAAGGATCCTACCTGAAGGTTAGGTAAAACTCATCACTTTAGTTCTCTGTGTCATCCTCTAACCTTTTTTCACCGTCTAGTCCAAGCTCCTAAATTTTGATCAAAGTTGTCTATTGTCTGCACAAGACACAACAAGATAAAAGTGAAACCCGTGTAGGGGTGAGCATTAAAATACCTAGTATGGACCCTTGAAACCCATAAAGGTCCCCCAGAATTCCACAAAGGGGAAACAAAAATGCTTAACCCTAATAAAAAATCACAAGTAAAAGACTCAACTCAAACTATGTATATAACATTAAGAATAGGAATACTGATTATTAGTCTCAAATCTAATTCATCTTATTCCATTTAGAAGTTCCACTACTAGACCATGAAGAAGTTTCTCTTTCAACGATCCGCATATGGTCATAAGTCACTAATCCACATAGGTTTGTAAGTCATCGATCCACACAGGGTTGTAAGTTGTTGATCCATGATGTGCCACTCTAAGGCTGGTCCATGTTAGGTCATGCTACTGCTGATTCACATAGGGTCATAATTTGACGATCCACAGAGGGTCTTAAGTCATTGATCAACACAGGGTCGTAAGTTAGTGATCCACACAGGGTCATAAGTCGGTATTCCAAATAGGGATGTAAGTCGCTAATCCACGATGGGCTGCACGAAGGATAGTCCACATCATGTCGTTCTACTACTGATCTACACAGGGTTGTTCGGATGCCGATCCACAAAGGGTCATATGTTACATGACATCCAGCCACCAGATTCCCACACATGGTGTGCTTGAGTTTCTGAGAAACCGATCTTCAAGATATCGGTCGTACCTTAACCACTATTAAGTCCCACAAAATTTATCTCAAAGAACCGTCATGTCAAAAGGGTTCCAACTCATCATTCGATGCGTTAATCAGATGCTCGGCCTGATAGTTATAAACATTTTAGTGATGAGGGCTTGGTTGGATTTGAGTCTGATCCAACCTAGACATACTAAAAATTTCTCTAAAACCTAAGTGAATTATCTAAAATGGACTAACTCATCCTAAGGTTTCTATCACCACAAAAGATTCGTCAAACGAACATCTGGTTTAGAAGATATGCCACTTTAAATAAAACTGAGTTAAAAAGGGTCTAGGTCTGGTTCGACCTGACCAGGAATACGCGAAATGGTCGAATAGACCCAACCTAGCGCTCTAGGCCCAGGCCGAACTAGCTGGTCTTGGCCATGCACATTCGGCTGGGCATTGCCCACCTGGCCGCAGAACCAGCCCGACTCGTTAGCTGGGCGCGTCCAACCAATTGGGCGCGGTCTGCCTCCCAGAATGGACTAAGTCCATTCGAGCTCCCCAATTAGCGGCATAAGGGTGGTGCCTCTTCACCTGAATAGTCCATGTGGACCATTCAACATCGGGACCTACGGGTGTGGGTCTACCCTCCACCACATCTCAGAGCCGTGGCCCACCTATGCGGCACGCCAACCACCGTCAACATAGCTGGAAAAGGTTATCTGCCCCTATCCATCGCAGTTCCTTCAGGCACTGCCTTATCCTCGTGCACGGTGAGAACTGACTACCGCCACCTCTTGTCACTAGCACCTCATTCTTTGGTCGCTGGCACCGCTACACTGGCGGAGCTTCCACAGGATACTGTTTGAGATTCGGAGGTTCGATTTCTTTCCTATCTGTGCCTATGGACACTTGGGAAACCACCTACACCGCGGGGACCTTGGTTTCACCTTTCCACTATGTTTCTTGGTCCCCCACGAGGAACCCAACCAAGGAAAAATTAGCGGAGGGTCTGAGCCTTATTCAGTTCAGCCCGCACCCTCCGCATTAGTGTTATCATTATAAAAAGGGGAGAGTTCAAACATCATCAATAAAAGATGAATTAATAAAACTCCTAAAAATAAATCATGACAAACCCATACCTTGATCTCATTGGAGGTCACTATAGATGAGGAAGAAGGGCCCGCGTTTAAAGATGTTCATTGGAATTTTTTTGTTCCTCATTCTTCGTTAGAGTAGGTTTCGACCAATGTCTCATCAGAGCTTCATCACGTCAATCCCCAAAACCCATGCTATAGGTTTGTTTAAATAGAGGAAAAGGAACCACCCAGAATGCATTTTATTAATTTGGTTCCTTAATGTTCCACAAATAATATTCAATTAATTCAATGAACGTCGTGGTTACACAACCCAAGGGTCGTGTGCTTAAATGAATCCCATTAAAGCCCGACGTTACACCATGGTCCCTCCATCCGCCACTCAATGGTGATAAGATAATAAAATTATATCTTGAAGTTATTTTATTATTATACTTTTTTTGTAATGTCCAAAAATTAACATTTTCATTTGACCCTTTCCAGTCAAATTTAAGCTTCTCTTAAGTGAATCCTAGAGTTGTGAATTCAACGGTGCCCTCAGATTTTTAATCTGAGAACCGGTTCAAAAGATATAAATTTTCACCTCCACGTTTATTGAAATTACCTTAAAAATGTTCAAAATTCCATTCTGGGAAATCTGGGCTTCAGAATCACATGCCGCCAATTTTTGCAGACTCGTAAAAATCCAAAATAATTTTAAAATAATTTATATAGAAATTACGTGTGTTTAAAAATATGGTTGAATTGAGGTCTCTTTAGGATAGAGAGATATAAGATAGTGTGATCAATATGATTAAGGGATCCTAGGGTAAGGGAGACCGATAATATTTTTGGTTGTTTTGATCGAGGGCTTTCAAGGTGAGAAAGAAAGGCATTATGATATGGTTATTAACATAGATATCTTATGTCATGTTACAAACCTCTTTAACACTGAAGGTTAAAGTTTATACCTTTTCTCATAATGGTTATCTATGTTTTTATTTTGTAATATATATATAATTTTGTTTTAAAGTGTTATAATTATTTAGCCATGTTTGTTTACTTCCTCTGTCAATATTATATGAATGTTTCATTAATTTAGAATTAAATAATTTTAACTCTGTTTACAAAGTATATTGGTACAAGTGCTTGTAAGATTAAAATTCTTTACGGCATTGGAAAAATTGGTTATGTTTTTTATGAAAAATGAAATTCACCCCACCCCATATAATATTATATTTTTTTACTCTTTCAATCGTATATTTGGTATCATATCATGTCTCTATATATAAATTTTTTACATTATCCAAGATTGTATAGAAGAATAAATTTTTTATTGATGGAAGGTTTATCTATTGTGACTTTGTAAAATCTTAACTCTAGTAGAAAACCATTCATTTATGGTGTTAACTATGAATATTGGTGAGATCATATAATGGATGTTTTATTAACATATGGGTTGATAACGTTTTTTATAATGAATGGAAACTATAAAATATCTGATAAGGAACTTACTTCATTTACTAAAGAGGAAAAATATAAATTATTTTTGAATTACATATAATGAAATAGAATGTTATGTTCCATGAAAAGGAATAAATAATGTCATATTTATTCATGTGAAATGACTAATAATTTTTAGAAGAAACATGAATGTACTCATTTTGAAATTTATATGATCTTAGTGATAATAATAGTTATGATATGTGAAAATTAACATGTTTTTGATATCTTATTTTGTGAATCAATACACTGGTGCATCAATGTCTTCTGAAAATGATAAGTAGATTTAAATACCATCATTAAAAGGTCTTTATAGATAAATAGTTGATAGAAAATATTATAGATATTTTATCGAAGGAATGGAAATCTAGGATTACAAAAATAGATGGCACTAAACGTCTTACAATTCAGAGTTTATATATTCTACTTGGAACTCTCATGAAATATAAGTATTGGTTGAAGAGATATATTAAAATGGAGAAGATAAATAATGTTTCTTTTTCTTCAACATCCATAGCTAAAACTTATAAAGTCATTTCTAGTGGTAATGTTTCCAAACCTATGAAATCTATAAAGAATGAGATGTTTGAAATATATTTTTGTTCTTTATAGGAAATCGAGAATGGTCTTGATCAACATTATAATGCGATGAATATAATTTTTGAAAAGAAAAAATTTTGTTATTAGAAAATGTATAGTTAAAAATATATAAGATATATGGAAGATACTTTTTAGATGATATGTTATGAATGTCAGAAAACCAGCCACATTAGCTTATATTTTCTAATTCTCTTGAATAAAAATAATTAATCAAGATTTTTTTGGAAAAAAAGGATAATTATTTTAAATTATTTAGACACATGGATTTCCAGTTGTGGGGATTTCAATTCAGAATGTTCATTAGATGATAGTTCCAAAATTTTTAATGTAATGGGTTTTTATGATGGAATTCGAAACAACTAAAAAATGTTACATATAAAAGCTATCGACTAAATCTCATATCAATATTTAACTTAAATTATTATTTTTTAAAATGTAATGATGAATATAGTTATACTTATTCAAAAGAAGAAAATTTTTTCACATCTAATGATGTGAATTATATACGTGGATTTTATGAAATGAGTAGATATGTGACTTTACTAGAGAAAAATAATTTTATGTTATTAAAAACTATGGATTTTATAAAATAGATATTACCAAATAATATTCAACACTTTCTATTCTTACTATTGATATTTCTAATCAAATTTTACTTCTTTAAAGGAATGTTTTGATATTCTTTATAAATAATTTAGACCAAATAGAATTAACTATAGTATTTGTTTATGTAGGAAAAATAATAGTCTCAGTTTAATTACTCTATTTAAAAAACTATACCATTTTGAACTAAATGTCAATATGTGGAAATTTAAAAAGTAAATGTTTATTAAATAAGGTCTGATCCTTCAGTTCCCATATGGATTATATTTATAACGAATTATAGTCTATTAAATATAATAATTCTATATATATTTTGATTTATAAAGGTCTATTTACTAGTAATTCAAGACCCAAGGATGTCTAGGTACCAAAATCATAATGTTTTTATTTTAGGGATAAGTTCGAGTCCAAAAATGAAAAACAAATGGTACATTTATAGTATTTTTTTAATGCATATTACTGGTTACAAAAAATTTTTACATTATAAAATAAAGATAAAATGTATATAAGATACTTTCAGAGATAATTACCAATGTAAAATATATGGTATTTAGGATATTTAATTTCTTAGAAAATATTTAATTTCTTATGATTTTTTTGGTCATCAGAAATAAGAAAAATATCCTTAGGATAATAAAATTATTTTATGAAGGATATATTATGAACTTTAGGAATGATAAATTTATTGTTAAAATTTTAAAATGAAAATTTATTCTTTCTAGCGATATGTGTGAGAATGTTTACACCCTTAACATAAAATATGATAGAATCTAAGATCAAGAAATCCTTATGATGATGAAAGATAAATCATGGTTTTAGAATAAAAGCATAATAATTTTAAACGTAATAACTTCAAAAGAAATTTATAGGAACTGATATACTATTTTATATATCATCAAAAAATAAGATCCATATTCTAATATTTTTAGAACAAAATTAAATTATAAATTATTTAAATACATTAAATAGAATCTTAGTATGGTTAATATAAAATGAAAATTAATAAAATTCTTATATTACCTATATAATTATATTCCAAAACACATTATGGAAGGGGGAAAATATATTATTCATACATTATTTTCTTTACCATGTTTATCATATTATTTTCATAAAAATATATGGAAAAATATTTTTTAGAAACCTTTCATTATTTTGGTAGTCTTGAGGTTTATCCAAAGATCCATCAGATAAAATTTCCTTCTCTATATTCTAATTTAGTTAAGTATTGAAATACATGAATAAATTTTTTGATAGAATATATATTGATTCATCATTATGAGTTCTATGTCTGAGGTACTATTTACCTACTAATTATATTTTTTGTTGATTTTTTATAAATCCTATTTGTAATTTTTTATCAGAATTATTTTTTTCTATTATTAATTAAAACATCTTAATGAACATTACAAAACACCAAGAGTTCAAAAACATATAACATGCCTAATATGATTAAATCATTGTATTATAATATTGAATATCCATTGGAAAATATACTAAAATTAGAATAATATATTTCTCTATTCCTATAAGTAAATAGAGTGGCCCACTCTTTTTTCCGCAATACTTGAATCAATAAGTGATCTTTCCAGTATCTTTTTTATTAGTCTTTTGGTTATGCGGTATATTTAATATTTTTAAATTTCAAATGATCTATATTCATGGAAATATTTTACATTTTCCCACTAGGGAATTCAAAAAATCAATATTGATTAGAAAAATTTAGTTTAGGATTCAAGACTCTCCTGTGAATATGGAAATGTTGGTTCAAGGTTAGAAATATCTCTATATATTAAAAAAAGATACTGGTTTGAAATATCCTAGAATATTGAGTGAATTTTATGTAAGTTCATAGTTAAAATAAGTATTTGTCTTGGAAAATGATTAATTAATATTATTTGAAAAACATTATGATAATAAAATCAAAAATATTGTTGAGATTATAGAGATTGGTTATAATATTACGCTCAATTTTTTCCCACATTCTATCTTAGAAAACATTTTCCTATAAAAAATAAAATAGAGGGAAACATTATTTTATTCTTATAAGAATGTAAGGAACATATCATATCATGTATCATATTTCAGGATCATTTCTCCAGGGTTTCAAAACATTGTTTTATATGTATAGGTGATAGGTTCACCTTAACGGTCTAAGAAATATACATTTTTTTGTACCATAAGGATGTTCAATATAGTTAATGTTTATAATGAACTATATTTATTCAATCAAGATTGTATTAGTTATCCTAAATATTATTCTATGTAAATATATTTTCAATAAAGTTTTTTGACATTATAATAGAAAATAATGCTAAAAATGTGGATGTACCATTCAGAGATAAAACATTGTACTTCTTGACGAGACAGTAGAAAAGTTGAATATTATATATTATCTTGATTTGTATAAGATCATAGATAATTATATAAAATAAATGACTATTGATGAATTTAAGTATCATAAGAAAAATGTTTTTTAGAGATAAACATTGGAGAGTCTTTTAGAAAATATTCTGACATACCAAGAAGGAGGGAAGAAAATTTTCTGATAAATATTTATTTGAATTAATGAAAGAGAAAAATGAATATAAATATGGGGTTATGTGTTGTGGTTGATATATTTCTTAGTCCATGTATAGATAAATAGTCTTGTATACATGGATACTACATCATTTTTAGTAATATTCAAAAAATTACACAGATAGACGCTCAAGGTATAAGGCCCCAGCCTTAAACCTTACTTAATCTTGAGTTATTACAAGATTACACATTGAGGATCTTTTCAGGTTTAGAATTTTAGAGAATTAGATCATGAAACTTGCATTACATTCCACATTTAAACAAAGTGGTTACATAAAAGACAATATTCATTCTTCCCATCAATGGAACCCTATTTAAAATAAAACACGGATTCTTTCTTGACACATCCTTGACACTATCATCACATCATGTACCTTTCCCTTGACCTGTGAAAAACATTTCAAAAACCTTGGATGAGCATAAAAAGCTCAGTAAGGGTTATAAAAATATGGAAAGGAAACGTGAGTTCATATATACATAAGAATGAAATCATACTTTACCCATAAAACTTAGGCACTTTAACATACCTCATCAAATCATGAATAAATCATAGAAATCATAATACATAAAGGTAACTTGAGGCATTCATAACATTCTTACGTAGGGAGTAACCCTCTTGGTTACGTTTTAGAATACCCATCACAGTATATTCCCTAAATCTCTTCGGAGAAACCTCAACGTTTCACTCCTTCGCGTTACCCAATGCATTGGAGAGCTATATCGGGCTCACCCGACCTTAGTTTATCACGAAACCACCCGTTTTCATAACAATGCCCAAGAACCATAACATAAACGTATCACATAAAACATGCCTAAAGGAAACAAAAAATTTCCACATTTCAATCACAATATAACATTTTAGTATTTTGAAATAATGAATCCATACAAAAAGAAAACATTTCCAAAACCATTTAAAACATTTAATAAAGAGATTTTTGAATCAAAGTGTCCCATACCACCTTGAAGCTTAAAATTTTAAACCATTAATATCCATATAAATAAATCCTTAAAACCATTTTGAAAACATGGATATTAATAAGAACAAATAATTAAAACATTTAAAGCGATATTTTGGTTAAAGGGGTTTTACCAAAATTAGAGACACTTGAATACCATAATTGAGGAATAACATTTAGTCAGAACTTTATAATATCATGAGAATAAATGGATTCATGATATAATACTCCAAATGACAGTATATACACCATATAAGAGTGAATTGGTGCATAACAACAATGAACCCTCAATAGAAATGTCAAATGTGATGAAATCCCTTATAAAGAAGGTATCCTTAAATTAAGGACAAATAAATCTCAAAAAAAATATGTGTGACAAATATATATACACCCAATATAAGTGGATATTATGTGTAAAACAATAAAAGGTAATTCACACATATTAAATGGATGACATATTCAATGACTACAAGTTGAACCCAAAGAAATCGAAATTGGGTTAAAAAGTTCCCTTGGCAGCCTAACGACATCACATCAAAATGAGTTGATGAGAGATAAAAAGTGTATCTCATCACTTGGAAATAAAATTTACATCAATAAGGATATATGAGAACATATCCCAACATAAAAATATCTAAGTTAAAAGACCCAATAAAAGAAGTCTTTTAAAAAAGAGGAGGGTGAAAGGTTCCCTTACCGACTTGGGTATCTTTCAAAACATACACCCCATGAAAGAAAGACAATAGGTCATTGATGTAAATACTCATAAACGAAATTATATTACACAAAGAGTTGAATTATGGGCAGTACATACACAACTCAATGAAATTTGTGGCAAATGTAGCATAAATCTCACGGGAATAAAAGTGAGATGAAAAATCCCTTACGAAAACTCGGCAGCCTAACGGCGCCACATAAAACTTCCGAATATGGATTGATGAGATCAAATAGAGTATCCCATAATATTACAGTAGAATTTACAGCAAGTGGAATATAAAAGGAAATCCCCCAACATTGCAAGGAGGAGTTTAAATGAAGTGACATAAAGGAGAGTACTTAAAAAGAAAGAGAGAGGTTAGATCTCTTACGAAAGTTTGGCAGCCTAACGGCGCCACTCAAAACTTCCAAAATGGATTGATGAGAGAGAATAGGGTCTCTAATCACATGAACATAAAAATTAAAGTAAATTTAATATAAAATAACATCCCAATCATAAGAAATATGAGCTTAAAATAAATGACATAAAAGAGTGTACTTAAAAAGAAAGAGAGTTGTAGGATCCCTTACCTCGGGTCCGACTTGACTCAATCGTTCTTTAATCTCCTGAATAATAAAATTGAGTTAATTTCTACTTCCTTAAGAACCTTTTTCAAGTTCATTATTACTTTTATATCACTTATTACCATGTCATAAACATTATGTAATCATTAAGTTAATAATGATTGTTTTGTCGATATTTGGTTCTTAAGTCGAAGGTGGACTTCTTTCAATTACATGTTGTTCGTGTGGAAAAATGTTTATTATATACAGAATTGTATTCATTATGTAGATATCATATATGTCATATATATACAGTACATTCATGCATTTATAACATTACATAATCATTTAGAGGTAAGAAATGAAATGCACCGTTCATGAAGACGGTAAGCTGTACGTACGCATGAACGCTACTTTCATTTCTATTTCGTATTTTATAGAATGGAATAATAATGATATAAAGGTATATTATAATTCTAGTATAATATCATATATAATATCATATTTACATCCTTTATACATCCCACATATGGTATTTAACGAATCAAATCACTTTGAGGGGGCGGTAGTCCGCACTTCCTTAAATGAAGATATCGCGTATACCCATAATGGAAGCCATAAAGGTAAGTCAAAAATAAAAAATACAGCAGTATAAATAAAACATAAACATATTATATATCATATATAAAAATAGTGTCATCATAATGGCCACCTTTGAAGGGGTTAAATGAGTATTGAACAATCATCGTTTCGGGAGGCAGAATTTCACCATCCACGGAAACCGTATGTTCTTTAACCATTTGATGTAGTTGTGTGAGAGTGTAGCTCGAATAAATCTTATAACAACATCCTAGTATATTTAAGATACTGGTGTTGTTACAAAATAAGTAAATAAAAAGAGTTTAGGGGGTTGGAGAAGCAAAATAAAACAAATGAACATGAGAGAATGAATTACCTTTAAAAGTGTATCTCCTTTTGATTTGAGCCTAAAGGCTTCCTTTGAAAGGGTTATTACCAAATGGAATCCTCTAGGATGAGGAGAGGGATGTGGAGAGAGTAAATGGGCAGGGGTTGGCCGAGCCAAAGGCTTTAGGAGTGTGTGAAATGAGGTAGAGGTGGGGGCCTTTTATAAGAGGAGAGGTGGGGCACTTTTGGAAAGTAAAGAAATATTACTTTATTTGAAAATGTGTTTCGGTTTCAAAAGGTCCCAAATTGATATAATTCATGGATAAGGTGATAAGGCTTTGAAATTCACCCATCCAATAAGTTTTGGACATGTGTAGTTCATAGATATTACATTATATTTCCATTTTATTTTAATCGTTAAATAATGATGTCATCACTGCATCATTATGATGTCATAAATAATTTAATTTATTTAATGTCTTAAAATTATAAAAAAATTACTATGATGTAGGAAATCTTTTTAGCTTTCCAATTAATATTTATAATAAAAAATATTACTTGTATAACCATACTTAAAAATTGTTTTAGTAAAACATATCATGTTTGTGTCAATTTTACTTTTCCATTAAATAAAAATATATTATTGTCATTTTCCAACTAAAGTGGCTCCATGGGGTCCCCAAGTTGGCCCATGGCTTGTCTTGGTCGGCCATGACTCACCCAATAGGTGTAGGACAAGTGTCATGGTGTTTTCACATTCTTATAATGTCATTTTTACCTTAAACTACACTAATTACCACTAATCGCGATTAAAACTTAATAAGTTACTATTCACCAAAAAATTATTTTAATCTCATTGAACCACATTTTAATTCTTAATGAAAACCATGTATGTCGGATTTTTGAAAATCAAAACACAATGATGGAAGAATTTCATTTAAACGGAAAATCATTTTTTATAAGTACCACTTAGTGGTTTCACTATTCATCAAAAATTAAAGTTTTTCAGAAATATCCCAAAAATTCCCCATAAGATATATTTGATATTCCGAATTCAAAAATGAAGTCCGTTTTAAAAAATTCAAAACATATTAGTCACATTAATTAATTTAATAATTAATTCCCGCTGTCAGCGCAAATAGCGTGTTTTTATAAAACAATAAGTATCAAAAGATTGACACTTGTTTAAGTCCGATTTCAAAGTGAAATTAATTCCAACGACCGCTATTGGATTTAATGGTAAAAATATTTTCTAATTTCACTTTAAAACCAATTCAAAATATAATCTAATCATATAAATAAATTAGATTAAAAAGTGGTTTTGAATTAAAATACAACATTTTACACTATTCATTAAAAAAATGAACTCTATCGGAAAAATACCAAAAAATTACACAAAGTAAAATTTGATGTCCCGATTCTTAGTAAGAGTTTTATTTGGTCCAAAATAATGTTTAAGAGTGAACAAAACTATATTTAATGATGGTTCAACATCAAAAGGTGATAAGTGAACCTTTAGTGAAAACTAGGGCATATACGCCTAAAATTGAATTCTTTCCGTATTTTAAGCCTTTATCTTTTATTGGATAAATGTAAAAACATTTAAAAATATATATAATCATATTTTAGTTATTTCTATCCATTCCCGCCAATACAACGACTACATGTTAACTACCATTTAAAATAATATTATTAGAGTGCAACATAAGATTCCCAAGAAACTCGTTGTTGCGTGTTGGGTATGCCATCGAGCATAGCGTCCCCTTTAAAGTCATATTAATATTTTATTCACAAATAGGGATAAATATGAAAATTTCATATTCTTTATTTACCTGGGGTGTTACATCCTTCCCCCCTTTTGGGAATTGCGTCCTCTCAATTTTAAAATTGCGCTTGGAAACATCCTTGAAAGTCCCACATCGGAACAAGAGTTGGTAAAACAATCACTTTAAAATAAAGAAAGATAAGTACAGAGGTCACCCGAGTTAACCCATACTAGGATTCCAAGTATGAAAACATGGACATGGAGGAGAAAACATAGGGTCATGTTCTGATGAAGAGTGATAGAAAACATGTTTAGGAGAAAGTTAACAATAAGAAAATCACAAACTTGTGATGGGTTAAACAGTGTTGGGTTCCCCATTAAGAAAAGTTAATAGACAACATTTTTGTTTTAAGTTACTTTTTATTGAGGAGTTTATTCATAAGGAAACACAATCACTTATCATGTTGACTTTCAACTTTTACTAGATTCCTTAATCAAACTCATATTTTTTCAAAAGACGAGTATTTAGGGAGACTTGTTCGCATTAAGAGTACTATAATCAACTTCTATAGAATCACCTAATCCACAAAAGAGAACTATATACATCCCATGTCTTTAGGATTTAACCAAAACCAAAACCAAAAAGGTTAGTAGAAGGTCAGATAATCTAGAAAAGGATAACCCCTTATAAAAAGAAAATCTATTCTTAATCTCCAAAATTTGTCCAACAAAACCCAAAGTTCAACGAGGACCATCCGATAAACAATTTGTCCATAAAATTCTTCAAAGTAAACCAATATAAGATTGAAACCCAAATATTTGAAGGATTTAGTCACATAGTCTTCCAAGTTAAATCGTAACATTTATCTCCAAACAACATTAGTCGCTCCTAAAGTCTCGCATTGAAAAGTAATTATCCTAATCACATATCCTCCAAAATCAACTTACTCTTAATTCATAAAATCATATAACTAAAAAGAATCAATCAAACTAACTAGGTACTTCACGTAGTCCAGTGGTAGGTGATAAATACCAGTCGTACTTTGGTTGTGGGTTCAATTCCCGCAGCTTTGTCCGACTCGACGGGTAGTCACACGGTCTACGTGTTGTCCTTTCTACAAAACTATATAATTCTCAAATCATTCCCCAAAAAGGGATAAAATCATCAAAAATAACCATAACATAATTTAACCTCAATTTTATCTCATGCCTTTCACTTCAATCATAACATATAGTAACCCATAATTACCTCAAAAGTAAGGATCATATAAACCCAAATGGTTCTTTATAACTATGTCCACAAAAGAAAAGATAACTATTACTTGAATAAAATTTGCCTATATTAAACATCAGGGTTACACATAATATAAAAAGTCTTCTAATGTAACCCCATCATCAAAAGAGACTTAATACTCTTAAGAATTTCACCATAAATCTTGAAGCCCTTATATGTTGACATCTTACTCATTCAACATTCTTCATGATCCATTATCCATTCCTTTCCAACTTATTCCGAAATACCTCTTTCCTACAAACAAAATCATGAATCATATCCTAAGATTCCAAAATAGGAAAACAATAGTCATGAAATAGTACATACCTTTGATTGGTCATTGTCAGTTTCTTCATCCTCAATCGGAATGGCATTAGGTATTGGTAAACGAATATTGGTACGCTCTTGGTGACCCCATTCATGAAACTTCTTCATAGGACATGTGTTTGCATAATGACCATGTACACCACATTTAAAACATTCAATTGATCCCTCAGAAAGAACTTCTTTCCCTTTCCTCGAGTCAACTGGATGCTTCCTTTTTCCATGGTAGGTTCTTGATTTATGACCTTCATTTCCACATCTATAGCATATTTCTGTCCCTTTGAAACATTTTCCTAGGTGTTTCATTCCACATCTTTGACACATAGGTTTTTGAACACACTTACCTTTATGATTATTACCTGTACTTCCGTAGGGATTTGTTTCTTGCATATATGATGCCTTAGAGAAATATCCAAGGTTTAGGTGGTCAATCATGACTCCAGATAGTTGGTTGAGGATAACCAAAAGAGTTCTCATTGCAGCTCCCATATCATTCAGTTGCTTGCTCAAAAGACTGTCACAGTTTCCTTTACATCCACTGTTACTTTGGTGCCTGCTAGATCCAGCCATTTGCTAAAATCAAAAAGGTCAGTGTGAGTATAACAACAAAACCATCATGTACTAATGAGGAAGATAAACACTAAGATATTCTTACTCATTCACTTTATCTAAAACTAGTACTCTGTCTTAAATCCTAACCATTATGGTAATGCCACTTATGCTTAAAGAATACCCTAACCTCTAAAGTTATCTAAACCGACCTCTGATACCAACTATAAGGCCCCAACATTAAACCTTACTTAATATTGAGTTATTACAATATTACACATTGAGGATCTTTTCAGGTTTAGAGTTTTAGAGAATTAGATCATGAAACTTGCATTACATTCCACATTTAAACAAAGTGGTTACATAAAAGACAATATTCATTCTTCCCATCAACGGAACCCTATTTAAAATAAAACACAGATTCTTTCTTGACACATCATCACATCATGCACCTTTCCCTTGACCTGTGAAAAACATTTCAAAAACCTGGGATGAGCATAAAAAGCTCAGTAAGGGTTATAAAAATATGGAAAGGAAACATGAGTTCATATATACATAAGAATGAAATCATACTTTACCCATAAAACTTAGGCACTTTAACATACCTCATCAAATCATGAATAAATCATAGAAATCATAAGACATAAAGGTAACTTGAGGCATTCATAACATTCTTACGTAGGGAGTAACCCTCTTGGATACGTTTTGGAATACCCATCACAGTATATTCCCTAAATCTCTTGGAAGAAACCTCAACATTTCACTCCTTCGCGTTATCCAATGCATTGGAGAGCTATATCGGGCTCACCCACCCTTAGTTTATCACGGAACCACCCGTTTTCATAACAATGCCCAAGAACCATAACATAAACGTATCAAATAAAACATGCCCAAATTAAACAAAACATTTCCACATTTCAATCACAATATAACATTTTATTATTTTGAAATAATGAATCCATACAAAAAGAAAACATTTCCAAAACCATTTAAAACATTTAATAAAGAGATTTTTGAATCAAAGTGTCCCATACCACCTTGAAGCTTAAAATTTTAAACCATTAATATCCATATAAATAAATCCTTAAAACCATTTTGAAAACCTGGATATTAATAAGAACAAATAATTAAAACATTTAAAGCGATATTTTGGTTAAAGGGGTTTTACCAAAATTAGAGACACTTGAATACCATAATTGAGGAATAACATTTAGTCAGAACTTTATAATATCATGAGAATAAATGGATTCATGATATAATACTCCAAAGGACAGTATATACACCATATAAGAGTGAATTGGTGCATAACAACAATGAACCCTCAATAGAAATGTCAAATGTGATGAAATCCCTTATAAAGAAGGTATCCTTAAATTAAGGACAAATAAATCTCAAAAAAAATATGTGTGAAAAATATATATACACCCAATATAAGTGGATATTAAGTGTAAAACAATAAAAGGTCATTCACACATATTCAATGGATGACATATTCAATGACTACAAGTTGAACCAAAAGAAATCGAAATTGGGTTAAAAAGTTCCCTTGACAGCCTAACGACATCACATCAAAATGAGTTGATGAGAGATAAAAAGTGTATCTCATCACTTGGACATAAAATTTACATCAATAAGGATATATAAGAACATATCCCAACATAAAAATATGTAAATTAAAATACCCAATAAAAGAAGTCTTTTAAAAAAGGGGAGGGTGAAAGGTTCTCTTACCGACTTGGGTATCTTTCAAAACATACACCCCATGAAAGAAAGACAATAGGTCATTGATGTAAATACTCATAAACGAAAGTATATTACACAAAGAGTAGAATAATGGGCAGTACATACACAACTCAATGAAATTTGTGGCAAATGTAGCATAAATCTCACGGGAATAAAAGTGAGATGAGAAATCCCTTACGAAAACTCGGCAGCCTAACGGCGCCACATAAAACTTCCGAATATGGATTGATGAGATCAAATAGAGTATCCCATCATATTACAATAGAATTTACAGAAAGTGTAATATAAAAGGAAATCCCCCAACATTGCAAGGATGAGTTTAAAAGAAGTGACATAAAGGAGAGTACTTAAAAAGAAAGAGAGAGGTTAGATCTCTTACGAAAGTTTGGCAGCCTAACAGCGCCACTCAAAACTTCCAAAATGGATTGATGAGAGAGAATAGGGTCTCTCATCACATGAACATAAAAATTACAGTAAATGTAATATAAAATAACATCCCAATCATAAGAAAGATGAGCTTAAAATAAATGACATAAAAGAGTGTACTTAAAAAGAAAGAGAGTTGTAGGATCCCTTACCTCGGGTCCGACTTGACTCAATCGTTCTTTAATCTCCTGAATAATAAAATTGAGTTAATTTCTACTTCCTTAAGAACCTTTTTCAAGTTCATTATTACTTTTATATCACTTATTACCATGTCATAAACATTATGTAATCATTAATTTAATAATGATTGTTTTGTCGATATTTGGTTCTTAAGTCGAAGGTGGACTTCTTTCAATTACATGTTGTTCGTGTGGACAAATGTTTATTATATCCAGAATTGAATTCATTATGTAGATATCATATATGTAATATATATACAGTAAATTCTTGCATTTATAACATTACATAATCATTTAGAGGTAAGAAATGAAATGCACCGTTCATGGAGACGGTAAGCCGTACGTACGCATGAATGCTACTTTCATTTCTATTTCATATTTTATAGAATGGAATAATAATGATATAAAGGTATATTATAATTCTAGTATAATATCATATATAATATCGTATTTCCATCCTTTATACATCCCACATATGGTATTTAACGAATCAAATCACTTTGAGGGGGCGGTAGTCCGCACTTCCTTAAATGAAGATATCGCGTATACCCATAATGGAAGCCATAAAGGTAAGACAAAAATGAAAAATACAGAAGTATAAATAAAACATAAACATATTATATATCATATATAAAAATAGTGTCATCATAATGACCACCTTTTAAGGTGTTAAATGAGTATTGAACAATCATCGTTTCGGGAGGCAGAATTTCACCATCCACGAAAACCGTATGTTCTTTAACCATTTGATGTAGTTGTGTGAGAGTGTAGCTCGAATAAATCTTATAACAACATCCTAGTATATTTAAGATACTGTTGTTGTTACAAAATAAGTAAATAAAAAGAGTTTAGGGGGTTGGAGAAGCAAAATAAAACAAATGAACATGAGAGAATGAATTACCTTTAAAAGTGTATCTCCTTTTGATTTGAGCCTAAAGGCTTCCTTTGAAAGGTTTCTTCCCAAATGGAATCCTCTAGGATGAGTAGAGGGATGTGGAGAGAGTAAATGGGCAGGGTTTGGCCGAGCCAAAGGCTTGAGGAGTGTGTGAAATGAGGTAGAGGTGGGGGCCTTTTATAAGAGGAGAGGAGGGGCACTTTTGGAAAGTAAAGAAATATTACTTTATTTGAAAATATGTTTCGGTTTCAAAAGGTCCCACATTGATATAATTCGTGGATAAGGTGATAAGGCTTCGAAATTCACCCATCCAATAAGTTTTGGACATGTGTAGTTCATAGATATTACATTATATTTCCATTTTATTTTAATCGTTAAATAATGATGTCATCACTGCATCATTATGATGTCATAAATAATTTAATTTATTTAATGTCTAAAAATTATAAAAAAATTACTATGATGTAGGAAAGCTTTTTAGCTTTCCAATGAATATTTATAATAAAAAATATGACTTGTATAACCCTACTTAAAAATTGTTTTAGTAAAACATATCATGTTTGTGTCAATTTTACTTTTCCATTAAATAAAAATATATTATTGTCATTTTCCAACTAAAGTGGCTCCATGGGGTCCCCAAGTTGGCCCATGGCTTTTCTTGGTCGTCCATGACTCACCCAATAGGTGTAGGACAAGTGTCATGGTGTTTTCACATTCTTATAATATCATTTTTACCTTAAACTACACTAATTACCACTAATCGCGATTAAAACTTAATAAGTTACTATTCACCAAAAAATTATTTTAATATCATTGAACCACATTTTACTTCTTAATGACAACCATGTATGTCGGATTTTTGAAAATCAAAACACAATGATGGCAGAATTTCATTTAAACGGAAAATCAGTTTTTATAAGTACCACTTAGTGGTTTCACTATTCATCAAAAATTAAAGTTTTTCAGAAAAATACCAAAAATTCCCCATAAGCTATATTTGATATTCCGAATTCAAAAATGAATTCCGTTTTACAAAATTCAAAACATATTAGTCACATTAATTAATTTAATAATTAATTCCCGCTGTCAGCGCAAATAGCGTGTTTTTATAAAACAATAAGTATCAAAAGATTGACACTAGTTTAAGTCCGATTTCAAAGTGAAATTAATTCCAACGACCGCTATTGGATTTAATGGTAAAAATATTTTCTAATTTCACTTTAAAAACAATTCAAAATATAATCTAATCATATAAATAAATTAGATTAAAAAGTAGTTTTGAATTAAAATACAACATTTTGCACTATTCATTAAAAAAATGAACTCTATCGGAAAAATACCAAAAAATTACACAAAGTAAAATTTGATGTCCCAATTCTTAGTAAGAGTTTTATTTGGTCCAAAATAATGTTTAAGAGTGAACAAAACTATATTTAATGATGGTTCAACATCAAAAGGTGATAAGTGAACCTTTAGTGAAAACTAGGGCATATACGCCTAAAATTGAATTCTTTCTGTATTTTAAGCCTTTATCTTTTATTGGATAAATGTAAAAACATTTAAAAACATATATAATCATATTTTAGTTATTTCTATCCATTCCTGCCAATACAATGGCTACATGTTAACTACCATTTAAAATAATATTATTAGAGTGCAATGTAAGATTCCCAAGAAACTCATTGTTGCGTGTTGGGTACGCCATCGAGCATAGCGTCCCCTTTAAAGTCATATTAATATTTTATTCACAAATAGGGATAAATATGAAAATGTCATATTCTTTATTTACCTGGGGTGTTACATCCTTCCCCCTTTTGGGAATTGCATCCTTGCAATTTTAAAATTGCGCTTGGAAACATCCTTGAAAGTCCCACATCGGAACAAGAGTTGGTAAAACAATCACTTTAAAATAAAGAAAGATAAGTATAGAGGTCACCCGAGTTAACCCATACTAGGATTCCAAGTATGAAAACATGGACATGGAGGAGAAAACATAGGGTCATGTTCTGATGAAGAGTTATAGAAAACATGTTTAGGAGAAAGTTAATAATAAGAAAATCACAAACTTGTGATGGGTTAAACAGTGTTGGGTTCCCCATTAGGAACAGTTAATAGACAACATTTTTGTTTTAAGTTACTTTTTATTGAGGAGTTTATTCATAAGGAAACACAATCACTTATCATGTTGACTTTCAACTTTTACTAGATTCCTTAATCAAACTCATATTTTTTCAAAAGACGAGTATTTAGGGAGACTTGTTCGCATTAAGAGTACTATAATCAACTTCTATAGAATCACCTAATCCACAAAAGAGAACTATATACATCCCATGTCTTTAGGATTTAACCAAAACCAAAACCAAAAAGGTTAGTAGAAGGTCAGATAATCCAGAAAAGGATAACCCCTTATAAAAAGAAAATATATTCTTAATCTCCAAAATTTGTCCAACAAAACCCAAAGTTCAACGAGGACCATCCGATAAACAATTTGTCCATAAAATTCTTCAAAGTAAACCAATATAATATTGAAACCCAAATATTTGAAGGATTTAGTCACATAGTCTTCCAAGTTAAATCGTAACATTTATCTCCAAACAACATTAGTCGCTCCTAAAGTCTCGCATTGAAAAGTAATTATCCTAATCACATATCCTCCAAAATCAACTTACTTTTAATTCATAAAATCATATAACTAAAAAGAATCAGTCAAACTAACCAGGGACTTCACGTAGTCCAGTGGTAGGCGATAAATACCATTCGTACTTTGGTTGTGGGTTCAATTCCTGCAGCTTTGTCTGACTCGACGGGTAGTCACACGGTCTACGTGTTTTCCTTTCTCCAAAACTATATAATTCTCAAATCATTCCCCAAAAAGGGATAAAATCATCAAAAATAACCATAACATAATTTAACCTCAATTTTATCTCATGCCTTTCACTTCAATCATAACATATAGTAACCCATAATTACCTCAAAAGTAAGGATCATATAAACCCAAATGGTTCTTTATAACTATGTCCACAAAAGAAAAGATAACTATTACTTGCATAAAATTTGCCTATATTAAACATCAGGGTTACACATAATATAAAAAGTCTTCTAATGTAACCCCATCATCAAAAGAGACTTAATACTCTTAAGAATTTCACCATAAATCTTGAAGCCCTTATATGTTGACATCTTACTCATTCGACATTCTTCATGATCCATTATCCATTCCTTTCCAACTTATTCCGAAATACCTCTTTCCTACAAACAAAATCATGAATCATATCCTAAGATTCCAAAATAGGAAAACAATAGTCATGAAAAAGTACATACCTTTGATTGGTCATTGTCAGTTTCTTCATCCTCAATCAGAAAGGCATTAGGTATTGGTAAACGAATATTGGTATGCTCTTGGTGACCCCATTCACGAAAATTCTTCATAGGACATGTGTTTGCATAATGACCATGCACACCACATTTAAAACATTCAATTGATCCCTCAGAAAGAACTTCTTTCCCTTTCCTCGAGTCAACTGGATGCTTCCTTTTTCCATGGCAGGTTCTTGCTTTAGGACCTTCATTTCCACATCTATAGCATATTTCTGTCCCTTTGAAACATTTTCCTAGGTGTTTCATTCCACATCTTTGACACATAGGTTTTTGAACACACTTACCTTTACGATTATTACCTGTACTTCCGTAGGGATTTGTTTCTTGCATATATGATGCCTTAGAGAAATCTCCAAGGTTTAGGTGGTCAATCATGACTCCAGATAGTTGGTTGAGGATAACCAAAAGAGTTCTCATTGCAGCTCCCATATCATTCAGTTGCTTACTCAAAAGACTGTCACAGTTTCCTTCACATCCACTGTTACTTTAGTGCCTGCTAGATCCAGCCATTTGCTAAAACCAAAAAGGTCAGTGTGAGTATAACAACAATACCATCATGTACTAATGAGGAAGATAAAAACTAAGATATTCTTAGTCATTCACTTTATCTAAAACTAGTACTCTGTCTTAAATCCTAACCATTATGGTAATGTCACTTATGCTTAAAGAATACCCTAACCTCTAAAGTTATCTAAACCGACCTCTGATACCAACTATAAGGCCCCAGCCTTAAACCTTACTTAATCTTGAGTTATTACAAGATTACACATTGAGGATCTTTTCAGGTTTAGAGTTTTAGAGAATTAGATCATGAAACTTGCATTACATTCCACATTTAAACAAAGTGGTTACATAAAAGACAATATTCATTCTTCCCATCAACGGAACCTTATTTAAAATAAAACACGGATTCTTTCTTGACACATCCTTGACACTATAATCACATCATGTACCTTTCCCTTGACCTATGAAAAACATTTCAAAAACCTGGGATGAGCATAAAAAGCTCAGTAAGGGTTATAAAAATATGGAAAGGAAACCTGAGTTCATATATACATAAGAATGAAATCATACTTTACCCATAAAACTTAGGCACTTTAACATACCTCATCAAATCATGAATAAATCATAGAAATCATAAGACATAAAGTTAACTTGAGGCATTCATAAAATTCTTACGTAGGGAGTAACCCTCTTGGTTACGTTTTGGAATACCCATCACAGTATATTCCCTAAATCTCTTCGGAGAAACCTCAACGTTTCACTCCTTCGCGTTACCCAATGCATTGGAGAGCTATATCGGGCTCACCCGCCCTTAGTTTATCACGGAACCACCCGTTTTCATAACAATGCCCAAGAACCATAACATAAACGTATCACATAAAACATTCCTAAAGGAAACAAAACATTTCCACATTTCAATCACAATATTACATTTTAGTATTTTGAAATAATGAATCCATACAAAAAGAAAACATTTCCAAAACCATTTAAAACATTTAATAAAGAGATTTTTGAATCAAAGTGTACCATACCACCTTGAAGCTTAAAATTTTAAACCATTAATATCCATATAAATAAATCATTAAAACCATTTTGAAAACATGGATATTAATAAGAACAAATAATTAAAACATTTAAAGTGATATTTTGGTTAAAGGGGTTTTACCAAAATTAGAGACACTTGAATACCATAACTGAGGAATAACATTTAGTCAGAACTTTATAATATCATGAGAATAAATGGATTCATGATATAATACTCCAAAGGACAGTATATACACCATATAAGAGTGAATTGGTGCATAACAACAATGAACCCTCAATAGAAATGTCAAATGTGATGAAATCCCTTATAAAGAAGGTATCCTTAAATTAAGGACAAAGAAATCTCAAAAAAAATATGTGTGAAAAATATATATACACCCAATATAAGTGGATATTAAGTGTAAAACAATAAAATGTCATTCACATGTATTCAATGGATGAAATATTCAATGACTACAAGTTGAACCCAAAGAAACCGAAATTGGGTTAAAAAGTTTTCTTGACAGCCTAACGACATCACATCAAAATGAGTTGATGATAGATAAAAAGTGTATCTCATCACTTGGACATAAAATTTACATCAATAAGGATGTATGAGAACATATCCCAACATAAAAATATGTAAATTAAAAGACCCAATAAAAGAAGTCTTTTAAAAAAGAGGAGGGTGAAAGGTTCCCTTACCGACTTGGGTATCTTTCAAAACATACACCCCATGAAAGAAAGACAATAGGTCATTGATGTAAATACTCATAAACGAAAATATATTACACAAAGAGTAGAATAATGTGCAGTAAATACACAACTCAATGAAATTTGTGGCAAATGTAGCATAAATCTCACGGGAATAAAAGTGAGATGAAAAATCCCTTACGAAAACTTGGCAGCCTAACAGCGCCACATAAAACTTCCGAATATGGATTGATGAGATCAAATAGAGTATCCCATCATATTACAATAGAATTTACAGAAATTGGAATATAAAAGGAAACCCCCCAACATTGCAAGGAGGAGTTTAAAAGAAGTGACGTAAAGGAGAGTACTTAAAAAGAAAGAGAGAGGTTAGATCTCTTACGAAAGTTTGGCAGCCTAACGGCGCCACTCAAAACTTCCAAAATGGATTGATGAGAGAGAATAGGGTCTCTCATCACATGAACATAAAAATTAAAGTAAATTTAATATAAAATAACATCCCAATCATAAGAAAGATGAGCTTAAAATAAATGACATAAAAGAGTGTACTTAAAAAGAAAGAGAGTTGTAGGATCCCTTACCTCGGGTCCGACTTGACTCAATCGTTCTTTAATATCCTGAATAATAAACTTGAGTTAATTTCTAATTCCTTAAGAACCTTTTTTAAGTTCATTATTACTTTTATATCACTTATTACCATGTCATAAACATTATGTAATCATTAAGTTAATAATGATTGTTTTGTCGATATTTGGTTCTTAAGTCGAAGGTGGACTTCTTTCAATTACATGTTGTTCGTGTGGACAAATGTTTATTATATCCAGAATTGTATTCATTATGTAGATATCATATATTTAATATATATACAGTACATTCATGCATTTATAACATTACATAATCATTTAGAGGTAAGAAATGAACTGCACCGTTCATGGAGACGGTAAGCCGTACGTACGCATGAACGCTACTTTCATTTCTATTTCGTATTTTATAGAATGGAATAATAATGATATAAAGGTATATTATAATTCTAGTATAATATAATATATAATATCATATTTCCATCCTTTATACATCCCACATATGGTATTTAACGAATCAAATCACTTTGAGGGGGCGGTAGTCCGCACTTCCTTAAATGAAGATACCGCGTATACCCATAATGGAAGCCATAAAGGTAAGACCAAAATGAAAAATACAGAAGTATAAATAAAACATAAACATATTATATATCATATATAAAAATAGTGTCATCATAATGGCCACCTTTGAAGGTGTTAAATGAGTATTGAACAATCATCGTTTCGGGAGGCAGAATTTCACCATCCACGGAAACCGTATGTTATTTAACCATTTGATGTAGTTGTGTGAGAGTGTAGCTCGAATAAATATTATAACAACATCATAGTATATTGAAGATACTTGTGTTGTTACAAAATAAGTAAATAAAAAGAGTTTAGGGGGTTGGAGAAGCAAAAGAAAACAAATGAACATGAGAGAATGAATTACCTTTAAAAGTGTATCTCCTTTTGATTTGAGCATAAAGGCTTCCTTTGAAAGGGTTCTTCCCAAATTGAATCCTCTAGGATGAGGAGAGGGATGTGGAGAGAGTAAATGGGCAGGGGTTGGCCGAGCCAAAGGCTTGAGGAGTGTGTGAAATGAGGTAGAGGTGGGGGCCTTTTATAAGAGGAGAGGAGGGGCACTTTTGGAAAGTAAAGAAATATTACTTTATTTGAAAATATGTTTCGGTTTAAAAAGGTCCCACATTGATATAATTCGTGGATAAGGTGATAAGGCTTCGAAATTCACCCATCCAATAAGTTTTGGACATGTGTAGTTCATAGATATTACATTATATTTCCATTTTATTTTAATCGTTAAATAATGATGTCATCACTGCATCATTATGATGTCATAAATAATTTAATTTATTTAATGTCTAAAAATTATAAAAAAATTACTATGATGTAGGAAGGCTTTTTAGCTTTCCAATGAATATTTATAATAAAAAATATGACTTGTATAACCCTACTTAAAAATTGTTTTAGTAAAACATATCATGTTTGTGTCAATTTTACTTTTCCATTAAATAAAAATATATTATTGTCATTTTCCAACTAAAGTGGCTCCATGGGGTCCCCAAGTTGGCCCATGGCTTTTCTTGGTCGTCCATGACTCACCCAATAGGTGTAGGACAAGTGTCATGGTGTTTTCACATTCTTATAATATCATTTTTACCTTAAACTACACTAATTACCACTAATCGCGATTAAAACTTAATAAGTTACTATTCACCAAAAAATTATTTTAATATCATTGAACCACATTTTACTTCTTAATGACAACCATGTATGTCGGATTTTTGAAAATCAAAACACAATGATGGCAGAATTTCATTTAAACGGAAAATCAGTTTTTATAAGTACCACTTAGTGGTTTCACTATTCATCAAAAATTAAAGTTTTTCAGAAAAATCCCAAAAATTCCCCATAAGCTATATTTGATATTAAAAATTCAAAAATGAAGTCCGTTTTAAAAAATTCAAAACATATTAGTCACATTAATTAATTTAATAATTAATTCCCGCTGTCAGCGCAAATAGCGTGTTTTTATAAAACAATAAGTATCAAAAGATTGACACTAGTTTAAGTCCGATTTCAAAGTGAAATTAATTCCAACGACCGCTATTGGATTTAATGGTAAAAATATTTTCTAATTTCACTTTAAAACCAATTCAAAATATAATCTAATCATATAAATAAATTAGATTAAAAAGTGGTTTTGAATCAAAATACAACATTTTACACTATTCATTAAAAAAATGAACTCTATCGGAAAAATACCAAAAAATTACACAAAGTAAAATTTGATGTCCCGATTCTTAGTAAGAGTTTTATTTGGTCCAAAATAATGTTTAAGAGTGAACAAAACTATATTTAATGATGGTTCAACATCAAAAGGTGATAAGTGAACCTTTAGTGAAAACTAGGGCATATACGCCTAAAATTGAATTCTTTCCGTATTTTAAGCCTTTATCTTTTATTGGATAAATGTAAAAACATTTAAAAACATATATAATCATATTTTAGTTATTTCTATCCATTCCCTCCAATACAACGACTACATGTTAACTACCATTTAAAATAATATTATTAAAGTGCAACGTAAGATTCCCAAGAAACTCGTTGTTGCGTGTTGGGTACGCCATCGAGCATAGCGTCCCCATTAAAGTCATATTAATATTTTATTCACAAATAGGGATAGATATGAAAATGTCATATTCTTTATTTACCTGGGGTGTTACACAAGGACCAAAACAGTTCAGTGTGTTTGGTATCTTAGAACAAAATATTCTAATCTAGTCAAAGATCTTCAATATTTCCCATAAAGATAATTCCATTTAGTAATCCTCATATAAATACCCTACATAAAACGTTTCGTAATAACCACGGAAAAGTAAACATTAGAATGTGTTAGATCATATGCTCAATAAGGGTAAACATAAGAGAAATGTGATAATAATATGAAAACAAATGTATGAGAACATGAGCATAAAATTTTAAAACCACAACCTACAAATGAATGAAAATAATCATGATTTGAATAAATATTGGCAGTTCATAAGAAATGAATCATAAGATAATCAAGGAACATGACGCGTGAGGGAATAATAATGACTTAAGACATGGAATTTATGGCATACCCATAAGAATTGAAAATCATTTCTATATTTGTCAAGGATCACTACCAAGATAATCCTAATATACTGATTCATTTACAAATCTAGGTTCACTCCCCATTCCAACCCTATGTTACTAATCCAAGTTTACTTCCCATTCTCATCTTATATTACTGAATTAGGTTCACTACAAATTCTTTCCCTGTATTTCTGAATTGGTTTCATAATCATATTTAAGACTGGTATTACTGAATCGTGTTTATTCCCAATTCCTGTCCAATTTATCTCATTAGATATAAATCATTACCCAATGCATTAAAGGGAGTTATAGTCACACCCATTACATAACTAAATCATACATATGTGGGCCACCATATCATAAACACTAATTATATCATAACTCAAAAAATTTAATGGGTATCATAAACAATTTATCATATCATAAAATGTGAAAAAGAAAATGGTTTCAAAATCATAGCATAACCCATATAAAGAAGTGGGTTGCACAAGAATTTTGTGATGGTGTAACACGTGGAAGAGAAACAATTTTCATTAAATTATTTTTATCTTAAATATAAACTTTTAAAATAACAAATAATAACAGTATCCTCAGATCATATCCCTAGTAAATCATAAACTATTTCAAAGGATGTTATCTTAGATGGGGAAAGATTCTCAAAGGTCACTTGAAAACTTTTATAAGGAAAATATTTTTTTGATGAAAATTAATTTCATAAAACAATTTCAAAACTATTATCATTGTAAATAAAATGAGAATCTTATGAAAAATTATTTGAAAATTAATTTAAAACAATTATTTAGGAAAATATACTTTCTTCTATGAAAAATTATTTTTTAAATCGAAAATATATTGAAACCCATTTTATTTAAAAATGAAACTAAAAACATATAATGAATTATTTGAAAACAATTTAAAATAATTTATTATCTTGAAACACATTGGAAATAGTTTTCTAGGAAATTAACCATTCAAAATTATAAAAGATTCATTGAAAAACATTTAAAAACTATTTAAAACATAAAGAATTTTTTAAATTTCTTTCTTCCAAAATAATTTAAAATAAAAAGAATTCCAAAATATTTATGAAAACTTTTATTTTAAAAATATTATTTAAAACATATGATTTAAGCTTCAATAATTGGAGTGGTCATGATGGAGGAGAATTCCCTACACGATGTAAATATAAAAATAATTATTTCTTTCATATTGATGGTAGAAGTCCAAAGATCCTTGATTAAAAAAACACAAGGAGACTAAATGTATTTGTTTCTGTAAAAAGGTAAATAATTGGTAGAAATTTATTTCAAAAATAATATTTTTTAGTATAATATTTTTTTAATTTTTTTTAAAAACACTATTTTGAAAGAAAACATATATTTAACTGAAGAGTAAAATAAAGTCATATTAAAAATAACTTTTCTAAATTATCTTAATTAACAGAGGGTTGAAATATGGTACTATTACATATAGATATCATGAATAAAAATAGTATAATAAAATTAATGATAATATTTTAGATATGGATCATAATATATCATCAATTTAAGCATAATGATAAACACTCTTGATAAATGTTTAGATTGTAGCAATAAACTCTTACCACTTTGGTAAAATTGAATCGTAATAACCACGAAGTAATAATATTAAATTAATTTTAAAATATATTTAGAATAAGTATATTAATTATATAAAATGTAAAATGATCAATATATACACATCTTAAAAGAGTATAGGTGCATAACATATCATGTGTCTAAATGAATGCAAATCGAGAAAAAAATTCCCTTATTGATTTTGTGACTCATGAACCACAAAAACCATGAAAGTGACATAATAAAATGGAAATATAAATGAAAATAATTATAATTATTAGAATCATAAGAATAAATCCATTGGAAGTATACACCCAAAAATCAAGAAATTATTGCGGAACATGACTTGGGTCTCACAGAAAATAGAAGTGAGATAGAAATCCCTTACCTTAGGTTTTGATTTCCTTTATTAAAATTTCAAATTGATATATAATAAATATAATTTTATTATAAATATTTTAAAAAACCATATTAACATATATTTTATCATATATTTTTTATGACCATTTATTTCCCTTTTATTAACAATTCTATTTTAAAGTCATGTTTCATTTAATAACCACTTTGTTTTTCATATAAGTTTTGATTTAATATTTTTTGTCCTTATAACATTTATCATGGTTCCAATATCTCCAGAATGATAAAAATGATATAAATATCATATATATTCATTATATATGTATTTATTTTAACTCAATAAATTTAGTAATAGAAAATGAAATACACCGTTCATGGAGACAGTAGGCCATACGTTCTCATGAACACCATTTTTCATTTTATTTTTGGATTGAAAGAAAGAAAAGTAAATGAAATATATCATAATTACTCAATAATATTTATTATATATATATAAAATATTATTATTAAACCCATCCTTAATAAGTTCCATGTATAGAGTGAACGAATGACATTGCTTCACGAGGTGGTAGTACACTGTACAAACAAATGAAGTTACCATATTCCAGAAAATAGAAATAATGAAGGTATGAGTTATATAAAAGTAAAAAACCAAAATAAAATCTTATATATCACATATAAATAGTATGAAAATCATTATTACCAACTTTTAAAGGCATTTATGGAAAAAACAATATTTGTTTACGAGGTGGTAGTCCTTTGTGCATAGGAACAATTATTTCATAACCCATTTGATGATCATGTGTGGTGTTTTAGGTCATAAACATAACATAAAAACTTATTCATATATTGAATATACTTATTTTTTCAAATATTCAAGATATAAAAATAAATTACATTGTTTGAAAAATAAATAAAATAGAAATGTTCGTTGATGAACGTTATCTATTCTTCGAGTATCAAATTTTGGTTTGTGCCAAAGGCCTTCAATGGTTGCATTAATACAGAAGTTAAGGCCTATATAATTAGATAAGAGAAGTGTATAAGTGATTTCTGTAGTTTTTTTCAATCCAAACATATTTATAATTGTGAAGAAGTGGGGGGTTGAGTGTATTTTTATTGTGGAGGAGGTGTGATATTCTTGTAAATACTAAAAAATATTCACTATTGGTGCATCATTTATACCTAATGTTACTCCAAAACTAATAATTAAAGGCATGGATGGATTATATGGTTATTAAACACCTAAAACATTCATTTATATACATTTATCAATAATTTCCCCCTAACACTTGAGTTTCCTTATTTACCATTTTTTTCATTATGGTAACTAGTTTTCAAACCTATGTAATTTTCCCTCTAAAAAAATTAAAGTGATTAATATTAGATAATTTGTAATCAATTAAAATAATATGATTTATAATTTATAAAATATAAATCCTATATGTATTTTAAATTAACTTCAACACAAGTGCATGCACCACCCAAAAACACCACTTAAACCATAACTTCTCTAACAAAGTTTTTACTATTTAACGATCAATATACACATTATAATATATAAATTGGTTAATTAATAGAAAAAATTATATATTTTTTAATATTTAAAAATAGATTTCTATAATATAAGAATTATTAGAAATTTTAATTCAATTAATGAAACAACACTTATTATAAAACGACATTAATATCAATTTTGACATTATTCATTTCATTTAAATTAAAAAATATCTATAAAATAATTTAAATTCAATACATTATGTTAAAAACTATTTAAAATTACATATTTGTATAAAAAATTATGTAACATAATAATTCATTTAATTTACTTCACTTTTTTTGTTTTTAGTATCATTTGATTTATTAAATTTTTAACGAAATAATTCTTGTGTTGGTGTTTCTTAATAATTTAATGTAAATATAGCATCTATAAAAATTTAAAATAAATTATAATGATAAAAAAACATTTATCTTGTAAAATACTATTTATAATAAAACTATGAATTTTTCTTTATTCCAAATCTTTATATAAATTAAATGGAAGAAAGGTATATTTAATTATTTTTCATTAATTCACTTATTAGAAGAGAAAATTTAATGTAAAAGTGTACTAAAACACATAAAATTAGAGCCTATGTTCGTAATAGTAAAAATATTACCATGAAATGGGTTTTGGACATGTTTTGTTTCATTCTTACACCATATATTCTGCATTAAACCACTAACTAACTAATTTTTTCTTTAATTATTGTAATTATGTTTAATATCCTTCACTAATAACTATGGAAAAAATTAATGTGTACTTACTATAAATTATAAATTATTCTTATTCTAAATAAGGAATCCAATTTTTTAAACTAAACTCATATAAATGGGAGTATTTAATTTAAATTTATTCTCATAACCATTACGAGGAATCAGGTTTTTAATGTGAAAATCTTCAAAAGTTTACAATATTTTTATATATAATTTCAATATGAAATTGATTACATTGAATTTTTTTTGATTAATATATATATATATATATATTATTTAAATCATTATAATTTAAACCTAATTTAAAATATAATTTAACCATATAAAAAGATTAGATGAAAATGCAGTTTTCAATAAAAATTCAGTATTTTCACTATTCGTCATAAAAGGAAACTTCTGAAAAGAATACCAAAAATTCACCCAAAATTAATTCTGTTTTCCATATTTCAAAAAGGAAGATCATTTTTTCTTATAAATTTTCTAAAAGTGGTAAAATTTATTTTTAATTTATGTGCACTGAACACGATTAACCCTTATTTGAAAAAATATATTTTTTTCCTAATACATTTATTTTTTAAAATAAATTAACTGTAGTTTTTTATTGTAAATAAGTAACTAATAAAAATTTTAAAAATATATAATTTCATAAGTTATTTAACCCTATTCATTCTATCCATTATTACTACTAGTCTATAAATATTATTATAAAAAATAATATTAATAGTATATTGTAGTTCAGAAAAACACGATCTGGAGTGTAACACAAGCTATCAAACGACCTCAATTTTATGTGTAACACAAGACAAACATAATTATTACATTTAATACAAGATAAAATCAGTGATTCACATATTGAAATTATAAAATATTTCTACTTATAAATATTTCTTTATTAGGTGTAGCATGTAATTAAATCAATCAAAGAATTTAAATTTTAATTTGAAAAATAATAATTCATAAAAAATCAGGGGGTTACATTTTGCCCCCTTAAAATGAATTTCTTCCTCTAGATTATAGTGGGTCATAAAAGTATTAATAATTTAGTTTTTATTTAACAAAAATCCACATTTTAAAAATAAATAATAAAACATCCTTTAAAAAGGGATGGTTGGAAACATGGATGTTACCCAAGAAACTCATATCTAGGTTTTCGTATATGATAACATACGTGGAATGTGAGAACATGGACATAGAAGAGAAAAGTAAAACCCAAATATAGATGGATATTGAAAGATAACATCGAACACAAGAAATCATGTTATCCATAAAATGTTAAGAACTAAAAAAACATAAACCAAATAGGTACAAATAGATTGTTTACATCATAAAAAATGATTATAATTGAAAAAAATTGTATCCCAATATCATTTTCTTAAAGTTAAATAATTTTCAATAGAATATATACTTACTTGGTTTCATTGAATTTCATAACAATTATCTCACCATGTAATTGTTCCTTGATTAATTTCCACTTCATCACTTACTCCATAAAATGAAGGTGAATATTTTATTACTAAGGAACTAATGGATCATAAGATCTATTGAAATAATGATAATTAATTCCATTTTTCTTTCATTATTATAAATTTAAAATTTGTTTATCATAGGTTATCCAATATGTATAAACCATGATATTAAAAAACAATATCTTAATATCTTAAACAAAATTTAAAGTTTAACATAAACCATTTCACAAATGATTAACATTTTAACCCTTCTGAATGATAAGAATCCCAAACATTAGAGAGATGGTCATTAAAATATTAAGAATAAATTTAATAATAACACCCCATAAATTATAAAGTATCTATTCATTGTCACATATCAAACATGTTAATATATTCATCTTGTATTCTCATAAAACATTGTAATAAATTTAATTAATAAAAAACTGTATTGAAAACATATATTCTTCTTCATTCCATTCATAGAGAAGTGATTAAATGATATATTCCATAGATAAAAAATGTTGTAAAATGTATCCATGATATTATAAACCACTTTTTTAAAAAATTCAATAATCAGTTATAAGGTAATAAAAACTATTCAATTCTGTTTGTCCAAATAAATCATCTCTTTACCCCAATATTATTTTCTATACATCAGGAACATATTAAGGGTTATTGTAACGACCCAAACATTCATTAATGGGAATTACTCTTAATTTAATTATATGTATCTATATGTAAAATTTTTATATAAAATTTCAACTTCGTTTGTTTTATGTTAAGAATTGTGACCATTACTAATATAGCCATTGAATAGTGATCACATGATTAATATAAATATAGGTCTTTAACAAATCCAATTTACTCAGACAAAGGAAGCGATGGACTCATCCAGTAGACGTGTCCCATACGAAGTCCATTTCTCAGAGCTCGGAAAAGAGTTCACGTCATTGGGCTTCACTCTTGACCAAGCCTAAGCTGAGCTTGAATATGTTAAGCTCGAGTGGGACTACCTACAAGAGAAATGGATGTTGATAGAGATTACCACCCAAGTAATGTTATCCGAGCCACCCCAAGAGTCTGTCACAATCACACACCTTACTCTTCAATCTTATGCAGGTGTTATAAGTGGTTATGTTACAAGACCTTACCACTATATTTATGTACAATATTTTTGTATCTTATAATGAATATACTTTCATTTTATTATTGTTACCTTGTAAATGGTTTTTTTGAAGCACAAATAGTATTTTTAGTTAATATTCAACTAAAAATACATTTTGATGAATTAATCAATTTTTGAATTAAATAATATATTAATAAAATTTTATTATTTTTATTAAATTAATTTTTATTAAATATAAATGATCATATAATTTATGAATGCAATCGTAATTTTTATTATGTTTTGAAAGCCATTTTTGTCAAAACCCATGAATTTTCAATAAATGTTTGTTTTTATTTTAAAAGTAAAAATTAACATATTTAGAAAATTATTTAGATAAAATAAATATTTTCTTTGGAATCAGGATGTTGAAATTATCCACAGATAATGTTTCATAATTTTTTGAGACAGTCAAATTTTTGGGTAAAAATTAAACACCGTTTAAATATATAATGTGTTTTATGACATCATAATGACCCAGTAGTGATGTAATAAAATACTATAAGATTTATGTTAGTCCAATATATGTTTTAACATTAAAATAATGTGGTTTTGGGTTTGTTTGAATTATTTTACAAAGCATTAATGGACCCTTCAAGACTTATTAAACATCTTGTATTTTTAAATAGTTTTCCTTGGGAGTGTGACTCACCTCCACATAAGCAACCCAATTATTTTAATATGTTCAGACTTTGGCCTTATAAAATATTTCTTTCAACTTCCCTTTTCCAAAAAACATGTGCAAAAACCATGGGCTGGTTTGTGTTTTGGATTAGTTTATTGTGAGGTGTCCCAAACCTAAATAATAATGAATTACCTCACCTTTCTTATATAAACCCATCCAAGATCCCACATAATCCTCACTCAAAGCCTTTGGAGTTTGTCCAACCTCTACCTTTATCTCTCTATAATCCTCCCAAGGTCCCCCAATCTCCCTAGAATCCTCTCTCAAGCCTCTCCCAATCCTTTGGAAGCCACTTCCAAGTAAGGGTTTTTCTTCCTTTCTCATTTTTTCCAATATTATTTAAATTGTTATGCCCTTTTAATTTCAATGATATATGTTAGGGTATGGTTTCAAACCTCCCACATACTACCATATTTATGTTTGAATGATAGGATACCCCTTTCTCTCTCATTAAATTCCTCCCATGTACACCCATTACTATGCTGAAATTCTGAAAGGAATTTCTCTCTCCTCTTTTACATTAAAGAAATTCTTTTGTATCATGAATTTAAATTACATTAAAATTGATGGTAAATGTATCTATATAACTCCCTTACTGTCCATTTTGTGTACATATGTTGAGACACCCATTTCACTTTCATCAACCAATTTTATGAATTTTTACGTCACACCGTTATGCTACCGAAATTTCACCGATTTTCCAAGCCAATGTCATTGTGTAGCAAATACCATGCCCATTTCTCTATCAGGGGTATTCACCTTTATGAACATTTATTTACTAATTTTAAAGTTTCATTTATGAATTCCACATTCCTTTATCTTGGAATAAATGATTATGTTTTATGAATCCATGTTATGTGATCCATGTGGAACACTTATGCATGAAATGAAATGTTTAAAAAGGGTGTGCTCTTATAGTGCTCCAATGCATTGGATAAAGTATAGAATCATGATACTTCATTTGCAATGGGTGTTTACACCTGATAATTCAAGTGCAACGAGGTTTTACTCATGCTTCATGTGAAATGAGGATTTACTCATGCTCCATGTGCATTGAGCCTTGGCTCAAGCTAATTCCATGTTAGGTGTTGTTGCCACATTTACATGTTATGATTATCATGATTCATCATGCCTTTATGTTTTTACTTCTATTATGCTCTAATGATATTTCTATTTTATAAAAATTATTGTTTTCCTCGTGTTACTCCATGTTTATTCCCTTACTAGGCTTTATAGCTCACCCTTTTCTTATGCATGTCCTTAGGTTGTCCCATGCAATGCTAAGTACGAGGGAATGTAGTGGTCATGTAAAGGAATATTTCAATAATGATTTTATATTTCATTTTTTAAGTTGTTAAGTAATGATCCTAATACCCAAAGACACCATACCACTTGATCTTCTATGTTGTATCAAATAAATTTTATGAAATAAATTATGTTTAATTGTGTAATGAAATATCAGGGTTGTCATAGTTAGTATCAGAGGATAGGTTTGGTTATTTTTGGGACTAGGATTAGAAAACCATAGTGAATCCATAGAGACAATGCTAAGTATAATAAAAACATCCCTAATTTTTGGTGAGTATTTAGTAAGTGGTTCATCATGAAAATACATCCCTGTCTGGATACGAGCATGTAGAGGCAGCTCTGGCATAGATGTATCATAGTGGTAAAACCCAAAAAAACTGCTTTGAGCTATACTCAAACGACAATAGGTGCATGACAACAGGCCTTGCTTCACTCTTGGTTACAACACTCCAAGGGGATTTGGTTTGGTAAATTCCCAAGCTTAGTATGAACCATTATTAAGGGAAAAAATGCCGTGAGATTAGATGTTAGAAAGTAGATCATGGATAACATAGACTGAATCCAATAGATTCATATTCTAAGGAAATAAAATTTATTTATAAGTCATTAGTTTTTTCCTTGGATTAACCTTTATGTGTTACCCATAACATTCCTTTTATTCTAGCCAATGGCTGGTAATAGAAGGATTCGTGCTAACAACCGATGTGAAGATCAACGTGATGACTGTGCTAATGAGATGCCCAATCCAATGGGAGCGGGAATCATGAACATTGTCACACTTATCTCTCAGCTAACTAAAGATTTTAATAGAAACATGGGTCAATAGGAACATTCAACCCCCCTAAGAAAGAACAAGTCACCATCGAGATCTCCATGAGACAAATGACTCCTGCTTTTAATGGATCATCTGATCCCTCAATCGCTGAACAATGGATCAACTCCATTGAAAAGATTTTCTCCATCCTTCAATGTTCTAAACATGAGAATTTTCTCCTAGTTGATTATCATATGGAGGGTGAAGCTGATCAATGGTGGAAGTTGATAAAAAATATGAAGCCTGTGGAGGAGATCAAGGCATTGGAATTGAAGGATTTTTGAAAGATGTTTTTCAATAAACATTTTCTGCACACCCTATGGCTTAAGATAGAAAGGGACTTACTTTCCCTCCAGTAAAAAGATAACAGATTAGTTGGAGAGTATGAGGAAAGCTTTACAAGGATTTCACGATATGGTTTCATCTTTGTCGTTACCACCGAATGCAAGGTTTACCGCTTATTTGGTGGGATGAACCCTAGCCTGCGAAAAGCACTGGAAATACATGACTTTGACAGCTATGAGGGAATTGTTCGATGTGCCCTCAAGGTCGAAATATAGATCATAGAATCTCAGGGGTATCATTGGGATAAGAAGCATATAGTGGAATTCAATGCTGGCAGTCCGATGGATAAATCCAATGATTCTAAGAAGATCCCGCACCCCACTTGCCAAAGGTGCGGAAAGAAGCACCCCAGAAATTTCCTGAAGGGGAAAAGGAAATTATTTAGGTGTGGAAAATAAGGGTACCTAGCTATTAACTACTGACAAGAAAACCCCATAGCTGCAATAGAGGAGAGGAATGCTCTGTTTGAACCTCAATGCGTATCTCATTTCTACAATTGAAAATAACTAGGTCATCTTGCAAATCAATGCCCTAAGCCAAGGGTTTTTGGAGGAAACCAACAACCTCCAAGGCAGAAAGGGTGAGCTTTTTCCATCACTACTTCCGAAGTGAACCTCGGAAAAGAAGTGGATACAGGTACGCTAGTTATTCATTCAAGAATAGTGAACATACTTTTTGATTTAGGTTATACGTATTATTTTATATCTTTAAAGTTTAGTAGAACAATCCCATCACCACCAAAAATCATGGAAGTGAATATGTCTTTGAGTACGAAAAATGGGGAAATCATTGCATTCCATGAATATAACATCTCCCTAGTCATAATCTGTGGATTGAACTTCCTAGAGAACCTCATAATACTCCATAGTGTGGAATTTGATGCAATTCATGGAATGGATTGACTTTCCTTATATAGAGCGAACACAAATTGTCATGAGAGGGAAATAACTCTTCATGTAGAGAATCGACACCTGATTCTTTACAAGTGAAAGGAGGAAGATGAATCCTCTTTAGCCCCATCATCTCAATCGCGGATATTACTACCCTATGAGCATGTCTAACTGGCTCAAATGATTGATTCTAATGTGGCAACCATCATAGAAGACATGCCTATTGTGAGGGAATTTGCTGAAGTGTTTCCCGAGTAATTGCCTGGTATTCCTCCTAGAAGAGATTTTGAATTCTCAATTGATTAATACTTGGGGAATTGCCAATATCCAAGACTCCATATAGAATGGCTGTTGTGGAGCTTGAGGAGATGAAGAAACAACTACAAGAGAATCTGGATAAAGGGTTTATACACCCAAGTGCTTCACCATGGGGTGAACCTATCCTCTTCATCAGGAAGAAGGATGGGTCAATGTGCCTTTGCATCGATTATCATGAGCTCAACAAAATCATGATAAAGAAAAAGTATCCTCTCCCATGATTTGATGAATTGTTTTATTAGCTACGTGGAGCACAATACTTCTCCATGGTGGATTTATGGTTGGGATATTATCAAGTAAGGGTGAAGAAGGAAGATATCCTCAAGACTTCTTTTCGTACAAGATACAGGCACTATGAATTCATAGTAATGCCTTTTGGACTCACTAATGCTCTAGAAATCTTCATGGACATGATGAATAGAGTATTTAGAGATTACCTTGACAAATTTGTGGTAGTCTTTTTAGATGATATTATGATATACTCTAAAACCAAGGAGGATCATGAGGAGCATCTGAGAACTGTACTAGAGACCTTACAAAAGGATAAGCTCTATGAAAAGTACAACAAGTGTGAGTTCTGGTTGAAGGAGGTCTCATTATTGGGCCATATCATCACAAGCAATGGGATATCTGTAGATCCCTCCAAAACTGATGCAATTGAGGGGTGGATGAGGTCATCATCGGTAATAGATATTCTTAGCTTCTTGGGGTTTGCTGGATATTATTGACGATTTGTGAGAAATGTCTCATGATTGTCCAACCCTATTACCAAGATAACTCAGAAAGGAGTAAAGTTTTCTTGGAGTGATGAATGTGAAGAAATATTCAAGGAGTTGAAAAAGAGACTTATCACTGCACCCATGCTCACTTTACCCACAAGTGGAAAAATTTTTGTGGTATTCAATGATTCTTTGAAGAAGGGCCTCATATGTGTGTTGATGAAAAATGACAAAGTCATTGCCTATGCTTTAAGGCAATTGAATGTCCATGAATAGAACTATCCAACACATGACCACGAGTTGGCTGCAGTGATCTTCGCTTTGAAAATTTGGCAGAATTATCTCTTTAGGACGAAGTGTGAAATATATACAGACCAAAACATCCTCAAGTATATATTCACACATAAAGAGTTGAACATGCACCAAAGAAGACGGTTATAGCTGATCAAAGACTATGACTGCTCAATCCATTACCACCTTGGGAAAGCGAACAAGGTGGCAGATTCCCTAAGTAGAAAGGACCCAGCGATTATATCATTAATGAGAATTGAAAAGGATCCAATCTTCTTAGATTTGATGAATATGGACATGGGAATCCTAAAAAAGGAAAGATCATCAATCCTTTCACAAATTATTGCTCAACCGTCACTTTTGGAAAGGTTAAAGATGCTCAAAAGGATGATGTGGGAATTCAGGAAAAAGTGGAAGCTATCGGAAAAAGAAAATCCTTGGAGTTTATTGTTAATTAAGAAGGAATTGTGAGATTTGGGAAAATACTCTATGTTCCATAAAGTCCGAAGCTAAAGATGGAACTTTTGGATGATGCACATAGTTCAAATTTTTCTATTCACTCAGGAAACACAAAGATGTATCAAGATCTCCGAGAGAATTGTTGGTGGGATAATAGAAAGAAGAAGATCGCTGAATATACATCAAGGTGCCTGGTTTGTCAGAAAGTGAAGGTAGAGAAGAAGAAGTCTGAGGGGATGATTCAACCATTTCCCATACCAGAATGGAAATGGGAGAACTTCACCATAGACTTTGTCACAAGACTTCTGAAGACATCCAAAGGAAACAATGCAATCTGGGTTATTATGGATCGTCTTACAAAGGCTGCACACTTCATTGATATTTGGGAGTATTTATCATTGGATCAACTGGCGCTGATATATATCAGGGAAGTGGTAAGGATGCATGGAGTAACACTATCTATTTTGCCCGATCGAGATCCAAGATTCATCCATATGTTTTGGATGAATATTCAACATGCTTTGAATACTGAACTGAACTTCAGTATGACCTATCATCCTCAAACCGATTGCCAATCTGAGCGGACTATCCAAACACTTGAGGACATGTTGAGAGCGTGCTCAATGGACATTAAAGGAGGATAGGATCAACAAATTCCTTTGGTTGAGTTCTCTTATAATAATAGTTTCCACTCAAGTATTTAAATGGAACCATATGATGACCTTTAAGGGAAAAGGTGTAGAACATTGGTGTGTTGGGATGAGGTCAGTGAGTGTAAGCTTCTTGGACCAGAAATGGTCAAAGAAATGGTAGAGAAGGTGAAAACCATTCAGAATCATATTAAGGTAGCTTAGAGTCCAAAAAAGAGTTATGCAGATAACCGTCGATGAGACCTTGAGTTTAAAGTTGTAGATATTGTATTTCTATGCATATCTCCATGGAAGAAGGTCATAAGGTTTGGAAAGAAAGGGAAGTTAATTACAAGGTACATCAGCCCCTTCAAGATTCTTGGTCATGTCGGGGTTGTGGCTTATCGACTAGCACTTCCACCTACCATGGACAAAGTACATGATGTCTTTCATGTATCTCTCATAAGGAAGTACATACCAGACCCTTCACATGTAATCTCTTCAGAGGTGGTAAACTTAGAGGATGATCTTTCTTATAAGGAGCAACCAGTGAAGATATTAGATCATAGAGAAAAATTTCTAAAAAATTAGACAATGCCCCCATCAAGGTGTTGTGAAAAAACCACAAGTTTGAAGAAGCGACGTGGGAATCGGAGGATATGATGAAGTATAGTTACCCACATCTGTTTTAGTGTGGGAAAAAAAATTTCGAGGGTGAAATTTTTTAAGGGGCGAAGATTGTAACGACCCAAAATTTCATTAATGGGAATACCTCTTAATCTAATTAAATATCTCTTTATGTAAAAGGTTTATATAAAATGTCAAATTATTTGGGTTTATGTTAATAATTGTGACCGTTGCTAAAATAGTCGTTGAACAGTGATCACATGGTTAGTATAAATATAGGGCTTTAACAAATCCAATTTACTCAGAAAAAGGAAGAGAAGGCCTCATCCAGTAGAAGGGACCCATATGAAGCCCGTTTTTCAAGATGATAGCTTCACTCTTGACCAAGCCCAAGATGATCTTGAATACTTTATGCTCGAGAAGGACTGCCTACGAGAGAAATGGAAGTTGATAGAGATTACCACCCGAGCAATGTTATCCGAGCCACCCCAAGAGTCTATCACCATCACACACCATACTCTTCAGTCTTATATGGGTGTTATAAGGGGTTATTTAACAAGACCTTAGCACTATGGTTATGTACATTATTTTTATATAATAATGAATATACTTTCATTTTATTATTGTTACCTTGTAAATAGTTTTTTTGGTGCACAAATAGTACTTTTAGATAATGATCAACTAAGAAATATATTTTGACAAATTAATATATTTTTTAATTAAATAATATTTTAATAAAATATTATTATTTTTATTAAATTAATTTTTATTAAATATAAATGATCTTATAATTTTATGAATGCAATCGTGATTTTTATTAAGGTTTGGAAGCTATTTTTGTCAAATCCCTTGAATTTTTGATAAATGTTGTTTTTAATTTTAAAAGTGAAAATTAACATATTTAGAAAATTATTTAGATAAAATAAATATTATTTCTAGAATCAGGATGTCCAAATTATCCAATGGTTATTTTTTCATAATTTTCTGAGACAATCAAATTTTTGGGTGAAAATCAAATACCATTTAAATATATAATGTGTTTTATGACATCATAATGAACCAATAGTGATGTAATAACATACTATAAGCTTTATTTTCGGAAAATATATGTTTTACCATTAAAATAATGTGGTTTTGGGTTTGTTTTACTTATTTTACAAAGCATTAATGGACCCTTAAAGACTTATTAAATATCTTGTCTTTTTAAATTGTTTTCCTTGAGAGTATGACTCACCTTCACATAATCATCCCCATTATTTTAAGAAGTTTGGACTTTGGACTTATAAAATATTTTTTATCACTTCCCTTTACCAAAACCCATGGAAAAAAACCATGGGCTGATTTTTGGTTTGGATTAGTTTAATGTGAGGTGTCCCAAACCAAAATAATAAAGAATTCCCTCACCTTTCCAATATAAACCCACCCAAGCTCCCACTTCCACCTCAATCAAAGCCTTTGGAGTTTTTCCAAACTCTTCCCTCATCTCCCTATAATCCTCCCAATATTCCCCAAGATCACAATAAGGCTCTCTCAACCCTCTATCACGGCTTTGGAAGCCACTTCCAAGTAAAGGGTTTTCTTCCTTTCTCATTTTGGTCTAACATTATTTAAATTGTTATGTCCTTTTAATTTAAATTATAAATGTTGGGGTATGTTTCTAACCTCCCCCATAATGCCCTATTTATGTTTGAATAATGGGATACCCCTTTCTCTCTCATTAAATGCCTCCCATCTACACCCGTTACTATTCCGAAATTCCGAAAAGAATTTCTCTCTCCTCTTTTACATTCAAAAAATTAGTTCGTATCATGACTCTAAATTCCATTATAATTGTTGGAACATGTATCTATATGAAACCCTTAATTTCCATTTCATGTAAATATGATGATACACCCCTTTATCTCTCATCAACTGTTTTTATGAATTCTTACGTCACGCTGTTACACTCCCGAAATTGCACCGATTTTCCAAGCCAATGTCATTGTGTAGTGAATACCATGCCCATTTCTCTATCAAGGGTATTCATATTTGTGAAAATTTACATATTGATTATAATGTTTCATGTATTAATTCCAAATTATTTTATCGTGGAATACATTATTATGTTTTATGAATCCATGTTATATGATCCATGTGGCACACTTATGCATGAAATGAAATATTTAAGAAGGGTGTGCTCTTATAGCACTCCAATGCATTGGGTAAAGTATAATATCATGATAGATCATGTGAAAATTTACATATTGATTATAAAGTTTCATGTTTTGTGTTGTTATGTGATAATCCTAATCCCCAAAGAATCTATACCTCTTGATCTTCTATATTATATCAAATAAAGTTTATATAATAAATTATGTTTAATTGTATAATAAAAGATCAGGGTTGTCGTAGTTATCTTTCCATATCCTTGTGTTTCCTATTATTGTATCCTCTCTATTAGATCACCATTCTAAATATCCTTTCAAATCCTTAATTAAAAACTTATTATGAACAATACTTAAATATTTTATGACTTATATAAAATAATCATTGAATTCTAATACATAAATTATTCATTAATTCCTCTTTCTTATCAATCAATTAACTATGATGCATCATCTTATTCCATTACAGTTATTTCCTTTATCATTTCATTTGTAGTCTCTTCATAGTCAGTAATATAACCATTACTCATAACACATTTCTGATTTTCTTCACAAGATTTTACCCAAGGATATTGATTTTCATAATTCCCAAACATTCCATAATTAAAGCATCGATGCACTAATAATATGTTATATAAAAAGATATTCACATCTATTAAATTAACTGAACTATTCATTTTATCTTTAATGTTACTTTCTTTATGTCCTTTTTTACATAGTCAAAATACATTCCCTTTACTTTAATACATTCAATTGACTTATTTTTTCCACATTATTGACATATAGAAAAATTAATCTTCATTCCTCTATGGTTACCAGAACACAAACTCTCATTGAACTATTTCCTTCTATTCATTGGTGGTTCTAATGGTTAGTTAGGGTACATATTTCTGATCATGTTCCTTGAAAGCTACTTATGAATAATCAAAATGTACTTAACTCTATTAATAAATCCATTTAACTACTCATCATAAAAATTTTCTCCACATTTAATGTTAACCAAGTTCCTTCTTATTCTCACTATTGAATAAAAGTAGAAAGTATAGTGTAAGAACCACTAATCATTGTTTAAAAACACATAATGATGAGAAATAACTTATTATATTTCTAAATTATGTCACATTCATTAATATATGAAGCCATAGGCTTATCCATGGTCATTAATAGTCATAATCTACTTGAATAATTTATGGTGGTTCAGAAGAAGTTTATAAATTCCAAAATTATATCCTTTAAGAGTGTGAAACTAGTTCAGTATCATAGCCCATTAGAATACACAAATTCTAGATCAACTATCCATCAATATGGTTCTTTCAGTGTTATTAAACCTAGGTATATCTTTTGTAGATCCACACCCACTTATAGTATCCATAAAAGGTTGTATTGATAGGAAACCACAATCTATATACTATAAAAATATTCCAGGACATTTTTTATGTACTTTTTTTCATCATTGGACTTATTCATAGAGACATACCTAGACATATCTGTAGAAATATTACTAGTGATATCACTAAATATTACACATTTTAGTTTACAATTTTTATCTAAACCATTCTCTTTCTACAAAATATATTGACCAATGATTAACATATATTGATATTACGTCATTTTTAATGAACATTAATTAAATTACACAAAGACATTCCCTATGAAATATCTTTAATGCATCCCATAAAGATATTTTTAGTTAGTACTATTCATATACATACCCTATATAGAAACTTTCTTCATTACATGGGGAAAAGAAACAAAATAATGTGCGATCTTAGATACTCAGTGAGGGTAAATATAAGAGATATATTAGCATAAAATAAACATAAGTTTATGATAATATGAGAATAAAGTTTGAAAACTATACCCTTTATATCAAAATTTATTATCCGGATTGGAATAATGATTTGAAGTTCATAAGACATGAATCACAAGATAATCAAATAAAATGACCCATGAGAGAATTACATTGGCACAAGACATGGAATTTGTGGCATACAGATAAAAAAATAAAATAATTTCTATATTAGTCAAGGATTACCACCAAGATTGTCATAGTAGACAAAACCCTTTTCTAATCATGGTTCACTCCCAGTTTGAGCACCGCATTTCTAAACAAGGTTCACATAACTTTCCATCCATTTATTACAGAACCAAATTTACATCATGTTACAACTATGTTTTATTGAACCATGTTCACATTACCATTCCATCACTGTATTACTAAACCAATTTCACTCCCTGGTCCATTTCCATCTATCCCATGAGATATCAATCGTTTCCCAATTCATTGGAGGGAGATATATTACCATCCCATCACACAATAAAATAATACATATGTGTGCCAAAAGATCATAAAAAATGGTCATATAATAACCTATTCAATGAAAAGGGTATGATAAACATCTCATCATATCATAAGGTATGAAATAGTGATAGGTTTCATAATCATAACGTAACCTATGAAAAGAAGAGGGTTTCAAAAAAATTTATCATGGTATAACATGTGGAAGAGAAATGAGTTTCCTAAAAAAATAATCTTAAACATAAACCATTCAAAGAAATATTGAGAATGGTGCCCATCGATCATATCCCAATTAAATCAAAAAAAATTATCAAAGGATGTCTTCTTAGATGGGGAAGGATTTTGAAAGGTCACTTTGGGAATGTTTTTAATGAAAATGTCATTTATATTAAAATAACATTCATTAAACATTTTCAAAATAATTTTAATTGAGAATAACATTGTAAACATATAAATAATTCATTAAAATTCATTAAATTTTTTTTGAGGAAAATAAACATTCCTCTATTGAAAAATTAATTAAAAAAATAAAAACATTAAAAAATGATTTTTATTCAAAATACCCTTTAAAACATATAAAGAATTATTTGAAAAGACTTTAAATTAATTTTTAAACATAAAACACCTTTGAAATTATCTTTTTTGAAAATATCATTTGAAACTTATAAAAGATTCTTTGGAAATCATATAAATAACTTTTTAAAACACAAAAAAGTTAAAAAATTCTTTCTTTAAAAACCAATTTAAAATAAAAATCATTCCAAAATAATGAAGAAAGATTTTTATTTTAAAAATTTTCGTTAAATCATATAAATGATTCTTTAGATAATGGGGTGGTCATGAAAGATGTGAGTTTTATACATGAAATATTAGTAAAAATGATTCCTTTCATATTGTCGGTATGAGTAAAAGTTCCTTGATCAGAAAATGAAAAGAAATATCATTTTAGAACAATTTTAAATAAATTTAAAACATGGGTGAAAATGTAATTTAAAATTTATATGTGAATATTAGATTTATTTGAAACTATTTTGAGAAAACATTGTTTTGAATGAAAATAAATTTCTGACTAAAGAGATAAATAATATAGGATTTTCATAGAAGTATTTTATTAATTATCATAAGTACCAAAGAGTGGAAAAATGGTACCATAACGTGAATATATCCTTAATAAGTATATGAGAATAATATTGATTAAAATTATTGAGATACAGATCATAATATTTCATTAATCTAAGAATAATAAAAAATAATCCTGATAAAAAATGACATTATAGAAATAAACACTTACTACATTGAAAAAATTGAATCATAATCTATGTAAAATAATAACATTATATGAAGCTTAAAATATCATAAAAATAAGGATATTCATGATATAACATGTTAAATGGGAAGTATAGACACCATATAAAAGAGTATAGGTTTATAACATAACATGTATCTCATTGGAGGAAAATTAAAACCAAATTCCCATATCGATTTGGTATCTTTTGAAAAAAAAACCCATGAAAGATAAATATTTAAATGGATATTTAAATATCAAAAATTATATTTAGATTAATCATAAAAAATTCCATTATAAGTACACAGACCACAAAAAAGAAATAAGTGGTGAACATGGCTTGTATCTCACCAAAATTAAAATTGATATGGCAATCCCTTAACTTAAATGTTTACATCATTTATAAACACCAAAAACTCATATATAATAAATATAGTCTTATTATAAATATCATACATAACTATATTATATATATATATATATATTATCATATATGATTTTATTATTGTAACGTCCCAGTTTCGGAAGCCGCCAAGAGGCGCCCCGTACACGGTTGGTCACATGGCCTCATGCACATTTCCCCAAATGCCAGAGGCTATCGACTAGAAACGAGGGCCTTGGGTGTGATAGTGGGAAAACTATGCCCTCATTGGTAGAGTACATAGAAGAAGTAAATAAACATGCAAGACCAGAAGCAGTATATAACCAATAATAATAAATAGCGGAACGACTAAATCAACAAAAAACTAGAGCTCATATGTATATATATATGAAATGATGCATTATACATATATAGGAAAACAAACAAACAAGTCACAATGCTGAAAAACAAAATAGTACCAAAACAAGTACAAAAGAAAGTAAACAACGCCTCAGCATCGCAAGCCAAAGCCTAGTCCCATGCTCTCATGCTCCAAAGCAATCAAGTACCAGAAGTCGAAGGGCACTTTCCCTTGTCTATACCTGCAACAACATAGTCTATTTGGGCCCAAAAACATGACCCAAATAGGGTGTGAGAGTAAATCCTAGTAGGCAACCACTGGAAGATCTGTGCCTAATAGTCGGTGAGTATATGGCAGATAATAGTAAAAAAAAGTAGTAAATAGTAGCAGCAATAGTAGACAGTAATCAGTAAGCAGTAAACAGGATGATATACAACAGTGATCAATCCACATAACAACAAGTAGAGGTGAAGCAACAGCTAACACAAAAAGGAAACCCTCTTAGAATCACTCACAACTATCCCCTCTGGTCCTATTCAAGAAGTACCACAACCCTCTGGGTAGTGCACTCAGCCTAACCCCTCTGGTTTGGTCATACGAAATTATATGACTCTCTAGGGACGCTCACTTGGTCAATTCCCCTTATAGTCTAGGGTAGTCAGGAACTCTCTGAGGGAGATCACGTGGTCTAATCCTCTTGGCCCTAGGGTCTAGAGACTCTATAAGGAATCTCACTCAGTCAATCCTCCTATAGCCTCAGGTATACCACATAATCTTTGAGGAAGCTCACTCGGTCAATTCCACCTCTATCCTGGGAAGGTTTTAAAGACATTCAAACAAGGTAAAGACTCTCTGAGGAAGCTCACTCAGTCTACCCTCCAGTAGTCTATAATAATTAAGACTCTATAGGAATATCGCTCAATTTATCCCCTATAGTCTATAATGTCCAAGACTCTCTGAGGAATCTCACTCGGTCTATCCCCTTATACTCCATAATGTCTAAGACTCATTGGGAAGCTCTCTCGGTCTATCCCTTATAGTCTATAGCACTAGGTTCTCATGGTCCCGTGCCAGTCAGTGCATATTAATACTATAAGGCCAGAGTACACCTATAGAGCTACTTGGATAAACAAAGTACACCTATAGAGCTACTTGGTTAAAAAGTCTACAGAGCAACAAGCATGTTAACAACAACATTCCATCCTATGATCACAAGGCATGGAAATTGGTACAACGACCAAAGGCTAACAAGACCCAAAGGTTGTAACAAGAACAAATCATGAGAAAAAAAATCCAAGCATGACAATTATTCACAAGAAAGATCAATTTACCTCCACATAAGCATTCCAACAAGGAAGGAATAACCATAAGGGAAAAAAGGTAAACACACAATACCCCGTTCACGAGTATTGGTGGAATTTGCACATAAAATTCAAAGACATCAAAAGGTAAGGAAGAAAGAACCTACCTCGATCCTAGAAGAAAGATATACTTAAACCATGGGGCATTATTCTCCTCATAACGGCGTAGATATAAAAAAACACACAAAACTCTCAACCCACGATAACTTAAGAAAGAGGAGGAATTGGAAAACAAGGATCTAGGAGAAGGAAGAACTCACCGCTGTGGTTCCTACGCACTTGATGGTGGTCGATTCAGAGAATGGATGAAGGCTCGGGGATTCAGAGAAGTTCTGCAGCCGTATGCCATCTCTCGGTCGAATGAGACCTACAAGAAGATGGTTCTGTCGATTAGGAGTGACCCCATTCCGTTGAATGAAAAAAAGAAAATACATGACATGTACTTATTGAGTAAACATCAGGTAATCTACTTTTCTATACTCCACTTTAAGTGGCCTCCACTTCACCCCTACACAACGGGTGTGTGGTTCAGACATGGATAGCACATGGCCTGGTGCAACAAGGGAGTACACAGCGTGTACTTCAAAATTTTCCAGAAACTCCTCTTTTCTCAAAAACTATAGAAAAAGAAAAGACATACTCGAAAATGAAGATCTGGGTTCTTAAAAACATCCCCCTTAAAGAAATTCATATTCGAATTTCCCTGGTGAGGCACAGAAGAAGAAATACTGAACAACATTGGCCACTGCATTCATATATCGGCCTCCCTCTCCCAAGTCTCATCCTGCACTCACCCGTGCTTCCATAACACCCGTACTAGAGGAACAGACCAGCCACAGAGAACCTTTGTACTATGATCGACAATCAGGATGGTATGATTCTCAAACGACGCACCCTCTTCAAGATCAACCTCCTCAGGTTGAAAGACATGAGACGGTTCTGAAAAGTAACTTCGGAGCTGAGAAATGTGGAAGACATCTTGCTTAGCCCGATACCTCTACGATAACTGCAACCGATAGAAAACTGGCCCAACTCTCTCCAACACCTCAAATGGCCCGACATACCGCAGTGAAAGCATACCCTGTCTCTGAATAATCTTGTGTCCCAACATCAGTGCGACACATAGGAAAACCTGATCCCTGACCTTGAACTCCAGAGGTCGTCTCCGCTGATCAGCATAAGACTTCTTCCGAGACTGTGTTGTTTCCATCCTCTTCCGAATCAACTCTATCTGCTCTGAGGTCTCCTAAACAAGACGAGGTCCTAGCAAAGCTACCTCTCCTACCTCCAGCCAGCATAAGGTTGATCGGCATGGACTACCATACAAATCCTCATAAGGTTCCATCTGAATAGTCTCCTAGAAACAGTTTTTATAAGAAAACTCCACCCGAGGAATATGTTTCTCCCAAGAATGACCAAAGTATAGAATGCAAGCTCGGAGAAAATCCTCAAGCACCTAGATTTTATGCTCGGACTGGCCATTAGTCTGGGGGTGATATGCTGTACTCAAAAGTACCTATGTACCCAAAACCTTTTGAAGTCCCTACCAGAACCGAGAAGTAAAGAGTGCATCCCTGTACGAAACAATGGAGTGTGGAACTCCTTGTAGATGTACAATCTCTCAGATGTACAACCATCCTATCTCATCAACACTGAAGGTATCTTTGATTAGCAATAAGCGAGAAACCTTCGTAAGCCTGTCTATGACAATCCAAACAGCATCACTCCCTCGAGGTGACCCCGGTAACCCAATCACGAAGTCCATCACGACATCCTTCCACTTCCACCCGGGAATGGGTAACTACTGTAAAAGCCTGGCTGGTCATTGATGCTCTGCTTTCACCAGGTGATAAGTAGAACATCTCATTACAAAACCAGCAACATTTCTCTTTATACCTATCCACTAGTACTGGCGGTGTAGATCATGATACATCTTGGTGACGCCCGGATGAACTGCCCAAACTGAGGAATGAAAATCCCGCATCAGCTCCTCGTGTATGTCTGCTGGAACCCATACACGTCCCTGGAACCACAATATCTTATCCTCACCCACTCTCCATCCAGGAAGAGGGTCCTCTCATGACAGACTCTCCCATAATACTAAGCCTCCTGAGTCTGATAGCTGCCTTATCCATACCCGATCAAGAAGAGAAGAGGTAACAACTATAGAAGATAGGTAAGTCTGTCCCTGCCTATCGTGCACCTCAAGATGCATCTCAGAGAATAGAGCCATAAGCTGCCACTCACTACTAGCCTCCTAAACTTCCTGAATCTGAGTTCTCATGCTCAATGCATCTGCCACTATGTTGTCCTTTCCCAGCGTATAAGAGATATCGAAGTCGAAAGACTAAAGATACTCGACCCACCTGCGCTGTCTCAGATTCAGATCATGCTGAGTGAAGATATATTTGAGACTCTTGTGGTCGATGAAAAACAAAAAGTGCTCTCCCAGAAGGTAGTGTCTCCAACAGCGTAAGGCATGAACAACAACTGCCAACCCCAGATCGTGCGTCGCGTAGTTCCTCTCATGTGGCCTCAACTGCCGAGACCCGTAAGTAACGACCCCAACTCCCTGCATGAGCACATCTCCTAGCCTGATACCTGAAGCATCATAGTAAACAGTATAGCCCATGCCCAGCTCTGACATGGCCAGTATCGGTACTAAATTCAACTTCCCCTTCAAATACTGAAAGGCTGACTCACAAGAATTTGACCATAAAAACTTCACCCCCTTCTTGGTCAGAACTGTCAGCGGTGCTGCTAGGCATGAAAAGTCTTTTATGAAAGGCCTGTAGTATCTAGCCTGCCCTAGAAAACTCTACAACTCCAAGAAATTATTTGGATGCTCCCAGGAAACTACAGCTCTCACTTTTTCTGGGTCCACTGATACTCCTGTATCTGAGATAACATGTCCCAGAAAGTGAATCTGATCCATCCAAAAGTGGCATTTTGGGAGCTTAGAATATAATGGATGCTTTCTCAGTGTACTCAGAAAAATCTCAAGATGTGTGGTATAGTCATGTCGAGTGTGAGAGTACACCAAGATGTCATCCATGAAAACCACCACAAAGGAATCTAAGTACAGATGGAACACTTGGTTTATTAGTGCTATAAAAATTGCTGGCGCATTCGTGAGATCGAACAGAATGACTGTGTACTCGTATAGACCATACCTTCTCCTGAAGGCTATAAGAGGTAAATCTGATGGTGTAACACAGAACTGATGATAACCGGACCTCAAATAGATTTTTGAGAACACCCAGGCTCCTCGAAGCTGATCAAAGAGGTCATCGATCATCAACAACGTATATCACTTCTTCACCGTCAACTGGTTTAGCTTCCGATAATCCACCAAAAGCTGAAGGGTGCCATCTGATTTCTTCGCAAACAGTATATGCCAACCCCAAGGAGAGGTACTGGGTCAGATGAAATCCTTTGCCTGTAATTCCTCCAACTGCTTCTTGAGCTCCTGAAACTCAGGTGTACCCATCCTATAAGGAGGAATGGACACCGATGCCGCTCTTGGCATTAGCTCGATTGAGAAGTCTACCTCATGCTCTGGAGGAAAACCTGAAAATTCCTCTGGAAAGACATCCCTGAAGTGATCCACCACTGGAGGAAAGTATAATTGTGAAGTCCCCTGGTCATCCAGATAAAGACTAGAAATCTGGGCTGTAACTCCTCCCAGCCCATGATTATCTGGTCCAGATCTACCCGCCTGGACATCCCACTCGCCTCTATGAAGGAAAGATCCACCCTCTGGTGATATGAAACTCACCCTGCGGTGATTAGAATCGACGACTGCCTGGAAGGGAACCAACTAGTCCATCCCAAGAATGACTTCATATCCTCTCATCTCTAGGACATAGAGGTCCCATAAGAAATGACTCCCAGAAACGTCTATAGGGCACTCTCTACATTAACGTAAGCTAGATGTACTTGTTCCCAATGACGTGTCAAGAGTCAACAAGTAAGAAGATGAAACGATATAGAGCCCAAGGCTCTCCACAACAACAACAAAGATAAAACTATACGAAGCACCAGTATCGAAAAGGGATGAAGATAAAATTGAGGCTACTAATATTGTACCTAGAACTATAGAAGGGTCGGGATCCTAATCCTAATAGGTTTACTCCATGGCGAAGGTCTGGCCTGTACGGCAGCCCTGCACCCCTGGCTAACCACTCTGAGATGACCCACTCTTCTGTCGCTGGTAACCTGGTGACTGACCACCATGACCGCGACCTCCACCTCGGCCCGAATGGCCGGAAGAACTCCAGTTTCTAGACTGGTGAGAAACTAGCAAAGCATATCCTAAATGCGGGGTCATAGAAGAACCCCTAAAACCAGTTGAAGGTGTGAAGATCTGATAGAAGGGCTGAAGATGGCCCATCTTACTACAATATTGGCACTTTATCGGGTCCCTCTAGCATTGAGGCCTAGTATGCCGACTCCTACCGCACTAGTAGCATATGACCTGGCTGCCAGAAGATACATCCTGCCTGCCCTGATCTCCTTAAGATGACTCTCAACGGCGATTCCTACTATCCGTAGGAGGAACGCTAGCTCTGGATGTCAAACCTCCCTAGCTCACTGCTCCAGAATCCCTCAGGTTGTGCTCATTTATCAGCGCCTGGTTGAAGATAGAGGATATCGAAGTCAACCTGAGGATATTCACCTAGGAATGGATCTCCTGCATGATACCATCCTCTAACTTCCTAGAAAGGAATAACTCATCACCAATTGGGATCAGCGTGAAGTGATGCAGCTCGGTAAAGTGAGACGAGTACTCCATAACAGAAAGAGTACCCTACTACAGACTCATAAACTTCAGGGCATGGTTGGCCCTCAAGGTCTCCGGGTAAAAGTAGACATAGAAGGTGTGACAGAACTCATCCCAAGACATACTCTGCTGGTACACTGACTGCGAGATCACCTCCCACCACCTCTTGGCGGTGTCTTAGAGCATATATGTAGCCATCTTTATCCTTTTTTCTGGGGGTATCTCTAGATGTTCAAAGATCATCTGTGTGGCCTTTAACCACGAATCTGTAGCCTGGGGTCCTCCATCCCCTGAGAAAGTAGGAGGGTGCTGCTGCTGAAAGACCCACGTCAATTTGTCCATGGATGGGGCAGGAGGCGGCGTTCCCTGAAAGGTCTTCATCATCCTCAGGAAGTCCTCCCTGAACAGCGTATCGGTGCCTGCGACGGGTATGACTACTGATGCCAAGGCTGGCACAACAGGAGGATCTGAAAGAGGTCCCAGATCAGCCATATCCGGTGTATGATCACCGTTTGGAAACTGACGTACAACTATAGGAAGTCTCAGAGGCATAGCTCTGAAAATATCAAAAGCACACCTTAGATCAGGATTATCAAAGACATAGAACACAAGAGTACAAAACGGTAACAGGAGAATGAGACATTTGAGTTTACAAAACACGACTACACGGCATGTATAAAAACTACACAGCGTGTTCACTTAAACCAAAGATATGGGCGTGTACTCTTTCCACCTCTGGTCGTGTAACACCCCAACTACATGGCGTGTTGTCCCCACACACGGCGTGTACTTGAACTCTATTCCCCTGCTGAGTCTCTTTAAATGGCTAGCCCACATGGTCTTCTTAACCCTAGACTACATGTCATGTTCACTAAGCACACAACGTGTACTAGACAAGGTTTCGACAACCAGTGTTGTAAGTTACACGGCCGACTACATGGATGACCCTTACACGGTGTGTTCTGAACAAACACGACATGTATAGGAGAGGATAACACTAACCCGTGTTGTTCATGACACGGTCGGGTACCTAGAACAAGACTACACATCGTGTTCTTTACTAACACGGTGTGTTATACTCGAGCTTCCCCAACCCGTGTTGTTAGTGACACGGCCGGGTACACAGCTCTATACTACACGATGTGAACCTACCGTACACGGCGTGTTCCTAAAGATATTTCTTCAACAACTTGTTCCTGCTCACATAGTCAGTGACACGGTCTGAAACTACACGACGTTTAGTCATAAAGTACACGCCGTGTATTCTGGGTTTTTCTGAGCAGTAGCTCAGAAACTGCAACGAATCCTAGAAACGCTGAAAACAGGGCATGAAGGTGCTGAATTCCGATCCGTGAGGGCCCATAACACCTCCGGAACCAAAATTTGGCGTTCATTTAAGTAAGGTACAATACAAACAGTACTCTATCAAACAACAGAGATTCCATCAAAGAATCTATCATAATAGTAAGCATAGTCTACACAATGTCTATCACAACAACATGAAATTGCTAATGCATCCTATTTGGCATGGAAAGAATGCATGGAATGTGATTTCTAACAAGTGCCTATATGATGAATGTAATGGAATACACTCATATCATTGGGTTGCAACAAGAATAGAACCATAATAGAAACAATAATAACAACACAAGTCATGTGAATCACTCTAGGTGAATTCATATCAACTGTAAAATCTCAAAACCACAAAACTGCAATAAATGAGGTAGTATGTCTTTTCCCTATACACGGGTTACCTAATACTAGGCATAACATATTACCAAGTACCAAATCCATCCTATCCCTGGCTAAAGGATCCAAATAGTAAATGAAGAGAAAATAATTCCTCAGATACCACTTTGTAATGTCCCGATTCCGGAAGCCACCCAGAGGCGCCCCATACCCGGTTGGTCACATGGCCTCAAGAACATTTCCCCAAATGCCATAGGCTGTCGACTAGCAGCGAGGGCCTTGGGTGTGATAGTGGGGAAACTATTACCTCATTGGCAGAGTACACAGTGGAAGTAAATAAACATGCAAGAGTAGAAACAGTATATAACGAACAATAATAAACAATTAAACGACTAAATCACCAAACAACTATAGCTCATATGTGTATATATGTAATGATGAATGATACATATCTAGGAAAACATCCAAACAAGTCACAATGCTGAAAAACAAAATAGTACCAAAAAAAGTACAAAAGAAAGTAAATAGCTCCTTAGCATCGCAAGCCAAAGCTTTGTCCCATGCTCTCCTGCTCCAAAGCAATCAAGTACCAAAAGTTGAAGGGAGCTTTCCCTTGTCTATACCTGCAACAATATTGTTTGTTTGGGCCCAAAAACATAACCCAAATAGGGTGTGAGACTAAATCCCAGTAGGAAACCACCCGAATATCTGTTCCTAATAGTCAGGGAGTATATGGCAGGTAATAGTACAAAAAAAGTAGTAAACAGTAACAACAATAGTAGACAGTAATTAGTAAGAAGTAAATAGGATGATATAAAACAACGATCAATCCACAGAACAACAAGTAGAGGTGAATCAACAGCTAACAAAATAGGAAACCCTCTAGTAAGTACTTGCAGCCATCCCCTCTGGTCCTATTCAAGAAGTACCACAACCCTCTGGGTAGTGCACTCAGCCTAAACCCTCTGGTTTGGTCATATGAAATTATAAGACTCTCTGGGGAAGCTTACTCGGTCAGTTCCCCTTATAGTCTAGGGTAGTCAGGGAATCTCTGAGGAAGATCATGCGGTCTAACCCTCTTGGCCCCACGGTCTAGAGACTCTCTGAGGAAGCTCACTCGGTCAATCCTCTTATAGCCTTAGGTATACCATAGAATCTCTAAGGAATCTCACTTGGTCAATTCCTCTTCTATCCTGGGAAGGTTTTAGATACATTCAGACAATGTAAAGAATCTTTGAGGAAGATCACTCAGTCTACCCTCCTGTAGTATATAATAAATAAGACTATCTTGGAAGCTCACTCGGTCTATCCCCTGTAGTCTATAATGTCCAACACTCTCTGAGTAAGCTCACTCGGTCTATCCCCGTATAGTCCATAATGTCTAAGACTCTATGGGAAGCTCTCTCAGTCTATCCCTTATAGTCTATAGCACTGAGTTCTCATGGTCCCGTGTCATTCACTGCATATTAATTCTATAAGTCCAGAGTACACCTATAGATCTACTTGTCTAACCAAAGTACACCTATAGAGCTACTTGGCTAAATAGTTTTCAGAGCAACAAGCACGTTAACAACATCATTCTATACTATGATCACAAGGAATGGAAATAGGTACAACGACCAAAGGATAATAAGACCCAAAGGTCGTAATAAGAACAAAAATTGGGAAAAACATCCACGAATGATAATTATACACAAGAAAGATCAATTTACCTCTACACAAGCATACCAGCAAGGAAGGAATAACCATAAGGGAAAAAAGGAAAACACGCAAAACCCCGTTCATGGGTATTGGTGGAATTTGCACAAAAAACTCAAAGACATCGAAAGGTAAGGCACAAACCACCTATCTCGATCCTAGGAGAACTATATACTTAAACCACAAGGCTCGATTCTCCTCAGAACGATGTAGATCTATTAAAACACACAAAACACTCAACCCACGATAACTTAAGAAAATGAGGAATTGGAAAACGAGGCTCTGGGAGAAGGAAGAACTCACCACTGCGGTTCCAACACACTCGACGATGATCGATTCGAAGAACGGATGAAGGCTCGGGGATTCAGAGAAGTTCCACGGTCGTACGACATCTCTCGGTCGACCGTGACCTAGAAGAAGACGGTTCTGTCGATTTGGCGCGACCCCAGTCCATTTAATGAAAAAAAGAAAATACATGGCATGTACTTATTGAGTACATGGCGCATACTCTACTTTTCTGTACTCCACATTAGGCGGCCTCCACTTCACCCCTACACATCGTGTGTATGGCCCGGACACGACTAGCACATGGCCAGGCGCAATAAGGGAGTACACGACGTTTACTTATAAAGTACACTACGTGTACTTCAAAATTTTCCAGAAACTCCTATTTTATGAAAAACTCCATAAAAGGGAAGACATACCTGAAAATAAAGATCCAGGTTCTTATAATTATTTCCTTTTATTATCATTTTAAAGAAAATTCTATGTTAAAGTTGTGTTTCAGGTAATAATCACATTGTTTTTTGTATATTTTTTGATTTGATATTTTTTTGGTCATATTAATTTTATCATGCTAAAATAATATCTATAAATATAACAATGATATAAATATCATATATATTAAGTATATATATATTTATAGTAACTCATGAAATATTGTGATATGAAATAAAATGCATTATTCATGGAGACGGTAGGCCGTACGTATGCATGAGATCTGTTTTTAAATTTCTTATTATGTTGAAATAAATAATGGTAAAAAATGTTTGGTCATTAAAAAAAATATATTTCATTTATATAAAAAATTAATATTCAACCCATCCTTAATGCATTCCATGTATAGCATGGAAAAATCATATCACTCCACGAGGTGACATTCTTCCTTACACATGAACAAAGTTAACATATTCTCAAAAAATGTAAATTATGAAGGAATGTGTGATATAAAAATTAAATAATAATAATAAAATCAAAAATATAAATTATAAAATGTACATACATAATAATTACCATCCTTTAAAGGTGGTAATGGAAAAATTAACGACATCAGTTCATGTGGTGGTTGACCGCCAAACACATGAATGATGATTTCATAACCCATTTGATGGAAGTGTTTGTGGTTTTTTGTCATAACCATAAAAAACAACATATTATTATATTAAAGATACTTATTTTATTATATAATTATGTTATAAAAATAATTCATGGTTTTGAGGAAGAAGTAAAATAGAAACGTTCATTAATGAGTGTTACCTGTTCTTTAGGTATCTCCATTAAGATTGCACCAAAGGCCTTTCATAGTATGATTTCATCCAAAATTAAGGATTATATGATGATATAAGAGTTGTTTAGAAGTTATTATTATAGTTATTTTCCAAAAAAAAATGTATTGAGAGGTGTGGAGAAGTGGGGGAGTGAGTTATTTTTTATAGTTGAGATAGAGTTTTATTTTTATAAATACTCAAATGTATTCAATATTGGTAGTCAAACTTACATAATGTTTATCTAGAAATTATAATTAGAGGGTTTCAATGATTAAATAGTCTAGAAACACTTCCAACACACATTAATACTAATTTTTTAAATATTTTGTTCCTTAACTCTTAAGTTTCCATATTTTTCAATTTTTGTTTTTCATTATGATTACCAATTCTCTAACCTATGTAATTTTTCAATTAAGAATAAAATAAAGTGAGCCTTATTAATAATTTGGAATAACTAATTATAAATGTAATATCTAATTTAAAAATTATAAATCATATGTGTGTTTTAAATTAAATTTAAAATAAGATCATGTATTGCAGAAAAACACTGTTTAAACCTTCACTACTCTAAAAAGGTTTTTTATATTTAATGGTAAATATATGTATTATAATAGTAAAATCATTAATTGATTGGAAAATAGATGATATTTATTAATATTTAAAAATAAATTTATATAATATATGATTTTTTAGTAATTTTAGATCAATTAATAATACACCACTTATTATAAAATTACATTTACATCGAATTTTACATTTTTCATTTAATTTAAATAGAAACATTTCAAGACAATAATGGAAATTTAATATATTATGTTATAAAATATTTAAAATTATATGTTAATATAAAAAAAATAATTGAAGATAATAATTCATTAAATTTACTTCACTTTAAATGTATTTAGTATCATTTTATTTATTTAGTTATTAAATAAATAATTTATGCAATGGTGTTTCTTAAGAATTTAATGTAATTATATCATCTCTAAGAATTTAAAATAAATTATCATGTTAATAAAACTAGTTTATATTCCTGAAAAATCTTTATAACTAAACCTATGTACTGTTTTCCTTATTCCAAAATATTATAGAAATTTAAAGGAAGAAATTTACAATTTTTTTCTTTTTCTTTAATTGAGTTATTATATCAGTCTATTCCTTGTAAAAGTGTCCCAAAAAATATAAAATTCGTTAATATATTTATAAGGGTCAAAATATTTTCATATAATGGATTTTGAGCTTGTTTTTTTTCCTTCTTATACCTTATATTCTTTGTTAAACAACAAACCAAAATCGTTCTTTCTTTATCCACTATAAAATTTTTTAACTGTTTTCATTAATTATTGTTGTAAAAAATTATGTTGGCATTATTATAAATTATAAATTATTAGTATTCCAAATATGGAATACATTTTCTAAAATTCAACTTAAAAAAGTAGAATATTTTGATTTAATACTAATCCCTCAGATGTGATGAGAAAGTGACTTTTTAAAGTGAAAATGGTCAAAACCTTATAATGGATTTACATACAATTTCATATTAAATTTATTAAAATGACCATAATTTTATTAATAATTTTGAAATTGAAATATTTATACATTAAAATAAATTAAAAAAATATAACTATGTATATATATAAATTAGATGAATATGAAGTTTTCAATTAAAATCTATTATTTTTCACTATTTAAAAAAATGAAGCAGCTTATAATTATAAAAAAATTAACCCTAAGAAAATTATGATAATAAAATTTAAAAAAATGATGTTTATTTTTATAAATAAATATTCTAAAAGTGATAAAATTTAATTTTATATTATATACTCCAAGCACGATTAACCCTTCTTTTAAAAATGATATTGTTTTTCAGAATACATTTATTTTTCTTTTAAATGATTATTATTTTGTTTCTAATAAATATAAAACTAATAAACATATGAAAAAAATATATTTTCATTATTTATTTATCATATTCATTTCCCCTATTCTAATTTCTATGTGATAATTATTATATTAAATACTAATATTTTTAATATATTGTTGTTTGGTAAAAATTGTTTAAAAATGTAATGAAAGATATTAAAGAAACTAAGTATTTGGTTTAATATAGGACATACACACTCTTGAATTTTTTGAAATATAATCATAGTGTTTCTTATAGAAAATCATAACATGGGGTGTGTGTAAATAAAGTTTAACATGGTGTAGCGTGGAATTCAAGCCACTAAATATTTTTAATTTATGAAAAAATAATAATTAATAAAATGGTCAGGGTGTTACACCAAGGATTTTAAAGTATATTGTTTTTATAATATAGACTAATAAAAAACAATCCATGAAGGGCAAGACATAAAAATTTATGAGTAGTTTTCATTGAGAAATTGAGAAATCCCATGAATAAGTAGAATGGAACATGCATGAAATTTTATTATATAATAATTTGAGAAGGAATAGAAAATTCCTATATCAGTTAAATCCATATATGTTAAACCAATATCTGTTCCTCAGAGAAAAGAATCTGAAATTCCTATGTAATTGAATCTGGTGTCCATTAGAAAGGAAAGGGAACAAAATCCATTGATGATGATTATTATGGTGTAGATCATGTCGATGGGAAACAAATTATAGAAGAATTTGTGAAAGAAAAATATTAAACTGTTGAATCATATCATCCCATATAACCTTTATAGTAACCAGAGAAGTGAAAATAATTTGAAATTAATAAATATTTGTTAAAGTGTTTAACATATCATTTCATTTCGAGGAAACCAATGCTCGTACATCAACATACCTTGCATCTCAATTAGAAAAAGTAGTTTCTAAAATTCCCAAGAAGATGAATAATCAAATTGTTAGAAGAAAAATTCTAATAAAAATCCATGAGATCCCACTATGAATGATTAAGAGGTTGATATAATTTATGTATCTCAGTCGGTGTTTTTCAATAGATAAGGACATATATTTCACAAATTATAATAATCAATTCTACCAGAAATTTCAAGTGACTTTACATTCTCTTCTCTTAGAACTAATTCAAATTAGATGGAGATAAGAATTAATTATTTCAATGATGTAATAAAAATTCATAAAATAATTATTGAAATATTTATAGAAATTCAAGATTGTTTTTATTATATCAGAGGAAAATTTTATGTATTATAATGTTCACCATCTCATAAAAAACATTCAAAAACCATTATCCTAATTGAATTTATGTTCAATTATTTCAAATTAAAATTTAAGGGGATGTTTAGAAATATTAGGAGTATTATTAAATGTATGAGTAATATAGAGGGATATATAAAGTTAATTCGTGAGAAAGTCAATGGGAAAAGGGAATCAATGATTGTCTCTAGGTATATTGATAGCATTAATATTATTGTTCATTATTGAAAAATGTCCATTAATGATATTAAATCCATTTTCATTTAATAATATTCTAAAATTTAAAAATATTTTATGAAAATTGATATGGTTGAGGAGAAATTATAAACGAACAATTCCATTTTAGTAGAATATAAAAAACTCAAGATGAGTTAAGAAATATGAAGGTTATCATTAAGAATCTATCTAGGAGAGAAATGTTTTTCTAAACTCTTTATAGTTTTTAATAACAGTTTCTTAAACACAATGCATGAATTTTATCAAACTCTTTGGATAAATTTTCTTAAATGGGTTTGATTATTTTTATCAATCTTATTTATGAAGTCTTATAAAACCATTTAGATGTTATATATATTACATTTGTTTTCATAAAATGATTTTTCTTACAATTCAGGGAACTAATATTTCCTAATATCTGTCTTTCCCTTTTTTTCTTTTCAAAAATCACAAGGGGGATAATGTGATAATGTTAAAGCAATAGAATGTAAAGGATATACATAATAGATAAATGTAATATAATTTAGATGTTATCTATGTCTGGGGGAGTATGTATCTTAATGTTTTACAAATTAATTTTTTTCTTGTGTGATGTAAATTATTGTTTTTAGAAAGTTATAGGTAATTGAGATTAAATAACACTTTCTAACCATACATTTATAAATCACAATCCATTATTTATAGGTATACATATTTCTAACTTTTATGTTTCCCAATATATAAAGTGTTTTTGAATGTTTTTCTTTATTTTAATAGGAGAATGAATTTTAGTTCTATATAATGGAGGTTTAGCAAGTATATAAGACAAACATCTAAAATGTACATTGAATGGAAGTATACCAAGTTCATATGATTGATGGTTTTGTAATTTTATTAGGCAGATTTATAAAAAGTACATTATACTCAGTAATATAAATTCTACCTGATTGACTTCAAGAGACATAGACATATAAGTCTATCAGAAGAACATCTTCAAATACTAATGGGATATGATTTTTAAAGATCACTAATAAGGTATTTTAATATATACTATACAACTCATTAGATCATTTTAATGGTGATACAAAAATATATATTAAATAGAATGTTGTCATGATAAACCTTCCATTTAAAGAAGGAGATCTCCTGATGTCACTGAATCTACTCTTGATAAATGTGGAATATGATTATTAGATCTAATTTGACAATAGATCTAGAAAACCATAAAGATAAATATTTCTAGACATCACAACTTTATATGGTTTATGTATGTTTTTTGTTACATATTATTTATGAGTGTGCATCATTTTAAAATGTACACAAATTTCCTTAAAAAATAATATGGTGAGTTTATTAATTATTATTCCATAAGTTTTTTTATATTGTAATTATAGTTTGACCAATCTAGTTGGATTGAGGGATCTCAATGATAGAGAGATTGAAGGTAATACAATATGTATGATCAAGGTCTTGTAGGGTTTGGGTGATAGAATATTTGTCTGATCAGTATGATTAATGGATTCCAATACTAGGAAGATTGACATTAAGAAAGGGTTATTATCATGGATGCCTTATGTTATGTTACAACCATCCTTAAAAGCCAAGGTCGAAGTGTATCCAATTTCTTTTAAATGTTATATATGTTTTTTCTTATGTTATTTATAAATTTTCTTCTTACAATATTTTATTTATTTTTATAAACTATATTATTTAAATGGTACATTTTATAGAAATGTTTTTATCATTATATGTTGAATTTTTCTATAAAAAGTATATCGGCACAAGTGTCTTTGTGATAATCTTTCTTAAGGGTATTGGATTTTTTTTATGTTTTTAAAAAATACCATAATTTCCCCTATCTTGTAGTATATTTTTATACTTTTTTGATTTGATAGGGTGATCATAACATAGATACTCTGTAAGACTTTACCCAATGTCAACTGAATAAAAGTGAATATAGTATACTAATTCCTAGGTAAATTAATAATATAACTAAGAATCACCTATATAGGTTAACTGATTTTCCCCACCAGCCACAATATGTATCTATCAAAAAAAAATGAATCCAATATTAGTATATTAATATCATAAAAATTAGATAAATTAATATCAAAAACACTTCCACATTTATTTTCTACTATTATTCAATGTGAAAACATCCTTTACTCCAATCAATTCCATGTCCAACATAGATGAAACCAACCATTTCTCGTGTCTCATGAAACTAACCATATATCGTATTATGTTTTACTAACCATATATCTCATATCAAAAATCAATCAAATTGGTGGATCATGAATTCATATCATATAATACTTGTGTTCCCCAACTACTATGCATGACCCAACCACATATCTCATCATCCTCCACAATTATCACCAAAAGATTCTGCTAAAGGGATATCAGTGTATAGGGGGTACCTCTCAATCTGTATCCTCCCCAAACTGAATTTTAGGTAAAACATGACATCGATTTAATGGGTTTCGATCAATTAATTTTTGTCAAGTGGTATGTATAAGAAAAATATATGTGAATATAAGTATATAGTAATATCACACAAACCAATACCTATTGGTTAAAACATGTAACAACACAATCAATTTCAAGAAAATACTGATATCACATCACCATGTGGTAACTATAATGTTGTAAACCAATCATAATCATCACAAAAAGTCGTTAAAACCTAAGTTACATTTCTGAATATTTTATTTCAAAATATTGAAACCATGATTTATCCATTTAATTATCAATTTATATTCACAACGATGAATTGTTTTTCCATTAAATCATAATTATATAAATTGATATTATTCCATTTATACTAAAAAAGTACTATGATACCAACATGATAAGTCATTACAACCCAACAAAGGATACCAAATCATAAATAACCAAGGAAACCAAGTTGTGTACATCTAAGATCACCAATCCACACACATCAAGTCAACCATAGAAAATGAATATTTAGGCTAGCCAATCTACTTAACCTCATTATTTATTTTACTATTTAATGAGTAATATCAGTAAACAATACAAGTTATAATCCCATAAAATGTATATATAATGAAAAAAAAATCAATATCACATAATTATTTTAAGACCATTCACATCAACCCCCCTTTAGTTTCATTATCCTAATTAATTATCATAATTGTGTTTACTCATACTATTTTCCTGAAATAATTAAAAAACATGAAAATATAAAAGATTCAAAAAAGTGAGAGAACTTTAATCCTAAAAATCAACAAAATATTTTGATTCATTTCAAAAATCAAACTCAAGAGAGTATGAACAGGGGTTCCACAACCATAAAAGTGATCTTAAAATCAATCTGTAATTCAAGGATGTATAATCAATATAAAATAACAATAAACCACCAAAAAAATAAATATAGTCACTATAAAACCTTTAAAGAAAAAAAATAAATAACATGGAGTGGAATAGAGGAAGGACTCATCAAGAGTTACAAATATTGAATCAAATAAGTATGATGACGAAATCAAAAATATCTGACGATGTTAGGTATAAAAAATTTACTATAGATTTTTAAAACATTGAGAGAAAATATTGGAAAATTATGTATATCAGATAAATATTATAATTTATATAAATCCTAGATATCATTGTATTCATGACGTGAATGGTGGGTTCATACCATGAACCTTATGGGGAACACATCCTCTATATAACAATGTTCTACTTCCAAAAACCACCAAATTGAATTCACACAATAAATGAATCATTTCACAACAAGAATCCTTCAATGAGGTAAAAAATATAAAATAAATTAATGAAATTTATTTCATGAAGATAATGAAACCCCATGAATCAAAATAAATAAAAAAATTCAAGAAATAAAAACTCTAATGTCGCAAAGACACTTTGTAAAACATAATTCACACTATAAACCATCAATTCATAGTGTGGATCAGAACCTATAATTTATAATATAACTCAAATTTTTCCACATCCTTAATAAACCCAATATCAGGGATTCCAGTACCCAAAACACATAAAGTAATGAGATGGAAGGGTTAAGGCCATAATAGGGGATTCAACCGATAGTGTTTCCCATTGTTGTCGAAGTGTAAATTAATGTTTTTCCAAAAGAGTTTGTGATAGAACCCATTTGATTAGTTATCATGTATGTGATATAGTTTTAAATTGAAATTTTATATAAATCAATGTATCCATATAGGATGTACTATTTAGTGTTTTTGGAGCTACAAATTCTGGTTGGTGGTCTTCTCCATTGATGATTCCTCAAGACTATTGTTTCACTATATGAAGATATTTTTCTATCTATGAAGAAGAAATATTGAATTATATCTCAATGCATATATTATATCTATTTTATTTAGGTGATGGGGATTAATACCTACCTATTCCCATATATTGGTGTTATATTCTATCATATAAAGGGATCTAGTTGGTTCTCTAAGATCTACTTGCAGTCGGGATACAACTAGATACATGTGAAGGATGATTAATCATTGATGACTTATTTCGGATGTATTTATTATATTTTTTAGTTATTGTGATGTCATTTTATGCGATGAATGACCAAATCATGTTTATAAGGTTGATGAATGTATATTTCTATGATTCTATAGATCAGTTCCTAGGGGTTATTATCAACAACATTGTGGAATTATTTTGCATAGAGGATGAGCTTGTAGATCATCTATGGGTTGTTTTGTTTTTTCTTTATCCAAATAATATTTTAGGGAAGATGTTGAAGTTTTATTTCTATTCTTGTATGTGGTTTTTCATGGGACATGTAATGTCTCATCCTATATTGTCCATTGATTCTTTAATGATTTAGGTGGTCATTTCTTGGGTTATCCCATAGAATGTTTTGTAGGTGTGAATTATCCTTGGTATAACTTATTATTATAGGAGTTTCATGACTTAATTATCTAATATTATAACAAATATTATAGAATTTACTTGTGATTGTTATTTTATCATTGAATTGACGAGTTCATAGTTATTTTTTATTATTTGAAGAAGAAACTAGCCAATTACCTGGTTTTTTATTTTATGAAGGAGGAAATTATGTCCAAAGTTTAATGTAATAAATCATATCTAGGATGTATTTGAGTGTCGACTAAGTATATTGTAGTTATTTATTATAGTTCAGGGTTGTTATATACTCATGAATATAAATATTAAACCCATGATCCCGATCTTTTAGCCGCATTATTATCTATGACGTTACAACATGAATACTTTATATGTGAGTGCTATTTCATTTTCACATAACATAGGAATTATATGTATATAATCTCCTAGCGTGACTATAATTTATAAAAAATCACTAAATTGAATTCATACATGATTATGACTCTGATAGTTCCTACACAACTAGTAGAGGGAATGTTATAACTCATTCCTTGAGTAGAATGTCGTGTGGTGCTCCAATGTTTGATTATGGATAATCAAGGAGGAAGTTGAAAAAATTAGCTATGGTGCACCATGATATGGGGTACTTGATTGTATAATATATATTTATTAGATAAATACTCATTCATTATTAATGATTTATCTAGAGGATTCCATGATGGGGGATGTAAGCAAATGGATTAGCATGATTTATTAGTCTATGGTGTTTACCTTAAGGGATGTTCTGAGGCAGGAAAATATTGGGTGTTGGTTCAGGGGAATATTTTCCTTGGAAAATTGTGATGTGGTTTTATAATAGTTTTATAGTTATCCTTTAGAGAAAAATCCTTGTATAATGAATTTATATCATTGTATAATAAGAATGTTTTAGTGGCTTGGTATGAAGAGTACGACTATAAATTTTTTCTTTCTATGTTAATTTTTCTAGAAGGTGAAGGATGAGAATCATATCACTATTCTTTTTCTTTAGTCACTTCATATTCCCTAGTAGATTTGGGATGAAACCTTGTTGGACTTTATCAATGGTTTTCCCCAAGGTCATGGAGGTTATGATTCCATAAGGTTTATTATGGACCTCTTAGAAATATCATTCCACTTATTAGTTATTAAATAGTTGATCCTAGTGGAGGTACAATGATTTAGGTATACAAAAGACATAATGATTCCCCATGGGGTTCCAAATAAAGTCATCTCTGATTGAAATCCTTATTTCACTTGTAAGGTGTATATAGGCCTTTGACATGCTTTCAACTCTCTGTTTTCTTAAGGGATTATTTTCAACCATTGTTATGTGGTCCGATAAAGAGGATTATATATAATTTAGAGTATATTCATCACATATGTATTATTTATTTTATATTATCATACCTATTTCACATACCATTGGTATATATTCATTATAATAACAATTTTCAATCTTCCATATGTATAGCCTCATTCAAAGAACTATATGTTTAATCATGCTAATCTCTATTATGTAAGACTATGGATGAGAAGTTATTTGATCTCATACCAACATTGTTGAAATGAAATATAGTGAAGATATACTTGATTATTGGGTGGATAAATGTGGTGTAATATCATTATAAGTCCTATGATTACTAGATGAGGATCCCTATAGAGTTTTACATTAGATATAATGATTTATGAAGTTGTCTCTTTATCATGGGCAGTGAAGGTTCAGTCATGAAAGTAATATTTACCCCCAATTCATTGGACCTTTCGAAGATTTACCATATGTTATAGTTTTTTTGTATCATTAAACACTTACCCCATAAATAATCTAGATACATGATGTTTTTCATGTCTCAAATACTCGATAATACCTTTATTAAGAATAAAATTTCAATGATTATGGTGAGTTGGATGTTGAATATGATAAGACCAATGAGAAGCATCTTGTTGAGATTTAGGAAAATAAATAGAATTTTTTGTGTAGGAATTTTATCCCCTTGGTTCATGTCCTCTGGAGACATGATGGGGGTGGAGGATAGAACATAAAAGTGGGAGTTACTAGGGTGTCCAAACTTGACCTGACCGGATTTCCCCAAGCTGACCAAATTTACCCAACCTGACATGACTGGGTTTTTTGGGTTACACGTGGGGTATGGATGCGTTGGGACATAATCAGTTCAGACCAGGTCACAGGTTGGAAAAATTCTGACCCAACCCTACCATATGAATATATAATAATATATAAATAGAAAATAATATTGATTGACAAATTATTAATAAAAAATAAAAAATAATTGATAATTATTTAGTAATAATATCTATTAATAAATAATAAATAGTATTAATTTATACTAAAGATCAAATATTAATTTTCAACAATTAATAGTTTTTAATAATAAATAATAAATTTATATAACACAAATATAATGTAAATATAACAATATATTTACATTATGCATGTTCTATTTGCATATTTTTTATATTACGTTGACATTATATAACTTTAAATTTATTTCATATAACATGTTATTGTATTAAATTAAAATTATATAATGTTATATACATTATATAAAATTTCATTTTTGAAAATACAATGTTATAGAAAAAAAAATATAATGTTAATTTAAGATTATGAAACATTTTATTTGTGTTATACAATGTTATATAACATTATATTGATGTTATATTTATCAATAAATAATAGTTTTATGTTAACATTTATTATATATATATATATTACATGAATTCTTAGGTTCTTCATCTGATTATCTAATTTTGGTTAGTTTAAATTTAATTATTTGATTTTCATTTCTTTTTTCTTTACCTTAATTTTTTTACTTAACCCGACTAACCCAACCCACCACAGTTCAGATCCAATGAAGTCATTGTACAAAAATCCCAATGACATAGCCATACCTGGCCACTTTGGATATAATTGTGTCCAAAATCCCCCTATACCTGACCCAATACCCCCATGGAAACCCCTAAAAGATAATGATTCTTGAACAATATCCTAATTTGTTTTGAATCATTATTTTGGTCTTGGATGAGATTCTTTGTAATCACCTTTTTTTTATAATTTGGTTTTTGATATTTTTTGTTTAATCACCATGTTCCTTTGATGTGTGGTTATGTTCTATATGTAGTGACATGCTTGAGAGGTATGTCACATGGTGGTTTTGGGTCCATTTCTGCTTCATTTATTGGGTTTTTTAATAATTGAGTGAGAGATGTTTTTGAGAGGAATCAAATACAAGGACCCAATTTATCCTGAGCCCTTCATTCATGTTTTTGGGTGATTAGAGGTGTCCAAAAGGAAGATATATGGGTTTTAATATAGTTAAGTTAAATTTTAATTGAGTACCCATTCTATAGTCTGGAGTATTAAGATTCATTATATATATTAGTTTTAGAATTTTTATGTGGACTATATTGCATAGTTTTTGGAGTACATGGGGTTTATATTATTTCTTATGAAGTGTTACTATGGTGTGGGTGTAGGATATTTCTTATAGACCCAAATGGTGTTTATTCTATATTGGGGGTGTGTATATGGTTAAATTCAAGGGTTCCATCGCAGTCTTACATGTGGTTTCAGGATCTATAGGGTACAAACATGAGGTTTTCTCTATGTATTTTGAATTTTAAACTTATATAGTGTGTTATTTATTTCTATGTAATAGGTTTGAGGAAAACCCTAATGGTAATGACATAATAAAGGAGGTTTTAATATTAATATATTAAACAAAAATTTTAAAATACATTATCATGTACCAACAAAATCCATTAGTTTCCTCAATCTTTTTAACCATTGGGAAATAAAAATACTACATTTAATGCATTATGCTGCTTTGTTAAATTTATCCCCTAACCATGGGTGATCAATTCCATGGGGATTCAAGGGGAGTTTCATTAAATGTTTTTTATGTTCTATCTGAATTATCTAGGCTATAATATAGTGATTTTATCTTCTATGTTTTTTATTATTTTTCACAATTGATAGTAAAGGATTGTTGTTAGTATTTTTCCTTGATATATTTTGTTTCCCATGGGTTAGGTGACCATATTTTAGTGTTTTAATTCCATTCGTGATTATATAATATTTCAATCCGATCTTGAGGTTGGGGATTTATAACTTCCATTTTATTGTTAAGTGATTGTGTCAATTTATCATTCTGTAAATATTTTTTGTAATGATTGAAAAAACATAGTAAATTTCATAATATAGGAATTAGAGGAATAAAGTATTTTATATTTGGGTTATTATGATCGAATGTCTTTTATGTTATGTTTTTTTACCTCTTACTTCTCTATATATATTTTATCAAATTTTTGTGGTTGTTATTGTGTTTATTATTATTAACATTCCTTTAATTTATAAACAACATAAATTTTTAATTATGATGAAATCATTAAAAGAATAGGAACATAATTTGATAACTATATTTCCATGAAATTTGAAGAAATTTGTAAGTAAAACTATAATCATCTTTATTTTGATTCATTGATATTTATTAGATAATTTTTTATAGGTTGGGTTTTTTTAGAAACAAAATCATAATAACCATCTAATTCATGATAATAATGAAATTTTTTTCTTGCTGAAGATCATTGTTTTATAGTTAGGAGAGACCATTCTTTTTTTGAATGTCTTTTATGCCCGGAATCCATGGACTTAGTTTCATCATGAGTCTTTCGAAATGAAAATTCATTATATAGTTTATATTTTTATTATAAGAAAATATAGAGATGGTTTATTTTGATTGATAGCCTCATATTTATGGTATTTATTTGTGGTAAATGGGTTTGGCTATCTGGGGATATGTTGGTGATGATTCTAGTGGTGACGGTGCTGATAATATTACATATAATGGTTGTTCGGATGACATCGATGTCATTGGGATGAGGTAAGATCCAATATTTCACATCAATATATCTCTTCTTGATGTTTTTAAATATCTAGTTAGCCAAATATTATATTTCATGTTTCCATAATACTCGGTGTATTTTGAATCTATGAATGACAACTGAATCATTATTATGGACTCTTAGGATGATCCCTATAGTACTTAGATAATAAAGAATTGATAAATGAAATTAAAAGAATAATGGGGTTAGTTCTTGATTTTTATAGATGATGATGACATACTTGATAATAATATAATAACTTTATTTTTGAAGGAATTTTGTTTAATAGAATAAATTAATAATCTTGGAGAAGAACAAAGAAAAATATTAACTAAATACTAAAAATGAAATGAAATTGAATTTGATTTTTGTGTGCATGATTGAGATTGAGACATTAGTGAAGTAACATTGGTGTCATGTGAAGTGATAGTTATAGATGATTATGAGGCTTGATTATTTCCAATAATATATATTAAATGTAATATCATATCTTTTATGATTTTGTACACTTCACGACCCAAGTTTCTATAGAAACCAACACCAAAATGTTTTCGGGATTTTCTTCCCTATTATACAAGATGGAGAGGTAATGTATGGTTGAATTCCATCAATACCTAACTCTCCTATTGGATATAGTTTATGTATAGGAATATCCATCTCTATAATGACTTATGGGATTTGGTTCAATCCTACCTTATTTTGATTAATCATAGTTTTACTATAATTTTAGGTGTGGGCTGTAACAACTCGAGGAATAGTACATACATATATCTCATCATGGTGAGTATAGATTCCCATATGTTTTCAAGAATGTGATGTGATGGATTATGGTATAATTCCTAATACATAGGTTATATTGGCCTCAAGATTGTTACATTTTAGTTTTTGAGGCATGATAATGATGTGTATATATCATTTTTTAGAGTAACATGAATGGATATGAAACATATTCTTGCTTTCTATGATGACTTAAGGATGAGATGAGAATAGGATGTGAGATGTTTGAGTGTTAAAGTGATAAACCAATATATAAGTGGAAGTAGGTTACCATTAATATATTTATATATTAATGTTCAATGTGAATGTACATGTATTATGAGTTACATTATGAGTGATACATAGTGAGTATGGAATACTAGATTATATTTTTGGGTCTTATTTTGGGTGAAATTGTTTATTTTATAGGATTTAGTATAGTTCCTTAAAATTTTGCACAAGAGGTTTTAGGGAGGATCCTACTAAGTGTATATTTTTTTATTACCATATTTATATATTAACTATTTTCATATCCATATTTTTTATTTCGATATTGGGATAAACATTACAAGAATAGAGGAGTTAATAAAGAGTTATTGATGTATGAGGTCACTATCAATTATTTTTTTGTTACTCTTAGTTTCATATATTTTGTAAAAAATAACATTAGGTTTTTGGATTTCCTTGTATTTTATTTGTAGTTTTTGTCAGTGGAATCTCGTTAAATCCTTTACACATTCAATTTATATATTAGGTAAATGCATCCCATTGTTTTGGTTTAGATAACATCTATTGTAGTCACAAAACCATATCTTGTTAGAAGTGGATTCAGATGATGTTATCTCTATCCCTTCACTATCAGCCTTGGTGTTATACCTTTAGATGTATGGGTTCATGAAAGATGATATTTAAATTTATCTTTTTTATATCTTATTGCTCAACATTGAGTTTAATTTTTCAATCTAAATTCATAGAAAATAATATTAGTGTTATAAATATTATAACCCACACATAACAATATCATTAATTACATGAATTTTGGTTTATATTTCATAAATTACATACCAAGAAACATTATAGATTTATAGTTCTAGATAATTAGTAAACATAATACATTATAAAGAAAACAATTCTATAAAATGTCCATTTCACCCAAAAAACGTTATTTATAAAAAAATATATCTATATTAAATACTACTTCCATAACTGGATATCTAAATTTATTAACATTCATACTCATCCTTAATCCCTATGAAAATCTTTTATAAATAATATATGAGAACAAAAACATAGTAAGGTTCTTAAAAATAAAATAAATCCAATAGTACTTCTATAAACTTAAAAATCTATAAGAATGTTTTCCTTTTACATAATAAATTTTGTGGGTAAATACTAATTAAAATTTTCATGATAAAATAGTTGTTCATTATCATTTATAAAAAACATCAGAATAAATTATAAATGAAAAATATTACTAATAATGGTTTCTTATAATAAATGAAATCTGATGAATAAAATTCATAGAAAAAAATCCTCCCACCTTTTAAACAGTAGTAAAACATCATTAGAAATATAATCACACTTTCTTAACTTTTTTACTTAAATAAAATAATTCCTTTTAAAAAAAGTGTAAAAATATCATATTGGTCCCTTAATATAATTACCTTTGATTTAAAACATTAATGAACACTTAAAATGGAACAAACTAATTGGGCAATTCTCACATATCATATGAGTAAATTATCACCAGAAAACTATATCACATTACCCAATGAATTGTAGAGATATATCAAGCTCATCAATCATTAGTGATATATTGATATTAGAAGGAATTCATAAAAAATTTATGAGAACCATAAAGTGAATAAATAACATATATCTTGAAATTTTACCATATAATTCATCTAAATTATCATCCAATATCATAAAGAATAACTCTTCTAGTTATATCAGATAAATGAGAAGAAAATCAATTACATTAGAAAACATTTGGTAGTCAAAAAATTAATAGAATTTTGGGAGTAAAAAATTCAATAAATACCGATATTAAATTATATATTAATACTGGTAATGAATAATTTATACAATAATAGTAATGACTGATAAATCCGTGTATGATAAAAAACATTCTTTTTCACGTTTTAAAAATTTGAAAACATCCCATATGAGAAAAATTTAAAAATACTCCCTTTGTCATTTGAAAATAAATTAAAACATAGTTGAAATGAAATTTAAAAAATATTCATGAATAAATAATTATATTCATCAAAATTTTAAAATATCCTCCACATGGAAGAATAAGAATTGGAAGGAAATTTTTTAAAAAATTTTATAAAAGAATGTCCCAACCATCGAGTCCAGACTCATTTTATATAACACCCTTCTATTTATTACACATTTAAACATGAATTATTAAATAAAATATTCCCTTGATGAAATAGATAATATTGATATTTATAGTGTATTTTGGGCTTAGGAACATTACATAATGACTTAAAACATGAAACACGACATGTTTATTGAAAACATCCTTTACACGACCACTACATTTCCTCATACTTAGAATTTCATGGGATAACCTAAGGACATGCATAAGAAAAGGGTGAGCTATAAAGCTTAGTAATGGAGTAAAAAAGGCATAACATGAATAATACAATACATGTTATGAAATAGGTATATCAATGGAGCATAAAAGAAACATGAACATAAAGGCATGATATATCATGATTATCATAACATAGAAATGTGGCAACAACACTTAACATGGTATTAGAATGAGCTAAGGCTCATTGAACATGGAGAATGAGTAAACCATTATTGAACTTGAATTATCATGATTGAATTATAATTTCACTTGATTTATCATGATACTAATCTTTACCCAATGTATTGAAGCACTATCAGGGTGCCCCCTTCTTAAACATTTCATTTCATGTATAAATGTGCCACATAGATCATATAACAAGGATTAATTATACATAATAATTAATTCCATGATAAAGTAATGTGAAAATAATACATGAAAATATATAATAAATAAGTAAATGTGCATAAAGTTGAATACCATTGACAGATAAATGGGCATGGTATTCACTACACAATGACTTTGGCTTGAGAAAAATCACGGTGCAATTCTAGAAGTATAAAAACATGTCATAAGAATTGATAAAAATGATTGATGAGAGATAAAGTGGTGTCTCATTATATGTACATGAAATGGACAGTAGGGGGTTTCATATTAATATATGTCCTAAATAATGTAATTTAATTAAGATTCATAATACAAAACAATTGCTTCAATGTGAATGAGAAGAGAGAAATTCCTTACAAGAATTTCGGCATGGTAAATGGTGTACATTGGAGGCATTAATGAGAGATAAAGAGGTATATAATAATTTAGAACATAGGTATGGGAAAAAATGGAGGTGTGAAATCATACCCCCAACATTTTTAATTGAAAGTAAAAGGGTATCACAAATAGAAAAAACATGGATGAAAATAAGAAATGAAAGAATCCCTTACATGGAAGTGTGATCCCAAAGGCTTGGGAGTGGATTGATAAAGGCTTTTTCAGAGATTGGGGCACATTGGGAGGATTATATAGAGAGGATGAAAGAGTTTGGTCGAGCTCAAAGGGCTTTTAGTGAAGAAGAAGTGGGATCTTGGGTGGGTTTATATAGAAAAAGAGAGGCAATTCTTAATTATTTAGGTTTTGGACCATACACATCAAAAACAAAAACTATACCATGGTTTTTTACAAGTTTTTTTTTCCAAAAGGGAGTGTAAAGATATATTTTATAAGTAACATAGACTAATTTCTTAAAATATTAGGCTTTATTATGTGAAGGTGAGTCAAACTCTCAAGGAAATCATTTTAAAAAGACAATATGTTTTAATAATCTTGGAGGGTCTACCAAGGCTTTTCAAAATAAATCAAACAAATCCAAAATCACATTATTTTAATGGAAAACACGTATATTCATAACCTACCATTTATACTATTTTATTACATCACTATTTATTTATTATGATGTCATAAAACACATTATATAATTAAATGTTAATTAATTTCTACCCAAAAATTCGATTGTCTCTGAAAATTCGGAAATATTCACCATTAGATAAATTAGAAATCCTGATTCCAAAAATAATATTAATTTTATCTAAATAATTTTCTAAATATGTGAATATTTACTTTAAAATAATAATTTACATTTATATAAAATTCATGGGTTTTGAAAAAAACAACTTTCAAAGCATAATAAAAATTTCAATTGTATTCATAAAAAATTATACGATCATTTATATTTAAAATATAATTTATTTATAATATTTTTTTAAAATATTATTTAATTCCAAAATTCATTAATTCATCACAATAGATTTCTAAATTGAATATTAACTAAAAAAATACTATTTTTTCTTTAAATATTATTTAAAAAGTAGCAATAATAAAATTAATGTATATTCTTTATTATATAAAAAATAATTCAAATAATAATAGTGATAAGGTCTTGTTACATAACCCATTATAACACCCACATAACACTAAAGGGTATGGTGTGCGATGATGACATACTCTTGGGGTGGCTCGGAAAACATCCCTCGGGTGGTAATTTCTATCAACTTCCACTTCTCATATAGGCGGTTCCATTAGAACTTAATGAGTTGAATCTCAGCTTGGGATTGGTCAAGAGAGAATCCCAATGATGTCACCTTCTTTATGAGCTCCAATAAATGAGATTTAAATGGATAAATTCTACTGGATGAGGCCATCACTTCTTTTATCTATGTGAATGGGATTTGTTAAAGCCATATATTTATACTAATCATGTGATCACTTTCTAATGAATATATTAGCAACAGTCACAATACTTAATGGTATTTCAAAATAAAAATACATAAAACCAAGGATGTGCATATAAACTTTTTACATAATAGGAAATTTAATTATATCAAGAGGAATTTTCATTAATAAAAGTTTAGATCATTACATTTTACTCATGTGTTTACCATCCTAAGTAATAAAATTATACCATTCTTCTATTTTATTAATAATTTTTTTAATGTTTAGTTCATTATCATTATTCAATTTATTTCACTTATTAACATATTATATTTATCTGCTAAAAATTGTAATGTTTACAATGGTTGTTTTGGGGTCGTTTGGATTTTAACCTTAAAAGAACAACATTGCATTGATATTTTTTCAAATGTAAAATTGTAAAATAATAAATTGATTATTAAACATGTCATAATCATCATTTATATTAATTCAATATATTTATAACCACCTATATTAGGTGGTCATGAAATATTAAACACATCGTTTCATGGAGGCTGTAGGTCATGCATACATATGAGTGACATTTCCATTTTATACAGGGTGTAAAAAGTAAATTAGATAATATTTTTATTTTATAGAATATTAAATATGTTATATAAATTTCATTTATATTCCATACATTCATATTTATGACCTTCCATGTGTGGTGGTATTGAAAATAATCACATTGCCCCATGGAGATTATAGTCCACACATACACACAAGTTACATTTCCATTTCCACTAAGAAGTAAAATGAGATGAAAGAGTTTTTAAATATATATAATAACATGAATGTATATAAAATATTATAAATTATTTAATTTATAGTTTATAAAATATATTTTATTGATGTAGAAGAAGGAATAAACTTGAAATTGGTCTTTTATGGCTTATACACAATCCTAAAATATCTATCTTGGATTATAGATTAAGACTTATAAGATTTTAATTTTGAGAATACCAAAACTATATTATATGGGGAGGTATTTTTAGAAGTCATTTCGTTAGATAATAGTCAAGATAGGTGTCTTAATGTGTGTAAATATGCAAAGGGAATAATTTTCCATTTATGTGATAAGAGTATCAATCTTGTAAATTGTTTAAACTTTTAAATAAAATAAATTTATTTCATAAGGGATGGTGGGAAAAATGAAAAAAATTAAATGATAAGATAGGATAAGTCAGAAATAAACTCTACTAATAAAATTTAGACATGTTTTAGAGAAATTTGTTTCTATATATCTTAGATTAATTCCCTCTCTTATCCCTTTTAACATTTTCTGGGGTGAAATTTTTTCATTTATAACTATTCACAATGACCAAAACATGAAATTGAACATGTTTACAAATGAAATACACCTTATTAAAAATTGGAAATCCAATTTTCATTTTGAAATTTATATAAGTGGTAGAAATAAATTTAAAAATAACTATACAAAATGTAATGAAAAAACTTTTTTTAATGCATTTTCAAACATAAAATTTAATTTATTCTACAATAAAATTTTATATTGAATAATATGGAATTGAATTCATTTTTTTGTTAATATGGAATAATTTCACTTTTAAACCAATACAACACATAATGGGACTATTCTTGAAATGAAATTATTGTCTATAAAAATAGGTATCTTCCACTATTCACTATAAAATCAATCATTTCATAAATATTATAAAAATTAACCCTGTGATAATTTACATATTTTAAATTCAAAAATAAAGTTAATTCTATTAATTTAAAACCCAAATATTTAGAAATTTAATTTTTTAAATAATATCATATATCTCATGAAAATGATTTATCTTGAATCAAACCATTTAATTTTTTATGGAAAAATAAAATGAATTATCATATTACATTTCAGTTCCTAAAATATTTATTTGAAAATAATTAATACATATAATTTATTTATAATTAATATCATATGGGTTTTTATATTCTTCCCCTTTTTACAAATTGTGTAAGTTTAAACTTAATCATTAAATAAACAATTGAGGATATTTTTTCCTCATTTCTTTTTTGAATTACCTTTTAGATTCACCAATCATGTGATTCATCCAAAAAACATTTACCTATTGAATCATATTATTCCAAAATACCTACTATCTATTATCCAAAATCAAAACTATTTTTTCCAATTAAGGAAATTTATTTTCTTGGGGAAAAAGCTTAGGGATAAAAACATCTGTGCATCAGGTGAATATATCCTTATCATTGAAACAAGAAATATGTCACATACCCAAGATAAGAACAGAAGAAATTCTACATGATGAGAAGCTAATCCATATTTATTTAGAATTTCATATGGTCCAATAAAACATTTAATCAAATTTATCTTTTTATCAAATATATAACAATATTATATGGTGATATCCATATAAAGACTTGATCTCCTTCCTCAAATTGAAGATATTTCATCCTAATATTTTCATAACACTTCTTCAAATGCTTATCTACCCTCATGTGTTGCTGAATCATATTCACAGTCCCAACCATTTTTTATACATTTTATTTTACTAATTAAGTCCACTCATTGAAATTATACCAATAGGTAGAGTCATACTCAACATTCTTTATAATTCCCTAAAATGATTCAACTATAGAATTAAAAAATAAAACTATTATTATATGAAAATTCTACTAATAAAAGATATTTATCCCTACCTCCCTATAAATAAAATGAGCATGCCCAAATAATATCTTCATATATTTGAATAATTTTATTGGGTTTCCATCAAATTGAGGATTCAATGTTTTACTGAAATTTAATTTAGTACCCAATGACATCTGATATACTTTTCTATAATTATTGGTAAATCTGGGATCACAATCAAATACAATATAAAGAGGGACACCATGTAATTTGATAATATTCATTAAATAAATTCTCAAAAGATAATTTGAATATATAATATCATTAACATAATTAAAATGAATATATTTATTCATAATATTAATTATTACTTAAATAACATTATTACATTGATATATAATTGGTAATAACATAATGAAATAAATTGATATGTTCTCCTATTTCCACTTTGGTAATGGTTAATGATTAAGAATACCCTCCAGTAATTTCCCATTGACATTATCCTATTGAAAAGTAATACATTTATTGATGAAATAAGAAATATCATTCTTCAAACCTTCCCACTAATAATATTTCCAAAGGTCTCTTTTGAGATTAGTACTACCATATGAAAAAAATAGAGAGCTATGAGCTTCACATAACAATTACATCTTTATACAAAAAAACTAATGGAACACATAACCTCTTCTCAAGTCCAATAAAATATTCTTAATAGATACTATACTAAAGAATCATGGCCTTATTAAATAATTACAATATTTATTTGAAACTATATCTTCCTCTTATTCATCCTTAATTATTTAAAAAAAGACAACTGTATGAATGCGTGATTACAAATAGAAGTGGTTTTTTCATACATAATTATCATGAAAACATTTATTAAATCATTAACTAAAGAACCATGTCATAAATAAATCATTATTAATGATGAATTGTCATTTTAACTCTAAGAATAAGCTACCATGTTTTCTTTACTATGATGGTTTTGAATTGTGAAATCACAATCCTTTATTAGTTCTATCCTCCTTCTATTCATTTTGTAAAACTATTTTGAGTGAATATATAATGAAATATTTTATAGTCATTATATAATTGGAATTTAACTCATAAAAATATGTCCCCAATTTTTATTAAAAATATTACCATTCATGTTAAAAAAAATATGTAAGGTAATTCAACTCATAAAATTTCAATTGATATGAAGAATATGAAATTAATTGATCATCTTACAACAATACAAAACCAAGCCTCTTCAATGATGAAACACTATAAATAAAAAACTAACCATATCTAGATAGAATGGATAACACTGGAGAATTAACCAATATTGTTTTATGTTATTAAAATCATCCATTACATTCCATTTTCCTGATGAATTTATCTTTATTTTAAATTCACATGGATATTGGTATAGATAAATGAGTAAATTTTTCAAAATAAATCTGTAGAACTCATTTATACAAGAAAATTTCAAATATTCATGAATTTTTTTTGTATTTTTAAATCTTACACCACATTATTTTTTATAGGATCAATATTTTTTTTCATCTTTAGAAACAATATACACAAGGAAGGAAATATGTTGTAACCAAACTATGTACTTGATACATTTATCATTCAAATTATTCCCTTTTAGGGTACGTAAAAAATCATTAAATGTGTCTCATACTATTCATAAAATTTAGAGTATATTTTATTATCATCAATAAAAATGGACAAATATTTATCCAAATAGTCCTAGAAAACACTATTCACTAGTCCTATAAATAAAATGGGTGATTTTGTTAATTTGAAAGGTATTTCGAAAAAATTATAATTTTCATATGTATTCCAAAACATCATCATTCAAATTTAAACATCCTTATACTTTAGTTAATGGTACCCAGAAATGAGATCAACCTTAAAAAAATATTCTTCCTAGAGCTGATCAAACAAGTCATCAATATGAGGAAAATTATAATATTGTTAACATTAATGTTATTGAGTGCTTTGCAATAAATTAAATGCCTCATAGATCTATCCATATTTTTAAAAACAAGTACAAGATAACCCCAAGATGAAGTGATAGGGTGGGAGAAACCCTTACCAATAAACTCATGTAACTACATTTTATATTCTAACAACTCAACTAATACAATTCTATAAGGAGGTTTTTATATTTTAGTATAATGATTAACTAATTCCATAGTATATTTAACCTCTTGATCAAGAATAAAAATTGAAAAATCTTCATAAAATACATCTATATATTCATTTATAGCTGTCAAATCAAAATATAATAAATTTTTCATATTTTCGTTAATGTCTGAAAGATTACATTGAACTCTATATTAAATTAATTTTTAATCTTTGTTATTTTTTTTATAAAAGAATAATTTTTTTGTATAAAAATTGAAACTCACTATATGTAATTTAATAAGTCTTATTTAACTCTACAATCTATCTTAACATGATAAATGGAAATCTAATCTATACCTTGGAAAACATAAAACTCCATTAAGGGTAAGAAAACCAATTTTTTCAGAAAATATATTACATGTGTTATTATAGGAAGATTTCTAAAAATAATTATTTATTTAATAATTCCATGATGAGTTTTTACAAAAATATTTGTATTTATTTATCAAGGTGATATTTCTATTTTACTCAAAAATTTATTGGAAATAAATTAATGTTTAGATCCGGAATAGAAAGAAATTTTTATTATTATATAAAAAAGAAAATATACCTTTAAAAAATTAATTTTATGGATTAGTAATAGAAAATTACTTTACCTCATCATTCTTATTGTGGTAATAGTGATCATCATCCTTCATAAGATTATTTGGAAATGAATTTTCATAATGGTATATATCATTACAATCAAAACATTTCATTAAAATTATTTAATTACTAGTATGATCATTACCAATTCTCTATTCATTAAATTCATGATCCAAGTATACTAACCATCCACATTGGAAACACTTCCCAAACCTCATAAGCCATTCCCAAAAAATCTTTTTTATAAACTTATTACAAGTGGGTAATTTAGTTTTATTACCTTTAAGATTCTTTGATGAATGGATATCCATTTATGGTTCCATTAATCTCATTATAAACAAATTTTTATAAATCTCCACAAACTCCATCTCAAATTTCTCAGAACACCAAAAATTTTCTTTATAAATTTTAAAATCATGAGTAACCAAATACATTCATAAACATGTCTTAACTCCTAAGTAAAAGGCATATTTTTTTATAATGTTATAGAATTAATTTTGTTACATAACTATCCAATATAGTAAAATTATTTTCATAGTAATTAATATATTCCACTTTCTTTTTCACTAACTCTTATAATTTTCTTTCCATTATTTTTCAAATAAAAATTGGAAAATATGTTCCAATTAATTGATCTTTAAATAAGGTATATTCAATAATATCAAAATGTTCATTTTACATGGTGTTTGAAATCAATTACGACCATTTATTGGATTATATTCAAAATTATAAATTGAAAGGGTTACCTTTTGATGTTCCAAACACCCCAAAATATCAAATATGTTTTGAAAAGATTAATCTATCATTTTAATTATAAAGGTATGAGTGTCCACCAAAATCTAAAGTGTTCTATTTTATAAATTCTCTTTTATCAACATATTATTTTATAGAGAATATGTTCTTTCCCATGAATTTTATCTCCATTTATATATTATGTTAAAAGAGTTAATGTATTTAAATCTAATATGTTTCAATTACAACTATTCTATGTTTCTAGTTCAAAAGAATATTACCTTATTGGCACATTTATTCAACAAGTTCCAATTTTTTCTTCATAAAAAACCATTATGAATAATTATATATTATATGAAGAAACATGGTAATCCCCAAAAATAACCTGGTGATATTATATGCAAAACATATATTCTCATAATAGTATCCTTAAAGATCATCCAAAACACTATAGTTTTCTATACTCATTCTATACTTCCAAATATAATAAACTATACATAACCATTACATAAATTACATGATATGTGTTCTATATTTCATTACTTACATCACAATGTCCATTTTAGGTATAATTTTTTAGTGAATTATGATATATATTAAATTAAATTATTTCAACATCCACATAATTTCCATTTTCCCATAGAAAAGATTCATTATAAAGATTTTTTTCTAATTAAGATAAAGTTCATAACTATATCTCTAGATTTGTTAACATTCTAAATCATCATTAAGCTACGCGAGAATAAATTTAAATGTGGTATGAGAAAAAAATACTCATTAAGGGACATAATGAAAAATAATTTCACTATACCATTCATAAACATAATAATCCATAAGAAAGTTTTCTTTTTTCATAATATTCTTTGATCTCAAATTTACATTTTCATTTTCAAGAAAAAATAAGTTAATTTCTCAGTATATTTCAAAAAAAAATTTATAATAAATTATAAAGGAAATATAATACTAAAACAGCTATATTGTAAAACAAGAAATCTCATGAATAAATTTTCTTGGAAAAAAATCATTCACCTTTTAAATGGTCATAAAAATCCCATAAAATCATAAGCTCACTTGCTTAAAGATTTTTTAAATCAATGAATACCATGAAAAAAAATTACTAGAATGTGATATATGTATATTGGGACATTATCCATTCATTCACCCTTATATAAACCCTTACAAAGGAATCACCTGGCCCTATAATTCACATATCTCTTAGGAATAACTAATCATCAGTAAACTCTGTCTCTTTATTCAACGCATTAGGGAGAAATTTATAGATCACCTATTATCAAAGCTATATTGGGTTCACCCATCACTAATATTAAATTTACAAGAACTATAACACAAAAAACATGTAGGATTCAATTAAAATATAAAACAAATTTCAATAAGAATCTAAACACATTAGAAATGTAACTTTCAAATATCTTTTAAAAATTAAATGATATTTCTGTTTCCATAGAAAAAAAAATTAAAAATAAAATAACTGGAAGGTTTCAAATTGAATATTAATCAAAATTTTTTTAAAACAAATCCCTCTATGAGTTGTCCCAATGTTTTTGGGATGGTTTTGATTGTAGAAAAATCCATATGAACATGTTTCATTATGATTTTTGTTACAGAAGTAAATAAGTTTATGGTGGTGCAATTTTCCAGTGATTTCCTTGTTTTTGGGCCTCAAAATATAGATTTTTTTTATGGAGAAAAAAGATATTCCATTATAAAAAATAAATGGGATTCGTATCAAAGTACATGGACTGAAAAGAAAATTATGTGGACTGCATATTAACTACATGGACCGCTTTTCAAGTGCGTAGAACAAAAAAAGAAATTTGGTTAAGGTAATATTTATAATTAATAGTACTATAAAGACTAAATTACACACTACAAAAACCAAAAAATGGTTTGATTCTTAATAGATGAGGGTAGTGATTTGAAGCTAGAGAATAGTGGTATGAACTATGTGAATCAAGTAGTTGGATCAGTTCATGAAAAGAATGTCATTTGTGGGAGGTGGTGACTTAAGGTATACCGTGAAGTAATATTCATTTATAGATGAAGGTATTAAAATGAGTTATCCACAACGTGTGTGCTATTTGAATAATATGGAAAGCTCAATTCACGGTGATGGTTAATCTATAAAGGAGATTTTTCTAATTGTGATTGACTTGTTTTTCTGGATTTATTTTCCTTTATAAAGGAACATAATCACATCATTAAGAAGGGATAATTTCATTCGAGAGAATTATAATTGATATAATTTGGGTAATTCCAAGGTGGTTCATTAAGGATGAATCTGTGAAGGCTTAGTACAACAATGAGTATTCCAAAAAATTCATATTTTGTGAATTAGGATTCCATAGAGGATTAGTTCCCGAATGAGGATTTTGTGAAGGCATTATTCGTGAGTGGAGTTTGTTTTCAGGGAACTATATCTTGAAAAGAATGGATATTCATAATTCTTCATCTATCAGTGAAGTGAAGGCCGTAAAAATAGAAAATGGGACTCATGAATCATTCACATTATGTGGTTTAAGGGTTTTCAGTAAGGGTCTTAAAAAGTTTTCATAGGAGAAAAAATAGTTCACAAAAGGTCGCTACACAAGAAAATCACCATGTAGTGAAGTGTATTTCCTCTACTAGGTGAAAGAGAGCTTTAGGGAAAAATTATGTGTGAATATATTATAAGGGTGTCATACATGGAGATACATACAAGGATGGAAAATTGAATACTATATTTTTTCATAATTTTAAAGATGAAAAAGAAGAAATATGACATTAAGACTATATTTTCATGAGGAGTTTATTCCTTGTTACATTCAAGGTAGTGATTTGAAGACCTGGTATCTCTTGAATATCATGAAAGAGAAAAATATTATGTAATTGATGACCCTATAGTGAAAAGAAGTCAGTCCTAGTGGGATGGAAAGGGGAAGTAAATCATCCATACATTTCCAAAGAAGTGAAGTAGAAGAGTAGAAATAATTCAACAGTGCATCAACCTAAAACTGAGTTCACATTCTTTATTAATGATAAAGGGACCTAAATGTCTATAAAATATGTGTGAATCCTTTATGGGGTAGTGAGAAAATGAAGAGGAAGAATGTGATGCATTCTACCATCTAAGATACATTGAAGGAAAGATTAAGGGAGTGACCCATATGAAGTAGTGAGCTATCCCTAAATCTTTAAAGGTAATGATAATGGGAATAGAAGTGATCAAGTGTGAACCATTTATTAGTAGTTATATTTAGTAGATCTGGTACATATACACATTACCATTGTAAGGTCCCAGATCCATGTGGATCGACCCTTTGCATGTTTTCGAAGACCAAGGTGCTCAAAGAAGGATCAGAGTAAGTCTAGAGGTGTTCGGTCATGAGAAGCTCGAAAAAAGGGGCTACACGACATAACCAAGAGGTTTCATGATGTGTAACATTCATATTTTAGAAAAAAATTAAACAAAGCACCGATGAGATTCATTCTTTGGCATAAGTCGAACCCAATGAAGTACACGACATGACAGGGAAGTACATGTCATGTAATAACCCAGCCCTGTATGGATTAAAGACATAAAAGCCTCTTGGGTCATTCTAACCCTATGACCAAGGCTCCATTCCCTCTCATCTCAGGGGACCCATAAGACCCCTACGTGGAATTTTAGAGATCTCTTTGGCTATGATCGATCTAGGGTTTCCTACATGGATCCATCTTCAATCCAAGGTAAGATATACCTCCTTTCTTTGGTTGTATTCAACCTGTGTTATCCCATTTATCCTTTCCATGCTATAGAGTTTGATATCCATGGTTCTAATGGAGTTTATTTTGGTTTTTGTTGATGCGGTTGTGCCACAACATCCTCAGGTGGATGCAATTTTTATGGGAAAGGAAATCATGATCCATTGCTTTGATATATTCTCAAGTGAAGAATGCCGAAAACCTTTTTAGGTAGGGGATTAATTTCTTTTCTATTTTTTTATGTTAATTCATAGATTTATCATGATTTAGCCACTGGACCACAATGGAGTTGGCATAATAAATATTTGAATAGGATAAATTAATTGGTATCAATAGTATTTTATTACCTATTATTTTGAAAGACAGTGTGATATCTATTCTTGACTTTTTTAAAATGTCATTCTTAATGGAAATTGATAAATAATGTAAGCTGGGATTAATTATAATTATTTTTCAAATATAAAAAGTCATGTAAATAAATTGGGTTTTTATTTCTATAATTTGATGTTAATCAAACTAATGCAGTAAGCATGTTTTATTATTTGTGATATCTTACTGTTTAGGTTTCTCTTAGTTGGAACCTACAAATAATAAATCGGTTAATTCCAGATGGATTAAATAACTAGATGTTTGATAAAAAGATAATACCAGGTAGGGTTCTAAGTTACCCTCTTACTTGTACGACTGAGTGACTGGTGATTTGGAGCCTTGGGTTCTTGTTATGTTTGAAGGATGGATGCCTTGTTTAAGGTACAATATCCTAGTTTATATATAGTTTTTTTACTGATTCTTGTGATGTGATATGAGCCTACATGGAATTTTTGATATGTGGTGGTAGGGAGGCCCATTGGTTATTGCACCAGTTAATTCCTAGAGGGGAAAGATACATCATTTTATGCATGTGGGTGTTGGGGAGGACACCAAAGATGATAAAATGGGTTGGATGTGAATGTTTGGATGTTCGGTGAATCTATTTGTTTGTATATGTTCTTTAATTTCCCCATTTATCAAGTAATCTGGTCTTACTACCCTCATTCCATAAAGGGAGAAGACGCATGGGGTATGCCACGTGCTTCCCGTGTTTAGCTTCTCGAGGGAGGATGGGTCTATGCTCCTGTTATAGCTGGAAAAGACTTGACGGGTAGTTCATCTACTAACCGAGTTGATACCCCTTGTGTTTATTAGCTTATAATATTTTTTATAGAATTTCTCGGAATAAGGGAAAGTAATAGTGATGTTAATAAATGATTTTATTAATGATGATTAACCCATGGGGTTGGAGTTTTCTAGGATGAAATGTTTAGGTTACAATTTAAAGGAATATTGGACTTTTGTTGTGATGCTAATGAAATATAATATAGAATTGTTAATGGTTTATTAATGTTTTAAGAATTAATTAACATAAAGTAAAACTGATAAAAAAAGGATAAAGTAATCTAATGTAGCTCTTTAAATGGTTGTGTGCTTATAGGATACCTAGTCTTAACAGTGGAAGCAGGGAGTCTGAGAGACATTATCTATAGTTGAGTGTGAGACGAGGTTTTTTCCATAGTGTGGTTGTGAGCTATATTATATCATGTACCATTTTTTTTCTATACGCTACCCACCCTTTCAGTTAGGGAAACTCACACCCCAGGGATTCTGAGCCCTGGGGGGTGGGGGTGGGGGTGGGGGTGTTTTCCCAAACATTTTAGTGGGAGGATGGATGGATGACTAACCCATTTGGACCCTACTCACTTCTCTTGGCAGTTACATATAATAGTAGTAAAAGTGGTTAGTTTTCCCCAGATATGGGTTTAGAGGGTTGTAATGGATTGCGGTTATTCACACACATATATTCTGGATATATATTCTTATGAAATAATATAGGTGTAATGTGTATAAACTGTGATGGCTTGAGGATCCTTACTCAGTGCATGTTCTATAATGTCTTGAGGTTTAATACCCAACCTATGATACATGTTATGCGAGATGTGGTGGATTCTAGAAACTACCTTGTTACTTTGGTTACATGGATGTGGTGGTTGTGCTGCATGAGGTGCTTGTTGTGGTGCTTCACCTAGGTTCTGTGGGAAAGCCTTTTGTAGAGAGATGCTTAGGAAGTGTGACATTGGGGAAAATCAGAAATCCAACGGGGAAGCGGTAATGCGGTACCCTTGATATTCTTTATTATATTATATACACTTGTTTGTGATACTTGGCGAGGGTATCCATGGTGAGTCTGGGAACTTAGTATACCTTGTTAGGTGATGAGTTAGTTTCATTTGTTGTTAACTGTTCTTTGGCATGGTTTCTTTACTTTTTTGAGAGAGGCCCTAGGAAGGATCCAAATGATTATAATATTATACTCACCCTTTGTATATATAATATGTTTTTCTAGGTCACTTGGAGAAGGTTAAAGATGAGGATGGTTACTACTAGCTTAAGGTTGTAGGAGCTGTTCGAGATTCATGGTTGTTGTTGCTTTTACTATATTTGGTACTTAGAGTTTTACCTTCCAATTATAGTAATTTTACATGACATTACATTTGTGTAATTGTGATTTCTTTTATATTACTGGATGATTTGGTTTTTGTGTGTCTATCTTATCTTTCTCTTTCGCATGTGTTCATATAGAGGGTAATTCCTCCCATTTTTGTGTTTACTATACCCTCGTTGCTAGTCTCCAACCCGGGGCCTACTGGAGGTGGGACCCGGGGTTCACTATCTCCCTTATCACATTGCTGGCCTAGAAGGGGTACAACTTATAGGGAGGGGTCATGCATGAGTGGTATCATAGGTCTTGTTGTGGGATAGGATGGAGTTCTGTGTTAGGAACAAGTGAGGTTGCATGGGTAGTCGGGAAACTGTTTTAGTTAAGTTTATCAAGTGATGTAAACATTAGACACCAGCTAGGACATAAGCATTTGGCCCCCCTATGATCTTATTCAAAAACCATTAAGTTTATAGTGGATAATAAATGAGTTGATACTCATTGTAGGGTATATTCCTAGGAAAGGATCTTGCATCATTCTTCTTTGTGCCTGTGTTTGAATGGGTATACCATAGGATAAGTTAAACAAAAATGAATAAAAGAAAACAATTAATTAATTAATGTTGATTAATTTATATTATAGGTTTAGGAGCTATAAATATTTTTTATTTTATAGGTATGGATCTTGGTTCACCTCCTCGCCAGGTTCATGTAGAAGATGTTTAGAAGGCTACACCAGCAGATCACCACATGGTAGATGTTGACGATGATGAAACATGGAGGAGGAAACTTCAAGAGTTTCAATTCCAGAGTCTACATAAGTACGAGGTCTCTGTTTCAGATATAGTCACGAAAGACGTGTTACAGGAGGTTGAGATTGCCTTCAGTGCAATCTTTGGTTGGAAATAGCACTGGGTGTCTTTGATTGTGATGATGCCGAGTGGGGAAAGAAGGTAGTGGTGGTTCTTCTTCCTTTGGGATCATGAGGAGTTGATGATCTCATGGGAGTAGTTCCAAGATAAGTTCAGAGTTGAGTTTATTTCTTCAAACACAAATTTGTCTAGTCATAAGAAGATTTTTACCCTTTGACAGGGGAGCTCCAATGTGAGAGAGATTAGAATATGTTTCATGAACCTTTTATAATATTCTTCAGACCTGTTTCCAGATGATGAGGCTAGGAGAATGTATTTCGAGGAGGCATTTTGTCCATAGATCCAGCTCTAGGTCACCCTGTTTATGCTGAAGACATATCTTGAGGTGATAGCAAGGGAATAGGTCATCGAGAGGAAATTTTTTCAAAGTGAATCATCATGAGAGGGGAGTCATCATGATTCCTCAAAAATAAGAGCTGGGGTCTAGGGTTCCTAGTTGTATGGGTAGAAGAGTGTTCTTACGGCTGGGTGTAGGTCCCAGCCCTCAACATCTCATTTCTCAATGGGAAGCGGCTCTCAGGACTATTCCATGGGATCATGCACTTTTTTTCTTGTGGAGGACCAGGTCATTAACAATGAGGGTGCCTGACCTTTTAAAGCAGTCATCATACACCAGGTGTTATGCTCTAGGTTCCCCCATTGAGGCAGTTCAAGCCAAGGTTGAAGCAACAGGTTGCACCCGATTTGGATCAGCAGAGAGTAGATAAGGCATGCAAAGGATATCCTTGTGATGCACCCCATCCTCAGAGAGTAGAGAGAGACTGTGGTGGTGGTTGTCATTAGGGTTGGAGAGGCCATGGAGTAGGTTGTGGTAAGCTTCATGATTTAGCATTGTCAGCGCCATGTGAGCCAGACATCGTTCGAGGTGCCCTTTTCTAATTTTCTTCTTGGTTATCTGACTTTATTGATTCAGGAGCGACAGACTCCTTCATATCACCTAACCGTGTCTATACTTTGGGACATGAGGTAGAGAGGCTTCCAGAGCCCTTGGCGTTGACTACTCTAATTAGAGGGTGAGTTGACTGATTTGAAGTATGTTGAGACTGTGAGCTAGTACTGGGGTAACACAACTCTTGGGGATATATCTTATGTTTATGGATACAACCATATGATGTCATCCTCAACATGGATTGGCTATATTCGATGTAGGTTATCTTGGATTGATTCTGGTGGCGGGTGGTGTTCTTCAATGATAATGGAGAACGGATGGTGTTTTTTGGGGAGCAAGACCATCAAATGGGTTATAGGTGTGTTCCATCCTTATCATTTGTAATGGATGAGTTGATGCCTAATTCTTTAGAGGTTCAGCATTTGGAATTTCCTAGGGTCGTAGAAGAGTACCCATATGTCTTTTCAGAAGAGGTTGTAGCATTACCCCCTTGATGAGAGATTGAGTTTGGGATTGAGCCACAGCAAAGAGCATCTCATATCTCTATGTATTAGTATAGGATGGCCTCTTCTGAGTTACAGGAGCTACGTATATAGCTTGACGGTCTTTTAAAATGCGGTTTTTTTTAGCTGAGTGTGTCACTGTGGGGTGAAATAGTTTTTTTATGAATAAGGTTGATGGATGTTTTTGCTTGTGTATCAATTATTGACACTTAAACAAAGTGGCAGTGATGAATCACTATCCCCTAACATAGATTGAGGATTTATTTGATCTACTAAAGGGTGAAAGATGGTTCTCGATGATCGAATTGCGGTCAAGATATCATCAGATGCATGTGAAGGATGAGGATATCCCAAATAATGATTTCTATTGTTGTCATGGGAATTAAGAGTTTGTTGTAATACAGTTTCGTGTGACGAATGATCCAGCTGTGTTCATGGGATTGATGAAAACTATGTTCCGTTATTTCTTGGATATGTTCGTGGTGGTTTTCATTGACGACATCCTTGTGTACTCAATATCTGAGGAGGAGAATGCAAAGCATATACACACTGTTTTGGGAGTTCTTCATCAACAACAGCTAACTGGGATGTTTTCAAAATGTGATTTTTGGTCTTGAGAATTTCATTTCTTTGGGAATATGGTGTCCTAGAAGGGAGTATCTATGGATTCGTCGAAGAGGGAAGCAGTTGTATCTTGTGTATCCCCAATGAGAGTGGCGTAAGTGCAAAGTTTTCTCGATCTCGCAGGCTACTATAGGAGGTTTGTAGCTGATTTCTCTTAGGTTGTGACTGCTTTGACCATATTGAACAAGAAGGATCATGCATCCATGTGGATTGATCTATGTCAGGTATCTTTTGAGTATCTAAAGGAGAAGCTGTTAAGTTCTCTAGTTCTTTATCTTCCAGCATAGGGAGTTTAGTTTAATGTTTTCTATGATGCTTCTCATCTGGGGTTATGTTGTGTTCTGGTGCAACATAGATCAATTGTTTCTTATGGATATCGTTTGTTGCTTCCCCATGAACATAACTATGTCACCTATGATCTTGAGTTGGCAGTTGTGGTGTTTTCTCAAAAGTTGTGGAGACATTACCTCATTGTCTAGTGGTTTTGGTTTTCACTGATCTTAAGAGCCCGAGGTATGGTTCAGGTGATTTGTGAGAGGATTAAGACAACACATGATTGTTATAAATCATATACGGATCAATGTAGGATACCTTTGGTGTTTGATGTTGGGGATCACATGTTTTTTTGAGGTTACTCCCCGTCATGGGCAGTGAGGTTTTGGTTGTGTTAGTAAGCTGTCTCCCCAGTTTGTTGGGCCTTTTGAGGTGTTGGCTTATATTGGAGATGTGACATATCAAGTAGCACTTCCCAAAATATGATCTAGATACATGATGTTGTTCATGTGTCACATCTCCATCGTTATCTTCCTGATGACTCTCACATCATTGATTAGGGAGATATCGATGTTGAAAAAGATTAGCCCTTCAAAGAGCAGCCTATGGGAATCTAGAACACCAAAGAGAAGGTGTTTCAAGACATTATATCCCCTTGGTTTTTGTCTTGTGGTGAAACAGTGGTGTGGAGGAGAGTACATTAGAACACAAGTCATAGATACGTGATTAGTACCCTGAGTTGTTTGATGTCTAGCGCTTTCCTTGCTGTGATGTTCGTTTTGTGGTTGTAGACCATTCCTGTCAATGAGATGGAATCCTTTTCTTTCTTTCTGTGGATGGCTCTCTTTGAGAGGTATCTCCCCCGAGAGAGAATTTAAGAGCTATTTGTGGTTTTTGTGAGGTGTTGCATTGTTCTTTTAGTGTGGTTGAGATCCTATGGTGGCATGATCCTTGAGAGGTATCTCATAGGGTGGTTGTTCGGAAAACCCTTTTTCTATTTCCTCTTTGGGTTGGTTTTGGATTCTCGAGGACTAGAATGTTTTGAGAGGTATCTGATGTAAGGGCCCTTATCTACATGGATTGACCCTTTTCATGTTTTTGAAGACCAAGGTGCTCAGAGAAGGCTCAGAGGAAGTATAGAGTAGTTCAGTCGTGAGATTATGGAAACAGGGGGGATACTTGACGCGACCAAGGCGATACACGTTGTATAATATTCAGGATTCAGAAAAAAATAAAACAAAGCGCCTATGTGACATGTTTTTCGGCATAAGTTGATCCCAAGGCAGTACACAACATGACGGGGAAGCACACATCATGTATTGACCCACCACGATATATTTTAAAGACATACTAGCCACTCATGTATTTTCTAACCTACGGCTAAGGCTCCCCTCCCTCTCATACCAGGAAACCTAAAAGACCCCTCTATTGTGTTTTAGAGATATCTTCCTCTAATATCAATCTCTGGCATCCTTATTTGATATGTCTTTGATCCGAGGTAAGATCTACCACTGTTATTTGTTTTCGTCGATCTATCTTCTCTTGTTTCTCCATTCCATGCTATGAAGATTGATCTCCATGGTTTTAAAGGAGTTTCTTTTGTTTTTTGTCGATGGGGTTGTGTCATGACATCCTCAGGTCGCTGATGATGTACTAGTAAAAGAGATCTTGATCCATTGCTTTAATATTTTCTCAAGTGAAGAACATCAGAAACCTTTTTAGGTAGGGGATTTGTTACTTCTCTAGTCGTTTACTTGAATTCATAGAGTTATCATGATTTAGCCACTGGACCAAAATATATTTTACATAATAAATATTTGAATAGGATAAATCAACTATTATCGATTACATGTTATTTCCTATTGTTTTTCTTGATAGTGTGATATCTATTATTTCATTGTTTAGCATGTTGTTATTGATGAAAATTGGTAAAGAAAATAAACTGGGATTATTTATAATTATTTTTCAAAGATAAAGAGGCATTTAAATGAATATGGCTATTGTTGCTATAATTTTATGTTAATCAAACTGATGCAGTAAGCATGTTTATTTATTTGTGATGTCTTACTGTTTAGGTTCACCATAGTTAGAACCAAAAAAATATAGATATGTTAATTCCGGATGTATTAAATAACCATATGTTTGATGAAAAGATGATGTCTGGTAGGGTTTTGAGTTATCTTCTTTCTTGTAAGGAAGAGTGACTTGTTCTTTGGAGCTTTGAGAGCTCATTATGTTTGAAGGCTGGATGCCTAGTTTAAGGGCCAAGAGCCCAGTTGATATAACGTTTGTTTTTCCTGCTGCTTCTATTGTGATGTGAGACTGGATGGGTGTTGTTATATGTTGGGGTAGGGAGGCCCATTGGTTATGGAAGTAGTTTATTCCTAGAGTGTCGAGATGCATTATTTTATGCATTTGGTTTTGGGGAGGACACCAGAGGTGATGAAATGGGTTGGATGTGAATTTTTTGATTTTCAATGAATCTTGTTGGTTGAATATCTGATTTACTTTCCCCACTTCTCAAGGAATCTGATCTTTCTACCCTCCATCCAAAAGGGGTGAAGATGCATGGGGTATTCCAGGTTCTTTTTGTGTGTAGTTTCTGGTGGGAGGATGGGTCTTGACTCCTGCTATAGATGCCAAAGACTTTACGGGTAGATCATATACTCACCAAGTTGATCCCCCTTGTGTTTAGTAGGTTAAAATATTTTTTTCAAGAATTATAGGAAATATGGGAAATTAATAATGATGTCAATAAATGATTAAATGATTAATTATTAACCCATGGGGTTAGAGTTTTCCAGGACACAATGTTGAGGTTACAATTTAAAAGAACAGTGGACATTGGGTGTGATGCTAATGAAATATAATGTCGAACTGTTAAGGTTTAATTAATGCTTAAAGAATTAATTAATGTAAAGTGTAACTGATAAAAAGGGATTAAGTATTTTAATATATCTATTTAAATGATTGGGTTCTTATAGGATACCTAGTCTTAGCAGTGGTAGCTAAGAGTCCGAGAGATGTTAGCTGCAATTGAGTCTAAGACTAGGTTTTTTCCATAGTTTGGTTGTGAGATATATTATATCATGTAATTTTTGTGTTTCTATGCGCTACCCAACCCTGTCAGTTAGGGAAACTGATACCCCATGGATTATGATCCTTGGGGGGTGTTTTCCCCAACATTCTGGTGGGATGATGGATGAATGACTACCCCCTTTTTCCCTTCTCTCTTCACTTGGTAGTTACATGTGCTAGTATGCCCACTTATTAGTTTTCCCCATATATGTGTGTTGAGGGCTGTAATGGCTTGTGGTTATTCACACACATATATTCTAGATATAGTTTCTCATAAAATACTATAGCTGTAACATGTATAGGCTATGATGGATTGAGGATACTTACTCGGTGTATGGGTTATAAAGGATTGAGGTTTAATACATGATGTATGATACACATTATGTGAGTTGTGGTGGATCCTGGAAACTACATAGTTACATTGGATACATGGACGTTGTGGTTTTTCTTCATGAGGTGCATGTTGTGGTGCTTTGCCCAGGTATCTTTGGGCAAGCCTTTTTAGAGAGAGATAATTAGGACATGCGACATTGGGGTAGCATCAAACCAGTGGAGATGTAGTAGCAGGTACCCTGGATATTCTTTATTATATTATATACCCTTTTATGAGATACTTGGTGAGAGTATCCATGGTTAGTTTGGGAACTTTTTATACCAATTTAGGTGATAAGTTAGTTTCACTTGTTGTTCATTGTGCTTTAGCATGCTTTCTTTAGTTTTGCACAAGAGGATCCAAGGATAATCCTACTGAGTATACTGTTATACTCACCATATGTATATATAAACTATTTTTCTAGGTCACTTAGAGATGGTTAGAGATCAAGTTGGTTACTACTACCTTGGGTTTGTAAGAGATGTTCGGGCTTCGTGGTTGTTTATGTTATTACTTTCTTTTTGTACTTGCAGTTTTCCCTTCGAGATGTAGTAGTTTAGAATGAAATTATATATATATACACATGGGATTTATTTTATATTTTAGTCTGAGTTGGAGTTGGTTGGTGTCTATCTTATATATCTCTTTTGTATGTGTTATCTTAGAGGATAATTCCTCCCATTTCTGTGTTTACTATACCCTCAGTGCTAGTCGCCAACCCAGGGCCTACTGGAGGCGGGACTCCGAGGTCGCTATCTCCCTTCTCACATTGCCAGCCCGGGAGGGTACACCTTGTGGGGAGGGGGTCATGAAAACTATTTTCATCTCATTGGAGGTAGCCAAGTGAGGGTGAACCAAGTAATAACCATCAAGTCCGTATACTTTCTTTACATATTTACTTTATATGCATCATCATAATGTAATATTGGAAAGGATAAGATAAATATAGATAATAAATAGTTGATGAAGTGAAACTTATAATAATGTGGTTGAGATCTTGTGGGGCATGAAAGTTTTTAAAGAAATATCCATACCGTAATTCACCCCCACCCTCAAGGTCTCTTGGAAAATTTTCGGACTAAAAATTAGTATTAAAGTATAAGTTTCTTATATCATATGTGTTTTCTATGACATAGTTCATCATACTGTAGGAATCAAAGATTCTTTTTATCTTATATCAGTGGTCCAAAGAAAATGGTATAAGTTCAAAGAAGTATCAAAATCCTTAGTGTATTCCTCAATGTGGACGTATCAATGGAAATAGTGTGATTCAATTTAATGAAACCAACAATGTAAGGAAGAATGTTTTGGATTCATTAGGAAGTTAAAATATTCACTCATCTAATAAAGTTGTATGAATGATTAAAGAACCTGATATTCCATGTGATTCTAGAATTACTGATAATGAATAAATTATAAGAAGTCCAAATGTCAATTTTATTTTTATAAATAATGAATTAGATAACAAATTAAAATAAGAAAAACAATATAATGCCATCTAAATCCATGTGTATGAAATTGGGGGGAAAAATAAATGGATTAAAATATAAACATTTTGACGTGGCCACATATCATAGGGAGATGAATGATTCCCATGATAATGGATTGTAAATAATAATAATCTGATGATACTTGAATGAATCTAAAATGGGAAGAAATTTAGAATTTGGTATCCAAAAATGAATATATTTCTACCCACCTATCTATACTGGTTCTATAAAATTCATGTATTAGAGATTCTATTCCTTAGATAAGTTAAAAAAATAAAGGAGAAATGTGACATGGTGGATAATCACTATTGAGATTTGGAATATGAGTTGAATAATGGTAAGAATATAAACAAAGGACTTAATTATCATTTTGAATCTAATGAATATAAGATAAAAAATTGTAAAAGAGCTAGAGTAATTCTAGAAATAAGTGAAGAAATCTAATGCTAAAGGAAAGACGAAATTAAAGGATTTTTTTCAATAAATATTTGATTATATTTTGATAGGTGATAATGAAATGAATAAAATATGATACTTTAGAGGAAAATGTGAAATTATTGTCTCATCCAAAATTCAATACAATATGGGAAAATTTGGAATTGGATCAAATGAACTACCTCCCATGAATGAGAGAAATATATATATGGATAATTCTTTTAATAATAATAAACATATCTAAAAAATGATTTTACAGGATATAATGTCAACATGATCTATTTATATGTGATGCATGGTCATATTTCATGTTTTTTGAAGCATTGGAATATATTTTATATTATGAATAACAAAAATATTGATAAATATGAGAATAAAAAAATTCTTCATGAAAAGTATGAAAGAAACATCTCATAGATTAAAGTAACCATCAAATGATATTATTGTGGAAGATAAGTACACTCTATGAGTATGTTTGAAGAAGACCAAAGGCACTATTTCAGAATAAAAACTCTTTATGCTTCAATATATCATCCATAAAATGAAGAGAAAATGTATTTTATTAATGAGAGGTGTTTTATATGTTTTATTCAATGTCATTTTTAAAGATATTGAAATAGTAATAAAGTAGGTAAGGAAAAAGAACTCCTATGGTTATACACAACTATAATGGTGTCTAATGAAAAAACCAAAATTATAAGAAACCCTACTATGTTGAAAAATGGGTTTTATGATTTATAAGAAACAAAAATAACTTCTCCAGTTTTATGTAAAAGTAATACATATTTAGTGAAACAATCACTCCAGAACACCATGATGAGTTGACTCGAATAAATGATAAAATAAAACCCCAAAAAGAATGCCTTAAAAAAATTATGTTTGATACCACAAGGAAAGAAGTGATGGAAATAGAAATATTACTCCAATATAAGAAAAAGAAATAACTGAATATATTTGGAAATATTTCATCTTAGAGAAAGTATAATGTAAAATGTAGAATTATTGGAGTGGAAAAGAATGAAATTTATAGCACTAGGTTTTACCCCCAAAATGTGAAAAAATCATAATGAACCTACATATTAGAATAAGAACAAGAATGTTGGTAAAGAATGTCTAATTATATATTTAGAACATATTATGTTGTCTTGGTAGTTAGATCACAAACATAAAGTGCCCTATTATTTATAAGAAAATATCAAAGGGTTGGTTTATCAAGATCGATCATAATCCTCTTCTTTAGGATTCTAGAGGCACCCCCATCTATGAGTGTTAAATGTTTTTAATATCTAATAGATGTCTTACATGACTAAGTTGGAGACATAATCCCTGGTGTATGTGTGATAGAAGGGAGATGATGAATTATTTAAATGAAATACATGTAACAAGAATAATATGAACTTTTGAAACTCACATATGGTATCAGATTAATTAATTGGAGATATAGAAAAAATTTATTTTCAAACAAAATTGAGAGTTTCATGATGCAGAAAAAGAGATATTATATGATGAAGAGCCTGATTTTAAATTTGAGATCATTTAATGCTATACTTGGATGATCAATTGGTTCTAAGTAGCATTAATATTCAACCATTGGTATCATGACTTAGTTCAAGTGTTAGTTTTCCAAGAAGATCATACTGATTGGTGGAGAAGTAGAAACATTCATGTATTTCATGATTATATATATTTTTTCTAACTATGTCGTATCATCTAACTATATTGAGAAAACCAAGTAGTTGTAAGAGAAAGTCAATAATGTATTCAAAGAGTAGCCTTCTTTTTTTTGAAGAGTAATTCAAAATTTCTATTCACCTCTACAATCAGTATTAATTATTTACATCAATCCAAAGTTGGTGGTTTTTGGGGAGATATTATGAAAATAACACATGGAAATAAAACCTCATCAAAGAATACATTACACTAAATAATTAAAGAAATTAATGATTCTAGAATCCATATAAGTATATGAGTGAGATGGAAAACATTGGTGTTTATTTTTTCAAAATCTTTTTTATAAAGAGTTATAACTCATTAAGCTTAGAGGATCTGTTAATGAATCAATGTAAAGGGTTAATTTCATTTGTTGTATCTATTATAGGAGTATGCAGTTATAAAGAAGAATATGGCCTAGATCATGAAATGTGTTCATCGAATCAATGACTCAATATCAAGTTGATAAATGGAGTCAAAGGTAATATTTAAAATATTCAACATAGCCATGTAGTGTTCTAATTTAAAATTTGTGCATCATGGGCTAATGAAAAGTTCATGACCAATGGGGGAGAGTAATTTCAATTTTCTAGATTACAAGAGATAAAATTATAATGTGTGTACCCTAATGATTTTTATGATTATTGAAAATCTGATACTTAGTGATCATTGACTAAGGGGGAGAAAATTATTAAATGAATGAATAATCAACTGAATTCTTCAATAAAGGAGATATTTAAGTTAATTATTTGATATGTATTCATTATTATTATTCAATATCTATAAATATTAGAAAAAAATTAAGTATATCAATCAAAGACTAAGCAAATGGAAATAAAGTATCATTTTATCATGGAGAAGGTGGAGCATGGTCTTGTGAAGATGGTTTATGTTCCTATATAAATATTTATTACAAATATTTTGAATAATTCTATACCTAAAGAGAAGATTGAGTGGAATTAACTAGATCTTATTGTTTAGTTGACTCGCCAAACTTAAAAAATTGAAGATCCACAAAAGAGTAACCTTCTGATTCATTGAAAAAAGTGGCAGAAAATATCATGATCAAGATAATGGGTGAAGGAGAAAGGGGAAGCAATAATGTATGGGGATATTTAAATCTGATGATTCTAAAAATGTTCAATTAGAAGTTATAAATCATGAAAAATAAAGATCATGATGAATGTAATTAAGTGGATTTGGAATGAATTGATTCATTGATAAACCTTTCATGTTAATTTTTTTTCTCAGAGCTAAAATGGATCACGTGGTCCTAGAGTTTGTGTTGATTAAATCCTTGATCTCTTGTTAAAGTTATAATTTTGTTTCAACAAATACAAAGTGGGATATTGTTGTTAAAAACTACTTCAATCTATTATCTCACTGTTTTGTGGTGATTGTGTATGTTGAAAAAGATAGATAACTACATTTTAGTATGTGAAGGGTTACCAAAGAGGATGAGTTTATGGTGTCATTGTTTTCCAGAGTTATCCATATTTTTAGGCCTCAAAATAAGGATTTTTTATAGAAAAATAATGGATTTTAAAAAGAAAATTACACACACCACATAGAAAAGTATCCAAACCACATATTAAAGTAATCTAACCACATAGAAAATTACATGGAACACACTTCATGTATTCCGAATGGACAAGGAAAATGATAAAGTCAATATTTCTATATATCAATGCTATGCAGACCACATGGGATGATTCTTAAACAAAAAAGTTGATTAATGTTTTTCTTATAAGGGTAGCGATTTGAAGTTTCCACATTGGGTTATAAACTATGTGACCCAAATTATTGGATCAGTTCTTGGGAGGTGTGACATTTGCAGAAGGTGGTGATTTAAGAATCACTTAAAATGAAATTTTTCTTGTGGATGAAGGTGTTAAATTGAGTCTGACATAAAGGATTTGATATTTTTCGACAACTTTGAAAGACCAGTTCTAGGTGATGTATAATCCAAAAAGGAGCTTTTGGTAATTATTTTTAGTAGGTTTTTGGGATTTATATACCTATATAAAACATCCTAATCAAACAATTAAGAAGATAAGATTTAATTTGAGATAATTATTGTTGTAATAACTCAGGTAAGTACAAAGTGGTTCAAAAATGAGTATTTTGTGAAAGCATACTTCATGAAGGAGGATTTTTTGAAGGTATAGTTCATGAATGAGGTTTCATCGAAGGAATAGTTCCATAAAGAAGATTATATGACGATAAAGTTTGTGAGGGGTTTTTTTGTGGGGAAATGTATCTTTTAAAGGAAATGTGATTCCAAAGGAATCATCCCACTATGAATCAATGGTCATCCGCAAAGTTGAGGTCACCCATGAAGCACTCATGCTATGCGGTTCAAGTTTTTTTTTTCAAAGGGTCTTATGAAACATATAAAGGGGTGTAAATAGTTTGAGAAATTTCTCTTCACAAGGAAAACAACATAGGGTGAATATTATTTCATCTACCGGGTAAAAAGTGAGCTTCATAGCAAAACTATTGTGAATATATTATGAGGGTATCGTGCAAGGAGAAACATGGAGGGATTACAAATTTAATACTATCACTGTTATATGAATTTAGAATATGAAGAAGAAGATATATGATATTCATTATTAGACTACATTTTCAGATTGATTTTTTTCCTGTTACATTCAGTGTAATTAAAGTAAGAATTAAAACCTCATGAAGATTATGAAAGAGTAAAATGGGAGGTAATTATTGCATCTATAAGAAAGAGAAGTCTGTTTAAGTCTTCTATAATGGAAGTGATAAATATAATTGATTTCAAAGAAGTGAATGAGTATCCAAAAATACATTCAATAGTATATCTACCTATAATTGATGATGAATTCATTATTGCTGATAAAGGGACTTACATTTTGATATTTTTTTGAATAATTTCTAGAGTAGTGGGAAAAGTGGAAGAAGGTGATCTTTTCCGACAGTAGAGATCCATTATAAGAAAGATTTAGGTAGCGAACCTTGGGAATAAATGAGTTGTCCCTAAATCTTGTAATGCATTTAGCCTGGGTATAGATGTGATCTTGCCCAAACCTTTTATTGACAGTGAACTTTAGGGAATTTGGTATATCGGTGCATTAATATTGTATGCTCCTTAAACTTATCCTAATGAGGATGAACCAAGTAAAAATATGTGTTTCCTTGTGATTCATTTCATACTTTACATTCTATAAAATTTTATCAGATAATGTGGGAAAGGATAAGATCAATGTGAACACTAATGAGGAAAGAAGTTACCATTATAATAAAGAGGTCATGAACCAATTAATAAGGAAATATTTCAAATAAAATATCTATACCTTGACCCACCCCCTATCATGGTTTGAAATCCCCCTTTTCGAATAAAAAAACCATGTTAACATGCATAATAATTTTTATAATTAATCACTTATATGATGTTCATAAAGGTCAGTCAAGATGTATATGGTTAATATTTTCACTTTTGTAAAAATTTTAAAATATCCCATAAGGAAAATGTTCAAATGAATCATTTTTAATCCCTTTTAAATAAATATATAAATAGTAATAATGAAAATTTTCATTAATTTATGAATGAATTAGAACAACATTGATCAATTTAAAAGAACCATGAAATAAAATAAAAATATTTACAAGGACTCTTTCCCTTATATTGAGTCTAGAGTCATACCATTTGTATGTCTAACCTTATGATAAATATAAATATAATAGTTTATTAATTTAATAATAACATTTTCATGTTAATTATGTTATCATTTTCCCTCCATTTCAATTATTAACATTTTTTTCTTTAATTGTTATCCTAATATTGGAAGTGTTGGGATCATTCATTTTATAACATCTAAATAACAATGGTTAATTGAATGTTATCTATATTTTCATGGTTATATAATCTCAAAATTCATAAAAATGTAATAATATCAGTTTTTTAATTAAATATTTATTTATATCCATTCTAATATAGGTTTTATGAAGAATGAAACACATCATTTCACGGAGGTGATAATCCTCATATACACATGAGTGAAATTTCAATTTTTCCTAGGGTAGAAAAAAACAATGTAGATAATATTTAAATTCTATAGAATATTATTTATGTTAAAATTTTCATAATTATTAATAGGTTACATTATAATGACTATTCATTTCAAGCATAAATAGAAATTAAATCACATAACTTCAATACCTGTGGTAATCCACACAAATGCATGAGTGACATTTTCATTTCTAATAAGATGGAAAAAGGGAATAAAAACATGAATAATAACTAAAATAAAATTTTATTATACATACAATACTGATTTACTTCTTTTATATTAGTTATAATATATTTAATAGAGGTATAAGAATAAATAAACATATAATAGGCCTGTTAGGTCTTGTATCTTCTTTTTAGATACATCCCTTTAGTATAAAATTAATGTCTTATAAAATCGATGTTTTGAGAATAATGGGACATCTATGATGTGGAAAGTTATGTTGGGAGGTGATTTGATTAGATCATAGTTGAGATAATTGGATCAATTTGTATAAATATGTTAGGATAGGAGGTTCTATTTTATATCTTAGGGGAGTGAAAATCTTTTATATACATTATACATTTAAATATAATAATTTTCCTTATCAATGTAAAGTGGAACTGAATTTACAAATTTCAAATATAAGATATCTTAATTTCAAAATAAATTTAACCCTTAACATTTAGAAATGTTTTATAGATATTTGTTGTTGTATCTCTTTGTTTAATCCCCTGTTATCCCTTCTAACTATTCTCACTGGTGATATAGTTTTATAATGATAACTACTCATAATAAAAAAATAGAAAATTGAATGCCTTAGCCAATTATAATATTTTGATTCAAAATATGAAATTAATTTGTCAACATTCTATCTATATAGGATCCATAAATAAATTTATATAGAAGTCTGAAAAATGAAAAAAACTATTTTTTTTTAAATGCCTATTTAATTTAGAAATTTTAATTTATACCAAAACAATATATAATATTGATTCATATAGAATTAATTGAATTATATTTAGAAAAATTAGGCTAATGTTACTTTAATACTTATCAAAAGCTAATGGTATGTAACATGAAAAGAATTATTGTTCATAAAAATCAATTTTTCCACTAGTCACATAAAAATCAATATTTTAAGAGAAAAACCAAATATTTACCCTAATATAATTTTAATATTATAAATCTAAAAAAGTGAAGTTAATTTATCAATTTCAAACTCAAATATTTATAAATTTAATTTTTAAATAAAATCATACATCTCTTAAAAAACATTTTAGTTGAATAAACCATTTCCTTTTAGATTGAAAAAACATATGAATCTATAATATTGTATATGAATCCATAAAATATATTTATGAACAATAATAAGACATGAAATCTATTTATTATTAAAATTAGCTTTATTATCATAATAAAAACCCTAACACCCACTACCAAGGATGATGATAGTTTATTACATTTGAAACAAAATACATAGATCACATCAAAAATGATCTGAATGTTTTGTAGTCTGGGAAACTAGATACACACTATATTATTAATGTAACAACCTACATTCATGTAATTTCGGTTTTTGAGTGGTAATTTTAATTTTTTAATATTGGTGGATTATATTTAAAATTTATTTGAATAAATTGAGTTTATAGTTGGAAACACTAAAAATTGGTGTTTTTGAAAAGCAATGAGGCTTTTATGGGGGTTTATGAATGTGAGGTAGTAGTAGAGGAATCCCAGGGTTATCAAGACGGTTGATGCCCCACATCTACATCCACCACATAATTGGTTGGCTTAAAAGGGGGAAAAATTAATTTCCCACATTTAATTTTTAAAGGCCATATCCCCTACTCTCCCTTCATTATATCAAATGGACTAGCAGTCAACCCCCATTACTCTTCACCCTTGATCATAGTGTATCCATTCTTGTTGTTTTGTGGTGTTTTGAGGCATGTATCAACCTCCAAGGATCTCCTAGCCATTACCTATCTTATGATTCCAAATTTATCTTTTGTAGGTTATGTATTTGATGCTTATTCTACTTGAACATGGTGTAAATGGCCTTGTATGATGAAAATTTTGTTCTGTATAGTAATATGATGTTCCTTGATTTTTATTGCACATGTAAGTTTGTTGTTTTTGAAGAGGGTCGATCTTTAAATATATTAATCCCTGATTCATTGTTAACTTTTAGTGTATTTTAATGATTATAATGGTGGTCTATGTAGGAATGTTTCCTTACATTACGTTTAAGAGCGTAACAGGGAAGCTCAAAACCCTATTTCTCAAAGAATTAGGGATTGTTTGATACCAGTGAAATTTTAAGAATTATAATTTTTTTATTAAATTAAATAAATTTGATATGGTTATTATATTAATTTTTTCATTTATTATAATTATAAAAATCCGTGTATGGACATATGAGCTCAGTTGAGGCTTGAAAGGACTTGGAATGCTTTGGATGAAATTATCGAGATGAGAAGTTAAATTGAAATGAATTCTAAAATGGTAGGGTTCCTCGGTTCATGTCCTATGGTATTTATGTATTTTGTTATGATTTATGTGATAGGAGGCCTCTCCCTAAATTGTGTTAACCAATTATAAATATTTCTAATTTTTTTCTAAAATTATATAAATTAATTAATTTAAATAAAATGTTGTTAATTAAAAAAAGTTTAATAATATTAAATATAATAAGTTAATTAAATTCAAAAGATATTTAAATATGGTTCCAAGGGATATAAAAGAACCTTATAAAACAATATTAGTTTCCTTAGCCTCCTGTGGTCTTGTCCGTAATATAATTGTGTTCCCTTTTTTAGTTTAACCCCATGTTGTGAAAATATAAATGTGTTTGAGTGATCTTGGTGGACTTTTATATGTGTTCCATAATATCCATTGAGTTTTGTAGTGATATCGACTCAAATATTTTTCCCTAGTGGACCTTATTAAACCTTCCTTATTGAATGAATTGATGAATTAGAAATAGTAATCCTTTTATATATTTTTTAACTCTTTAATTTCTCATAAATCATTTCATATTAATGATTTATCTTGAGGTACAAGATGAGCCATATTTCATTACTCTGGTGTGATGACTACGAGGATGATACTGGAAGCCTATGAACCCATATGAATATAATGATGAAATTAAGGAACATAAATCACTATGAGTGATGTTTTTTGATTTGGGAGTAGAGGCTGAGGATGTAAAGAACCCTTCCCCAATAGCCAAAAGTTTGTGGTTACATTATTATATTTGTACTAATTTTAAGAGATCACATAAAAAAGGATAGAATAGTATAATATATTTTGAAAACTATATACAAACTTAAGTAATACATTACAATATGAAATGGAATACAACAAAGTAACTCCATTGGAAACACCACAATTCTCTTAGATTATCCCTACAAATCAACAATATATTAAATCTTATAATCCTAGTGAAAAAAAGAAATAATAAAGGGGTGAGATCATATTATGAGTAAGGGTAATAATACAGTTGAATCTATCATTAATAAACATATATCATAAGGAACCGCGAATAACTAAAAAAATATTCCATTAAAACACAATCTTGAACATAATATATAAGGAATTAAAGTTAATCAAATAACTGTATATAAATAATCACATGAGAATGAAACATAAATGTGGATATTATACAAGTTAAAAATCATAAGAATTATCAATAACTAAAATTATAATGAGGGAATTTATAATGAAGGACATTAAAAACATACCATTAAGGCTTCATCCAAGACACCACACATAATTAGGTATGAAATCATTCAATACCAAAACTATCTTGTCTCATTAGATCTGATGATGCATCGAGGAGCTATAACATGCCACAACCTTCACATACTATATCCAATGAATTCCTCATATGAAATGGGTGAAACATAATAAACATATACATTTATATTGAAACTAAAATAAGAAATAACTTTCCCCAAAAAATAAATATAATCCGAAACCATATAGTGTAATATGATGAATGGTATAAAACAAAAACATCCACGGTCAAAATGATCATAAGTAATCAATAAAATATGATACATGGTATCATAAGTGAACAAACTAAATTAATCATAATATATAAAAAAGATTTTTTACATATATAAAAAAACTCTAATAAAATCATTGAGAAAATTTTAAAAGAAATACAACTTTACATAGAAATTATTTATTTAAAAAGACCCAAAATTATAAAATAGAAAATTTACTTTTAAAATAATATTGTAATATTATAGAGTATTACACATGAAATGAAGGAATCATGAAATCAGGAATATATTCCCATGTCGAATAAGATAAAAAATATTCCTTTGATAATTTGAAAAAGAAATATTTAAAAGTGTATTTTTTAAATGAATTTTTTTGTATTAACCAATTGATTCAATTATTTTCATCTCCTATAAGTCTGCATAAAAAATTGGAAATAAAACACAAGATAATTAAAATTTATTTCACACATAATCATATCATGACATAATCAAAGATGTATAAAATTTAACCCAATGAATGGAAATTAGGTTAATAATTATCTTACAATATTGTAATCAGATGAACCATATACCCCTATAAAATTAATGACCATAAAATAAAACATTGAATTACATGGTGATAATGAGATTAGTGATATGATATATTAAATAGCATCATTTACACCCCACACAATAAATAAGGGTGGGATATGGAATATATCTCATAGAAGTAAAAGTTAGATGAGAAACCCTAACCTTATGTATGAAGGTGTTCTGTACTTGTACTTAATGTCATGGATAAAAAACTTAAGTTAATTAAGTAATTAATTAAAAATTTATTCAACACTTATTTTATTTATTATAATTTTATTATATTTTTAAGGAAATTTTGATGAGTTTATTTTTTTAATTTCATTATTCCTAGAGTGTTTGTTTTACGGTTTTATAGTTGGCTCGCTTGAGTATATATATAGGAGTTGTTGTCAATGTGATTAATATCTACAAAAATGAAATTAGTTCACCTTGATTAACATAAATATGTTTTAATGGTATCATATATTTTTATTTTTATATGTTATGTGGATGATTTATTAAATAAAATATTGATTAAAATGTCTTAATTTATTTTAGTGGTTTTATGACCATCACAAACCTGTGTGAATTTATTTAATATTATGTTTAAATAATAGTTAAAAAATATGATATAACATATAATATTTATATTAAAATCTTAATTAACCATAATAATGTTTTTATGACTAGCCTTAAAGGTGGAACTACTCGAAATTTAGGCTATATCCATGGTTTGGAACCGTCGTTATAATCCCAAAACCCATGGCTATAGGTTATAACAATTGTTTGATGAACCGTTGATGGTATTGTCCTATCTATAGGGCAAGGCCTATAGCCACAGTTTGAAACTGTGGTAGAATCTTAAGACACATAGGTTTTATATCCATAGTTTGAAACCATGGCTACAGGCCTTCCCATTTCATAAAAAAAAGACCCCTCCCCCCTACACAACCCCCACTACCCTTATAGTAGCCCAACCCACATAAACTCACCCCCACTACCCATATATCCCCCCTAAAAATCCCCCTCCACTTCCCCTGGACAACCCCCCTCCCTAGATAGACCCCACCCCTCCTTCCTTGACAGACCACCCTCCTTCTTGGATAGAACCACCCTTCACCGACATACCCCAATGTAACACCTGAGGTTTAAAAATAATTTTATGTTTTGTAAATGTTCCAAAATGAAATAAAATACACAAACTTATGAATTTAGAGATATATGTATTAAGAAATTTATTTATACAAAGACCATAATACATCCTTGACACAAAAGAACTAACTCATTAAACCCACTTATAATGAGAATAAAAAAATTGGAATTCCTCCGAGAAACACAATGATGCTGATTGGGTAGTTCACATCTTTTGGATCTAATAGAAGAAATAAAGTTATCGGAAAAATAATAGCAACGAAACTAAAAATTAAAGGAACATATAAAACTATTTCTGATAGTAGTGAAATGAGCGTAGCGATATTTTTTGTGTGTGTTTGAAATGTCCTCAAAATATTGGTATTTATAATGTTTTTATCTGATCATTATGAAAACTATATGTTATAAGTTTTAAATTAAAATTAAGAAATGGCATATGATAACTGTTGATATAAAATAAATAAATATACACATATATAAATAATATTCATTTTAATATTATTATACAATAATTTTTTTTAAAAATATGTAATAAATTATTTTAAGAGTAAATAATGTTTTAAATATTAAAATACATATATTCTGGATATTTATGAAAATATTTCTATTACATATCTTATTAAGATATTAATATGAGGACTATATATATATATGAGTATTCTTTTAACTTATAAAATTAATAATATATATATTTGTATGTGAATAATACTATAAAATGATATAAGATATATAATGTAAAAAAACTGAAGAAATAAGAGTTGAATCGGGGGCTTGAGGTCGAATTGATGAAAAAGAAGCTGACTCAACCGAGATTTGAGCACCGGGAACTCCGTTTTCGGGTGTATATGATGGTGGTCCGATGAAATTTTAGATCGGGAGAAGAGGAAAACCAAACCTGGTTCGTGTGAGGGTGTAGGTGTTCAAGGAGTCGCAGACCGATAGAAAAAACATATCTACCACAGATGGGGTTTCAAATTTACATGAGGTAGGTCGATCCTATTTATTTTGTCCAAAATCTGTATAATTAATGAATGAGTTGGGTTAATAGAGACGTACATTCAATTTTTTCTCTCCATGAAATCGATGTGCTCCAATTTGGGTTCTGAATTTGGGATTATTTTATACCTGAAATCTTATCTTGCTGTTGTTTTTGAGTTGGTATGTTTATCAGTTGAAGTTATTTTCCTGGTTTTTTGTGGTTATAAACTGGTACTTTCAGAGGAATATTGAATACATATTAATCATACCAATTAATCTATTTCAGTGTATTAATTTTTTTTGTCTCAATCTTCAACCCATATCCCTATTTATGAAGGCAGTACTATTGTTTCATATTTAATATCTTTCAGGGTCATTTTTTATTATTATTTTGGATCTACCATCTACATTTTAAAATTTTGTGTGTTGTCTAATTATATATGAAGTTATCAGAAAACATATAAAATTATAAATATCTCTATCATACTATATGCACAGATCTTTAACCATTTTGATTGTTTTGATTTCTATAGAAAATCGTTACCATTTAATATTTGTAGCCAATATGATCATTCATTTAGCCTGACTAGTTGAAATAAAATATACACTAAGTTTTGAACTATAAATAAGTGTCTCATTTTCCTTTTTCTATACTGCACATCTCATTTTTTTTCTTCTAGTTTCATGCTCTATGTTGATTCTATTAGAGAGGAGTGAGTGTTAGAGGCCGTGTTTGAGTCTTTGCTGAAGGAAATAAGTTATGATGACAAGTGGAAGTATCTAAAAATAAATTGTATGGGTTTATTATTTTTCAAATACATTATGTTCAATTTCCATTTATATTTTCATAAGGGAGATTATATAGATTTTAATCATTTTCAGGTTTTTGATTTATGTTTGTGAAAGGGATTTTATAGAGATAATTATATTTCTTATAATTTTAATTTAAACAATTATATTAGAATTTTGTTTAAAAATTCTTTGTCCATATGTTCATAAAATCTTATTTGTTAAAGGAAAATATTTTTTTCAAATATTTAGTTTAATGAATGAATTCTATGTTCAATGTTGATTTTGATGGGATACTAGTTCTTTCGAATCTATATAAATTTTGTAAGGGAAACTCATTTTTTTATTTAAAAGTAAATATAAACTATATAGATTTAATGGTGATGTATTTTTAAAATATAATTATTATTCTGTGAATGGGTTCTAGTAAGGAAATTATACATTTAATTATTTGTTCCATTAAATCTATACCTTCTTTAGAAATAAAGACATACATTTATTTTATTTTTGAATTTATCATTTTCAATTTCATTTGCATGGGTAATTCATCTCTTAAAATATTATTACTATGATATATATACAATATTCAAATCTATCAAAAGGTTGGGTCTTCAATTTTATTCTTATTGAGTTTATGTTCTCAAGAAATTTGAATAAGCAAGAAAATTACCTATTCGTTTAATTAAAAATCAACATGTTTTTATATTTCAATTTATCATGGAAATATAATATATATATATATATATACTTATATAATGTTCAAGTATAGAATTGTTTTAAATAAATTATTAACCAATCATTAATTCACACGTGAATTTATAAATTAAGAATGTCATGATTTTATCATGTTCATGATATATAAAAGTCAAGATTATAACCATACATCAACAATTTTGTTATCATGATATTTATACATTAATATATATATTTACTTAAAGTAATTTTTCTTAAAACATAAGTTCATATAAAAAGGATGATTTTATAAAGTATAGAAATGTCGTTTTTGTGCACGACACATAATTGTCTATTGTATTTGATTTATTTTAAGATGAAAGAATGTTATGTTTCTTATTGATATTAGTTTACCTTCATGCATAAAATAAATTTAATAACCATGTCTTTGAAATTTCAAGTGCGTGGATATTGATTTAAATTTCCTGTGATTATGCAATGTCATGAGATCTAATCATATGAAGTTGAATATATAATTTTGGGTAAAGAATAATATTTATTTGTTCCAAATATTTTTATAAATATATTTTAAAAACTAAAAAACCAGGGAAATATATATATATATATACATATTAGGAAATATGAGACAAAAATGTTTTATAGAATCTAGTACTTTAACATTGTAAATACAATATAGAATTGGATATTCAATCCATCCCTCAAGTGGGTAGGCCCAAGATAGCCTTCAAAGTTTTAAGTGGACTCAGTTTTTTTTTTGTTTTTAAGAGCCTACTTAATATTTTCAATCAAATAACTGGATTAATTTAAATGTGTTTTCAAAGTATAATTATTTTTCAAATAATTATTTTACAAATTTATTTCTAATTGAATATTTCAAATTTATAATCAGAGTGATATTTTTAAAAGGGATTTATCAAAGGTATTCAAAACACATTACTGGGAAATTGAATGATCACCCTTGGTTTTGAAATATTTTTTCAAAGGTAACTTAGATGTATAATTTCATATGTCATCAGTTTTCGAGACAGTGTGCGCAAAAGCATAGTGGATAGTTGATTTTTTTTCTTTTAACTATGATAAAATGGGAAATATAATCTAATTTCTCCAAAAACTAGACTAGTAAAAGGTCCTCATTTGTATAAAGTGTTTTATAATTTGTTCAGCTTATTTAAAAAAAATACACTCTATTTTTAAGCACAGGGTCTAGAGGAGCAGGGTCAGGGCGTAATAATTTGTATCAGAGGCACCATGTAGATAACTCTGGAAAGATAAAACCCTTTGATAGATTGAGTATCCTTTCTTAGTCAAAATTATTCTTTGTAATTTTCTAATGAAAGGAAGGAGAACTCAAACAAGTCTCTTAGGAATTCCGGATGAATTACTTGCTATGATCATGGAAAAAACATGCAAAGAATAATCACATCCCTACGAATCCATGCTGATTTCTTGTAAATAAGTTTACAATGTATCTAAAATTATTGATATAATTCATTTTCATCGGGGTTCAGGTATTGTCTACGAAGCCATCAAACAAATTCAATGTCGCTTATATAGATGCCAAGGGGCATATTATAAAGGATTTTTTATGTGTTTTACCCTGTTTGGACAATCAGAATCAATATCATCCTTTTTTAGAGCATCATAAGAAGAAAATATTCACGCAACTTATATGTGTCATCTTTTAAGCTTTTGTTTCGTAGGAAGAATTTACGATGACTTTGAAACATTCGAAGTTGAATTCATCAGACTTTATTATAGGAATCAAATTCAAGATGACCTTCTCAGATACTATATTAATTGTCATTCCTTGTGGAATGTCTTCCAATGCTTACACCCACACAACCCTTCTTTCACAAGTTGTGTTTGGGAAAAGGAGGTGGAGGATTTCGAAGCAACTTTGAACATTAATCTCAGTGGAAGATATGGTAACCATGGAAGAAAAATTTACAGGCCCTGGGGTTATCATGAGAAACTTAGAATAGATGAAAATTATAAGAGATAAGTGTAAATGAATTGTGAGGGTGTAATTCAATTAGGGGGGATGTAAAACCAGAGGTTTAAAAATAAGTTTTATGTTTGGTAAATGTTCTAAAATGAAATAAAATACATAAACTTTTGAATATAGAGATATACTTAGTAAGAAAATTATTTATAAAAAGAACATAATATATCCTTGACACACAAGAAATAACCCATTAAACCCACTACTAATGATAATAAAACAATTGAAATTCCTCTGAGAAACACAACGATGCCTATCAGGTAGTTCACATCTTTTGGATCTGATAGAAGCACAAAAGTTATAGAAAAAATAGCAATGAAACTAAAAATAATAGGAACATATAAAATCATTTACAAATGTAGTGATGTCAGTGTCACAGTATTTTTTTCATTGTGTTTGAAATGCCCTTGGATATTGGTATTTATAATGTTTTTATCTGACCATTATGAAAACTATCTGTTATAAGTTTTAAATTAAAATTGTGAGATGAAATATGATTACCATTGATATAATATAAATAAATATATACAATATATATACAATATTAACTTTAATATTATTATGAAATAAATAATGTTTAAAAATATTTAATAAATTATTCTAAGAGTAAATAATATTTTAAATATTAAAAAAAATATTCTCAAAATTTATGAAAATATTACTATTACATATCTTATTAAGATATTAATATGAGTATTATATATATACATATATGAGTATTCTTTTAACTTATAAAATTAATAATATATATATCATAGTATGTGAATAATACTATAAAATGATATAAGATATAAAATGTAAAAAAACGGAAGAAATAAGAGTTGAATTGGGGGCTTGAGGTTGATATATTGAGGAAGAAGCTGATGCAACTAGGCTTCGAGCAGTGGGAACTCTGTTTCTAGGTGTCGTAAACAATGGTGGTATGAAGCAATGTCATGAGTTTGAGCAGAGGAAAACCAATCCTGGTTTTTCTGAGAGCGTAGGTGTTTGAGGAGTCGCAGGCTGATAGAAAAACCAAATCTACCACGGTTAGGGTGTTGAATTCACATGAGGTAGGTCAATCCTATTTCTTTTATCTGAAATATTTATAATTAATAAATGAGTTGGGTTAATAGTGACCTATGTTCACAATTTCTTTTTTTTTCTCCATGAAATCAACATGCATTAATTTAGTGATCTGCATTTGGGATTATTTTATACCTGATATCTTATCTTATAGTCATTTTTGAGTTGGTCTCTTTATCTGTTGAAGTCATTTTCCATGGTTTGTATGGTTAAAAACCACTGCTTTAGGAGGAAGATCAAATACATATTAATAGTAATGACCCGAACTTTTGAATAATTTTTGTTTCAAAATTTTGTGTATTATTTTATTTTATACTCAACAAAACTATAATCTTTAATTAATGAAGCGAGTATAATTAAATGAGACCATTAGGTTTCGACTATTATATGATCTTTGGAAACTAAACTCTTTACGTTACAATTATTGTTTATAAATATATGTGATATTGATTAATTAATACAGAAAGAAGAGTCGAAGGACTCATCCAGTAGACTTGGGTCGTACGAAGCCCATCTGTCAGAGCTTGAGAAGGAGGTAACATCTCTGAGATTTGCTCTAGACCAAGCCCAAGCAGAGCTTCAACATGTGAAGCTTGAACGAAATCACCTAAGGTAGAAGTTCATGCTGATAGAAATCACCACTCGAGTAATTTTGTCCTAGCTCCCCTAGATTATATCACCACAGCGCACCTTACACTTTGGTCTTATGCAGGTGTTATATGGGGATATGTAACAAGGCCTTAGATACTTTTTGTAATCCCTTGGTATAAATAAAATTTTTATATCTTATTATGGTAAAATTTGTGATTTTTAAATGTCCAGATAAATCTAGGATGAAGTTCCATATTATTGATGAATTTTTGAAAATTGGTTATTTTAAAATAGTTTTGTATACTTTAAATAATTAATAATGTGAAATGATTTTCAAAAAATGGTCTTCTATAATTATGATCGATAATAAATATAGAGTCTAATAACATCAACATGATTTGTAGTGAATATTAATTTATGAATAGTAACATACCCTAATGAATTGTAATGAATAGTAAATCGGCCAAAAAAATAGAAACTTTACACTTGAATGTATAAATACAAATTGACATCATAAAAGTGAAAAAACAATCATAATATAAGTTTTTTTATTTTTGTATGACATAAATATTTAATTTACAATTTTATATTTAATTTATTAATTTAAAATAAAAATTTATTATCATAAAATGTAATCATAAATTTTTACTTTATTGTCTTATGGTTATACGATAATTTTATGTGACCTTGATTACTTTTTCAAGGTGTTACAAAATAAGTTATAGTTTTAGAGATGTTTTTTAATAAATAAAGATTTTATTTAAAAATTAAATTAAAAATAATTAGAAAATTATTTTAAAAAAATGGAGTTCATTTTTGAATTCAGAGCATCAATATTAGGTTAGGGTGATTTTTTTGGGATTTTTTTGAAACAGTTGAATTTTGCGTAAATAGTAAAAATACAGTTTTGAGTTTTGGGTGTTTAATAACATCATTGATGATGTAATAATGATTTAATAATGATGTAATAAATATTGTAGACTTTTGAATTGTAATATATGTTATGAGGTGTCCCAAGTGGACAATACCATGGGAAAATACCATGGTCAAGCCCATGGTTTTTCAAATACCACCGATGAGGTGTCCCTTGGAAATTAATTAAATATTCCCTCACTTTTGCTATAAATACCAAGCCATTCTCTTATTACATTCATTCCAAAATCCTCATCAATGGGGATATAGTATTTTTTACCTCCCAAGGAGTCCACCCAAGGTTCCCTCAAGCCCCCCAAGGTCCCAACCTTCAATATTTTGAAGTTACTCTTCAAGGTAAGTGAACCATCCACCCGTATCTTTTAAGTCATGAATTCCTTTATGTTGTGTCTTATAGTTTCAATATTATAATTTGGGGGTATGTTCTTATATATTCATATTTATATCCATTTTATTTACTAATTATGATAGACCCTTTCCACTCTCATCATCTGAATTTTGGAAGTCTAATTGACACCGTGAGGCTGTCGAATTTTTGTAAAAGAAACTGCATTTTATCTTTTCTTTCAAGTTTAATTTACATTTTGAATTTACTTAAAATATCCTTACCATGATATTATTTCTTTTTATTATATACCCAAACTGTATTATGATTTATTATGAGTGTGTGACTCTTGTCCCCTTCCTTTTCTACATTTTCTAAAACCATGTTATATAGCCGTTATGCTGCAGAATTTTCGTCTCAAAACCTCTCTCTCTTTTTCTCAAAAATTATCTTATTTTATTTTTATGAATACCCAAAACTATTTATTTTCTTATAGTATTCATAAATAAATAATATTGATATATTTTATTCTGGAATTGACATACATATAACCCTCTCTCCCTTTCCATGGGTTACAAATGACATAATGATCTTATTTTTTAGAACTTCTAAAACATCACGATTTTGAAATGAAACCCATTTCTTTTATTCTCTATGTGTTATTTAAGAAATGTTTCATATTGATCTATGTGGGTCACATGAAAATGAAGAAATATTAATGATTCACCCTAATAGAAATCCAATGCATTGGGTAAAGAATTTAATATCTGGAGATGAAATGTTTCACGACACCATGGTGAATAACCTTGAAAATTTTTATGACACCTTGAGGATGAACCTTGGTGATATGTTCATGAATGTATAAATTAAATGTTGTATCCACATATTCATGTTATGATTAAAGTTATTTTCATTATTTTATACCTCTACTTCCATTTCTCATGTCTTTATGTTTTAAATCAAGTTGTTATTGATTTCAAAAGTAAACCGATTACCTTCCTTTCTTTTTTGGGCCTTCTACTCACCCTTTCCTTTGATGTATGTATAGAGGTTATGAGATGAAAACTTTGTACTTAGGATGAACTTATAATGAATCCATAAAATTTGATTAGAATAATGTTTTATGTTTTCATGTTTTATGTTCCAAATTTCCAAGACACTAGACTTTATTGATCCTATGAATGTAAAATGTAAAGAAAAGTTATTAAATAAAAAAGAGGGATGCCATTGTTGGTATCAAAGGATAGTTTAGTTATTTATGGAAATTAGTCTTTGAAAACATTATGAAGAACCCTATAGAAAAGTTTAAGTATAGAAAAACCTTCTGGTATTTTGTTGAGTATTGAGAAAGTTGTTTATCAAGAAAATACATCCATGTCTGGATACGAGCAGGTAGAGGCAGCTTTGGAACAAATGTACCTAGTACTGAAAACTCTGACAAAGAGTTCTGGGCTTGACCTGGGGTATCCTGGTATAAGAAAATGGGGATTTCTGCACTATTAGTTCTGACACTCCCAAGGGATATGTTTGGTAAATCATAATCATTTTATAGATCATTGTGAAAGATTTATAGAGAAATGTAATTGTTTAAAGCATGAATTTTTAAGACATAAAATCCATTATAGTTATAAGATTCATAAATCAAATAAGTTTCCCACTAATGTTTTATTCTTTTATAATATGGAGACCAATATAAGGAACTGTGCAAATGGTGATTACAATGGACCATGCACTGACGACTCTCCAATGGAAGGAAGAACGGAAACATTCATGTGAATGATGAACTAACTAACTCAAGTTATAGAAAATAACTTGAATATAGTTGAGAGAATGATCTCACCATGAAAGGAACATAATTATATTGAATCCTTTATGCGTCAATGACCACCAACCTTCAGTGGATCTACTGACCCATTGATTTCTGAACAGTGGATCAGCTCTATCGAGAAGAGATTTTCTGTGCTCCGCTGTTCTGAACCAGAAAAGGTTACCTTGGCTATTTATAACTTAGAGGGAGTAGCTAATCCATGGTGGGAACTGACTAAAAACACAAGTCCAATAGTGGGAGATGAAGATATAGAGTGGGAAGTGTTCAAAGGTATATTCTTCAACAAGAATTTCCCCCGATGTATGATAACATGAATGGAGAAAGAGTTTCTCGAGATGAAGCAGAAGGAGAATAAATCTGTGGGAAGCTACGAGATGAACTTAAATTTTTTTTCACATTACACCTCTAGATTTTTCATGGATCCAAATGGTATGGTTGATAGATTCTTCGGTGGAATGAGACCTCATCTGCAGAAGAATCTAACCAAACAAGATTATGATAGCTATTAGGAGATCATGCAATGTGTGATGAAAGTTGAACTGGTGTTTGGTGAGATACAAGGGTCTCATAAATCCATTGAAAATAAAATACTGATGAATCCAAGCTTAAGAAGGAGCTTCGATCTGGGAAGAGGTGGCAAGAAAGTACAAAGTCTCATGTGTAATAAATGTGGGAAGAAGAATTCCGGGAACTGCATGCTTGAGAGTGGGAAGTGCTACAAGTGTGGTGGAGATGAACACATTGCGCATAATTTTCATAGTGTGGTTAAACCAAAACTTCTGAACACTAACAAGAAGGGGAATATGGTTCAGGACCTACCTAATGTCCATTACTATAAGTGTGGACAACATGGGAACTTTTCCAATCACTGTCCAAATCCGAGGGCAGTGGAGGGGAATCACCATCAGCCTCAACAAAGGAAAAGGGATGAAGTTCGTACTTTTTCAATCCCTACAGCCAAATTTAGAGCAACAAATGATGTGGTGGAAGTTACTCTTTTTGTTCCCTCAAATATAGCAAGTACTTTTTTTTATTCTGGTTTGACGCATTCCTTTATTTCCTCCATGTTTGCAAAGAATTTAGAATCAACCCCCAATTTTCTAAATGTATAGTTATCAGTCAAGACTACTAGTGGGATTATCCAAGCATCATTAGTGTTTAGAAACTCGGGTATTTACTTTAGTGAGAACAATCTTATCAAAAATCTAGGAGTCATTCCCAAGTTGGAATTCAACATTATACTAGGGATAGACTGGATTTCAAAGTATAATGCTAATATCAAATGCAGAAGCAAGGAATCTAAGTATTCTAGAATGGAAACCCTACTGTTATCTTCCAAGGAGAGACATCTCAACCTGATATTTGTCTATAATAACCTTCTATATCCTTCTTTATGGAGTTGATCGGTGAAGAAGAAGAAGGAAATGAGATTTTGAGGATATAAAATGGTCCCATCATCCATTAATATGTTGACTTAGTTCCTAATGACTTACCTAGACCTTCCCCCGAAAGAGAGGTAGAGTTCTCCATTGAACTCATACCTGGATCCCATCTGATATCAATGACCACATATAAGATGGAAATTATGGAGCTAATGGAGTTAAAGAAACAACTCCAAGATCTTTTAGAGAAATATTTTATCTGACCGAGTGTTTCTCCTTGGGGAGAACTGGTTCTCTTTGTGAATGAGAAGGATGGATTGATGCAGCTATTAATTTATTATGGAGAACTGAATGAGACCACAGTGAAGAAAAAAATACCCTCTTCTAAGAATTGATGACTTGTTTGACCAACTTCATGGGGATCAATTCTTCTCTATGATTGATCTTCAATCAGGTAATCATCAATTGAGGGTAAAGAAAAAAGATATTCCAAAAACTTTCTTCCGATCAAGATATGAGCATTATGAGTTTGTTGTAATTCCCTTCAGACTGACTAATGCACATGATATTTTTATGGATTTGATAATTATATTATCTAAGGAATACCTTGATAAAATTGTGGTAGTTTTTATTGATGATATTATGATTTATTCCAAAAGTCTCAAGAAGCATGAAGATCATCTAAGGGTTATTTTTTAAACTCTATGGAATAAGATAATTTTTGGGAAGTTCAGAAAATGTGAGTTCTGTTTGCAATAAGTTTTTTTTCATGGGGAACATTGTAACCAATGACGGAATCACAGTTGACCTTGCAAAGACAAAAGTTATAGAGGAGTAGCCTTATCCTACAACAACAACTGAAATTCGTAGTTTCCCTAGATTAGAGGGATATTATAGGAGGTTTGTGAAAACCTTTTCATAAATTTATAATCCTTTAACCAAGTTAACTTGAAAAGGGTTCATGTTCATCTGGACAAAGGTGTGTGATGAATGTTTCCAAGAGCTAAAGAAGATATTGGTTACTACAGTTCTGTTAAATTTTCCCTCAAGTAGAGAAGGATTCATTATTTTTAGTGATGCCTCTCTAAAAGGGCTTGGGTGCGTCCTCATGCAAAATGAAAAAGTCATTGTTTATGCATCTCGACAGTTGAATACTCATGAGCATAACTATCCTACACATTATTTGGAGTAGTCTGCAGTTGTTTTTTCTCTAAATATGTGGAGGCACTATCATTATCGGTTGAAATGTGATATATACACATAAAATCAATGTTGAAAGTATATTTTCACATAAAAGGAATTGAATATGAGACATAGGAGATGTTTGGAACTTCTCAAAGACTATGATTGTTTAATTCATTATCATCTCGGAAGAGAAAACAAAGTCACTGATGCATTAAGTAGGAAAGACCCAACTGTTCTTTCCATGATTAGGATTCAAAGAGATCCTATGATTAATGACCTAGTGAAGATAGACATGGGAATTATCAGGGAAGGGACATCATCAATCCTAACCCAAATGATTTATAAACCATCATTACTAGATAAGATCATGAAATCTCAGAAAGAAATCCTTCGTTACCAAAGAAGTTTGAAGCTGTTAAAGATGATAAGTTTCCTGAGTTCAATATTGATCAAGAAGGTGTACTGAAATTTCATAAAAGACTATGTGTTCCCTGTATTCTGGAAATAAAAAGGATCTGATGGATAAAGCTCATATCTTAACATTCTCTATACATCCAAGAATCATGAAAATGTATAGAGACTTTCATGAAAATTATTGGTGGGATAATATGAAAAGGGAGATTGGTGACTACACATGAAGGTGCCTAGTATGTCATCTAGTGAAGGAAGATTGATAAAATCCTTAAGGGGTATTACAACCAATACCCATACCAGCATGGAAGTGAGACAATATCACTATGGACTTTGTCCCTGGTCTCCCGAGAACTTCCAAAGGAAACAATGTGATATGGGTTATTGTGGATTGTCTCACCAAGACTACCAATTTTATCTCCATTCAGGAAGATTTCTCTCTTGATCAACTTGCCAATATTTACGTAAAGGAAGTGGTAAGTCTGTATTAAGTTTCACTTTCTATCATGTATGATCGTGATCCAAGGTTCACATAAAATTTTTGGATAAGTCTACAACATTCTCTGATAACTGGATTGAATTTTAGTATAGCCTATCACCCCCAAACATATGGCCAATCTACAAGAACTATTTAGAAACACACGGATATGCTGATAACATGATCAATAGAATTTAAAGGTGGATGGGATCAATATCTCCCTTTCGTTGAGTTCACTTACAACAACAGCTTCCACTCGAGATTTCAAATTGAACCCTAAGAAGCTCTATATGGCTAGAGTTGCAAAAATCCAACTTAGTGGCATGAAGTTGGTGAGAGAAATATTCTTGGGCCTAATCTTGTGCCAGAGATCACATAAAAAGTCCATGCCATCCAACAAAACATTAAGGCTTCTCAGAGTCGACAAAAGAGCTACGCCGAAAACCGTCGAAGGGACTTGGAGTATGATATTGGTGACAAAGTCTTTCTCTGAATTTCACATCGGAAGAGAGTCATGAGGTTAGGGAATAAAGGAAATCTCATCCCTAGGTACATTGGTCCCTATGAAATCCTTGATCGCGTAAGAGAAGTGGCCTATCAGCTTGCACTCCCTACAAATATAGTACAAGTTCATGATGTCATCCACGTATCCCTCTTGAGTAAGTACATTACTGACCCTTCACATGTACTAAATCCATAGGTGGTACAATTGGAACATGACCTCTCTTATGAGGATCAGTCGGTTGAGATCTTGGCTCATAGAGACAAGGTTATAAACAATAAGAATACCCAACTTGTAAAGGTGTTGTGGAGGAACCATTAATACCACATGGGAACCAGAGGAGTCTATGAGGTAGATGTACCCACACCTTTTCACTTCTGAGGGTACAAGTTAAAATTTTGGGGAGGAAATTTATTAAGGGGGGAAGACTGTAATGACCCAAACTTTTGAATAATTTTATTTCAAAATTTTGTGTATTATTTTATTTTATACTCAACAAAACTATATCCTTTAATTAATGAAGTGAGTATAATTAAATGAGATCATTGGATTTTGACTGTTATATGATCATTGTTCAATATGACCATTGGAAACTAAACTATTTACGTTAAAATTATTATTTATAAATACAAGTGATTTTGGTTAATTAATATAGAAAGAAGATTTGATGGACTCATCTAGTAGACTCTGGTCGTACAAAGCCTATCTGTCAGAGCTAGGGAAATAGGTAGCATCTCTGGGCTTTACTCTGGATGAAGACCAATTTGAGCTTCAACATGTGATATTGGAACAATATTGTGTAAGGGAGATGTTCAAGCAAATTGAAATCACCACTCGGGCAATGTCATCCGAGCTGTCCCAAGATTCAATCACCATATAACACCTTACACTTAGGTCCCATGCAGGTGTTATAAGGGGATATATAATAAAGCCTTAGATATTTTTTGTAATCCCTTGGTAAAAATGAAATTGTTATATCTTATTATGGTAAAATTTGTGATTTTCAAAAGACCGGATAAATGTTGGATGAAGTTACATATTATTTATGAATTTTGGAAAAATGGGTATTTTAAAATATTCTTGTATACTCTAAATAATTAATAATGTGAAATGATTTTCCAAAAAAAAGTTTTCTATAATTTTGATCAGAAAGATATTTAGAGTCTAATAAGATCAACCTTTTTAGTGAATAGTAAATTATAAATAGTAACATACCCTTGTGAATAGTAATGAATAGTAAATCAGCTAAAATAATAGAAAGTTCACCCATGAATGTAAAAATACAATTTAGACATCATAAAAGTGGAAAAATGATCATAGTATAAGTTTTGATATTTTTTTACGACATAAATATATTTTTTAATATTTTATAATTAATTTAGTAATTTAAAATGAAAATTTATTTTAATAAATTGTAATAAAAAATTGTTACTTTATTGTCTTATGGTTATATGATAAATTTATGGGACCTTGCTTACTTTTTCAATGTTTCACAAAGAATTTATAGTTTTAGAGTTGTATTTTTAATAAATAATGATTTTATTTAATAATTAAATTAAAAATATTTAGAAAAATATTTTCATAAAATGGATTTCATTTTTGAATTCAGAGCATTGATATTATGTTAGGGTGAATTTTCTGGATTTTTCTGAAACAATTGAATTATCAGTGAATAGTAAAAATACAGTTTTGAGTTTCGGGTGTTTAATGACATCACTGATGATGTAATCATGATGTAATAATTTTGGTCAACGTTTGAATAGTAAGATAAGTTATGGGGTGTCCTAAGTGAACAATACCCTGGGAAATATCGTGGGAAAACCCCTGGTTTTGCAAATACCACCGATGAGGTGTCCCTTAGAAATTAATTAAATATTCTCTCACTTTTGCAGTTAATACCAAGACATTCCCTTATTCCTTTAATTCCAAAATCCTTATAAACGATGCTTTGGTCTTTGTACATCCCAAGGAGTCCTCCCAAGGTTCCCTCAAGCCCCCAAGGTCCCAAACTTCAATCTTTCGAAGTTACTCTTAAAGGTAAGGGAACCTTCCACCCCCATCTTTTAAGTCATGACTTCTTTTATGTTGTGTCTTCTAGTTTCCATATTATTATGTTGGGGTATGTTTCTCAATATTTATATTTTATATCCATTTTTTGTCAAAAATATGAGAGACCCTTTTTTCTCTCATCAGCTGAATTTTTGAATTTTCATTGACCTCGTGAGGCTGCTGAATTTTAGTAAAAGAATTCTCATCCTTTCTTTTCTTTTGAGTTTCATTTTCATATGTTATTTCTTTAAAATATCGATACCATGATATTTTATCTTTTTATTCTATACCAATACTATATTATTGCAACACCCCAACCCCTCTAGACTAGAGCTGGTGTATAACTTGTGATATTGGCATGGTTAGAAGGAATGAAAATCCTGAAGGGATGATCAGTTTAGTAGTATTAATGAAACTACATACATATATGTTACTCAAATTACATTGGGAATGTTTACAAAATACAATACATTATGAATACTAAAAACTGCATCCACAGGAACTCAATAAATGATATCCTCTTTGTCACATGTTGAAAGAAAACAATGAAAGGGGTGAGCTCAAACACTCAGTAAGGCTTACAAATAGTGGAATCTTGAATACAATAATAAATGAATCATAATCAATCTGGCATAATCAATATGGAATGGTGAATAAATGAAAATATCACACCATAAACTGAGAATGAAACTGCATACATAGATTTTGTCAAAGTGAAAACCTCATGGATAGTAATAACTGATAACGAATAAAGAGAATTCTTATTAATTGGATGTCATGTATCTCGCACAAGAAATAATAATACCGTTAAAACAATGTAGTTCTATGGGTAGAAACCCATCTGATTTTTGGAAACAAACTCGAAGGGTTTATCGCCAACTAATTTGTCTCATGAGACCTACCGATGCATCGATGGGCTATAACGGGCCCCACCCGCCACTGCATATCCAAATCATTCTTTATACATTGATTAAATACAAGAGCAATATACCTTTTCAATATCCATATATAGTAGAGTATACAGATTTATCAATATTTTCATAATTAAAATAATTTTCCAAATAAACACCGTATGTAAATTGGTATATGTTTTAGAAAATAAACATATCCATGATATGAGATTTTGGATATTTAATATAAATATAATTTCAAATGAAAATTTATCTCAAATGGGTATTAGGTACACCACATAAGGATTATTAGGTTCACAATACAATGTGAGTCACAATAAAGTATTAGTTGAGACAAAGGCCATTACCACAATGTGATCAGTCAAATCATATGAACATAACTTAATAACCCTCAAATGAATCATTTAATATAATGAATATAAATATAATAATGTTATTATATATCAAATGTAAGTGCAAATATACCAAATACAAGAAATACATGGAGAACTATGAAAATCTCATAGAAATGAAAGTGAGATGAGAAACCCCTTACCTTTTGATCGAGTGTGTTACTGATATGTTTAAATGACCAGAATAATAAAATTTGGATTCATTAATTAATAATTACAGAACCTCATATACATTTAATTGATTTAGTATAAACTTATTAGGTTCATTCATGTCCCTTTTAATGGGTTTAAGAGGTTCAATTTTATTGGTTTGGAAGCATTTTCTTCCTTGGTTTCCATGATTCATTTACTTGCTTTCATGAATGGAAGTTCATTTAAAATGTGGTTAAACATAAATAATTGTTAATAAAACTTATTAATTAAATTAAGGAGATATAAATGATCTTATAATTATTTTGGGTTATATACCATTATGATGATTCATTAGTTAAAAGTTTTATTATAAATATTCAAATTAACTAGGCCGTTTTGTTCATAATGACCTTGTTTGGTATTGTTATATTTATATTATGAGTGTATAAAAATTACATAACATTAATGAGAAGAAATACATATATTCCTATCAGGTTCAACCATTATAATGGTTTCATGTTCAGTAATGAAGGAGAATATGAAGAACGAAACTATGTCATCCACAAAGGTTATAAATTGGAACCTCATGGATGTTGATTTCATTTATAAAAATAGAAGGGAGAGAGTAAGGATATTGATGATTGTTCTTCCATTCACATGATATAATTCCAGAATATATATGATACTAGGGTTTATCATGGTCATTTGGATAGAGGATGTGAGGAGAGAAAAATAAAATAGATGAACATGAAGATAAAAGAAAAAGGTGAGAGATCTCTTATGAAAATTCGGCAGCCTAATGACGTCGCTTAAAATTTAATAAAATGAAATGATTAGAGAAAAAGGTAATCCCATTATATTTAAATAAAAAATTACAGTAATAATAACACATAAGATCAAATCCCAACATATGATAATAGAAAATCAAATAGATAACATAAAGGAAGTGTCGACTAAAAGAAGAGAATGAAGGATTCCCTTACCTTGTAGAGTAACTACTAGATCGTGAAGGATGGGACCTTGGGGGATTAGGGAAACCTTGAGAGGACTCCTAGGGATTTAATAACACCATATCATTGAGGATATTTATTTTTTAATGAATTAAAATGAAGGGGGTGATTGGGTATTTATAGTAATCAAGAGAGAGTTTTTTATTAATTAAAAGGGACACCTCGTTAGTGGTTTTCGCAAAACCATGGGCTTTTCAATGGTATTTGCCCATGGTTTAAGCCACATGGGACAAATCATGTCATAATATACTTTACAAAAGTTGACCAGACCTTTATATTAATAATTACCTCATTATGATGTCATTAAACTACCGAAAACTCAAATCTGTATTTTTACAATTCTGGAAGAATTCATGTATTTTAGAAAAATCCAAAAAATTCACCCTAACCATTTTTTGACGTGTAGTATTCAAAAATGAACTCCATTTTTTGAAAATAATTTTATAAGTATTTTTACTTTAATTTTTAAATAAAATCAAAGTTAATTTGAAAAAATAACAACTTAAAGGTATAATTAGTTTTGTTTTACATTGAAAAATTAATTAACTTCTCATTATCTTATAACCTTAAGAAAATAAAATATTATCATTATTTACTGTTTATAAGGGTCATATTACTATTCTTATTAAAATTCATAAGAGTATGTTACTATTCATAAAAAAATCAAGTCGGTTCTATTAGACTCCAAACGACTTACTGGTCACAACTCTAGATGTCTGTTTTTAAAAATTCAATACGTAGAAGTAGAAAATTTATGTTTAATGGATAGCATATAACTTTCTCCTATAATTTTGTGTTTCATAAAAGACTTAGTGCTTCATGAAATATGGGATATATAATGAATATAAAGTATTAAGAGAAACATACCATAAAATGTTTGGGGTGTTATATTATTCCCTCCTTTGGAAATTTCATCCTCAAAATTTTATGTATAAAGCCCACCAAAAAGATGTGGGTGGTCCTTCCTCATAAAATATTCTAGTTCCCATGTTGCTTCCTCCATATTTTGGATCCTCCAAAGAACCTTTACTAGACGTGTTTTCCAATTTCTCAATATCTGCTCCGTTGTGTCAATAATATCGATAGGCTTTTCACAGTATGACAAGTCAGGTTCCAGTTCTATTTCTTCATATGTGAGTACATGCGTTGGTTCTGGAAAGTATTTCTTTAACAATGACACATGGAACACATCATAAACTATAGAGATATTTGGAAGTATCATTAAATGGTAATCTACAACACTGATTCTTTCTAAAACATCAAATGGTCTGATATACCTGGGGCTCAGTTTCCCTTTCTTACCAAACCTTAAGACACCCTTCCATAGAGATACTTTCAGAAAGACATGATCTCCCACATGGAATTACAAATCCTTCATCCGGTTCTCAGCATAACTCTTCTTCCTACGTTGGGATGCTTTAATATGGGCTTGGCTTGTCTTCACCTTTGCTGTGGTCTCTTCAATAAGTTTTGGGCCTATAAGTTTCCTCTCACCAACTTCATCCCATCAAGTTGGAGTTCGACATCTCTTTCCATAAAATGCTTCATATGGAGCCATTTGAATACTAGAATAGAAACTATTATTGCATGAAAATTCCACCAAAGGAGAGTATTGATCCCACATACCTTGTAAGTCAAGAGAGCATGACCTCATCATATCCTCTAGAGTTTGAATAGTCCTTTCAGACTGTTTATTGGTTTGGGGATGATATGCAATACTCATACAATGCTCAGTATTCAAAGCCTTCTAGATACGTTTTTAGAATTTTGATGTAAATAGGGATCTAGATTGGATAAAATTGATAGAGGTGCAGCATGAAGTCTTACATATTAATTAATATACAGTCTTCCCAGGCGCTCAAGTGGTAAATCCACTCTTATAGGAAGAAAATGTGCTGATTTTGTGAGATGATAAAAAATTACCCATACTGCATCATTCCTTCTAGGTGTCCTCGGTAGTCCAGTGATAAAATCCATCATAATGTTATCCCACTTACACATATAAATAGGTAGAGGTTTCATCACTCCTTTGGTATGTTGTCTCTCTGCCTTCACTTGTTGACAAACTAGACACCTTGACACATAGTCAGAAATTTCCCGCTTCATATTTTCCCACCAAAAATATTCCTTCAGATCTTTGTACATCGTGGTGCTACCCAGGTGTATAGAGAAATTTGAGCTATGGGAATCATATAATAGTTCCCTTTTTATCTCAAGTATGTATGGGATTCATAACCTCTTCCAAAACTTCAAAACTCCTTCCTCATACATGATGTTTTCCAATCTCCCATTCATAACAGCTATAAATTTCTTGGGTAGATTCTCATCATCATATAGAGAGATTTTTATCTTCTCTAATAAATATGGTTTGGAAATCATTTGAAAGAGAAATTATGTTTCCCCTTCCTTAATAATTCCCATATCCATCTTTAGTATATCAAAAAGTATATGACCTCTCTCAATCATCATTTGAGTCAGAATTCCATGATCCTTCCTACTTAATGCATCTTCCACCTTATTCGCCTTTCATGCGTGGTAGTGTATTGAAGAATAATAATCTTTAAGTAACTCAAGCCATATCCTTTGACTCATTTTGTGTGAAAATATATTTCAAACTCTTTTGTTCCATATAAATCTCACATATTTCTCTGTAGAGATAATTTCTCCATATTTTTCATAGCAATGTTTACGGCTGCTAACTCAAGATCATGAGTTGGATAATTTTTCTCATGGGTCTTCAACAGTCTTGTTTCATAAGCAATAAATTTATCATTTTACATAAGGATACAACCCAGACCACTCTTTGATGCATCGATGTATATGAAAAATCCATCACATCCAGATAGAAGAGTCAAAATATAAGCATTGAAAAATATTTTTTTTTCAATTATTCGAAGAATTCTGTACACTCTTTTGTCCACAAAAACATAACTCCTTTATGTGTGAGCTTGGTTAGTGGGTTATCCAGTCGAAAGAAATTTGGAATGAAACATCGATAGTAACCTTATAAGACAATAAAACTGTGTACCTCAGTTATGTTTGTTGGGATTACCCAATATTGGATTGTATTTGGCTTCACAAGATCAAATAAGATTCCATCCTAAGAGACAATATACCCAAGAAAAGAAACTGATTGAAGCCAGAGTTTTCACTTGCTAAACTTCCCATATAATTTATTTCATCTTAGAGTTCTTTGAATAACCTGCAAGTGATTCGCATGGTCTTCATAGATTTTTTAGTACACCATGATATCATCGATGAATACCACAAAAAATTTATCAAGATATTCCTTGAAAACACTATTCATTAAATTCATAAAAACAGATGGTTAGTCCAAAAGGCATCACTGTAAACTCGTATTGCCCATACTTGGTTGGAAATGCTGTTTTAGGTATATCTTCCTTTCTCACACGTATTTGACGCTATCCGGATCGAAGTTAAACCTTCGAAAAGTATTGAGCTTCATGAAGTTGACAAAATAAATCATCAATCTGGGGATGATGATACTTATTCTTTATTTTAATGACATTTATTTCCCAATAATCAATGCATAGCCTCATGGATCCATCTTTCTTATTGACAAAGAGGACCGAAGCTCCCCATGTAGAAACACTTGGTCGAATAAATCCTTTTTCACTCAAATCCTCTAGTTGTTTCTTTTGCTCTACTAATTCCACAGTGGTCATTCTATAGGAGTGTTTGATATAGGTCTTGCATCAGGAATTAAATCAATAGATAACTCGACTTCTCGCTATGGAGGATTTCTAGGTAAATCCTTTAGAAAAACATCAACGTACTCTTTCACTATATGAACATCTTCAATTTGAATATTCCTTTCCTCACACATAGATATTGGGTTCTTTTCCTCTCCAAGAATTTCATTCAATAAAGCTACTAGGGGTGGGTCTAGATAAGAATCGGATGGTGAGGTATCCACTATAAAAATATGAGATTCTACACCATTTTCAAAAATTGAAACTTCTTTTTTCTTGCAATAATTCTTCGAATCATAATTTGATAGCCAATCCATACCAAGAATTATATCAAATTTAGTCATTGGTATGATGATAAGGTTAGCAACTAAAGCACATTTTGGTGTCTAGAGGGGGACTAGTCGACATGACTTTATTGAAATGGTGCATCCCCTAGGATTTTTGACCGATAACTCCTTTATTAAATCAAATTATACATGTATAATTTTCTTGGAAAACAGGGAAGATATAAATGAATGCGATGATCCAGAATCAAATAAAGTGTGGGCTAAGTTCTAAGAAACAATTAAAATACCTACCACCATGTCATTAGGCACATCAACCTCCGTAGTTGTAATCACATAGGATATCCCTTATTCTCTTGGATTTTTCATAGGCATGTTTTCTTGGCACTTAGGACACTCATTTGCATAGTATCCCATCTCTCTACAATTGTAACATTGAGTATCATGGAATTATTTCTTCCCCTTGCATTCATCAGGTCGATGACCCTTTTCTCCGCAATTATAGAAGACTCCCATTCCTTTTAAGCATTTCCTGAGATGATTATTTCCACAATTCTCACATAAGGGGAATAGCTTTGTTCCCTTTCTCTTCTTTGGCGCTTCTCCTTTTCATTTGTTACTAGAGTACAACTTTTTATCTTAGTTCCCCTTGAAAAAATTCGATCTAGAAAATTTCTTCTATGTTTTGATGGAACTTGATAAAATTCCATCATATGATGAAAATGTTTGAGAATCTAGTGCCCTTCGAAAACATGGCTTATGAACTTCATATAAATGATAAATCTTGTCTACCAAGTCACAAACATAATCTACGGCATACCTGTGTAGCCTTGTGAAGGTAGACTCATACTCCGCAACACTGTCTTCTTCACTTCATTTTAAGACAAAGAATATCTTCTTCATTTTAGTTCATTTCTCACGAGGGAAATATTTTTCGAAGAATATTTCCTTAAAATTAATCCATTCCATATCTTCTATTTCTTCTTCCTCCGTGGTATTCTGAATCAAGGACCAGCATTGATCAACGTCATCCTTGAGACAATATACTTCTAGTACTACCATTTCATTTTCCTTACATCTTAATGCCATAAATATATTTCCAAGGGACTTGATACATTTCTCAACAACCATTGGGTTATTAGTACCACTAAAATATGGGGGCTTCTGCCACATAAAATGATCAAACATAGATATGGAATGATTATTCGTTACAACTTGAGTAATTTGTCCCAATATGGTCATGATCTAATCTGATCCAACATTGACTATGTTGACTTTCTCAATAGGGAGATCCCAACCTTTCCCACGAGTATTGATTCCCCTTCTTCCATTAGATTCCATTTCTAAATAATGGCATAAATTAGATTAGTTTATGAATCTTAAATAGAAAATCACTCAACATAGATTCAAATTCTATGCATAGCTAATCTTATAAATATGGTTTCTCTAAGAAAAAATTTACATTAAACTCTTTAATAATGGCTTGTAAAGAAAATATGAATATCCTAATAATATCCCTTTGGAGTTTCATAACCAAGAGTGCAACAATTCCCATTGTCGTGTACCAGGATACCTCGGGTCGAGCCCGAAACTCCTTGTCGGAGCTTTCAATCCTAGGTACCTCTGTGCCAGAGCCACCTCTACCTAATCATATCTAGACAGGGATGTATTTTCTAGAAGGATTCACATAATATATTCCTTACTAAAATACCAGAATATTATTGTTTGTTTATCCTCAAATACTACCTTAGGGCATTATACCCTAATATAAATTTCCTACTCTAGTTTCCATGTTTTCTACTAAACTTCCTCGGATACCAACTGTAAATTCCCGACCACTCTAGACTGGAGATGATGCATTACTTGTGATATTGGAATGGTTAGAAGGAATGAAAAACCCAAAGTAAATATCTATTTATTAGTCTTGATGAAACTTGATATATATATATATGTTACTCAAATTACATTGGAAATGTGTAAAAAATACAATACATTATGAAAACTAAAAACAGCCTCCACAAGAACTCAATAAATTATCTCTTATTTGTCACCTGTTGAAAGTAAATAATGAAAGGGGTTAGCTCAAATGATCAATAAGGGTTAAAAATAGTATAATATTGAATAAAATAATAATTGAATCATAATCAATATGACATAATCAATATCGCATGGTGAATAAATGAAAATCTCACACCATAAACTGAGAATGAAACTGCATCCATAGATTTTTTCATAGTGAAAACCTCATGGATGTTAATAATTGATAATGATTAAAGAGAATGATTATTAATTTTAAGTCATATATCTGGAACATGAAACCATAATACCATTAAAATGTTTTAGTTCTATGGGTAGAAACCCATCAGATTTTTTGGAAACAAACTTGAAGGGTTTGTCGCCAACTGATTTGTCTCATGAGACCTATCGATGCATCGAGGGGCAATAGAGAGCCCCAACTGCCACTTCATTTCCAAATAATTCTTTATACATTGATTCAATATAATAGAAATATACCTTTTCAATATCCATATATATTAGAGTATACAGATTCATCAATATTTCCATAATTAAAATAACATTCCAAATAGAAATTGTATGTAAAATGGTATATGGTTTAAACAATAAACATATCCATGATAATATATTATGGATATTTAATATAAATATGATTTCAAATGAAAATTGAACTCAAATGGGAAGTAGGTGTACCACATAAGGTTTATTAGGCGCACAATACAAAGTGAGTCACAATAAAGATGTATTTGAGACAAAGGCCCTTACCACAATGTTATCAGTCGAATCATATAACCAGAACTTAATACCCCTAAAATGAATCATTGAAAGAAATGAATATATAAATAATAATGTTATTATATATCAAATTTCAGTACACATATACCACATACAAGAAATAGGTGGCGAACAATGAAAATATCATAGAAAAGAAAGTGAGATGAGAAACCCCTTACCTTTTGCTCGAGTGTATTTGTCATCTGCTTTAATGAACTGAATAATCAAATATAGACACATTAATTAATAATTAAATAACATCCTATACATTTACTTTATTTAGTATAATCTTATTAGGTTCATTCATGGCCCTTTTAATGGGTTTAATAGGTTCACTTTTATTGGTTTGGAAGCATTTTTTTCCTTCATTTCCATGATTCGTTTACTTGCTTTCATGAATGGGAGTTCGTTTGAAATGTGGTTAAACATCTAGAATTGTTAATATATATTATCAATATAATTAAGTAGATATAAATGATATTATTAAGATTTTGGGTTATATACCATGATGATGATTCATTAGTTAAAAGGTTTATTAAAAATATTCGGATTAACTTGGCTGTTTTGTTCATAATGAACTTGTTTGGTATTATTATTTTTATATTATGAGTGTCTAAGGATTCCAAAAAATTAATGATATTAAATACATATATTTTTATCTGTTTCAACCAGTAAAATTATTTTATGACTAGTAATGAAGTAGAAAGTGAAGAACGAAACTCCGTCATCCACGAAGGTTATAAATTGGAACCTCATGGATATTGATTTATTTTATGAAAATAAAAGGTATGGAGTAAAGATATTGATGAAAATTCATCCATTAACATGATATAATTACAGTATATAGATGACAATAGAGTTTATCAGGGTCATTTGGACAGATGTGGTGAGGAGAGAAAAATAAAAGAGATGAACTTGAAAATAAAATAAAAAGGTGAGAGATTCATTATGAAAATTCGGCAGCCTAACGACGTCGCTTAAAATTTCATAAAATGAAATGATGAAAGAAAAAGGGAATCTCATCATATTGAAATAGAAAAGAATAGTAATAATAACACATAAAATCAAACCCCATCATATGAGAACAGAAAATCAAATAGTTAACATAAAGGAAGTGTCGACTAAAAGAAGAGAGTGAAGGATTCCCTTACCTTATAGAGTAACGCCTAGATCTTGAAGGATGGGACCTTGGGGGCTTAAGGACACCTTGGGAGGACTCCTAGGGAGGTACTACAACCATATTTTCGAGTATATTGAGTTTGAAATGAATGAAAACTAAGGGGGTGATTGTGTATTTATAGTAACCAAGAGAGAGTTTTTTATTAATTAAAAGGGATACCTCGTTATTGGTTTTCACAAAACCAATGGATTGCCCATGGTATTTGCCCTTGGTTTAAGACACTTGGGACACCTCATGCCATAAGATACTGTAAAAAAGTCAACAATCAATTTAAATTGATAATTATGTCATTATGATGTCATTAAACAACTGAAAACCCAAATCTGAATTTTTATTATTCACGAAAAATTCAAGTATTTTAGAAAATTCCCAGAAATTCACCCAAACTATTTTTCGATGTGTAGAATTCAAAAATGAAATCTTTTTTTTTGAAAATAATATTCTAAGACTTTTTAATTTACTTTTTCAATAAAATCAATGTTAATTCAAGAAAATAACAATTTAAAGTTATAATAAGTTTTGTATTACATTTAAAAATTAATTAACTTCTCATTATCTTATTACCTTAAGAAAATAAAATATTATCATTATTTACTATTTATAAGGGTCATATTACTATTCATATTACTATTCATAAGGGTATATTACTATTCACCAAAAAATCAAGTTGGTTCTATCAGACTCCAAATGACTTACTGGTCACAACTCTTGATGACTGTTTTTCAAAATTCAAAACATAGAAGTGGAAATTTTATGTTTAATGGATAACATATAACTTTTTCCTATAATGTTTTGTTTCAAAAAATACATAGTGCTTCATGTAATATGGTATATCTAATGAATAGAAATTATTTAAGTGCAACATACCATAAAATGTTTAGGGTGTTATAATTATGAGTTTTTTAGGAGTGGACGACTCTTGTCCCCGATCTTTTCAACATTTTATAAAACCATGTTATATAGCCATTATGTTGCAGAATTTTCATCTCAAAACAACTCTCCCTTTCTCTAAAAAATTATCTTATTTTATTTTTTTGAATACCCAAACCAAATTTATTTCCATCAGTTTTCATAAAGAAATAATATTTATCTATTATATTCTATAATTGGAAAATATATAATCCTCTCTCCCTTTCCAGGGGTTATAAATGACATAATGATCTTATTTTTAAGAAGTTTTAAAACGTCACAATTTTGAAATGAAACCCAATTCTTTTATTCACTATAGGTTATTTATGAAATGTTTGATATTGATCTTTGTGGATCACATGAAAATAAATACATATTAAGGGTGCACCCTGATAGTGCTCCAAAGCATTGGGTAAAGAATTTCATCTCTAGAGATGACACGTTTCATGATACCTTGGTGATTATCCATGGTAATATTTTTTAAACTTTGGGGATGAACCTTGGTGACAAGCTCTTGAATGTCCAAATTAAATTTTGTAGCCACATATTCAAGTTTTGGTTTATTTTCTTTTCATTATGTTATGTCTCTACTTCCATTTTTCATGTCTTTATGTTTTTCATCATGTTCTTATTGATATCACAAGTAAACTGATTCCCTTGATTTCCTTATTGGGACTTCTGCTCACCCTTTCATTTGATGTATATCTAATTATTATGAGCTTCCAAATTTTTTACTTAGGATGAAATTATTACGAAGAAATATAAGTGGATTAGAATAATGTTTAATGTTTTCATGTTTTATGTTCTCGATTTCCAAGACATTAGACTTTAAAGATATTCTGAATGTATAATGTAACGAAAAGTGATGAAATAAAAATGCGGGAGGTGATAGTTGTAATCAAAGTATAGTTTAGTTATTTATGGAAATTAGTCTTTGAAAACATTAGTAATAACCCTATAGAAAAGTTTAAGTATAGAAATACTTCTTGTATTTTGGGGTGTACTTTGTAAGTTGTTTATAAAGAAAATGCATCCTTGTCTGGATACAAGCAGGTAGAAGAGGCTCTGGCACAGATGTAACTAGGAGTGAAAACTCCGAAAAAGAGTTTTGGGCTTGACCTGGGATATCCTGGTATAAAAAACGGGCCTTGCTATACTCTTGTTTATGACACTCGTAGGGGATATTTTTGGTTAATCATAAGCTTTTTATGAATACTTATGAAGCATTTAGGGAGAAATGTAATTGTTTAAAGCATGAAGTTTTAAGACATGAAATAATTTATTGTTATAAGATTCGTAAATCAAATAACTTTCTCACTAAGGTTTTATTATTTTAGAAAATGGCAGGAAATAGGAGGAACCGTTCAAATGGTGACCACAATGGACCATGCACCGACGACCCTACGATAGAAGCCGGAATGGAAACTTTCATGGGAATGATGAACCAAATGACTCATGTTATGGGAAATAACATGGGTCAAGATGAGATACCGACCTCACTACAAAAGGGAACAAATTTATATTTAATCCTTTATGCGTTAATGATCACCAAACTTCAGTGGATCTACCTACTCATTGATTGCTAAATAGTGGATCAGCTCTATCGAGAATAATTTTTTTATACTCCCCAAGTTTGAACAAGCGATGATTAGCTTGGCTATTTATCTCTTATAGTGATAATCTAATCCGTGGTGGGAACTGATTAAAAACCCAAGGCCAAGAGTGGAAGTTTAATCTATGGAGTGGGAAGAGTTTATAGGGAAATTTATCAACAAGTATTTCCCTCGATCAATGAGAACTAAAATGGAGCAGGTGTTTCTCGAGCTGAAGCAGAAGGAGAACAAATATGTGGAAGCTACGAGATGAACTTCGCAAGGCTTAAACGTTACACCTATAACATTTTCATGGATCCAAATAGTTAGGTTGATATATTCTTCAGTGGACTGACACCTCATCTGCAGCAGAATCTTTCCAATTGATATTATGATATCTATGAGGAGATTGTGCGAAGTGCGATGAATGTCGAACTGGAGTTTGGTGAGACGCCATTGTCTCATAAATCCAATGACAAGAAAATATTTATTGAACCAATATTAGGGAGTAGCTTTAATTAAATAAGAGGAGGAAATAAAGTACAACATCCCACAATTAATAAATATGGGAAGAAGCATTCGGGGAACTCCCCGCTCAGGAGCGGGAAGTGCTACAAGTGTGGTGGAGATGACCACATTTTACAGAATTATTGTAGTGAGATAAAGCCACAACTTCCCAACACTAATGACAAGGGGAATATGGTTCATTCCCTACCTGATTACTAATGCTATATGTGTGCATAACTTGGTCACTTTTCCAAGCACAATCCAAATCCGAGGGCAGTGGAGGGGAATCACCATCATCCTCAGCAATGACCAATGGAACAAGGTCGTACTTTTTCAATCACTACGGAAAAATTTGAAGCTCCAAATTATGTGGTGGAAGGTACACTTTTTATTATCTAAAAGATATAAAGTACATTGTTTTATTCTAGTTATATGAATTCCTTTATTTCCTCCTAGTTTGAAAAGAATTTAGAATCAACCCCCGATTTTCTAAAAGTAGAGTTATCAGTCAAGACTCCAATTGGGATTATCCAAGCATCGTCAGTGTTAAGAAACTCTAGTATTTTCTTTAGTGAGCATAATATTATCGCAAATCTAGTAGTCATTACTAGGATGGAATTCAAAGTTATACTATGAATGGACTGGTTCAAAAAGTACAATGCTAAGATGAAATGCCGAAGCTAGGAAATCTCATTACACATGAATGGAAAACCTATAGTTATCTTCCAAGGAGAGATATCTCAACCTGATAATTGTCTAGAAGAACCTCCTATATCCTTCTTTATAGAGTTGATCAATAAAGAAGAAGAAGGAAATGAGAGTTTGAGGATAGAAAATGTCCCCATCATCCTGAAATATGATGACGTATTTACCGAGGAGTTACTTGGACCTCCCCCAGAAAGACAGGCAGAGTTATCCGTTGAACACATACCTGGATCCCATCTGATATTAAAGACCCCATATAGGATGGAAAATGTGGAGCTGGAGAAGTTAAAGAAACAACTCCAAGATCTTTTGGAGAAGGGTTTTATCTTTCTGAGTGTGTCTCCTTGGGGAGAACCAGTTATCTTTGTGAAGAAGAATGATGGATCGATGCGGTTATGAATTGATTATAGAGAACTGAACGAGATCACAGGGAGGAACAAATACCCACTTCCATGAATTTATGACTTATTTGACCAACTTTGTGTGGCTCAATTCTTCTCAAATATTGATCTTTGATCTGGTTATCATCAAATGAGGGTGAAGAAAGAAGATACTCCAAAAACTTCCTTCCAATAAAGATTTGGGCTTTATGTGTTTGTTGTTATACCCTTCAGACTGACTAATGCACCTACTATTTTTATGGATTTGATGAATAGATTCTTTAAGGACTACCTTGATAACTTTTTGTTAGTTTTTATTGATGATATTATGATACATTATAAAAGTTTTGAGGATCATGAAGATCATATAAGGGTTATTTTGAAAACTCTACAGAATGAGAGGATTTTTTTGGAAGTTCATAAAATGTGAATTCTGGTTGCAACAAGTTTCTATCTTGGGGAAAATTGTAACCAATGAAGGAATTACAGTTGACCCTAAAAATAAAAAAGTTGTAGAGGAGTTTCCTCATCCTACAAAAATAACTTAGATTCGTAGTTTCCTTGGATTAGCGGGATATTATAGGAGGTTTGTTAAAAAAATTTCATGACTTTCTAATCCATTAAACAAGTTAACTCAAAAAGGGGTGAACTTCACCCAGAAAAAGGAGTGTGAAGAATGTTTCCAGTAGCTGAAGAAGAGATTAGATACTGCACCCATGTAAACATTTCCCTTAAGTGGAGAATGATTTTTTATTTTTAGCGATGCATCTTTGAAAGGTATTGGGTGAGTCCTCATGGAAAATGAAAAAGTCATCACTTGTGCATCTCGATAGTTGAAGACACATGAGATGAACTATCCTATGCATGAATTAGAGCTGGATGCGGTTGTTTTTTCTATGAATATATAGAGGAACTATCTTTATGTGGAGAAATGTGATATATACACAAAACATCAAATTTTTAAGTATATATTCAAACAAAATTAATTGAACATGAGATAGAGGAGATGGTTGGAACTTCTCAAATACTAGGATTGTTCAATTCATTATCATCCTAGAAGAGCAAACAAAGTCACTGATGCAATAATCAGGAAATACCCAGTTGTTCTTCCTATGATGAGGATTCAAAGAGGTCCTTTTATCAATGACCTTGTGAAGATGCACATGGGAATTATAAGGAAAGGTAAATTATTAATGTTAACCCAAATGATTTATCAACCGTCATTACTAGAGAAGATCAAGAAAGATCATAAAGAAGATCCTTTGTTATAGAAGAAGTTTGAGGCTATGAAAGATGGGATGTTTCCTGAGTTCAATATTGATAAATAATGTGTACTAAAATTTTGTACAATAATATGTGTTCCATATATTCTAGAAATAAAGAAGGATCTGATGGATATAGATCATACCTCTACTTTCTCTATACATCCATGAAGCACAAAAATGTATAGAGACCTTCGTGATAATTATTGGTGGGATAATATGAAAAGGGAGATTACTGACTTCACTTGAAGGTCCTGGTATGTCAGCAAGTGAAGGAAGAGCGAAACATTCCTTAAGAGGTATTACAACCACTATCCATACCAACATTGAAGTGGGACAATATCACTGTAGACTTTCTCACTTGTAACCTGAGAACTTTCAAAGGAAATAATGCGATATTGGTTATTGTGAACATTCTCACAAATATTGTCGATTTTAACTCCAGTCAGGAAAATTTATCTCTTGATTAACTTTCCATGATTTACATGAAGGAAGTGGTAAGGCTGCATGGTGTTCCACATTCTATCGTATCTGATCATGATCTAAGGTTTACATCAAAATTCTGGAGAAGTCTTCAACATGATTTGAGCACTGGATTGAATTTCATTACAGCCTATCACCCCCAAACTAATGGCCAATTTGAAAATAATATTCAAACACTCGAGGATATGCTGAGAACATGCTCAATGGAATTTAATGGTGGATAGGATCAACAAATCCATTTTGTTGAGTTCTCTGACAACAACAGCTTCCACTCAAGCATTCAAATGAAACCCTATGAAGATATATATTGTAAGATATGTATAACTCTTACTTTTTGGCATGAAAATGGTGAGAGAAATATTCTTGGGCCTGATCTTGTGCAAGAGATGACAAAGAAAATCCATTCCATCCAACAACACCTTAACGCTTCTTAGAGTTAGGAAAAGAGCTATGCTAAAAACCATCGAAGGTACTTGGAGTTTTATGTAGGTGACAAATTCTTTCTTCTAATTTCACCTTGGAAGAGAGTCATGAGGTTAGAGAAAAAAGGAAAGCTCAGCCCTAGGTACATTGGCCCCTATGAAATCCTTGATCGCGTAGGAGCAGTGGCCTATCGGCTTGCACTTCCCCCAAATCTAGCACAAGTTAATGATGTCTTCCAAGTATCCCTCTTAAAGAAGTGCATACATGAACCTTCACATATACTAAATATAGAGGTGGTAAAACTGGAACATGACCTCTCTTATGAGGAGCAGCCAGTGGAGATCTTGGATCGTAGAGACAAGGTTCTACACCACAAGAATACCCACCTTGTTAAGGTGTTGTGGAGGAACCAGAAATTTGAATAAGCCACGTGGGAACCAAAGGAGTGTAAGAGGCAGAAGTACCCACACCTTTTCTCTTCTGAGGGTATGAGTTAAAATTTTGGGGAGAAAATTTCTTAAGGGGGGAAGAATGTAATGACACAAACTTTTGAATAATTTTTGTTTCAAAATTTTGTGTATTATTTTATTTTATACTCAACAAAACTATATCCTTTAATTAATGAAGTGAGTATAATTAAATGAGACTATTGGGTTTTGACTATTATATGACCATTGGTCAATATAACCATTGGAAAGTAAACTTTTTACATTACAATTATTGTTTAGAAATACAAGTGTTCTTGGTTAATTAATATAGAATGAAGAGTCGATGGCCTCATCCAATAGACTCAAGCCGTACGAAGCCCATCTATCAGAGCTTGGGAAGGAGGTAGCATCTCTCAGCTTTTCTCTGGACCAAGCCCAAGATGAGCTTTAATATGTCAATATTGAATGTAATCACCTAGGGAGAAGTTCAAGCTGATAGAAATCACCACTTGGGAAATGTTGTCTGAGCCGCCCAAATATTCTATCACCATAGCACAACTTACACTTAGGTCCTATGCAAGTGTTATAAGGGGATATGTAACAAGGCATTATATATGTTTTGTAATCCCATGGTATAAATAAAATTTTTATATCTTATTATGGTAAAAATTTTTACTTTGAAATGTCCAGAAAATGTTGGATGAAGTTCCATATTACTGATGAAATTTAGAAAAAGTGTTATTTTAAAATATTTTTATATACTTTAAATTTTTAATATTGTGAAATAGTTTTCAAGAAATGGTCTTCTACAATTGTGATCAGTAAGAAATTTAAAGTCTAATAAGATCAACTTGATTTTTAGTGAATACTATAGTATGAATCATAACATACCCTTATGAATAGAAATGAATAGTAATGAATATTAAATTGGCCAAAAAAATAGAAACTTCACCCATGAATGTATAAATAAAATTTAGACATATTAAATGTGAAAGAACGATCATAGTATAAGTTTTGATATTTTTTGTAATACATAAATATTTTATTTACAATTTCATAGTTAATTTAATAATTTAAAATGAAAATTTATTTTAAAAAAATGCAATCATAAATTGTTACTTTATTCTCTTATGGTTATATGAAAATTTTATGGGACCTTGATTACTTTTTCAAGGCGTTACAAAATGAGTTATAGTTTTAAAGTTGTTTTTATGAATAAATAATGATTTTATTTAAAAAATAAATTAAAAATATTTACAAAATTACTTTCATAAAATAGAGTTCATTTTTGAATTCAAATCATAGATATTATGTTATGGTGAACTTTTAGGATTTTTCTAAAACAATTGAATTTTCTGTGAATAGTAAAAATACAGTTTTGAGTTTTGGGTGTTTAATGACATCATTGACGATGTAATCTTGATGTAATAATTCTGGTCGACTTTTGAATATTTTGATATGTTATGAGATCTCCAAATTGGACAATACCATGGTAAAATACAATTGGCAAGCCCATGGTTTTGCAAATACCACCGATGAGTTGTCCCTTGAAAATTAATTAGGTACTCCCTCAGTTTTTTCTATAAATACCAAGACATTCCCACATTCATTTCATTACAAAATACCCATCAATTAAGATTTGGTTTTTTTACCTCCCCAGGAGTCCACCCAAGGTGCCCTCAAGCCCCCCAATGTCCTAACAATCAAGCTTTCAAAGTTACTCTTCTAGGTAAGGGAACCTTCCACCCTCCTCATTAAAGTCAGGGCTTCCTTTATGTTGTGTCTTCTAGTTTCCATCTTATTATTTCAGGGTATGTTATTATATATTAATATTTATATCCATTATATGTTGAAAATATGAAAGAACCTTTCTGTTCTCATCATTTGAATTTTTGAATTTTAATTGACGCTATGAGGCAGCCAAATTTTCGTAAAAGAAATCCCATCTTGTCTTTTCTTTTGAGTTTCATTTTCATATGGTATTTCCTTCAAATATCCATACTATGATCTTATTTCTTTTAATTCGGTACCATACTGTTTTATGATTTTTTTATAAGTGGGTGACTCGTATCCCCTCTCTTTTCAACATTTTCTAAAACCATGTTATAAAGCCATTATGCTGTAGAATTTTCATCTTAAAACATCTCTCTCTTTTTCTAAAAAATAATCATATTTTATTTTTGTGGATACCCAAACCTATTAAATTTCTAGTAGTATTCATAAATACATTATATGTATCTATTTTATTCTCTAATTGACATACATATAACTCTCTCTCCCTTTTGATGGGTTATAAATGACATAATGATCTTATTTTTAAGAACTTTTAAAACATCATGATTTTGAAATGAAACCTATTTGTTTTATTCTCTAGAGGTTATTTTTGAAATGTTTGATATTGATCTATGTGGCTCACATGAAAATAAATACATATTAAGGGTTCACCCTGATAGCGATCCAATGTATTGGGTAAAGAATTTAATCACTAGAGATTACTAGTTTCACGATACTTTGGTGAATAACCTTGATAATTTTTATGACACCTTCTGGATGAAACATGGTGATATGTTCATGAATGTATAAATTAAATTTTTTACCCACATATTCTAGTCATGGTTCATGTTCTTTTCATTATGTTATGTCTCTACTTCCATTTCTCATGTCTTTATGATTTTCATCAAGTTCTTATTGATATCACTAGTAAACTAATTCCCTTGCATTCCTTACAGGGCCTTCTGCTCACCCTTTCCTTTGAGGTATGTCTATAGGTTTTGAGATTAATTTTTTTTACATAGGATAAAATTATGATGAAGCTATACAAGTGGATTAGAATAATGTTTTATGTTTTCATGTTTTATGTTCCTTATTTTCAAGACACTAGACTTTAAAGATCATATGAATGTAAAATTTAATGAAAAGTTATGAAATAAAAATGCTGAATTCCATAGTTGGTATCAAATTATAGTTAATTTATTTATGGAAATTTGGATTTGAAAACATTAGGAATAACTGTATATAAATGTTTAAGTATATAAAAACTTCCTAGTATTTTGGTGAGTATTGAGTAAGTGGTTTATAATGAAAATACATCCCTGTCTGGATATGAGCAGGTAGAGGCAGCTCTGTCACAGATTTACCTAGGAGTGAAAACTCCGATAAGGAGTTTCAGGCTTGAACCGGGGTATCCTGGTTTATGAAAATGGGCCTTTATTCACTCTGGGTTAAAACACTCCTGTGGGATATGTTGGGTTAATCATAAGCTTTTTATGAATCATTATGAAGGATTTATAGAGAAATTTAATTGTTTAAAGCATGATTTTTTAAGACATAAAATACTTTATAGTTATAAGATTTTTAAATCAAATAAGTTTCTAACTAAGGTTTTATTCTCTTAGAAAATGGTAGGTAATATGAGGAACCATGCAAATGGTGATTTCAATTGACCATGCGCTGATGGCCCTCCGATGGTATCCAGAATGGAAACTTTCATGTGAATGATGAACCAACTAACTCAAGTTATGGGAAATAACACGAATCAAACTGAGAGAACAATCTCACCATGAAGGGAAGAACCTTATGTTGAATACTTTATGCGTCAATGACCACCAACCTTCAGTGGATCTACCGACCCATAGATTGCTGAACAATGGATCAATTATATCGAGAAGATATGTTCTGTGCTCTGTTGTTCTATACAAGAGAAGGTCACCTTGGCTATTTATTGATTAGAGGGAGAAGATGATCAGTGGTGGGAACTGATTAAAACACAAGGCCAAGAGTGGAAGTTGAAGCTATGGAGTGGGAAGATTTCAGAGGGATATTCTTCAACATGTATTTCCCTCGATCGTTGATAACAAGAATAAAGAAGGAGTTTCTCGAGCTGAAGAAGAAGGAGAATGAATCTGTGGGAAACTACGAGATGAAATTCAATAGGATTTCAAATTAAATGTCTAGATTTTTCATGGATTCATATGGTATGGTTAATATATTCTTCTGTGGAATGAGACCTCATCTGTGGAATAATCTAGCCAACCGAAATTATGACAGCTATGAGGAGATCATGCGAAGTGAGATGAAAGTCAAACTGGAGATTGGTGAGAGGCAATGGACTCATAAATCTAATGATAAGAATAGATTGATGGAGGCATGATTTAGGATGAGATTTGATCATGGAAGAGGAGGAAAGCAAGTATAACAACCCATATGTAATAAATGTGGGAAGAAGCATTTAGGGAACTAACTCCTCGAGAGCAGAAAGTAATACAAGTTTGGTGGAGATTGCCACATTGCGTGGAGTTATATTTGTGAGGTGAAGCCACAACTTCCCAAAACTAATGATATGGGGAAGTTGGTTCAGGCCCTACCTGATGTCCAATTCTATATGTGTGAAAAAATTGGGCACTTTACCAATCACTGTCCAAATCTGAAGGCTGTGGAGGGGAATCACCATCAGCCTCAACAACGACCAAGGAAGCAAGGCCGTACTTTTTTAATCACTATTTCTGAAGGTGGAGAACAAAATGATGTGGTTGAAGGTACTCTTATTTCTCTCTCAAAGCTAGCAAGTACTTTGATTGATTTTGGTTCTACGCATTCCTTTATTTCTTACAATTTCTCAAAGAATTTAGAATCAACCCCTGATTTTCTAAAAGCGGAGTTATCAATCAAGACTCCTGGTGTGATTATCCAAGCGTCATCAGTGTTTAGAAACTCCAGTATTTACTTTAGTGAGCACAATAATATCACAAATCTAGTATTCATTTCCCATGATGGAATTCTACATTATTCTTAGGATGGACTGGCTCTCAAAGTATATTGCTAGGATCAAATGTAGAAGCAAGGAAATCTTAGTAGTCCTGATTAGAAAACCTACAATTATCTTCCATGGAGAGATATCTCATCCCAATCTATTTCTAGAAGAACCTATTATATCCTTCTTTATGGAGTTTATCAGTGAATAAGGAGAAGGAAATGAGAGTTTTAGGATAGAAAATGTCCCCATTATTCAGGAATACTTTGACGTATTTCCTGAGGAGTTACCCAGACCTCCCCTAGAAAGATAGGTAGGGTTATCCATTAAACTCATACTTGGATCCCATATGATATCAAAGACCCCATATAGGATGGAAAATGTGGAGCTATAGGAGCTAAAGAAACAACTCCATGATCTTTGGTAGAAGGGTTTTATCCGACCGAGTGTGTCTCCTTGGGGAGAACGAGTTCTCTTTGTGAAGAAGAAGGATGAATCTATGCGACTATGCATTGATTATAGAGAACCGAATGGGATCATAGTGAAGAAAAAAACCCACTTATAATAATTTTGGACTTATTTGACCAACATTGTGGGGCTCAATTCTTCTCTAAGATTGATCTTTGATCTGGTTATCATCAATTGAGGGTGAATAAAGAAGATATTCCAAAAACTACATTCTGATTAAGATATGGGAATTATGAGTTTGTTGTTATGCCCTTAGGACTGACTAATGCACCTTCTATCTTTATGGATATGATGAATATATTCTTTAATGACTGCCTTGATAACTTATTGGTAGTTTTTATTGATGATATTATGATAGATTTAAAAAGTCACGAGGAGCATGAAGATCATATTAGTGTTATTTTGAAAACTCTATGGAAGGAGAGGCTTTTTGGGAAGTATGAAAAATGTGAATTTTAGTGTCAAAAAGTTTCTTTCTTAGGGAAAATTGTAACAACTTAGGGAATCATAATTGACCCTAAAATGACTAATGTTTTAGAGGAGTGGGTTGAACCTACAAAAATAAATGAGATTTGTAGTTGCCATGGATTATTGGGATATTATAGAAAGTTTGTGAAAATAAAATTCATGACTTTCTAATCCATTAACCAAATTAACTCAAAAAGGGGTCATGTTAATCTAGACAAAGGAGTGTGAGAAAAGTTTCCAAGAGTTGAATAAGAGATTTGTTACAGAACCCGTGTTAACTCTTCCCTCATGTGGAGATGGATTCATTATTTTTAGTGATGCATCTCTGAAAGGGCTTGGGTATGCCCTCATGAAAAATGAAAAAGTCATTGCTTATGCATCTCGATAGTTGAAGACACATGAGTAGAACTATCCTACACATGATCTGGAGTAGGTTGTGGTCAATTTTTCTCTGAAGATATGGATGCACTATATTTATGGGGAGAAATGTGATATATACACATACCATGAATGTTGGAAGTATATTTTCACAAAAAAGGAATTAAACATGAGATAGAGGATGTGGTTGGAAAATTTCAAAGACTATGGAAGATCAATTTATTATCATCCGAAAAGAGAAAACAAAGTCTCTGATGCATTAAGAAGGAAAGAACCTATTGTTCTTTCTATGATAAGGATTTAAAGAGATCCTTTGATAAATGAATTAGTGATGATAAAAATGGAAATTATAAGGGAAGCGACATCAACAACCTTATCCCAAATGATTTATCAGCCGTCATTACTAGAGAAGATCAAGAAAGCTCAGACAAAATATCCTTTGTTACAGAAGAAGTTTTAGGCTGTGAAGGTTGGGAAGTTTCCTAAGTTCAATATTTATCAAGAAGGTGTACTTAAATTTCGAACAATACTTTGTGTTCCATCTATTTCAAAAATAAAGAAGGAACTGATGGATGAAGCTCATAGCTATACTTTCTATATACATCTAAGAAGCACTAAAATGTATAGAGACCTTTGTGATCATTATTGGTGTGATAATATAAAAAGGGAGATTGCTGACTATACTTCAAGGTGCCTGGTATGTCTGTAAGTAGAGGCAGAGCGAGAAATTCTTAAAGGGGTATTACAACCACTACCCATACCAGTATGGAAGTGGGACAATATCACTATGGACTTTGTCACTGGTCTCCTGATAACTTCCAAGGGAAACAATGCGATATGGGTTATTGTGCACTGTCTCACCAAGACTAGAAATTTTATCTCCATTTGAGAATATTTCTCTCTTGATCAACATGCCTTGATTTTCATGAAGGAAGTGGTAAGGTTGCATGGAGTTCAACTTTCTATCACATCTGATCGTGATACAAGGTTCACATCAAAATTTTGGAGAAGTCTTCAACATGCACTGAGCACTGGATTGAATTTCAGTACAACCTATCACCCCCAAACTGATGTCCAATCTAAATATACTATTCAAACACTTGAGGATATGCTGAGAACATGATCAATGGAATTTAAATGTGGATAAGATAAACATCTCCCTTTAGTTGAGTTCTCTTACAACAACATCTTCCACTCGAGCATTAAAATGGAACCTTATGAAGCTCTCTATGGTAAGTGATGTATAACTCCTACTTATTGGCATGAAGCTGGTGAGAGAAATATTCTTGGGCCTGATCTTGTGCAAGAGATGACAAAAAATGTCTATGCCATCCGACAACACATTAAGGCTACTCAGATTCGGCAAAAGATCTATGCCGACAACCATCAAAGGGACATGGAGTTTGATGTTGGTGACAAAGACTTTCTTCGAACTTCACCTTGGAAGAGATTCATGAGGTTTGTGAAGAAAGGAAAGCTCATCCCTAGGTACATTGGCCCCTATGAAATCATTGATCACATAGGAGTAGTGGCCTATCAACTTTCACTTCCTCCAAATCTAGAACAAGTTCATGATGTCTTTCACATATACATCTTGAGAAAGTACATACCTGACCCATCACATGTACTAAATCCATAGGTGGTATAATTGGAACATGACCTCTCTTATGAGGAAAGGCTAGTGGAGATATTGGATCATAGAGACAAGGTTCTACGCAACAAGAATACCCACCTTGTTATGGTGTTGTGGAGGAACCACAAACGTGAAGAAGCCACGTGGGAACCAGATGAGTCTAGGTGGTAGAAGTACCCACACCTTTTCTCTTCTGAGGGTACGAGTTAAAATTTTGGGGAAAAAATTTCTTAAGGGGGGAAGAATGTTACGACCCGAACTTTTGAATATTTTTTGTTTCACAATTTTGTGTATTATTTTATTTTATACTCAACAAAACTATATCCTTTAATTAATTAAGTGAGTATAATTAAATGAGACCGTTGGGTTTCGACTGTTATATGACCGTTGGAGACTAGACTCTTCATGTTACAACTATTATTTACAAATACAAGTGATCTTGGTTAATCAATACAGAAAGAAGAGTCGATGACCTCATCCAGTAGACAGAGGCCGTACAAAGCCCATCTGTCAGATCTTAGGAAGGAGGTAGCACCTTTGGGCTTTGCTCTAGACCAATACAAAACTGAGCTTCAATATGTGAAGCTTGAACCAAATCACAGGGAGATGTTCTATCTAACTTAAATCACCACTCGAGCAATGTTGTCGGAGCCGCCCTAGGATTCTATCACCATAGCACACATTACATTTAGGTCTTTTGTAGGTGTTATAAGGGGCTATATAATGAGGCCTTAGATATTTTTTGTAATACCTTGGTATAAATAAAATTATTATATCTCATTATGTTAAAATTTGTGATTTTTAAATGTCTGGATAAATGTAGGATGAAGTTTCATATTATTGATGAATTTTTAAAAAATCGGTATTTTAAAATATTTTTGTATACTTTAAATAATTAACAATGTGAAATTATTTTCAAAAAATGGTCGTCTACAATTGTGATCAGTAATAAATTTAGATCCTAATAAGAGAAAATTGATTTTTACTGAATAGTAAAGTATGCATAGTAAAATACCGCTATGAATAGTAATGAATAGGAAATCAGCCAAAAAAATAGAAACTTCAACCATGAATTTATAATTACTATTTAGACATCTTAAATGTAGAAAAAATGATCTTAGTATATGTTTTTTTTATTTTTGTATGACATAAATTTTTTAATTACAATTTTATAATTAAATTATTTTTTTAAAATGAGAATGTATTTTCATAAAATCTAATCATAAATTTTTATTTATTGTCTTAGGGTTATATGATAATTTAATGGGAACATTATTACCTTTTCAAGGTTACAAAACAAGTTATAGTTTTAGAGTTATTTTTTTGAATAAATAATGATTTTATTTAAATATTAAATTAAAAAAATTTAGAAAATTATTTTAATAAAATGTAGTTCAATTTTGAATTCATAGAATTGATATTATGTTAGGGTGAATTTTTTGGATTTTTCTGAAACAGTTGAATTTTCGGTGAATTGTAAAAATACAGTTTTGAGTTTCTGGTGTTTAATGACATTATTGATGATGTAATAATGATGTCATAAATCTTAACAACTTGTGAATAGTAATATATTTTATGAGGTGTTCCATGTGGACAATACCATGGGAAAATACCATGGGCACGCCCCTGCTTTTGCAAATACCACCGATGAGGGGTCCCTTGGAAATTAATTAAATATTCCTTCACTTTTGCTATAAATACCAAGCCATTACATCATTCCTTTCATTAAAAAATCCTCATCAAAAAATCTTTGGTCTTTTTACCTCCCAAGGAGTCCTCCAAAGGTGCCCTCATTCCCCCAAGGTCCCAACCATTACACTTTCAAAGTTACTCTCCAAGTTAAGGGGACCTTCGACCCTCTTCTTTGAAGTCATGACTTCTTTTATGTTATATCTTCTAGTTTCCATCTTTTTATGTTGGGGTATGTTCTTATATATTAATATTTCCATCCATTTTATTTCCAAATGATGAGATACTCTTTACTCTCTCATCATCTAAATTTCTGAATTTTAATTGACGTTGCGAGGCTGCCGAATTTTCGTAAAAGAAGTCGCATCTTCTCTTTTCTTTCGAGTTTCATTTTCACATGGAATTTCTATAAAATATCCAAACCATGATCTTATTTATTTTTATTATATACCTATATTTTATTATGTGTTTTTTATGAGTGGGTGAATTTTGTACCATCTCTTTTCAATGTTTTATAAAACCATGTTATATAGCGGCTATGATTTAGAATTTTGGTCTTAAAACCTCTCTCTATTTTTCTAAAAAATTATATTATTTTATTTTTGTGAATACACAAACCTATTTAATTTATAGAGGTATTCATAAATCCATAATATTGATCTATTTTATTCTGTAATTGACATACATATAACCCTCTCTCCCTTTTTGTAGGTTATAAATGACATAAATATATTATTTTTATGAACTTTTTAAACATCACAATTTTGAAATGAAACCCCTTTATTTTATTCTCTATGGGTTATTTATGAAATGTTTTATATTGATCTATGTGGTACACATGAAAATAAAGAAATATTAAGGGTGCACCTTGATAGCACTCTAATGCTTTGGGTAATGAATTTAATCTCTAGAGATGTCAAGTTTCACGATACCTTAGTGAATACACATGGTAATTTTTATGACACCTTGGGGATGAACCTTGGTGATATGTTCATGAATGTCTAAATTAAATGTTTTATCCACTTATTTAAGTTATGGTTCAAGTTATTTTCATTATTTTATTCCTCTACTTCCAGTTCTCATATCTTTATGTTTTTCATCAATTTTGTATTGATATCACAGGTAAACCGATTCCCTTGTTTCCTTACTGGACCTTCATCTCACCATTTCCATTGATGTATGTCTACAGGTTATGAGATGATTTTTTATAATTAGGATGTACTTATGATGAATCAATACCAGTGTATTAGAATAATGTTTTATGTTTTCATGTTTTATGTTCCAAATTTCCAAGACACTAGACTTTAAAGATCATCTGAATGAAAAATGTAAAAAAAAGTTATGAAATAAAATGGCAGGATGCCATATTAATCATACCTATTTATCTATTTCAGTGTATTAAATTTTTTTTCTTATTTTTCTATACATTTCCCAATTTATGAAGTATGTACTATTGATTCATATTTAATATCTTTCAGAATTGTTTTTATTATTATTTTGGATCGACACTTATTAAATAACAATCTACATTTTTGGATTTTGTGAGTTGTTGATTTTTATATGAAGTTATCATCAAACATATTAAATTACAAATATTTCTATCATACTATATTCACAGAGATGTAATATTTTTGAGTGTTTTTTTTTCAATAGAAAATCGTTACCATTTAATATTTTCAGGCAATCTGATCATTAATTTATCCTGAAAAGTTGTAATAAAATATACAATGAGTTTAGAACTATAAATAAGTGTCTCAGTTTCCTTTTTATGCACTACCTATCCTATTTCTCTTCATATCTTTTCATGCTCTGTGTTGTTTCTCTTAGGGAGCAGTGAGTGTCAGAGGTAGTGTTTGAGTCTTTGCTGAAGGAAATAAGTAACGCTGACAAGTGGAAGTATCTACAAATAAATTGTAAGGGTTTATTATTTTTCAAATACATTCTGTGAAATTAAAATTTATATTTTCATAAGGGAGATAAAGTAGATTTTAATCACTTTCATGTTTTTGATTTATTTTTGTGAAAGGGATTTTATAAAGAAAATTATATTTTTTATAATTATAATTTGAAAAATTATATTAGAATTTTGTTTAAAAATTTGTCGTCCTTATGTCCATAAATTTTTATTCGGTAAGGGGAAATATTCAATTCTCAAATATTTAGTTTTATGAATGAATTCTAAGTTCAATTTTGATTTTGTTGGTGGTTTTGTTCTTTCAAATTATTTATTTTTAGTATGGGAAACACATTTTATTTATTATATTGTTTTAAATTTACAAGTAAATATAAACTATATAGATTGAATTGTGATATCTTTTAAAATTTTAGTTATTATTCTATGAATATGTTTTAGTAAGGAAATTATACTCTTCATTATTTGTTTCATTAAATGTATACATTCTTTATAATTAAATACATACATTTATTTTATTTTTGAATTTATCTTTTGCAATTTCATTTTCATGGGTAATTCATCTCTTCAAATAATATTACTATGATATATATATATATATTGTTAAGTATTATTAAAAAATATCAAAATGTTGGGTCTTCAATATTATTATAATTGAGTTTATGTTCTCAAGAAATTTTAATAGGGAAGAAAATTACATATTCGTTCAATTCAAAATAAATATGTTTTTATATTTGAATTTATCATGGAAATCTAATATTATATAAATATATACTTAAATGTTCTAGTATTTAATTTTTTTAAATAAATTATTAACAAAGAATTAATTCACACATGAATTTATAAATTAATAATTTCATGATTTTATCATGTGAATGATATATTAAAGTCAAGATTATAACCATAAATCAATGATTTTCTTATCATGAAATTTACACATTAATATATATATGTACTTAAAGTCATGTTTCGTAAAACACAAGTGCATATAAAAAGGATGGTTTTATTAAGTATATAAATGCCATTTTTGTGCGTGACACATAATTTTCTGTTATTATTGATTGATTTTAAGAATAAAGAATTATATGTTCGCTATTGATATTATTTTACCTTCACACATAAAATAAATTTAATAAACATGTCTTTGAAATATCAAGTGTGTTCCTGTTGATTTAACTTCCATGTGACTATGCATAGTAATGAGATCTAATCATAAAAAGTTGAATATATAATTTTGGGTAAAGAATAATATTTATTTGTTCCAAACATGTTTATAAATTTATTTTCAAAACTAAAACACTTGTGAAATATAAATATATATGGCAAGTTGAGACAAAAATGCTTTATTGAAAATGGTACTCGAACATTTTAAATATGATAGTGAATTGGATAGTAAATCCATACCTCAAGTGGGAAGGCCCAAGATAGCCTTCAATGTTTCGAGTGGGCTCAGTTTTTTTGTTTTTAAGAGCCTGCTTAATATTTTCAATCAAATAACTGGATTAATTTAAAATTGTTTTTGAACTATAATTATTTTTCAAATAATTATTTTATAAATGTATTTCTAATTGAATATTTCAAATTTATTATTAAAGTGATGTTTTTAAAAGGGATTTATAAAAGGTATTAAAAAAACCTTACTGGGAAATTGAATGCTCACCCTTTATTTTAAAATAATTTTTCTCAGGTATCCTAGACGTTTAATTTCAGATGTCATCGCATTTGGATACAGTGCATGAGGATGTGTAGGAAACAGTTGATTTTATTTTCATTCAACTTTGATAAAATGGGAAATGTACTATAATTTGTCTAGAACCTTGCTCTGAAAAAGGTCCTCATTTTCATAAAGTGTTGTATAATTTGTTCAGCATCATTTAAAAAATTCACACCATTTTTAAGCACTGGATCCAGAAGAGTGGGATCAGAGCGTTATACCCACTCATTCCTTCTTGAAAAAACATCCATTACCATTTTATAACCCCTCCTGCATAGTCTCCCCAAATACCTTGATGTACCCCCCAACTCCCCTTGCAGCCCCTCCCCTAAAAATCCAACCTATACTCCCCCTCGATAAACCACCCCTACAAAGACCCCCATTTTTCCTGGACAGACCCCCTACCTAGACAGACCCCTTCCTTCCTGGATAGACCCCCTTTCCTTTTTATAAAAAACACCCCACCCTTCCCATAGACAACCCCCACTTCCCTTGCAGTAGTACACCCCCTGTAAAGCCCCACATCACTCCCCCATCCACCCCATCCCCTCTAAAAATCCCCCTCCACTCCCCCCTGGATAGACCCCCTCCTTCTCGGATAGACCCCCTCATTACTATTTTGACTCCTCCATCCCATTTTATAAAAAAACACCCCAACCTCCCCCTGAACACCCCCACTCTCCTTGTAGTAGCCCACCCATGCAATGCATCCCGAACCACCACTCTTCCTGCAGCCCCTTCCTTTGGAAATCCCCCCTCCACTCCCCCTAGACATCCCCCTCCCTAGATAGACCCAACCCCCTGGAAAGACCCCCTCTTTCCAAGATAGACCCCCTTCCTAGATAGAACCCCCTCCGTCATGGATATACCCCTTCCCATTTGAAAAAAACACCCTCCTGTATAGCCCTTCCCCGACTCCCCTTGTAGTAGGCCACCCCCTAAAAAGGCCCCCACCCACTCCCCCTACAGTCGCACCCCACCCCCCTACAAAGCCCCCCTCCACTCTCTCCAAGGAATCACCCTCCCTTAAAATACCCCACCCCATGGATATACCCCCCTCCTACCTTGACATACCCCCTCCTTCTGAGGCAGATTACCCATTCCAATTTCATAAAAAAACTCCCCCTAAATAGCCCCGTAGTCCCCTTGCATTATCCCACCCCTGAAATGCCCCCACCACTCCCCGTGCTACCCCCCTTACCCCTGTAAAGCCCCCCTTGTACAGACCCCTCCCTAGATAGACCCCACCCCATCTTCACAAACATACCCCCCCTCTTGGACAAACCCCCAACCCCATCCCTGGACAGACTCCCCTGCACACCCCTCACCCCCTGCACACCCCTCCCCCCTACAGACCCCCTTTCACCCCCTCAACCCTCCCCTCCTACTTGAAAAACCCCCTCCTTCTTGGATTTACCCCCCTGAAGCACCCCAGACCCCCCCGAATAGGAGGAAACATATTCGGTGAAATCAATATGTAACGTATTTAATAGTTAAGCACAAAAACTAAACAATCATAACACCCTGAAAATAATGTATTTAAAGTTTTTCAATGAGTGGGAAAATAAAATTAAGGTTATATAGAGGTAAAAAGAAATGAATTAATCCCTAAAATGCATATATGTTTTCCTCTTAGTAGATGAACCATTCAACCTTCTCTTTGTAAATTTCAATCATCCTGATTTTTCTCATTAAGTACCTACAAAAGAAAAAAAATAAACATCAAATTAAATAATTTTAGTTCAAGAGAAATAAAACCAGGTAAGATCGATGGAAACCCCCACCCTACACCACCCTTGGACCCCCCCCCCCCCCTCTGATAGCCCCCTCCCCCTGGAAAACACCCTCCCAGACACCCCCACCATGCACAGCCCCCCCACTCTTCATAGCCCCCCCCAGATGAGCCCCTCTTGAAAAGATCCCCCTCCACACCTGAGTGCATCATCATTTCTGTATACATTCTAAAACCTTGTATTGGGACATTAATTTCTTAAATAATCTATTTCCACTAGTAATTCAAGGATTATTGATAGTTCTGATGGTTTTTATCAGTTTCCTTCATTGGAAAGAATTATAGTTGTAGATTAATTTATAAATAAGATATGGTATTGCGTACATTCATAAAATATTTTACCTAATTCAAACTATCTCTATGTTCATATACAATTTTTGTTATTAATTGCACCACTTATTTTTGGAACAAAATAACTTAAACTGTTTCACTGTTTTCCATTACCATAAATTTCACCACGAATCTGGAGGTATAAAATAAAAAAAATATTTCAAATCTAACATGTAAAATTTTTTGAAATGAAAATTTAAAACCATAAAAAATGATAAAAAAATAGAACATACTCAAAATATTTCATCCCTTAAACCTAAGATGCCATTTCATGTTATACCTGGGTTCCAATACACAAAAACAAGAATTAGGAACATCTCCCTAAATCATGAATGGACCAAAACATTATCTATAAATAAGATATGGTATTAAATATATTTATAAAAGATGTTACTTAAACCAAACTCTATGAAATTTCCAGTGAAGTATTTGTTATAAACTACATCACTTGTTTATTGAACAAAAGAACCGAAATTGTATCCCTACAATCCATGACCATAAATATATACTTGAATATGGAGGTTTAAAATTTTAAAATATCATAAAATAGAGTAACTTATAAATCATGTTGAATTGAAAATTCCTAACTGTAAATAATTATAAAAAATGGAACACACCAATATAAATATTAGCCCAAGAGAGAACACATTTTTTGTTAAGATACTAAGTGATCCAAATAATTTTATTTCATAAAAAGAAAAGTTATGAAAAATGGTCAAATAACCCTTCCCTCATGGACACCCTCCTCCAGGACACCCCCATGACACTCCCCCTCCATCTTGGACACCCCCCTCCTGGACACCCCCCTGGACACTACCTCCCTCATAGACCCTGGAAACCCCCTCCCTCATAGACACCCCCTCATAGAAGCCCTCTATAAACTCCCCCTTCATTCCCAAACACCTTGAGGATAGCCCCCCCTTCCGGACACCCCCCGACATGGACACTCCCCTAGAAAACCACTACCTTATAGATCCCCATGGACACCCCATCCCTCCTAAAAACCCCTAGACATACCCCCTCTTGGACACCCCTACTCTTCAGGACTCCCCCTCTCTCTGCAAAACATTCCTCCACCACTTGGACCCACACACACACACACATGTACTAGTCCTAGACACCCCATCCCTCTAGAAAGCCCCCCACCCCCTACACCAGGAACATAGAGAAAAAGGACCAGACATGAATAAACAATAGAGGAATAGAAAACAAAAAGTAGAATCATTTCAACATTATAATGTGTAGGGTCCAAGAATAAAACTCTACAAAATTCTAATTTCAGTATTCAAAAGAACTAATAAATTACAACATCAATGAATAATTATAACTCTTCAAGGAAAAATAATTAGATAGTGTCAAAAGATTGAATTTTCAAACAAATAAAACACTTTTAATTTGATTTATAAGATACTTATAAAGATAACTTGTTTCTGAAAGCTAACTAACCAAACAACTGAAACATGAATAAAAATTTATCAACAAATTTGTCTTTAAACATCACCTATTAAAGTAGAAGAATCCACATAATACAGTGATGGAATGTGATAGATATTTAATGAGAAACCAATCTTGTGTAATTAAATTTATTTTCAGAAATGTATAAAACTATTAAAAATTAGATTAATCCATAAAAGAACCAATTGACATGTTGTATGCACAACAATAGTTTGATCTCTGTAAATGTTTTTATGGTAGTGTCCTATATAGCTGGAGAATCATTTGAAATAGAACCCTATAGAATTTGCAGTGATACACATCATCATTATTATAAAATTCAATCTAACATGTTTTTTAAGCATCCAATGCTTTCGAAAATGAATTTTCAGATACTATAAAAGTTTATCAAAAGTGAAATACATATATTAGTCTAAAATTCTATTTAATATGATATTGTAATAGTTCAAAATATACATTAAATCTGTAAAAAAAATCATATACTATTTTTTTTAATCTAGTAGAAAATATTTATTATGCAGTGATGTTTATTTTTTTCATACTCAGACATATAATCCTCATTACGTTGATTTTTTGAATGAATATATATTTCATAAATTGTAATTATCATGGTTTCATATAACATCAACATTGTAGGAATTTATTTCACCTGATTTTAAAGAAATTAAAATATTTTTGGATGTATTATTCTCTCTTTTAGGATTTCTTTATCCAAACCCAAACTGAGGGATGTATAAGCTTTATCACATAAACAATAGGTAAATAAACTAAATGACCATATGTTTTGGGAATATTTCTTGGTAGAAGAACTGGGTTGCGATGAAGGAAATGCAACGTAAAATATATCAATCATAAGATTCACATAAATAAAATTTCATAAAACCTAAAATCCAAATCATAAACCCATGTAGAAGTATGTGTGCATGAAAGGGGAGAAGTGAAAAAAAGAGGATACTCACAATTAGAATTTGCATAATTTTTTTTCACTTTAAATGTATTAAAAAACCTTGTAAGGATTAGATACAAATATCCTTGAAATTAGAAGCTGACATTATAGTGATACATGAACATATTCAGGATTATAATACATGGAATATAGAATCACCTTCAAGTAAAATTCAATAGCATAGAGAAATTCAACATGATATGGCATAAGAAATTACAGTAATATGATTTAAAAAACATAGACACATTATTTTCCAAATGATCCTTGGATCATTAGGGTCCTCAAAAGTGTAATAGTGCTTTATGTTGAGGAAATTTTTGATTATTGGATGGAGAATCTTCCTACCAATTTTACCTCCCACCAGCCAGTTCCACCCCCTACGAGTCTCCCTGCCAATAATCAAATGGGAACAAAAACATATATTTTTATGACATTGCTGGAGAATACCATCGGAGGCACGCCAGAATGAGTTTACCTATAGAATAAATTTAAAATATAGTAAAAATGAGGGGGGGGGGGTGGGTGGGTAACTAATAGTATAAATAAAAAATAATCAAAATTTTTTTATGTGGACTACATACCGTTAGAGGTGAGCTATAGAAGGTAGAAGGGCCTCCTCAATGCAACGATGTTGAGGAGGTATGATGGTCGCATTGAATGAGGGTAAAATTAAATATAATAATAATAAAACTTTACTAGTACATACACAAACATACATCATATTACTATAATTAAACATATGTAGAAACAGATAGAAACACTCTAATATAATTCAATATTACAATAATCAAACATCACTGCATAATTAAATTTCACAATATTAACATTACAAAAATAAAATTTAAATCAATAGTGAGTATAAATATCAGAATAATTAGAATCATGATAACCCCCATTGATGGCTTCTACAGAAACAACATCACCACATCTCACACCACATGCATCATCATCAGTATCAGTATCGATATCGACAACGACACTGGCACTGGAACTGGGTCTGGCTCCAGATCTTGCTCTGGCTACAACAGAAGAATCTATATAAGAAAAACACATCGACATAAAATAGGAATCAACCCTAGCATCTTTTTCTGGTAGAAGTGAAGAATAAAGGGCAGCCATAACTTTCATCATAATTTCAGTTATTGGATTTTCTAATTTTTGAGTATCTTCTTTGATTGTGACATTCATTTGGTCCACTATGACCAAACCAGAACTGGTACTCAAAGAAATGTTGTCGGAAGACCAATATCGAGATTGTACAATCTTCTTCCCAGGATGACAAAACACTTTGCACTAATTCTCATCTCTTAATTCATGATGTAGATGATCGTTCAAGCCCATATTGTCATGTTATGTTTTTACCAATGCCTCGAATGCATTTTTCTGATTGATATAAATCATAAAAAAATATAAGGAATTAAATTCAGTAAAAATAAAAGTAATTTAAATATACTTACTATCACCTTATCAATGTTGGTATTTGTCAAAGTACTATCTTTATTTTTTATGATTGACAAAAATAAAGTAGATTGAAGAACCTGAACCTCGATATTCAACGCATTTCTCTGAAAAAAAAGAAATAAATCAAATTTGGAATTCAAAAAAATTACACTAAACCAATTTAAATATTTAAAATGTTAAATTACATGTGGTTTCTCATGATCTGGGAGTGAAGTGTGTCCATGAGTATAAATGTGTCTCATTCCACTCTAAATTATTTTATTTATGTTTTATTTCTCCTATAGAAAAATAATTATATAATTTCATAAACTTAAATAAAACATTTAATTTATACTTTAAGAATCATTTTCAAATAAATAAATGAATATATATACATTTATTAAATACCTTAAACTCTAAACTCTTCTAATATCCAATTATCTCTTTGTATTATGATATTGGGAAATCGTGAATCATCAGTACTTCTTCAAGATCTATACAAACTCTTTTTTCCAACCAAGATATAAGTCATACTTGTATGCTCACCACATTTCACCTAACTCCATTAACCTTTCAGCCTTGGAATTATGTATATTAGGAAAATCTTACAGAAACTGCAATGAAAAAAATATTTTTATGAAAATATTATAAATTAAAATATATAAAAGTTGATTAATATCACTTACCTAGATCTCTACCCAGGTATTTTTTTTATTTCTTCTCTAAATTCCCTCTAACTTATTGGTTGAACTAGAATGACATTTCTATGTCTAAAAAGTGTTCCCATAATTCTTTTAAATTCCATAACATTTTTTTAATTATTTCACTATCCTCATTGTATTCAAACATGATTTCCATGTGTCGATTCCAAACATTTCAAATTTTTGTGTGGCCTTGTCGTCTGGTAGAGGCTCAATCTAATCATGACAAAAACAAAGGAAAATAATATATATGAATTTATCATTAATCACTATCAGTAATGTCTAAACATATAAAAGTATATGAGGGATCAACTAACCCCTGAAGTGATGTGTCTAGAGGGGGAGTAGCCTTGGTGGTAGGTTGGATATCTAAAGTATGAGTTCTCTTTATATTAGAATATGACAAGTATAATGATGGAGGGAGAAAATTGAATGGATAACCCTATAAAAATGAGTGGAGATATGGAATGGATATGGCAGTGAGATTTATGGGGGCGTAGTTCCCAATCCAGTGAATGGTGGGAATCGAAAATAATGAGTGATGGGAGTTTGAGAACTACCATCCGATGTGGGTGTATGTAGAAAGGGATATGGAAATGGTGGGTATGGATAATACAGAGGTGGAATAATGGGAGGATGGTCTCATGGAGAATCATGAAGCATAGTTGTCGGATGAATTATAGAATCAGTGCCCCCACCATACTATCATCCTTAGTAGCTTAATCCAACCGTCTCCTTGAAGATTTAGCTTGAAATAACACATATGATAAAATAAGAAAAATGATAACAATATAAAGAATATTAAATACCATAATATTCAAACATAAATTATACTTACAATCTTTCCTAGAGGATACATACATTTTTCATTTCTCTGTATTCTTATATTTCTTCTATAATCACCATAATCAGACATTTTGACCTATAAATCTTAAACAATATTATCCAATAAATAGAAATAATGAAAAATGTAAAATAATACAATTTTATAATAAAAAATCTGACACCTTTTCATGTGTTCTATTTATATTGATAAAATACCAAGACTTTTCTATGATCAATAATTACTAGAGTTGTGATTAAACATAAATTGGTCATACTATTAATAGTTTTATATATTAAAATGGTATAAAATATACTCATTAATTTGATATAATGCATGAAAGTTTAAAAAACATACAATATTGTGATAATATTAGGTAAATACTAAAAAATGTGTCAAAACTATGTGTGTTCTATGAAAATTTTTGGTTCACAATCTATTGTAACAATTTTTTCATCTGTTTCATTAAATGAAACATTCAAATAAATATCGACAGGTTCATACACAACATCATTTTCATCCATGAATTCATCAAAAATATGGATTTGAATTACATCAACAATAACACAAAATTGTTGTTGTGATGGGCGAGTTACATAAAACACTTGTCTAGCTTGTGACATACGAATATAAGGTTCCTTGGTATGAAGTTGGCGGTTAATATCAATCACTCCAAAACCAAAGTTATTAGTATTCATTTCTTATCATTTCATTGAATGAAAAAACTTTCATTTCATCATTTCTATACGACCATGTGTGTAGTAATCGAATAAAATGATTCTTTCAACAACATCGTAATATGATATATATTTTTTTATCGGGGTTGTCTATCTGATGCACTCGTATAAAAATATGTTGTGGAACTTATCGTGAAACTGTCATGTTGTGTTTCCTTTTTTTTAAAGAGATATTTATAAAAAATTTAAATCCATTGACCACCATTTCATTACAATCATGTAACACAATGTTTGGACCAATGGATAATGATCTTACATCATCTGATACTTCATGCATTAGTAGACTTAAAACCTAAAATATACGAACATCAAATATTAAACAACAAAACGTGATTATGTTATGAGAAGGAAGAAAAATAAATCTATTACTATTGACGTTAACCAAGAAGAATTTTTTTTTGTTGTGCGAAAGTTCCTTCATCTTAATATATAGGGAGTGATGTATTTTTTTTATAATTTCTAAATGTTCTCTACCGATATGAAAGAATTAAAATTTCAGAAGATATGAAGAAATTACATAATGAAAAAAATGAATATTTACTATTTTAATTACTTGATATAATCATAGGGCACACCACAGTTGAATAATACTGTATGATGAGCCATTTCCAACTCTTTCCAACATAAAGTACCCAACAAGTAAGATCCAAATATCACCCCAGTTTGGGGAAATCAAAAAAATATAGGCTCAATGGGTTCATATTGCTCATCTTCAATTCTTATTAGTCAATTAGACCTTGTAGTGACATTATCCCGGTACGATGAATAAAAACCCATGAATTATTTTCCTAAATAGAATTTCACAATAGAACCTTCATGGTGATATTTATTTCTCACATATTATTTCAACGTAAACATCATTATTTTTATAGGATACATCCATCGACTCGAAATAACACCACCAAAAACAACTTCAGTTTAAAGATGCATAGTCAGATATACCATACATATGAAAAATGATAGTGGAAAAATTTTCTTCATGTCATAGAGAATAATCGGTGCATCTCTCTAGAAGTTATAAACAAAAAAATTTCACAATAATTTGGAACTAATATCTCGATAAAATTACATAACTTAGTCACAAAAACTCAATAATTATGTGGAAGTAAATGAAGAATGGAAATAGGAATCTACTCATGTAACAAGACATGGTAATCAAGTGTTTTAAGAAATTATAGTTTCACATATTGTGTATTCACCCATTTTGAAATATTACTTGAATAACCATGTGGAACCTTTAAACTTTCCAAGACCTTAAGAAATTGTTTCTTATCTGCATCTTTCATCAAACAATAGGAAAAAAGAAACATTCCACTTATTTTGACCAATTATCTCAGGATGATGTCTTTCCCTTATACCCCAATCCATAAAATCATGATGAGACTGTAAATCTTCTTTTGTTTTTCCTTCAAAATGTAAAATAGTTGAAAGTAACAACTCACAAATGTTTTTCTTGATATTCATTAAATCCAAACAATTATTAAATAAATTATATGACCAATATAACAACTCAAAGAATATGCTTTTATTTCTCCAATTTCTATTGGAATTATAATTAACATGCTTTTGATTTCAAATATTTGCTGGATTTTTTCCAAGTACATAATTCAAATCATCAATTTCTTTTACAAAATAATTCCATGACATTCATTGAGGTGTCTCATCTTTCTCGATGACATATCAAAATATCTCTGATTTTTCCTGTATGGATGATCCATCAGTAGAAATCATTTATTAACTATGAAGTTGAATGTTTGTCGAAACATTAATACTAAAAAATGTGTATTTTTCAAGAAAATAGGGCCGAATAATTTCCATTTAGTACTCCAACCATACATCATTCAGTAGGATGGTAAATCATTTATCGCCCCCAATAATGGTGAATGAAACATAAGGTACTCCTTCCTGAATGAATCGTATTCTAGTGCACCAATAATTCAAATCTCCTTTAACTCTTCTATGAATGGCTTCAAGTATATACCAATATCGTTTCCTGGATCACTGTTTCGAGATATCAGTATACCCATGATAGTAAATGACTTATTCATACACATCAGTAAAGGAAATTTATAAATGTGAATGAAAACAGTCTAAGTATTGTGTGTAATATGTATTTGGTGAAATGGGTTGAAACTATTATAGGATAATCCCAATATAAAATTTAGTGGGTTAACAGCAGAATCAGGAACTAACCTATCAAATTTATTATAAGCCATCCTATTTTTAGTATACACTATATCATCATTATCATTATTTCCTTCAACTTTATGCCATCTCATATTCCTTTCCATTAGTTCTGACATAAAATGTTTTTGAAGCCTAGGAATTAAAGGGAAGTTCCACATCACTTTCTTTGGAATACAAGATTGAGTTATGTATTTATTAGCCTTCCACCTTGATGTGCCACAGTATTTTCACTAACTCAACTCTTCCTTTTACTTCCAGAATAGAAAAAAATATTTGGGGAAAGAATAAATCTTTATAGATGAAAATAGAAATTTTCAACTAAATTTGATGCCGTATAATCATATTATGGAATAAATGCATCATCAGGCAGTAAATACTTAATAAATGTAAGGATATAGTTGAATAAAATACTACTAAATCCATAAATTGTTTTCCTAAGATATAATAACATTAAAAACTCATGTGTTTTCTCATTTTTCCACATTCTTGATATACTGGGGTATTTTCATTTTCCAACATCATTGAAATACTCTCAATGTTATCATCATGATTAATAGATGAAAATTGTGTTTCTATATTCATTTACTCTTGCACTGGTCTACATGAGGAGCTGTGTAACAACCCAAGATTTCATATTATGTTATTTTTTATGGTAGTTCAATAGCTTGCGCTACACGCAACACTGAGTTCGAGCTCACCATGACTTACCAAACTTTCCGTTCAAAAGAGGTTATGAATAGTTTTAACTGAATTTTGAATTTTATATACTCCATATAATTTTAAAACTCATATTATGTATTTCTTAGACAAAATATATTAACAAATTCATTTTTTCAGATAAAAGAAGTATTTTTCAAAAAATAAAATTTTACCACCTTTTAATGGAAAACCCTTTTTAAAACCAATATTTTACTCATTTATATATTTAATTTAATGAAATTAAATTCCTTTTTAGAATTGGGACATAAAAATTTATTTTGGATAAATTTTTGGTACTTTTCTGATAACATTCATGTTTTGATGAATACTGAAAAATACTAAATTTTAATTGAAAACAACTTTTTTAATCGAAATAATTTATAATATTAAATTATGTATTTGAATGGTTTGGAAGTATAATTAGATTATATTTTTATCATTTAATAAAATGTAGGTCTTTATAATTAATTTCACATTTAAATTTGATATAAACACATGTCAATCTTTTCTTAGTTTTTACTTTATAAAAACCCACTTTTCAGTTTTAACAATGGGAATTAATTTTAAATTAATTAATGAAAATTTTATGTTTTGAATATGGAAAAATAGAATTCATTTTTGAATGCGTAATATCAAAATTAGTTTAGGGTAAATTTTTTGTATTTTTCTAAAAACATTCAATTTTTGATGAATAGTGAAAAACACTCCCTTGTAGTTTAAAACCGACTTTTTATTTAAATAATTATTTATTTTATATAAATTTATTTTAAGTCAAAAAAGATATATAATACCAATATAAGTTCAATTTAATTCATCGGAGTTATTTTATAATAAAATTAAATGTATAAAATTTTATTAATCTTTTTAGTGTCTTTTACCCACCTTTTAGGAGTAATTGAAAATTTGCATAAAAGTTAACTTTACCACTTCTTTGAGTTGAATTTTAAAAATATGAGAGACATGATTAATATCAGTAAGTAAAATGTGGTTCAATAAGAGGAAATTTTTTTTTGGTGAATAATAACTTTGACTTTTATTTACCACGGTTAAAAGCAAATAGAGTGATTAAGGGTAAAAATGATAACATAATTACCATAATACATGGACTAATTCTATTGGATAAGTATAATTTCACCAAAAAAAACCTTAGTAATAAAATATGAACCTCTATGGTCCAATTGGATTGCATTAGGACATTTACTATTATTTTATTTAAAGAAGAGTTAAATGAGTTAAATTCAATGTTTAATATCTAAACCATTTTTAATATAGTGTTAAACACAATATAAAATTGACTATAAATATTAATTATAAATATAAAACTATTTCCTAAATTATGTTATTTTTTAATAATTTTTAGACATTAAATAATTTATTTTTTTTATTATACAATGATGATGAAGTAATTACCTTATTAATGAAATACTAAAATAATTGATATTATAAATATCAAAATAAATGTAAATTGAGACTTCTGGTAAATTACAATAAATTTAAAGGTTAATATGACATGATAGGGTTGGTTAAATAAATATTATTCGAAGTGATAAAGTTTTTATGGCATTAAATAAAATCAAATACTAAATAGTGTTAAATTTGACATAATTGAGTTTTTAAAACAAATACTATATTATTAATTGATATAATATTCATAAAAATATAATGTTGGGAAAAAGGACTTAGATAATGTTATATATATTAATTATTAACTACATGGGGTTATCTTGGATTATTATAGTAAGTTTATTAACCATATAATATAAAAATTCAAAGAGACATGGTAAATGACAAACTATTTAACTAAGAGTTAAATCTAAAATATAAGGTTAATATGATTACATATATCTTTATAAAACCTATTAGTTTAATTGTTTTCGACCCCTAACCACCTTATATTCTAAATAAATCATTTTGTAGACATTAGAAACTGAAATCAATTTTATTATAAAATAATATTTCAGGATTTTCCAAAAGTGACCCTCACCTCTCTTATAAAAAGGTACTTCTTCTTCTCTTAATTTCACACCTCCAAAGGATTTTGTCTCAGACAAAACCTGCCCAAATATCCTCCCAAAATTCCTATTTTCATCCTATAGTCATTAATTTGGTCAGAAATCCAACCTAAAGAGCCCTTTTTATCAAATCAAAAGGAAGAACCTGAAAAAGAGGTAAATATTTCAACACCTCTTTCAAGTTATTTTTTTCATCCACTTCCTATTTCTTTGTTGTTTCCATTATAAAATAATAAATACAATATATTATATATAATGTAATGTTATTATAAAAATGGTTCAACCATATTAATTATTCTATCCATAATATGAATGAAAAAGTCACCATATGTGCGTACAAACAGCTTACCGTCTCCACATCATGGTGTAGTTTATTATTCAAACACTTCATTATTTGGATGGGTATAATAATGAGTATAAATGATGTAAATAATAAATAAAACATTTTAATTATTATATATATATATATAATATAACATCCAATTACACATTATTTCACCATCAATATAATGATATTATCGCTCGTGCGTACATACGGATTACCATCTCCACGAACGTGATGAGATTCATTCCCCATGGTAATAATTCAAGAATAAATTTCATTTTATGATTAAGATTAATTTTTATGAAATTAATATCATTCTAGATATGAAAACATACATCCTATCTATAACAAAAATGGCTTACATAACCGAGTATATAAAGGAAAATAGATCAGTTAACACCTGAAACGATGATACTACTAAAATTTTATTAACAAATAAATATTAGAGGATCATATATGATATAATATTTATGTACATAGTTCGTGTATAATTTAATAACAATTATTTAACCATTATACATGAGGTTAACCTACCCTATACTAAGGAAAAGTATAAGGTAAGAGATTTTCATCTCACTTCTTAATCCAATGAGATTCATGGTATGTTGCCACTATTTCGTTTTGTGTGGTGTATGTACTGCCTATGATTGTATTATTTTTTTTAATACAATTTTATTTATGGATATTTATATCTTCAATGTATGATACTTCTTTTCATGGGGAGTATGTTTCGTAAGTTACCAAATTGGTATGGGAATTTCAAATTTTGATTTCCACTCATTGGGATTTATGCATACTTTATTGATTATTTTACTCCAAGATTATGTGTTGAATCACTATTTATTATTTATGTAGTAATTTAAACTCCCCTTTATATGGATATACCTTTGATACAAAAAATCACTCCATTGAAAAATTCACATTCCATTGATATGAACTTTTTAAGGGTAATCTTAACTCAATTTCCATTCATTGAGTTAAACATCAAAGTCATTGGTTTTGTTTTTACAAGAATACATGTGAATGTAATCTGATTTATTTACACTGAATATCCAATTATGTTGAGTGTATTTATATTTTTCACCCATAATTATTTCATTGATTCATCCTTAATGTAAGGATAAAGTCTTTATAAGGTATTTCATCTCAATTTACATTCCTTTGTGACCTCTTTGTCATTAGGCACCAATTCACTTTTATATAGTGTATACACTATCCTTTGACATATTATATTATTAATTCCTTTATTCTAATGATATTATAATGTTTTGATTAATTTTATACCTCAATTACTTGTATTCAAGCGTCTCTTATTTGGTTAGGAAATCATTAACTAAAATATTGTTTTAAATGTTGTAAATATATATTCTTATAAATATTTCTCATTAATGTACATGTTGTAAAAATGTTTTTAAGTATTTATTTATTTGTGAATAAATGTTTTTAAATTAAAATTAATTTTAAAAGTTTCAAAGTGGTATGGGACACTTTGATTCAAAAGTATCTTTCAAACTACTTCTTTGATAAATAGTGCGACATTTAAATGTGTTCAAGAAAAAGGGGATATTTCTCTCAAATAGTTTTAATGACTCTTTTAATCTGTGTAAATATCCTTCAGTGTATTTTATTCATGATTGTGGTTGATTTGTCATAATACAATCATCCATATTATATTAAATGATTTATGTTTGACTGTAGATGTGATATTTTTATGCCATTCATGGTTTGTGGTTAAAATATTGACATTTCATTTGCTAGTTTTAATATGAATGCTTAGATTATGTTCCACCCATTCATATTAATAATGGATTGGACTTAGTAAATGATGGGTGGAGCCCTCTATAGCTCCTCAATGAATTGGTAGGTTTCATGAGACAAACTAGTGTCTTGGAATAAGGCCTTGACAAAATCTTATTTCTATTCTTGGCACATGGCCTTGACTATGTGGTTATAAAGTCTCACATTATACATTCCATCATTATAAAATTGGATATTGATATTAGATGTGATTATTCAACTAGTAATATATTCATGTGAATAATTAAATGACATTATTTAAATTATCTTTTCCATATTATGCTCATGTTTAAGTTTAAAAGGCTTGTGTTCTAGTATTATAAATTTCCTTAAATGTTTATTTTTATTTATGACAGTTTCTGCTATATTTTTTTTCCTTACTGAGAATATGATATCACCCCTTTCTTATGTTTTATTTTTCCCAGTATTCAAAGAAATATATTATGATTAACTTGCATGAATAGGCTAAGGTATATAAGAGTTCTCGAAGGGGACCCAATGTTGTTTTTTTATTTCTTGATGTAATGTAAAACTTATGTATGTATCTAGTACATCAAAGGATACTAAACTGATCGGTCTTTCATACCAATCATTTCCGCTGAATCGATGTCATTCACCACTTGATCATTTTCTCCATTGTGATACCACAGATGATATTTTTTTAGAAATCATGTTTTGTGATATATTAACTCACTTACACATGATTTAACCATGGTCTTCCATCACAATCATAATAGAGGGATCAAATCAATCCACCATATGAATCATTAATGAATGCAAAGTCCAAAAAATATCGTAACTCCTTCTCAAATTCATTTGTGGTCCGATGAACATTGTACATACAATATATATGCATTGTGAGACATATAAACATACATTAAATAAATTATATATAAAATTACTTTACATTATATGTATTATATCATAAGATAATAAGAAACCATCAATAACATTTGACTGAAAAATCCTAACAAATATATTAAAATTATAGTTTACGGAATTCATAAGTGTTTTAAATTATAAAAAATCATGAATAATCACACAGATGTTCCATGAATAAGTATTTATAATAGTAAAAATATTTTATATGAAATCTAATATATAATAATAATCAATTCCCAAAAATTTTTAGATGGATTTACAATGAGTTGTGATGTTTTTTTATTAAATCTAAAATATTTATTGAAAGTTAGAGGCATTTTGAAAATTTAAACCATATAATATACCATAATGTATATAAGGAAACCAATATACCATATTTTATTGAAGGACACTATTCCATTATTGATTTTTAACAATGGACTGTAACACAACATCATGGTGAAAATGGGAATAAAGGCCCACTTCTAAATGTAACAATAAATAGTTAGGAATTAGGGGCCACTACCATCATCACCAAGTCCACATAGGAATTTTATTCTACATATTGGTTGGAATTATATCACAAAATAAGTGGGTGATGAAAAATATATGGGATAAATATTCCATCACAACATTCATGATGAATATGGAATGTATTCCCCACACTTTGTAGAGTGTAAACACGTTATCAAGGTCAATACATTTCATTTGTTATGTTAATTTTTTTTGAAATCATCATAGTACATAGGATTGACATAGTGAAATGGAATAATGCCTCATTATTGAAAAAAATATCAAAAAATGGGTATCTCATCATTCTCATAATAGAATTTTAAAACTGGTAATAAATACCAATAACATTCCCACAACTAAAAAATCAAAATTAATTTCCAAATGGAGGCACATAATCAATGAAAAATTAATTTTCTATAACTAAAAATTCAATATTTTCCACATGCATGATCTTCCCTCACATGTAGGGGTCAAGAATTATTTATCACAATCCCATTGGCCATGCAACAATAGTGTTTGAAATAAAAAAATTATCCAACATTATAGAAGTGTAGGAGAAAGGCACCGCCATGAGGAATAACCAAGCTCAACCATAGTTCCAAGAAAGAAATAAAAAATGTTAACATAATAAACTAGTTCTAGAGAATATTAACTTTAAAAAATAGGTTGCAATTATGGATAATAGATCTATGTGGGGTGGCATGGTGACCTACTAGGACTTGTTGGGACATAAGTAATTTTATGGTGATTTGATCTTATGTACAAGATAATGAATGATCCCTAACACAAATGAATGATCAACATGGAATTTGAGAATTTCAATCCATGTCATAAGAATATATCCACACTATATAATAATGTGTTTTCAATGCACATAAGGAAGTTGTTTTTGTTTATAATGTATTGGAATAAGTTACACTGCATAGATGAATATAATTATTTTGAATCTTACTAAACATTTACTAATGTCCATGATGGATTATATTAAATGATATGCGAGGGGTGTACATTTAAAAGTTTGAAAGATTGTGTTTTTTTAATTCTAGATGAATTTAAAGCATCTATATTTTTACTACACCATGGTCATGATAGGGAAGAATTATTCTACACCGTGAAAGGGATTGAATCATGGATGGTAATATTTGGGAAGTTATATTATTGGGTTATTTATCAATTATATAGGTAATTAAACCATGAGGATGTTCTCCATGATGTATCCTCAGTGTTCTAAAAGGCGCGCAACACAATAAGGTGAAAATAAATCTTGGGGATGAGCCACAATGCGTAATTAAGGTGCACATACACATAATTAATTAAACTACTACTATAAAAAAAAAGTCTGAGACCTATAAAACCGTGGCTATAGATCCTGACTATAGCCTAAATTTATAGTAGTGATAATAATAATAATAATTAGATAATGAGAAACACTAAAATACTAACCACCGCAACCCTAGCATGAATAATAATATATAATTCATCTTTGATGGTGAGAAACAAGGATTCCAAAGAATATATATCATATTACTTACCATGAGAGAGTAAAATATTTTTATGTATGATTATCCCAATTGTATTCATAAAAAACGAATTCAAATGATTTAATAGTCTATGTTCATGGAATATACTAATAATCTTTTAGTAACAAAATGTGAAAGATAAATTCATGTATTCTAAAAATAAGATAAATAGAGATCATGGTATGAAAACCATAATGGTTTGATAACATGTAGAAATAATAAGAAAAATATTAAATCAATGGAATCATGAATATGAACGTACCTTTGAATAATAATTGTTAGTGTTGAACCAAGAATATGTTTATACATAAAAAAATTAATGCATGACAAACCAGTTAAAAAAATGTGAATAAGATTCTCTATTATTAAGAAACAAGGTTCATGAGATGATATTATTCTTGGATAAATATCGGTGACATTGAAGCTAGTGGATTTTGATAAAAATTATTCACTATAGAATAAGATTGAAAAAGAAGGTTTTATATAGAGAATCATCTGATTATAAAATGTATGGATGCTTGAAACATCACAAAGTTTCCATGGGTTTTCCATGGGAAGGGATTCCAAAATACTTACCTTCCATGGATGAGTTTTATGATGATGTGATAGTGTGATGTGGAAGAACATTATGATGGAGGTGATGAAATTCTAAGGAGAACAAGTTTTTATGAGCTATTTGAGTTTCTCTATATGGGTAATTTGGTTTACCCTTACATATAAAACCAATTCTATATATGGGGAATACATTTCTAACATTTTGTAAAGGTAAAATCATTTACCCTTATGCAATTCTATGTTTTAATGTATATGTAACTTCTTTACCTAAATAAATATATTCTTCCATACATTCAATATATATATATACAATTTATATAACTATATGTGTATTGATTCCACTATATACAATATATAAAAAAACATTAATACTAGAAAAATATTATTAACAAAACTATTAAACATAAATATTAGTTACTAATTATATAGATGATATTAAATAACAACAAAGAAAAAAATTAAACAATATAAAACAAATTATAAGATCACTCTTTATCATATTAAAACTTGTTTAAAAAAATACACCCACAAAAATGTTTTATAAAAATTAGGACACATGATCATGAAAATTAACATCACAAGGGAAATGATAAACAAATATTAAAACATCAGATTTTAATTTAATTAATAAATACAATTAATTCTCTCATAACTAAAAAATTTGTAATTAAATATGAATTAATTGAATTATTCCTAAACCCATATATTAATTTATAATTAAATTAAATTATTTTAAAAAACAATTTGGAGAGATATAACCAATAATTTCAACTGATATTTACATAATTAATCGAGAGGATTCTTTATTTTTTAAAAAATGAAAAAATATAAAAACTAATGTTTCACAATACATACATCCAAATCCATAAGAGAAGGTAGAATAATATGAAGTAATTCTTGGGGTATATTATGAAATTATTGAAAATATTTCCATATTAAATTAAAATAAAAGAGATAATAAGTGACCCTAAAGTTTTGGGTAATGAAAATGGAAATGAAAATTAGAGAAGAAAATTACATGATTGAAGAGTTATCCCATGATATTTTGAAGAAATTAGATATGAATAAAGAATTTAAGGAAATAATCATTCCACTCCAGAATAAATTTGAAGATGGAATAAAAACCATGAGAGATTTTAATTCATGTATAAAGTTGATATCTTCATAGTGGAAATAAAAAGATAACAAGATTAGGGAACTAAATGTACAATAAAAAACTCAAGTGAAATAATGAAAATAACTCTAAAATTATACCGGATATATGTAATGTTTCCAAATATTATATCTATAAAAAATATAAATTCCATAAAAAATATAAATGTGATGGTCCAAAATAGAATGATGAACCATAATTATGCTATTTTGGAATTATTAGGCACCTTATGAGCATGTGATTCAAATCTAAATATCCCATGGATAATTGGACAACTATAACTATTTTTATAAATCAATCATAGAGAGACTAAATGAGGAATTATTACTATGTATAATTCTTTATTTTTCCTAACCACCATCTAGGGTATGTTATTGTAATTTAAGGAATGAATGGGGGAGTAATGATTTCATAAGGTGGCACTCCACCCCTATGAAATATGAAGTGTTTATCCATGAAATAGATATAATAAACTGGATTTTTTTATGTTTTGGAGGATAAAAAGAGTCCTCAGTAAGAGGTGTGTCATGAACTAAGATCTAGGTAATCCCACCAACTTTTTTGAAATTAAGAATGACAAAGATAGAATAAAACAACCAGTTGATCTGGACTTGAATGAGTTGGAAGTAAAGAATAAATAACATATTGAAGAAGAATCAAGGATATAAGTCATGGAAATCAAGGATGTCAGGTGTCAAAGTGATCATTATCAATCCAATACAATACAGAAGATGATGAAGCAATTTGGATGAAGGTTAGGGGACAAATGTACTACTGAAGAAACTCAAGAAGATACCTCAACTGATGTGATAAATTCTAAAATTAATGAAAATCACAAATTAGAGATTATGTTGGTGGGGAGTCACCATTGGAGAAATATGGGAGGGCATTAGGAGCATAGACCATAGTGATATGGGTGTTTAAGGTTATGGGGGAGAACCATTGGGAAGGAAGAGAGGAAGGGGGGATGCCGCTCGGAGTAGCCTTGCTGGAGGAGGAGTAGTGTGGTGATGAGGGTTGTAGAGAGGAGGCGTCGAGGGTGTCAAGTGTTGTTGGGGAGGAGTAATTGGGGAGGGTGTCGGGGGTGTCAAACTCAGAGTCGGGGGTTTGTTGTAGGGGAGAGATATCAGGATGAAATTTAGGAGGTGGGTATTCCACTTGGTGTAACTTCACTAGAGGAGGAGGATCGCGGTGAGGAGGTGTTGAGGAGGGCGTCAGGGGTGTTTCATGGAGGGTAGATCGAGCATAAAAATAGAATGAAAAGCGGATTGGGATATAACCATAGATTTGTGGAAATATGTGAGGCTATAGACATGGGTTTTTAAACCATTTCTATATACGTGTGGCTATATCTTAGTTTTCCAGTAGTGTGGTAATAGAAAATGAAGTCTCATCACCCACGAAGGCGGTTAATCGACACATCACATAGGCTATTTTCATTTTCAAAGTAAAAGTAGAGGATAATGGATTTGATGATTTATAATCCATTATAACAATAAAATCAAGGTATATATACTATAATGGAGTTACCATTCCACTTTATATGGGGTAGAAGAATAGTTGATTTGAAAATAAGAGAAATTACAAGAGAAAGAATGAGGATTTTACCTTTTGAATATCATTTATTTGGGAACCCTTTTAAGACACTTAGATTTGGACTTTTCGTAAGACCAGTAGGTCATGGACGTGGGTAAGAATGTTGTAAAGGTAATTGGGTAGATAGCATACATCATCAACGTCTTATAAGTATTTAGAAAAAGGGTTGGTGTGCGGTGGTATTTATATGGGAGGACAGTGGTGTTTTTTTTATTTTATTCATTTATTTATTATTTTTCCTCAAGACTATCAATAGTGATCATTCATGTGAGTAAGTTTAATAAAAAGATAATTTCAGTTTTAACTAATGGGTTCATACTTCATAAATTACTCTATAATTCATGTATTTATCTTAGAATGTTAAATACCGTAAATTACAGTATTTCATTACTCATAAATAATTCAACTATTTTAGAGAAATACAAAAATTTCACCCTACCATTTTTTAAACATGCAGATTTCAAAAATTAATTACATTTTATGAATATAATTTTATTAATATGAGAAATTTAAATTTTATATAAAATTATCATTTATTCAAAAATAATGATTTTAATATTATAACCAATTTCACAACACAATGAAAAATTAATTCTAGTATCAAAAAATATCTTATAATCATAATGAAGAAAAATATTAATTTATAAATCAATTTTTTTGAAAATAAATTTTCCCTTGAATCATTATATTAAAATTTTCATCAAAAGTTTTTGTTCTGCAAAAATATGAACACTTAATTTATCAATTTTTAATCATTTACTTAAAAATTACACAATATAAATATATCATATTTATTTTATGAGATATATAAATTTTATTTATAATTCCATATCTGAGTTTATTATTCGATTGGTACAATCACTATTCCTAATAATCACATTACTATTCCAATTACCAAGCTAATAATTCATAGTATTCAGTGGTTTCAAACTCGGTGTTGTGTGCTACATAAGAAATTGAAGATGTAAATATTAAAACTGGTATAATACAAAATATTAGGGTGTTAAATTCTACCCTCCTTCAAACATTTCGTCTTCTAAATTTCGAGAATGTCACCTCATAAAAATATTTGGGTAGTTTTTTATCATGATTCCATCTTCTTCCCATGTATCATATTCTATTTTATAACTTTTTCAAATAAAAATTACCAACTGATTCATCTGATTCCTCAATGCATGCTCTCTAGTGTTAAGAATTTTGATAGGATCTTTAGTGTAAGATAATTCATGTTGAAATTCTAATTTATCATAACTGAGAACATGTGATGGTTATGGCATGTACCTACTTAACAAAGAGATGTGGAACACATCGTGTACCTTAGAAATGAATGGTGGATCTACTAAATAATTACCCACATCTCTATTTTTATACATTATCTCAAAAGGTCCTATATACCTAGGTCTCATTTTCCCTTTCATTCCAAATCCTATAACACACTTTCATGGTGATACCTTCAAGAAAACGATATATCCCAATTGAAACACCAAATAATTCCTCTACTTATTAAAATATGTATTTTTCCTACTTTGAGATGATTTGATATGGATTTTAATATTATTTACCTTTTCCATTAATTACTTTGATAGTTCTATGATTATAAGTTTCCAGTCACCGATTTCATCCCAACAAGTTGGTTTATGAAATATCTTTCCATATAACTCTTCATATGGTGCCATTGAATACATGAATGGAAGGTATTTTTATAGAAAAATTATAATAAATGTAAATACTAATGACACATACCATCATGGTAAATTAATCATGACCTCAATAAGTCTTAATTGGTTTGGATCATCCTTTCTGACTGCCCATCAATTTGAGGGTGATAAGCATTTATCAAATAAATATTGGTATCAAGATCCATCTGAATAATTCTCTATAATTTTTATGTAAATATTTAATAATGATTAGACAAAATTGAAATAAGGGAACCATGAAGTCCCATAAATCCATTAATATAGAGTCCTGTAAGGTTCTCTAGTGAAAAATGTTTCCATATAGTGTAGAAATGTGTAGATTTTGTATGTTGATAAACAATTACCCATATTGCATCATTATTTCTTGAAGTCTTTGTTAATTTATGGACAAAATCATAGTAATTTCATTATATTTCCATGTAGGAAATGTTATAGGTTTCATAAATCCTCTAGGATATTTTATTTCTCCCTTTACCTATTGGAAAACTAAACATCTTTAAAAATAATCAACAATTTATCACCTCTTACTATCCCACCAAAAATGTTCTTTCAAATCTCTGTACATATTAGTGAAACCTAACTGTATATAGAAATTATAGTTACTATAAATATAAGTAATTCTTATTTTAACTATAGTATAAAGGGATCACAAATCCCCTTCCCAAATCTCAAAATTCCATCTTCATATACAAAACCTACCAATTTCCTATAATTCACTGCTTTAATATTCTTTTGATAATTATCATCCTCAGAAATTTTTTTTAAAAAACTTTTTAATAAGAATGGGTTGGAAACCATCTGAAATAGTGATTTTTACCTTCCATGACAATTCCCATATCTATATTTACTTGATCCATGCATAAGAGATCCATTTCAATCCTTATTTGTATTCAAAACTCCTTGATCCTTCCTGGTAAATGCATCTGAAAACTTTTTTTCCATCCCTGGGTGGTAGTGTATTGAACAAACATAATCATTGAGTAGTTTTATCCATCACCTTTTCCCCATATAGAGTTCTTTCTATCATAAGAAATACTCCAAACTCTTTGGACTTGTATATATCTCACAAATTTTATAATTGAGATAGTGTCGTCAAATATCCTATGAAAATATTACAGAAGATAAATCATGATCATTAGTTGGATAGTTCTTTTCATGAGTTTTTAACTACCTTGATGCATAGGAAATAACTCTATCATTCTTCATAAGGAAAAAACCAGGACCCTTCTTCAATACATTACTATGAATAAAATATCAAAAATTTAGTATTGGTAGAGTCCAGATCAGAGCATTCAATAATATCTTATTAAATTCTTCAAAGAATTCTTCACATTCCTTTATCCAAATAAATTTAACCCCATTATGGGAAATCTTGGTTAACCATTTAGCTAATCGGACATCATTCTGAATGAAATGTTGATAGTAACCTACTAAAACAATGAAACTATGTACCTAGGTTATGTTCGTTGTTGTAGTACCTTCCTAGATTTCATTTCCCTATGTAGGATCAACTAAGATTTAATCCTTGTAGACAATATGGACATGAAATGAATCTATTTGAATCCAGAATCCATACTTGCTAAAATTACCATATAACTATATTCTTCTAAAATTCTCAAGAAAACATTGCATGTTTTTTCCACAATCCTCGTAGATTTTGGAGTACAACAAGATATCATGAATAAATACAACTACACAACTTTCCAGATATTCCTTGAATAACATATTAATTAGATCTCTAAAAATAGAGTGTGAATTAGTGAGACTAATTGGTCTTACTATAAAACTGTAATGTTTATAACTTGTTTGAAATATATTTTTTGGAATATATTCCTTATTAACATGTAATTGATGATATTAAGAATGAGGATCCATCTTTCAAAAATAATGATATATGTGAAGTTGTTAAAATAAGACATCAATGTGAGGTAGAGGATACCTATTATTTATCATAATAGCATTGATCTCCCATCTATCTTTCAACAACTTAATAGATCCATATTTCTTCTTAATAGAAACAAGAAGAGCTCCCCAAGTTGAAACACATGGTTGTATAAATCAGTTATAACTCAATTCATCTAGTTTTACCATTAAATCTATTAACTCGAATGTGTCCATTCTATAGTTATTATTTGATATAGGTCTTGCATCATAGATTTAATCAATATAAAACTCAACTTCCCTCACATGAGGATGTCCAGGTAATTCCTTTGGAAATACAACAATGTATTCTTGTATAATTTGTACATCCTAATATTTATGATCACATTTTTCATCAATAGGTTTTATCTTCTCTTATTCTCTAGAATCACATTTAGGAGAGCTACTAGAGGTGGATCCAGATATGACTTAGATGATGAAGTATAACCTATAAGGAAGAAACGTTAAAATTCATCATCATGAATTAAATTATCCTTTTCTTTTTAATAATGTTTTAAATTATATTTTGAAATATATTCCATACCATATATTATATACAAATTAACCTCATTTATGATAATAAAATTTGAAATTAGATAATTTTAATGTGCCATAATAGGAACTTATTAAGAATAAGGTTTCCACTAGGAGTTTGGATTGATAAATATGTTATTATGGTTAATTTGTAATATCTATTTTTTATAGAAAATAAGTATGTTATAAAATAATGTGATGAACCATAATACAATAGATCTTTAGAGAAATTTGAGTAGATGATTAAAGTACCTTCACACACATCATTAGGAATGTTATCCACAGCTGTTGTGACTGCATAAGTATTGACTTTTCCCCTTGGACATATTTGGGGAAGGTTTCCCTGATGTTTAGGATAATCATGTGAATAGTGTTTCATATCCTTACAACTAAAGCATTGAGAAATCCATAAATCTTCTATTCCCTTGAAATCAATGTTCTGGTTTACTTTTTCTAAACATTGGTAAAAAACTCTCATTCCCAATAGGCATGTTCCATGATGATTCCTTCCACATTTATTGAAATTTGTAAATTATATTCTTCCCTTTTACCCTTCGACCCCTTTTCCTTATTTCCATCTCCAGAGTAAGTCACATTTTGTCTACTAATAATACTTCCCTTTAAATAAATATTACATACAAAATACCTTCTCTATCTTGATAAAATATTATATTATATCCTCACATGATGAGAATTTTTCAGAGAATAGTTTCCATCCTAGAATTTGATTAATACTGTTAATGAAATAGTAAATATTTATCTGTATATTACATATACTGCACTCATCATGCCTTGCTAACTGTGTAATGTCAGTAATATAATTATGGATGTTTTCATCCTCTATCTCACTTAGAGTCAAGAATTGCCTCTTCATATCCGTTCACTATTCATGAGTGAAATAATTTTACAAAATAATTTCCATGAAATTCATTCATTCCATATTGTAAATTTATTCCTCCTCCATTGTGTTTTGAATTCATGACCACCATTGATCCAAATCTCTTGATGGACAATAAAATTCCATAATATACTTACCCCTTATATTATATTCCAAGGGAAGAATTATATTATCCAAGGAACATATCCATTTCTCAGATATAAATGAGTTTTCTCCCATTGAATGATAAATGTTTTTTTTCTTCAGAAAGTAGCCTAACCTTGTTTCACCACATTGTGTATCGAGATTCTCCATGCAAGAAAGGTTATTTATCATAACCTGAGTCAATTTTTGCAGTATAGTTAAAAGTTGTTCATGCCTAATTATATATCTAGATCCAACACATTTATCTTTCTTAGGATGTAAATAACTACATAGAAGATGTGAATTTGGACGGTTTACATTCATTCAACTAGGCACCATTTCATAACAATTTAATACACTAAATTATATTATGAAATATTAAAAATACTGAAACAATTAAAAAAGTTTTGTATAATTAATCTCAAAATAATAAGAAAGGATACCTTGGGAATATTATCAAAGTCAGTTATAGGGTTATATTTCACAAATATATGGTTTCTTAAATCTAGGTTGAATATTTTATATGAATGTTTCTTTGATTTAAAATGTAAAGAACTCATCCTCAGTAGCACATAGTTTGTGGTTACTTTATTACCTTTGTTATAAGTACACAGAATTTCATCTCAAATCACCTAATAGTATAGAATGATTGAAAAAATAAATTAAATAAAATGTACTACATTACATCTTGAAATGGAATACAATATAATGACTCCATTGGAAAGACCCTTATCCTCTTATATTATCCGTATATGTCAATCATTATATACATTTTCTCACACTGGGGAAAAAGAAAATGTATGAAAGTGGTGAGGTCAGATGCTTAGTAAAGATAATCATACAAAAAAATCTACCATAAATATATATAAATAATAATTCAAATGATTAAATAAAAAAAATTCCATTAAAACAATAATATTGAGAATAAAATAGAAGTAATAACATATGATCAAATAATTTCATATAAATAATCACATGAGAATTAAAATTAAAAATGGATATTATACTAGTAGAATAATATAATGGATTATAAATAACTGATCTCATAATGGGGGAATACACAATAAAGGAAAATATAAACATTCCATTAAGCCTTCTACCAAGAAACCATATATAATTGGTTAATACATCAACCAATTCCCAAAAATGTTTTTCTCATGGGACCTACCAATGCATCGAGGGGCTATAACGGGTCCTCCCATCATTTTTTACATTAAATTATATCCTCTTATAAAAGGGGTGATACATAATCAACCCATACATTACTATTAAATATCTAATATGAAATTATTTTCCCCAAATAATAAACAAAATATTAAAACATCTAGTGAAATATGATTTATGGTATCAAAATATCACATCCATAGTGAAAATATTCATAATTTTTTTTAGATGTTATCCTTAGATATCAACCTCAATTAATAATAATATCAAACAAATGGTTTTGATATATATTAAAATAATATAATAAAATCATTTATAAATTCTTAAGAGAAATATTACTTTATATGGAAATCATTATTTTAAAAAGATGTGCAATAATAAATGAAAAAAATATTTTAAAAAAATATTGCAAATTTGTAATGGATTCCTCAAGACATAATTGTGTCATGAAAGAGGAAATATTATATCATGCCATACAAGATAAAAAAACATTTCTTTTAAATTTTTAAAAGGAAACATTTAATATATTATTTTTAAATTAAATTATGGGCATTTACCAAAAGAATCAATTATGTGTATCAACTGTAAATCCAATTAAAATTTAAAAATATAATAAGATACTAAGTATTAATTTCACACATAATCATATCATGACATAATCAATGGAGTAAATATATAAGCCATTGAATTTAAATGGGGTTAATAATTCCATAATCACTTTGTAATCAGAAAAAAACCGTATTCCCTATAAAATGAATGATCGTAAAATGAAAAATTTAACTCCATAATGATAATTATATTCATGATATGATTTATTTAAAATAATTATTTACACCCAAAAAATGAAGTAAGGTTTTAATAAGCAATATAACTCACAGAAGTAAATGTGATATTAGAAACCCCAACCATATGTCAAAAAAATTCTAATCTCGTAATTAATATCTTGGAGAAGAATGTTAGATTAATTAATTAATAAATTAATTAATTTAGAACATCTTGAACATATATTTTATTTATTATAATTTTATAATATTAATTTATTCTCATTTTTATGAGTTATATTTCTTACTTTCATTGTTATGGAAGCATTCATTTCATGGGTTTATGGTCGGTTCACTTGAGTATAAATATAGGGGTTCTTTTTAAATGTAAATAGCTTCTTCAAAAGTGAAATCATTTTTTATTAATGATATTCAAAAATTTTAAATTATCTCAAATATCCTTTTGATATATTTTATGAGGATGATTCATTAGATAAAATGTTGAGGAAAATGTCTTAATTTATTTTTGTGGTTTTTATGACCATGATTAACATGTGTCATTTTATTTAATATTATGTTCATGTATTGGTTTTAGAACTTGATATAAACTATTATATATATATATTAAAATAATATTTAACCATAATAGTTGTTTTATATCCATACATTAAATAGTTAATGGAAAATTAAAACTCATCATCCATGAACACAGTGAATCGACAAACCAAAGATGATGTTATCATTTTTTAAATAAAAGGCTAGGAGAAGGGATTTGAAGATGTATAATCAATTTTAAAAATAAAATTTATGTATATATATTAAAACACTGTTACCATTCCACTTTAGATAGTGTAGGATAATATATGATAAGAAAATAATAGAAATTGATAGAGAATGAAGGAGGATTTTATCTCTTAAATATCATGTCATTGGGAACCTCTTTAAGACACTTTTATTTGGGATTTTGATAGTAAAAAAGTACATGAATGAGGGGAAGATATTTAGGAATTTAATTGTTCTAAATTTATACAATCTTCAAGGTATAAAAGGTGTGAGGAAAAGGGGTAGTGAGGGGTGGTATTTATAGAAGAGGTGAGGTTTGTTTTTAGATTGTTTTATTATTTTCTATTAAGACTTTAAATAGTGTTGATTATCATGTCTATGTATTGTAACTAGTATTTTTGATTTGTAACTAATGGGTTATTACATCATTAATCACTTAAAAATTAACTTATTTATCTTATAAAGTAAAATACAGTAAATTTCTGTATTCAAATATTCATAAAAAAAACTATTTCAGAAAAATAACAAAAATTCACAGTAACCATTTTTTGATGTATATATTAAAAAAATACACCATTTTATAAGAATTATTTTCTAAATATGATAAATTTATTTTTGAAATAAAATAATCATTTTATCAAAAGATTTAGATTTTCATATTATAACCTATTTAAAAACATTCGAAAAAAATACATCTTATAAAAATTAATTATAATTATAATTAAAAAATAATAATTTATGAATATATTCAATGGAAATAAATTTTATTTTAAATAATTATTTTAATTATAAAATTGTAAGTAAATAATTATGATTCACAAAGAAACGAAACACTTAATTTATCATTTTTAAAACATTTATTTACTTATTTTATGATATAAAAATATCATATTTCATTTAAAAGAAACCTAAATTTTATTAATACTTTGATAGGTTAGAATGTTATTATAATAATCATATTACTATTCCTGGAAACCACATTACAATTCCATCATTCATGTTAATATTTAATAGTATATCATGGTTTTAAACACAATGTTATAGGAAACATAAACTATTGAATTTGTTAAATTTAAAATAGATATACTATAAAATATTGTGGTTTAAAATTGGAAGACACACTACATAGGGTTCATATGATTTAATGTGACCCAGGGGACCCTTGGTAGGATCCTCATGGTGAGATTGACCCTGAGTAGTCAGGAAATCAATTAAATGGTTAAAATTATATATTATTTAATGAAATTTATATTTAAATATATTTAGTGTTATTCATTAAATATATACATTTAATACACACAATCATGGAGAGTATTGAAATATGATATTGTACTTTCTCATTGACCAGTTTCAAATATGTTACGGTATAAGCTTATTTAGTGGTCTGATATTAATGTGGGGATATTTTCCAGGGTGATTAGGGAATATATAGTAATATAGGATTGATAAAAAATGGAATTTTAATGACTTAAACATGCACCATAGGTATTTGGGTAGGGAAAAATTCCACAAAAAAAGATAAATGATAATATGTCCCCTTAGACTGAAACCAAAGGTATATTAGGAAGATACCTCTCACACATTGATACTAGATGTTAGTATTCCATGGAATCATGACATGGGACTGTGGGTAGGTGTATGGGATCCTACACAATGAGTTCTGATTATAAAACGATTCCATGGATGCATAACTTGTGTCCATGGGTATGGCTCAAACCTCCCCCACAAGGATTTTGATCACTATGTGTTGGCACAGTACTGGAAAATTCTAAAATTCACTCCTCCATAGACCAAATAAGGCATGAAATGAGTTACTAGTTTTTACTATAGTAATTGGTCATATTATGAGGATATTTATGGTTGGAATAATACAATGATGTCATCAGATGCATTTAGGCAGTAATCGAAGTAGGTATAACTATCTTTGAGTTTCTATATGGAATTGAGGGCCGTTAGTGTTTGTTTATTTTCATTGTAAAACAATTTATATTATTCTAGTAATGTTTCATCAAAATATGACTATATATATGAGTTATATATGGTACAAACTTAGTGGTTCCCCACAATATAATATACTCACACTATATATTAATAGAACTCTAGTACCTAAGAAGACTTTCACTTTGATTCATATACAAGGTGGGTTAAGACCCAATAATTCATAACCATTTTGGAAAAAAATATTTTAGGATGTGGAGATCATGATGAGGCGAGTCTTGGGGATATAATAGAGCCCCTTAATTATACTTTATTTTCTTTCATATATTTTTACATTTGATCGGCTCAATGTTTGGTAAGTCTTATTTCTCAATTTGTCAACATTTTTTTATTATCACATGTTTTTATTTTTAATATATGATCTTGTATATAATTTAGGTGCTTTATATTTGGTTAATTACACTATTATTGATACACTAACATAGGGGGTATAGTCTCCTCATTTTACCACTATAGACAATTGTTACTGTTTAGAAGCCATAAGAATACAAGGTGGTGATGTTGATATCCAGCTAGTCCTTGATCAATGTAGAGACCTAAGCTTGACATACATAGAAATTACATATCTTTTGAAAAATACTTAATTCATTACATAAATAAATTCCCAAAGACCGTATTAGTTTAGTGTCTTTGGAAACATGGAACATAATATTCTAATCATGGAAAATTATATTCAACATCTCCCATAAAGATCTTTCCCTTTTTTCCTTCTTAAAACCATTCTTTATATCTTGGGGAAAAGAAAAAATAAAAATAGTGAGCTCAAATTCTCAATAAGGGTAAACATGGAGAACATAAAACAAACCATAAACAATTGAATGTAAAAACATGAACCTAAAGTTTAAACATAAAAATATTGAGTCATGAAATAAATCTTGGTAGTACATAAGGCATAAATAATAAAAGAAAATTAACCATGATAGAATAGCATGGTAATAAAACATAGAATTATGGAAAACCATTAATCACATAATTGTATTTCCATAGTATCCATGACATTACTTCCAAGACCATCTTAGTGGAAAAATTCCATTACTGAACAGAGTTTACTAGTCGTTCCATCCCTGTATTACTGAACTAGATTTACTTGTTGTTCCAGCCATGTCTATATCACGATATATAAATCTTGACCCAATGCATTGGAAGGAGATATAGGTCCCACCCATATCCTAATGAAACCATTTTTAAGTGTTCCACAAAAACATAATTCATATATCATTGCATAACCTATGTAATAAAAAATGATTATTAAACTTTATGCCATAAAAACATAATTTATATAATTTAAAAGGACTTTATAAAAATAATTCCATCATAATGTAATAAAATAAAAGTAATAATAGGGATAGAAACATAACCCTATTTCATATTATATGGAAAATAATTTTGATAAAACACTTGAACATAGTTCTTGAGGAAAATATCCATTCTTCTTCAAAAACATTTTTATTTCTCAATATGTCGTTAAATTTTAAAAGAAAGGTTGTTAATTGAAAATAAACATGAAAACTTTTAAAAAAAAGCATCATCGAAATAATTCCCTATGAAAGCATAAAAAATGAGTTCATGCCGTATAAGTTAAAAAAACATTCTCCTCATACTTTTTCTGAAAAAGTAAAAAAGTACCTTGTATTCTAAACAAAAGAAAGATTCCCTCCATACCATGTGTTATAAATAAACAATGGGTAAAAATTAATTTAAAAATACATGGAAAAATAGTAAACATTTTATTATTTTTTTAGAAAACATGGAAATGAATTAAAAATATAACCCCAATAAATACATACAAATAAACAATCTCAGAAAAAAATGAGATTGAAAAAATTACCCATTACCTTAGGTCTGATTTATTTCATATGTGTCCAAAACACAATTATAGTGGGTTTAAACATATTATTAACTTGTAACAGAACCATAATAAAATTTATTATATCATATATGATTCAAATACGACTTTATATTACCCATTTATTTTCTAGTTCCATGTTGAAACAATATTACGGGTAATAATCGTTTCATTTATCTTAACTATTTGGATTTTTTGTTCCTTATAATATTACTTAGATCATGATTTACTTACATATAGAATTTAAAACATGATTTATATATATCATATATATTAAATATATAAATATATATATATAATAGATAAATGAAATGGAATACACCGTTCATGGAGATGGTAGGCCATACGTATGCATGAACGCTGTTTTTGTTTCCTTATTGAATTGGATGGAAGTGAGTTAATGAAATATATATATATATATATATATATAAATTTAGTATAATTATTATGTCATATATTTCCTGATTATTTATTATATATACTTTATAATCATTCTGGAATGGATAAAATGGAGAATGAATCTCATAGCGCCGTGGAGATGGTAAGTCGTACGTACGCATGAGCGATGATATCGTTCCCATAATTGTTGAATGATATTGAAGTGGATGGTGTATAATATCTAAGAATTAGTATCATATTTTAATTATCATATATATTTATTATTTCCACCATTATACTAATCCAAGAAAGGTGGTCATGAAAAACATATTACACCACAACATGGAGACGGTAAGTCGTACGTACGCACGCGAGGTGATTTTTTTTCATTGGATGGATTGAAGGTGAAACGGGGTTATTTTATATTTAAAATAATATATAAGTATATTATTTATTCTTATTTATTAATTTATAATGAAATATCTAAATAATAGGAAGTATAAGAAGAATAAAACTTGAAATAATCGGTATAAGTGATTACCTCTTCCTCGACGCACCTCCTTTGAATTTCTATATAGGGAAATAGAGTTGGTATTTTGAGAAGACTAGAACCTCCATAATGTTACTAGAGAAGTTTTGAAGAGTAATGGTAAGGGGTTGGCCGAGATTTAAGGCTCAAAATGGAGTGAATAGGAGAGTTAGGAGGTTCCCATTAATAACAGAGGAGAGGGGCACTTTAGGAAACTCTCAAAAACATTAATTTATAATAAAATTAAACCCTACCCATAAACCTCCAAAGTATACCTAATTAGAATATGAAATGATATAGGGTTGTAATTATAAGGCCCCGACCTTAAACCTTACATAATATTGAATTAAATGAATAATTCACATTGAGGATCTTTTCAGGTTTAGAGTTTTAGAGAATTAGGACATAACTATTAAATCTTAAAAGATTACGAAGTAGAACTTATACTAAGCTTCCATAAAAATAAAAACTATTAAAAAGAAACATTTCTAGTTCCACGTTTTATATAGCATGACTTTCTCTTGATCCCATCCTTGACCCTACTCCACATTAAGTCCTGTGAAAAACATTTTAAAAAAACATGGGGTGAGCATAAAAAGCTCAGTAAGGGATACACAAGGAATGAAAACTGTTAGTTTTTTCAAAACCACATGTAAACCATGTATACTTTAGCAAAGTAATACTTTTCACCTTTATGAAGTAGTAAAAACTCTTCAATGAATAAAAGATCATTACTTACCCTTTTGTAACCAAAATATTACCATAAAACCCATATAAATAACACATAACATATAAAGGTATCTTGGGACATAAACATACTGAAATGGAATAACTATACAGTCGACTTCCACACATATCACTTAATGGAATAGCCATACGGCCGACTTTCATACCCAATGCATTGGAGGTTATAAATTAACCACCCATCTTGGTATTCACGGCACCACCCGTCATATGGGTTATCACGTAACCACCCGTGATATGGTTTATCACGTAACCACATGTCCTGGTACTTATGTCCAAGTACCATTATAAAATCATAAGACATAAAAAAATATAATGGAAAGAAAACATTTCCACACTTTGATCACAATATATCACTTAAATATATTGACATAAAAAATCCATTATAAAAAACCATTTTCAATACCAAAATACATAAAAGAGTATATGGTATTTATTTCATTTTAAAAACATTACGGCTTATTGAGGAAGCCAAAGACAAAATAATACTCGCGGCGGCGGAAAAGGGTTGTTGTCACCATGTACATTAAAAGAAACATTCTTGTTTGTAATTTAGTAAAACGCTTCATAGAAAAATATTCCTTTTGAATAAAAGTAAAAGTCAAAGGGGTTTATACACCGTATAAAAGAAGTTTTTGTATAAAACGAAATATGCCTCAATGAAAGGAGATTGTTACGAAGTCCTTACCTCGTGTCCGACGTGACTCAATTGCTCTTTAATATCCAGAATAATAAGCTGAAGTTAATGTCTTCTTTCTTAAGAACCTTTTTCAAGCTTATTAATCATTTTATATCAGTTATTTCCATGTTATAAATATTATTTAATCATTTAAGTTTATAATGTTTGTTTTGTCGATATTTGGTTCTTAAGTCAAAAGTGGACTTCTTACAATTACATGTTGTTTGTGTGGTCAAAGGTTCATTATATCCAAAATGATATTCATTATTTGGATATCATATATATCATATATATCCAGCATATACATGTATTTATAATATTATATAACATTTATAGGTAAGAAATGAAATGCACCGTTCATGGAGACGGTAAGCCGTACGTACACATGAACGCTACTTTTATTTCTATTTCACATTTAATAGAGTGAAATCATAATGATTTAAAGGTATATTATAATTTCAGTATAATATAATATATAATATCATTAACTCCATCATTCATACATCCCACGTATGGCATTAATGAATCAAATCACTTTGAGGGGGCGGTAGTCCGCACTTCCTAAAATGAAATTATCGTGTTTACCCACAATGGAAACCATAAAGGTATACCACAAATGAAAAATAAACAAGCATAAGGAAAACATAAACATAATATATATAATATATAAATATAGTTACATCTTAATGGCCACCATTAAAGGTGTTAAAAGATGATTGAACAATCATCGTTTCGTGAGGCAGAAATTCGCCAACCACAGAAAACGTATGTTCTTTAACCATTAGACGAAGGTGTGTGTAGGTGTAGCTAGAATACTTCTGATAAAAAAAACCTAGTATATTGAATATACTGTTTGTGTTACCAAATAATGAAATAAAAAGAGTTTAGAGGGTTGGATAAGAAAAATAAAACAAAAGAACACAAGTGAAGACATTACCTTAAAATCGGGTAACTCTTCTTTGTTTGAACCAAAAAGGGTTCCTTGAAGAGATTTCTTCCCAAGGTAAGGATATAGGATGAGGATAGGGATGTGGAGAGATAAAATGAGCAGTGGTTGACCGAGCCAAAGGCTTGAGAGGTGTGGGTAAGGTGGTAGAGGTGGGGGCCTTTTATAAGAGGAGAGGAGGGGCACTCTTGGAATGTTATAAAAGGTTACTTTATTATAAATTTTTTTTTCAGATTTTGAAGGTCCCAAAATTATATATTTCTAGGATAAGGTGATAAGAGTTATAAATCCATCCATACAATAGGTTTTTGACAAGTGTAGGACTTATATTAAACATTATCGTTTCATTTTATTTAAATCGTTAAATAATGAGGTAATCGCTGGATCATCATGATGTCATAAATAATTTAATTTATTTAATGTCTAAAAATTATAAAAAAAACTACTATGATATATGAAATATTTTTATCTTTCCAATGACTATTTATAGGAAAAAATATGACTTGTATAACCTGATGTAAATTTTTTTTAGTAAACCCATACATGTTTGTGTCATTTTTACTTTTACTTTAAATAAAAAGGCATTAATTTCATTATCTTACCCAAGCGGCTCCATGGGGTCCCAAAAATCGACCCATGGGTTGTATTGGTCGGCCATGACTCATCAAATATGGTTAGTACAAGTTTCAAGGTCATTTCATATAATTAAAACAATAGTTTTACATTAAACTACACTAATTACCTCTAATTGCGATTAATAACATAAAAGTTACTATTCACCAAAAAATTATTTTAATCAAATTGTACCACATTTTACATCCTAATGACAACCATGTATGTCAAAATTTTTAAAATCAAATCATAGAAGTGGTATAGTTTCATTTAAACGAAAAATCAGTTTTTTTAAATGCCACTTAGTGGTTTCACTATTCATAAAAAATTGATGTTTTTCAGAAAAATACCAAAAATTCACCCTAAGAAATATTTGATATTCCGAATTCAAAAATTACGTCTATTTTAAAAAATTCAAAATATATAAGTTTCATTAATTAATTTAATAATTAATTCCCGCGGTCAAAACAAATAGCATGTTTTTAAGAAACAATATGTATCAAAAGATTGACACTAGTTTAACTCCAATTTCAAAGTGAAATTAATTACAATGACCAAAATTGGATTAAATGGTAAAAATATATTCTAATTTAACTTTAAAACCAATTCAAAATATAATCTAATCATATAACTAAATTAGATTATAAAGAGGTTTTGAATTAAAATACAACATTTTTCACTATTCATTAAAAAATGAACTTTATCAGAAAAACTACCAAAAATTTACACAAAGTAAACTTTGATGTCCCGATTCTAAAGAAGAGTTTTATTTGGTCCAATAGAATGTATAAGAATGAAAAAATCTATATTTAAAGAGGGTTCTCCATCAAAATGCGATAGTTTGACCTTTTAGTGAATATTAGAGTATCTAGGCCTAAAATTGAATTCTTTTCTTATTTTAAGCCTTTATATTTTATTGGATAAATGTAAAAACAATTGAAAAACATATATAATCATATTTTAGTTATTTCTATTCTTTCCTGCCAATACAACGGCTATGTGTTAACTACCATTTAAAATAATATTATTATATTACTAGTGTGCAACATAAGATTTCAAAGAAACTCATTGTTGCGTATCGGGTGCGCTATCGAACATGGAAACCCCTTTAAAGTAAAATTAATATTCAATTCGAAAATATTAATAAATATTAAAATGCTTTATTCTTTATTTACCTGGGATTTTACATCCTTCCCCCTTTTTGGAATTGTTTCCTCGCAATTTTATTCATTTATCAAAATAAGTGGGGGTATTTATCCCTCATAGCATTTTCAGATTCCCACATTGCCTCTTCAACCATATGGGGTTTCCATAAAACATTTACCTGGTGAATTACCTTATTCTAAAACACTTGCTCTCTATAGTCAAGAATCTGGGCTGATTGTTCTTCATAAGAGAGATTCTCTTTCAACTGAACTACCTCGGGGCTCAAAACATGAGATGGATCTGGCATATACTTTTTCAATATCGAAATATGAAAAACATTGTGTACCTAAGATAAAATCGGAGGTAATTCCACTCTGTATGCAACTGATCCAACTTTCTCCAGAATTTCATATGGTCCAACGAACCTTGGACTCATCTTTCCTTTCATACCAAATCACATCACACTTTTCCATGGTGAAACTTTAAGAAAAACATGATCACATACCTCGAAAGATAGATCCTTCCTCCGGTTATCCGCATAACTTTTCTGTCTACTTTGAGCTGTTCTCATGTGTTTCTGAATCAACTGAACTTTTTTTGCCATATCTTCTACTAATTCTGGTCCCATCAGCTTCCTTTCACCTACTTCATCCCAAAAAGCTGGAGTTCGACACCGCTTCCCATATAATACTTTAAACGGATCCATCTGTATACTGGAATGAAAAATGTTATTATATGAAAACTCAACCCAAGAAACATGTTGGTCCCAACTTCCCTGATAATCCATAGAGCAAGCACGTATCTTATCCTCCAAGGTCTGAATTGTTCGTTCTGACTGTCCATCTGATTGTGGATGAAAAGCTGTACTAAAATTTAATTCAGTACCCAACGACTTTTGAAGGCCTTTCCAAAAGTTAGAAGTAAACCTGGGATCACGATCAGATACAATGGAGATGGGAATTCCATGAAACCTAACTATCTCTTTAAGATACAACCGAGCAAGTTGATCTAGAGACAAAGTATCTCAAATAGGAAGTAAATGAGAAGATTTATTCAAACGATCAAAAATAACCCAGATTGCATTATTACCTCGAGATGTCCTCGGTAATACCACAACAAAGTCCATGGATATATTTTCCCATTTCCACTCTGGCATCAGTAATGACTGAAGCAACCCTTCCGGTAACTGCCGCTCTACTTTAACCTGCTGACAAGTCAAACACTTCACAGTAAAATCAGCAATATCTCTTTTCATTCCATCTCACCAGTAATACTCTTGCAGATCTCTGTACATCTTAGTACTTCCAGGATAAACTAAAAACGTGGAACTATTAGCCTCACATAACAACTCACCCTTCAAATGTGAATCACAAGGCACACATAATCTCTTCACAAACCTCAAAACAAAATCATTATCAATTTTAAACTTATACAACTTACCCTTCTGAACCAGCTCTACCTTTTCCTACAATCCATTGTCTTTCTTTTGTGCTTGCTTAATTCTGTCTGATAGGGATGATCTCACTGACACCTAAAACAAAACAGAATAACTTCCTACACCAACAACTTCTATGCCAAAGTTCATCAAATCAAGAACCAAAGGATCTCGTTTCAAACGTAGCATGGTTAATGAAGCTTCATTTTTTCGACTCAGAGCATCATCCACATTATTTGATTTTCCTGGATGGTAATGAATTGTACAATCATAATCCTTGATTAATTCTAGCCATATCCTCTGTCTCATGTTCAATTCTTTCTGAGTGAATATATACTTTAAACTTTTGTGATCAGTATATATTTCACACTTTACTCCATACAAATGGTGCCTCCCAATTTTTAGATAAAAAACAACAACAGCTAATTCCAAATCATGTGTAGAGTAATTTACCTCATGAGTTTTCAACTGACGTGAAGCATAAGAAATTACCTGATCATTCTGCAATAGGACACAACCAAGTCCTTTCAATGAAGCATCACTCTAGATAAAAAACTCACCATTCCTTGAAGGAAGTTCCAAAACTGGAGCATTCACCAATCTTATTTTCAACTCCTGAAAACAATCATCACATTCTTTGGTCCAGATAAACTTAACACCCTTCCGAGTTAGCTTAGTCATTGGACTAGATAACTGTGAAAAATTTTCAACAAACCTTTGTTAGTAACCTGCCAAACCAAGAAAACTACAGATCTCGGTTACAGTTGTGGGTCTTGGCCATTCTTCAACAACTTTTGTTTTAAAGGATCAACAGTTATGCCATTTTATGAAATAATGTGACCAAAGAAAGTGATTTATTGTAACCAAAACTCACAGTTTCTGAATTTTCCATACAGTTTATTTTCTTTTAAGGTTTGAAAGATAACCCTTAAATGACTTTCATGCTCCTATTTACTTTTAGAAAACACCAAAATATCATCAATGAAAACAACCACAAACTTATCCAAGAACTCATGGAAAATTCTATTCATAAGGTCCATGAATATAGCAAGTGCATTGGTTAACCCAAAAGACATAACTACAAATTAATAATGGCCATATCTAGTACGAAAAATAGTCTTCAGAATGTCTGATTCTTTTACTTTCAACTGATGTTACCCAAACCTTATGTCAATCTTCGAAAAATACTGATCTCCCTGGAGCTGATCAAACAAATCATCGATATGAGGCAAAGGATACTTGTTCTTAACAGTGATATTATTCAAGGATCTATAATCAATGCAAAGTCTCATTGAACCATCTTTATTTTTAACAAACAAGACAGGAGCACCCCACGGTGATGTGCTAGGTCGAATGAAACCTTTATCTAATAACTCCTGCAATTGCTACTTTAACTCTAAAAGTTCAACTTGAGCCATTTGATAAGGGGGTTTTGAAATTGGATTAGTATCAGGAACTAAGTCAACAGTAAATTCAACTTCCCGATCATGAATAATACCAGGCAACTCATCAGGAAAAAAATCAAGATACTCATTTACCACTGGCACAACATTAATCTAAACGGTTCCTTTATTTTCTACAATATGTGCAAGAAAACATTCATTTCCATCTTTTTCCAGTTTCTCAACTTCCGGATATGTTTTCAAAAGAAAGGGTTCATTCTTGTACACAAAATGAAAATCCTTTAGAAAAGAAACCATTTTAGCTCTTCAGTCAATCTTAGAATGATAAACAGAAAGCCAATCCATGCCCAAAATAACATCAAACTCTACTAGAGGAAAAACAATAAGGTTTGCTGGTAGATTCTTTCCTCACACAAGTATAGTAAGGTTCTTATAATTTCTTTTTGTCTCAACATTCCCTCCGGGTGTTTTTACCATAAGTTCAGGATTAATATCTTGAGAGGGAATTCCCAATTTAGTATAAAACTTCTCAGAAATGAAAGAATGTGTAGACCCTGAATCAAACAACACATTGGCATGAACTGAACAAACAAACAGTGTACCTGATACTACTTCATTCAATGGGCCAACATCTACTGAAGTAGTTGCAAAGGATTTCACCACCCCTTTATACTTGTATTCTGGATACTTTCCTTTATTTGACTTCTTAATTAGACAATAATTTGCATAATGACCCATTTCATTACACTTAAAACATCTTACCGCTATCTTTTAATTACCTACTTGATCATCTTCCTTACAGTTACGAGCAACATGACCAGACTTACCACACCGAAAGCACTTTCCAGACTTGGATAAACATTCTCCAGGATGAATTTTACCACACTTCTCACAGGATGGATATTTGGTTTTCTTACCTCCTTGCTTCTTTGATGAATTCTTCCCTTTTTCCTAGCAACTGGACCTCTTATTATATTGTTTGTAAAAGAACACCTAATCATCGGCAAACTCCATTTCCACCTTCTCCGCACATCAAACAAGCTTTTCATACCTTTTGAACTCACGAGAAGCTAAATCCCTTAGATACCTTGGCTTTAACATTGATTAAAAACTGTTGATTTTACTATCAAGATCTCGTAAAACAATTTAGAGCATACCTTTCCAGTCGAGTGAACTTTTCTTCATAAGTAGCCACTGAGTCATCCTCCTACCTCAATTCTAGGAATTGTTTTTCCATCATAAGACGAACCACCTTAGGAAAATATTTCTCAAGAAACATACCTTTGAATTCTTCCCAGTGAAGATCATAAATCTCATCACTATCCCTGATATTTTTCACCATCGACCACCACTGATCAGCTTCACCTTCAAAACGGTAAACAACAAGACTAACCTTTTGATGTTCTGAACACCCCATGACATCAAAAATCTTCTCCAGTGCTTTAATCCACCCTTCAGCTAGCACAGAGTCAGATGATCCTCTGAATGATGGGGGATGTTGCCTCATGAAATGTTCCAGCACTGACATGTTCCTCTACGGTTGATCTGGTTGATCTCGTGCATGGATACCACCACCATTTATATCCTGAGTCAACTGTGCCATTACTACAACAAACTATTCAGTTCTGATTCTGACCATCTCAGGTTTCTGATTTGGAAGTTTGTCTTCTTCCTGATGTCGTCCCAACATAGTTGCTTTATTTCCTCTGTGGAAAACCATTATGAACACAACAATATCTTTGGTGAAGCAACGTGGTGATCTTTAAATGCTATATCATTTCAATAATACCATAAATTAACTTATAATTTAACAATTTTCTAACTCCTAAAGTTGTCTAAACCGACCTATGATACCAACTATAAGGCCCTGGCCTTAAACCTTAGTTGATATTGAATTAAATGAATAATTCACATTGAGGATATTATCAGGTTTAGAGTTTTAGAGAATTAGGACATAACTATTACATCTCAAAAGATTACAAATTAGACACTTCTACTAAGTTTCCATAAAAATAAAAACTCTTAAAAAGAAACATGTCTACTTACACGTTTTATATAGAATGACTTTCCCTTGATCCCATCCTTGAACCTACTCTACATTAAGTCCTGTGAAAAAATTTTCAAAAAAACTTGGGGTGAGCATAAAAATCTCTATACGGGATACACAAGGAATTAAAACTATTAGTTTTTTCAAAACCACAAGTAAACCATGTATACTTTATAAAAGTAATACTTTTCACCTTTATGAAGTAATAAAACCTCTTCACTGAATAAAAGATCATTACTTACCCTTTTATAACCAAAATATTACCATAAAACCCATATAAATAACACATAACATATAAAGTTAACTTGGGACATAAACATAGTTAAATGTAATAACCATACGGTCGACTTCCGCACATATCACTTAATGGAATAGCCATACAGCCGACTTCCATACCCAATGCATTGGAGGTTGTAACGTAACCACCCGTCCTGGTATTCACGGTACCACCCGTCATATGGTTTATCACCTAACCACCCGTCAAATGTCCAAGTACCATTATAAAATCATAAGACATAAAACAAATATAATGGAATGAAAACATTTCCACACTTTGATCACAATATATCACTTAAATATATTGACATAACAAATCCATTATAAAAAAACATTTTCTATACTAAAATACATAAAAGATTATATGGTATTTATTTCATTTTAAAAACATTACGACTTATTGAGGAAGCCAAAGACCAAATAATACTCGCGGCGGAAGAAAAGGGCCGTTGTCACTGTGTACGTTAAAAGGAACAGTCCATTTTGTTGTTTAGTAAAATGCTTCGTAGAAAAATATTTCTTTTGTATAAAATTAAAATTCAAAGGGGTTTATACACCGTATAAAATAAATTTGTGTTTAAAACGAAATATACCTCAATGAAAGGAGATTGAGACGAAGTCTCTTCTCGTGTCCGACGTGACTCGATTGCTCTTTAATCTCCTGAATAATAAACTGAAGTTAATTTATACTTGCTTAATAACCTTTTTAAAGATTATTATTCCTTTTATATCAATTATTTCTATGTTAAAAACATTATTTAATCATTTATGTTAATAATGTTTGTTTTGTCGATATTTGGTTCTTAAGTCGAAAGTGGACTTCTTACAATTACATGTTGTTTGTGTGGTCAAAGGTTCATTATATCCTGAATGATATTAATGATTTGGATATAATATATATCATATATATCTAGAATATACATGTATTTATAATAGTATATAACATTTAGAGTTATGAAATGAAATGTACCGTTCATGGAGACGGTAAGCCGTACGTACGCATGAACGCTAATTTCATTTATATTTCATATTTAATGGAGTGAAATCATAATGATATAAAGGTATATTATATTTTCAGTATAATATCATATATAATATCATTAACTCCATCATTTATATATCCCACTTATGGCATTAACGAATCAAATCACTTTGAGGGGGCGGTAGTCCGCACTTCCTAAAATGAAATTATCGTGTTTACCCATAATGAAAACCATAAAGGTATACCACAAATGAAAAATACAAAAGCATAAGGAAAACATAAACATAATATATATCATATATAAATAGGGTGACATCTTAATGTCCACCATTCAAGGTGTTAAAATAAGATTTAACAATCATCGTTTCGTGAGGCAGAAATTCGCCAACCAAAGAATAAATATGTTCTTTAACCATTATACAGAGGAGTGTGTAGGTTTAGCTCGAATCCTTATCATAACAACATCCTAGTATATTTAAGATACTGGTGTTTTTACAAAATAAATTAATAAAAAGAGTTTATAGGGTTGGAGAAGAAAAATAAAAAAAATAACACAAGTGAAGACATTACATTAAAATCGGGTAACTCTTCTTGGTTTGAACCAAACGGGTTCCTTGAAGAGCTTTCTGCCCAGGGTAAGGCTTCTAGGATGAGGAGAAGTATGTGGAGAGATAAACTGAATAGGGTTTGTTTGAGCCAAAGGCTTGAGAGGTGTGGGTAAGGTGGTAGAGGTGGGGGCCTTTTATAAGAGGAGAGGAGGGGCACTCTTGGAAAGTTATAAAAGGTTACTTTATTATAAAATTATTTTCTGATTTTAAACGTCCCAAAATTATATATTTATACTATAAGGTGATACGATTTATAAATACACCCATACAATAGGTTTTAGACATGTTTAGGTCTTAGATTTTACATTATCTTTTCATTTTATTTAAATCGTCAAATAATGCGGTAACCACTGCATCATCATGATGTCATAAATAATTTAATTTATTTAATGTCTAAAAATTATAAAATAAATTACTATGATGTAGGAAATCGTTTTATCTTTCCAATGATAATTTAGAGTAAAAAATATGACATGAATAAACCCATGTAAAAATTGTTTTAGTAAAACAATACAAGTTTGTGTCATTTTTACTTTTACTTTAAATAAAAGGCATTAATATCATTATCTTACCCAAGTGGCTCGATGGGGTCCCAAAAGTCGACCCATGGGTTTTCTTGGTCGTACATGACTCATAAAATAGGGTTAGAACATGTGTCAAGGTCATTTCATATTATCAAAACATTATTTTTACCTTAAACTACACTAATTACCTCTAATCGCGATTAATAACATAAAAGTTACTATTCACCAAAAAATTATTTTAATCCCATTGTAAAACATTTTAAATCCTAATTAAAACCATATATGTTGAAATTTTGAAAATCAAATCACAGAAGTGGTAGAGTTTCATTTAAACAAAAAATCAGTTTTTTTAACTGCCACTTAGTGGTTTCACTATTCATCAAAAATTGATGTTTGTTAGAAAAATACCAAAAATTCACCCTATGATATATATGATATTCCGAATTCAAAAATTATCTCTATTTTAAAAATTTCAAAACATATAATTTTCATTAATTAATTTTATAATTAATTCCCGTTGTCAAAACAAATAGCATGTTTTTATTAAACAATATGTATCAAAAGATTGACACTAGTTTAAGTCCAATTTCAAAGTGAAATTAATTCCAATGACCACAATTGATTAAATTGTAAAAATATGTTATAATTGAAATTTAAAAACAATTAAAAATATAATCTAATCATATAAGTAAATTAGATTATAAAGAGGTTTTGAAATAAAATACAACATTTTTCACTATTCATTAAAAAAATGAACTTTATCGGAAAAATACCAAAAATTTACACAAAGTAAACATTGATATCCCGATTCTAAAGAACAATTTCATTTGGTCCAATAGAATGTATATGAGTGAATGAAACTATATTTAAAGAGGGTTTGCCATCAAAAGGTGATAGTTCGACCTTTTAGTGAATATTAAAGTTTCTATTCCTGAAATTGAATTCTTTTCTTATTTTAAGCCTTTATATTTTATTGGATAAATGTAAAGACATTTAAAAATCATATATAATCATATTTTAGTTATTTCTATTCTTTCTCTCCAATACAACGACTACATGTTAACTACCATTTAAAATAATATTTTTATATTACTCGTGTGCAACGTAAGATTTCAAAGAAACTCATTGTTGCATATCGGGTGCGCTATCGAACATAGAAACCCCTTTAAAGTAAAATTAATATTTAATTCACAAATATTAATAAATATGAAAATAATTTATTCTTTATATACCTAGGATGTTACAGAAATACCTTCAACCAATAAATTTTGGACAACTTATTTTTGTCAATTTTAACCTTATTTTTTTAATTGACTCTTAGTTATTCTATTAATTTTTAATCTGGGTAATGAAATTCTAAATATTTAATGGTAATGAATATTTACTTATGTGGTATTTATTGAACATAAATGGATACTTTATAATAGTTTATACCTTTTAATATCACTTTTTAATTTTTAAATATTTTTATTATTTTTAAATAATTTTATAAAATGTTATGTTTATAAAATATCAATACTGTCAATTTTGACACTATTCATTTATTTGTCTTTAAATAAAATTCACATAGATAATAATGTAGAAATAAAATATGAAATTCACTCCTAAAATTTCTTATTCACCTATAAAATTAATTTATAACCTTAATTACTTCATATGATATTTTTTTAACATTTTTAAAACCATTTATTTGATACTTCTATTTATAAAATAATTTCTACATCACTATTGTGTCATCATTAATGGTAATTATTTAATATATAAAAATTATAAATAAATTTCTATGATGTGGGTAATTATTTTATATTTCTAAATACTATCTATAGTAGATTTTATCTCCTAGTTATCCATATATTAAATTTAATACACTTATATATAAAGTGATTGTGACACTTTGTCCATTTCATTATTTTTTCTTACATTCTTGTCATTTTCATAGGTAAGTGGAGATAAAGTGATTCCATTTCTAAAAATATATGAGAAGGGTATAATTTAATCCTCCAATAATATTTTATAGGTGTTAAGGTAATTTTATAATATTATTTATTCCCTTAATTACCCGATTGTCCTTTAACCATGGTAATAAAAATAATTACCAAAGATACTATTCATAATACCCAAAAATAAAAGTATACTTTTAACATTATTTGGACTTAATTATTCCAAATATAGAATCTATTTTTAAAAATTCCAAAAATAGAAGTTTCAGTAATTAATTTAAAATTAATCTCGTTGTTGAAAAAAAACGAGTTTCTATTTAAAACATTGCAAAATATTGAAATATTTCTACATATGAATTCAATATAAAATTAATGAAAATGACTTAAATTTTCATAAAATATAAAAATATATTATATTTATACATTAAAACCATTAAATAATATGTTTTAACTATATAAATTATTTCCATGATAAAAATTGTTTTTAATTACAATTTAGCAAAATTTCACTATTCATCAAAATATGAAAGTTATCAGAAAAATATAAAATATTTATCCAAATTAAATTTTTATTTACCTATTAAAAATAATAATTTTATCATCTTTAATATAATTTATAAAAATGTCAAAAACTATATTTAAAATGGATGCGCCATCAAAAGGCGGTAAAATTGCATTTTTTTGAAAAATACTTCTTTTATTTGAAAAAATTGATTTTGTTATTATATCATGTTCAAGATTAATGATATTGTTATATAAAATTCAAAATTTGGTTAATAATATTCATAAAGGATATCTTATATAATTTTTTAAGAATATATTGTTGTTTACTGAAACTCGGTATTGCGTACCACACAAACTATTGATGAAGGCTGCTCTTGCGTGTAACGCAAGCCATGTCAGTGTTGCATGTAGTGTAAGCGAAATTTGGCGTGGCGTATAATATAATCCAAAAATATTTCATTTATACATTTTACAAAATCTATAATCAGTGTTGTGTGAAATGAATTCTATTAAAAGAACTTGAAATTGTGTGCAACACCAGCCAAGAATAGTGTTATGTATATTGAAAGATAATATAGTGTTGCGTATAACACAATCTAATATTCATTTAGTGTACAACACAAGAGATAAAATAAATTAAAAATACTCTATCTCATAAAATATTAGAGTTTAAATTCTACCCCATAAAAATGAATTTCTCTCTCGAAATTCATCGTGGTTATAAATGGTATTCTACTTGAAAGTATCTTTCATTGAAACCGAAATTGTAAAAAAGGAATTATAAAACTTCATTTTAAAAAGGAATTTTAGAAACATAACAGTTTCCCAATTTACCTTATCACTGGTTTTCCACAAAGAAGAACATATGTGGGAAGTGAAAATATGTATACATATGAGAAATCTAAACATCATGTTCTGGTGGAAAGTGATAGAAAATAAGGTTTGGAGAATGTTAACTACCAGAAACCCATAAATCTATAATGATTAATGGACCATCTGATTCATCAGATAATAAGGTACTATGAATTTTTTTTGTTTTTCAAGATCCTTTCCCTAATGTTGAAGAATTTTTTATGAGAATAAATACTTACTTGATTTTGGTACAATCGCACCATTGTTCATGCCCAGAACAATTTCCACTTCATCACTTATTTAAATAAATGATGTCAAATTTTTCATTCTTGATGTGTTAGAAGATCATGTGATAAAATGATAGGTCTTCTCATATGTCTCTATCAAAAAAGTTTAACACAAGTTATTAAATATACATAACTCTGTCTATGGTGATATTAATATTATATGGTTCCAGAAATGGTCTTATACTTCATATATCATACCGCTTAATAAAATAAAACTAATTTCTACTAACTTGGGACTTAATGTTGACCAGTGGTAGGAGATAAAGGATTTTTGCACTTCGGTTGTGGGTTCTATTCCCACAACCTTGTCCGACACAATTGGATGTTCCCCATCTGGCGAATTGCCCCTTTTAGAAAACTATACTATTATAATAGTCCAAAAATAATATAAAAAAATTTATAGCCTTAAACAATACTAATTGATGTCCAACTTAATCCATTCCAACATTTAGGCTTATCCAAAATACTTCTTTCAAAACTCATAGTACAAGGAAAAAAATTATCATAGATGTCCTATAACAAGCATGTGAGTACCATAATTTATCCCCCATATATCATAATATATATCTTGTTGGTCACATTCCAAACATGTGAATACCTTAATCGTTTATTCTCTTGATACATGAATTACCATAGAACCATTGGGAAAACATGAATGTTGTCAAAATTTATGTCTTTCCACATACCAAAATACCAAAAATTCTATATACTCAAACCATTGTATCAATTTCTTCTTATACCAGTCATGAGCTCATTAATACTATCTGACATCTCATTATCTCTTTATCCCTTTATTATGTGTATATCGTGTGCTTTCCAGAAATATTTGAATAAACTTTCACGATTACCAGTACCATTCAACATATACTTTAAAATTCTTAAGGAAAAGCAATAGTGTAACAATCCTTAGATCATTCTTTATTACATTGTACCATTTAATTACATATACAACATTACTTCTGATAAACATGAAATCATTCAACTACCTTCTAAAACCATTGAACTAGATTCATCATTTTATTCCTCAACACTTATTTCATATCATATATCATTTGTAGTCTCTTATTTATCATCAACATAAATACTACCCATACGACCACGCTGATTCTCTTCGTGATATTTTCCCTTAGGGCATCGATTTGGATAATGTCCGTACATTACACATTTAAAGCATTTAACTATTTTTGATGTCTTTGTAATACCAATATCCTTGTTCATTTGTTAAGATAACATTTTCCTTTGTAATTACTAGATTTTTGTCTTCCTTTTCCACACCCAAATAATCTTCCAGTTCCTTTGAAATATTCTCCTTGATGTATCTTCCCACATGATTTACATGAGGAAAATTGAACTTTATTTCATCTATGATCACCATGAAACTCTATATTTCTCTTATTAGATGTTTTAGAAAACTCATCAAATTTTAGATTATTGATCATATTATGAGATTTCTGATTAGGAATAATAATGATTTCACTCCTTCCAACTCCCATTTCATTTGGTTTCTCATGAAGAATATCATTCCATTTTACATCATATTCTCCATTAACATGAATCCTCCTATTTCCCGCCATTTTCTAAAACCCAAAAAGAATAGTGTGAGATGCAAAAATTAAACTAGGAAAACAACATAATCAAGGGGGATTACTTTCAATCTCTGAAATATTAGGTTTAATCATACCTTATTTATGACCGTTACCATAATTTTCAGACTGTAAACTATATTTATACTTAACCTTTTCTATATCCCTAGACATACCTTATAAATATATTTAGAGATCTCACTAAATTTTTCAAATCCTATTTTTCAATGTTTGACTAAACCTTTGCTCTGATACCAATTTCCGGGACCCAAGCTTGACGTACACAAACATTAAATTTCTATTTTAGAGTACTTAATACATGACATAAACAAATTCCCAAAGTGTATATTAGTTTAGTGACTTTTTAAACATGGAACATAATCTTCTAATCATGGTGAAAAATATTCAACATCTCCCATAAAGATCTTCCCCTTTTTTTCCAACATATAACCTTTATTTATAACATGGGGAAAAGAAAACATAAAATGGGTGAGCTCAGATTCTCATTAAGGGTAAATAAGGAGAACATAAAACAAACCATAAACATTTAAACGTAAAAACAAAAACATAAAGTATAAACATCAAAATCTTGAGTCATGAAATAAATCTTGGTATTATGTAAGGAATATATCAAAAAAGAACATTAACCATGATATAATATAATGAGAATAAAACATGAAATTGTGGCAAACCATTATTCACATAAATTTATTTACATTGTATCCAAGGCATTGTTGCGAAGACCAATATAGTGGATGAATTCCATTGCTAAATCGGGTATAATTTCCATTCCAACCCTGTATTAATGAACTAGATTTAATTTCCATTCCATCCATTTCTATCTCATGAGATATAAATCTTTAACCAATGCATTGGAGGGAGATTTAGGTCCCACCCATCTCATAATGAAACCACTCTTATGTGTGCCACAAAAACAAAAATCATACACCATAGCATATCCCAGGTAATAAAATAGGATTCTTAAACATCGTGACATCATAACATAATCCATATAAGATAAAAGGACTTGATAAAAATAATTCCATCATAAATTAATCAAATCAAAGTAATAATAGGGATAAAAACATAACCCTATATCATCTTAGTTGGAAAATAATTTTGATAAAACACTTGAACTTAGTTTTTGAGGAAAATATCCTTTATTCTTCAAAAATATTTTCTTTTCTCAATATGTCATGAAATTTTAAAAGGTAAATAGTTAATTGAAAATAAACTTTAAAACTTGTAAATTAATCTTCATGGAAATAATGGTCTATGAATGGGTAAAAATTCATTCATGCGGTATAAGTAAAAAAACATTCTCCTCATACTTTTGCGGGAAAATTAGAAAAGGTCCTCGTATGGTAAACAAAAGAAAGATTCCTTCCATACCATGTGGTAAAAGTTAGAAAAGATTAAAAATTAATTTACGAATACATGGAAGAATAGTAAATATTTTATGAATTTTTTTATAAAACATGGAAATAGATGATAAATATAACCCCCTTAAATACTTAAAAATAACCAATCTCTGATAAAAACGAGATTGGAAAAGTTTACCTTTACCATGGGTCTGATATCTTCCATATGTGTCCAAAAATCCAGTATAGTGGGTTTCTAAATATTATTAACTTATAACAGAACCATAATAATATTTATGATATCATATATTATTCACTTACGACTGTATATTAACCGTTCATTTTTCAATTCCATTTTAATGTAATGTTTTGGGGAATAATCGTTTTATTTATCGTATGTGTTTCAATTTGTTATTCCATATATGATTACTTAGATAATGATTGAATTACTTGAATAATGTAAAAAATGATTTATATACATCTTACATATACATTATATAAATATATATATAATAGATAAATTAAACTGAATACATCGTTCATAGAGACGATAGGCCATACGTACGCATGAACATTGTTTTCTTTTCCTTATTGAATTGGTTGTAAGTAAGTAAATTAAATATATATATATACATATATATATAAATTAGAATTATTATTTCATATATTTCATTATTATTTATTATATATACTTTATAATCATTCTTGAATGGTTACAACGGAGAATGAATCTCATCGTGTTGTGGAGACGGGAAGTCGTACGTACGCACGAGCAATGATATCGTTCCCATAATTATTGAATGGTATTGAAGTGGATAGTGTATAATATCTAATAATTAGTATAATGTTATAATAGTCATATATAGTTATTATTTACACCATTATATCCATCCAACTAAGGTGATAGTGATTTACAGATTACACCACGATGTGGAGACGGTAAGTCGTACAAATGCACAGGTGGTGATTTAGTTTTTCGTTGGATGGATAGAAGGTGAAATAATGTTGTTTCATATTTATAATATCATATAATTATATTAGTGATAATTATTTTATTAATTTATAATGAAACAAATAATTAATAGTACATATAAGAAGAAAGAAACCTGAAAAAATCGATAGGAGAGATTATCTCTTCCTCGACGTGCCTCCATTGAATTTCTACTTAGGGCACAAGAGTTGGTCTTTTGAGAAGAACAGAACCTCTATAATGTTTGTTGGGAATTTTGAAGGAGTAATGGGCTTGTTTTTCCAAGCTTGAAGGCTCTAAATGGAGTGAAGAGGAGAGGGAGGTGGTGCCCTTTTATAAGAGTGGAGAGGGGCAATTTAAGAAACTCTCACAAATATTAATTTATAATAAAATAAAACCCCAAAAAACCTCCAAAGTTTCTTTAATTCAAATATTATATGATATAGGGTTGTAATATCATCAACACATAAATTTTAGACAACTTATTTTGTCAATGTAAACCTTTTCATTTTAATTGACCCTTAGTTATTCTATTAAAGTTTAATTTTGGTAATAACATTCTAAAACTTTAATGGTAATGAATATTTACTTATGTGGTGTTAATTGACCATAAATGGATAATTTTGGATATTTTAGACCTTATAATTATCAATTTTTAATTTTTCAATATTTTTATGATTTTTAAATAATTTAATAAAATGTTATGTTAATAAAATATCAATAGTGTCAATTTTGACACTATTCATTTATTCGACATTAAATAAAATTAAAACACAAGATAAATTCAAACAAAAATATTAAATACACTCATAACATGTCATAAGAACCTAGAAAATTCATGTATAACATTAATTAGTTCATATAATATTTCTTTTAACATTTTTAAAATCATTTATTTGATATTTCTATTAATAAAATAATTTCTACATCACTATTGTCTCATTATTAATGGTAATTATTTAATATCTAAAAATTATAAATAAATTTTTATTATGTGTGTATTATTTTATATTTCCATATACTATCTATAGTCGACTTTATCTTCTAGTCATCCGCATATTAAAATTAATACACTTATATAAAAAAAGATTTTGACCCTTTGTCCATTTCATAAGTTTTTATTACATTCACGTACTTTTCATTGGTAAGTGGAAATAAAGTGATTAAATTTCTTAAAATAGATGATAAGTGTCAAATTTAATCATCAAATACGATTTTTATAGGTTTTATGGTAATTTTTTAATATTATTTTTAACCTTAATTACCCAATTGACCTTTAACCATGGTAATAAAAATAATTACCAGTTACTATTCACAATTACCAAAAATAAAATTATACTATTAACATAATTTTGACATAATGATTCAAAATATGGAATCAATTTTTCAAAATTCAAAATACATATGCTTTATTAATTAATTTAAAATTAATCTCATTGTCGAAACAATGGGTTTTTGTTTAAAAAATTGCAAAAGATTGAAATGTTTCTACATATGAATTCAATGAAAAGTTATTTACATTAACATAAATTTTATTAAATAATAATAATATTTTCAATTTATAAATTAAAAAAATTTAATAATATATTTTATCCATATAAATTTTTTGGATGAGAAAAGTTATTTTCAATTAAAATTTACCATATTTTCAATATTCATCAAAATATAAAAGTTATCAGAAAAATATCAATAATTTATCCTAAGTAAATTTTTATGTTTTGAATCCAAAGTATAAATTTATCTTCTCAAATATAACTTAGAAAATTGTCAAAAAATAGATTTAAAATGGGTGCTCCCTCAAAAGGTGATAAAATTTCATTTTTTTGAAAAATATTTCTTTTATCTGAAAAATTGATTTTGTTCTTATATAATGTGTAAGATTAATTATAATATTATATAAAATTCAAAATATTGTTAATAATATTCATAATGGATATTTTATATAATATTCTGATAATATATCTTTTTTTGTGAAACTCAGTATTGTGTACCACACAAGCTGTCGAGGAAGGTAACTCTTGCATGTAACACAATCCATGTCAGTGGTGCATGTAGTGAAAGCTTATTTTAGTATTGATTATAACATAATACAATATTATTTTATTTATACGTTGAAATGAATCTATACTCAGGGTTGTGTGAAATGAATTCTATCAAAAGAAATTGAAATTGTGTGCAATACAAGCCAAGAATAGTGTTGTGTATACTGCAAGCTAATACGATTTTATATATAGCGCAAAATTTTTTTAGTGTAGTGTACAACACAAGACATCAAATAAATTAAAAATGTTCTATCTCAAAAAATCTTGGGGTGTTACAATCAAGATTCTATTTTATATGATCATGGAAGAATATTTCAAAAAGTGGTACTAAAGGATTACATTTATTTTATTAATATCTCATGACATCTTTAACTGGATATATAGGTGTGTATAAGATCATGTGATGGTAATCAGTTTGGTGGGTCACCAAAAACTCTCTCAAGGGAAGTCCATGTTACTTTGGATGTGACTGGTATTTTTAGATTCTGATGTTATAGTTATATTATTTCACCTCAAGTGATTCATATGAAATTTTAATTTATGGTTTATTTTGTGCTTTCATATTGCTCTATGAAGGAGCTAGGCGTCACCTGAATTATGATTACACACATATGAATTCATATGATATGTAGGCCCAATATTTTGATTTTCATCACTAAAAAAGTCTAATGTGGTTATATTATAAAGAAATAGTCGTAAAATATTTTCCGTTTTATGTTCTTGGTGTAATTATTCTCAATTGAATAGAACTATATAAACATTTTCATCTATTTTATGGTCATACAGATCAATGAGATTATACATCTCAATTATATAATGATTCCATAGTTACTTATCATTTGGATATGCAATTACACTCATTAGATCGGTATTGGAATTGGATGCGTAGAGGTAAACCCCATGATGGTGGAAATTATATGGTTTTAGAAATTTAATGTGACAATACATATTTAAATTATTTTTTCTGATATAGGGTCTTGGTACAATTCTACGAAACCAAACAATGGGAGTATATATCACATGATATGGTCCATCGTGGGGAGATGTCACTATAAGTATATATATATAGATATATGTGGATGTAACAAGGTTCTCTAGAAACAATATTCTATGCATATTTTCATGAGAATCAGTTCCCTATTTGGTCAATGTATGGGCATGAGGTGATTTATATATGTGTATATATGAGACCCTAGAGTGGTTAGTTGGAACATATGATATGATTAGATTCCTGAAACAATAGAGTGGATGACTTCTCATGAGATATGTCCTATGTGATAGGTTCTATGCAGGAGAGCTTAGTGACCATTAGGTGTGACTTTTGATAGTGTGGGTTTAGTGAATTTTATAACCAAGGGAAAGCCATGGGTGATGTTATCTTAGTAATGTCTATTCCATAGTGGTGGTCATTATGGTAAGATATTCATGTTTATGATAGTGTAATTATATATTCTGGTATCATGAGATACTATGTTGGGTGTCACATGACTCATGGAGGTAGAAACTATTGAGGGATTTGAGCAAAGGCGTGAAGGGGTCTCCTATGTTTTAAGAAGAGAATCAATGAGAGTGCTCAGGAAATTAGTTTAACCTATTAGTTTTATTTTTACCACAAGGATCATGGTGGGATCATGGGTGAGTATGGTAGTTTGGAACAACACCATTTTGGTAGAAACCAAGTTTTTTATATGAGAATAATATCATTTAGCTTGAGTATTGGGAGATACTAGGGAGTATTATTGTTATGTGTAGATGAGATATGGAAGAAAAAATTGTTTATAAGTGGTACCTAATATGTTTGGATCAGTGAGTGTCTATGTGAGAGAGACATGCTGATAGAAATTATTAAAAGAGCCTCAGGTATATTATCCCAAAACATCTATATGAGAATTTGAAGCATCTATATGGAATTGGATGACTCCATAGTTTGGTTGGGTTTGATATCATGTACAATATTACTGGAACTTGATAGAAGAATCAAATGTTAACATGAAGGATGCATGATCATGAATTATGAGTGATAAGCATGTGATTTCCGTGATACCCATTTGGGTCAGTTTTTGAGTAGCAGTATAAATACAATCATATGGTGGGGAGTATACCTTATGATGTTGAGTTAACTAAACTTATCCTGATGGGATTTTGGCTGATTATATGGATAATTTTCCCTTAAAATATAAATAGGAAATAAATTTATGTCTTATTTTGGGGAAAAATTCTGAGTGGGATTGTGTTATCCAATCTTATTTTTGTGACTGATTGGGCATGGGTCAAGGTGATTGATGTTTTTTCAGAAAAGTGATGATGGGGATAACTTTTGGGTAGGGTTAAAGAATTGGTCATGTGATATTTGAGCCACTATGTATAGGTACATGACATTGATGGAATCATACATGGACAATCACTATCATAATTAGATATCTAGAATCACATAGATATGAATTCTCATCATTTATTGGTGAATTCCATTGATAAATTTGAAAGTGTAATTAGAGTGAGGATGATAATTTTCATCAATATCATAATGGAATTTAATGACTTCCCAATATTAGTTGGATTGAAGTTTTTTTGGTGCTCATAATTCACTAGAGCATAATGGATACATTTGTGTTGATTGGGATTCAACCATAACTTTTAATCGGGAGTCCATCATGGGATATGGTTATCATGTTCAAGAAATCATAGGAACAATTTGGGATTTAGGGTATCATGATAAGGTTTTTGATAACGAATCATAAAATATAGCCAAATTTTTTGAGTAGATTCATCAAAGGAGCGTTTGACCTATGTTTATACATAGTGTTGTATATGACTTGATAAATACCATATCAGTGGAATCATTCATGAGATAAGTGATTTGTTTTGATTGTAAATTCTGATAATTGAGTAGACATTAATTTGGAAAGATCTCTTGTGAGATATGTCTTGTAGTGAGGAAAACCATTGGATTTTGTCTAAAAAATTTATTACACAATCATGTATTTTGACTGAAAGGTATTAATGGAGATTTGAATCAATGTTTCGGAGTTAAATTTTATTAGGTGGATTGTGGTTTAAAAATTGAGTGTATTGGTTTTGGAGGTTCCCATTGGAAGTGAATTTCGAATTCAATGATAGAATTTGGCCTAAAAATGATGAATTAGTGAGAATATCATCTTGGGAAGTATGTTTGGATGAAAACTGAGGCTTCTCGAGGATGAAAATAATTATGATAGAGAGGTTTTATGAAACCAAATTTGTATAGGTCGGCCTTTAGCTAGTCGTGTGGTCATGCATTATTGAGGTTTTTTGTCATGAGGTTGACTCTGGAGTGAGGTAGGTCTAGTCTTTGTTTGGATGTTTTGTTTTGGCTTTAGTTTTATGTTGGATTTTTTGGATCTAAATTTTTCCTTAACGTGTTTTGATAATAAATAATTAATTTTCAGTCATGATTTTGAGTGGAAATTTTTTTACGTTTAGAGTGTGAGATTTAGACTTGACATACAAAAAAATATGATAGTTTTATCCTCTAAAAAGATTTGTTTTTTTGATGTGTAATGAGGCCATAAATGGAGTTGAGGGAATCAAGAAAGTGGTGGAGGAAGCATTCAGGGGTCAAAAATGTAGTAGTGATGTTACTACCACAAGGCGGCATCAACTATATAGTGGGATTAAAAGTGGGGAAAATAAAATAATTTCCACTCAATTTTTAGAGGGGGAAGCACCCCTACCACCATCCCCCATAATTCACTTTCATTGATTAGTGGATAAAACTTATTTTCCTTTATCTCCCCCATGAAAAGATGGTTGTTATATTGTCATTCCTTTATTTATCCTCTCTTTCAAGTCTTTTATTTCTCTAAATATTGATATAATATCAGTTTCAAAAGGGTATGGAAAAATATACCAATAATGATTGTTCTTTCATTCCTACTATAATGATGAAAACCAGTAACAGAATCTATTTAGGGGGGACAATCATTTTGGTATTGGTATGATGTTCATAATGTTTTCAAAGGGGTTCTATGAATTTTTCTTCATTTTTCTAATGTAAATGGTTGTGTGTGTTACAGATTTGGATAATTTTTGGTTCAAGGGTGTTTCAATATTGTTCCAAATCTCATCACTAAAATAATTGGATATTTTCATATATTGGTGAAAAGTTAGGAATTATTCAAATTTAGATTAAATTTTCTAAGTTAATTATCATTTTTGTAATAATTATTTGGGTACATTAACATGAGAGAGTGAATTGGGTGGATGGACAAGATTCTTTGATTCATAAAGGAACCTGGTTGTATAAGGCCCCGACCTTAAACATTATATAACCTTGAGTTTTAGTCAAAAATTAAATTCTATCATATTAAGAATCTTTTCAGGTTTATAGTTTTTAATAATTATTTAATAAATCATACATAAAAAAATATAAAATAAAAAGTGAATTCTTCTAATCAATATATATTTTCCAACATAATTTTTTTTAAATGAATGCATGATCTCTTTTTTTAAAACAATTCAATAATTTCCACTTGACCTCTTCAAATCCATTAATCATTATTAAATCCTCTAAAAAATATTTAAAAATGTAGGATGAGAATAAAATTATTATTAAGGGATATAAAAATAATGAAACCATTAGTTTATTGATAAAAATTAGAACTCATTAAAAACTCTTTCATGAAATAATGTTTTACTAAAAGAGTGAATTATCACTCCTCCAAAATTATCATTTTTTTATTTTAAAATAAAATTTATTTTGATTAAAAATCATTAGAAAACATAGAAAATTTATATAGGTACATTGTGAAATCATCACATTGAATTATTATAGAACCCTTATATAACACTCACATATTGGAAATACCATACTACTAACTACCAAAATAATTATCCCGAGAATATAATAATTACCAAATGCATGTGAATAAAATCTAGTCACACACATCATTTAAGCTATAACGGGCTCAACCGGTGTTACCTGGGAACACCAAATATTTATAATGTCCGAGAATCATGACATGAAATAAAACATTTCAACATTTGAAAAAATATTTTAAACTCGTGTGAAAAACAATTTCAGATATTAAAATATCATTTTATTACAAAGAAACCAATTTCAATAAATAATGCACTTGAATTTTGGAAAACCATTTCAATAAAAAATACCCAAAAGGATTTTTTTTCATTTTATAATGCATGTAATGTTTAAAAGAAAAATAAAATAAAATAATGGCCACAGTGCTTGAATGTTCATTGTCTCCATTTACATTAATAAAAAAATATTCCCTTTTTAATTTTTAAAAAATTTCTATATAAAACACATAAAAATATTCATTATTTAAAACATTTGAATGAAATCCAAAATAGGCATAAATTTTCCTTAGGGCCCTTTCATATCCATATAAAATATTTTAAAAAACAATCAAGAATATTTACAAGTAAGAAATATTTGAAAATTAATTATTTATACATTCAAAGTGTCCTGTACCGATTTGAACATTTAAATCATAATCCAAAAAAAGATATATATTAAAAAAATAACATAATAATAGATTAAATATTTACATATAATGATATAATGTCTATATTTACACCTTATAATAGAATAAATGTGTATATCATTAAGAAATTTCTTAATGAAAAGAGATTGTGATGAAATCCCTTACCTTGAGTATGATATATCACATGTGTCTTTATCTTCCTGAATAATAAAATTATGTTAATTATTTAATTTTTTCAGATTTTTTTTTAAGTTTTTATATAATTTTATTTCACTTATTACAATTTTTTAAATAACTACATAAAAAATTAATATTACATTGTGTGTTTCAAACATATTAGGTTTATGTGTCAAAAATGACTTTTGTAGATCAACTATAATCAAAGGGGTCCTTATATAAAACTATATAGAATAATAAAAATGTCATAAATATCATATTTGTATATATTAATTACAATATTAAAAAAATCATGAAATATGGTTATGGAATATGAAACAACGTTACAATCATGGATAAGGTAGGATGTACGCATGAATGAGTAACATTCCCATTTTCGAAGATCATTATGGAAAGAAGGTAGGTAAAATTTATCTTTAAATAATTATAACTACATAAAAAATACCTTTTTATTTAATCATATATAAATATATATATAATTATTTTTATTTAAAAGGAATTACATTATGTTGAGGATGTGATAGTCCACATGTTTAGGAATAGTGTATCACTTTTTCAGTGTCTGAAAGGGTAGTAAAAAACAATATGTTATATTTTTAGAAAAATATTTATTTAATTAATAAAATTTCGATATCATGTATGTGATTTATGTTTAATTATACCCATCTATAATAACTTCTATGTAAGTTGTGAACGTATCACATCACTTTGAGGTTGTACTTGTTCGTAATGCATGAACGATAATTTCGTTACACTTTTGATGGAAGTGTTTGTAGATGTTGGTAGAAAAATTCACATAAAAAAATCTCAGTATATTTAGGATACTGATGTTATTATATAATCATGCAAGAACAAGAAAATATGTGGGATATAAATAAAAAATAAATTTATGTTGAATACTGTTACCTCTTTTTTTGGTAACTCCATTTGGTTTGCACCAATGGAATTATTGGTTGGATTTATTCCCAACGTGATGACCCTAAAGTGGAAATAAGGATGTTTGGAGATTATTTGGGTAGGTTTTGGTTGAAAAATTGGGTCTTGAGAGGGTTGAATATGTGAGGAGTAGAGGAATCCATTTATTAGTGGGAACATGATATATTAGGTATTCTTTAAAATATTTGAGTGCTCTCCACATTTAAATTATCCCCCATGGATTAAAAATAGACCAATATAGATCATTAGAGGTATAATTGTATAAGTATAGATAGGAAATAATTTTTGGACATGTTTATGGTAATTTATACCCCTTATTTCCCAAGTATAATTATTAATAAAGCACATTTTTCCTAAATCACTATAATATATTTTAATTACATTCACTAATGATTTAGGTAAAACAATTTGTTGAACTTATTAGATATTATAAATTATAATGATTAAAAAAATGGAATCAATTTTTTAAAATTACAATTACATTAATGTTGTAAATTAATTTCAAATAAATCCCACAAATGGGGTGATAAAGTCAGATTTTAATGGGAAAATATTGAAAATATTTCTATCTATTTACTTCTAAATTTATTATGAAATTGTGTCCAATAACCTAAATTGGTTTAAATGATATAATAGTTACTTAATTATAATTTTAAACCAATTAAAATATTATTTTATTATATATACATTTCGAAAAAAAATAGTTTTAAACATAAATTCAGTATTATTCACTATTCATCAAAATATGAATGTTCACATGAAAATACAAAAAATTCACCCAGAGAACATTTTGTTATTTTTCCTTAAAGAATGAAGTTTTTTTATCTTATTAAATTTATAAAGGTGTAAAAATTTAGTTCCAATGTATAACTTTCCTTAATAGATGGAGAATCATCAATTTTGAATAATAATATTAATAGTATATTATTGGTCAGTACAATATATTCTTGAATGAAACAAAATATTTCATAGAAAATCATTATTGCATGCCAGGTACACTATTTTATATAGTTTCCCTTTTAAAGTAAAAATATCTTCTTATTCAAAAATATTAATAAATATGAAAAATAATTATTCTATCATTACTAGGGATTTTAAATCATTCCCTCCTTTTTAAAATTATGTCCTCAATATTTAATTATATTATCAAATAAGTGTTGAAATTTTTCCATAATATAAATTTTAGTTAACCATGTTTCCTCTTAAACCATATTATTTTTCCATAAAACATTATCCTAATGAATTATGTTATTTTGTAACACGTATTCTCCACAAAAAAGAATATGAACTAGTTATTCCTCATAAGAAAAATTCTCTTTCAGCTGAACAAATTCAGGGATCAAAACAAGAGGTGAATCTGGTACATACATACTTAACATTGAAACATAAAATACGTTTTGTGCCTAGTATAAACTTGGAGGTAAAGAATCTCGGTAGGAAACTGATCCATCTTCACCAAGATTTCATATGGTCCAATGAACCATAGACTCAGCTTCCCCTTCATACCAAAAATGAATCACACATTTCTATGGAGAAATATATAGACTGTCATTATCACCACATATGAAGAAATATCTTTTATCTGATTATCTGCATAACTTTTCATCCTTCTCTGAGATTCCCTCAAGTGTCACTAAATGAAATAAAATTTCACTACCATTTCTTCTACCAACTCTAGTTTAATTAAAATTCTTTCTCATACATCATCCAAAAATACTAGAATACTATCCTAATTTTAATATATTTCTTAAAATGGTGGAATCATTATACTAGAATGAAAAATAATATAATAATATAACTCAGTCAATGAAATATTTCGATACAAATATATTTGGTAATCCATTGAGAATGAACAAAGCATATATTCTAGGGTCTGAATCGTTAGCTGAGAATATCCATTAGATTGAGGTTGAAATGTTTTACTAAAATTTAATTTAGTACCTAGTGACTTTTTAACACCTTTATAAAAATTGTATGTGAACCTAGGGTCAGAGTAATATATATTAGAGATAAGCACTCCATGTAACTAGATAATCTCTTTTAAATATAGCTTACAATGCTACTCTAAATACATCATACCATAAATGAGAAGAAAATTCACTGATTTGGATAATCGATCAATAATAACCCAAATCACATTACTACCTTGAGTTTTTTTTCAATACTATCAATAAATAAATTAATATATTCTCCAATTTTCATTGTGGCACTGGAAATGGTTAAAGCATCCCCTTTAGTAACCATCACTCTGTATTAAACTGATAATAATTCAAGAACTTCACTGTAAAATCATCAATGTTTATTTTCATTCCATCCCACCAATAATACACTTTAAAGTCTATTTACATCTTAGTGATTCTCGGATTAATGGAAATAGGATAACTATGAGCTTCATCCAACAACATTTTCTTCAACTATGAATCACAAAAAACACAGTCTTTTGCAAAATCATAAAACACCTAATTCATCATCATTAGAATAAGGCAACGTACCATTATTAACATATTATACCCTTTCTTTCCAAAATTTATCCACCTTTTTGTGCCCTCTTAATTCTTTCTAAAATGGTGACTTCACTAAAACCTACAACAAAACAAAGATATACCTACATCGAAAACTTCTAAAAAAAATAATCAATTTATTAACTAGAAGATCATATTCCAAAAAAAAACATGGTTAATATAGAATTTATTTTTTGACTCAGATCATTGGACACATTATTTTATATTCCAATAAGATATTGAATCTTGAAATAATAATCCTTGATTAGTTCCAACCATCTTCTATGTCTCGTGATCAATTAATTCAGAGTGAATATATAATTCTATAATTTTCGATCAATATATATTTCACACTTTACTCCATAAAAATCATGCCTCTAAATTTTTAAAGAAAAACAAAATCAATTAATTCCAAATCTTGTGTAATATAATTCAACTTATGAGGTTTTAACTGACATGTAGAATAAGGAATTACCTGATCATTTTGTATTAGGACAAAACCATGTAATTTCAATGAAGCATCACTATAGATGATAAAGTCCACATTTCTACAAGGAAAGACCAAAATAGTATCATTCTCAATATTTATTTTTAGTTCCAAAAATAGTCATCACATTATTTTTTTCTAATGGGATTAACTAATTTTAAAGTTAACATAGTTAGTGGGCTAGATAACATTTCAATGTTTTCAATAAAAAGTTGGATGTGACCCACTAATCCACGAAAACTATGAATCTGAGTGATATTTTTGAGTATTGGACATTATTTAGAAATATTTATTTTATAATAATCAATAGTTGTTATATCTTTAGAAATAATGTGACCAAGGAATGATTTTTTTTGAAAAAAAAATCACACTTTCCAAATTTACAATATAGTTTCATTTATTTTAATGTTTGAAAAACAACCCTTAGATTTTTAACATGTTCCTATTGAATTTTAGGAAATACTAATTTTTTTTCAATAAAAAAAACAAGCATATTATCCAAGATCACATGGAAAATTTTATTAATAAGATCCATGTGTAAAATAAGTTATTTAGATAACCCAAAAAGAATATAAAAAAATTTATAGTTTCCATATGTAGTTTGAAACACATTCTTTATAATGTCAGTTCCCATCACATTCAACTAATTGTACCTCAAACATATGCCAAACTTTGAAAAAAAATTCTTTATAGATAATATCATACAAATAATTGATATGAGGAAAATGACACCTTTTTCTTAATAGTTATGTTTTCAAGAATATATAATCTATGAAAAGTTTCATTGATCAATCATTTCTTTTAACAAATTAGACATGAGCACCCATGGTGAGGTTATAGGTCAGATTAAACCTCTATCTAATAATTATAGTAGGATCTTTTTTCATATCGAAAAGTTCCACACGATCCATTTAATAAGGGCATATAGAAATTGTCTTAACATTAGGTACTAAGTCAATAGTAAAATCAACCTCTCAGTCCGAAATAACACCAAGGAAATCATTTGAAAAAACATCCATGTATTCATTTATAACCCGAACATCACTAATTTTAATGGTATCTTGAATTTTAAAAATACGAGAAAGTTAGATTTCACATCCATCTATAATCAATTTCTCAGCTTCTTATTATGTTATAAAATGAATGAAATCATCGAACATAACATTCTTTGCACTACAATATCTCTTAGCATGTTAAAATAGAATCCAATCCCAATAATGAATGATTTCAAACTTTCTTATGTACATTTAAACAATATTTTGTTGAAATACCATCTCAATGATGAAAATATGTACAGTACTATAAATATTTGTTTCTTTAATATTCCACCTAGAGTTTTTACCAAAAGTTCTATATTACTTTCATGAGATTATCTTCTCAATTTTATAGAAAATTTCTCATAAATGAAAGAATGTGAATATTAAAAGTCAAATAAGGTATTGGGATAATTAAAAAACAATATTGACCTACCTATCACCACTTCATTTGATGAACCAGTAATAACTGTAATAGTATAAAATTTACTCACTACACCTTTTGGTTTCTAATCATATAAATTTCCATCGCATTTAAATAACTTCATACATGATTTAGCATAATGACCCATATCATTGAAGAAAAAAAATATTAATTTCGGATGGTTATCTGTTACCATATTCATTGATTACTCAGTATTCTATTCCTTTCATTCATGAGCCATGTGGAAAAACTTTCCACATCGGTAACACTTCCCCATCTTCCAAAGACATTATCTGAGGTGATTTTTACAACACATACTACCATATATTAGCTTCATTTTCTTACCTCCATATTTATTTTTAAAATTTTTCACCATTTAATTTCATCTTAACCTCTTCTTAATTTCACCATCACGAGGCACGTAAGAGTTAGAAAATTCCATCTCATCATTTTCAGTATAATGGAAAACCTTTACATAGATTTTAAATTCTTACACAGAAAAATATCTTCGTAGGCATGGTTTTAATCCAAAGTAAAACTTATTAATTTTTCTATCGGTTTCCTAAATAAAATTTGGCACATACCTGGCCAATAATTTTATTTTCATTTATTAGAATCTATGAAATATTAATATTTTTTCATCAATTCTAGGAATTGTTTTTAAATTTGGATTCGAACAAATTTAGGGAGATATTTATCTAGAAAATGATCCTTGAATATTTCTCTTTAAATATAATTAAGATAATATTTCTCTCTAGTATTATTAACAAAATACCACCATCGATCAGATTCACCTTTGAAAATGATAAATGATATGGGTTACTTTTAGATGTTCAAACATCCCATGACATAAAATACATTTTTAATGAAATTTATCCATCCTTAGGCAACCAAAAGGTTATATAATCCATTGATTTGTGGGGGATGTTTCATCATGAAATTCTCTACAAAAGAAATGTTCATTTGGGGAATATCGGGTTCCTGTCCAACATGGATTCCTCAAAATATTATCACCTAATTCAACGGAGAAATCCCTAAAACAAAATTTTCTATTCTGATTTAGACTATAGTGAGACAATAATTTTTATGGTTATAGACCACTTAGTTCCTTCCCACTAAAGCGTCCCAATTTACTATGTGGGAAACTTTTATGAATAAAAATATTTTAGATGATGTAACATGGTAATACTCAAATGCTATAAAATTGTAACTTGAACATAAGGTAACTTATTTCCAGGGAATGTTATTAATATAAACCAAGATTCAAAAGTAATATAAAGATACCATTGATATCAACACCAAGGATCTATCCTTAAATATTACATAATCTTGAGTTTTATTGAAGAAATTACTTTCATTCAAATTGAGGATCATTTAAGGTTTAAAATTTTAAAAAAATTTAAAAAATAAAGCATGATCGATATTATGAAAACTCTTCATAACTATCAAATTGACCTATCAAAATCACTTAATCATAATTAAATCCATTGAAAAAATTTAGAAATTTTGGATGAGAATAAAATATCAGTGATGGATATAAAAACAAGGAACCTTTAGTCCATTGAAAACATTAAAACTCATAAAAAAAATTTCATCAAACCATTATGTTTTTCCCAAAGATGGAATTATCATTCCTCTAAAAATATGAATTTATTATACCTTTTAATAAAGTATTTCCATGAAACCTCATTATAAAAAGAATAAAATTCATGTAGGTACCTTAGAAAATCATCACATTGACCACTTACAAAACACTTACAGAACCCTTATATATTGGAATAACCATACTAAAAACTTTTAATATAATTATCTCACGAATATAATCAATACCAATTCATTAATTCTCTATCTTTGTGAACCCATAATTTAAGGTATAACATGATCATTTGGCATTATCTAGGTGCACCCATCATTTATAATGTCCAAGAACCACAATATTAAATAAAACTTTTAAACATTTGATAAAATATTTTATACTCGTATGAAAATCACATTTAGATATTAAAAACCTATTTTATTTACAAAATACAATTTTCAATAAAAAATTTACCATTATATTGAAAAACAAATTTCAATAACAAAATACCCAAAAAATGAAATAAATGTGTTTCATTAAAAAAACATTGAATCATTAATATCAATACAAAAATAAAATATTACCAATGGTGACAGAAATGTCATTGTCCCCATGTATGTTAAGAATGACACTTTATTTTTGTCATTTTTCAAAATGTTCTGTATAAAACATGTAAAAATAATAATTTTGGAAAGAAATTGAATTAAATTCCATAAAGAAATAAATTCCCATTACAACCTTTTTATATCCATATAAATCTGTGTGTAAAATAATATCAAGAATATTGACATGGAGAAAATATTTGAAAACTAAATCATTAAACCTAAAAAATATCCCATAACACTTTGAACATTTAAAAAATAATAAATTATAATATTAAAATTTATCAAAACATTAATTAAAATAATATTAGATAAAATATGTATATATAATTTCCCACGTTCTTTATGTAAACCTTATAAAATAATAAATGTGTATATCATCAAGGAATTCATTAATGAAAGGAGATTGAGATGAAATCCATTACCTTGTGTCAGACTTGTCACATGTGACATTATCATCCAGAATAAAAAACATGTGTTAATTATTTACAGGATTCAAAACCTTTTTCAATTTTACCACTACTTTTATTTCATTTATTATAATGTTTTAAACAACTTCTTAAATAATTATGTTTACATCAGGTGTTTTAAACCAATTAGAATTATGTGTAAAAAACAACGGTGGTAGGTTAACTATGGTCAAAGGGTTTATTATATAAATATATATAGAATAATAATCATTACATAATTATAATATTTATTCACAAATTACACTTTTAAAAACCATACATGAAAATAATCAGGAAAAATGATCAAATGTTATAATCATGAAGACTATAGGTCATACCTACACCTAAGTAATGTTCCAATTTTTTCAATAATCATTATGGAATTAAGGTAAGTAAAATTTATATTTATAAAATTATCATTATATCATATATACCATTTCAAAATCATATATACATATATATATAATTATTGTTATGTAAAATGAATCACATCGTGATTTGGTGGCGGTAGTCCCCACGTCCTCAAAGGCCGTTATCACTTTTTCAGTTTGTGAAAGTGTAATAATGAAAATGATATATTATAATTATATAAAGATATTTATTTAATGAATATAATATTTATTTCATTTATTCTAGAAATTTTTAAATAAACACATCTTTAATACATTCCATGTAATTTGTGAAATTATCACATCGCTTGGAGGATGTGTTATTTCTCCATACACGAATTATAATTATGTTACCCATTTTGTGCTATTGTGTGCAAGTGTAAGTAGAACCAATAAAATAATTAAATCTCAGTATATTGAGGATACATATTTTATTATATATCCATTGAAAAATATTAAATGAAGTGGTGCATAAATAAATAAAATCTAAAAGGATGTTAAATAATGTTACCTCTTTTTCAGGTAACTCATTTTAGTTTGTACCAAATGAATTTTTGGTTGGATTAATGACTAATGTGTGGAATATAGGTAGAGGGTAGAGATTTTTTTTTCTTTTTTTATGGTTATAATGATCCAATGGGGCTTGAGATGTGTAAATAGGTGAGGAGGATAGGAGGCCTTTTATATGTGGGGTAACAGACACATTGGGTATTCTTGGAATGATTTGAGTGCTCCCAATGTTTTACTTATCCCCTAAGGGGTAAAAATTGTCCATTATAGATATCTATAGGGGGAGTGGTCAACATATGGATATTAAATAATTTTAGAAACTTATTTTCCAATTTTCGTTATTAATTAAGCTCATTATTCCTTAATCACTATAATTAATTTTAACTACTTTCACTCATAATTTTGGATAAAAAATAAGTTTAACATATTATAAATTGTAAATTATTATTTTCCATAAGAAGGAATATATTTTTCAAAATTAAAATAACATATTTGTTTGAAATTAATTTGAAATCAATCATGTAGACTATACGAAAAAGTAGGTTTTTAATGTAGAAATGTCCAAAAGATTTCTAAGTATTTATATGTAAATATAATGTAGAATTGTTTCCAATATATTAAATTGTATTTAATGATAAAAAAAATATAATTATAAATTAATACAAGTTAACAATATAATTTTACTATATAAATAAATTGGAATAAAAGTCAGTTTTAACTAAAATTTATTATTATTCCCTATTCTTCAAAAATATGAATGTTCTCAAAAAATACCAAATATTCACCCCAAGTAAATATCGATATACATATTTCAAAAATGAAGTTCATTTTATCATATAAAAATTATAAAAGTTCGAAAGGTTAGTTTTAATATATGTCTTCCATTAAAAGGTCAAAAAATAACCATAACCATAATAGTAATATTGTTATCAATATATTATTGTATGATATAACTAAGTCCTTCATGAAACCCAAGAACTCAGAGAAAATCGTAATTTTGTTTTGGGTATGCTATTGGAAATAGTGACCCTTATAAGGTTAAATTACTTACTAATTAAGAAATATTAATAAATATGAAAAAGACTTATTCTATCATTACATGGGATGTCATAGATAAACATTAAGAGAAGTTACAAAGTGTAGTGGTTAAATTAAAAAGGATTATAAAAGGTAATGTCATGACTCATCCCCCTAAGGACGTATCGTGACTATCCCAAGCCCGCCTTCAAAAAGCTAGGGGCTGGAGACTAGCACCAAAGGAATAACTCCCTAAAAATTGGGAAGGCATTGCCTTTATAAAATGTAATCTCACACAAAACCAGAGTACAAGCAGAAGAAACCACTAAGTAAAGAAGAAAACAAATGTAGCGATGAAAGTAAGGGGCCAGAAATACAAGCCCGACTGTAAAGTACAAGGTAAAAGACAAAATGGCTGGAAGGTGACAAGTGGCTCTTGGATCATCCACCAAGGATCCTACCTGAAGGGTAGGTATAGATAGCTTAACTCCTAGATCTTTAAACATAGATCCTACCTGAAGGGTAGGTACAGATAGCCTCCTCAGCACCCTCATCCATCAACCTCCTCTGGGTACCGACTCGTCGTGAGGTCCACCTTTGGGTACTGACTCGTCCTGAGGTCCACCTCTAGGTGTCGTCCAGTCCTCGTACACTCGGCCTCCTTCGGCACTGTCTGTCGTCTGCATCCAACACAAATAGGTGTAGGCATAACCCGTGCAGGGGTGAGTATAATGATACTCAGTAGGGACCCCGAGTCCCTCAAGGTCTCACTAAATCCAACAAGGATAAACCAAAAAGAATGATCTCAACAGATAAATTTTACTTAGGTATATGCCCATACATATACATAAGTTATCAAGTAACCCATTCCAATCATGAGGAAAACACAAAGGTCATTGAATCAGCTCAAACCAGGATTTTCATTCACGATGTTGAAAATACGGCTACTGGAGAACTCTTCCTCTATCAAGCACATTAGTCCTATCGCGACTCTGAGGTGCTACTCACTAGCCTTAGAATGCTGAGGTACTCCTCTGTCGAGTACCACGAGATTGTTTCCACGACATAGTAGCGATCCTCGCAATGGGTCTGCCACCCCAACACAACAGGACACCCCCTAATAGCCTACATAGGTACTCCTCCTATCAAGTACCATAGGTCTGCTTCCCCAACACAGTAGCGCTCCTCCACGATGGGTCTGCCACCCCAACACAGTAGTGCTCCCAACTTGTCTAGTCATGTCACTTCGATACGAATCGGACAAGCAGTCATTAGGTCTCAGCAAGCTATAAGGTCACCAAACTCCATATTCTCATCTCTGGGAGGATCCGCTCCACGAGCTACTAGTCAAAACTCCATGTGTCATGAAGTTCCACAAAGAAGTATCTCAAAGGACCGCCTCGTCATAGGGGTCTCAACGCAACAAACAACGCATCAATCAGACGCTCGGTCTGTGAGTTATTAGCCTTATTGTTCCAGGGGCCCGATTGGTTTCATGTGTGAACCAACCCGACTGTATCTCTACTATACCCCAAACATTCATGGGGTATACTCAAAGGAAATGTTTCTCAACGAGATTACCAACGCCGCTGATGGTTTGTCAAACAGACGTCCGGTCTGAGAGTTATTGGCTATTCCGTTTCACGGGTCTGGTTGGTTTATAAGCTAAACCAATCCGACCGTACTCAAGTACATACAAACATCAAGTGTATTATTCCATAAGAACCATCTCATAAATAGGAATCCAGTGTAGTCGACGACACGTCAATCAGACGTTCGGTCCTCAAGTTATAAGCGTTTCCGCTCCGAGGGCTCAGTTGGTTATGAGTTTGAAACAACCTGGACGTACCCAAACTTCTCCAAAAACTTGAGTGTAATATACCAAAACGACCATCTTGATCCAAGGAATCCAACACAACTGAAGGTGTGTCGATCAGTGGTCTGTAGCTCATGTTATGAGCGTTTAACCAAAAACGGTTCGAAAATAGGGGGTCTGGGCCCGGTCCGACCCGGCCAAACACCACCTGGGTCAGCCTGAACCGGGTTGACCCAACCCAGGTCCAGGTCTAGCCCGACTGGGTGCGGCCCGACCCGCGGCTGGCACGGCGTGGCCCGACCCGTGGTTGGCGTGGCCCAACAGGGCTGGGCGTGGCCCGGGGGGGGGGGGGGGGGTGGCGGCACCCAGTGGGGCCCGCACTTGCCGCGGATCTAGGGGGGGTTACACTACCCCGGTTCTTCGAAATGGCTGACCATGAAGGCCAGCCCTTGGGTAATCGTAGGACTCCCTCACGTCCAGCCTCTTGGTGGCACCGACCACCCTTCCATGTTCGTCGTGGCCTTAGGCTGTGGCTCTGTTGAACTGGCGCGGAGCGACGGCGCCACACCCCACTTCCGAGACACTCCCCAGCAGCAGCCCCTGTAGCTCCGGCGCGGCATGGTGGTGCCCTTCCCCTCCACCGCTGTCCGGCTAGGCCACGGTCTGGCTCTACTCCACACGGCCCGACAATGTCGCGCCTTTGTGGCGACCCGTCAATCAGGAATTACCGATCTACTCATGGTCAGCCCAATGTCAGCCGGTTCTTCGTAGTCTGCCTCCATCGTCTACAAAAAACAAACTAGAGGGGAAGGGTCAGACTGTGTTCATGCGGTCTGAGCCCTTCCTCATCAAGATGATTTCATATGGCCAAACAAAACTCAAGAATTTAAGAAAGATGATGAACGATATTGAAACTTGAACATAACAACCCCAACATCGAGAAAGATTTGCGGTAGCTGAGAAACGTGGATGATGTTGTCGATTCCGTCATTGTCAGAGTTTACCTAAGGACGTGACATCTCCCCTCCTATCGTGAGGAAAAGAATAGAAGGCGTGTTTTCATTCTTCGTCGGAGGGTTGGAGAACGAAGCTCTTCAAATTTCTTTAGAGGTTCCCCCACCAAATTATCTACCAAGGAAAATATTATAACAGAGTCCTCCCATTTTAAAGGAATTCCATCCATTTCAAACTAATTCAAAGAATCAATTCATTAATTATGTGTGTAGGAAATCTTTAATGGAGGAGAGGAAGGTGGAGTGGCTACATAATTAAAGATGAGTTTACAAAATAATTTAAGGGGGTGATAATGGGGGGTTTAGGGAGTTGAGGGGGAGGTGAGGAGTTAGGGTCTTATATGGGCCCACCACACTAAACCCTCCCTTGGGAGGTCAGGTGGGTGTGGGACCCATATCTAACTGCCCTTTTGTGGGATAAAAACCACCCTCCACAAATAAAAATACCAAACACAAATTTTTATTTATTCCTTAAAAACAACCAAAAATTAACCTATTCTCCCGTCAAAACGCAACTACAATAAAGGTCCCCTTAAGTGAATACTGGAACTGCAAGTTCATCGGTGCCCTTAGATTTTAATTCCGAGCACTGGTTCAAATGATAGAAAAACCCGCTCATTTGTTCACTGAACATACCCAAGCTAAACTTTAGAAATTGATTTTGGGCACATCGGGCCTCAGAATCAAGTTCCGTCAGAATCCACAGACTCGTAAAATTCCAAAGAAATTAAGAAAATAAATTTCTTTGAAATTTAAGGGTCTTTAAATTACTCAAAACTCATGTATTTACGTCCCCATAAAGCTACAACACAAACTAAGAAAACTAAAGGAGGTACCGAGCACGCATCTGAGCCTCCCGCTCCCATGTGCTCCCCTGGAGGTTCCTGTACTGCCAGCGGAAGTGAACTAGAGGAATCAACCATCCACATAGGACCAACTATTTTCGATCCTCTCTCTCCACCAGGACCTCCGTTAATGTCGCGCTGTCATCTATGTCCAGCTCTCTGTGATTGATGATGTGTGGAGGGCCATGAACGTATCTCCTCAGCTGAGATACATGGATGACGTTGTGCACCCGTTGCAATTGAGGTGGAAGGGAAAGGTGGTAAGCCACCTCACCTACTCTACTGATGACCTAGAAATGTCCAAATAAATGCGGAGAAAACTTTTCACCCCATACAAATCTTCGTAGACCTCGTTATGGTGAGACCCGTAGGAAACCATGGTCGCCACACTCGAACTTCAACGGTCTCGTCTCCTATCAGAATATGTCTTCTGACTGCACTGTACAGTATTCACCCATTCCTATATGATCTGTAACTTCTCTATCATAGAATGAAACATCTCTGGTCCTACAAGAGCTGCTAAGATTTCCCCTTTGCTGAAAAGAGAAATCTGGTCTCATCCCCAGGATGAACCACGTCCTTTGCCTAATACAGTCAATCTTGACATGAACGGTACAATTCATGTCTTGAATGACGTCGTGTGTAGAGACCCGAAGCCTGACATACATAGACATTACATACTTTTGCGGAATACTTAGTACATAACAAAAACACACACACAAGGATCGTAATAGTTTAGTGTCTTTGGAAACTCAGAATAAAATCTTCTAATCGTGGTGAAAGATCTTCAACATCTCCCATAAAGATCTTCCCTTTTTTTTACCTAAAACCTTTCTTTATATCCTGGGGAAAAGAAAACATAAAAGGGTGAGCTCAAATGCTCAGTAAGGGTAAACAAAAGAAATATCAATCACATCATATTCATAAGAACATAACATTTTTTAAATCATAACCTGCAATAGAGAGCATAATTTCATAACATGGGATAAATCATGGTAGTGAAATTTAATCACAATAATCATAACTTAAAACATCAAACTTTGTGGCATTCACACATAATCATAGAGAATCATTTCTTGTTAGTCAAGACTCATTGCCAAGACTATCTTAGTGGACAAAGTCCCTTTCTGAATCGAGTAACCCTCGTTTCAGTCCTGTTTCACTGAACCGGTATAACCTACCGTTCCAGCCCTGTCTATCTCATGAGATATAAAATCTTTAACCAATGCATTGGAGGGAGATATAGGTCCCACCCATCTTATAATGAATCCTTTCTTATGTGTGCCACATAATCATAAACCATACATCATAACGTAACCCATGTAATAAAAATGGGATTCTTAAACAACATGACATCATAAAACAATTCATATAAGATAAAGGAATTCATAAAAATGTTTCCATCACAATATAATCAAATCCATGTAATAATAGGGATAAAAACAGAACCCTTTTATTATCTTAGATGGAAAATAATTTTGATAAAATACTTGAACTCCATTCTTGAGGAAAATATCCTTTCTACTTCAAAAACATTTTTCCTTTCATAACATGTCATACAACTTTAAAATAAAAGAAGTTGATTAAAAATAAACTTTAAAACTTTTAAAGGAAGATTCTTGGAAATTTTGTTTTAAAAGTCCATTCATGCCGTATAAGTTAAAAAAAACATTCTTCGTACTTTTGTCGGAAAAGTCAAAAAGTACCACGTACGAAAAAACAACAAAAGATTCCTTTCATATTCTTTACTAAAAACTCACCGAAGGGTAAAATTTGATTTAAACTAGTGTAAGTGGATGGAAACAATATTACATATTGAGGGAACATGGATGTGGATGATAAAATACACCCCAATAAATACTTATGAATAAACAATCTCGGATAAAAATGAGATTGTGATATTTCCCTTACCTTAGGTCCGATTTGCTTTGTACGTGTCCGAAGCTCCTGTATAATGGTTTAAATAATGTCATTGACTTATTAAAGAATCATATTCATTGTTATGATATCATATATGGTTCACTTATGACATTATATTACCCGTTCTTTTGTAAATTCCATGTTAAAGAAGCGTTTTGGGTAAAATCGTTTCTTTTATCGTAGGTGTTTTGACTTGTTGTTATTGACATTATTGTTACTTATATCATGATTTACTTACTTCCAGAATATAAAATATGATTTATATATCACATATATTCAGTATATATATATATATAATAGATAGATAAATAAAATGAAAAACACCGTTAATGGAGACGGTAGTCCGTACGTACGCATGAACGTTGTTTTTCTTTCCTTATTGTCTTGAATGGAAGTAAGTAGATGAAATACATATATATATATATATACATAAATCCAGTATCATTATTATGTCATATTTTTCATTAGTACTTATTATATATACTTTATAATCATTCATGAATGGTTAATCATTAAGAATGAATCTCATCGCGTCGTGGAGACGGTATTCCGTACGTACGCACGAGCGATGATATCATTTCCATAATTATTGAATTGAATTGGAGTAGATTATACAATATATCAGAATCAATATGATATTTTAATAACTATGTATAGTTATTCTTTACACCATTATACCCATCCATGTAAGGTGGTGGTGGAAAATAGATTACACCACGGCGTGGAGACGGTATTCCATACGTACGCACGCGCGGTGATTTCTTTTTCCGTAGGATGGATAGATGGTGAAATAGGGTTGTTTCATACTTATAATAACATATCAGTATATTAGTGATACTGATGTTATTACTTCATAATGAAACAACCTAAGAAGAAGAAGTGGAAGAAGAAATAAAGATGAAAGAATTGGTAACGGTAATTACCTCTTCTTTGAAGCGCCTCTTTGAATCCTTCACTTAGGGAACTAAGATTGGTCTTTGAAGAAGGACAGAACCTCTAGGATTATTCTAGGGAAGTGGAGAAGGGATTTTTTCAGAGGTTGGCCGAGCTTGAGTGCTCAAATTGGTGTGAGGAGGAAGGGGGAGGAGGTGTCCTTTTATAAGGGAGGAGAGGGGCACCTTAGGAATATCTCAAAATATTATTTTATATTAAAGTCAAAATCGGTTTATAATGGTTCCAAAGGGTCTTATTTCGAAGCTAAAGTGGGGATGGGTCGAAATCCTATCAACCAATAGGATTTAGACAAGTTTAGGTTATTATTTTAACCTTATCAATTAGATTTAACTCTAAGTTAAATAATTTAACTTTTACCGTGTCTTTTTGTTTTCTTTCACTATATGGTTAATACACTTACTATAACATGCCAAACGAACCCCAAATTGTTTATTATTAATATATATATCCTTATCTAAGTCATTTGGCCGAACCTTAGATTTTTAGGAATAAAATAACAATTAATAATATAATATTTGATTTAAAAACTATTTTGTGTCAATTTTGACACTATTTGATATATGATTTTTGTGAAAGTCATAACAGAATTATATGTTCGAATCAAGTTGATTAAATCAACACTAATATATCATAGTAACCTTGAAAATTAGTGGAATTCATAAAAATTCTCAAATTACATTTATTTTGGTGTTTATAACATCAATTATGTCAATATTTCATAAATAAGATAATTACTGCATCATCTTTGTGTCATAAATAAATTAACTTATTTGATGTCTAAAAATTACAAATAAAATACAATTATGTAGGAAATCTTTTTAGATTTCTAATGAATATTTATAGTCGAATTTATCTTATGTATAACCCCATATTAAAAATGATTTACTTATTAAACATTTATTTTAACTATTTTAACCCTTCTTTAAATAAATTAATAATAAATGTCCTAATCTAATCCAAGTGGGCCTAAATGGTCATATTTTATTCATAAGGTTGTTTTTGGTCGAATTAAACTTATCCAATAGAATTAAGACATGTGTTAGGGTAATAGTAATATCATATTTACCCTTAGTTACCCTATTTACTATTAACCGCTGTAAAAAAAAGTAAAAAGTTACTATTCACCAAAAAATTATTTTCATCTCATTGAACCACATTTTACTTACTGACATCAACCGCGTCTTTCAGATTTTTTAAATTCCATTCACAGAAGCGATAAAATTAAGTTTTATGAAAAATTTAGTTTTTTAACTACCACTTAGTAGTTTCACTATTCATCAAAAATTGATGTTTTTCAGAACAATGCCAAAATTTCATCCTAAGCTATATTTTATATTCCGAATTCCAAAATAAAGTCTATTTTACCAAATTCATAACATAGAAGTTTCATTAATTATTTTTTATAATTAAATCCCACTGTTAAAACAAATAGCGTGTTTTTATGAAACAATATCTATCAAAAGATTGACACTTGATTATGTCTGGTTTAAATGTGAAATTACAACCAATGACCAACATTGTATTAAATTGTAAAAATATATTCTAAATATACTTTAAAACCACTCAAATTAATAATTTATCCCTATTAATTATTTCGATTAAAAAAGTTGTTTTTAATTATAATTTATTAATTTTCACTATTCATCAGAATATGGAAGTTATCCGAAATGTACCAAAATTTCACCTTAGGCTAAATTCAATACTCCGAATCCAAAAATGAAGTCCATTTTGAGAGCTAAAATTTCTAAAATTTAAAAAGTGGTTATTACTATTCATAACGGCTAGTTTTAATAATATCTTAATAGCATATCGTTGTTTAGCGAAACTCGGTATTGCGTACTACACACGGTATCGAGGAAGGTCGCGATTGCGTGTAATGCAAGACAAGTCAAGGATGCGTGTTGTGCAAGCTCCTTTTGGTGTAGCGTACAACACAAGACATTAATGAAATTAAAAAGAATATTTTTCATAAAATCTCGGGGTGTTACATCGTGAGGCCTCAATGCTATTACTATGAGATCCAACCGTTACTCTCACCTCCAAGGGTTGAGTCTCACTGTCGGTATTATTGCATGTTTTCTGGGTCTCCTCTAGTAGGAATCTCGCAAGTGAGGTTCAAGTCAACAGTTTTAACCAGAACCTCTTAGTATCAACCATACAAAAAGGACATGATAGTAAATGTTACATAGATAAGTGTATTTTATTACTACAAATCAAATTAAAAAGACACATAAAAACCTCAAACAAAAACAACACAGAACCTAGATGCACCAAGAACAAAGGTCTCCAGGCTTGGAACTAGTCTCGCTCTCATCCACCTGTTCCACTTTCTTGTCCACCGCTCGACTAATGCTCTAGCTCACACTATTTCTTCTGTCTCGGTGGCTCCTCCAACGTCTGCTGATCAACTATTGGATAGGTCGGGCAGACTCGGGCCAAGTGACCCTACTTGCTGCATGCGTTGCACTTCCTGCTCCTCATATGGTTGGCTCTGTTTCATGTGCCTCGCACAACCGAACCTGTACCCCGTGGTCTCCCACCTGTAGGCTTAGCCTGATTGGAATTCTATGTCATTTGTCTACTGCTGGTTGTAGAAGACTCCTCTAAGGTCAGAAGACCCTGCGGCAAGGGTAACAGATCCTGAGCACGCTCAGAGTGTAGAGTCGCTGGTATTAACTCCACCCTGAAAAAAGCCTCTAAGTTTCCCAAGGTGAAGGTCGTATCGTCGCAAAACTGGAGCATATGGCTCCACCACCTCTCAGCTGATCCCTGAAAGAGACTAACATATAGGTACACCGTCAAGTCAGCGGGTGTCCCAGCTATGTGGAAAGCTCGTGCTATAAACTCCAACCAGTGCCCAGCCTTCTGAATATCTGACTCGCCTTGAAACCTCAAAGGCCTCTATCGCTAGAACTCGTGCATCGTGCTCAGGCGGCGTGCACTCTCCACCGGGGTCCCAACTAGAAGAGGGACCTGTACTGAGGCCTCGCTAATAAGTGGGCTATCATCGCGCTCTCCACTCGGTACCCACGCCAACTGATTGGGTGAAGACATCATGAAAGAAACACATGTGACACGGTTAAAAGACTATACCTGGGGAGCTGACGTGGTTTGAGCTGAATTAAAGAAAACTATTGCAAAGACACATGCAATCAGTGTTTTCGTGCCCTGAGTCAGAAATCAGAAGTCATGGTCCTGGTGTATGGATACGTCAGCCGCCCGCACCAATACTGGACTCCCTAACAGAAAACCACACCTAGTACCCTTAACACGATTGCTTCATAGTATGAAAATACCAGAGTCCTAAGTTCTACGGTAGAACCGACTCCTCTGATACCAATTTGTCACGACCCATCCCCCATGGGGCCGTATCGTGACTACCCTAAGCCCTCCTTCTATAGGCCAGAGGCTGGTGAAAATCACCAAAGGTGTAACTCCCTAAAAATTGGGAAGGGATTGCCTTTATAAAATTTAATCTCACACAAAACCAGAGTAAAACCGGAAGTAAAAAAATAAGTAAAGAAGAAAACAAAATTAGTGCTATAAGTAAGGGGCTGGAAATACAAGAACAAATGTAAAGTAAAAGGTAAAAGACAAAATAGCTGGAAGGTGAAAAGAAGCTCCTAGATCATCCACCATGGATCCTACCTAAAGGGTAGGTACAGATAGCGCCGCTCCTAGATCGTCCACCACAGATCCTACCAAAAGGGTAGGTACAAATAGCCTCCTCGGTACCCCTGTCCTTCAACCTCCTCCGGGTACCGACTCATCGTGAGGTCCACCTCCAGGTTCTGACTCATCATAAGGTCCACCTCCAGGTGCCATCCAGTCCACTTACACTCGGCCTCTGTTAGCGATGTTCTTCATCTGCATCCAACAAAATGAGGTACGGGCATAACCCATGCAGGGGTGAGTATAACGACACTCAGTAGGGACCCCAAGACCCTCAAGGTCTCACTAAATCTAACAAGGATAAACCACAAATAAAGATCTCAATAGATAACTTTTAATTAGGTATATGCCCATACATATACCTAAGTTATTAAGTAACCCATCTCAATCATGAGGAAAACACAAAGGCCATTAACTCAGCTCAATTCAGGATTTTCATTCACGATGTCGAAAACATGGCTGCTAGAGAACTATTCCTATGTCGAGAACTGTAGTCCTATTGCGACTCTGAGGTGTTACTCACTAACCTTATACTGCTGAGGTTATCCTCCTCTGTCGAGTACCGCAGAACTATCTCCCCAACACAGTAGCGATCCCCGCCATGGGTCTGCCACCCCAACACAGTAATGCAGCCCCTAATAACCTACATAGGTACTGATACTATCGAGTACTGCGGATATTCCCCCCCCCCAACACAGTAGTCCTCCTCCTCCATGGGTCTGCCACCCCAACATAGTTGTGCTCCCCACTGGGCTAGTCATGTCACTCACATACGAATCAGACAAGCAGTAATCAGGTCTCGGCCAGCTATAAGGTCACCGTACTCCGTATGCTCGTCTCTGGGAGGATCTGCTCCATGATCTACTAGTCGAAACTCGATGTGTCAAAAAGTTTCACAAATAAGTATCTCAAAGGACTGCCTCATCATAGGGGTCTCAACACAACAGACGGTGCGTCGATCGGACGCTCGGTCTGTGAGTTATTTGCCTTATTGTTCTAGGGGCCTAGTTGGTTTCATGTACGAAACATCCTGATCGTATCTCTACTATTCCACGAACTCCCATGGGGTATACTCAAAGGCACCGTTTCTCAACAATATTACCAACGCCGCTGACGGTTTTTCAAATGGACGTCTGATCTGAGAGTTATTGGCTTTTCGATTCCAGGGGCCCGGTTGGTTTATAAGATAAAAGAACCCGACCATACTCTAACTACATCCAAAACTCAACTGGAGTATTCCATAAGAACCGTCTCATAAAGATGAATGTATCATAGTCGATGACACGTCAATCAGACGTCCGATCCTCATGGTATAAGCGTTTTCGCTCCAAGGACCCGATTCGTTACGAGTTCGAACCAACACGGTCATACCCAAACTTCACCAAACCTTGAGTGTAATATACCAAAACGACCGTCCCGATCCAAGGAATCCTACGCAAGTAAAGGTGCATCGATCAGAGGTCCGTAGCTCATATTATGGGTGTTTAACCTAAGAAGGTCCGAAAATAGGGGGTCTGGGTCCGGTCCGACCCGGCCCAACACCCCCTGGGTCAGACCGAATCGGGTCTGGCCTGGTAGGGCGTGGCCCAACCCGACTGGGTGTGGCCTGACCCACTGCTTGGACCTGCCCAGCTGGTGTGGCCTGGCTCGGTTGGGAGTGGCCTGGCCCTGCGGGGCGCAGCCCCACCCGAGTGGCCCACGTTGCTGGCCGACCAAGGGGGTGGCGATGCCCTGTGGGGCCTGAACTATCCGATAATCTGGGGGGGGGGGGGGTTAAACCCCCCCCCCCCCGGTTCTTCGAAACGGAAGGCCATTAAGGCCGGCCCTTGGGTAACCGCGGGACCCCCTCAGGTCCCCCATCTTGGTGGCACCGGCGGCCGGCTCAGCCAGACGCCCTTCCAGGTCCACTACGGCCTTAAGACGCGGCTCTATTCAACTGGCCCGGCGCGACATCGCCGTGACCCACCGCTGTGGCCCACCTCGACCACGGCCCTTGTAGCTCCGACGTGGCCTGACGACGCCACGCCCCTCCTCCACAGCCCGGCTCGGACGCAGTCCGACTCTACTCCGCGCGACATGATAGTGTTGCGCCTTTGTGGCAACCCGGCAATCCTGCATTACTGATCTGCTCGTGGTCGGACCGACGTCAGTCGGTTCTTTATAGTCTGCCTCCATCGTCCAAAAACAACAAAGGAGAGGGGGAGGGTCAGACCTTGTTCGTGCGGTCTGAGCCCTTCCTCGTCAAGATGATATCATGCGGACAAACGAAACTAAAGAATTGAAGAATAATGATGAACAATTTTAAAACTTGAACATAACAACCCCTACCTCGAGAAAAATTCATGGTAGCTGAGCATCGTGGATGACGGTGTCGATTCCATCGTCGTCGGAGTGTACCAAAAGATGTGGCGTCTCTCCTCTGGTCACGAGGAAAAGAATACAAGGTGCATTCTCATTCATCATCGGAGGTTTTGAGAACGAAGATCTTCAAATTTCTTTAGAGGTTCCCCAACCAAATTATTTTCCAAGGAAAAAATTATAATAGCCTCCTCCCAATTTAAAGGAATCCCAACCATTTCAAATTAATTCAAAGAATCAAATCATTAATTATGTGTGTAGGCAAACATTAATGGAGGAGAGGAAGGTGGAGTGGCTACATAATTAAAGAGGAGTTTACAAAATAATTTAAGGTGGTGATAAAGGGGGGTTTAGGGAGTTGAGGGGGAGGTGAGGAGTTAGGGTCTTGTGTGGGCCCCACCACACTAAACCCTCCCTTGGGAGGTTAGGTGGGTGTGGGCCCCACCTCTAACTCCCCTTTTGTGGGATAAACACCACCCTCCACAAATAAAAATATCAAACACATACTTTGATTTATTCCTTAAAAACAAACGAAAATTGACCTCTTCTCCTGTCAAAATGCAACTACAGTAAAGGTCCCCTTAAGCGAATATTGGCACTGTGAGTTCATCGGTGCCCTCATATTTCAATTCCGAGAACCGGTTAAAAAGATAGAAAAACCCACTCGTTTGTTTACTGAACATACACGAGATAAACTTCGGAAATTGATTTCGGGCACAACGGGACACGGAATCAAGTGCCGTCAGAAGCCACACACTCATAAAATTCCAAAGAAATTATGAGAAAAAATTAACCCTGAAATTTCTGGGTCTTTACAGGTATGTTGTCTAAGTACTACTAAAATAGTATTTAATTATTTATTTTTGATTCACTTGGTATAAAATATCACACAAAATGGTGTTGAACTATTTAAATAGATTGAATTTATTTTTTAAAAATCATTAAATAGATTAATTTAAATGAAACATTATTCAATAAAGAAATATTTTAAAATTAAATGGAATTCCATAATTAATTGTATATAAAAATATTATAAGGTGGAAACTACCATGAAAAACCCTTGTATATAAGTGCATCTACCTTATCCACATCACCTTATGTTGTGAGACCTTAATTATGTTTTAGTGGACTCAATGTCCCTTAGTATAAGTTCTTTAGCATCCCCATGAGTGTAGGATTGAGATGGGTTGGAATGATTGATCCTAATGGTCATTAATGAACCTTGAATTTATAATGGAGTGATGAATATGAAATGGTTGTATAATATTTGAAATTAGTAACTCTTGAATTTCACCTATAGCCTTTAGGCTTGATTATTTTGATTAAGATAGAGGTTGAGTATTATGTCATCTCTCTAGGGTGATGCCAATGAGGACGAACCAAGAGTCTTCTGAGACCATACAATGAGTATAATAATATTGAGACGTGTAAATCCCTTCAAGTGATGAGTGGTAACCCAAGAGTTTTGATTGATTAAGAAAAACCCTAGTAGGGTTCTTGTACTTTGATGTTATAAAGGGGACACATTTTGGGCTCCCCTTGGGTTAATTGACCCTGAGTTTTTGTGACATCAATTATATGAATTTATTGTTAAATTATGTAATGTAATTAAATGTGAAAACCTTTAGTGGTGGCCTAAATATATATATATATGTATATTTCATTTACATGCTCATGGATCATTTTGAAATATGACCGGGTATACACTCAAAGAGTGGTTTGACATATGTTATGGTATTCCATCATAGAATGGTCTGATATGAATGCAGTGTGAAGAACTATGGAAATTAGGGTATTTTGGGTAATTAGGGCCTAAAACATGATGATAATGGGAGACCATTGACATGTTCCTTGTGTCTTTGGTTGGGGTAAATACCCCCATACATGGATATATGATACAAGGACACCATGAAATTTCTCCATGGGTCCACTAGTAGGGAACATACCCAACCACCCACTCTCCCATTCATTTATATCATAAACTAGGATGACTTGGATGTGTACCATGGGTTATTTGGTTGTGAAAAGAGCCACCACATACTAATACCTGATCATGTCGAGTTTCTTTGGAAACATACCATGGGTGTAAGAGTAGGGATTAGACCTCATGCATAGATTTGGGTCACTATGGTTTGGAATGATACTATGATATGCTCAGATACACTCTGACATAGATCAATGTAGGTATAATACAAGTTACTAGTATATATGGTAGGTCTTGTCCCCCCTATGAGGTTATCTATAGTTGTCATGATATCATGATGTGATGAGAGTCATTCTTATAGTGGGAAAGCTATGTATAACTAGCCTGAAGTTTCAATGATCACATAGCTACATATAATATATTATCACCTTTCTATATTTTTATTTAATTTTTATGGTTTTCAGTATCCCATTATTCAATCCTGTTGCACTAATGTATATTTTTAATTAATGTGTCTAAAACATTCTTAAAATGTTGTAATTACACCGTGGACTAATTTGACAGGCGTTCACTATTTTTATCACAAAATTATAAAAGTATTAAAAATTTGAAAATTATTTTTTTATAGATTATATAATCATGGGGTTCAATTCATCGTACAAGACCAAAGTCTATATCTAAGAATAAGAGGCCCAAAATAGGCCCACAATTTGATGAAATTATGGGCCAGACAAAATGGAACTATGTGTAGTGATTGTGAAATAACTCGGTCTTTGGAAGTCCAATTGGGATCATTTCCGCCTAAATATGATGGAAAACTCTATGGCCACCTCAGAACATAATTTCAAGTCATGATTAAGTTATTTATTATTTTATTTATCCAAATAATGTAATGGAATTGTGTCTCCCATGAATAGTCCACCAAGACCTGTAGACACATGATGTCTTTTGTGGAAATATTGATTAAATTTTACATAAAATCACCCCTATACTTCATCAAAAAATGTTTATTCTGACAATATGGTAGGATGGGTTGATTAATAATATTCTTTTTTACTATATAGGGATTCATATCCTTCCATATATTTCTAAACTTTTTATGATCAGAAGGGGAGTAACATTAAGTAAATATGGAGCTTCATGCTTGTAATATTTTATATAAATTTTAAATAATAGGTTTTTATGTTGTTGTTATTCATCCCCTATTATTATTTAACTATTTTATATATTTTTATGTCATACTCAAACTGATATGATCATGTTTTAGGTTACCCATTTAAGTGACGTTTTACAGACTATTCACCACTTCTTCCTCTCCCATTCAATTATAGCTCTTTTGTTATTTATATTTGTAAATTTAATCCTTGTAAACACAACCATATACAACTAAATTTATTTCATGTAATGACATAGAAATAATATAATAACCTGGATATCAAATCATTATATTCCTGTTTTTCTTGGGTGAATTTGAGTTATGAAGTTGAACACAAATCACCCAATAATCGGTAGTAACTGATGACACATTTTCTATTTTTGACCTAACCATAAGACATATCCTAGTATAAAAAAGTAAAATTCTAGTACTAAATGATATAAAATATTTATTAAAATATCTAAACCATATCTCTTAAATCAGTAGAGGGTGAGCATGATTTCCTTGGGTTGATCACAATCAATAACATCATTAAATTATTATTTCCATTTAGTGTCTTATCAAACATGATTATTTTATAATCCCTTGAACCACTCTTTAAAGAAAAAATCAAACTTTTATAATATTAATAATCTCTCCTAAAATTAATGATCTATGGAACCATCAAGAGATTACCAAGGGTTCCTGTTATACTATAGAAATTCTAGTAAAAAAATTTCTTATTTGACCCACTCGATAACATAATCATGTTATGGCACCTTTTCAGGGGTTACAATGTAATTTTTCTATTTAAGTTCTTTTTTCAAACTCTATTCAATCAAACCTATACATTATTATTTTTTCTTATTCTATATCTCCTACTCTCTTATTATTATTATTATTTCTTTTATATTATTTAGTAAAAGAACTATTTTCTTATTTATTTTATTTTCTGCATTTTCCACTTAAATTGGAAGTGTTTTTTAATTTATTCCTCTCATAATACCTAAATTGATAAAATGTAAAAATATTCCAAACTTATTTGAATGACCAAATTAGAAATAGATAAAATATTAAAAAAGATACATAAATGTAAAAGTCTCTCATTTCAAAGAGTAGGTATTCAAGATTATAGAAATCATGTATCCTATGGGTTCACATTTTTTGAAAATTAATATGTTTTAAACCAATACCAAATTTTAACAAATTAAATCCATAAAACATGGCTACAAATATCCAAAAATTAAAACAACTTACCATCCCTGATTTGGAGTACCAACCTACATACAACCAATATCGTAAGGAAACAACTAACACTGAATAGTGATCATTCCTCATCCAACTTATTAAAAAAATTCATTATCTTCCTTTAGACGACTGTGAAAAACAATTTAAGGAGTTTCACTATCTGGTGTTCAGTAGAAAACCCAAAAATGTGTATGAGGACCTTATAATGGTTATTTTTTCCCTTTATCCCTTAATAGAATTTAATAAAAGATGGGATTTACGATATTTATACCCTAATTAGGGGATGGAATGATCATAAATGACTATTTTTGAAATGTTTTTTCCTTACTCACTAACTGAATACATTTTAATATAAGCCTATGGCATTAGGAAACCATAACATAAAGGACCTTTATGAATAATATGAGATATTAAAAAAGCATAGCTCCAATTTCCCCATAACTTAATTAGTGAATGATTTATAATTCAATAATTCTATTAGGGAATTTCTCATAGGGATCATGTAATGATTGATACTATTGTGGCTGGTTCCCTATCATATAAAACCCTTATTTTTTTTGTGAATTAAGTTCCATATTAGCTTGAAATGAAAAAAATTATTAAATGAAAAATTGAATCTACTCTGGGTGTTCATGATTTAAGGAATTAATCCATATAATAAAAGTTATATAAAATTTTTTATGAAATGAATACCAATATAGGACAATTATCTCATGATCACGGTAATTCCAACAATCGACTGGTTCATTTTCAGTGTGTTGTTTTTTATGATAACACCCATTTCATAGATCAGTGCTCACAATATCAAGATTCATTTAGGTCATGTGTAGTAGTACCCCCTGGGTATCATTTTCAATAATCACTGTTCTTTATGAATGAATCATTTTAACCAAATAAAAAGCTTATGTGGAAATCAGAAACATAGTACAGAAAAAAAAACTCATAGTAAACCAAAAAAATTGGTAACAATCAGGCCATGCTATACAACCCTATAATACTTCAACATTTGAAAATTTTTTCCATGACCCATACTGTGATCTTTTTTACACTTGTTTTGTTTTTGATGATTTGGGATTTAATTCTAGTTTCAAGAATTATATGGGAATATAAAAATCTGATTTATGGTGGATTAATGGACATGTGTGTTAATTATGAAGTACCCATGACTGTAAATTGTTATACAAATCCCATTTCAATTTATTATCTTTCTGTAGAGAACAAAAAAAAAAAGAAAATAGATAGTTTCATGCACCACACTCCCCCTATATCCTTTCCCTCAATAAATAAATTACCATATATTCAATTAAAAAATCACCCATATAATCTGAAATATTCCTATATTGAGGGTATTGACCAACTACAAAAAATTATTCCCAACATCCCCTCTCCAGAGAAGGAAAGTAAATTGTTAGACCTTTTAGGAGAGTGTAAAAAAGAAATAGGATAGACATTGGATGATATTTATTTGATTATCCAATCTATTTTCATGCTCTCTTTACATTTAGATTATGTGGATAATCCCATAAGGGATGGTCAATTCCATTTAAATCTCAAGCTCCCTGAGGTGGTATAATTGTATTGTAGTAAATTATTATTTATTCGGTTAATCTATGAAATATTGGATATTAAATGGTTTAGCCCAGTGAAAAGTGTGCTTACAAACAAGAATTATGATTATTTAAAATAAAAGGAATAAATTGGTTTCAACATGTGTGAAAAATAGTATGTGAGTCTTAGTTGACCACCATTTACTAAATCAAGCCACATGGATAGAAAAATTACCTCTACCTTTTATTGAAAAAATATTTGAATTATTTTTTGGAAAGACCCATTATAGTCATTTTGGTGTATATTCAAGTTATTTCGAATTCATATATACCCTAGTGATCATTTAATGACATTATTTAACTATCCTTTTTGTAAATTTTCATATAATAGGATGAAATTTGGTATCTATAATTCTAGAGACACATTTCAGTGATGTAAATTTATTTTATTATAAAATATACATTGATAATTGTATAAATGTTTTTATTGAATATTTCATAGTTTATAGAAATTCATTTTATGAATGTTTGTAACTTATAGGTTCTTTTATCTATAATTTCAATTAAAAATACATCATATTAAAATTTTCAAAATTATATTTTATGGTAGAGTGGTGGATAGTTCTTAATGTTGATAAGTAATTGTTTTAGTAATTTAATACCATTAATATAAACAATTTGTTTATGAGGTGTTGTCATTTTGGTAAATGCTTTTTTACATGCTATTAATTAATTATTTAGTAATACCACACTTACCATGACATTTTTTATAAAAATATTATAAAATTTTTAATCAATATTGTGAGTATAAATTTAATTCAATAAAAGGAGTCTCACATAACCTCCCATCACCTAACCACTGAGGTTGGATATCCCAGTCAAAATTATGTGGGATTCCATTAACATTCCACTTGGGATATTTTTATCACAATGTTTTTAGAGGGATCCTAATGTGATTGTGTATGCATCTCATACCCTTAAACATGTCGTAGGAAACTAAACAGCCACTAAAAAAATCCTAATATTGTGTTTTTCAGGAATTTTTTTCCATTTTTTTCTTAGGTAAATAGTCATCATGTTTTTTGATCATGTTACCCTATGGTTTATCCTTAATAATATTATAGTTAATCCCTACCTCATATGGTATATGATCATCCTCTAAAATTTTGTCATCGAGATTCAAGATGAGAGATGAGCATAAAATTAGTTTTGTTACCACATTAGTAGTAGTTCCCTGCCATTAGACAACCATGTTGAATTATCCCTTCCCATTAGAGAATTTTTCCCTAAAGAAGAACTTTATGATATAGTTGACCTTACACCTTGGCATGTAGAAGTTATAAATAATGTATCAACTGTTTCGTTTCGGTTTTTCAGGCCTCAAAACGCCCAATGGCTCCGTATCCAATGATTGATGGACTTGCTTTCCAAAGGCAGGAGTTCGCCGAATGGTCTGACCAGCGACTTTTAAGAACTCACATTGGTTGAGAGGATGGGTTGTCAGGCTCATCACACCCTTTTTTGGGGGGAAATTATTGCCTGTTCCGGGACTCTCTTATATATTTAAGATGTATTTATATGTTCGAGAATCATTGGTTTATATCCAAACATAGTATCCACATATTTAAATTTGGAGGGAAATAGTCAAGTGGACGCAGGGGTTCAGAATCATTTATGCCCGAGGTTTACCATCCCTTGTTGGATTAATGACCCTGAAGAGTAGGAACTCGCTTGATGCGGCACTAGGAGCGGCATGGTGAACCGATGTGAGGATAGTTAGATCAACCGGTTATCGGGCTTGAACCTCAGAAAGGCTTCCTATGTACCCTGCCTAGGGGACAGGGATCAAAGTCCATGTAGTTTGAATGGAGAACTTTGGAGAACCGATGTGAAGGTGGACCCAAGGGTCTGTTCATGGTCGGGCTTGAACCTCTTGGAGGATTCCTACGTACCTTGCCTAGGGGGCAGGGATCAAAGTCAACATAGTTCACATTGGCTTGGGACAGACGCTCTGAGGCAGCCAAGAATAATGGATTGGGGCTTACACTCTGAGGAGGCCCATAGTGGGGATTGGGGCTTACACTCTGAGGAGGCCCATAGTGGGGATTGGGGCTTACACTCTGAGGAGGCCCATGATGTTGGTAAACCGACATGAAAGCGGGGTCATAATGACCCGTTATTGGGCTCGAACTTGGGAGAGGCTTCCTACGTACCCCGCCTAGGAGACAGGGATCAAAGTCCACGTAGTTCGGATTAATCCAGGGCTTACTCTCTGGGGAAGCCCAAGATGTGTATTGGGGCTTACACTTTGAGGAGGCCCAAGATGATAGATTGGGGATTACATTCTGTGGAGGCCTAAGATAATGGATTTGGGCTTAAACTCTGAGGAGGCCCATGATGTTGGTAAACCAATGTGAAATGGGGGTTTAGAATGACCCGTTATTGGGCTTGAACATAGGAGAGGCTTCTTACGTACCCCTACTAGGAGACAGGGATCAAAGTCCACATAGTTCGGATTAATGGGGGCTTACGCTCTGGGGAAGCCCAAGATGTGGATTGGGGATTACACTCTGAGGAATCCCATAAGAGGATGTCATGGTCGATGATTACTCTAAGCCCACGTGAGTCATGCTCGGTGTGAGAAACAAGAGGCAGCAGGGACTAGAGGATCACGTCACGAGAGGTGCGTCCGTGAGAAGTGGAGTTGTGCTTATGCATGAGGGCGGCCCATGAGGTCGGGGCTTACTCTGAGATGGATTCCTAGGAAGACAAAGCCTAGTGGGATAGGGAAAGGGGGTGCTCCTGTGCGCATCTCCTCTCTTACAGGGCATGAGGGCCTCCTTCTGATGGCTATTTTACTATCTTTGAGGAACCCTAAAAAAGTTAAGGGGAAGATAGGGGATTCCCAAGCTCAGAATCCACATTATAGTGGGAATGTGAATCCAGGAATGCTTCGGGAATCTGCTCAAGGGTCAAGGTAACCCATTTTCCCCTGTTTATCGTGGGTATGTGAACTCGGAATGGCACGCTGATGCACCTGAAATTTACACCATGCAGATCCGGTGGCTCTGGTGGAGGCCTCGGCTCATGGCCGATGAATAAGACAATGAGGGAGTCACATAAGACTTCGCTGGATCGGAAATATTTTATCTTTCTCAGGAAATGGAAACACAGAAGTATTTGGTGATACATCTAATGGTATGGGTGGTGGCGCCCTTCGCGTGGAGAAGTGTCACGCGGCTGGAGAAGCCGTCCGCGAACCGGGGTGGTCCGTGGAATAATTGGCGGCCCGCGAGCCATGGTGGTTTGCAGCTTTGGGTTTAATCCATGAACCAGGGTGGTTCGCGGAGGGTTCCAGGCAGGCAGTTGCGGCCAAGGGCGGTGATGGTCAGAGGGTCGTCGGTCGGGGCTTCGCCCACGTAGGAGAGTGCTACGCGGTGCGACAGATGGGAAAAGAGGCATAAACTCTCTGGTCTGTGGGGAAGTCATTCGAGGAGGAGATATAGTTCTCGATTCTCCTTGTTTTTTTATTTTAGGTTCGCGGTTCACCAACTTATTATGAGTTTTCCAATTCCTTGTTAATTTGTTTATCTGATGTGGTTCGCGGGTGGGAATTTCGCTATTTGTGAAATCCAAATCCTTCCTTCAACCGATCTCCTTCCGAATCTCCAATCCCTTCGAATCCGATTCTAGTTCTCCAATCTCTTCTTATTTCCCCCTTAGTCTCCTTTTATAGAGTGGGGAAAGGGATGTATCTGTGGCCACGCGGAACCTTTTCCGGAGGCCCATAACCAAATACCCGGTTCATAGCTGACTTGGTCAATCCGTGATCCGTGGTGGGTTTTGAATGCTCCCCCCCCTCCGCGAGGTGAGCTCAGGGAGTGCTCTGCGGCTGCGGAGGGTACTGCCTCTATTCCGCAAACGACAACGGGTGTGTCTTGAACCGGTCGACGCAGTCCGCGCTTGGGGCGGTTCGTGATGGTGAACTAGACTGGTGCCCATCCTGCCTCGAGACCACGGAGGATCTCTACCTCCATTTCACGAACGACAACAGTTCGCAGAGGGGGTTCCTCACGGGGCCTGGCCACATTGCGTTTCCATGGGACCGATTCATAGACCAGTCCTTTTTGTGTCCCTTATTTGATTATTTTCCCCAATTCTTTGGGGGATTTGGGTAGAATATACTTTGAGGAATTTTCAGGACCCTACAAATGCCCCCCATCGGAATGGGGTCTGATCAGAATGAAGAGGAGGCCATTCTGATGTAGAGTGGTCCTGAAAATCGATGAGTGATTGGACAATGCACTAACTTTTTCTGAGCTAAGGGACTCAGCGAGCACAATTTGAATATTGCTAGGGTTTTATAGAAAAACCCCCACAAACTTTTTGTCTCTTATTTTAATACCCTAATTTTTCCTGGGCTCATTTAGTGTGAACCCAGCGAGAGCAGACTGACTTTTTCTTAGGTGGCCCTTTTCGGGTTTTCAGCCTAACAGGCTTTGTGCCTCTTTCTTTTGTGAGCGGTTTAAAGTCCCGCCGACAAGACTATCACTACTGGTGTTTTAGGTCAAACATATTTGACCACATATTGTGGGGAGAGGTCCCCAATGGGGTTCAACTGATTAAAATATGTCTCAATACTCTTTCGATACACCTGGGGTGAAACATGTTTAAATTTGAGCGGCATGCAGGGCATCTATCAAGATATAGGAGTCGCATTGGCGTACAGAGGTAGGAAGAGCATTGCCTAAGGAAAACTTGCCTTTGGTAGACAGGCCAGGGGCGATCAATATGCAGAGCTGCTAAGGGCTTGGTATTCATATTCATGCAAAGTTGTCTTTAAGTCAAAGACTTATCCATGTATGATGGCCAGGGGACTTCATGGAAGTCCAGCTCATGGAAACCACGATGTGTGGTTTGAAAAAAAAATGAAAACCACCGGGGGTGGCTCGAAAAGGTTATGTGATGTCTGAAAGGTTTTCTGAACATCTGTATCAGTCAGGAGTGTAATCAAGATACCAATTCCCTACGCATTTAGTTAGTGTAAGGGATGGTTGAGGCTTGGCACAGTTTAAAGTCATGCCGATGAGACCTCATCTGAAATGGAACGACCTCTCCTGGTTCTTCGTAATCTTGTCAATGACGTTCCGCCGCATTCAAGTAGGATTGTGGAAGAGTTCGGAAAACTTTAGCTTGGAGGGTTTCTGAACCCCGTGATAGACATGGGGGCTCCGAGGCCAAGAGGCGTACGAAGAGAAGCATTGCCTAAGTAAATCTTTCCTTTGGTAGACGGGCTAGGGGCGATCAATATGTAGAGATGCTGAGGGCATGATTTGCATAGTCGTACAAAGGTGTCCTTAAGTCAAATACTATCCACTTCCGATAGTCAAGAAACTTCAGGGAAGTTGAGATTTGGGACCACCAGGGGTGGCTTATGAGAGTTAGGTTTTTTTTTCTGAGTACAGAGTATGGATTATGATGAGTGGGTGCCTGAATACGTGGGAAATATCTAGACTAGAATTCCCAATAATGGGTGAAGTAATTCTTTCTCATGCTGGTGTGAGGCGGTGGTTCGTGCAGGTCTGACCCATGCACTAAAGGATGGACAAAAGCTTCTGTTTTTCATTGAACCAATGACTAGTATGACCATTTAGTTTATCATCATGTGGTTGGGACATATTCCGTGCAGTTTAGCATCATGTGGAAAGGACGAGAGGCATTTTTAAAGGTTGTTGTATAGTTTAACGTCATGTAGCGAGGACAAGGGAATTTGTTTTGAACCAGTGAAAACGCTTGCGGTTAGAGGCATTTCCCTAGATGGTTAATGCTTTGCCTTTGGAGTTTTGTGCCAAGCATCCAAGATATCCCATGAAGTTTAATGTCATGCGGCGAGGACGTAGGTGCAAAGGCCGCTCTTCATCAGAATATAACTGGTCTTCAATACCTCAACATTCCCCAGATGTGTGTGTGTGGGGGGGGGGGGGGGGGTTGATTGGTGTAAATCTTGGTTCCAGGGCTTCTTGGATCAGGAGAGATGATATAGTGGCTCTGAGGCCGGTAAGGGTACGAAGCTAGGAAGAGTATCACCTGTGGAAATATTTCCTTTGGTAGACGGACCAGGGGCTGTCAATATGCAGAGCCGCTGAGGGCATGGTATGCATAGTCATGAAAAGGTGTTTACGGGTCAATTACTTTCCACTTCCGATGGCTGTGAATGGTTATGAAGATCCGCAATTATCTGGGTCATGAAGTCTGTCATTTGGTAGGAGAATGTCTGGACATGTCGTGGATATCTATCCCTGGTCACTTATTGAGTTTCAAAGAGCCCCCTGCACTGATATTTTCATTTTTTGCATTTTTTTTAATTTGTGGGGGTGTGCCTTCATTCCATGCAGTCTAACGTCATGCGGTAAGGACGAAGTACTCCTAGTTTATCGGTCATAGAGCTCAGACCATTGAGTGACGATTGCTGCGGTCACTCGAAGGATAACCGGGTCAACAAATTCTGATATACTTGGAACAAGGTGGGGTATGAAGGTTGTAAACTGCCACTTTGAGTATTCCCAGATCAAGAGGTGTGGTGTGGGGGATCTAAGGCCGGTAGGCGTACGGAGCTGGGAAGAGTACCACCTGAGGAAATCTTGCCTTTGATGGATGATCCAGGGGATATCATTATGCAGAGCCGCTGAGGGCATGGTATGCATAGTCATACAAAGGTGTCTACAGGTTGATAACTTTCCACTTCCGATGGCCATGAATGATTATAAAAATCTGCAATTTCTCACAGTGCAGAGTTCAGCATGTGGGGATAATGGTGTCCGGGTATACAAGAAGCATCTTCACCATAATTGTCCGTTGAGTCAAAGTAGCCTAGTCCTGGCTTGATGTTCATTGATGCAGGTCTCTATATGAACCACTGACCGACACATAGGCTAGAAAGATAGGGATACCCTGGAAACACCAAGATGTGAAAAGGGTGATGAACTTGTAAACCACTTTGCCATAAACTTTGGGATCAGGAGGTATGGTATGTGGGCTCTGAGGCTGGTAATCATATGGAGATAGGAAGAGTGTTGCATGTGGAAATCTTGCCTTTGGTAGTCTAGCTAGGGGCTATAATTATGCAAAGCCGCTGAGGGCATGGTATGCATATTCATGCAAAGGTGTCCACGGGTCGATGACTTTCCACTTCTGATGGCCATGAGTGGTTATGAAGATCCATAATTTTCTGGGTCACAGATTCTGATGTATGGAGAGGATGCATCCAAATGTGCAAGGACTATCTCCATCTCATATCACCATGTGTCTTGGGTGCATCACGACGAAGTCTGTGCAGTTTAATGTCATGCGGTGAGGACGAATTCCATGCAGTTTATCGTCATGCGTTCAGGACGAAGTCCGTGAAGTTTAACGTCATGCGGTGAGGACGAAGTATACACCCCGTGCAGGTCTGGTCCGTATATGGGGGAAGGGGAATTTTTAACATTATCTTCCATGCAGTTTAACTTCGTGTGGAAAGGATGCAAAAATACTCCCCATGCAGGTCTATCCCATACACGGGGAAAAGGGAGCATTTTTAAATCTTGCTATTCGTGCAGTTTTACGTCATGTGGTAAGGACGAGAAGTACATCTCGTGCTAGTATGGTTTTTACATGGGGGAAAGGGCATTTTTATCTTTTATTCAGGGGGATAGGCCAGGATGGGGAACATTGGCGTCACTACGTATCCTGCGATGGCAGGAATCAAGCTGCGCATAGTTCATTGAAATAAGTACACCCCATGCAGGGCTGGTCCGTACATGGGGGAAGGGGCATTATTAAAACTCTTTTTCCGCGCCGTTTAACATCGTGCAGTGAGGACGAGGGATACACCCCATGCAGTTCTGGTCCATACATGGGGGGAAGAAGGAATTTATTAGGGAGTAGCTGGGACAGGATAGGGGATCCGGGTTCACTCCGTATCCCGCGAGGGAAGGAATCAAGCCGTATGTAGTTCTTTGAAATCCGTGCTTCTTAACATCATGCGGTGAGGACAAGGTCCATATAGTTTAACATCATATGGTTAGGATGAGGGGTATTATTGGATTCCATGCAGTTTAATGTCATGCAGTGAGGATGTGAATACACCCCGTTCAAGTCTGGTCCGTACACGAGGGAAGGGGCATTTTTTTGAGATGGTTGGGCCAGGGTGTGGAATTCTGGCGTCACTACGTATCCTACGATGGCATGAATCATTCCTTACATAGTTATCTAAAAGATGATACACCTCATCCAGGGATGGCCCGTACACGGGGGAAGAGGGCATTTTTTGAATCGTCTTGTCCGTGCAGTTTAACGTCGTGTGGTGAGGACATAGGTGACCCGACGTGAAAAGAAAAAGGGGGGGGGGGGTCCGCATAGTTTAACGTCGTGCGGTGAGGATGAGTTCCATGTATTTTAATTTCATGCGGTGAGGATGATGAATACAGCCTGTGCAGGTCTGGTCCATACACAGGGGAAGGGAGAAATCTTGACTCTTATTATCCATGCAGTTTAACATCATGTAGTAAGGACAAACTCCATGCAGTTTAACGTCATGAGGTGAGGACATGAATACACCCCGTGCAAGTCCGGTCCATACACGGGGGAATGTGAATTTTTGTTTTTCTTTTTGAGGTGGCTGGGTCAGGGTGTAGAATTCTAGCATCACTACGTATCCTGCTGGGGTAAGAATCAAGCCTCACATGGTTCTCTGAAAGACGATACACCCCATGCAGGTTTGGTCCGTACATAGGGGAAGAGAGAATTTTTAAATCACCCTATCCATGTTGTTTAACGTCATGCGGTGAGGACGAAATACTCTTAGTTTAAGGTCATAGAGTTTGGACTGTTGGGTGCTTAGCGGTTTAACGTCATGCTTCTCGGACGACAAATACATCTCATTTTTTTATTCTTCCGTGTAGTTTATCTTCGTGTCATAAGGATGATGAATAAATCTCATTTATTTTATTTTCTCGTCCGTTCAGTTTATCATCGTGTGGTAAGGATGACGAATACATCTCATTTGTTTTCTTTTCTTTGTCCATGTAGTTTATCGTCGTGCGATGAGGATGATGAATACATCTCTCTTTTTTTCTTCGTCTGTGCATTTTATCGTCGTGCGGTAAGGACGATGAATATATCTCATTTTTTTTTCTTTTCTTCATCTGTGCAGTTTATCATCGTGTGGTAAGGATGATGAATACTTCTTATTTTTTTCATCCATGTAGTTTATCGTCGTGCGGTAAGGATGATGAATACATCTTTTTTTTTCGTCCATGCAGTTTATCATCATGCGGTAAGGGTGATGAAGACTTCTTGGTCTCTATGCAAAATACTTCTTCATGAATTTTGCATTGGTAGGAGCCGTGGTGAATTTCCCATCTATGGAGATAAGACCATATGCTCCGTTGGAGTAGACCTTGTGTACAACATATGGTCCCTCCCACTTGGGCTCCATCTTTGGAGGATTCTTGCCAGGTATCATTAGGGTCCAGAGGACCAGCACTAACTCCCCTTCCAAGAAAGACCGGAGGTGGACCTTTTTGTTGAAGGCTCGCGTGATCCAGTTTTGGTACACTTCTAGGTGGTGTAGAGTGTGCAGCTGCTTCTCGTCTAGCTTTTCCAATTCACCTAGCCACTGTTCTGACTGCTAATCATCAGATAATTGATCACATATGGCAACACGAAGTGAGGGAAGTTGGAGTTCAATGGGCAGGACAACCTCTGTGCCGTACACAAATGAGTATGGGGTAGACTGAGTAGCGGTGCAGATTGTTGTTCGATAAGCCCAAAATTCATGGAGGAGTTTATCTGGCCATGAATTCTTGTCTTTGTCCACCATTTTCTAGAGGATACTGGATAGTGTCTTGTTGAAAGCTTCTATCTGTCCTTTGGCCGCTGCATGGTAGCGGGATGAGTGGTTAGCCTCGATACCATACTCGTGGTATAACTTTTCCAACTCAGCAGAGCAGAAATTTGTTCCTTTGTCCGTCAGTATAGTATGAGGGACACCAAATCTGGTGATGATATTGGTCTTCATGAAGCTGAAAATATTTCTTGCCCCGACCTCCTTGAGGGGTATGGATTCTACCCGTTTGGAATAGAAATCAGTTTCTGTGAGGATATACTTCAGTTGTTTGGCCATGGTGGGAGGATATGGACCCACGACGTCCATCCACTAGATGGAAAACGGCCAGGATTACTTAGCTTGATGAAGTAACTCTGGGGGCTGGTGTATGAAGTTGGCAAGAATCTGGCATGAGTGGCATTTTGCGGTAAAACACTCATAGTATCGTGCCACTGTGGGCCAGTAGTACCCAAGCCTTCAAACCTGATGGAAATGCTTGGTCCCTGGTTGATGTTCTCCACACGCTCCTGGATGTACTTCAGTCATTACGGCAGCAGTTTATTCTGCATCAATGCATCTGAGGAGCACTCCATCGAGGCATCGTTTGTAGAGGACCTCTTGTTGGCCCGCGCCGCCATATAGGACAAAATTGATTTCCCTTCTCCATATTTTCTCTCGTTTATCCCTGTATGGTGTAAGCTCTCCCCAATGAATGTAGTTCGCGATGGGGGTCATCCAGCTGGTGGCAGGAGCATATGGCTCGGGGACATGACTGACTTCAAGGATTTATTCCATCTTAGCTTGAAAAAATGGCAATACCATTCGACAGTGAGCAATACTGATGACCATTTCATCCTGGTCTGGGTCGGCTAGGGCTATGGCCGCGTTGGCTAATGCATAAACCTGAGCGTTTTGGGACCGGGGAATATAAGCCAATGTTGGTTCTATGGAGAACTCGGCCATTAGCCCTTGTACATGGTCAAACAGGGGGATTAGATCCTCTTTTTTAATATCATAGTCACCATTTAATATCTTGATGACCAGCTCTGAGTCACCTTTTACCTTAAGGTGCTGTACTCTTGCCTGGAGTGCGAGCTCCAGGCCTGCAATGAGGGATTTATATTCCGCTTTATTTTTTGTACATCTCTCTGACAGGAGGAAGGAATATGATAGAACTGCATTTTCTGGGGACACGAGTATTATCCCCAGACCCACTTTGTTAAATATGGGATCCTCCATCCTCTTCCCGGTGGGGCTTCGGGACACGCCATCAAAGTAAATTTCCCATGCTAGGAACTCCACTTAGACTGAGAAGATATATTCATCAGGTAGTTCGGCGTCTAGTGCAGTGGTCCTCGTTGTTGGGTGATCTTCCAGAAAGTCTCCTAATGCCTGGCCCTTGATGGATTTTTGAGGCACGAACCAGATGTCGAACTGTTGCAGGATGACCGCCCATTGGGATAGGCATCCAGTTAGCATCAGGCGACTGAGGATGTACTTGAGCGAGTTACTCTGCGAGATCAAATGGACTTCATGATGCTACAGATAATGTCACATATTTTGAACTGCAAATTCCAAGGCTAGACAGCTCTTCTCGATTTTTGAGTATCGAGTCTCAGCATCAATCATGGTTCGACTGAGGTAATAGAGACTGTTTTCACTACCAGCATCATTATTTTGTGCGAGGAAGGCTCCCAGTGACCATTCTAGGGCCGTAACATATATAATGAGAGGTCTTCCTTCGACTGGGGGCATGAACAACGGCGGGCATAAGAGGTACTTCTTCAAGTTGTCGAACACCTCTTGGCAGTCGTCCATCCATTGGTACATGACCCCCTTCTTCATTAACTTGGTGAAAGGAAAACATTTTCCTGCCAGGTTGGATATGAACTGCCTAATATAGGCTCGGTGTCCTTGGAATCCCCTCAGCTCAGTGATATTTGGGGAGGTGGCAGGCTCAGGATAGACTTCATCTTCTCAAGGTTGACTTCGATTCCACGATGATGTACGACGAAGCCAAGGATATTCCATGAGGTAACCCCAAAGGCGCATTTCAAGGGGTTCATATCCAAGTTATGCTATCAGATCTTGTTGAAGAAGGTCTCAAGGTCTAATAGGTGAGCTGAGCACTGTCTAGACTTGACCACTAGGTCATCCACATAACATTCAACGAGTTTCCCCAAGAACGGCTTAAAGATCCGATGTATGTCACACTGATATGTGGCGCCAGCATTCTTGAGACCAAAGCGCATGGCCCTGTAACAGAATAACCCTTGAGGGGCCCTGAAGGCAGTGGTTTCTTAGTCTTCTCGGTCCATCCTGATTTTATTATATCCAGAATAGCCATCCATGAAGGATAAAGCCTCATACCCGGCCATTGCATCAAGTAACAAATCGATGATTGGAACTGGGAAGTCATCATTTGGAAAATGCTGATTAAGGTCTCTGACGTCAATGGATACACAGATTTTCCTGTTCTTTTTCTTGACGGGGACGATGTTGGCCAACCAAATGGGGTACTGGACCTCCATGATGAAGCCTGATTTAATGAGATTATAGACTTTAGCCTCTATCTTGGCAGCATGTGAGGGGTGTGTCCTTCTAGCGGCCTGTTTGTAGCCCCGGTGGTCTTCTGGAAAACCTAGGTGATGCGTCACTACCTCGGGATCATGTCCTAGAATTTTTGTGTAATTCCAAGAGAAAACATCACGATATTTCCTTAGGAAGGAGGAATATACCTCGTGTTCCTTGGGAGACATGGCCGCGCTAATGAGAGTGGGCCTCGGGTCTTCCTCGGTACCCAGTTTTATTTCCCTGAGTTCGTCCACATTGGTAGATATACCTTCCTCAAATGCGGGAGGTGAATCCCTGAGATCTTCCCCCTCCTCTTCTTGAAAATCCTCATCTTCTTGGTCTGATGAGGAGAGAGCTCAGGTCACAAGTTCTTGGAAGTCTGGAGGTGAGGTGTCGTGGGCCTCCTTGCTCGAGCTTTCACCCCCCGATTGAGGGTCAGTGAATGTTCCCACATTGTCACACTCGGTCGTTATGGATGAAGTTATGAGGACATCTGAGTGCTTGTCTGAACTTGAACTCCTACCTTCCATGTGGTTGATGGGAAAGACATAATCTCTACCAAGATGCATGCGGGGGTCATCAGGAACCATTTCTAGGCCATTTGAAGCGGGGATCCAGTCAACACCATAGACCAAAGGCTTCTTTTTCTTTTATTCGTAGAACCCGGCATCAATGAAATTTGACTCAGATAGAAAGAAAGTGGCCTTTTCGGCATGCAACATCCCGCTTTGTCCATTGTCCCATTACTTGATACATTGGTGGTAAGATTATGGAACAACAATGTGCTTATGGATCCATGGCCTTCCCAGTAGGGCATTGAATGCTGTGCTCTGCCAGACCACCAAGAATTCTCTTTAGGCTACCAGGCCACCAAAATAGATCATTAGCTTAATCTGTCCCATTGGTTTATGCTCACTCTTATCATAACCCAACAGAGTTGTGGCAGAGGGAATTAGATCGTCCTCACTGTATCCCAACTTACGGAGTGTCCGTAGTGGGTAGAGTTTAACTCCAGAGCCATTGTCTATAAATACATTCCAGATATCAATACAATTCAGTGTGCTAGACACATATAACATTCTGATGTTTCCTTGCATGATGGTGTCTTCATCATGATCAGTGAAGGAAATCACCGCATTGCATTCAACCAGGCCAGTCTCCGTCCAGTAAATCTCGACGGAAGCTACATCGACTTGAAACTCTTAGGGGCTGATCAAAGCTTCGATAAGCGCCTACCTAAGGTCGGCTGACAAACCCAGGGCATCCAAGATGGACAACATGGGTAGTATCGATGCCAGCTATTTAAGGATATCATTTTTATGCTCCAGCGGCCGATGCTTCTCCATTGGCGGGAGAGTCTTGGCGGGTGCTTTGGTAGATGGAGCATTTGATGAGGAAGGACTGGCTGCGGGGACAGACGCTGATGGCATTCCTGTGTTTTGAGGACTTGGCTCGACTAGTCTGTTTGTGTGCACTAGGCGACCAGACACTTTCTCCTCCTCTGGTGGGTATTGTAGAACAACAGGGCCAGAATGGCTGCTTGTAGAGGTAGAGGGGCATCCCCTCTCCTACTGATTCCACTGAAGGGTTCTCCCACGGGTTTCCATGATATTAACAGTTTGGGTCGGGGTCCAGCTATAGGGTTGGTTTTGGTCGCGGTTGTTCCTCCCCTGGTATCCCCTACCTCTGCGGTTCCTCCTCCCGGTTCCTCATGTAGGGAACTTGGGTTCATAGTCATACACTTCGTTATGGAATGATTTCATGAGATGGATGACGTTGATAGAACCAAAAATTGGCTCTTCATCCTCTAACAGGTCAGCCTGGTCGGTTGTCTCTGATAGTGCCATTTGGCTGGTCGGTGCCCATGGTGACAAATTCGAGGGCATAATTTCTGCCAACGTCTGGACTATCTTTGGACCCACTGCGGAATGCTCCTCTTGTGATTGTTTCCTCCTTCGAATCTGCCTAGATAAACATCTCGTAAAGGATTGTGAGGTCGATGCTGTCGGATCTGAGGCATTAGGGGTTGTTGGTGGCAACACCGATTGTTGTAATTGAGCTCAGAGAATTCCCTGGGCTCAGTTGATAGTCTTCCGAGTCATCCAGTGGTCAAATTTCTGCCCTTTTTTACTAGTGACTTTTTTCTATCCATCCTCTTTTTCGGAGTCGGAGGTAGAGATACATGCCACATGTGCTGGGGGTGGTCCCAGCTCTACTTTTTCGGAATATACCATCCTCTACAGGAGGTCTTTTAAGACGAAGTATTATTGGATATTGTACCCCAATATACGATGGTAGGGGCAGTAATCTATCCTATCATCGCAGCTAACTTCTTCAGGCTTCCTTGGATCTAGGAGGTGGAGAAATTTTCAATTCATGGCGACAATGAAGTATCCACGGATTTGATCATCCTGGAATGAGTATACTATTTGTATTCCTTCCTCGAACTGGTTCCTCTTTGGTCCTCGCTGATCATCCCATTTAGGTGGGGGTGGCCGCTGATATGCAGGATGCCCTTGACGATTTGGTGGAGGCCTGAGCGGCGGAGCGGGCACAGGGGCCGGATTGAGTGTGAAAGCGAACGCTTTAGCTCTAGGGGCTCTTTTCATAGGAGCCTGTGAGGCTATTCATGACATTGAATTAGTCCTCTTAAGAGAGTCCTCAATTCTCTGGGAAATGGCTGAGAGATGGCGGAATCCAGTGGTACACTCCCCCGGTATGAGCAGTGTTCACAGCTCATCTCTAAGATTATCAATGCATATGGCCAGCATGTCATCTTGAGGCAATGGCCTGTTCAAAGAATAGGTCAGACCTTTCCATCTGGAGATTAAATCAGAGACCCTCTCGTTCTCCCTCTTCTTGCAGTTCATGAGATCGCTGACCATTGTTTTCGGCAGCGTTGAGATGAAGTGGAACCGGAACTGCTTCCGGAGGTCCTCCCATCTCTTTATCGACTGGTCCGATAGACTCGTGTACCAGACGAAGGCGGATCCCTTCAAGGTCCATATGAATCATCTATGTTTCACTGCTTCTTGTTGTTCCGGAGTTCCCATCATAGGGTCACAATAGGATGTATAGTGCATCAAATTCTGCACTGGATCACCTGATCCATTGAAGATGGGGAACATAGGGCTCCCAAAATTGGGTGGAGGTGGTGTGTTGGTCACCCAATCTAGGTAGGGTTTCCGCACCGGCTATATCGGAGCACGTCGACCTTCTATCACTTCCAATCGAGCTGTTAGTGGCTTGATGGTGTTAGTGAGTCCTTGGTTTATATCTTGTTGGGCCCGGTCCTGGGCAGGCGTAGCCCGAGGCATTGCCTGAGGGTCTGGGTTTGCCGACACCAAGGATGCACGTGCCATTTGAGGCACCTTCAGGGGGTTAAGGTGTACTCGCTCCAGTTGATTCTTGAGTGGAAGGAAATCTTGGTATTCATCCAGATCCACATCTAGGTAGTTGGAAGGGCCATGCGCCTCATTGGACAGGAGCCCTGACCGTATTTCGTTTTCCTGGAAAAAACTTAGCCTTTGAGGTGCACTTTCTAGGAGTACATGATGCGGCTCCTCTTGGGACGCACTTTCAATAAGGCGGTTCCTCTGGAGTTTCTCGACGTTAAGCCATATCAATTCGTTCATCTCTTCTTCCTATCGAGCGAACCTCTCTTCGAGCATGAGTGGCTCGTTTTTACCGAGATAAGGGGACATGTTAAGGTTAACCGTTCCTTTATTATTATCCTTGTTGGAAGCTCACAGGATATGCTGAGGGAGGTTAGCTGAAGGGGCGGCCATATTTAAGGCGGCCCTCTGGTTCCGAGTGTGCACACCTGGGGGTTCGTTGTGAGTCACAGCCTGACCGGAACCATCGTCTCCCGATCCGTCCGGATTTTCATTTTCCCCAGTGTCACCTGTGGGGTTAGCCTCTATGGCGTTGATGAACGCATATTGCGGGGTGGAAGGGACTTCATCTTCCAAATAGTAAGAGGATCTCCCTCGTCTTCTGCGGGCCTTCCCTTTTGTGTCCTGGGATTTCCTTCGGACTTCTTGATGAAGGGTGATGTGGAGAGTTCTTTGATGCGACCTTATGGTGTGCCTTCATCTCAGAGGGGATGATGATTAAAATGAAGGGATATGACGGTAACCTTCTCTTTTGACTGTCCTCCCCAAACGAGAAAATACCGACACTCATGGGAGAGGTTGTTGTTAAGGGGGTAATAATGCCCCCAGCCCTGAGGGCTGGGGCTAGCTCCGCTCCCTGGATGTTGAGTCTCTTCCCAGCTTTATTGGTCTTACGGGGGTATTTGTTGTTACAAATTCCCCCAGCCCTGTAGGCTGGGGTTGACCATGGATTGCGGCAGTGGCTGTGGCTATCGTAAGCTGCCTGATCTCGCGTACTCCCATCTGGGGGTGAACCAGATCTGGTGTCGAATTCTCCTATGGATCCGTCCCTTCTGGGGAGGTAGGCAATGATTGTTGATTGGCCTCTCTTTGGAAATAGGCCTACTATATGCTCTCAGTGGGTTGATTCAGGAGTTTTTGAATGGATTGTTCCCGTTGGGCCTGATGGTTCTGGGACTTACTCAAGGCCCAACTCTGTTGGGTGTGTTGGATTTCCGGAATAGGGGTTCCGCTCGATTTCCATCTTTCCGTGACGACATTGAAAGACACCATGCCGAATGGGTTTTTCTAGGTGGGTAGAGGAGTGAAATGCCGAGCTCCATGTTCTCCCTATCACCTGATATGGACTCCCATCAGAGCGTCACTGATGAGGCGGTGCAACTCGTGTAGTGCATAGAGGCAAGTTGCCTCCATATTCCCTTTGCGCCTCTCGGGGAGCTGTTTTCGTGCCGCTGGAAGGGAATCCAGGTCAATATGATGCAGGATATCTTCTATCATCTTGACGTGGTCTACATAGCCGTCATAAAATAGGAAGCTTGATTTCAGCCTGTGGAGGGTCGTCCATATATTATGGCAGATGTTGTGCATGCATTCTCCCAACAACTCTCTGGGTATGTCGAACTGAGGGGTGGCTGTAGGCCAAAACATAACTGGTATATCATCCCTGGCCAGTCGTTTCCTTAGGTGCAACATATCAGCATACTCCTCCTCCAGTGATTCCTCGACCTAGTCAGCCCCACTAAGGCGCTCACTGTATTCAGAGGCAGTAGGATGGGTAGGTATTGAATTTACTTTTGGGCGATTCCGAGGCAGTTTAGAAGATGAACACGACCCTGGAACGGCTCTTGGTCGAAGAAGGGCGTCGCCAGTGACAAGATGGGAATCTGACATGCTCGATCCCATCCTTCTGAATGCCTCGACATATGAGGGCCTTTTGGTGATTGCTTCGGCAGTGGGAGGGCCTTCTTGTCAAAATAATATGTCATCGCAGGGAGGACCTCTAAAATGGTGGCCGTAATGGAAAGGACTACCATTACTTCTTTATGCTTCACTGTATAGAGGACTTTTGCATTGCACACCCTAGGAAGGACCTCCCAGGCGTGTCGCAGCAAGGGGAGGACCTTCTGGCTGCATAGCGTCATTACGGGGAGGACCTTTGCAAAAACTTCCATCAGGGTGAGGATGACCATCATGGCTTGACGTTCGATGCACATCCTGGGGAGGACCTTTAGGAGACACCACGAAATGGGGAGGACCTTCTTGTTGGTTGGGACCATTGCGGGGAGGACCTTCATAATAATGGTCGTGGTGGTGAGGGCTACCATCACAGCTACGGCAACCGCAAGGACTACCATTACTGCTGCCGCATGGAGAATATCTGTGGGATACATCCTGGGGAGGGCCTCTAGAATGTACCTTAATGAGGGGAGGGCCTTCTCATTGCTTGACGTATCTACGGGGAGGACCTCCGTTATCAGGGTGGCGAGGACTACCACCATGATTTGATGCCCGACTATGCGGAGTTCTGTTGCAGCGTAACCCCTAGGGAGGACCTTCATGGCAGGCCACGATAAGGGGAGAGCCTTCTTGTCGTGATGAGATGCCACTATGGGGAGGGCCTCTGTAGTTATGACTATGATAGCGAGGACTACCATCACAATCTGTGGTCCCACTGCATGGATAGTGATTGTAGTGTATACCCTGGGGAGGACCTTCAGGGTGGACCGCAGCAAGTGGAGGACCTTCTTGCTGCTTGATCTTCGGGCCACGTGGAGGGTTTTTGTGACTCACATTAAAAGAGGATCTCTAATGATCGATCGTTATATGCCCCCGGTGGAGGCCCCCATAGGTGCTCTGGGGAGGACTTTCAGAGCTGCCGGTAGTGACATTGCGAGGAGGACATTCACAACTGCTACTGCCGCTCCCATAACATGGTAATGAGTGGCCATGGTTCCAAACCTTTGACGCATGCTTGGTAGTGTCGAGAACCCCAGCTTCCGTCAGAGTGGAGTCATGAACCCGCTCTTTATTTTCCGGTTACCTTCGGCACGTTCGGGGTACTCTTTTGTGGGCAGCGGGGACCGTCTGCTGTTGGCAATGGCCTTCACCATTGGGTCCCAATCTAATTGGGTCCCGTGATGCTGGTAGGATACGCCGATGAAAATCTTGAATTTTAGCAGGGATATATGCCTTCTCTGGAGCATCCACTGTGATGGATGGGTATCCCCTAGTTGGAACGAGTGAAGTTGATCGATCTAGTTTCCCATGCGTCGCGAAATATGGTCGGCGACCCTCCTGGGCCGAAGCAGGGATGCAGATCTGCTCCGAGGTAGCTATCTCATCTCTTAGATGAGTCATCTCAATTGGGGAGACGGGATCACGAGCCCGAGTCCTTTCTATTGCCGCTGACACAATTACATGCTGGCAAGTCTGCAAGATATGATCTTGGATCGATACATGCTCCTCCATCATTGCCAGGATATGTAAAGAGACATCTTTGGCTGGAACGGGTATGAAGGCCCATTCTGGTATCGGGGCAGGAATATCCTAATCCGGTCCTCCAGTGGTCAGTGGGTACTGACAAATCTCCTATGTCAGGGCATGTGAATGAATATGCCCCTGTACCGGGATACGCCGGTTTATCTCTCCGTTTTCCGCCACATCGGGGTGGATGTATTTACATGCATCCGTAGGGAGCTGGCCCTGCATATATTGGTTTCCACTGTATCAAGTCGGTGCCCTTTGTTGGCGGGGAGACGTTCCCGCCTATGATTTTCCGCCACATCTGGGTGGAGAGCAATGTTGATTGCCGGCATGTCAAGATGGTGGGTGTCAGAAGAAACTTCTAGGAGTTGGTCCTGCAGGCGCTGGGTCGCCACCACATTAGGCTGGTGAGCTTCATGACCCTGGTCAGAGAGAGGTGCCTTCCAAGTAAGTGTTGTCCTGCGTGAGTGACAGGCTTGATGGAGCTCGGTGGGGATGCGCGCCGGCTCATACGATGCCACCATTTCTAGATGGTAGGCTCAGGTGGAGTGAACAGGTGTAGGTGCTTGTTCGTGGTAAATCTCTATGGCTGAGTAGCAGAGCTCTTCCTCAGGGACCAGGGTGATGACCGGTCCCGGATTGTACGTCTGCCGCCCTTGTCCGGCGATTCGAGGGTCCGGAGCTTGGGGAGCGTGGGCCTGAATCCTCGGGGAGACATCCTCTTTGGCCTGAGGATGTTGGGTCGCGGCGTGACCATGATAGCATCTTCCAGCGGGGGCCTTGGAGCAGAACCCCCTTTTGGTAGGGATGAAGTCCTCAACGTCTACCTCATCCACCTACCTAAGATAAGGGAGGTATGCATTGTCCCGTTCCAGGGATAGACTCCCGAAATGGTTAGATACAACGACAGGGGCTGTCTGGATCCGCCTTTGCGGTCACTGCTGGGCAGGTGACCGAAGAATCATGACGGATTGGAGGGCTTTCATGGCCGCCTCCACCGTTGGGAGAGTACCATTCGTGTGGTACTATTGGATCAGTGCTTCTGAAACCCAACATTGAAGACGCTGGGTGGGTGACGAGGTCCTCCGTTGATGAGGAAGTCATGTCCTTGCATTGTTGGAAACACACACTTGTGAGTTCCTTTGCGATGCCATTGGATCAGAGGGAGTACTGAAGGTAGTACCTGCAAAACCATTTAGCAAATACAAGCTGCAAACCCTTTAAAGCAGCATCTCATAATCCCATGTGTAATTAATGACCTTGCTTGGCCTTCATTTAGAGCATGAGGGAGAACATGGTGGGATTAAGCTGAATCTGTCATGTTTGGTTAATGATTCACATCGGGTTCACCATTTTCTGTTTCGTTTCAGTTTTTCCAGCCTCAAAACACCCAACGGTTCCGTATCCAATGATTGATGGACCTGCTTTCCAAAGGCAGGCATTCGCTGGATGGTCTGACCAGCGACTCTTAAGAACTCACATTGGTCGAGAGGATGGGAAGTCAGGCTCATCAAACCCTTTGGGGGGGGGGAATTATTGCCTGTTCCGGGACTCTCTTATAGATTTAAGACATAATCATATGTTCGCAAATCTTTAGTTTATAACCAAACATAGTATCCATAGATTTAACTTTGGTGGGAAATGGTCAACTGGACGCAGGGGTTTGGAATCATTTATGCCTGAGGTTTACCACCTCTCGTTGGATTAATGACCCCGAAGAGTAGGAACTCACTTGAGGCGACACTAGGGGCGGCGTGGTGAACTGATGTGAGGAAAGTATGATCAACAGGTTGTCGGGCTTGAACCTCAGGGAGGATTCCTATGTACGCTGCCTAGGGTATAGGGATCAATGTCCACGTAGTTCAAATGGAGAGCGTCGGAGAACCGACGTGAAGGTGGGCCCGAGGGTCTATTGGTGGACAGGCTTGAACATCTTGGAGGCTTCCTACGTACCCTGCCTAGGGGGCAGGGATCAAATTCCACGTAGTTCACATTATCTTGGGACTTACGCTCTGAGGCAGCCCGAAATAATGGATTGGGGCTTACACTCTGAGGAGGCCCATAGTGGGGATTAGGGATTACACTCTGAGGTGGCCCATAGTGGGGATTGGGGCTTACACTCTGAGGAGGACCATGATGTTGGTAAACCAACATGAAAGGGGGGTCAGAATGACCCGTTATTGGGATTGAGCCTCAGAGAGGCTTCCTACGTACCCCGCCTAGGAGACAGGGATGAAAGTCCACGTAGTTCGGATTAATGTGAGGCTTACACTCTGGGGAAGCCTATGATGTGGATTGGGGCTTACACTCTGAGGAGACCCAAGATGATAGATTGGGGATTAAACTCTAAGGAGGCCCAAGATAATGGATTTGGTCTTACACTCTGAGGAGGCCCATGATGTTGGTAAACCGACATGAAAGGGGGGGTCAGAATGACCCGTTATTGGGCTTGAACCTTGGAGAGGCTTCCTACGTATGCTACCAAGGAGATAGGGATCAAAGCCCACATAGTTCGGAAAATGCGGGGCTTACGCTCTGAGGGAACCCAAGATGTGGATTGGGGCTTACACTCTGACGAGACCTGTGATGATAGATTGAGGATTACACTCTGAGGAGGCCCAAGATAATGGATTGGGGCTTACACTCTGAGGAGGTCCATAAGAGGACTTCATGGTCGATGCTTACTCTAAGCCCACATGATTCATGATCAGTGTGAGAAAAAAGAGGCAGTTGGGACCATAGGATCACATCACGAGAGGTGCATCCATGAGAAGTGGAGTGGGGCTTATGCATGAGGGCGGCCCATGAGGTTGGGGCTTACTCCGAGATGGACGCCAGGGGCGACAAAGCCCAGTGGGAGAGGGAAAGGGGGTGCCCTTTTTCCCATCTCCTCTCTTGTAGTACATGAGGGCCTCCTTCTGATGGCTATTATACCATATCTGAGGAACCCTCAACAGGTGTAGGGGAATAAAGGGGATTCCCAAGCTCAGACTCCACATTACTGTGGGAATGTGAACCCAGGAATGCTTCGAGAATCTACTCAAAGGTTGGGGCAACCCCTTTTCCCCAGTTTACCATGGGTATGTCAACTCAAAATGCCGCGATGATGCACCTAAAAGTTACACCACACGGATCCAGTGGCTCTGGTGGAGGCCTCATCTCGAGGCCAATGAATAGGCCAATGAGAGAGTCGTGGAGTACTTGGCTGGATCAGAAGGATTTTATCTTTCTCGGGAAATGAGAACATCAAAGTATTTGGTGAGCCACCGAAAGGTATGGGTGGTGGAACCCTTTGCGTGGGGAAGTTTCACGCGGCTGGAGAAGCCGTCCGCAAGCCAGGGTGGTCCGCGGACTAATTTGCACCCCACTAACTAGGGAGGTTCGCGGCTTCGGGTTCAATCCATGAACTAGGGTGGTTCATGTAGGGTTCCAGGAGGGCAGCGACAGCCAAGGGAGGCACCAGTTGGAGGCTCGTCAGTTGGGGCTTCGCTCGCGTAGGAGAGTGCTACACGATGCGACGGATGGGAAAAGAGGCATAAACTCCCTGGTCCTTGGAGAAGTCATCTGCGGAGGAGATAGCGTTCGTGATTCTCCTTGTTTTTTTTTAATTTTAGGTTTGCGTTTCACTAAATTATTATGCATTTTACAATTCCTTGTTAATTCGTATAGCTGCTGTTGTTCACGGGTGGGAATTTATCTATTTTCGAAATCCGAATCCTTCCATCAACCAATCTCCTTCTGAATCTCCAATCCCTCCGAATCCGACTCTAGTTCTCAGATCTCTTCTTCATTCCCCCTTAGTCTCCATTTATAGAGTGGGGAAATGGATGTATCTTTGGACACGTGACACCTTTTGTGGAGGCCCATAACCAAATACCCAGTTCACACCTGACTTGGTCAATCCGCGATCCATGGTGGGTATTGAACGCTTTCCCCACCCTCCGAGAGGCGAACTCAGGGAGTGATCCGCGGCTACGGAGGGTTCCACCTCTATTCTGTGAATGACAACGGGTGCGGCTTGAACCGGTCGACGCGGTCCGTGGTTTGGGCGGTTCGTGATGGTGAACTGGATTGGCACCCATCCTGCCTCACGACTGTGGAGGCTCTCCACCCCCATTTTGCAAATGACAATGGTTCACGGAGGGGGTGCCTCGTGGGGCCTAGCAACATTGCGTTTCTATGGGACCAGTTTGCGGACCGGTCCTGTTTGTGTCTCTTCTTTGATTATTTTCCCCAATTCTTTGGGGGATTTGGGTAGAATCTCCTTTGCGGAATTTTTAGGACCCTACAACATCTTATAATGTCCCCAAAAATTTTATAACTTCACAATAAAAAATATATAATATTTATTCATGATCAAACATTTTGGATGACCTATACATTTAGTGAATTTTTAGTGACTTTTTTGTTTGTACTGTGTCCCTGACAATGAGATCACGTCTATTTTGAGATTCTTGCACACTATATCTTGTAGTAGAGAAATTAGATCTCAACCTATAGCTTGAAAGGTCTATTACATTGGACATTATTTTCATAATTTTATTGTGATTCAAATTAGTTATTTATGTCATCCACAAGATTCATATTATTTATGAATGTCTCCAAGATGAATGAAATACCCCAAAAACACATTTTATTTTCTAATATCATTGATTCATGGAGAATAGTCCTCTTGGGGCCTTTCCTAGAATAAATTTTATTTGTATACATATTATTGTCTATTGAAAATGCCATTAAATAGGTGGAAGAAAAGGATACATGGAATAATGATTTTTGAGTTTTTGTTAATTTTGGGAGATTTGTGATTTTTAATAAGATTAGGTTACCAAGACTTCTCATTAGAAAGTAGGGTTATCATTTTTATATTCAAATCATGAAAAAATTTCTCATAATTTTGGGGTTTTCCATAATTTAACCCCTTTATATCACCCCAAACTAACAGAAAAGAATAAATTTCAAATCAATAAGTTATAAAAATCATGGATATTATGGTACAAACTGTTAAGAATGACAACAGGTTTTTTTGGGATGATGTACTTTTGAAATACCATAGAATTTTAAAATCCCGTTTATAATATCACCATATAGGATTGTGTTTTTAAAACCTTATCACATACCATTGGAGGTAGAGAGTCATATATATTGGGATGTTAGAAAATTTAATATGAATCTCTCCTATACATGTGAGTATAAAATGTTATAGAATCAAGAATTGGAAGAAATATATTTTGATGAATATGATAACTCAAAGAAATATAAAAATAATTAAAAGGTAATCATTGGATATATTAATCATCAATGGAAGTTACATATTGGTTATATGGTACTCATGTACAATACTTGGATAAAGATTCACCTAGGTGAGATTTGTTGCTTATGTCTTAGTTATTATAATGTTAGTAATGTTTACCCATTTTTTGTGATACATGATTACCATAAGAAGAGTGTCCAATGGTTTTCCGTCAATGGGAAAAGACTTAAACACTTATATGAGGATTATCTAAAGCATCCAATGGAGTAAACACAACTTTTGGATGCCACATATGACAACACATAGTAATATATTTCTTCTCTATACCATTATTTATATGTATATTAATTTAGAAATTATACATTGAGGAAAATAAATGTTTTTGTTTTGGGGTACAGTGACATAGGATAACAATGTTTTAAATTAAAAAAAGTAAAATAAAAAAATAGTTTTGTTTTGATTATTTCATTATTTTTTTAAATAAACATTTATCTTAAAGGGAATAATCAAAATAATTTTTCATTCTTAAGTCAACTATATGGAAAAATCCATTGTTTTTTGATCAATGATTTATAATAAAATTTTATATAGAATATTTTGTCTAGAATTTTTATTTTCAAATAATTCAAATGATTCTCATATATTTTTTAAAATCACGAATCATTTACAGTGACTAATATTCTAAATCCATTACTTGAGAGATATTCTAGGACCTTTTTTTCACTCACTTCCTTTTAATAGCATTATTGACAGTCTTTGGTCATATATATAAAGTAGATAATTCCTTAATTATATTTTGAGGAATACGATTCTAGTATTCTACACCCATGATAGAGGCCATCATTTAATTCATAATACCTTTATACAAGTAACTCCTATTTTAGGACACCTTGATATTTGACCAATTATAAGCTTAAGAGGCAACAAAAATAATATTATGTTTTCACGTTACAAACTAATTTATCGCAACATACCCATATCTTTTGTAAATTATTGTTTTATTTATAAAAAATAGATTAAACAGTCCCCTATACCAAATTTTTTTATCACTAAAATCATACTCACCCTTAAACCTCAGAATAACTTGTTGGAATTACTATTGAGTAGATCACTATTATCCACATATTAATTATTAAAAATATACGATACCATATTATAAGATCAAATGAACTCCAAAAAATGATTATAATTCCACTTTAATATGTTCATTTAGTTAAGAGGGAAAATTTCTAGGTGAGGTAGTCTGTGACATGTCAAATGTGTGAAATATTATGTAGAAAAAACTTAAATGTGAGAGTATAAGAATGAAAAGAAAATTGAATTCATAAATGATACCTTAAGGATTTTATTTGTAATTAAATTTTTATATTTTTCCTCTATTTATTTTGCAATGAGAATTGATTAGGATATAAGAGTTTTCCCAGGAGTACAATGGTTTTGGTGTGTGTGCGGGGGGGTGATCACATAGTGGTATATCATATATTATCAAAATTTTATTTGTGTATTTAATTTTTTATGGTTTTTAGTATCACAATATTAAATCCTTTTTCAATCAATTAATATTTAGAATTGATGTATTGAATTTTTTTTAAAGAGTTTTTATTACACATTGGACCAATTTGAGAGGAGTTTTATAGTATTTATCATAAAATTATATAAATGCATGAAAATGTGAAAATTATAATTTTTATGATTCTATGACCATAATGATTCAATTATTCCAAATTGAATAATGGTTTCATTTAAGAATAAGTGTCCCTAAAGGGGACTAATATATAAATAAATATTCTGGGAAAGATGGATTGCACCATCCTTTAGTGATTGGGACATATCATGTAATTTAGACCAGTAATTTGTATTATTCCACATCAATTGGATAAATAACTACAAATATCACCACTCAACCAAATTTTATATCATTATTTGGGGGTTTATTTGGTCAACTATCTATATATGTTATAGGGAGAAATTATACCATGAACTATTTACATAGTCCCATGGAAACATGACATATTTTTTGTATATCATAATGTAATTTTCCATAAAAGTTATCCAACACTAATTTTTAAAAATCATTTTTGACATGTGAATTTGAGTGGAGTCTTAGGGTTGTTCATATTGAACATCGATGGTTTCATCCCCTTCTATGGATTTCTAAACACCTCGTGATCACCCGAGGGTGAATGTGATGTAAATCTCATGTTTTTGTTTTTAATATTTAAAATTTATTTTAAGTTCAAGGATATAATTTTGTTCTCATTCAAACCCACTTTTTATTTTATTTAGTTATATACAGTAATTTCATACTAGAACATATATTTTCTGGTTTTTAGGTACCCATTAAGTGATGTTTCACACACCATTCCTCACTTCTGCCTCCACCTTTGTATTGTAGTGTTTATGTGAATCGTATTGGTATATTGAATCCACATAAACAAATCCATGTACATTTACATTTATTTGATTGATTTACACTGAAAAAACATACCAAATTGGACATCACAACACATTCTTAATGTGTTGGATTAGTGATATTATTTTATAAAGTCTTACACAAATCACCCAATCATTAGTAATAATAATGTAATCCTTATTAGATTATGAACGTAAACTTGGTGGTAACCTAGTATAAAAATAGTAGAAATATGGTTCTAGGTGTTAAAAAACATATATTAAATGATCTAAACCCCATCTCATGATGCGATGAAGGAGGAGAATCATGAGTCTCTCCTAGGATGATCACATTCAATCATCAAAATAAATTATCCTTTCAATTTATTAATCTTACATACATTTTTATTATTTGATACCCCAAAATCCAATTTTTTTTTTCTATAATTAAATAAAAATAAAATTAATAATTCAAGGCATTATTAAATAACATCCTAGGTTTCTGGATATACTATAAAATTTTTTATCGAAAACAATTTGTAAGATTAATAATTTCTTGCATTATTAAAAAATAACCACCCTTCATGAAAGAATAACATCATGGTTCATCTATGTCATGTGAAGTAGTATTACTTGGGAATAATTTTAAAAAATAACCACGCTTCATGAAAGAATAATTCTAACAAAATCCAAACCCCTTGTGGAAAGAAAAACCACAATAACGATATGGAGGAAACTTAATCTTCCCCAGACATAATTGGTATAAAAATTCCCATGGTTTAAAAACTTTTTAACATTCACCTTATTGAAAGAATATTATTCTTCCCAAATATAAAACAATCCTTATAGAAATGGTGATGAGAATGGAATCCGAGAGCATCATGTTCCAACAAACCACAAAATTATCTATTCATGACCTATGACCTCATGTGAGACATCTAAAAAACTCCATTATTGAGATAATGATATGTGGTTTTGCACAAAAATGAAACCAACCTATTTTACAATCATAATGAAAAAGTTAACGTATCTGATATCACACATGTATTAGCGGTAAATAAAATTATACTTATATTTATTCTACATAAGAGTTATGTCCTCCTCTTGGAAACTCTTTCCCCAACCTTGAAAGATTCAATTGAGAAAACAGATTATGAAAAGTATATCATTGATGATTCTATTGATTAATCTATGACAATTCCTTTTCCAAAAATAATCTCTCATCCTAAGAAATATTTTGATAAAGAAATTAAAAAAGAGTTCATAAACATATTTAATAAGTAATAAGTTAAAATTCCTTTCTTTGATGTAGTTATAAAAATTCCGAAATATGCTAAATTTCTCATTGACCATTACAATAACATATATTGACTCAATGGTAATGAGAGAGTTAACCATTATTGAAATTTATTAACCCTGATAAAACTACTTATTCTAATTAAATGTAAAGATTTGTGAAATTTTATTCTACCTTTAACCATATGGGATACATTATTTTATAATGAAATTATTTATATAGGTAATTAAATTAATTTTATGCCTTACTCTATGTAAATTTCATTGAACAATAAAGAGTTTCAACCAACTGGTATCATAATGCATCAGGATGACATGATTACAACACTACCGACATGAGTGATCAAGGATGTCCCCATGTGAGTAAATAATGTCATCTTTCTTAGGGTATTATACATTATTGAGATTTAAGATACCTAAACAAAAGTTATACTACTATCATGCATGGAAGGCCTTTACTTAAAATGAAAAATACAATCATCAACTTTTATAATAAAATGTTTTCCATGGTGTTTAGGAAAGAAAAGTTATCATTTGAAATCATTGATGCTATGAAACACCCTGTTGGAAATAACACTTATCTTCTTATCTATATGATGTATGTGATCTCCAATTACAGACAATCACAAAAAAATTCTCATATCATCCAACACTATAATTAATTTTCCACTTCTTCACTCTTTAATGATTTTGGTTTCAATTCATGTTTCAAGTGTTTTTTGCATTAAAATTTTTTTTGCACACTAATTGAGTTGTTTGTTCATTATGAGGTACCCATGACCATTGATGATTATGAAAATATAATTTATAATTATTCTTTTTCAATAGTGAATAAATTTGAGTAGATTTATTGTTTTATAGAAATCACACCCCCTAAATCTAATCCCTTAATCTGAAAACAATTATTATTGCAATTAATGTAATTTCCATCTAATACGGAATATGCACATGGGTTGGGTATTAACCAATTTCCTATCATTATTTCCAAAAACCATTTTATTGTTAATGAATAAAAAATATTAGGCATTTTTATAGAATTTAAAATGGTAATAAGATAACATTAGCTGATATTCATGGAATTTGACCATCTTTTTCTATTCAACTCATACTTTTATATTATGAGGCTGATCCTATAAGACAAGCTCAATGCTGATTAAAATCAACCATTATTCAAGTGTTATAAAAATATGCTCTTAAATTACATTATACATATATGATCTATCCGATATCTAATTGTAAATGGTTTATTCTACTGAAAATCATGCCAAAAAACTATAATAATTGTTGTTTCAATTGAATGGAATGAATTGGTTCTGAAACTTGTGCAAAATTGTTCACAAGTATCTATTGAATACCATATACTAAATAAATACCATCAAAGGACAAATTTCCTCTACATTTCATTGAACAGATGTTATAAATATTTTTTGTTATGATAGATTATTATTTACCTAATGGAAATTCAAGTTATTTTCAAATCCATATATCTCATGAGGATGAATAAAACAAAAAATTTACCAATAAATTTGGAACATATTCATATAGGATGATTCCATTTATACACTTTAATTCTCCAGATACTTTCCATTATTTAATGTTGACTATTTTTTCTTAGTACCCTGAGAATTGTATAGATATTTTTATGTATGATTTCAAAATTTATGGATCTTCCTTTGATGATTTTTAGTACACCTAGGATCTATCATCAACTATTTCATTGAAAAATATTTCATATTACTTTATTATAAATACAACTTTATGGTTGTGTGTGGAATATTTCAAAGTAATTTTATTTCGAGGAAGGTAATTCATCTTGATAAATAAAAAATTAAAATAATTTCCTCCCTTTTATATCTAAGTTTTTTGTGGTGTGATATTTCAGAGGTATTTCTATTTTTTAACTTCTTATTCATTAAAGACTTTAGTATGATCACACATTCCTTGAATCAATTTTTATATAATGATTCTTAGTTATTTTTTGATAAAACAATTTGAGGTTTCGTATAATTCACTAAAAGGAGACTCACATCACCTCCTATAATGCATCCAACATTTTGATATATCACTTTGAAGCATATGATTTATTCTTATAACATTACAGTTGGAATGTTTTATAAAAAATATTTGAGAGGGATCGTCATTTAATTACATATGCCTCTTTTACCCATGAACCTTCCAAGGAAAATTAAACAAACAGTAAAAAATAACATATTCATATTATGTTTTCCTTGAACAAATTACACTCATATATTTTTGGTAAAAATTAATTGTGTTTTCTGAATGTGCTTTCTTTTAGTTTTTCCTTAAGAACACCAATGTAAAACCCAACCAAAATGGTTGATTCTCCCCCTTTGAGAGTTGGAAATAGTTATTTATGAATATATAGTAGTGTAAAATGAGTTTTTTGGTCATAATAGTTGAATTTCACAACCATTTGACAACCATGATGAATCATTCCACCACATTAGATCATTCTTCCCCAATGATTACCTTAGCGATATAGTTGAGCTTACACTTTGGTGTGAAGGTATTGTGATTTTTTTAAAAGGAATGAATTTCCTTAAAAACCCATGTTATTTTTTTTATCCTTGATGCACAAGTCATTAAAATCATGGTATCTTTTCTAAATTCATTTCATTTTATATTCATCTTATTTTATTGAGAATATCTCTCTAAATATATGTATTAAAAGGCTAATATGTCAGATAACTCTTGATTTGTCATCAATTTTATGAGATATCTATTTTCAGTAGGTTTGTATTTATGAGATTTACTATTTGTGATCAAGGATCAAATTTTTGCAATATTGATATGAAAAAAATTCTCTTAATTTGGGGGGTGGGGTTTATAATGTATCCACTACATATAACCCCTAATCTAATATACAAGAATAAATTTCATTTGGGGAAGTTATCAAAACTCAAAAAAATTGTATAATCGAATTGGAAATACTAAATTTGTGCCTAGATGAATCAATTTGAGAATATAATGTATATTTTAAAAACTAAATTTAAATAACACCTTATAGGACTGGGCTTGGAAAGTATTTTCAACTCCTTGTAGAGGAAGATCACTATTCCTATTATGAAATTAAATAATGTAATATGAATCAATCACATGATGGTGATCACCGATTTTTTTATTTAGGAGTTAAAATAAATTTGGTGTGATGCATATGATAACTCCTAACTCTATAAATAAAATAAAAATGATTTTCATAGTGTGATTATTAATCATGATTTTTTTTATATTTGTGATATGGAACTCACATATAATTCTAGGCTAAATCTCCACCTGGATAATATTTTTACTTGATGGGTTGGTCATTATAATGTCAATATTTCTTACCCATTTGGTGACTTATGGGTTTTTCTTTAGAATAGTAGTAATTGTATTTCCATCAATGTAAGAGAATCAATCACTTCTTTGACCATTTTATAAAGCATCTATTAGAGGAAATTCAGCTGATCGATTACCCATATGACACCACTTAGCAGGTTTCCCCTTATCCCTAACTTTATATATGGGTCTATTATTTAAACTAATTTCATTATGGACAATGTAATCTTTCTATGTTGGGGATAGTTACATATGATATATAGGATTTAAATTAAAAAGAAAATAAAGAAACATAAAAAAAATCATGTTTCCATTTTTCCATTATTTTCATTATCTTCTATCTTTAGATAAACTTCGATCATAAAGAGAATATCTAAAATATTTTCTTAATATTCATTTTTTTACATAGAAAAATCTAATTTCTGGAAAAATTCTTTTAAATGAATGTTGATATGTAATTTTTATTTCTATAATTAGTATTTCAAAATCATTAAAATGAGTTAAATGGATTTTTGAAACTCATGCCTCATTAGTAATGAACAATATTTTATATCCCTTAAAAAAGAGAAATTATAAGAACATTATTTCATACAGATCCCTAATATCACTTTCTTTAGAGTCTCTGGTCATGTATATTAATTTGAATATACGTTGATTCTATTAAAATCCAAATGATTCTAGTGTCCTACAACCATGATATATGTTATCATTCAATTGAGAATACCATTGCAAATGTAATTACTCTTTTGGGAAACCTTGAATTTTGAAAATTATATATCTTTAGAGACCATGAAATTCTATTTATGTATCTACATTACAAGATAATTTCTCATGACATACCCATTTATTGTGTATATTCCTATATTAATTTTAGAATGTCTAGCAGAGAGGGTGATTCCAAGGGAATTCTTTGGAATAGTTCATTATTATGGGTCGAGTGAAAGGGTCCCTACATTGATTTTCGGTTTTGGGTTAAAAATACATATTATAACATTTTAATACATATGTTTATATTTTTATTTCAAATTATAATGGTATACGTTAAAATAATATATCATTACTTCCAAAAAATATTAATAGAAAACAAAAATTAATTAAATAGAGAGAAGAAGAAGTTAACACATTATTACTCACAACTTATTTGGGACCCAAATAGTGGAATAGTGGGAGAGTTAGTTTGAAGTGATTCACAATGTGATATGTTCTGTCAGTATAATCATTGTAAACAAATGTGTAATTTTTACATGCATTTTACTTAAGAGATTAAAAACTATTGTAATGCCATGTATATTGATATATCAAATACTACCGAGCATTAAACCTCAGAAAAACCAACTATAAGTATTCATTAGTAGAATACTAGTTTATAATTGTAGATAACTTATAATATTTACAATCATATGGTATGGTTACCGGATCTTGATGAAATGATCATAATTACACAATCATATGTTCCTATAGTGAAGAGGGGAAATTTTTATTTGATGTAGATTGTTACATGTTTCATTAGTGAAAAAATGAATTTTCATGTTTATTAATTTTATAGAGGTAAAATTATAGGAAAAACTATATCACAACTGATACAAGGTGGATTTTATTTCAAAATAATTTTAGAATTTTTATCTCCTTTGATTTAGGAATGCGACTTGATTGTATATAACAATTTTTCTAAAAATACAGAAGATTAAGAGCGGGGGTGTGATAATATAGTGAATTATTATATATTAAATCCTTTAATATTGTGTATTTAAATTTTTATGGGATTTATTATCCCATTATTAAAGCCTATTTCACTAAATATATATTTTAAGTCATATCGGCAAAACATGCCTAAAAGATGCAATACATAATTTCTTAATTTGATAGGAGTACACTATTATTATCATAAATTAATATAGGCACATAAAAATGTGAAAATACCTTTTTTGGGATTATATGATCATGTGGCATAAATTTATCAAATTGGACCAAAAGATGGAACTCAGCACATGAGGCCCAAATAAGGACCCTGATGTTAAGAAATTTTGGTCGAGATAGATTAGAGATACCTATATTGACTAGGACATAACTCAAGATTTTCACCTTTAATGGGGACTATTAACCCCCCCCCATTGTATAGATAAACTAATGTCCCACTTATCCACCAAAGTTAAAATCATTATTTTTTTCACTTATTTAGTCAAAACTCTAAATAAATTAGATGCATAAATTATATAATGAATAGTCCTCATAATCCCTTATATACTGGACTTATTTAGTGGAAATTTTACAAGTATTTTTTCATAGAATAAATAATCCCCTTATTCTAAATTTTTTATTTTCCTTTGTGTAGTATTGGAGGATTTTGGAAATTATTCTTAAACTTATAATTCTTTTCCACTTTAATGTAGTTCTAAAATCTTTATGATTACATGAGGTGCATTGTGATTCAAATACTGAGATAATTATTTATAATATTTGAATGATATTTTAAATTACACATATGTATGTTTTTTTCATTCAGATATCAATTAATTGAGTTATGTATTGTTATGTCATACTCAAACTCATATGATTTGGTTTGGGATTACACATTCTTGTCGTGTTTCACACACAGTTCACCACTTCTTCCTCCCAATTCAATTTCTTTGTTTTTGTGATTCATATTTATAGATTGATTCAACATAAAAACTACTATTGACATGTTAATTTACATCATGTAATCACATTTGAGTAATATTCTAATATGTACATCACATTTATTTCATTGTGTGTTGCCATAGAGAATTTAAATTTTGAAGTCAAACACAAATCATCAACCCATTATCAGTAACAAATGAATACTTTTTTTAACCAAAAAATAATATACATCCTAATATAAAACTAATAAAATTATAGTTATTGGTGTTATAAACTGGTTATTAAAATATCTATACCATATATGTTGAAGTGATGAATGATAAGAATCATGATATTTACCTGTGTTGATCACAATAATTCATCTCATTATATTATCATTTTCATTTAGTGTTATTTCATGAATGATTATAGTTTGATCCCTGAATATACCATTTAATTAAATAAACCTTATATTTATATAACATTTACACAATTTAAAAATTAAAGATCCATGTATCCATCAAGAGAAAACCTAGGAATCCTATTATACTGTATAAATTATATTAAAATCAATTTCAAATTTCATGCACTTGATAATTTAATTAGCCACTGTGAAATTTGAGGGCCAACTGTGTTTATATATTTTCATTTAACATTAATTTCTATTGTTTGAGAATTTATCATTAACAAATAACCATGTTTAATATATATTTATAGGACCCCATTTGTGGTTCCTTATTATGTTATGTACTCACACCCTACTCAAGTATCCATGGAACTCCGCTGCCTGGGAAACCTCTCATTTGATTATAGGTATAGGTTATGTTGAGGAATGATATTAGATAATTTAGATGAATTAATTCAAGTGGGACATGGATATTTGGATAAGGAAATTATCAAGTATGTTTTAGAGTGAATTATTTTTTTTCAATAATTGATTTGTACATTTGATTAGCCTAATGGTTGATATGACTTTTTCCCAGTATATCATCATTTTATTATTATCACCTAATTCACTTATATTATCTACATAATTCTTTATAATTTACATTATTGATATTTTTTATGAAAATTTAATTTATAATCTGATATAAGTGGCGTAGTATCCGCACAGTACCACCCTTGATCACTAATATTAGTTGGAAACCACTAGCCTATGAGGAGGTTCTCCTGAGTTCTAAACAACCCCCATCTGATAATTATTCATAGATCATATGTACCCCTATTTTTGGTTTCCTAGGAAAATGGGGAAACTATATAAAGGGGCGATCTTAGACATTTATTATGGGTTAGAAAATAGTTGAATCCAATATGACATAATTGTGATATAACAAAGAAATAATAAAAAAACTAATAAATTCAATAATACCATGTTACGAATATCCCATATCCATTATAATGGAAACATATAATCACATATATTACATTAATAACACAATAATGATGAAATTAATAGCCTGAGGCATGATAAACTCATAATAAATGCCTCATTCCATGATATCATACAAAAAATATAACATGAAATAAATAACCAAAAATTCTTATCTCAAGACACATACCAATTCATTTAGCTGGTATATAGTTTTAGTCCACACCCACCACTTAATAAATCGAATACATTCATATTATGTAATTAATGGATAAAAATACAATGTTTAATGTTCTATACGGAATGTCTTACATCAACATCGAAAATTAGGGAATAATTTCCCATATTGAAATAATAGGTACATAGATTTTTGATATTTCCTAAGTCAATAAATGGTGTAGCTTTTATATATACAACCTTCAATCTGGATTATAAAATATAGGGTACTCACACTATATAGTGTAACATGTATATGGTCATGTACAAATAAGAAAAAATATAGAATTATAGGATTTGATATTGATAACTTTTAATATATAATTAACATTCACATGGAAGAAATATATATTATCAAGATAGAGATAGAGAGTGATAGAAGACATATTTACAAGAATATACAAGGAAAAGGAAACCCCCATATGAAAATTATATGTTATAAAATTAATAATAGAGGGATGAAGATATGTAATACCAAAAAAATAAAAATAATAGAATTATATTCATTTAGGACATTGTATATTAGCCTTATAAAAAATGATAGTAAGAAAATAAATATTACTTGAAATGAATGATAAAATGGAAGATAACTCTTACCTTAAGCCATGATATACATTGTACATCATCTCAATTATGGAATAAATAAATTTATTTTAACTATTTATTTTTTATATCCAATTTAATATTTATTGAATTATTATTACCCTATTTATTTTTTTATTATCACTTATTATTCAGTTATAAGATTTATTTTTCCCAGATTAGTTTTTTATAGTTCTTCGGTTCGTAGTTCAAAAACATATTAATTTCATGGTAATGGTGGAAAGTTATTTTTTATATTTATAAGTGATACAAAAATTTAAATTAATATTGTTATCTTTATTCCACAATTTTTGCAGTTAAATAGTTCAATTGTTAGTTATAATTCAAATAGTTTTCCTTTAAATGCATATTTTAGATAGATAAATGTTTAATAATTATTTTATTTTAACGTCATTTATTTAATGGAAATTTTGTAATTATAGACTCATAAAAGTGAAATTATTTGATTATAAATATTATATTAAATCCTAAATACAATTTTAAGAATATCTATGAATGGAATAAGTGAAAAACATAACATCTTCATTCACTTATGATGTGAGAAAATACCACAAAAGATTGATGTTTTTTAAATATTTAAATAAGGGGTAAAATATATATTTTATTTTTCTAAAAACATTATATTGTAAATAAAATATTGTTTTATGTTTACTTTTCATGATAACTTATTTTATATAAGGGTTTAGTAGTGAATTGAAGTGAATGGACATGGATTTTTAAACCAGCATTTCAATAATGAAGCAACTTATAAAATAAGATTATATGAGACTCAATGATTAATAACCAATTTATAATGTGTTAAAGAGTATTTAATACCATATAATTATATTTTTTATAAAAATAAAAAGAGGCTTAAAGTATTCTTAAAACAAAATAATCTCATATATGAAATTAAAGAGAGACAAAGGAACACTTACCGTTGTCTTTGTGTCTCCTCATTTGGATTGAGTCTAGGGAAATTGAAGGAGGATCTTTTTGAATTATTAGGTTATTAGTAATGTGTATAATATAGTTTAGAAATGTATATGGTCATATATTTTTTGAAGTAATTGGATTTTAAGTAAGCATAAAGTCGTGAAGGAGGGCGTTATTAAAACCTAGTGGGAGTGGTATATTTGATTAAAATATTGATTCTCTTATTATTTATGCTCAATACTTTTATTAGGGTCTATTATTATGACTTCAATTAGTGTTTTATTAATATATAATAGTTTTTTTTTAAATTTTTGAACTCATAAAAATGAAATTGTTCCTTGTAAAAATTTTATGCATAGTAAAAAATCAAATATATTATTTTATTTAAAAAAATAGAACTTATGTTTCAAAAATTGATTTATAGTTTTGGAAATTATATAAATTATTTTTAAGTGAACTATTTTACTCATTAAATAGTTTTTTTCATGAAAAATGGATAATAAAATTGGAGTCATATTTATATCATGATGATGTTGTAAAACCTATGTTATAAACAAACTCTTTTTTCCAATTTTCATCAAAAAATCAAATTTAAAAAAAACTAGAAAAATACACCATTATAATATTTCTAAAATTTTAGAAAAAAATGTTGTTCCTTTTTTAAATTAAATTTTTAGTTTTTGTAAATTTAATATATAGACATTAATATAAATATTAACCATTTTATTAAATATAATAAAAAAATAAATATAAATCTACACCTATACAAATTTGAGTTATATTAATTTAGATATCATTTTTTGATATTATAATAATTTTATTGGTTTGATATTTCTCCATTACTAACATTCGGTAACTATTTCAATAGTCGGATATTATTCTGATGACCATTCACTATTCAAATGGTCACATAATATGTATCTTTCCTATGCATACCTCTTATTTAATAAAAAAATTATTAAATTATTTTTCTCTCATGCTTCTCTAGATAAAATTCAAATATTGTTTTATAATTATGTATGATTTTTATAGTGTTATCCATGATGGGGATAATTCTTGGAGATTGTGTAACATAAGAATTTCAAATTATAGTTATATTATTCAGTTTTGGTTATTATCCTATTGCACCATTTTAAAATTTAGGTAGTGTATTTACACTTAATATTCAATATTCTAAATTACTAGTCACCGTCACTGTAGTGAATGTGAATCTATAGTTGTCTTGTGATACTGTAAGAAAATATAAATCTACCTACTGTAATGAAATATTCATTATATAATCTCATGTGTTACTTTCTCACCCCATTAAATAATATCATAAAAAAATTGTGTTATTCAATAATCTATGAATAGTTTTGGGTAATTTTTCCTAATTATATTCCAAGGCCCCCACATCTCATCCTTTGAATTGTGGTTCAACCAAAGTAAATTCACTTATTGATTTATCCATTTTCATAACACTTTATATATATTTTAATGAATGTAGAAATGATCTTCCTCATATGAAAATTTAGGCTCTGACATTTTTTATTTAGTAGTAAGTATATTGGTTGTGTCTTTGATATACTCATTTAACAATGAAACATGAAAGACATTATATACTTTAAGTATAATTCATGGAATAATGAAATTATATGACATAAATCCAATTCAGTCAAGAATATTAAAATTTTCAATGTACCTTGTTCATATATTTCCCTTTGTAAAACTTATAAATAAAATATATGGTGATACCTTTAAGAATATATAGTACCCTACATGAAATTACATGTCATTTTTTTATTATGTATATTATTTTAATTATTATTTGTTAAATTTTGATAAGTTTCTAGATAGCTCATTCCATCACTGTTGTCTCCACAACATGTTCGAAATGAAAATTCTTTTATTCCTTAACATTAACATAACAAGATAAAGTATGCCATATTTTTCCATAGAATTCATAATTTCATGACATTAGAAAACAAGATTGGATAATTTTATTGTATATTAATTCCAAAAGAGAAAGGCAATGCTTCCAAGATTCTTGGAAGTTAAGAGAAAATAAAATCAACATGTAGATTAATTTTAAGGTATTTCATTTAGACTTCCCATACATTTGAGGATGACAGGTGGTGCTCATTTAGATCACATCTTTTCAAAAAAAATTTAAGATTACTATAAGGTTTTGGTGTTAAATGAAGGTCAAAATTTGATTCAATTGATATAGGTTCACCATAATGACTCATTTATTAGGCACTAAAATAAGTTAGTATTCATTTTTTACCTATTTTTTCCATTTTCATAATTCTTGACAAATACTAGTATTACTTAATTTTAAAAAAAATTACTTCTTATCACGTTATATTTTTAATTCTTTGTCAAATACACTAATACATAAAACATTAATCATCCCCTTGTAAAACTTACTATATTATTAATTTGAATTTAAAATTTCAATAGTAGGTATTAAATGTTTTTTTGGAATATCTAAATCATTCTAGATAACGTGTAGATTCATATCAAAAGACCTTAATTTTTTAGAATGACTAAAAAATATTATGGAAGTTGTGAACTTGATATCATCCCACAACAATGAATCTATTAGCTAATATCTAAGACCAAAGATCTAAAATTTGAAATGTATTTAGAGTAAATAACGTGAGAGATTTAATTTAAGTATGTGTAGATCTAAATTTTATTTTTCATTGGTGATCCAGATATTCCTAGTGGATAAATAAATTTTGGTTGAGTTTCAGTGGTAAAAAATGAAATTCCAATATTGTGATGATAACACCATGATTATAACTCTAAATTTGTTGAAATTTCAAATGATATTATAGTAAATCATGGGAATAAATTTCTTATTTTATATACCAACATAATTCATTCGCCTAGAAACTCATTTTAGAACATTTTTTTGGGGTGGATTCAACTAAGATCTTGTTTTAGATCGTGGATGTAAAACCCCACTATTTATTAATAATCCATAAACCATTGAATAACCACATTGATTGGTATGACATGAAAAATGTGAGGCCTAATACAATACTACAAAATTTCTTATTTAATATGGTGTTGGTCAATAATCAGGGGGAATTAAAATTTGTCTTTCAATTGAAATGTTACAACACCATTTTTCCTATGTAAGGGTTTTTTTTCTTATATATGTTTCTATAATAATCAATATTTCATAATAAATTTTATTATTATTTTCATATTATGTTATTTTTTTAACAAATTGATATTGATTTATTATGGAGTGAATTTATTTACAAAATAAATAGACAAATCCCTCAAACAACGATGGAGTGTTTGTTATTTCAATGAGATCTATTCTTTAATTAAACCCTCATGAGTCATATTGAATCCTTCATTAAGACCATTTTAATAGTGGATGGATAACCGTCTTATGGTTCTATTAGAGGGAGTCCCATGGGTATGTATTTTATTTTACTTATTATTATTTGTCTGATTAATCATTTCATTTATTTATAATTTTCATTCAATGTTTTTATTTCCACCACTTCCATATTGGATTTTATCAGTTCACATTTCATGTGTTAATAATATATATTACATTGGAATTCTCATGAAAAATTATCTCTACATGTATATGTTATTAGAATGTGAGTTAAGGTGTTAATACATTAAGTTATTAGGGTTTGTTTTATTTCATTTAATGAATCCCACTAGAGATAAAAACAATGAAATAATTTAAAATAAAATTCACCCAATCCATCCTTATTAATAACTAGGGATCAAATCATTATATAAAATTAAATTCACTTCGGTCATTTAGAGTTTTTACCCCCATTAAAATAAAAACTAATTTTCCACACATAATATGAAAATGCACCGAGAGAATGGATGCTTATTTAGGTTTATAATTAGGTATATGAGGATTTTACAACACATTTTGTACTATAATTTTCCACTTTAATGCTAAAAACATTAAATTTTTAAATACACCAAATTTTGGTTATATTTTTAGGGACCGAAGTATGTCATCATAGGATCTCACCTTATATTCTATCCCCTTCCTTCTATTTTCACCCAAATTTTTTTTTCTTCAACCCTTTATTTTTTTATTCTCTGGTGTATGTCAACCAACACTTTTTATCGAGAAAATATTCTTGTAAGGGATGATATATTCTGGTGTGAGGAGTCTAATAAACACATAGGACTTATTATATTAATATAATATTCTTACTTAGACTTTAGATTCTAATATTATATTTAATGCAATGGAGGGTAATCAATGAAACCAAATCGCAAACCCATGAGGGACCCCAAATAGAAAACAAAATTGGAAAGCCCCAAACTTGGGGATTAAATTTGGTTACACCTTGAATGAATTCCTCAAACCTAGTTGGACCATTGAACCATAATACCTTAATAATTATTCTCTATAATATTACCACTATTTTTTTAAAATTCATGTTCTAACACGATTTTCCTCCATTCAGGGGATGGAGTATGTGATTCATTACATTAATGTTAAATAATTAAATGAAATTGTTGAAACCATGTTCTTACCAAATAAATTTGAATAAGATAAAATGAGGATAATTTTCACTATATGATCAAGTAACTAATTTGTAAAAAATTTAATAACAGTATCCATTCACACCTGATACCAAATTCAAATATAATTTTACAAGAAATACATTACCCATCAATTTTTTTCACTAAAATTCAATATAAAAAATATTCAAAAAAGAGTGGTATCAAAATATGAAATATGGTTGTGTTTCAATGAAACATAAATAAGGAACCAAATCAGGGGTTTTAAATTCCAAAAAAATTTAAGATCTTCTATGATGGTTTTGGTTTGGGAAACAAACCATTCTTTGAAATGATGAGTAATAAAATAAAGAAAGAAAGGCTCAAATGTTGTTTACGAATATTAAGAAAATATTTTAAAAAAAATCATGGGGGACTGAATCATACTATGAGAAGAAAACCAAATATGATGCAATGGAAAATTCTAATAATGTAGAAATTATTATGGATAAACATCGTGAAATCACTATGAATGTCACGGAGAACAATCATACGATATTCTATGAAATTAAAATTGCTGAACATGTTCAACAAATTTGTGAAAAACCTGTCCACATTACAGATAACATCCTAACCTTCACTTTTATAAGGGATTTTATTTTTGGAGGTCAACTAGTGGAGGTATCTGCCTTTAAATTTTAAAATTAATAGTACTATTACACTTTCAATCAAAGTGACAATGAATATAAATTTTTTGTTGTAAATAAAATAAATAGCCAATAAAACAAGAATATCTCAACACCTACCCTTAAAAAAACTTCCAAACCATGAACTTTTTTAAATCTCAACTGGTCTAAAATAAACATCCCCTAATACAATTCCTACAATCAATCTATAAACTAATTCAATAACCCATACAACATTTAAATTATCATCCAGGGATAAACCAAGGAGCCTAAGCCCCTTCATAAACTTTCATTCACATAATTCTTGAAAATATATACAAGAAAATAGAAAACATTAACACAAATGTGTCATCACATAAACATGAAATACAGAAAACAAAAATAATAAATGTACCAATGACTACTCAAGATTTTACACCCCCAAAAATTAGGGTATAAGTAAGCTTCACACAACCATCACTTGAAAAATTAAAATATGTAATAGTCTTAATAAGTGTGAAATTTATTGAAAAACGTGAACAAATAATTCCCAAAACATTAATGGATTCTATCTCAAATTAAAATGATAAATAACCATCTCTATAAACTAAAAAAGATGATTAGAATTTGGAGAATCCACCACAACATCAAACAATCCATCAAGATGATATAATCAATTAACGTATGATATGAATATATAAAACATAACATAATCATACATTTTGGAAAATATTAAATCTATTTTTGTTGAACATACCCATTCTAGACAAAATTCAAACAAGACCTTCATACTCTATGTACACTAAGGACATTCAAACTTTTATAAAAGATACCAAATACAAATTAAGTCATTTTAGATGCTAATATGATGTCTATAATTCATGGAAATATTCCTACTATGTTTAAAAACACATATTTTTCATACATGCAACACCCAATAATTTACATGTTAGGAAACATCAAGCCTAAACAAACCCAAAAATATTATTAAATAAATATAACCCTTATATCATACCCTCTAAATCGGTGGGTATAAATAGTATTAATTTATTTATTAATTATATATAAATTATCAACAAATTCATAATAATTTATTAATTTTTAGGAAATATATACTCAATTATAAGTAATGTTTTTTTATTCTTCATGAATACATTTTATTAAAAATTTAATTTAATTTATTTTTATGACAGAGTATTATAATTAGGTTTTGTAAAATATATACATTTTATGTTATAAAAATAATATCATTTTCAAAATTATTATATCAAAATTACCATTGGGTGAAATTTTCAAATTTTTCTAAAAAAAATCAGTTTCTAGTAAATAATGAAAAATTAAGATTTTAAATTAAAAAATTATCCTTTCAACCATTAGAAAAAATCATTTTTATTTTAATATTTTTTTAATAAAATATTATTTCTAACATATTTTAAATAATATAATTATGTACATTATATTAAATGACATATTTTAAATTGGAGTAAAAATCTTTCTCGACAAAAGGGCCATTTTTCTAAAAACCTGTTTTTTTTCATGAAAAATGGTTTCATATAAATAAATTAAATTAATACCTACTTGTGAATTATTATAAATAAATTTAAATATTATATATTCAATAAAATATGTTAAAATATTTATTATATTTTTACTATACATTGTATATGAATAAATAAAATTTTATTATTAAGAATTGAGTTTTTTAAAACGTTTTTTTCTTATTTTATTAACATATATCCAAATTAACTCATGGAACTTACAGTTGTCTAATTTATTTAAAATAATTCCTTATTTGTAATCAAGATCTTTAAATTTTATAAATAGGACAAATATATTTTTTGTAAATATGAATTGTAATAAAGGTAAAATTTCAAAACATGGTAAAGGGTAAATCTGGGTAATCTTTGTTACATCTAAGTAATAGTGACATAATATTTCAACCTCATTAATACATGATTAAGTTAATTAAACCATTAACACATTCATATTCATATGGTGTTTTAATGGAAATTTTTTTATGAAAATGACTTCTATATTATTTTATTCAAGGAAATTTACAAAAAGTCAATCTTTTTGTTTTTTATATCTCTTATTTGTCCACATAGGAACAAATAAAGAGATCAAAGAAACAAAATGTATATTTTTAGATTAATTAAAATATTTTATTTATATAAATTTTTAATAACATTAAAATATTATATAATTATGTTAACTTTTCTATGCAATTCTTACATAATTTTTAAATAATTAATAGATAAATAAAATAAATGGTTTGAAAAATATTAAATGTGATAAAATTTAATTGATATAATTTTTACAATGAAGTTTATAGAACTATGTGAAATATTAGTGATAGTTAGATGAATTATATTAAAAATAAATATTTTTCTTGGTGCATTTGATGTCAGTTTAAAAGATTGGTGTCATAATTGAAATTTATGATACTTTATGAAAATAATACTGTATTAAATTAAATATAAATTATAAAGAAACATTAATTAGGATAATTACGATAATATATTCTATATAATTTCACCCCTTTTCCATTTATGGTTAAATAGTAAGCTTATATATAAAATTAAAGCCTTTTATAAGTGAAAAAGAAATTACTATGGTTATTGTAAAACTAGGTTAACCGAGGGGTTTATAAACTATATATGAATTTTAATGATATATAAACTTTTATATATTTTATTATCTAATTTTAATTCAACCGTAGAAACATGGAATTTTATTTCATTATCATTTGGAAGCATTTTAATCTAGAATAGTCTTTTTATATTTTATCTTTTTAGTAAATTCCAAAAGTAACCCTCCCATCAATTTTAGTATGAAACCTCATACCTCATTTAATTAAAAGATATAAGAAATATATATATACCAAAACCAACCCATTAATCTTTTAAAATTATTTATACACATTCTTTGTTTTTTTGGAATCTGATACGACCAAACCTAACATTCGTAAGAGGAGATCCAAATGAGCTATTCCAAAGAAGAGGTAATCAATCTAATTGATCACATTCTTTTTAATTATTATTTTACCGTATCTAAATCTATAATATATATCATAAAATATAAAATATGTATTCTATATATATATGCACATATTATCATGATTATTAAACCACCTTTATACACCCTCGTGCATACGTGTTGATGACCACATCCATGAAACAATGTGATTCATTTTTCATTAGTATTTGAATTGTATGATAATGAGGATAGATTATAATAATATACTTTATTTATATGACACAATAAAAAATATATAAAGGTAAATAATTGTTTACATTTATTTTATTCCACCAATGAAAAAGTAAAAAAACGTTCATGCGTAGTTATGACTTACCGTCTCCATAAAAATTGGAGTTCATTTCTCCTCCTCTAAATATTATGTTTCATGAATATATATGGTTTAAAATTCATTAATAATTTTTTTTAATGATCTAAACATGATCAAGGTAACAATACTAAAACTTCCAAAATAAAGAATAAAATAAAATTGAAGAATTTTTTTATTCAAAATGGTGATTTTAACAAAGGGTTGTTGATAAAAAGGCGATAAATGATTATAGGTAAGTCATATATTGTATGATATATATTATTATGGTAATTTTATATATTTATAATGAATATTTTTTTTATTATACAGGATGTTTGATCACATATGAATGATGTCATACCTGAGGTAAGGGATTCTCATCTCACTTTTACTTCAAGGAGACATATTCCATATTCCCCACTAATTTAATTTTTTTGTATTGTATATTAAATCTCATTGAAATATTATATCAATAATATATTTTTATTTATGGCATTTAATGTTTCATTTGATTTTATTTATTTCATATTACTTACAATTTAATAGAAAACCAAGTGGTACAGATTAAATTCACAATCTCATCATTATTTGAGATTTTTTATGTTTAAGTATCCACCTATGAATACTTATCATTAATATCCATGTTTTCTAAAAATATTTTAAAATATTATATCCCTAATCTCTTATTATTTATAAAATTCATATTTATTTTTGTTTTACATTTTTAAAAAAGGATCAAAAGGAATATTTTGATCATTTTATGATCAAAGAACGTTGTGAATTTTCAGAAAAAAATAGATGGAGTGTTTTTAAAACTTATATGGAATGAATGAATTTTACCATCATCATGGGGAATATTTTCATTGAATCATCCTTTACATGTTTATAATCATATATTTAAATTAAATGGGTTTTTTAATATTTTAATATTTTATTAAAAAAACATTCAATGTAAAAATGGTATTTTTAAAAATAAATATTCTCATAATCTATTTAATTTATTTTCATTAATGGAAACATCCAATTATTAATATTATTATTTGAATGTACTCTTGTGATACCACTAATTATATGTACTTTTATGGATTATGATTATTTTTATAGGGTAATATATAGATATTCTGTATGACTAGTTCATATAATACTGGTAGTTATTGATTTTCATCATGGTATAATGATTTTGTTGTATGATATATTCATATCCAAAATTCACTAGACTTAGTAAGTGATATGTAGCGATAACTATATCCCCTAGATACATTATTAGTTCTCATGATGAAAAAGTCTTAGGTTTTGGTTAAGGCCTTATGCATTTGTGTATATTTCATGGCACAATTTGTTGATGATATTTTCATATATCTTAGTCAAGTCTTCGATGGTAAGTTATATATGTCAGGAAATATAAATTACCTTATTATAAAGTCAATTATTGATTTAAATGTCATTATTTTATTAATTATAATATCAATAGATAAGTTTTCACCTCATGTGATTGTTTATATGTAGTATTTTATAATACATTATTACAACTATATAATTGTCAAGTAATTTTATAAATGGAATTTGATTTAGATTTTTATGTTTATAAACTATTTAGGAATATTTAATCATGATATATTCCATTTCACACATACCCTAACTGAGAAATAAATCCCACCCATTTCTTATGATTAAATTCTCTCAAGATACCTAAATGTGTTTTTTGATTGATATACAAGGATATGATAAAGATAATCATTAAATTATCAATGAAAAAACTTTTTGGTTTTATTTTATTTTATTTGTAATGTTAATATCACATATGAATCTAGATTTACAAGACTAAAAAACTATTCATCCCTTTGGGATGTGATTTCTTATATCTAGTGATAATATAAATAAGTAACCACCAAATATGGGTCAATAGGGTCGTGTTCTCTATAGTTAGTATCATAGAAAGTTTTATAGAAACCATAGAAAACATGACATAGGGAAAATTGTCCAAATTTATTTTAAGTTTTTCATTAGAAACCCACAGATGGACTTTGCGAATAATCTCAAATAAACCAAGATTACTATTTGAGGATTCTTTATATATACATTTTAAATATTTTCTTAAGAGTTGACGTTGTTTTAAAATAATAAATAATGATTCAGAATATAATATATTTTATTAAGTTTTACAGAAATTGAAACTAGAGGAAGGAATAAAATTTTTATCAATACACTTAATCTATATAGGTATTTCCCTCCATGGAAAGATAATGAAGATGGTGGTGGATTATCAATTAGAACTAAATAATTAGTAATTATATTGGGATAATTTAATCAGGTTATGACCAAAAAAATTTCTCATACAAAGAATCCTAGTAAGCCCTAATTTATTGTCATAATGCAATATTTCTTGATGATTTGTAATCCTCCATCATTTAATATGTCTACAAATACATTTTCTTGTTGAAAAATGGATATGTTCCTTAGAAAAGTTATTAATTTATTTGTTGTGTAATAAAACTGAGAAGTTTGTTATATAAGTTTATCATCTATCCAGGGATTAATATCAGTAGATGTAGTTTATTAAAAACACTATGGATTTGTGAGAAATATCAATCATGGAAGGAAATTAATTTAAGGAACAAATGTTGGGAAATTATTTCACCCTTGAACAACAAGTGTGTATGGAGATAAAATTACTAAGTCTTAGAAAAAAGGTAGGGGAAAATTTTTCTATGTATGAATAATTTTTTTTACAGTTATCAAGGAATTCATTATACTAAATATGTAACTGAAAGAGTAGGATCGAATTTTTCATTTAGGGGATTAAGAAAATCCATTGAAGGGAACTAATTTATGAGAAATTCTAATCATATGAGGTTATAATATAATGTTCTATCAAGAGGGATAAAATATTCACCTTGAGTTTTGTTGTGATATGGAATAATTACAATAAAATTACTAAAAAAATAAATTATAAAGGGAATAATGTAACGAAGGATTTTACCACATGTGATAATTTGGGAAACAAATACCCTTGTGCTTGTTTCAAAGGAGTTGGAGTTTGCTATATGTATGGAGGGAAATGTCACCAGGAATATTATTTCATAGGAATGAAATCAGATTATAGTGTATAATGATCCAAATATAATTTTATGTTCCACTACATAATAAAATTCATAATGATAAATCTGATTGTAGATTAGAAGAAACAAATTGATCAAGGTCATGTTTATGTTATTACAATAGTTGAAGTGAAAAAATAGACTTATTGATTATTTTGAATCCTGAATCATGTTTTCTATTTATTTATTCAAAAATATTTTTTATAAGAATCAATAAATGTTTAAAGAGTTTACTATATATGTTTTTTATATTGACTTGAAAACATATGTTGAATATTACGAATAACCAAAAAAGTGATGAGTGGTATGGTAGTATTTTCCAAAAATACATGAAAATGTAAAAGATAGACCTAATATTTTTATGATTTCGAGATAAGAGAAAATGGGATTGTGTTGGTGATATTGATAATAGTTAGTGATTCGATTCATGATGACGTGTACTAATTTTATTGAAATATATTCGATAAAATGATATTTTATTTTTGGAACCATGGATGTTTTCAGAAATTTTTAATAATGATTCACGTAATTAACATTTTTTTCAAAAAATATTTTATAAAATTTATAATATCTAATTTATGGGTGGTTAATAATAAGTTTATTTTGGACCTAATTCTGAAATTTTTGGATTTTTAAATGTGTTCAGTAAATTTTTTGAGGAGCCTTAAGATTAACTACTTAGGGAATGAATTATTGTAATTTTGGATATCATTATTTGAATAAAAAGTATGATTTAATATATTAAATAACCTATACTGATTATTTTGGTTTTGGTAAATATTTTGATGCTGAATGAATGGAATATATATCATATTATTCATTAAAAGTGATTTGTACTTAAAATAATTCATCTGGAATATCCTTATCTGGGCATAGGATATGAAGGGGAAATAAATCTAAGAACAATAACAGGATTATATTATGATTATGACATACAAATAAATCAGTTATGTATATTTTCTCAAGTAACCTATTTTTATATTACAGTAATGTTTCAACAATAAGAAAAATTCATTGAAATAAAATTATTATTAGTTTACTTTTCATATCGTGAAATCAATGGAATTTTAACCCATATCATATTAATGGTTTTTTGAAGGGAAAATTTATCCTGACAATGTTATCTATCACCATATGCTAATCCTATGGAATTAAGGTTCCCTATAATTACTATAATGCCACTTCATACTAATTTCCCGCTATTCAGAAACTTAGTTTTATGATTGCCTTCACATTTTCATTTCCCTATTTTTAAAAGGATGGTGTATTAACCCTTTTTTCAAAGTGGATTTTACAAAAAGGTTTTTTAACTTTCAAACCCAAAATTAACAATACAATGTTCAAATTGGTGAGAGAAAATTTATTTAAGGTGTGTGAGAAATAATGCGACACCCTGATATTTTAAAAGAACACTATGTTCAATACCATATATAATACACAACAACGATCTTAAATGAACCCCAAAAATATTATTACATAAATATGGTTCTTATAACCTAGATATTCAATTATAAGGTATGCGTATTATTAATATAATTATTAAATATATATAAAGTACATAAATAAAAAATCATTGATTAAAACTCAGTAAATAATAATGAAATTTTCAGTAATGTTATTTTATTCGTCATAAATACATTATCTTCAAAATTAGTTTCTATTGAATTTTGTTCAAAAAATTATAACTAATTTATGGAACGTATATAAATTTTATTCTATAAAATTAATAAATTTTTTAATTAATAACATCAAAATTATTATAAGGTAAAAAGTTGATGATTTAAAAAAAATCATTTTCCACTGAATATTGAAAATATTATTGTCTTGAAAAAAAATTACAAACCATTTTCAAAGTAAAATTTTATATTAATATATTTTAAAATTAAAATTAGTTCAAGAATATACTGAATAATCCAACTATATTCATTGGAATCAAATGCATGTTTAACTTTTGTGGAGAATGTTTTTTATACACAAAATAGATTTATTATGATTTTTTAAATACACAATATATTTTTATCATATATAATTACATTAAAAAATATTGGTAAATTATTCTGAAAAACATAATATATTATATATTTCAACATTATATTTGACACTTATATAAATTTCTTTGCACACCTATGATAAGAATAAATCCAATTCTATTTTTAAGAACTATTTTTTAAAAAAGCTTATTGTGTCACATTTTCCATAATTATATTAAAATTAATTCCTAACACTAATTGAGTTTTAATTTAATAAAATTAATTACATATTTTTAATTAAGAGGTTCATATTTGGTAAATAATTCTTATTAATTTTTTTAATATGAATAGTAACTATGGTAAAATTTATCACCTCAATAAAGGGTAAATCTTGTAATATAGGTTTAAAATAAATTTCCAGGTCAAACATTTTTATAACAACTCTTATTTGATGAATTTAATTCAACTTTTAACATTTTAGGCTCCAAATTTAGTTTTTATTAAGAATTTTTCCATGAAATTTACATAGATTTTATTTAAATTAAAGAAATTTGAAAAAATGTCATTCTCTTTGTTTTCAATATCCCTTATATGTCTACATAGGGAGAAAATAATGATATTAACAAACCAAAATATATATTTTAAATATAAATGAATAATTTTCATAATTATTTTATTATATTTTTCAGAGATTATGTAATCACCTTAATGCATGTTCAATACTTATTAAGTCTTTATTTATTTAACATAAAAGTAAAATAAATTATTTTCAAAATATTGAAAGTGATATAATTAAAATTGGAAAACATTTTTAAAGAATTTAATAAATTTATGGTTCTTTATAATTATGTTTTAATTAATTATGTTTTAAATATAACTTTTCCATGATGTATTTTATGTCAAAATAAATGAATAGTGTCAAAAGTGACATTATTGACACTTTATAAAAATAATATTATATTAAAGTATATATAAATTATGATTAAAATTTATCTTTATAATTGGGATAAAATATTTTAGACAACTTCACCCATTTTCATTTGTGTATAAATAGTAACCTTATATTATTAATTATGACCCTTTAAGAGTGAAAAATTCGTCACAATGTTTTTTGTTGAAATACATTATCCAAGGGGTTAATAAAAAATATAACAACTAAAATTATTTAAAAACTTGTCTAAATTTCATTAAATGGTTTTATACCAAAACAATACTCTTTTACATTTAATTCATGTTCATTCTCAAGCATTTGGATCTAGAATAATCTTATTATATTTTAATTTTTTAATTTATTACCAAAGTTCCCCTTACCTCAATTATAAATGGGATCATCCTCCCCCACTTATTTACACTATTTCGAGTCATCAAGATTGAATAAACCTAAGAAATTTATCTTATAAAAATCATTATAAACATTATATGTAATGAAACACATTTTCCATATAATTTGTTTTAAAATTATTTGGGATTATAATGAGTCTACAGAAATTGAAGGTGTGTGATTATGAGGCTCAGAGAGCCAGGAAATGAATTTTGAACTTTTTTTGAATGTTTTTCCAGTAAACGTGGAAGAGGTGATTTATATCTTTTGAATTGGTGCTCAGATTAAAAATATGAGGGCACTGTTGAATTCTCAATGCTGAGATTCACTTAGGAGAAGCATGACTTAGACTGCCAAAGGTTGGATGAAAAAGTTAATTTTTGGACATGTAAAATAATTATAAAATAACTCCATGAGTTATTTCATTTCTTTTTGTAACCATTGAGTGATGGTGGTGCGACGACATAGTTTGTTGGTCATTTTAATGATGGTCATTCAATGCTCTGTTTCACTTGGTTATGTAACCGCAGTGTCAAGAGATTAAAAGGTTCATTAATTGTTCATTAATGAACCACAAATTTGTGTAGAGAGTTTAGATCCTTTTCTTTTATTTAATGTAGTCATTGGCATTGGTTTTGGGAACCCATGGGAGAACTCTTGATGATGTGCTAAAGACATCTTCCTCCAATGAAGATCAGAGAATTTGGAGACTCCATAGATGATTCGTTTTGGAGATCATTGAATGCCAACGAACACACTTAGAATGCGGACACTTCTTCCTCATCTATAACATGTTCGAATGAGTTCAAGTTAGTGGACTTTTTTAAGAGTTTTTATGAGTAATCTACGCTTGATGATGTTAAACTCTTCCCAGGCTATAATGCTAATGCAGAGGGCACGATCCGAACCGAACAAGGCCCACACCGTCCACTAATATTGGTTTTTATTGTTTTCTTCGTGGACTACTCACCAATGTGGAAGTAACATGAAATCAGGGCCACACAGTGATGGCAGTGTCCCAGGAGTCCTATAGACACAGTCGAAAAAGAAAACGGGCCTCCAGAGCTTCACCAGAAGCCCACATAAGCGTTACCAGTGCGGCAATGACGACGATCGGAGGATGTGGTGGTACAGGAGGGAAGATCGGCATGCATGGGAAGACAGCCATTTACGGTCCCATTTACGATGGGTAGCGGGCTGCGGCGGTGCGCCACGGAGAAGGGCCGTGACAGCGGATGGCCGTGGAGGAGGGCCGCTATGGCACCCACTGAGGAGGGCCACGACAGCACATCGTGGAGTAGGGTCATGGCTCTGAACTGCGGCAAAGGGGTGGACCCGCACCCATGGGTCCCGATGTTGATCAATCCATGCTGACCGATCAAGTGGTCTGGCTCTAACTGGCACCGCTAATGGTAGAACCTGAACAAACATAGTCTGTTCCTTAGGGGACCAGACCTATGTGCCTTGCTGGTGGGCCACGCCCAGCCAGTGGGCCAGGCTTGTCTAGCGGCCCGGTGGGCCGCACCCAACTAGGTTGGCTGAGCCGGTCCCATGGCCAGTGGGATGATCCCACGGTCTAGCCTACTGTTCATCTGTTTTAGGCTGGGTCGAGCCTAGTAGACCGGGTCTGGCCAGTCCTACTAGGTCGGACCAGACCCAAACCCCTTTTAGGCACAGCTTCGCTTAAAGGGGAATATCCTCTAAACTAGATGTCCATTTGATGAATCGTCTATAGTGTTACAACCCTTTGGCCGTGATGGTCTTTTTGAGATACTGTAATTGAGCTTTGGAGAGTGTTGGAGTATGGTCAGGTTGGATCGAACTTGAATCCAACCAGGCCCTCGACACTAAAATGAATATAACTTACAGACTAGGTGTCCGATTGAGGCACCGTCTATTGCATTAGAACCCTTATGAAACAAATATTCATATGGTTACTTATTCATGCGAATTTGTGGTGGTTGTTGTATGATCAATGGATTGAGGAGAAGATCCTCCTGGAATCAAGCGTGATAAGTGAGGGAATCCTATGGTTGGCTATGACGTGAAGAAATAATAGCAATCCTATGAGTGGGTCAGCATCTAGGGATTATCTAAGTGGGTATGCACATAGAGATCCTCTTTGGGTATGCAACTAGTGATCCTATGTTTGTCTTCACCCAGTGATCCTCTATGTGGGTCAATATCTAGAAATCCACAGAGTGGGTTAGCACCTTGCGATCCTCTGTGGGTATGCACCTAGTGATCCTCTATGGGTATGCACACAAGGATCCTCTGTGGGTCTGCACCTATAGATTCTCTGAGTGGGTCAACACTTATTGATCGTCTATATTTCATCACCCTATGATCCCTTGTGGGTCAAAAACTAGTGACCATGTGCAGTCTACAATAAAATCCTCTCAACAAAATAAGATGCTATAGCTTTGTGACTAATCATCATTATTCATGTTCTTTATGTTAAATTCCTAATGTGAGATGTATTTTACCTTGTGGTTGTGATTAAGATAATGTTTTTTGGTTTTTCCTTATGGAATTCTAGAAGTCCTTTGGGGGTTTTGGGGTCCCTACTGAGTATTGTTATACTTACCTCTGCACGTGCTTTTCCCGCATCTTGTTGTGTCTTGTGTAGACAACGGGTAGCCTTGACTGAGATTAGGGAGCCAGGACTAGATGATTTACAGATGTGACCTATTTATGTGGAGAGTCATAGTGACGAGATGTACCTACCCTTTCGGTAGGATCCTTGGTGGACAAACTCGTGATCTCTTTTTCCTTTTTTGCTATACTTTCTTTCTGGTTGGGCTTATATACTGGCCCCATTTACTTTCAGTAATAACTTTTACACTTTGTGATGGTCGTACCTTTATTCTTCCATTGTTTTTTACTTGTTCTCAGTGTTCCCTATCTGTGCGTGTACAATTTTTGAGGCAATGAATTCCCATTTTAGGGATATGACTTTCCGGTGCTAGTCACCAACCCCTGGCCAATGGATGAAATATTTAGGGTTGTCACAACACAATCCCCAAAGGACGAGTCTTGATAAAGTGGAATCAGAGGGTGGTCAATTATAGTAGAAGAACTAAAATTCTTTGTTTTCAATGGATCAATCGTGTTATGTGTCTTGAGTATGGGATGTCTAGTGTTGGTGTGGCGGTCGACATATCCATACACCGGGACCCTAATTTCTGATTTCTGACTCAGTGCAAAAAAACTCTTTTTGCGTGTGTTTGGAAAATATTGTTTTTCATTTGGTATCTTTTGAGTCAGATCACCAGGTATAACTTATTGACTATGGTGAACCTGTTTCATTATAGGATGCCACCACGTAGAAAACCATATAGGATTTCAGTGGGAGATCACGGTGAAGGCCCACCGAGTGATGAGATATCAGTGTGGGGGACTCTTACGGTGATAGCACCTTCAGGTGGTGTACCAGTAACACCACAACCTATAGGGCTACATATTCCACCATCCCCACCAAAATACCATTCATGCCAACTAAGTGCATAGCCCGAGTTCCAAAGATAAAGGCCTCTAATGTTTCAAGGAAAGAAGGATCACCAGGTAGGTGAAGAACAACAAGAGGTTGTGGCACTTGTTTTTTTTCTTGGTTGAGAAACCAACATACCAGATGGTGATCATAGCTGCTATCCTCTTACAGGTAACAACATGGAGATGGTGGAGCCTGATGCTCTGGACACACAAGGAGGTGACACTATCATGGTTGGACTTCATGAGCCTCTTCAGGGTGGAGTTTGTACCAGAAACGTTACGCTTAGTACATATTATGGAACTACTGCACTTACAGTAGGGTAGCCTGATAGTTTCCTAGTACTCGGTGAGATTCACTGACCTCTCTCGCTACACAAATGACATGTTATGAGACCCTTTCTTCAGGGCCTTATCCTTTGAGAAGGGTCTCCAATGGGAGATCAGAGCATGAATGATATCACTCAATATCCAAACGCAAGATAGAGTGATAGACCGAGAACTATTGTTATAGAGATTCCTAGCTGAGATGGAACCGATGGATAGAGCCACCACTAGATGACAGGGATCTGAGTCATCTGTAGTAGAAAGTAGGCAGATGAATCAGAGGTCTAAGAGGGCCAAACCATCCAAAGGATGACCCCAAGATGCAGGGTCGGAGGTGACGAGCTCGCGAGGAAGAGGAGGTCATCCGAGGACTAGAGTATATTACTCTTATGGTGGACATGCATACATGCATCATGACTATCCATATCCCTATGTGGACGATAAGAAGACAGTCGAGGGACCACCAAGACAGGGGTAGATGTTCGAGTGAGGAGTACCTCTGGGTGGCGGATGTGGTAGTGGAGCTGGTCGTGCAACAGGTGGTGGGTAGCAAATTGAGGTTCTACCACCACCACCACTGGGTGGTCCACCCTGACCACAGAGAGAAGGTGGAAAAGGATGAACTCAGCTTCAAGAAGCCGAGGCCTATGACCACAACACTCTAGATATGCTTCGAGGTATAATCTATGTCTACTCCATCATAGCTGCAGTTCTTATAGACAGAAGTTCCAGTCACTCTTTCATTTCCACGACACTCATTCAGAGCTCAGAGGTTATGATGGAGCCAATGGCTATATCCTTATGTTTAGTAACTCATGCAAGATATGGGTCAATGATTACACACTAATTTAGGCTCTATTAGAAAATTGTAGGAGGTGAGAGATTCGAATAGATCTCCTAGAAGTAGCATTGAGGCCTTATGATGTCATCTTGGGTATGGAATGTCTATCCAAAATCCATGCTTAGAATGACTATTTTAGGTGAAAAGTTTGGTGTGTCTATGAGAATGGGACAAGTATTTCCCTCACTGATATGAAATACACCTTTTTAGCAAAGGATGGACTTTCTCGGAGGAGGGTGCAGCCGATCACTCATCAATTGGCTAGCCTCACAATTAGGGTAGTGGACGAGAGGTGTCCGAGAAATACTGTTATGGTGGACCAGTATAATGATGTATTTCTAGATGATGTTCTAGGAATACCATCTTATAGAGAGGTAGACATTTATATCGACCTATACCCTAGGACGACACCAATATCTACACTAGTATATTGGATAGCTCCCGTGGAACTTAGTGAGTTGAGGTGAGAGTTGGAGGATTTGTAGGAGAAGGGGTTCTTAAGGCCTTGTGTTTCTCCATGGGAAACCTTGATTTTGTTCGCCAAGAAGGAATATGGGAGTCTAAGGGTCTACGTGGACTATAAGTGCCTAAATCAGGTGATCGTGAAGAACAAGTATCCTATGCTCAGAATTGATGATCTCTTCGATTAGCTAAAGGTATATCAATGGTTTTCGAAGATAGACCTCTGATCAGGCTATGTTCGGCTCACGAAACTGGATGAGGACATACCAAAAATATCCTTCAAATGCCGACATGGAAATTACATGTTCGTGGTGATGCCACTAGGAGTGACCAACACTCTGACAATGTACATGAGAATTATGAATAGGATTTTCCATCCCTACCTCATTCGCTTCGTGATGGTCTTCATTGATGATATCATTGTTTACTCAGCGTTGGAGGTGGAGCACGCCACTCATCTAAAAAATTTTCTGGATACACTCTGAGAGAACCATCATTATGGTAAGCTCTCGAAGTTCCTGTTCTATATACACAAAGGACACTTTTTAGGGAAAATTATCTTAGAGGATGGAGTTTCTGGGGATCTAGAATAGGTAGAGGCAGTTCTTACTTAGGATCCACCCAGGAGTGTGACTGAGGTGCGGAGTTTCCTAGGATTAGCTGGGTAATACAAAAGATTCATAAAAAAATTTAATAGAGTAGAAGCACCCTTGTATGCTTTAACAAAAAAGGGGAATGATTTTTTTTTTCATCAGAGAGATGGAAGTTGGGTTTCTAGGAGATGAGGTAGAGGATAATGAGTTCCCCCATCTTGAGGCTACCAGAAGATGGCGTTCGGTATGTAGTCTACTATAACACATCAGGGATCGGACTGGGATGTGTCCTAATGCAAGATAAAGCAGTTATCACCTACGGATCACAACAGTTGAGGAAACATGATCAGAACTAGATGACACATGGCCTCTAGTCAGGAGTAGTGGTCTTTGTATTGATGATGTGGCAGAACTACTTGATGGGTGAATTATTTAATCTCTACTCTGATCACAAGAGTCTTAGGTATATCATCTCACCAAAGAACCTAAAACTAAGACACCGACGATGGCTGTAGTTCCTCCACGACTATGACATTGAGATATTATACACTTCTGAGAAGGGAAATGTGGTGGAAGACGCACTAAGGAAGAGGTCTGGACTATAGTTTCCAAGTGAGGCTAAAAAGAAGCTAGCTGCATTGCAGTTCTCTTTTGTGGATAATGATGGAGAATCTTACATCCAGTCTATGATAGTCACAACCTCACTCATTCAGCGACTCAGAGAGGCTCATCTTGGGGACATTGACTGCATGGACCGACGAGCTTAGATATCCTTAGGACGTTATCTTGAAGGATTCTCTGAATGTGGGGATCACATCATCCTTTTTAAAGGATTTACCATGGTACCGGTGACGATATGAGAGTAGGTGTTGAGGGAGCTACATGCATCCCCTTTAGTGGTACATCCTAGTGTTGCGAAGATGTACCAAGACCTCCGGTGTTAGTACTAGTGTTTAGAGATAAAGAAGGTAGTGGCAGAGTCTGTTTCATGATGCCTCACTTGTCCTCAAGTGAAGTCTGAGAATCAGGTTCTGGAAGCCTTAGGACAACCACTAGAGGCATCGAAATGGAAGTGGGATGGTATCTCTATGGACTTCGTGATAGGGATACCATGTACAACCAGGGGCCACAATTCCTTCTGGGTGATCTTTGGTAGACTCACCATGTCGGCCCACTTCATACCCATCCAAGAGCAGGGCTCAATAGAGGGCATGGGAGGCCTCTACGTACAAGATATTGTACGGCTTCATGGGGTTCCATGTTTATCAACTCAGATCATGAAGCCCATTTCACATCCCAGTTGTGGAAGGAATTAAAAGATGCGTTTGGGACTCATCTATGCTTTATCACCGCCTTTCACCCTAAAAAGATGGTTAGATGGACCAAACCATACAGATGATTGAGGACATGCTCCTTGTTTGGGTTCTTCATTTTGGCTGTAGTTGGGAGGATCATTTTACCATGGTGGGGTTCGCAAACTATAATATCTATCACTCCACCATCGGTATGGCATAGTTTGAGTCCTTGTACAGGCGAACATGCAGATCACCTCTATGCTAGAAAGACCCAGGGGAGATAGCACTTATGGGTCAAGAGCTGGTACAGACTTCCACTGAGAAGGTGCAAGTCATTCAGGGGTGGATGAAAACTACACAGAGTTGGTAGTAGTATTATACTGACAGAAGATGAAAAACCTTGGAGTTTGAGGTGGGATACCATGTATTCCTATGGGTCTCACCTAGATGAGTGTTTTCATGATTTGGATGGGGAGAAAATCTATCTATGAGGTTCATATAACCTTTCCAGATCCTTAGTAATGTAGGCTAGGTGGCGTACCCTCTATCTCTTCCCCGACAAATTCACTGGGTACACAATGTTTTCCACGTGTCATAGACGGTGAGGTACGTGCATCATCCATCACACATTATTGAATGGGGTGAGTTGGAAATTGAAGATGGGGTGATGTTCGCAGAGTTCCTAGTGGAGATAGAAGATAGATAGAAGTGGGTCCTTCATGGGTGGTTGATTCCTCTGGTACGAGTTCTGTGGTAGCACGAGAACCTCTAAGAGAGAAAATAGGAACATGAGGCTCATATACATGCTCAGTACCCCCATTTGTTTCCCTATTTTTATTGTGGATTTTGCGAGTGTAATTCCCTATGTTGGGGAGAATGTAATGTCCCAGATTTTCCATAATTTTTTTTAATTATTTGTGATTATTACGAGTTTGAAAAAATTGACGACATGTGATTCTGAGCCTCAAAGATCCTAGAACAGTATTTTGAAATTTTTTTAAGGTAAGTTCAGTAAATTTACAAGAATATATTTCTATCATTTCAATCGGTTCTTAGAATAAAAATATGAGGGAACAGTTGAATTCGAATTCCTTGTATTCACATAGGTCAAGCATAACTTCGACCGGAATGGGTTGGAAGAAAAAGATAATTTTTGGACTTAAAAAAGTAACTCCATGAGTTATTTTATTTCATTTTGTAACCATTGAGCGATGGTGGCAGGACCACAGAGTTGGTTAGTTATTTTAATGAAGGTCATTTAATGACCAGTTACACTTGGTTGTGTAACATGACTGTTCGGAGATGAAAGGGTTCATTAATTATTAATATATGAACCACATATTTTTGTGGAGGGTTGAACATATTTTATTTCATTTAATATAGTTATTGGAGTGGGTTTTGGTAACCCACACAGGGACTCTTGACAAGTTGTTGGTGACATATTCCTCCAACGAATAATAGAGAATTTGGTGACACCATTGAAGATTTGATTTGGAGATCTACGAATTCCAACAACGCACTTCAAACGCGAGCCCTTCTTCCTCATCTGCATCATCTTCCAACGAGTTCAAGGTGGGGTTTTGTTTAAGATTTATTATGATTAATCTACCCTTAATGATGTTGAATTATTCCCATGCTGCAACGTTAATGCGTAGGGCATGATCGAAACCTAACAAGTCTCAGACCCTCTGCCGATCTCAGTTTTGATTTCATTATTCATGGACAATCAACCAATGTGAGGGAAAGACGAAATCGAAGGCCATGAAGTGATGGAATCATCCCAAGAGGCTTGTAGGCGCAGTCGAAAAAGAAAACGGACCTCATTAACTTCACCGAAGGCTAGAGAAAGCTCCACCGGCGTGGCGGTGCGGACGACCGGAGGAGGCAGCGGCTGGCTCTTGCCGGCCATGAGGAGGCGACGACATCGCAATGGATAGGGGCAGCCGACCATTGCCAACAACATTGATGGTGGGTGGTGTGTTACGCAGGATGGTCACGGTCTACGCTGTGACATAGGAAGGACCCATGCTCGCGTGTGATGCTATTGACCGGTCCACTCTGACCAGTCAAGTGGCGCAACGCCAACTGGCACCACTAATGGTGGAACCCCAATAGACTTTGTCTGTTTGGCATGGGAGTGGACCCCCATGCCCAGATGGGGGGCTGCGCCCAGCCAGCGGGCCGGGCTGGTCCTGCGGCCCGGCGGGCCGGGCCCAGTGGACTGGGTCGGGTCGGTCCAACCAGGTTGGGCTGGACCCAGACCCCTTTTAGGCTCAGTTCACTTAAAGGGCCATATCTTCTAAACCAGAAATCCTTTTGACAAACCATCTATGACATTGGAACCCTTATTATGAGGAAGTCCTTTTGTTATACTACAAATGACTTTTGGAGAGAGATGTAGTATGGTCGGGTCGGATCGAATCTGAATCCAACCAGGCCCTCGGTAGTGATATGCCTATAACTTATAGACCGAGCATCCTATTGACAAACTTTCTGTTGCGTTGGAACCCTTATGACAAGGAGGTTCCTCAGGTTACCCCTTCACATGACTTAGTGGTGGTTGAGGTACAACCGATGGGTTGAGGAGATGATCCTCCTAGAACCAGGTGTACTAAGTGAAGGAATCCATTGGTTGGATTGGACGTGAAGAAAGAACAGTGATCCTCTTAGTGGATCAACATCTAGAAATCCTCTGAGTGGGTCGTCACCTAGCGATCTTCTTTTGGTCTACACCTAGAGATCCTCTATGGGTCTGTAACTAGTGATCCTCTGATTTGGTCAGCATATAGAGATCCTATAAGTGGGTTAGCACCTCACGATCCTCTATGGGTTTGCACCTAGTGATCCTCTGAGTGGGTCAATATTTAGAAATCCTCTACGGGTCAGTACCTAGAGATGATCTGTGGGTTGGAACCCAGAAAACATGTGTGGTCCTACAACAAAATCCTCTTGACAGAATAAGATGATCTAGCTTTGCAACAAATCAACTTTATTCCAAATATTTATGTTAAATACTTGGTGTGAGCTATATTTTACCTTGTGATTGTGATTGAGATTATGTTTTGTGGTTTTTCCTAGTGGAATTACTGTAGGCCTTTGGGGGTCTTAGGGTCCCTACTAAGTATTTTTATACTTACCCCTACCTAGGCCTCACCCACACTTTATTGTGTATTATGCGGACAACAGACAGCCTTGACTGAGATTAAGGAGCCATGACTAGACCGTGTATGGTGGTGAACTATTGAAATGGAGAGTCTCAGTGACAATATGTACCAACCCTTTAGGTAGGATCCTTGGCGGACAAACTCAAGAGATGTTTTCTTATTTCTACTATGATTTCTTTCTGGTTGGGCTTTTATACTATCCCCATTTACTTTCATTATTTACTTTCACTCTTACTTTTGGTTTTTAGTTGTGATTGTACCTTTCTTCTTCCGTTGTGTTTTACTTGTGCTCATTGTGCCCTGTCTCTGTGTGTAAAGGTTTTTAGGCAATACCTTCCCATTTTAAAGATATACCTTTCCAGTGCAAGTCACCAACCCCTAGCCTATGGAAGGCAGGCTTGGGGTAGTCATGAAACAAGCCCTAGGGGACGGGTCTTGACAATATATTGGTTTTTTCTACCAATAAGACCAAACAAATGATCCTTATGAGGAGATCCAAATGATTTCTTCCAGAGAAAATGTTATTCTTCTAACTGGTCACTTTCTATTTTACTTCTTATTTTACGTACAATAAATATATTTTATTTATCCTAAAATGTTTACCATAAGTATCCTATTTATGTTCAAATATTATCATTATCATTGAATAAAAATTATAAATCCTCTTTCCTATCAAAATGTAAGTGAAATTATTGCTCATGTGTATATAAAACTGTCAAGCTCTACCTAGTGATACAATTAATTGTTCATTACCATATTTTATAGAATGGAATTATGATGATTCTAATGTTTTTATATGATATTAAAAAAATAATTATTCTTATATAATGATAATATCATATCTAACTTATTACCTAACAAACCATTTGGAAATGATAACATCACTCATGCGTACATGATGACTATAACCTCCACAAAGAATTGTGATTCCTTTTTATTTTATATTTTAATTGGATGGTAAAGAGGATTGATTTTATGAGCATATATTATTTTTATGACATATTAATAAACCTATAAAGGTGTATTTTTATTTACCCTAATTTAATTATTCCATTAAAAATTTAAATCATCCTTCATGCGCACGTATGACCCACAATCTCCATGAATGGTGTAGTTAATTTTCTGTCTCTAAATTTCATAGATGAAAATAAATATATATATAATGTATATTTTTTATTTTTTATTTTGTTGTTAAATATTTTTAAATGTTGGAAACTTGATCATGGTATTATGTAATAAACTACAGAATATAAACATACATGGAAAATGATGAATTTTCAAACAAAACAGTGATTTTAAGAAAGAATGGTAGATAAATTGGTGACTAAAGATTTCAAGTAAGTAATATATGGAATGATATATAAGATTATTTTATTTATTATATATATATATTTATTAAATCTATATTTATTATATTTTATTTTTGAATATAAATGAAGAAATTTAGACCCGAGATAAGGGATTCTCATCTAACTTTTACTTTAGTGAAAAAATTTTATATTCACCACTTATTTATATTGTTTGTTGTATATAATATAACATTAAAATATTATATCGATAGTATATTTTTATTGAATTTATTAATTTATTTATTTTATAATAATTCATTCATGGGGACTATGATTCAATATAATTCCATGTGGTTAGAATTTAATTCACAATATTATAATTACTCTCAATTAATCATGTTCATGTCTCTATTGTGGTATACTTATTTCCATATCCATGGTTTATAAAATCATTAAGAAAAATCAATACTACCATATGACTGTTAGAAGTCTTTTTTTCCTATGTAATAATTTTAAAAAAATTGATTTAAAGGAATATTCTTTTCATTTTTTAAAAGAGATGCTTTGTGAATTTTGGAAAAAATATCCAATGAAGGTTTTTAATATATATTAAATAAATATAACTTCCCAAAATTATCCTTAATATTTTAATTTATTATTCTATTAAATATTTAAATGTTTATTTTTAATGAAAATTTTTTCCTTTATAATTTCATAGTTTTTTAGACAAGATATTTTCATTTTAAAAATTGTTTTTTCCCTCATGAAATATTCTAGTTATGTTTTTTTAGTATTTTCATATATATAAATATAATTTGTTGAGTATTATATTGGTAAATTTATATAACGACACCATTCATCATATTTCTTTTTATGGTTTCTGATCATTTTTATTGGGGAATGTATTGAAATTTTATATGGCTAGTTCTTCCAATATGAACAGTTATTGAAATTCTATAAGGAATAGTGATATGTTTTATTTTTATGAATATAAATAATGAATTTAAGATATTATTTGATTTTTATAGATTTATATTGACCCATAAAACATCATTCAACCTCATAAAACATCCTTGGTATTTGGTGAGGTATAACACATTTGTCTAGATGTCATGGCATAAATCCTTGATGATGTTTTCAGATTTGTTGGTTGTAGAATAAACAGTTTGTTTTAGATGTCCATCATCATGAATTATATCATTAATTAAGTAGTTATTTATTTTTATACAATTATTTTATTAGTTAGGATATAGATAGATAAGTTTTGATTTAGTGTAATCTTTTATATGTCTAATTTGATCATCCTTTATTCCTGACATATTATGCTAAATTTATTGTTTAAATGGAATGTATTTTAGATATATATCATAAAACAATTTTTATTCTTATTTATTCATGATATATTACTCTATATGCATAACATTAATGAAAATATAATATCACCCGTATCTTATGCTTCATTTTTCCAAGGATAGTAGGATGATTTTCTTGATTGATATGAAGGTATATGATAAGTGTAATAAGGGAATTATCAAATAATTAATTTTCTATATTTTATTTCTTAGAAGTTAAATTTTAATTTCATTTATGTATCTAGTTTCCCAAGACAAAAAAAAATTAGTTGTTTGGGATTTTATTTATTTTATCTAGTCCCAGTATAACATTGTAAACAATGGCTATGTTCTACTAGGGTAAGGGTATTTACAACACATAAATGTTTAGTTTTGAGAGAAAAAAGTTTTCAAATCCCATTGTGATCTTAGAGCTAGTGTGAACCTCATTCCATAATAATTTTATTTTTTCGTAGGGATCAAGAAACTCCAACCCTCATCTTCCACTCATCATCTTTCTGATCATATTTTTTCACATTTATAAGTGGATTAGAAGGGATGTTATAGTTAATATTGAGAACAACATTTACCATATCAGCTTCATTTTCCTTAAAAAAATACAAACCTAGGCACTAACGAATAAGGTGTAATCATTTATGGCCATCCATTCCTAGAATAAATCAACTCAATCCTCGATGTATAGAATGTGAACCTGACCATAACCTTTCAAAATAGGATCATCGATGTGGATATTTAAAATGAAACAATCAATTTGGGGATAACGAAGTGATTAATGTGGTCAATTTGATTAGTTATGTGTATAGTGAACCAGAGGAACATCAATGATATATTGAAGTTGGTTTAAGATTGATTTCATTTGTAACATAATGTAAATTTGTATATCTTACATGAATTTATTTTAGATAGTGCCTATATTTATTATACATGATCCCTACTGAATGAAACCATTGAAATAATAAAAAACATCAAGACAATACCCATTACTATCACTGATATGTCTAATTTGGTGGTTGAAACATGTTTATTAAAGTCACTAATTATATTCTTGGATTATCCCACTCATTGGAACATATATAATTGTTCCTGAATAATATTCAAAATCATGTTATCAACCTCAATGACAACTCAATCCCAAACTCATGGATTCAATATGGAAATTACATGGATTTTTTTTATATCTTGAATCATCAATAATAATACTGAGATTGAGTGGGTAATCCCAATCCATGTTTTTTATAAGAAGGATATAATTATTATGATTACCAAAGAATATAATTATAATTTACATTGAAGGTTCACTAGATGATGGATAATGTGAAATTACAATAATAGTGACCAAACCCTAGATATCCATGAGTCAGTGTCTACTACTATTTCGTTGGAAATATTACAAGGAATAAAATCCCTATGGATAGATCAGTTTAGTATTCTTGGTAAACCAGATACATACATAAGTTTTGTATTATAAATTAATACAATAATAACAATATAATTTTATTATTTCTTCCAAGTATAATATTATTTCATCTTGTACATCTGTTTATATCTTGTAAAGTACTATTCATTGATTCATGTGTAAGGAAATATAATAAGGGTGATCTAAAATGCTCTGTAAGGTTAATATATAGAAGAAGAAATAAATAATAAATGATAATAATCAATATATAAAGGTAAATAAATGGAAACACATGCCATTAAAATAACTAGATAAGGAAAAATAAATATAGAATGGTAAGAAAATTAAAACACATACCATTTAATAAATAATCATGGAAGGAAATGAAAATGAAAACTTCCTATGAAAAATCTCATGGATAAATAATAAATTATTAAAAATGAAAGAAAATCTTAAATTTTGGACATTATATCTAAGGTACATGAAATCCTATACTATCATAATTTATCCTTAGGAAAATTAAAGATATGGGTTGAAACCTATCTATTCTACTAATAAACAAAATCAAAGGGTATCTTGCCAAATAATTTTATCACATGAAACAACTGATGCATCTAGGGGATTACATCAACCGTTCCCCAACACATATGTACTTCCTTAAATAGTCCCCAACCTATGTCTTTCCTATCTTAATAATTCCTCATATCGAATAAAAAATAAGCCATATCAAATATTTATAATGAATAAAGATAAATATTTATCAATATTATCTAAATAATAAAATAACATTCAAAGTAAACATTGAATAAAAAATGTAATATGGTTTAGTCAATAATAATTTCCAAGAAACATGATATGGATATTTAGGAGAAATTCAATGTCAAATTATCATAGGAAATGAAATATTTCATGGGGTCTAAAATGAATCATCGAAGTAAATTTTAATAAAATCTTTGGTTAAATAAATAATAAACCATCCCAAGGAATAATAAGTATTGTATCAATACAACATTCACAAGTGGATTAAAAATAAAGGGTTGTTGTTGTTTAAGAATAAAAATACTATAAAAAATACTTTTAAATAAATTATTTGAGAAAAATATCAATTTATTTTGAAACAATATTTGAGAATCCTTTTATTTGAAAATAATTTCTAAACACATTTTCTTTATAAAGTAACATTTAAAAAATTAAATTAGGATTCAATGAAATGACATCTGGTAAATTCAAACATGCCATATGATGTAAAAAGAATATTAATTGTTCATCGTTAAAAGGTTAGAAAAATGCATTGTTTGGAAATTTATAAGAGTATTCCTTTAATAACATTAATAAAAGAAAAAAAGAATAATAAAGTATTTAATAAAAAATTATTGAAATGTTAAAATCATTTTTTGAAGACATTTTTATAAAACAAAATTTTTAGAAGAAAACAGGTTCTCTGACTAAAGAGAGAATGATGTTGGGTTTTCTTAAAAATTATTTATAAATATTTTGAGTACCAAGGAGTAGGAAAATAGTAATATTTCTTGGAAAATCTCATGAATAAATAAGGGATAATAAAATAAAAGGTTTTATTTAAAACTGGTCATATATATATTTTCATGTAGAAATACATTCAAAATAACATTGAAATTTTTCTTGTGGAAAATAATCATCAGATATTTCAAAGTGTCGCATACCACTTTGTGACACATTAAATCATAATCCTCATTAAGAAATAACATTAAATGAGTGTTTTGAATACCATTAATAAAAAATAATTCATGATATAATTTATTAAAATGGGCCACATATACACCAAATGAAATTAGTAAGTGGTGAATATGACATTTATCTCACATCTGTTGGATCGAATAGTAGATATATATGTCTATTAGATGGAACAATACAAGAGGGGGGGTGAATTTTAGGTTTAAAAACCTTTGAGTTTTTGCAACAAAGATATTAGTTTAAATGATCTTAAACTAAAACAAATATAAACACCCACAATTGTATTGAATATAAAAGGTATGATGTGTTGTAATACTAATGTAAAGTAAAACAATTGTATTCAAGGTGAACACAATAGTCAGAGTAATACAAAGATGAATGATTCTACCTTAAAGCGTATAGAATAAATCAATACAAAAAGTAATAGAATGATTGTAATTGAAACAATTACAATTGAATATGTAAAGAAGAAAGGAAACAATACAAATCCCTTTCTAATACAAGTAACAGCGGAAATGTAAAAGTATTACAATTCTTTTGACCCAAAGAGAAGGGTTATCCTTTCACCTAGGATAAAAGGTCTGTCTCACTAATACCTTGGTGAGCCCTCGATACGATGATCGGCACGTCTGTCTGCCTATCCCTGGCAGCCCTCGATACGATGATCGACACGTCTGTCTGCCTATCCCCGGCAGCCCTCGATACGATGATCGGTACGTCTATCTGCCTATCCCTGGAAGCCCTCGATTTTGTAGGTAATCGGCACCTCTGTCTTTCAATTACTTGAAAGCCCTCGATACGATGATCGGACGCACAAGGCTGATGAGAGAAGTCATAGTGTCTCTCTCTTGAATCTTGGTAGTTCACAGAGTCTCTTCATTCGTTCTCTTCGTTCATCGTTGTTTCTCAGCTTCAAATGACCTCCTATTTATAGGCCTCGGGTTCCAACGGTCATATTACCTCCAACGGTCATATTGAAACGGAAAGAATGACATCATTTTGATTAGTTTGTAACTAAATCAATGACATCGTTTTGTTAGGACAATAGATATATAGAAATGAAAAACATGAGTATGATTTATATGCAGAGAGTTTTTTTGACAAAGTACCAAAACAAATAATGATCATCTGAATAACAGAGTCAGTACGATACGATTGACAGAGTCAGTACGGTACGATTGACAGAGTCAATACGATACCATTGATAGAGTCAGTACGATACGATTGACAGAGTCAGTACGATACGATTTGGTCGGAATGATCAACATCGTACGATACGATAAACATGATAAAAGACAATGGTAATTTACAAACATATGATAGAATACATTTTTGATTTCCAAAACATGATATAGAAGTCAAAAGAAGACTTTTGACTTAACAATATCCCCCTTTTTGGAAAGCACAACACACATAGTAAATGTAACAAGAAATACTTATCTCCCCCTGAGTTATTGAAAACTCTTCTGAATAAGAAATTGAATACAACTAACTCCCCCTTAGGTATGGACTTTCCTAAGGTTTGTATTCGTAGATTTTCCTTAAGAGCATTGTAAATCATTCTCCCCCTTTGTAAAACATTCTCCCCTTTGTAAACATTCCGCCCCATTGTGATTTACAAAATGAAAGGAGTAATCTTGAATTGTCTGAAAGAGTTAGTGAAGCAATACAAGACAATGGATAAAAAGAAAAAAGATCATAAGAGTTATTACAAAACAAAGACAAGTTCCAAAAGAAACAAATACAACAATCGTTTGTTTTCTCTTTCCTTCCCCTTCTTTATAAGCTCATGAAGAATAGATTTCATCTTCTGGATCTCCTTCTTGTCTTCAGAAATTGATTCACCCAGAGTTTTGAGAAGCTCTTGTTGATCTGCAAAAATCTGATCTTGATTTCTGATGGTCTCCTCCTGGACTCTGATTACTTATTCAAGGGTATCGATCCTGTTTTGAAAATTCTTATTGTCTTTGGATAACACAGAATTTTGATTCTTCAGTAAAACCATTTCATCTTTGAAAGATGAAACCTTAGAGAATTCAGATTGGAAAACATTTATTCTTTCTTGCAAGTCTATCACTGAAGGAACATTGGCTCTTTGAGAAGACAAAAGATTTAACCTTTCAACCATTTCTCTGTCAAGCTTGTTGAAAGCAATTGCAAGCTCATTTGATAACCTTCTTATATCTTCGATAGCTATTTCATGATCATTGATTGAGCTCGCTGTTTTGTACGACCACTTGGTCATCTTATTGCATGCCTTCTTATGAGCAACCGAGCTTTCTGAAAGAACTTTCAAATCGTCTTCTACTGACAAAACTTTCTTCCTCAATTATTTTACAGAGCCAAACTTCTTCCTTTGATTTTCAGTAATAAAGTCAATCTTCCCTTCCAGCCTCGGGAAATAAGGAATGGTTTTCTCCACCCTTCTCAAAACATGAACAATGTAATCACCCTTCTTGAGAGAGATTGTATGCTCTGAATCAGTATCCTCATCATACGATGGTAGTTCATAAGATTTGCTTGAGTCAATAACTGGCTGTTTTCCTTTCAGTTTTTCTTTCTGCTTTCTTTCTTCTTCCACTTTGTCACTGATGAAAACAACTTTATCAGAATGAGAAGATTGATCACCTTGACTTTCTTGAAAAGACATTCTGTCCAGAGATTGTTCTTGATCGGCATGAAGGATTTGTTGAACACCTTCACTCAGCTTTTGAACCGATTCCTCTCTACTCTTCTTTGAATTTTGAAGAAATTCTAAAAGAAAGTCTCCTTCTTCTTCTTCTATTTCTTCCATCACTTGTTTTCCTTTCTCTTTCTCAGGAAGACTCTGTACGATGGGCTCTTGGTGTACTTCTTCAGTTAATTGGGCACTAGCATCTTCAACCGCTTTCAAGACTTTAGAGGCATTAAAGTCCTGAGCCTTTCTTTTCAAAAGAACCTTCTTCTTCTTTTCGGCCTGAAGGGTTTCTTCTACCCTTATTCTTTCTGCAAAGGCCTCAGCAGGGTCAAGACCAAACTTCGGATCACCTTCCTTTCTCTGTTCCTTATCCTTTCTCCATTTTGCTACAACTTCCTTACTGTACCTTGGCTTCTTCTTCGGCTTTGAACTGGTTTGTGGATCAGACTTTTGAGTAACACAGGTAGATTGAAAGTCTTTGGCTGGCATAGGTGCCGATTGATTCTGAGCCAATTCAGCTTCTACATCTCTGACAAAAAGTTTTGAATTCGAATCAAAACAAACATTCAGCTTTTTTATCATACTCTTATTAATCCAATAGGGCTTCAAATCCATGGGGTTTCCTTTCAAAGGAATGTTACAAAACTTCATACTCTCAAAAACGAACTTCGTATGGATGGCTGGATACATAATCATCTGAGACTTAATCCCTCCTATCTTGACATTCTTAATGGCTTCAAAAATATACCCCATGAGATTCACTTTTCTCATATTCACAAGATAATCAAGTATAAAGATATCAGAAACTTTCAGAGTTTCTCTATCCCCTTTCCTTGGGATAAGAAAACCTTGCATCCATAAAGTGACAAAGCGATTGTCTGGTGAAAGATGAGACACTTTCCTCTTTTCCTCATTACTAAGAAAAAAAGACTTTTCAGCATTTTCTCTATTAAACGTACCAACTTCCTCTGGTAGTTTGTGAGATGGACAAAAAGAATCTCCTTCTACAGAAACATTTAGAAAATGTGCCGCTTCTTTCACAGACATAGACAATTTTCTATCGTACATGGCGAAGTTTATAGTCATATCTTTGTCGAAAGAAACGGTTTTGTAAAACTGACAAACTTCATCAAAAAGAACTGGATCTTGAATATCAGGCTTTTCAACACACAGATGTTCCCATCCTTGAAACAAAATGATCCTCCTGATTGTAGAATCGTACGTATCGAAAAAGTCTCGAGATACTAACCTTTCTCTGTTAAATTTTTTCTCTGTAAAAGTCTTTTAAGACATTTCGGCGGGAGTGTTAGCAGAGGATTGAGACATAAAGGTGATGCCGATTGAGAAGATCGTACGATGATATATAGCTGGTGGAGCAGAGCTTCGCCTCAAATCCTGAAACTTCAATGTGGGTTTGGGGAAGGGAGGGGGGCTATTTATAGGCGATAAAGAGGTGACCGTTGATCTTCTACGGTCGAAAAAGGGTGACCATTGATCTTCTACGGTCAAGATTAGAGAAAACCAGATCAATGGTTAGGATTAACACAAAGAAATTTTTTTTTAAAAAAAATGAAAAAGATACCTGTCTGAGAACATAAGGTGATTGTTGTTTTTGGTAAGAATCAAAAGAAAATACAATCGTAAGGAGAAAAAAAACATGATGCCGATGGAAAACAAAGTCATTACTATGATCAGACCGTACGATGGACAATAATCTTGTTACCATGAACTGATAGTATGATGGAAAACAATCTTAATACCATCATCGGTCGATACAAAAATATTGAATGATACGATGGAAAAGAATTTCAATACTATCATCGGTCGATACAAAACTATTGAATGATACGATGGAAAAGAATTTCAATACTATCATCGGTCGATTCAATACTATTGAATGATACGATGGAAAAGAATTTCAATACTATCATCGGTCGATTCAATACCAAGATTGATTGGTACGATGGAAAAGAAATTCAATACCATCATTAGTCGATTCAATACCAAGATTGATTGGTACGATGGAAAAGAAATTTTATACCATCATCGGTCGATACGATGGAAAAGAATTTGAATACCATCATCAGTCGATAGTAAATGATAATATAAAACTATCAATACGATAATCAGAAAAAAATGAATGAAACCATAAAAACTGTCAATACGATAAACAGAAAAACTGAAATTGTCAATACGATAAACAGAAAAACTGAAATATACATATTAAGAGAGTAAATAGTTAAAGATCATACAATAAACATAAAGACATAGAAATAAATTTCCTCCCCCTTTCTACGAGGAGTTTCTTACTATTAGGAGAGATGTAAAACAGGAAGTAGATATGAATGATTATTTTAATGTAATAATTCCTAGCTTCTGTTTTATAAATTCAAATCTATCGGAAGGTAAAGGTTTTGTAAAAATGTCATCAAGTTGTTCTTGCGTTCCGATGAATTGTAAAATAATATCTCCTTTTTGTGTGTGATCCCTAAGAAAGTGATGCCTAACATCTATGTGTTTTGCACGAGAGTGATGTGCTGGGTTTTTACTAAGAGCTATGGCACTTGTATTATCACAAAGAATTTGAGTTTTGGAGAAACTCAAACCATAGTCAGTGAGTGTGTGCTGCATCCACAATACTTGAGCACAGCAACTTCCAGTTGCTACATATTCAGCTTCAGCAGTGGAGAGTGCTACTGAGTGTTGTTTCTTGTAGGACCAAGAAACCAAAGAGTCTCCTAAGAAATGACATGTTCCAGATGTACTTTTTCTATCCATTCTACAACCACCAAAGTCAGCATCTGAAAAACTTTTTAAAACAAAATCATTTCCAGAAGAGTAGAAAAGACCTAGATCCATAGTGTCTTTTAAATACCGAAAGATTCTCTTTATGACTTTTAAGTGAGACTCTTTTGGATTAGATTGATATCTTGCACATAAGCATACAGAAAACATCAAGTCGGGTCGACTAGCTGTCAAGTATATCAAACTCCCTATCATACCTCTAAAATTTGTTTGATCTACTGGTTTCCCAGTTTCATCAAGATCCAGAGTATTTGAGGTACCAATTGGGGTGCTAATACTTTTAGTTTTGTCAAATCCATACTTTTTGAGTAAATCTTTAATATACTTATTTTGAGATATATAAGTTCCTTCTGGTTTTTGAGAAATTTGAAAACCTAGAAAGAATGTTAACTCACCCATCATACTCATTTCAAACTCAGATTTCATTAATTTTGCAAAAGAATCAGTTAAAGATTTCTGAGTTGATCCAAATATGATGTCATCAACATAGATTTGGACAATCAAAACATTTTTGTTTTCCATTTTGATAAAAAGAGTTGGATCTTCTATACCTTTTGTATAATTGTTTTGTAAAAGAAATCCTGTAAGTCTATCATACCATGATCTAGGGGCTTGTTTAAGACCATATAGAGCCTTGGTAAGTTTAAAAACATGATCAGGATGTTTCGAATCTTGAAAACCAGGAGGTTGTTCTACAAAAACTTCTTCTTGAACAAAACCATTTAGAAAAGCACATTTGACATCCATTTGAAATAGTTTGAAATTGAAATATGCTGCAAAGGCTAATAGAATACGAATAGATTCAAGTATAGCTACAGGAGCATATGTTTCTTCATAGTCTATTCCCTCTTGTTGATTATAGCCTTTAGCAACAAGTCTTGCTTTATTTCATACAATGATTCCATTTTCATCACATTTGTTTCTGAAAACCCATTTTACACCAATCACAGTTGTTTCTTTAGGTCTTTCAACTAAAGTCCAGACTTGATTCCTTTCAAATTCATTTAGTTCATCCTGCATTGCTTTGATCCAATCATCATCACCTAAGGCCTCACTTGGACTTTTAGGTTCAAATTGGGAAAGAAAAGCAAGATGTTCTATTTCATTTATTAAGGAATTTGTGGTCCTTACAGGTTGATTTATATCACCAATGATGTTATCACTGGGATGATTCCTAAGAAACAATTGATTTGGGTTTTGTAAAACCTGTTCATCAACATATGGTAGAAAATCTTCTGTGGTAAATGTTTCAGGAATACTTTCTTGAACATTTTCCTTATCAGAATGTTCTTCTAATAAAGGTTGATAAACATTTTTATAAAACACATCCGAAGATGTAGGGTTGGGTTGGTTGAAAACAAAAGGATCAGTTTCATCGAATTTTAAATGTACTGTTTCTTCAACAGTACAAGTGTTTTTATTGAAAACTCTATAAGCCTTAGAAGTTGTAGAATAGCTTAGAAAGATTCCTTCATCAGATTTTGGTGCAAATTTGTGTAGATTATCTTTTGTATTTAGAATGAATACTTTGCATCCAAAAACTTTAAAGTATGAAACTTTAGGTTTTCGGCCAGTCCATAACTCATAAGGGGTATTATTAAGAAATGGTCTAGTTAAAACACGATTTATAGTATAACAGGCAGTACTAACAGCTTCAGCCCAAAAGTGCTTAGCAATTGAGTATTCACTCAACATGGTTCAAGTCATTTCCTGAAGAATACGATTCCTTCTTTCAACAACACCATTTTGCTGAGGAGTTCTTGGAGCTGAGAAATTGTGAGTAATACCTTTCTTACTACAAAAAGTTTCAAAATATGAATTTTGAAATTCACCACCATGATCACTATGAATAGTTATCAATGGTAGGTTTTTCTCATTTTTAACTTGGTCTCTAAAAGTTTTGAAATAGTAAAAGGCTTCAGATTTATTTGTGAGAAAGTAGACCCATGTAAATCTAGTAAAGTCATCAACTAAAACAAATACATAGTATTTCCCTCTAATGCTTCCAGATTGTGAAGGACCAAACAGATCCATATGCACAAGCTGTAATGCATTAGAAGTTGAAACTTCATTAATTGGTTTAAAGCTAGCTTTATGTTGCTTGCCAAATTGACAAGGATCACAGACTTTTGAAGAATCATATCTAAGGTCCGGTAGCCCTTTTACAAGTCCTTTCTTTGAGAGTTTTCTTAGGTTTCTCAAATTACAGTGTCCTAGTCTCCTATGCCATAGCCACGATTGGTCTTCTATTACACTTAAACAAGGTAAGTTTTGGTTCCTAAGGTCTTCTAAGTTAATAGTGTAAACATTCTCTTGCCTATGGGCAGATAGAATGAATTCATCCTTGGAATTGTGAACTAGACACTTATCATTTCTAAAATTCACAAGGTAACCTTCATCACATAATTGACTTATGCTGATGAGATTGTGCCTAAGACCTTTAACAAACAAAACATTTGAAATAAGAACTTTTCCAAGAAAAACGATATTACTGATACCAACAATATTTCCTTGAGCATTATCTCCGAAGGTAACTTTTCCACCTTTTGTTTTGATAACCTTTTCAAAGAAATCTTTGTTTCTAGTCATATGTCGAGAACAACCACTATCCATGTACCAAATGTTCTTATTGATACACTTCTTGTTTTCCTGAAAAAGAAACAATTAGATTTTTGGAATCCAAACTTGTTTGGATCCAGAAGGGTTAGATAAAAGAATTTTAGGAATCCACATTTGTTTTGCAAAATGAGCTTTATGAAATCCTAAGGATTGAGTTTTGTTAAGAGAACAATCTCTTCTCCAATGTCCACCACATTGACACTTGGAACAGAAAATGGTTTTTTGAGGAACAAAATAGTTATTACTGAAAACAGGTTTGGAATAAGTACAACCAAGACCAGAACGATTTCTCAAAGGTATAATCTGAGAATACATCCTATCAAAGTTTTCTTTTCCATGAGTAAAGTTTGAAAAACACTTTTTCAAAGATAAAATTTCTGACTTTAGTTTTAAAACCAAATTCTTATTTTCTAAAACATTTGAATTTGAACTAGAGTTAGACTCTAAAATATTTTTCTTTGAAATTATAGTTTCAAGATCCTTAGAAAGTTTATCCTTATCAGATTTGAATTTCTCAAGGGTTTTTAAAATACTTTCAAAATCAGAAGTTTTCACATCATGATATTTAGAAAGATCTGATACTTCTTTAGTCAAAATTGAAATTCTAGAATTTTCTTTTTCAAATATCTTTTTGAGTTTAGAATTTTCATTTTCAAGTAATTTAGAAAATCTAGAGACCTCTTCAAAAGAAGGTAATGTATCATCTTCTGATGATGAGGGTTCATCATTTGAAGATTCATAATATCTATTATCAATATAATTTTCATTTAAAGATACATTTGTAACAGCTTCAGCATTATGTACCTTAGCCATGAGACAATGATCTTCAATTGGTAGTCTGGCTAGAAGTCCAATATTTCTTTGTCCTGATGTCTCATATTTTGAAGAATCATCTGAGGAATCACTACCACTTGCACTCCACGTATCATTTTCTTTAAAGCCTTTCTTTGTCTTATAAAACCTTTTCTTGTTTATTTTAGAGTGCTTCTCTTTTCTATCTTTCCTCTTCAGTAAAGGACAATCAGGTCTTATATGTCCTGATTTCTTGCATTCATAACAAGTTACCTCTGAATCTTTCCTATCTTTCCTGTCTTTCTTTTTGAATCTATATTGAAAATCTTTCTTTCCCACAATCTTGTTCATCCTTCGAGCAAGATTGGCTAACTCATTATCCGAAATATTACAATCACTTGAATCAGATATAACAACTTTCTTGGATTTAGACCTTGTAAGCCTTTCAGGTGTTTTAGTTTTAGATGCAAAAGCTACAATTCCATTCCCATTCTTCTTTTTATTGAAATCAGCATCTCTCTTTATTCTTGTCTCATGCTGTAGTAGAGTTCCAAAAAGTTCATCAAGAGTAATCTGGGAAACATTTCTATTTTCATTAATAGCTGTCCTTTTTGACTCCCATTCATTTGGAATAATATCTATAATCTTGTCAACAAGAGAGTCATCATCAAGACCTTTTTCTCCCATAGATTGTAAGCTGTTTACAATTGTCCTAAACCTTTGTTGAACCTTACATACTGGCTCTCCATAAGGAAAAACAAATCCATGATACTCTGCTCGAAGCATTTCTCTCCTTGTTTCTATAACCTTGGATGTACCAAAATGAGTAACTTCTAGTTTCTTCCAAATACAGTTGGCTGCTTCACATGAAGATATCCGACTATATATATTCCTGGTCATAGAGCATAATAAAGTATTGCGTACCTTGTAATTCAGTTGATATTCTTGCTTCTCTTGGTTGGTGAAAGTGCTAACTTCTTTGTCAGGAATTTTGTAACCCCCAGTAAGCATAATAAAATTGTCTACACCAGTATTGATGACGAAAGTCTTCATACGATCTCTCCAATACTCATAATCATTCCCATCAAAGATTGGTGGTCTAGAAGGATTCCGATTATCTATTGATCCGATATTCATTCCTTCCATCTAATACAACAAAAACAACTTTTCCACTCCACACGTTAGTGTAGTAAGTATTCAAGATAGTAATAAGAAATAAAGCTAGTAATATAAATCAGTGGAAAACCTCCTCCGATACCAATTTTTGGATCGAATAGTAGATATATATGCTTATTAGATGGAACAATACAAGAGGGGGGGTGAATTGTAGGTTTAAAAACCTTTGAGTTTTTGCAACAAAGAGATTAGTTTAAATGATCTTAAACTAATACAAATATAAACACCCACAATTTTATTGAATATAAAAGGTATGATGTATTGTAAAACTAATGTAAAGTAAAAAAATTGTATTCAAGGTGAACACAATAATCAGAGTAATACAAAGATGAATGATTCTACCTTAAAGCGTATAGAATCAATCAATACAAAAAGTAATAGAATGATTGTAATTGAAACAATTACAATTAAATATGTAAGGAAGAAAGGAAACAATACAAATCCCTTTCTAATACAAGTAACAACGGAAATGTAAAAGTATTACAATTCTTTTGACCCAAAGAGAAGGGTTATCCTTTGACCTAGCATAAAAGGTCTGTCTCACCAATACCTTGGTGAGCCCTCGATATGATGATCGGCACGTCTGTCTGCCTATCCCTGGCAGCCCTCGATACGATGATCGGCACGTCTGTCTGCCTATCCCCGGCAGCCCTCGATACGATGATCAGCACGTCTGTCTGCCTATCCCCGGCAGCCCTCTATTTTGTAGGTAATCGGCACCTCTGTCTTTCAATTACTTGAAAGCCCTCGATACGATGATCGGACGCACAAGGCTGATGAGAGAAGTCACAGTGTCTCTCTCTTGAATCTTGGTAGTTCACAGAGTCTCTTCATTCATTCTCTTCGTTCATCGTTGTTTCTCAGCTTCGAATGACCTCTTATTTATAGGCCTTGGGTTCCAACAGTCATATTGCCTCCAAAGGTCATATTGAAACAGAAAGCACGACATCGTTTTGATTAGTTTGTAACTAACTCACCGACATCGTTTTGTTTGGAAAAGAGATATATAGAAATGAAAAACATGAGTACGATTCATATGCAGAGAGTGTTTTTGACAAAGTACCAAAACAAATAATGATCATATGAATAGCAGAGTCAGTACGATATGATTGATAGAGTCGGTACGGTACGATTGACAGAGTCAATACGATACGATTGACAGAGTCAGTACGATACGATTGACAGAGTCAGTACGATACGATTTGGTCGGAATGATCAACATCGTACGATACGATAAACATGATAAAAGACAATTGTAATTTACAAACATATGATAGAATTCATTTGTGATTTACAAAACATGATATATAAGTCAAAAGAAGACTTTTGACTTAACAACATCTATAAAAATTGAGATGAAAATCACTTACGATGAGTACAACATGTATATTGTGTCTTTATATTACTAAATAAAAAACATATGTTAATTATTTACTTTATATAAAACCTTTTTATTTTTTATCATAACTTTTATTTCATTTATTACCATGTCGTATACAAGTAATTAATAAATTAGGTTTATGTTTGGTGTTTTGACCAAATTAGTTTTATTTTCCAAAAATAACTTTTTTTCAACTATGGTTAGATGAGTCATTATATAAAATCTAAAGAATAACTATAATAAAATAATTATTTTATTAATACATTAATTATAATTTTAAAACCAATCATTAAATATTTTTATGGAGAATGAACTAATGTTACAATCATAGAGATAGTTGGTCCTATTTACGTAAGAGTAACATTGACATTTTTCTATGATCATTATGGAATGAAGGAAAGAACACTATGTTAATCTATAATGGTTATTATATCCTAAATACCATGTTATTTATTATTTTATAATTATATATATAATATTATTATATAAAAGGAATCACATCGTGTCGAGGAGCCAATAGCCCACATGTCCACGACCGAGGTTATCACTTTTTTGTATGTGAAAGGGTAATAAAGAAATTGATATATATTATAGTTATATAAAGTTAATTATATCATTAATATCATATTGTTTTTTTATATGACACAAGTTTAATTAAAACCATTCTTTATATACTCCATGTATTGTGTGATCGAATCACATCACTTTCAGAAGGCGGTAGTCCACACTTCCACAAACGATGTTATTTTTTAAAAAAAATTGAAAGAATAAAGGTTTGTGGTATAAAATAATAAAAGAGGTATATAGAAATTATATATATCATATATAACACATATAAATAATGTCTCCATAATAATACCCAACTATAAAATGTGATAAAGGGAAAATGAACAACTTTCTTTCGTGAGGCAGTAATTCACCGTACACATAATCCATAAGTTTGATACCCATTATATAGAAGTGTATGTTATTTTAGGTCTAATAAAAAACCTTAAAAGATCTCAATATATTCTGTATAATTTTATTTTTATATCATTATGGAATAAAGAGTGTTGAGCTGGTGAATATTATGAATAAAATTAAAGATCTTGAAGAAAGATGTTATATCTTCTTTGCGTAACTCATTTTGGCTTGCACCAATGGATTTCCTTGGATGGATAAATGAAAAGTGGAAGGAATCAAGTATTAATAAAGGTATTTATAAGATCTATTTGTGTAGATATTATTTTGATCAAATGTGGGTTGAGAGGTGTGAGGAAGTGGGGGAGAGGAGGCCCTTGTATAGTGGAGGAGGAGTGAAACTCTTGTAAATTTTTGAAAATGGAATTCCCTCCATGTTTTCTCCAGTAAAATTGGTCCCAATAATTGTAAAGGTTATATCCAAGGTTGTATAATGTTGAATTATTACCATAAAATGTATTTTTTATCCTTTTTATGTTCATTTGGGACATTATGTTTTTGAGTTATTCCCCAGTTAAGATTAATTTCACAGTAATCATTTAACTAATTTTAATCAATTTAAATAATACGTTTTTTTTCAAAAAGTATGTTAAACATATTTAAAATTATAAATTATTATAATTAAAAATATGGAATAAATGTTTCCAAATTAAATTGAAAAAATTGGAAAAAATTGTCTTAAATTTAATCCCTTAAACAGGACAACAATGCATGTCATTAAAGTAAAAACATTTAAATGTTTTCTAGGTTTTAAAATCTAATTTCATTATAAAAGAAATTACAAAGATCTAAATTGGATTAATAAATAAAAAATTTATATCACTACAATCTAAAACAAATTCAAAACATTTTTAATCCTTATAAATAAATTTGATGGTAAAGAAATTTTGAATAAAAAAAATTATTTTTTATTATTCATTAAAAATTTTAATGTCATAGAAAAATACAAAACAATAACCCTAACATAATTTTTATGTTTCTCATTAAAATATTAATTTTATGTTTTAATATATGATTTATATGTGTTCCAAAAGTTGGATATAAAATCGGTTCAACATTAGAAGGCGACAAAAGTGCCTTAATATAAATATAGTATTTTATGTGTGATATTGGGTTTATTATTATCTTATATCTATCGAATCTATTTGTTTAATATAAAAAATATTTTAGTTAATATATTATATATATAAATTTATTAAATTAATTTCACTCAATAATAGTAATTATATTAATTTATTTGGATAAAATAGATTTGTGAGCAGAAAAATATTTTTTTTATAAAAATATTCACTTTATATTTATTTGGTTCGTATATTCAGTTCTAATTAATAAGTAACAATTGAATTAATTTAATATTTTAATAAACTATATATTTTAATAAGTAAGTTAAAAATATTTATAACAGCTAATTTAACATCTTGATTAAATTATTTTATATTAAATAAAATTATTTTAATTATATATTATTGTTTAGTTTAACTCTGTCTTACATGTAACCTGAGACATCAAAGAAACTATTTATTCAGTGTGACATAATCTAAGTAAATTTCATTTGTATTACAAGCTATAAATTATATTTATGTTAATTAAAATAGTAAATATATTATAAAATATTTTTATATTATATTACCTTACATGATAGGTGTTGAGTGTCATACATGCTATCAAATACAATGTCACTAAATTAGATTTTTATGGTGTTAAATTATTATCACCTTAATTAAATTGAATCTCAAAAATTTAAACATGACTTTGGTAATATATTGTTTGATATTTCTTATGTTGAAATCCCACATCAAGAGAAGGGGTCGCAATAAATCCTATAGAAAAGAGAGAATGGGTTGTACAAAGGTCACATGGGATGAAATATTACTATGTCTCTAATTAAGAGAAAATTAATGGAAAGTAGATACAAGTACATGGGGGTAAATAATAAATATTTATAAGGAGTGACTGAGGTCATCAATCACAAAAAAAGTGAACGAGAAACATAAGGTTTAAGGGACCAACATCATAAATCAGTGATGATTTAGAAGACCATCAGATTAAAAAAATTGTATTAGGGAAAACAATTACATCCTTTTCATGGAGTTGTGTAATTGTTTTACTGCAAAAAATTATACAAAAATTTACTTAGATGATATGTTTTGTTTTTTATATAAACAATTCCATATTTTGGATGTTCTTAGATCAAATTATAATTTATCTTTTATTTAAATAAGTGGATATCCAAAAATTAACTTTGATTCTTGAAGCACTAAAATAAACATTTAATGGATCGTAAGGCCCATAAAAGAGTGAAAAGTCTCTACATTTGTTTCTAACTATTATCCAGAGACAATATGTTTAATACCATAATATCTAAACCAAAAATGTTGTAGTATGGGTTCATAATTTATATTTATCCATCAAATTTATTAATTAAACATATTGAAATGTTAACAAGAAAACTGCGTAGGATAGTGGTTGGTGTGAAACCCTTATCATCCTTCGGTCATGGGTTCATTACCCACAACCTTTTGGGACATGATTAGTTGTCACCCAACATAATGGATTTCCATTTCTAGAACTATATTACTATATTTTTCCAAATAAATATATTGGATATCCTTAAAATAAGTTTAATCACTAAATAGACTTTTAACTGAGGTTTTCAATACACCACCAATACAAGAATACTACATCCATTTTATTTCATCATAGGTTATTCCTTAGTGTAATGTTTAACTGATGTCATTCATTATCACTGTCTATTCAAATACTTTATAATGGTCTGTAAATAAAATAGGAATTATCCTAATAATATACTATAGGAGTGTCAAAATAGGTGCTCAAGAAGGATCTTTATGGTATACCATGTTACAAAATTTTAGGCTCGACACACCTTATCGGAGTCGTTGCCCTTAGGATCATCTGTTCAAAAATAAAATCTACATATATTATCCAGAAAGTGATTTATTTCTAGAAATACTGAAACAATATCTACCATACAAAAAATATTATATGTTATTCTATAATTATCCCCAAATAATATCATATGGTTATGTTATCTAACCTATGTTTTCCAAAATCTAGTTCCCCTAGTTTCAACTAAACATTCTCTAATTCTAACTTTGGAGCCCAAACAATAGATATACTGGAATTGTTGCCTACTACAATTACATTATCATGATTATAAGGAATAAAATCCCAAAAGACCAATCAATTTAGTTGTCTTGTAAAACCCGATACATATACAAGTATTGTATTAAAAATGAATACACTAACTACAAAAAAAATATTTCTTTCAAGGATAACATTATTCCATCACACATATCCCCTCATATCTTTTATATTACTCTTCATGGATTCCAGTGGAAGGAAACATAATAAGGGTGAGCTCAAATTCTCAGTAAGAGAAAAATATTAAGGAACTAATAAATAATTAATGAGAATAATCAATATGATAAGGTAAATAATTTTAAATACAAGGCATTCAAAAAACTAGATAATGAAAGATAAATATGGAAAGTTAAAAAAATTAAAACCCATGTCCATTAATCAATAATCATGGAAGTAAATGAAACCTTAGATATATCGATGTAAAATATATTGGATAAATAATAACTTAATAAAAATGAAGGAAATGCTTAATTATTGGATGTTATGTCTAAGGCACATTAAAACCTATACTATGAAGATATATCAACTAGATAGTTTAATACCAGGTGTAGAAACCCATATATTCTTCTTATAAACAAATGTGAAGGGTTTATCTCCAACTATTTTCTTCTCATGAGACTATTGATGCATTGAGGGGATTATGTTAACCAGTCCCCTACCAGTAAGGAATTCAACATGCGTCTTTTATTTTCAAAGCATTCCTCATATCAAATAAAAAATATTTCTTATCAATTATCTATATTGAATAATGGATATAGATTTATCAATATTTAACTAAATAATAAAATAAAATTCAAGGTAAATACCATATAAAAAACTTAAATGGATATTATAAATTGTTTGTATAAACTAAAAATGATATGCAAATTTTGGGGAAATACATTGTTAAATGATCATATGAAATTACAATTTTCAATGAGACTAAAAGGAATCACTGATGTAAATGTGAATAATATCCTTAAAAATCAATCATAAACCATCAAGAGGAATAATAATTTTGGTATTCATATAACATATCCAATGTGGAGTAAAAATAAAAGGTTTTTTTTATTGATTAATACAAATACTAATAAAAATATATTTTATTTTTTTAGGAAAATATCCTTTTATTTTGAAAAACAATTTCAAAAACCCTTTAAATGAAAATAACTTTTGAACTATTTTCTTTTAAAATTAATCTTTTAAACGTACTATGAAATCTTTAACGAAATGAATATTTTTAAAATCATACTTTCCATACGAGGTAAAAATAACATTCATTTTTCATAGTAAAAAGGATAGAAAATGTCTTTTTCGGAAAGTGATAAGAAGATTACATTGAATAAACTGGTAAAATAGAAAATGGTAAAAATTTATCAAATAAATACTTTTGTAATATTTAAAAACAATTATTGAAGAAATTTTTATAAAACGTGTGTTTTATATGAAAATAGGTTGTTTGAGTAAAGATAGAATATAGTGTTCTTTTCTTAAAAAAAATTCAATTTTTTTTTATAAAAATAGGGGAAATGGTACTATTACCATTAATAGGTCATGAATAAATATATGAGAATAAAATTAAAGGTTTTATTGAAACAGGATCATGTAATTGCCTCAAATTTAAATACCATTAAAGGATCACTAAAAATTTGTTGAGGAAAATAATCGTTAAAAATTACAAACTGTCCCATACCACATTGAAATAGATTAAATAATAATCCTATTGAAGGAATACCATTAAATGAATGTTTGAAATACCATTAAGATAAAATAATTAATGATATAATATATACAAATGGGCATCATATACACCACAAAAAATTAGTAAGTGGTGAATATAACACTTATCTCGTAGATATAAAAAGTTAGATGAAAATTCCTTACCATGAGTCTGACTTGCCTCATGTGTGTTTGTATTCCTAAATAATAAATTTATGTGAATTATTTATTTTATTTATAAAATTATTCACGTTTATAATTTTTTATTTGACTTATTACCATGTTTAAAAAAAATACTTAATAAATTATGTTTACGTCAGGTGTTTTGACCAAATTCTTTTTATTTTTCAAAACAAATTTAATGGTAAAATATGTTCAATGGAGTATTTATATAAAATATGAAAAATCATAAAATTTATATAATTATTATATATAAATTTAAATTATAATTTTAAAACACATAAGTAAATATTTTTGTGAAAAATGAACCAAAATTACAATCATGGAGACGGTAGGTTATACATATGCATGAGTAATGTAGACCTTTTTCATTGATTGTTATAGAAAGAAGGTTATAAATAAAATATATATCCATAATTATAATTATATCATAAATAACATTTTATTTAATATTATATACTTATTTAAATAATTCTTGTGAAAAAAATGGAACACATCGTGTCGAGGAGGTGATAGTCCACATATCCACAACTGATGTTAACACTTTTTACTATGTAAAAGGGTAATAATGAAAATTATATATAATATATTTATTGAAATTTAATTAATTAATTTATGTAATATATATGTTTTATATGTAACATATGGTTAATTAAGACAATCCATCATAGATTATACGTATCATTTGACCAAATCACATCATTTTTAGGAGTTGGTAGTCCACACTTCCAAAAATGATATTATTTTATTTACCAAAAAGGGAGAGCATAAAGATAGATGTTTTAAAAAAATTAAAGACATATAATGATATTATAAGTCTCATATATAACATATAAAAATATATTTTCCACCTTAATTCCCAACCATGAAATATGGAAAAGGAAAAATAGACAACTTCGTTTCATGATGCGGTAATTCACCGTACAAAGATATGGTATGTTTGTTACTCTTTAGATAGAAGTGTGTGTAAGGGTAGTTAAGAAAAATAACATTAAAATATATAAGTATATTTTAGATAATATTTCTCTTATATTATCATGGAATAAAGATATTTTAGGTACTGAAGAAAGGGAATGAAACTAAAGATCTTGGGGAAATATGTTACCTTGTTTTTTGATAACTCCATTTGGTTTTCACCAAAGGGCATCCTTCAATGGATTTATCCCCAAGGTAGAATTCTTGGGTGAGGGTTTGTATTTTTAGGATCAATTTTGGGATATATTGGTTTACTAATGTGTGTTGAGAGGTGTGAGGAAATTAGAGGAGAGGAGATATTTTTATAGTGGGGGAGGAGTGACACTCTTGTAAATTTCGGAAAAGGGAATTACACCCACATTTTTTCAATTGATATTGGATCCATTAATTTTACAAATTCTATATAATATATTATAGGGTCTTAATATTTCTATTCAATGTAATTTTTACAAGTTTCTAGGTCATTTTGGAACTTAAGATTAAGGTTTTGTTTCTTATTAATCTTAATTTTACCTTAATCATTGTAATTTATTTTATTTACATTCAGTAATGTTTTTGGTAAAATAATAAGTTGAAATTATTAAGAATTATAAATTATAGTGAATAAAAATATTTAATACATATTTCTAAATTATAATCACAAATGTATCAGATATTAATTTAAATGTATTCTCATAGAGGGAACATTAATACAGATTTTTAATGTAAAAGATGTCCAAAAGTTTTCTAGGTTTTCATAACCAATTTCATTGGTAAATTGATTAAAATGAGACAAATTGAATTAATTAGTAAAAAAATTATCAAATAAAATTTTAAAATTGATTTAAAATATTATTTTTTATTTTAAATAATATGTATTAAAAACCAGTTTGGAATTAAAATTCATTAATTTTCATTATTCATTAAAAAAATAAAACTTCCCAGAAAAAAATTCAACCAAACATAACTTTTATGTTTATATTCCAAAGATTATTTTTTTAAAACATAATATGTATTTAATTTCCATAAACTAGATTTGAAATAAGTTCTCCCTTAAAAGACTATAAAAGTTCTTTAATAACAATATAGTATTTTATGTGTAAGATTGTGTTTTTTCTTATCATATATATATCAAATATATTGGATGAATATGAGCAAAAAATTTATTTAATGTATAATATATATATTACATTAATATCACTCACTTAATGTAATTAATTTTTTTTTTATGGATAAGTCATCTTTTTAGGAATAATTTTTTTTTAAAAAAAATCCCATATATATTCAATTGGTTATTATATTCATTTAAAATTAATTAGTAACCAATAAATTCATTTCATATTTTTGTAAACCATAGATTTTAATTATTTAGTTGACCTTATTCAGAACCGCTAATCTAACAGCTAGGTTATATCTTATTATATTACATAATATTATTTTAATAATAATTTTTTTGTTCAATGAAACTTAGGGTTACGTGTAATGAAAACAATCAAAGTAACTCATTATTGTGTGTGAAGTTCGCTAACGTAGTTTTGCGTGCATTTAAATATGTAAAATATATTTAGTTTATATAAAATAGTAAATACATTATATAATTTCGGGGTATTATATTACATTACATGCTTGGTGTTGCATGTTAGAAACGCTAATGAATATAATGTTCCTACTTTATATTTTCAGGGAATTACATTCTTATCACCATAATTAAATTGCATCCTTAAAATTCAATGTTGACATTGGTAATTGTTTTTTTGATATTTTCTATGTTGAAATCCCACATCAAGTGAATGGATAATAATAAATCTTCAAGAAAAGAGTGTATGGGATGTACCAAGGCCCCATGGTATGCCATATTACTAAGTCTCTATGTTGGAGAACATTAGTTATAAGTAGATATACATACATGGATACAAAGTGTACATATTTATAAAGAGTGATTCAAGTTATAAACCAAAAATAATTGAATGATCAATAGAATGGTGAGGGCCTCAAATCAATAAATATATGATTATTTAGAAGACCATTGTTTCCAATTTTTTTTTGGAATTATGATAATAATTTTTTTATCATTTTCTTATCATTGAGTAATTATTTTAATACCTCATAATATATATAAATTCACATGAATAATAAATTTTTATTTCATATGAATAATTACGCCTTTTGGTATTTCTTTGATGAAATAATAATTCACCCAATACTTCATTAAATATATATCAAAAAATTATCTATGATTCTTGAAGCACTAAAATAATCATTTAAAGGATTGTATATCCCATAAAAGAGTGAAATGTATTTACATTTCATTCTAACTATTATCCAAATACAATATTTTTAACAAATTACTATATAAAACTAAAAAGTAGAACTACGGGTTCATCAATAGTATTTATCCATCAAATTTTTTAAATAAAAACATTGACATATTAATATGGAAATTATGTATTTAAGGGTTCAGATCTGTATGGATTGACTATTTGTGTGTTTTCAAAGACCAAGGTGCTCGGATAAGGCTAAAGGGAATTCTAGAGGAGTTCAGTCATGAGAAGCTGGAAACAGGGGGTACATGACATGACCAAGGGGGAGAGTACGTGTACCATTCAGGTTATAGAAAAATAAGACAAAGCGCTGAGGTGAAGTGTTTTTTTTGGAATAAGTCACCTCGAGGTGGTACATGATGTGATGAGGAGGTACATGTCGTGTAATTCCATGCTACTGGGTGTTTTAAAGAAACCCATATGCTCAGGGTTTTCCAACCCTATAACATGACCACACCCATATTGACCCCATATTATTGATATTTCTCCCTCTTCAACATTTTTGGATTCCTTCATCTAGGAATGGTTCCATGCTTCCTTCTGCAATCCGTCTCCAATACTAGGTAATATCTAAATATGTTCTTTGGTATTCATCATTCCATTTTCTCATGTTTCTCTTCCCCATGCTATGGTATTTTATTTCCATGGTTCTAAGGGATATTCTTTTGGTTTTTTTCTATGCCGTTTTGATGCAACATCCCCAGGTGGATATAGTTGTTGTGGGGAATGTGACCGCGATTCGCTTCTTTGATCTGTTCTCAAGCAAATAACTTTGTAATTTTTTTGATGTAGGGAATTCATTTCTTGTCTATTCAGTGTAAAGTTATCATGTTTTTACCCTTTGGATCACAATGGAATTGAACTAATTAAATATTTTAATGGAATTGAAATAATTGGTTTGATCGCATGTTGTTTCTTTGCACCGTGATAATGGGCTGCCTCTTGATTTTCTAGGTAGTGAGATATCTATTATTTTCTTATTTTCTTGTTGTTATTGATGAAGTTGGTAAATAATGTAAAGATAAAATTAATTGATAATTAAATGGGCAATGTTAAATATTCATGTAAATAAATTTGGTTGTTGTTGTTATAATTTGATGTTATTCAAATTGATGAAGATGTGTATGCCAATTAATTTTTTTTATTAAACCTGAAGCTTGTTGGTACTCATTGTTTAAATCCATGTAAAATTAATTGTTTAATTAATTTTTAGTAGCAATGATAACTTGTATTTTAGGTTTCCTATAATTGTAACCTCCTAATAATGAATCGTGTAATTCAATATGGATTAAAGAACTGTTTGTTTAATTAAAGATAATACCTGGTAGGGTTTTGAGTTACCCTCTTTCTTGTAAGGATGAGTTCCTTGTGCTTAGATCTATGATAGATTATTTCTTATGAAGGAATAATGGATTTATTAGGTCCAAGATCCTTGTTTCCATGATGTTTCTTTCTGATCGTGTTGTATTACAAGCCTAGATGGATGTTGTGAGATGTTGGGGTAGGGAGGCCCAGTGGTTGTGGTAGCAGTTGATTCCTAGGGTGGTGAGATGAAATGGTATATGCATGTTGGTGTTGGTGAGGACACCAAAAATTATGAAATGGGATGGATATGAATGTTATATGCTTATAGAATCTTGTTGGTTATTTATCATCATTGCTTTCCCTTCTACTCAAGGCAGCTGGTCTTACTTACTCTCCTTCCAAAAGTGTCAAAGAAACTCGGGGTATGCCACATGATTTCCTTGTTAATCATCTTGAGGATGGATGGGTCTTCTCTATTGTTATAGGTGGAAAAGACTCTATGATTAGTTCACTTAATCACCATATTTATCCGCTTGTGTTTAGTTGCATTGATTTTTTAGAATTTTTTTGAAGATGGGAAAGTAATAATGTTGTTAATATATGACAAAATAAATTATGATAACTCTAGGGGTTGGAGCTTGTTGGGATGAAATGCTCAGGTAACCTTTTTGAGAAGGTGTGGACTTGGTTTGGTTATGCCTAGAGGGCACGGACTTTTGGTGTGATTCTAATGAAATATAATATGGAATTTTTAATAGTTAATTAATATTTAAAGAATTAATTAATTTAATGTTCAACTATGAAACGGGAATGAAGTAATGTAATAAATCTCTTTAAATGCTTGTGTACTTATAGGATACCAAGTCTTAGTTATGGAAATAGTGATTCTAAGAGAAGTTAGCTGTAGTTAAGGAAAAGACTAGGTTATTCCCATAGTGTGGTTGTGATTTGTAGTATTTTCTATACTTATTGTGTTTCTATATGATAATCCACCCCATCATTTAGGGAAATAGACACCCTTGGGATTCTGAGCATTGGGGGGGGGGGGTTGTTTTCCCCAACATTCCAGTGGTAGAATGGATGGATGACTACCCCCTTTGGCCTCACTCTCTTCTATTTGTTGTTACTTATGCTGGTATCCTAATCGGTTAGTTTTCTCCATATATGTGTGTAGAGGGATGTAATGGCTTGTGGTGTTCCGCATACATATATTCTGGATATAGTTTCCTATGGAATATTATATGTGTAACGTCTATAGGCTATGATGACTTGAGGATCCTTACTCTGTGTATGTGATGTAATGGCTTGAGTTATAATACCCGATGTATGATATACATTATACAGGATATGGTGGATCCTATAAATTACCTGGATACATTTGTTGTGTGTATGGTGTGGTGCTTTTACTAAGTGTCTACGAACGAGTGTTCTGTTGCATGAGGGGTATGTGGTAGTGCTTGCCTAGGTGTCTTTTGGAGAGAGATTCTTAAGACGTGTGACATTGAGGAATATCGAAAAACTAGTGATGAAGTGGTAGCGGGGTACCCTGGAAGTGGTAGTAGGGTACCATTGATAATCATTATTATATTATGTACTCTTGTCTGTGATACTTGGTGAGAGTAGCCGTGGTGAGGTTGGGAAGTTAGTATACATGTTTAGGTGACGAGTTAGTTTATCTTATTTTTTACTAGGCTTTATCAAGATTTCTTTACATTTTCATGAGAGGAACTGGGGAGGATCCTACTGAGTATACTATTATACTCTTGCTATATATATAAATTATTTTTTAGGTTAGGTTAGAGATCTGGCTGGTTATTACTAGCATGGGGCTGCAGGAGTGGTTTTGGCGTTGTGGTCACTATCATTTTTATTTTCTTTTGGTACTTGATATTGAAGTTTGAGTTGGATTTGGTTGGTTTCTATCTTATCTCTCTATTTCTCATGTTTTATCTTTGAGGTTAATGCATACCATTTGTGTGTTTACTATACCCTTGGTTCTACTCGCCATCCCAGGGCCTACTGGAGGCGGGAATCAGGGGTCACTATCTCCCTTCTAGAATTTCCACCCCAGGAGGTGTTCACATTATGGGTAGTGGGTTGTGAAAAAATGGTATTAGAGGTTTGGTTGAGGGATAAGATGAAGTTTATTGTTAGGAACAAGTGAGGATGCATGGGTTGGTAGGGAAACAGTATCAGTTAAGTTTAGTAAGGGATGTAAAAACTAGAGACTGGATGAGACATAGGAATTTAGGGCCACCTATGATATTATGCATGAAACTTTAAGATTACAGTTTCTACTAAACTAGGTGATACTAGTTGTAGGGTAGAGACCTAGGAAAGGATCAGGCATCATTATTCGTTGTACCTATGTTTGAATGGGTAGACCTGGGGATTGGTTAACCTAAAATGAATAAAATAATACAATTAATTAATTAATGTAGAGTCTTCCATGTTCTAGTCTTTGGAGATCTAACTTGTTGTTTATTGTAGGTATGGCTCTAGGTCAACTTCCTCGTCTTGTTTACACAGAATATTTTCATAAGGCTTCACCAGCAGATCACCGCATGGAAGAGAATAATGGAGAAAGCACTTGGAGGAGGATAATATGAGAGTTTCTAATCCAGAGTCTACAGATGTATGATGGATCCATTTTAGAATAAGTTACAGAAGACTAGTTGGAGGAGGTTGAGATAGCCTTCAGATATATCTGTGCTTAGAAATATCACTGTGTTTATTTTGTTGTGACAATTCTATGTGGGGAAGTAAGGAAGTGTTTGTTATTGTTTCTTGGGGATCACAAGGAGTCAGCAATCTTTTGGGAGGAGTTTCGAGATAGGTTTTGATTCATGTTTCTTTCATCGACTGCAAAGGCGTCTAGTCACTAGGAGCAACTTACTCTTTGACATGGGATCTCCTATGTGAGAGAGTTTGGAATACATTTCAAGAACCATTTATGATATGATTCAAACCTATTTCCAGATGAGGAGGTAAGAGTGAGGCATTTCAAGGAGAATTTTCATCCAATGATCCAGCACTAGGTCGCCCCATTTATGATGAAGACACATCTTGTGGTGCTGGTGAGGGAAGAGGTGATCGAGAGGACATTATCCAGGACAAGATTTTCATGATAGGGGAGTCATCATGATTTCTCATAAAGCAGAGCTGCTGTCCAAGGTTTTCGGTTTTCAGGGCACAAGAGTTTCCATTTTGTCGGGGGTAGGTCCCAGCCCTCAACATCTCATTTCTATGGGGGTAGTAAGTCTCAGGCCTATACCAATGATTCATATGCTTTTTTTGTGGAGGTCAAAGTCATCAACAACTAGAGTGCTCGAACTTTTAGAGTAGTCATCTTGCATTTGGTGTTCCGCTCCAGGTTCATCCATTGAGGATGTTCTAGATGAGGAAATAGCTACAGGTTTCACCAGCATTGTATTAGTAGAGAGAAGATGGGGAAGGAAGAGGACATCCCCATGAATCTCCCTATCCTTAGAGAGGAGAGTTCATATATGGTGGTGGTCATCCTCAGGATTAGGGATTCTATGGAGGTGGTCATGGTTAGCTTCAGGCCTTAGTGTTTCTTGTGCCAGATGAGCTAGAAGTTGTTTGAGGTACCCATTTCTTATTTTTTTACATTGGTGCATGCATTTTTTTATTTACGGGTGACATACTCTATCATATCACATAAACGTTTCCATGCTTTGGGACTTGAGGTAGAGATAATTTCAGTTCCCTTGGCGTTGACTATTCCAGTTAGAGGTTGAGATGACTTGTTTAAAGTATGTAGAGACTATGAGTCAGTGCTGGGGTAGCACTGCTCTTGAGGAGATTTCCTATATTTAGGGATATAACCATATGATTTCATCCTCAGCATGGATTGGTTGAATTTAGTGCATGATATCATGAATTGCTTCAGGAGGTAGGTAGTGTTATTCGATGGTGATGGAGATCCAACAATTTTTTTTGGAAAGAGAGACCCTCATATGGGTCAGAGGCATGTTCCATATTTGTCGTTTTTTATGGATGAGCTGATGGTATGTTTTTTTGTGGTTCAACAGGTGGTGTTTCCTAGGGTCTGAGAATAGTACATTGATGCCTTTCTAGAAGAGGATGTAGCATTAACCCCTTGATGAGATATTGAATTTGGGATTGAGCTAAAACCATGAGTGTTTTCTATAACTATGTCTCTATATAAGAGACCACTTATGAGTTAAGGGGTATTCATATACTTCTCAATAGTTTATTATAGTGTGGTTTTGTTCGGTCGAGTGTGTCACCGTGGGGTGCACTAGTTTTGTTCATGAAGAAGGTTGATGGAAGTTCGTGGTTGGGTATCTATTATTTTTGCTTAAAAAAGTGATGCTGAAGAATCACAATCCTCTTTTGAGAATTGATTTTTTGTTTGATCAACTAAAGGGTTAATGTTGGTTCTCAATGATCGAATTGTGGTTTTGGTATCATCAGACGAATGTGAAGGATAAAGATATCCTGAAGACTAGTTTTCATTGTCGTCATTGGTATTACAAGTTTGTTTTAATACCATTTGGTGTGACGAATGATCTAGCTGTGTTCATGGGATTGATGAATGCTATGTTATGTGAGTTCTTAGATATGTTTATTTCCGGTTTCAATGATGACGTCCTTGTGTACTATGTATCTAAGGAGGGGCATGCAGAGCATCTGCATTCCATTTTGTGAGTTCTACATCAACCACAGCTATTTTGGAAGTTTTCAAAGTGTGAGTTTTGTGCATGAAAATCTCGTTTCTAATGGAATTTTTTATCCCATCAGGAATTATCTCTAGATCCGTCGAATATAGAAGTGATTGTGTCTTGGGCAACCTCTAAGACAATGACAGCAGTGCGAAGTTTCCCTGGACTCGTATTCCACTGAAGGATATTCGTAGCTGATTTCTCTCAGTTTGTGACTCATCTGATAGCATTGAACAGGAAAGAGCAGGTGTTCATGTGGATATATAACTGTCAAGCATATTTTTAGTATCTGAAGCATATGTTGGTAAGTGGTCCATTTCTTTGTCTTCTAGTAAAGGGAGTTCAATTTGATGTTTTCTGTGATGCCTCGCATCCGGGGTTTGGCTGCATTCTAATGCAGTAGAGATCTATTGTTAGGGTCTCGATAGTTTCATCCCCATGGATGTAACTATGCCACCCATGATATTTATTTGGTGGTTGTGGTGTTTGTTTTGATGTGGTGGAGACCTTACCTCATAAGCGAGTACTTTGTGGTTTTCATCGATTATAATAGCGTGAGGTATATTTTTTCCCATAGTGACTTGAACTTGAAGCTATGTCAGGGGATGGAGTTCTCACAATAATATTACTTTGACATATCTTATAAACCTAGAAAGGGTAATGTCATACCTGATGCATTGAGCAGTAAGTTACATAGTGACGTTGTGCATGAATCTGGTGATTCCTAGAGAGTAATGGAATAACCTTCAACATTACATCTTGATATGGGAGAAGCTGGTGAAAGAGGTTATCTTTTTCAGATGAAAGTGCAGTCATCTCTTGTGAAGCAGGTGCAAGATTCCCAGCTGAGAGATCTATAAGTGAAGGTCTAGAGATACTGAGTTGTTTGTGGCGAGGCCCATGATGGTTTTTCTGAGGAAAAACAACACTGAGTGTTGTATGTGGTAAGGATTTTTGTTCATTTGGTGTTGTATGAGGTGGTTCTAAAAGAGTTCCATAGTTTTCTTTCAGTAGTTCATCCCAGCATGACAAAGATGTACCAATCCTAGAAGATTCATTTTTGGTGATTTGGTTTAAAACGCGTAATTGTGGAGTTCGTGTATCGATGTTTGTTTTTCGAGAAGTTGATGGCTGATCACCGTGTTCCCGAAGGTTTTCTCTAGCTGTTATATATTCCTCCATTGAACTGGGAGGAAATATCAATGGACTTTGTTTCTAGTTTACTTCGATATCAATGAGGTCATGGAACTATAGATGTGGTAGTGGAACATTTGAAAAATTCATCCCACTTCATAGCGATCAAGGAGTTGTGCTTAGTGGAGGATTTTTTGAGGTGGTATCTGGAGGAGGCGGTGAGGATCCATGGTGTCTAAAGGAAAATCATTTATGATCAAGTTCCTCATTTTACCATTAGGGTGTATATAGGCCTCCATTATGATTTCGGTTCTCAGCTATTCCTTAGCACTGCTTTTCAACCGTAGAAGATTGGCCAAACAAAGCGGACAATCCAAACTCTGGAAGACATGTTGTGCTCTTATGTCCTCGATTTAGGAGTTTCATGGATGAGACACTTACCATTTTTGGAGTTTTCTTACAAAAAATAGTTTCAACTCCACTATTGACATGGAACCATCTGAAGCCTTGTATGACAAACCTTTCCATTCTCCATTGTGCCGCACTGGGGATAGAGAGTCTATAATTATTGAACCAGAACTAGTGAAAAATATGAAATAGATGGTTCATGTGATTTATTAGAGGATGAAGGAAATGCATGATCATCAAAAATCATATTTCAATCAAAGGATGAGACCTTCATAGTTTTATGATAGGGAACACGTGTTTTTAAAGGTGACTCCCTGTCATGGGCAGTGAAGGTATGGTCATGGGAGTAAGCTTTCTCCCCAGTTTTTGGGCCTTTCGAGGTGTTGTCTTGTGTTTGAGCAATGGTGTATCAAGTAGAAAATCCCTCATAGATGATCCAGATACACAATATATTTCATGTATCAAAAAAATTTCGTTATCATAATGATGTCTCTCACGTCATCTATTGTGGTGAGATCAATGTTGACAATGAATAAACCTTCTAGAAGTAGCAAGAAGAGATCTAGGATCACATGTAAAGGTGTTGCGTGGATGTGTTATCCCCTTGGTTTGTGTCTTGTGGAAATATGGTGGTGTGGAGGAGAGTACCTGGGAACATGAGTCACAAATACACAGTAAGTATCCCGATCTATGTTATTTTTAGCTTTTTCCTTGTAATGATGTTCGTTATATTGATGTAGACCTTTCCTGTCTATGAGATGGACTCATTTTGTTTCTGGTTGTAGATTTATCTCTTTGAGAGGTATATCCCTTGGGAGACCATTTAAGAGCTGGTTGTTGTTTTCACGAGATGTCGTGTTGTTCTTTTGTTGTGTTTGAGATCCAGTGGTGGTGATAGCCTTGATAGGTATCTCACGGAGTGGTTGTTCAGAAAACCCTTTTTACATTTCCTCTATATGTTATTTTTGGATTCTCGAGGATGAGAATATTTTGAGAGGTATATGTTTTATGGGAATGGACTCGCATGGATTAACCCTTTGCGTTTTTTGAAGACCGAGGTGATCAGAGAAGGTTTGGAGGATGTCTGGAGGAGTTCAGTCACGAGAAGATAGAAATAAGGGGTACACTACATGACTAAGGGGGAACAACGTGTGTCATTTGAGTTTTAGGAAAATACAACAAAGCACTGAGGTGAGGCATTTTTCAATGTAAGTCGCCTCGAGGCAGTACACGACATGATGAGGAGGTACATGTCATAAACTGTCCTCCCACTGTGTGTTTTAAAGACACCCAACCACTTGGGTTTTTCAAACCCTATGGCTTGAGCACACCCGCTCTTGACCCCAGAAAATCCAAACACCTCCCTCTTCAGTGTTTGGGGATTACTTTATCCTGGATTGGTTCTTGCTTCCTTCTTTCATCCGTCCTTCAATCTGAGGTAGGATCTACCTCTTTTATTTGGTTTTCTTCGACCTGTTTCATCCTATTTCTCTTTTTCATGCTATTGAATTTTATCTTCATGGTTATAAGGGAGTTTCTTTTGGTTTTCATTGATGTGGTTGTTCCAAGATATCCTTAGGTGGATGAAGTTGTTGCGGTAGAATTTGATGCCTAGAGTGGTGATATGCATCGGTTTATGAATGTGGGTATTGGGGAGGACACCAGAGATGATGAAACTGGATGGATATGAATTTTGGATGCTTGATAAATCTTCTTGGCTATTTATCTGCTTTATATTCCCCAGAGCTCAAATTAGTTGGTCTTGCTTTCCCTCCTTCCAAATGGGGTGAATAACCACAAGGTATTCCACGTGATTTCTTTTTTTAGATTCTTGAGGATGGATGGGTCTTTTCTCTTTCAATAGGTGGAAAATACTCGATAGGTAGTTAACATACTCACCATGTTAAGCCATTATGTTTAGTATCTTGGAATGTTTTTCTAGAATTCCTTGGAATATGGGAATGTAATAATGCTGTTAATAAATGATTGAATAAATAATGTTATCCAATGGGGTTGGAGATTGATATGATTCAATGATGAGTTAATCATTTTGAGAAGCTATGGACTAGGTTTGGTTATGCCTGGAGGGCAAGAAAATTTGGTGTGACGATAATAAAATATATTGTGGAATTTTTAACAGTTAATGAACGTTTAAATAAATAATTTATTTAAAGTCAAATCACTACTAGAAATCCTGGATTCTGCGCCAGCAAGCATTAGCGACCGCTTTTGGCAGTCGCAAAAGGGGGTATTAGCGACCGCCAATGGCGGTCGCTATTTCCGTCAAAAATCTAGCGTGATTTTTCCCGCTTCCAGTCGTCTTCTTCATGGGTTTCATGTTACATCACGCCATCACCTCCCCCAACTGCCTCCGCCGTCACCCACGTCACCACGGGTGACCTCCAAACAACCCTCGAATTCCATTATTATACCTAATAAGTCCTTGAATCACTGTGGAACCTCCCCAGGACATCCGCCTATGTAGATTCTTCCTTTTGACCACCGTGCATCCGCCATGGATGGAGACCGAGGCTTTTGGGGTCCCTCCCCATGTCCCCCCGTGTCTCCTTATAAAATAGACACCAAGACACACACAAACCAGCTGTATTCATAGGGGAGTTTTAGTGGCTTCCATTGGCGGTCGCTTTTGAGATTCACCGACGAAGCAACTGCGACCGCTAAAAGTGGTTGCTGAGCGGCAGCTAAAGGCCTTTAGTGACCTCTTTTGGCGGTCACTAAAAGCTATTAATCTATTAGTGAATTGATAAAAAGGGAATAAATTAATGTAATAAACCTCTTTAAATGGTTGTGTTCTTATATGATACTTAGTCTTTGCAGTGGCGGCCATGAGTCCGAGAGACGTCAGCTATAGTGGATTCTAAGATAATGTTATTCCCATAGCGTGGTAGTGAGAAATAGTATATTTTATACTTTTTTATGTTTCTATGAGATTCTACGCCCCTTCAGTTAGGGAAACTAACACCCCGGGGATTTTTTTCTAGGGGTTTTTTCCCCAATATTCTGATGGGAGTATGGATGACTGACTACCCACATTGGCCCCGCTCTCTTTAATTGGTAGTTAATTGTTCTTTTATACGCGGCAGTAAGTTTTCCCCAAATATGTGTGTAGAGGGATTTAATGTATTGGTGTTATACACACACATTTATTCAAGATGTAGTTTACTATGGACTACTATAGGTGTAACATGCATAGGCTGTGATGTCTTGAGGATCCTTACTCAGGGTATGGGCTTTAATCGCTTGAGGCATAAGACCTAACATATGATACACATTATATAGGTTGTGGTGGCTCATGGAACCTACTTGGTAACTTTTGGTTGTGTGGATGGTCTTGTTCTTTGACTAGGTGTCTATGGGAAAGTTTTGTATTTCATGAGGTGCATGTGGTTGTGCTCGCCAAGGTTTCTTTTGTCCGACCCTTTTGGAGAGAGATTATTAGGACATGAGACATTGGGGAAAAATCAGAAAACTAGTGGAAAAGTGGTAGGGGTAACCTTGATATTGTTTATTATATTATATAATCTTATATGTGATACTTGGTGAGAGTATCCACGATGAGGATGAGAAGATAGTATACCTTTTTAGATGACGAGTTAGTTTCACATGTTGTTCGATGTGGTTTAGCATGAATTCTTTACATTTTCATGAGATTCTCTAGGGAGGATCCTACTAAGTATAGTATTATACTCACCCTATGTCTATATAAACTATTTTTAGGTAACATGGAGTAGGTTGGATATCATGCTGGTTATTACTAGCTTGGGGCTGTAGGAGCAACTCAGGCATCGTGGTTACTGCCATTTTTATTTTCTTTTGGTAATTATAGTTTTCTATTTCAGTTTTAGTAGTTTTTGTATGCCATTACATATGTTTACATGTGATTTTTTTTATTTTGAAATCTGAGTTATAGATAGTTGGTTTTTATCTTATCTCCCTCTTTCAAATGTGTTCTCTTAGAGGGTAATGTCTCACATTTTTTTGATTACTATACCCTTGGTGCAAGTCTCCAACCCTGGGCCTAATGTAGGTATGACTCCGGGGTCATTGTCTTCCTTCTCATATTTCCAACTCATGGGGTTTGATATTTGGGTGGTGGTGGTCGTGACATCATAGTTTAGTGGTTCATTTGAAGTATTTATCATCCTTCAATCATGTGTCCAAGACACGTGTCCTTAACAGACATTATTGGTTGTCACCTGACGTACATGTTGTCCATTTATAGAACCATATTCATATAATTTTCAAAAATAAATAATATGGTTATGCTTGAAAAAAGGTTAATCATTAAAAATTCTTTTTAAAGGTTTTCAATACAAACACAATAAAAAACATTTTAACCAATTTATTTCAACATAGGTCCTTCTTTGGTATGAGGCTTAACCTAGATCATTCATTGTCATTATCTATTCAAATATTTCATAAATGATTGAAAATAAAATGTGAATTATTGTAATCATATCCCTCGGGAGTGTCATACCATGTGCCATGTAATTCCCACTACTGTGTATAAGTTTATGCTGAGTCATGCTTGACAAACCTTGTAATAGGTTTTATATATATGTACATATGTGCCATAATCACCACCACATGTAGTATCTAGACCTATATTTATCACTAGGAATACCCAAATAATATCTACCTTACAAAAAATCTTGGATTTTATTCTATATTAATCCTCAAATTATATCCTACTGTTATGTTATCTAACATAGTTTTTCATAATTATAGTTCCCACAGTTGAAAATAGACTTCCTCTAATATTAACTATAGCGACCCAACCCCATATAGCCTAGTACTAGTGTCTACTGCCATTACATTGGCATGATTAAAAGGAAATAAAATCCCAATTACAAATTATTTTATTAGTATTGATAAGCAAAATATATTCATAAGTCTTGTATTATAAATGAATACAAAAATTAAAACATAATATTTCTCACTCTTTTGATGATAACTTTATTCTATCTAGTATATTCCTGCAAAAATTTCATAGTATTTTTCCTGGATTCTTGGGTAAGGTAACATAATAATGCTGAACAAAAAACACAATTTTGAGAAAATTATAGTGGAATAAATAAATAATCAATGTGAATAGTCAATGTGGTTGGTTAAATAAATGGAAACACATTCCATTCAAATAAATAGATATGGAAAATTAATTATGTAAATGTAAAAAAGGAAATCAAATTTCATTTAATCAATAATATTGGTATGAAATTAATGCATTGATATATCAGCTAAAATACTATGGATTAATAATAACTTAGGTAAATTGAAGGAAATGTTCAATTATTGGACATCATGTCTATGGATCAAGAAAACCTCTACGGTCATGATCTACCCTACCAGGATTTTAAAACTATCTATATAAACCCATCAATTATACTTGGAAACAAACTAGAAGGGGTTTTACCAAAAAATGTTTCCTCATGAGACTACCGATACACCGAGGGGCTTACATTATCCAGTCCCCAACCTCAAGGCGATTCCATAAACAGTCCTAAATTTGTGTCTTTCAAGTCCTAAGAATTCATCATATTGAATAAACAATATGACTTATAAATTATTAGTATTGAATAATGGAGATATATTTTCCAACATTTCCCTAAATAATAAAATAACTTTAATAGTAGACATTATATAAAAAATGCTATATAGTTTAGGGAATAATATTATCCATGAAAAATGATATTGATATTTAGTGTAAATTCAATATTAAATGATCATAGGAAATTAAATATTTGAAGGGTACAAAAAATAATCAAGGAAGTAAATGTGAATACTTTTCTTTTTCCACATCAATCATAAACAACCTATATTAAGAATCAATATGGTATTAATACATCATATCCCATGTGGAAAAATGATTAATGTTTTCTTGTCATTTATGAATAGAAATACTATAAAAAGATATTTGAAAATGTTTTTTTGATAATATTATCCTTTTTTTCAAAAACCCATTAGAAAAACCTTTTCAATGAAAATAAATTTTAAACAAAAATTAATTAAAAATTTTAAATTTTAAACACGGAAAGGAATCTTCAATGATATGATAATCGGTAAATCCGTACATGTTGTATTAGATAAAATAACATTCCTTTTACATGGTGAGAAGGCTAGAAAAATTCCTTATTTAAAAAATAACAATAATATTACTTTGATATCATTATTAATAGTAACAAAGATTAAAAATAACTTTAATTAATCATTTTTGATAAGTTAAAAACATTTCTTGAAATAATTTTTAGAAAACATGGATCTCGTAAGAAACCATGTTCTTCAATTAAAGTGATAATGAAGTGAAGTTTTTATAAAAAACAATTCTAAACATTCTAAGTATAAAAGGGCGAGAAAATGGTACAATTACATGAGAATGTTCATGAATAACTAGAGGATAATGAATTTAATGGTTTTATTGAACACTATCTATATAATGTCATCGAATTGGAATACATTTTAAGTATCATTAATATTTTTCTTGTGGAATATAATCATTAAATATTCCAAAGTGTCTCAAATAACATTGAAAACATTTAGGTCATAATCCTCATAAAGGAATAAAATTAAATACAAGTTTTAAATACAATTTAGATAAAATATATCAGGATATAATAAATCAAAGTGGGTAGAATACAAAATACTCTAAATAGGATTGAGTTTAATATGAAATTTATCTCCCATATGTAAAATGTGAGTTGAAAATATCTTACCTTGAGTCATATGTATCTAGTGTGTCTGTAAAGACCCGTAAATTTCAAGGGAATTTTTTTTCTTAATTTTCTTTGGAATTCTACAAGTACGTAGTTTCTGACAGCGCCTGATTCCGATGCCTGATGTACCCGAAATCAATTTCCGATGTTAGGCTCGGGTTATGTTCAGTGAACGAATGAGCGGGTTTTTCTAACTTTTTAACCGGTGCTCGGAATCAAAATACGAGGGCACCGATGAAACCACAATGCCGATAATTGCTTAAGAAGACTTTCACTGGAGTTGCATTTTCTCGGGACGTGTTGTTAAAAATGAAGTGGTTTAATTGAAGATTGAAATAAAATTTTTATTACAATTCTATTTCTACACTAGGTAAATATAATCAACGTGTGGAAGTTGAGGTGGGACCCACTAAATCCTAACTCTTCTTGATAGGATATTAGTGAGGTGGGCCCCACACGAGCCCCACCTTTTCAAATTCCTCTAACCTCTCTTAAAGTTGGAAAACCCCCCATTATTTTGTAACTCACCCACTCTCCCCCATTAATTGCATGTCAACTCTCGCATTAAATTGTTTGATTAAAGCTATTCAATTAATTTAATTTTGAGTTTGAGTTTTTGAAGTTTTGAAAATGCATGGTCTGTTTTAATAAAATAAGGAATCTTTTATTTTATTTGGGGGTTGTTTAGTTGTGTGAGGATCTTTGGAGAGAATTCTATAAGTCTGAAAAACTTCATCTTCTTCGTGAAGAATGCCAAGACTTCGACAAAGAACGTCATCACCACAAGGAGAGATCGATGTGCCATCTCTTATCCTCTCCGCAACCGGTGTGTGACACCTTTCTCGAAGAATGAAAATGCGCCCTCTTTTGATCTTCTTCCTACGTCAAAGGAAGGGAGACACCGCTCCTCCTCGGATATTCTCCGTCAAATTATATAGATCTTCACCTCACGATGACGTTTCCCACGACGATCATCATTCGAAAACTTCTTTGAGGTAGGGGATTGTTTTATAATCGTGATTAATTTGGCATTCATTGTTAGATAATTAGCCGCTTGTTATTGAATTAACGAGAGGAGTCATGACCACACAAACACGGCTGAACCTCCTCCCCATTGTTGATGTACTTCGTTATGGATTGGAACGAAGGCGACACGGTACCGTCCCACCACGAGGGAACGAGAGAGCCATGGCCGGTGCGGGTCGCGACGAAGGAGCGCGGCGTCGTCGCACCGCGTCAGAGAAGCTAAAGGGGGACACGGTCAAGAGCGGTCCATGGCGAAGGGCCATGGCACCATTGCGCCGTTCCGGAGCACTAAGGAGGGCCGCGGCCGGGGCGGGCCACAGAAGCGGGGCGTGGCGCCGTCGCACAGCGCTGGACGACCAAGAGCCTCAGCGGTTCTGGGAGGCAGCCTGCTGAGCCGTCCGCCGGCACACCCTGGAGGTGGGACCCCCATGGGTCGTGCATGAACCGAACGACCGACCATAAAGACCGGACGATACCCCGGAAAACCGGGGGTTAAAACCCCTGGTCAATGGATAGGGCAGACTCTGTGGGGTCTGCGGTTCGGTTCGAAGGGGGCGGAGCCCTCCCCCCTTCCGTGTCCGCTCAGCGCACGGGCGGCCCTGCCCAATGCCGGAGGTACGGCCCAGCACGGGCCTGGGAGGCGGCCGACACACCCTAGAGGAGGAACCCCCGCAGGTCCCGCATGAACTGAATGGCTGGCCATAAAGGCCGACTAATACCCTGGAAAACAGGGGGTTGAAACCCCGGGTCAACGGACAAGGAAAACCTCGTGGGGTCTGTCGTTCGGTTCGAAGGGGGCGGCGCCCTCCCCCCTTCTACGTCGGCTCAGCGTGCGGGCACCCGCACCGAGCCGAACTGGCCGTGCCAGGCCGGACCACCCACGCCGGGCCGGACTACCCACGCCGGGCTGAGCCTCCGTCGCCGTGCTGGATCCCTGCGCTGGGCTAGGCCACACCGGCAGGGCCAGGCCGCGCCAGCTGGGCCTGGCCGCGCCAGCTGGGCCTGGCCGCGCCAGCCGGGTCGAGCCGCGCCCAACCTAGCTGGACTCAGACCCGGGTCGGGTCGACCCGGTTCGGGCCGACCCAGGGGGTATTGGGCCTGGTCAGACCGGGCCCAAACCCGCTGTTTCTGGACAGATCTTTTCAAATGCCCATAACATGGGATAAGAACCTATGATCGATGCACCATCAGTTGTGTAGAGATCCTTGGAATGAGGCGGTTGATTTGGTATATTACACTCAGGGTTTGGAGAATTGGGGTACAACCAGGATGGTTTGAACACGAAACCAACCAGGCCCTCGTAGCGGAAATGCTTATAACTTGAGCTCCGAACGTCCAATTGAAATGATGAAAACTTTGTTGGATTCCTCTTAGTGAGAAGGTTCTTTTGGATTACTCCTCTCGAGGTTTGGACGCAGTTGGAGTATGGTCGGGTTGGTTTTGACTTAAAAACCAACCAGGCCCCTAGGACAAAGAAGCCAATAACTCTCAGACCGGGCGTCCGACTGACGCACCGTCTGTCGCGTTGAGTTCCTTTTGTCAAGATAGAACTTTGGGATATATAAAATCCGGACTTTGTTTCATTTGATGTATCGTCCCCCTTGGCTCATGGAGCGGGCCCTCTTGGAAATGAGCGTGCTGTGTGCGGGAACCCTAGAGCTGGCTGTGGTTACGACTATGATGATGACTGTTCTGAAATCCTCCATGGGTTCGACAGCGATGACGACCATACTGGAATCCTCCGTGGGTTTGACGGTGATGACTACTGTTCTTGTATCCTATGTGGGTCCGACAGTACTTGAGTACTGTTCTTGTATCCAATGTGGGTCTGGCAGTATTTGACTCTATACTTGTATCCTATGTGGGTCCGACAGAGTAGCTGGTCTTGTATCTTTTTTGGGTCTAATAGATTAGATGGTCTTGTATCCTATGTGGGTCTGACAGCTTAGATGAATTAGTGGCTACATCTGATCAGCTCTACCGCCTTACGAAGAAGTATACCTATGTGAGATGAGTCTTAACTTACAATCAATATCATCGATATGATTATTGTGCTTTCTTGTGTTGATTTCATTGTGCTTTCCTATATGGATTGGGTTGTGAATTCCTAGGTGGAATGGGTTATGTTTTCCTGTGTGTACTGGGCTGTACTTGGGCTTATGTGCTGGAGTCGAGCTCAAAATGATGACTTAGGTATATGTATGGGAATCTACCTAAGTAGAGTTGGTTTTTACTTCATGATTCTATCTTTCCTTTATGGTTTATCATTTGTGGATTCTAGGAGGCCTTCAGGGGTCTCAGGGTCCCTACTGAGTAGCTAATAATCACCCCAGCACGGGCTATGCCCGCAATATGTTGTGTTGGATGCAGACGACGGACATCGCTGATCGAGGTGGAAGCTTGTGGAGCTGGATGGTACCTGGAGGTGGATCACTGGATGATACGTACTCGGAGCTGACGGTTGGAGCCAAGGAGTAGAGGAGACTATCTGTACCAACCCTTCAGGTGGGATTTCTAGAGGACGGCTCAGAGTTGCTGCTTTACTTTTCAGTTGCTGTACTTTCATTTCAGTTGTACTTTACTTTTAGTTAGGTTTGTATTCTGGCCCATTTACTTCCCATCACTTACATTTGTACTCAGTTTACTTAGTGTTTACTCAGCTTGCATACTCTGTGGTGATTGTTTACTTTATAAAGTCAACGCCTTCCCTTTTTATCGGGATTTATGCCTTTGGTGCTAGTTGCCAGCCCCTGGCCTATGGAAGGCGGGCTTGGGGTAGTCATGGCACGAGCCCCGAGGACAGGTCATGAAAAATTGGAATTAGAGGAGTTCAGTTCTACTACAGAACTCATGACTCTGATATTTCTTCTATGTGAAGCAATAACGTTAAGGGTATTGAGTGAAGTTATTAGTACAGGGAGGCCAGTGCTGGTGCGATGGTCGACATATCTATACACCAGGACCTTGACTTCTGATTTCTGACTCAATGCACGAAAACATTGATTGCATGTGTGTTTCAAAAGATTTCTTTGTGATTTCTTTATGTTAGCTCACCAGGTATACTGTATTGACCGCGGCGCACCTCTTTCTTTTCAAGATACCGCCATGACGACAACCATCTAGGGTTCCGAGCTTTGTGCGAGACGACAGCCCACCGAGTGACGAGGCCTCGGTGCAGGACCCTATTACAGCGGAAGAACCAGTGGTACCTCTACCTGCCGAGCCACCGATGCAACCTGCCCCAGCCGTTGAGAGTGAACGTCGCCTTAGTGCACTGCAAGAGTTTCAGAATTAAAGACCGCCCAGGTTCCGTGGAGAGACGGACCCTCAGGCAGCCGAGGATTGGCTGGAGTCTGTTGTATGAGTTTTTAGGTTACTGGGGACACCAGCTGACCTCATGGTGATCCTAGCAGTGAGTCTCCAGCATGCGGCAACAGGTAGATGGTGGAGCCTGATGCTCCAGGTGCATGACAAGGCATCTCTTCTTTGGACGGAATTTGAAAGACTCTTTCGCAGGTAGTTCATTCCAGCCACCCTCAGTGCGGTGCACATTCAGATGCTACTACAGCTGCGGCATGGCAGCATGACAGTAGCCCAGTACTCGGAGAGTTTTACTGATCTCTCATGCTACTCCACAGACATGGTATGAGACCCATTCTTCCGGAACTGGAACTTCAAGCAGGGACTGAGGCATGAGATTAGGGCTTCGATGATCTCCCTCAGCTCTCCGATGCATGAAGGAGTACTGGAGCGATCCCTTCTTGTAGAGAGATTTCATGCTGAGCCTACACCGGTAGGGAGACCTACCCGAGGGTGGCACGTAGCGGATTCTTCTGCAGCTGGTAGTCGACAGATGTCACAGGCGTCCAAGCGGACCAGACCATCAGGCGAACGACCTCAGGATAATAGCTCAGAGGTGCAAGGTACACGGCGCATAGCCAGCCTTCTGAGGACCAGACAGTGCTACGCGTGCGGCGGGTAGGGCCACATGGCTCAGGACTGTCTGACCCGACATGTAGACGAGCATCAGACCGTGGAGGGACCGCCCACACAGAGGCAGAGGTTTGACTGTGGTGGTCTGTAGGGAGCAGGCAGATGAGGTAGAGGAGCTGGCTGAGCAGAAGGTGGTGGGAGATGCTTTGAGGCTCTACCACCACCACCACCACCAGGAGTTCCACCCCGATCACAGGGTACATGCGGACACAGGAAGGCTCAGCTTTAGGCAGTGGAGGCCTATGACCACGACACACTTGAGATGATTCGAGGTACTATATGTGTCAATTTCACCCTTTCTTTAGTTCTTATAGACACAGGATTGAGTCATTTTTTCATTACATCTTCCCTTTTTCGGAGCACGGAGATTCCAACAGAGTCGTTGGCTTGATCCTTACGGTTAGAGACTCCTATGGGAGTAGACTCGATGATTACACACGGGTGCCGGCAGTGTGAGCTTACTCTAGGAGGATAAAGCTTTTGCTGGGATCTTCTTGTAGCGGCGTCAAGTCCTTACGACGTCATCTTGGGTATGGATTGGTTATCTACGGTCCATGCTTAGATCGACTGTATTAGGTGCATGGTGTGATGTGTTCGCACCGATGGGAGTAGGTTCACCTTCACCCGCAAGAAAGGAGCCTTTGTGGTGCAGCATGGACTCACGCAGAGAAGATGATAGCCGACCAGTCATCATTTGGCTAGCTTCATCCTAGGAGAAGGTGACGTGCAGAGTCGGAGTTTTCCTGTAGTGGTGGATCAGTATTCAGACGTTTTTCCGGACGACGTTCCAGGACTACCTCCTCACAGAGAGGTAGAATTCTATTTTGACCTGTACCCTAGGAAATCCTTGATATCTACCCCAGTATATCAGATGGCACTGACTGAGCTTCGAGAGCTACGAGTACAGCTGGAGGACTTACAGGGCAAGGGATTCATTCGACCTAGTGCTTCACCCTGGGCGTCCCCAATTTTGTTCTCCAAGAAGGCAGACGAGAGCTTGCGACTGTGTGTCGATTACCGTCGCCTGAACTAGGTGACCGTGAAGAACAAGTATCCACTTCCAGGGATTGATTACCTCTTTTATTAGCTCAAGGGAGCATGATGTTTCTCGAAGATAGACCTCAGGTCAGGCTATCATCAGCTCAGAGTTCGAGATGAGGATGTGCAGAAGACGTCCTTCAGGTGTCGGTATGGACACTATGAGTTCTTGGTTATGCCTTTCGGCGTAACCAATACTCCAGCAGTGTTCATGAGTCTCATGAACAGGATCTTACAACCTTAACTCAATCGATTTGTCATGGTCTTCATTGATGACATTTTGATTTACTCGACTAATGAGGAGGAGCACGCCTACCGTTTGAGGGTTGTATTGGATAAACTCCGAGAGCACTAGATTTATGGTAAGATCTATAAGTGTTAGTTATGGATACATGAGGTCCACTTCCTGGGACACATCATCTATAAGGTGGAAGTTGTGGTGGATCCTGTGAAGATCGAGGCAGTGCTAGCTTGGGAGTGACCTAGGAGCGTAACGGAGGTGCGGAGATTCCTAAGTTTCGCAGGGTAGTACCAAAGATTTGTTCCAGACTTCTCCAAAGTTTTAGCACCACTTTCAGCATTGACGAAGATGGGGAGACCCTTCTTGTGGTCAGATAGATTTCATCAGAGCTTTCAGGAGCTGAGACAGAGATTGACTAGTGCACCCATCTTGAGGCTTCAGAAGGAGGGAGTAGGGTACGCAGTCTACTGCGATGCATCAGGGACCAGACTCGGTTGTGTCCTGATGTAAGAGTAGGCAGTGATCGCTTATGGATCATTATAGTTGAGGCATTATGAGCAAAAATATGCTACCCATGACCTAGAGTTAGCCGTAGTGGTATTTGGTGTGAAGATGTGGCGGCACTACATGATGGATGAGCGCTTTACAGTCTATTCTGACCACTATAGTCTCAGGTACCTCTTCTTGCAGAAGGACCTGAACCTGAGACAGTGGCGATGGCTTGAATTTCTCCAGGATGATGACTTTGAGATAGTCTATACTCCTGGGAAGGGAAACGTAGTAGCTGATTCTCTCAGTAGGAGGACGAGCATTCAGCTACTCGGAGAGGAGACAGAGCAGCTAGCCGCTATACAGATATCCTTCGTGGATAAAGATAGGGAAGCCTTTCTTCAGTTGCTCATAGTCAGACCTCCACTTATTCAACAGGTCAGAGAGGCACAGCGTGGGGACATTGACTATGAGACACGACATGCACAGATTTCCACTGGACAAGCACCTGATGGATTCTATTTAGGAGGAGAGCACGTCATCCTTTTCAAAGGATGTACCATGGTACCAGATGCATTGAAGGAGGAGTTGCTGAGAGAGTCTCATACTTCCCCTTTGGCGGTATATCCAGGTGTAGTGAAGATGTACCAGGATCTCAAATAACAGCACTGATGGCCCGATATGAAGAAGGCTATGGAAGAATTCATTTCTCGATGCCTCACCTTCCAGCAGGTGAATGTGGCACTCCAGGTACCAGCAGTATTGGTACAAACTTTGGTGGTCTCGGAGTGGATGTGGGACAAGATATCTATGGATTTCGTGACTGGAATTCCACGTACTTCCCAAGGACACGACTCTATTTGGGTGATCGTCGACCGACTCACCAAGTCAGCCCACTTATTACCCATCAGAGAGCAGGGCTCAGTGGAGAGCTTGGGATGCCTCTACGTTCAGGAGATCATACAACTTCATGGTGTTCCATCATCTATCATCTCCAATCGAGATGCTAGCTTTACTTCCTAGATTTGGAAGGGGTTATAGGAGGCATTTGGGATGCAGCTATGCCAGATCACCGCCTTTCACCTTGAGAAGGATGGTCAGATGGAGAGGACCATTCAGACTCTCGCGGACATGCTCCGTGCATGTGTCCTTGACTTTGGTCGTAGCTGGGAGGATCACCTACCTTTGGTGGAGTTTGCATACAACAATAGATACCACTCCACCATCAGGATGGCACCATACGAGGAATTGTACGACCGACCTTGCAGATCACCTCTGTGACGGACATACCCTGGGGAGTCAGCACTTGTGAGACTAGAGATGGTCCAGGACATGAAAGAGAAGGTCCAGGTCATCTAGGAGTGGATGAGGATAACTCAGAGCTGACAGAAGTCTTATGCTGATGGGAGGCAGACACCACTAGAGTTCGAGGATGGAAACCGTGTTTTCTTACGGGTCTCACCTCGACGTGGATTAGGGAGGTTTGACTGGGGCAGAAAGTTGTCTCCACACTTCATCAGACCATTACAGGTTCTCAGTAGGATAAGTGAGGTGGCATATCACCTGGATCTTCCATCTTAGTTGCACCGGGTGCACGACGTCTTCCACGTATCTCAGCTGAGGAGATACGTGCATGACCCGATGCATATCATCAACCATGAGGAGCTAGACATTGATGATGGGGCGAATTTTGTGGTGGTCCCGGTGGAGATCGAGGATTGGCAGGAGCAGGTCCTACGTGGGCAGTCTATTCCTCTAGAGCGCATCAGGTGGCCGCACGGGAACCTCCCGAAGAGCACTTGGGAGTGGGAGGCTCAGATGTGTGCTCAGTACCCTCATTTGTTCCCCTAGTTGTGATGTATCTTTATGAGTAGGTAAAGCCCTGAGGTGGGAGTAATATAATGACCTGTAAATTTCAAGGAAATTTTTTTTATTAATTTTATTTGGAATTCTATGAGTATTCAGTTTCTAATAGTGCCTGATTACGAGGCCCGATGTTCCTGGAATCAATTTTCTAAGTTAGGCTTGGGAACGTTTAGTGAATGAACGAGTGGGTTTTTATAACTTTTGAACTAGTGCACGGAATCGAAATCTTAGGGCACCGATAAAACCGCAGTGCCGGTAATTGCTTAAGAAGACTTTCACTGGAGTTGCATTTTCTCGTGAGGTGTTGTTAAAAATGAATTGGTTTAATTGAAGAGTGAAATAAAATTCATATTACAATTTTATTTCTACTCTAGGTAATTAAAACCTACGTGTGGAAGTTGAGGTGGGACCCACTAAATCCTAACTCCTCTTGATACGATATTATTGAGGTGGGCCCTACATGATCCCCACCTTTTCAAATTCCTCTATCCTCTCTTAAAGTTGGCAAACCGCCCATTATTTTGTAACTCGCCCACTTTTCCTCTTTAATTTCATGTCAACTCTCACATTAAATTGATTGATTATATCTATTCAATTAATTTTTATTTTGAGTTTGAGTTTTTGAAGTTTTGAAAAAGCATGGCATGTGTAAATAAAATAATGAATCCCTTATTTTATTTGGGTGTTGTCTAGTTGTGTGGGGATATTTGGAGAGAATTATCTAATTCTGAATAACATCATCTTCTTCGCGAAGAACGCCAAGACATCGATGAAGAACGCTATCACTGCAAGGAGAGATCGACGTGTTGTCTCTTCTCCACTCTGCAACTGGTGTTTGACTCCTTTCCCAAAGAACAACGATGCACCCTCTTTCGATCTTCTTCCCGCGTCAATGGAAGGGAGACGTCGGTCCTCCTCGGACGTTCTCTGTCAACTTATATGGAGCTTCACCTCACGACGCCGTTTCCCGCGATGATCATCGTTCAATAACTTCTTCGAGGTTGGGGATTGTTTTACATTCGTGATAAATTTGGCATTCATTGTTAAATAATTAGACGCTTGAAATCGAATTAATGGGAGGAGGCCGAACCACACAAACACGGCCGACCCTCCTCCTCATTATTGTTGTACTTCGTTATGGATTGGAACGGAGGCGATGAGGTGCCGTCGCACCACGCGGGAAAGAGAGAACCACGGCTGGTGTGGACCACGGCGAAGGAACGCGGTGCCGTCGCGCCGCGCCGGTGAAGCCGAAGGAGGACGCGACCGAGAGCGGGCCGCGGCAGAGGGGCGTGACGCCGTCACACTGTGCCGGACGGCCAAGAGCCGCAACCATGGGCCACTGCGGTTCTGGGAGGCGGCTGACAGAGCCGATCGCTGGCACACCCTCTGGAGGGACCCCCGCAGGTCTCGCATGAACCGAACGACCGGCCATAAAGGTCGTCCGCTACCCTGGAAAATTGGGGGTTGAAACCCCAGGTCAACGGATATGGCAAACCCGTGGGGTCCGCCATTCAGTTCGAAGGGGGCGGTGCCCTCCCCCCTTCCACGTATGCTCAACACGCGGCCGGCTTGGCCCAGCCCGGGCGGTCTGGCCCGGCATGGGCCTGGGAGGCGGGTGGCTGAGCCGGCCACCGGCAAACCCTAGAGGCGGGACCCCCACCAGTCCCGCATGAACCGAATAGCCGACCATAAAGGTCGGCCTCTACCTTGGAAAACTGGGGGTTGAACCCCCCGATCAACGGACAGGGCGGACCTCATGAGGTCCACTATTCGGTTCGAAGGGGGTGGTGCCCTCGCCCCTTCCTCGTCCTATCACCATGCGGGCGCCCGCACCGAGCCGAACTGGTCGTGTCGTGTCGGACCGCCCGTGCCGGGTGGGACCCCCGTGCCTGGCCGGGCCGCACCGACTAGCCCGGGCCGCGCCAGCCGGGCTGGGCCATGCCCAACCGGGCCAGACCCGGAACCAGGTCGGGTTGACCCGGTTCGGGCCGCCCAGGAGGTATTGGGCCAGGTCTACCCGATTTGGGGTGCCCAGGGGGTATTGGGCAGTGTCGGACCGGGCCCAAACCCCCTGTTTCCGGACATATCTGTTCAAACGCCCAGAACATGGGCTACGGACCTCCGATCGACGCACCGTTAGTTGTGTAGAGATCCTTGGAATGAGAGCTTTGTGTCAGTATATTACACATAGAGTTTCATAGAACTTGGGGTACAGACGGCTTGGTTTGAACACCAAACCAACCGGGCCCTCGGAGCGGAAACACTTATAACTTGAGCTCCGGACGTCTGATTGGCGTGCCATCGACTTTATTAGACTCTTATTAGTGAGAATATTATATTTTCTTACTCTGATTGAGGTTTTTAAATAGTTGGACTATGGTCGGGTTGGTTTTGACATAAAAACCAACCGGGCCCCTGGGACGAAAAAGCCAATAACTCTCAGACTGGGCGTCCGATTGACGCGCCATCTGTTGCGTTGAGTTCCTTTTGTCGAGACAGAACAATGGGATACATCAACTCTGGAATTCGTTTTAGTTGATGTATCGACCCCCTTGGCTCATGGAGCGGACCCTCTGGAAATGATCATTCTGTGTGTGGGAACGCTAGAGCTGGCTGCGGTTGCGACGCCGATGACGACTGTTCTGAAATCCTCCGTGGGCTCGAAAATGACGAAGACCGTACTGGAATGCTCTGTGGGTTTGATGACGATGAATATTTTTCTTGTATCCTATTTGGGCCTGATATTACTTGACTACTATTCTTGTATCCTATGTGGGTTCGGCAGTATTTGACTTTGTACTTGTATCCTATGTGGGTCTGGTAGAGTAGCTGGTCTTGTATTCTTTGTGGGTCTCACAGCTTAGCTGGTCTTGTACCCTATGTGGGTCCGACAACTTAGATGAATCAGTGGATACATCTGATCATCACTATTGCCTTACGAAGAAGTATACCTGTGTGAGCTAAGTCTTAACTTACAATCAATATCATCGATATGATTGTTGTTCTTTCCTGTGTGGATTGGGTTGTGCTTTCCTATGTGGATTGGGTTGTGAATTCCTATGTGGAATGGGTTATGTTTTTCTATGTGGACTGGGTTGTACTTGTGCTCATGTGCTGGAGCCGAGCTGAAAATGATGACTTAGGTATATCTATGGGAATATACCTGATTAGAGTTGGTTGTTACTTCGTGATTGTATCTTTCCTTTATGGTTTAACCTTCATGGATTCTGGGATACCTTCAGGGGTCTTGGGGTCCATACCGAGTAGCGTATACTCACCCATATATGGGCTATTCCCGCACTATATTGTGTTGGATGCAGACGGCGGAAAATGCTGATCGAGTTGGGAGCTCATGGAGCTGGACGGTACCTATAGGTGGATCACTGGACAGGACGTACTCAGAGTGGATGGCTGGAGCCGAGGAGCAGAGGAGACTATCTGTACCCACCCTTCAGGTGGGATTTCCAGAGGACAACTTATAGTTGCTGCTTTACTTTTCTGTTGTTGTACCTTCATTTCAATTGTACTTTACTTATAGTTGGGTTTGTATTCTGGCCCATTTACTTCCCAACACTTACTTTTGTACTCATTTTACTTAGTGTTTACTCATCTTGCATACTCTATGGTGATTGTTTACTTTTCAAAGGAAATGCCTTCCCTTTTTTTATTGGGATTTACGCCTTTGGTGCTAGTCTCCAGCCCCTGGCCTATGTAAGGTAGGCTTGGGGTAGTCACGACACGTGCCCTGAGGATGGGTCGTGAAAGTGTCTTTATATAACTGAATAAAAGAATTATGATAATTATTTACTAACATTAGAAAAATTTTCATTTTTATAATTACTTTAATTTTACTTATTACCATGTTGTATACAAAAACTTAATCAATTAAGTTTACGTTGGGTGGTTTGACGAAATTCAGTTTAGGTGTCAAAAACTACTTTTATAGGTCAACTATGGTCAATGGGCCATTATATAAAATCTCAAGAAAAATAATCATAGTAGAATTTTTATATTTATACCTCAATTATACATTAAAAATGAATCATTAAATATGGTTATTAGAAATAAACCAACGACATAATCATGGAGATGGTAGGCCATATGTACGAAGGAGTAACATTCCCATTTTTCAATTATCAATGTGGAAAGATGTTAATTAAAACTATAATATTATAGAATTATAATTATATATTAAATTCCATATTATTTAATATTATATACTAATATATATAATTCTTTTTATGTAAAATTAATCACATTGTGTTGAGGAGGTGGTCGTAAACACGTTCATGAACTATGTTATCACTTTTTTTGTGTGTAAAAGGGTAATAAAGAAAATGATATATATTATATTTGTAGAAATTTAATTATTTAATTAATTTCATATATTTTTTAGCTCATATATTTTTAATTAGAATCTTTCTTTGTACATTCAATATATCATGTGATCGAATCACATCACTTTAGGAGCCAGTTATCCACACTTCCACAAATGATTATATCGTATTTACAAAAAACGGAAAGCATAAAAGTATGTGTTGTAAAATAATTAGATAGGTATAAAGTAATTATAAATATCATATATAACATATATAAAAATATAAAGAATTATAATTCCCAACCATTAATGGTTTTAAAGAAAAAACGAACAACATTATTTTGTGATACAATAATTCTCCAGACACATAAATAGTAAGTACATTACCGATTAGATGGATGTTTTTATAAGTGTAAGTTGAATAATTAACTCAAAATAATCTTAGTATATTTAGGAAACATATTTTTTTATATAATCATGGAATAATTAGATATTATTTGGTGAATAAAGGGAATATTACGAATGAGCTTGAGGAAAGATGTTACATCTACTTGGGTAACGGCTTTTGGTTTGCAACAAAGGGCTTTATTGGATGGTTTTCTTCCAAAGGGTTGGATTTTAGGATTAGGGGAGGTATTTTTATAAGCTATTTGGGAATATATTTTTTGATCCAATGTGTATTTATAGGTGTGAGGATGTAGCGGGATAGGAGGCCATTTTATAGTAGAGGAGTAGGGGCACACTTGTATATATTGGAAAAGGGAATTCCCCACATGTTTTTTCCTTTTAATGTGTTTAAAAAAATGTCCCCACTTTTATAAAATAGAGTATAAAATATAAATAGTACAAAAAAATGATTTTAGAAATTTTTCTAGGTTATTTTTGCTTAAGATTAAGGTTTAGTCCCTTATTGTGCTTAATTTCACCTAACCGTTGTAATTAATTTTAATCACTCTTAAACAGTTTTGGTTAAAAAATAAGGTGACATTTTAAGAAATTACAAATTATGATTATTAAAAATATTTATTCCATTTTTTAAAACACTAATCATCAATCTGGTAGAAATTAATTTAAATTTAATCTCACAGGCAAGGCGACAATACAAGTTTTTAATGTAAAATAATTCAATGGTTTGATAGGGGTTTATGTCCAATTTCAATGTGAAATTTATCCTAATGAGATAAATTGGATTATTTATTAATAAATTAAAAAAATTAAACTTTAAAAATAATTTTAAATATTATTTATCCTTAAATACTAATTATATGAAAAATAAGTTTTGAATTTTAATTCAATATTTTTCTTTATTCATTAAAAACTAAAACATTATAGAAAAATATGAAAAAGTCACTATAAAATAATTTTTATGTTTTAATTAAAAATATTAGGTTTATTTTGAAATATTAAATTTATTTATGTTCAATAAATTAGATTTAAAATAGGTTCTTTGTTAAAAGTCCCTAGAAGTACCTTAATAATTATACAATATTTTATGTATAATATTGGGTTTATTCTTGTATTATATTTATAAAATCTATTAGATGAATATAAAAAATATTCTATTGAGTACATAATATATACATTACATTAATAACAGTCACTAATTTTAATTATTTTAATTTATTATGATAAAACTAATTTTTGATAATAAAAAGGGTTTTTTATAAAAACATTTCATTTATATTCAATTTCATATCCTATTAATTTATAATTCCTTAGTTACCAAATAATTTATTTAATATTTGTGTAAAAAATATATTTTCATTAGGTATTTAACCCTTTTTAAAACCTCCAATTAAACTACTAGGTTATATATTATTATATTAAAAATATTCTTTTAATAATATATTTTTGTTCTGTGAAACTCTGCCTTGCCTATAACAAAATCCATCAAAGAAACTAATTGTTGCATTTCACATAAGATAATTCCGTGTCTCTTGCACTGATATATAATAATTATATTTAATTTATTTAAAATGTTAAATTATTTATAAATATTAGGGATATTATATTCCCTTTTGTGCTTAGTGTTATGTTTCTTACACATTATCGAATACAATATTCATAATTTAGATTTTTGGGGCATTACATTCAGGATTTATACGAATTATTAGATGGATTCTTAGGTTATAATTAAATTTATTTCTTCATATAAGATAATGGAAGAAAATATTCACATATCTATTGGGTAATATTTCTTTCATGTTTGTTACCTATAAGATATATAACTCCCCTGATACCTTTTGGTGGTGCATGATGGAAATATTCTCTATCATAGTTGGGGATTATTTATTAGTATTTATAATATCTTATATATCTCTTAAGATACATTTATTTTATGAATTATATTTTTAAGGCATTATTATGTATGTGAGGATAACAATCTGATAATAAAATGGGAAAAATTCCATTTCATGGTGAAGTAAATTCTACTTCTCGACCATCTGGTCCTTGGAAGAGGGATATAAGTTGACAAATAAATGTTTTATATCATTTATCAGCCTCAATCTTCAAAAAAATATCAAAATATTTTTGTTCGAGATATAATATGTTTCATTCTATAAAAGGTTCATTAAAAACTCCATTCCTATTTCCTTAACCCTTTTCTCTTTATATAAGAAAGATGCTCTATTTGTTTGGAAGGATAGATGTTAGGAATTATTATATACTCTCAATTAATCCATTATATCTCGAATTTTCATGTAATATCTAAATTTTAATATTCATTTTAAAATTATGTTTGACATAATTGAAATTATTGTAGGAGCTTTCTCAGAAAAGATATATGATACAACACCATTTTTGATAAATTATGGTAAAAAATAACTTAATGGTGCATACATAAACAACAACATAACTAAGTAAATGATTATTATTATTTTATCTTCCTTATTAATGTTTTATTGTTATCTCTTATGATCTCCCATATATGTCATCATATATCATTTGGATCAGGAATTCCTTTAAAAAAACAATTCCAAATTTTGATTGATTTGGTGGATCCTTCTTCTATAATTGTTTGATGAAATGATTGTGGATAAAATATTAGTTGAAAATAATTTATTTTATCACCTCTCATTGTTATAAATCCGTGTTAACTCATACCACATTTTAGTGTATGAATTATTTTTAAAAGATAACCTTTATTAATTGAGTGATTTCCTACAGTATGATTCCAAAGGAAACTACATGTGAAAAAGTGGTATTAAAAAATTCTTTAGGACTTAATATAGTATAAAATTCCTTTCTGATGTCAAACACTATATTTATAATGATTTATTTCACTAAAATTTTTTATCAATCTATACATTAGGAGAGGTTCTATAAAGTCTAAAAAATATTCTTTTCTTAAATTATGTCTTGGAGAGGTATGTGAAAGACACATTTTCACTAATAATAAAATGGAAAAAGTATATAAAAGTGGTTTATTTTTTACTATCCCAATTTAGGATTCACTCAAATTATAAACATGTTATCCTTGGTTTCAAAAATTAGTATCCATAACAAAATGAAATCAAATTTCCCTTACTCACAATCATGTTGTAAAATCTTTGATTGTTGGGGAATTGATTTTGTAAGAATATTAAAAAACTCTACGGGGAATCTCTATATCCTCAGTGATATTGATTACCTCTCAAAATGAGTGAGGTAATTCCTACTATATCTAATTACCATCATGTTATGATATGATTCCTAAAAGAGCACATCATTTCTAGAATTGGAATTCTTATGGTTATCATCAATGATCACAGAACCCATTTTTTCAATTGTCCTATCACAACACTAATTTTTATATATGGGATTTTATACAAGGTTGCCACAACCTAACACACTCAAAGAAATGTTCATGCTAATTTAGTTAATATATAGATTTTTTAAAAAAAACTATAAATCACCCTAGTAAATATTTTTCTACTAAACACATGGAAACCCATTGGGAATATCATACTATATTCAAAACCATCTTAATCGTGTCACCATTTTAGAATGATAAGAAACAATTATTCCATTTAACAATATAAATCAAGAATAATACTTATTTTTGAATTATAAAATGTATTTTCACATATCTTTAGTTAGAACCAAGATTAAAATTGACTATAATGAACTTGAGAAACTCAGAATAGAGATATTTGAAAGGTATATAGTCAATAAATATTTTGAAAAATATAACTAATCTTTGATTATTAATGTCAAACACTATGAAATAAGAAAACATGTAATCTTTCATAGAATCAAACATCATTTCCACAAAGATAAGTTATGATAAAGATAGATAGGCCCTACATAGTGAATCAGGTGTAAAACCATAGGGGTTAAGAGATTTAGGATCCAACTTGTGGTCAAATAATTAACATAAATAGTCATAGTATAAAATCATTTTATTTTTCATTCAATATTAATGAATATGTGGAGGAGTTAAAAAACGAAAATTATGAACCATATAACACTTCATAAATTTATGGTCCATGTTAAGCTATTGACATTTTAAAAAGTTCATTCTAAGAGGAATCCATGCTTATACATCTACATTGACTCAGTTTTTTCTATTCTAAAATAGATAGGTATGTTTTCTTCAATTTTATTTTTTAGGGAACCTCAAGGTGTTTCCACTGTGATTCTAAATTTTTTTGAGTGTATTATTTAGGGGCTAGTAAGGTTGAAATATGATTAGTAAAATTTCATTTCATATTAGTGTTTAAAAAAAATTTCTCATCATTTATGAGGAATATGAGAGTGACATGGAGATTAAGGGGTTTATTGGTTTCAAAATGGACTTCTTCTTAAAGATACCAGGTGACATTGTTATATAATTTTTTGAAATATACATATTTTCACCCTTATCATCCAATTCTTCACTACGGTGAATTATCATTTCTCTAAATAGTTGGGATATGGTTCTTCTACACTAGGAGGGTTAAAATAAATATATAAAATAAGATTTGTGCATGTCATAGACTTTTTTTGAGTATTTCTCCATGATCAGAAGAAAAAAAAAATGGAACTATGTGTGCGTGAATCGGAAATAAATTAATATAAACATTCATGTGGAAATTTACATTAAAATTATTTGAAATAAATATTAAATAATACTACATCTATTAATTTTGAATTTATTACATGATTATTTTAGGACCTTTCTTTATTTTTTGGATGTTTTTATTTTCTGAGGATATTTTTTCTTATGAACATTTTCATTATTTGAATAAAATGTTCAGAGTGCATGTCCTTTGGATTTCGGGTTATTATTTTCAGTTCTTGTGTTCCCTTGAAAATATAATAGTTTTTATGATCATTTCAAATATAAAATAAGTTTTACTAAACAAAAAACAATGTAAATTAAAAAATAATAAAATTTCATATAAAGTAGTGGATTATACTCTTGCATGGATTTATGAACTTGGGGTTCATGACTAAATAATTTTATGGCAAGTAGCTAGGAATTTTATCACTAATTGTGGTGATTTATTGTTATTATATTGTTACCTCTAGATAAGGCCTAAGTATGTGAGTTTCAATTAGTGCCCTATAATCATTGAGAGTATAATGCACATAGAATTTCTTATTATAGGTTTCGACTCGATTTTACTCAATTTAAAATACCATTGATTAATTACATAACAAAAGATAATAATAAATAAAAAATTATGAATAATCATCATAGGATTAAAATGTGATTAAAACTAGTTCTTCCATCACTTCTCCCCTGAATAAAAATGAACACCCATTTTTTTAAAGGTTGGGGCCGAAGCCTCATTTATTATTTAAAGTAAAGACCTCTTTCAAACTGGGTAGATGGGGACCCATTACATAGCCCGAAGGCCCAAGACCATGTGGTCTGAATACAAGGCCTGAAAGCCCAATTTTTTGGCCTAAAGAGCCCTTTGGTGAATAGTACTGCTACAATACCTGAGCTGCTATCGTACCTGCTACAATACTGCCACCGCTACAGTTCCTACTATAATGCCTCCACCGCTACAGTGCTGTCACTGCTACAGTTCCACGGTTGCTACCTTGCTACTACAATGCTGATACAGACCCCTGAAATTAGTCCCTACCCGGATTTGATCCTGGGTCATTTGTATGCCAAGCAGGAGCCTTTACCACTTGGGTACATACTTGTTGGTGAACACCCATGAATATTATGATGTAGAAAAAAAATTAATTATGCTTAACAGAAATTGGATAATTTTTTCCATAAAAATGAAAAAATAAAAGTCTTTGGATTTTCATATTATATTGAAAATTTATGGTTTTAAATTATATTTATGGATTTCATGATTTTTTTTGTATGAGTTATTTTGGTGAGCATTGTATGTTAAAATGTGATTTAAATGGGAATTAAATTATAATCTTTTGAGTCACTTTCTTATTAGGATTTTTAAAAATCACATATTCTTGTGTAATGAGGAACTATAATTGTCTAATTTAATTTTTTTATATTATAATTTTCTTTTAATTAATTTTTCTTAAATAACAGTAATCTTGAATTTTTCAAATTGAACTTATTTTCACATCTTGTTTTTAATTATTACTCTAAGGCACTAACATTTGACACATTTTTCATCTCATTGTAAAACAACCGCTAGTATTTTTGTAATTCATATTTAAATGGTAGGTTATAAATATTTTGGAAAATATCTCATGATTCTAGAAAACATTAATATTCACCTTATATGACCACCATTTTAGAATTTTAATCCAGAAACTGTTTTTCATAGTAAACTAGACAAAAAATGAATAAAATTAATATACTGACCATGATAAAAGAATGATGGATCTAAAATTTGAACTATATATATATATATATATCAAATCATGGTAAATATTTCATGTAAAAATTGTAATATCATATTCAAAGGATTCATAGGTAATGTAGGTGTCCCACGTGGAAGATGAAATTCTAGGATAGATTTGGTGGCCCAAAATACATCTCACCATTGTAATGATAACTCTAAAATTAAAACACTAAATGAGATTAAATTTTGAAATATGTTATAGGAAATTCTATTTTTGAATTTATTATTCTATATAAAACTCAATTTCATCCATATAGAAGACAATTGTGGAACCCATGTCAAGATGATGCAAAATGGTTTAAAGTTATTGTAAAATTTGGAAGAGTCAACTCTCCATTAAGTTACTACTCACTTATGACTACCCTCACTAACTAGAATAAAATGGAAATTTTTATGGTTGAACATAGGCTAAAAAATATCCTATCTAAAGTAGTAATGGTGAATAATTTGGGAGAATATATTTTTGTTTTTCAGTTGTAATGTTTGTCTACTAGTTTTCCATTATAAGAAATTGAATTCTTATGTATGATTCTCTAATCAACTTAACCTCCTAAAAAAGTTTCTTATTATACTCAAATTTTATTGTTTGTTATATTTAATATAATAAAACGGAATTATATTGTGAATTTAGTAACAAAGAGAAGATATAAATCATTCACTCAATTATGGAGTGTTTATTATTTCATTGTTTTCTCTTCATAAATTCATCTACTATGAGTCATATTATATCTTCCATTATGAGACATAAATAAATGATGGTATAAACCTATTATATGTTGATGTAAGAACGTATTGTGGGTATATATTTCATTTAATATAATTTTCCTTAAAATAAATTATCACATCTTTTATTTGATATTGTCATTTATGGATTTCCCCCCTCTTTATTAATGGATTTTATCACCACACATTTCCTGTGATAATATAATCCATTTCCATGAAGTTCTCATAAAAATTTCCCTCCATATATATAAGTAACTAGAATGTTTATGTAGAGTTTTTATCCAAATATATTATGTTTTTAATTTTATTTCATTGAATGAATCCCTATCATGTTACTAAAATTGAAATAATTTAAGATGAAATTCATCAAATCCACCCTTACCAATAACCCAAGAGAGCTCGTCATATAAAATTGAATTATCTCAGGACTTTTAGAATTATACACCGCCATTTAAATCATACCCATCTTTTTATACTTTATATCCAAATCCCCATCCACCCCATATATATTGGTTCTTTCTTTAGGTTTGTTCTTAGTTATATGAGCATTTGATAACCCTTGTTTTACTACAAGAGATCACTTATAACCTAATCATTGGAACATTTTGGCGATGGCACTCATGAAATCATTAATATAAATTTTTTAAATTCTATTTAGTTATATATTAAAATATCTAGTCCCATATCTCCTGGTCTGGGCAAATATACCACATGAAATCATTTTCATCTTCTCATAAGCAAGAGGCTTCTGACTAGCAGTGAGGGTATAATTTGAGAAATTGGGAGAGTATACCCCTCATATCAATATCCATAAACCACAAATAAATTAATAATGAGTATTATATTAGAAAAATATAATAATTTAAAAGGGAATAAAAATTCCATAACATATGGAAGGATGGTCAAATAAAAAATAATATAAGGACCCCCGATGTAGAACGAAAATCCAGGTATCAGGATATGAAATAAAAGAAATAGAAGAAAAATAAATAGTATAGAGTATGTCCTCGTATTACCTCCAACTCTAAACCAATGTATTCTTAATACCTTTTACATATCCCTTACACTTCATTGGAGAAATGGTTATTAAATCTACACACGCATCATTATTCCCATGAACAGTGTTTGTTTAACCCCTTACGAATCCACCCAATCATCCTTAATAAAAGTTTACATGTATAAATAAGTCTATAAAATGATAAAAAATAACTATACACAGAAGAAAAAAAACGTATCGAGCATAAGTGTTCTAAATAAGATATCAGAAACCCCAAATGTACTAGCTTCCACTCTATGTAGGAAGAATATATGAATATCAATGGGAACATAATAAGTGGAAGAGCTTAAAACATGGTTGTTTAGTAGTAGTATATGACTATGGATAGAGGTCAAACAACAAGGATATCATGCCCCGTCTCTTGTCCCAAGGCTATAGGTCAAGCAACATAAGGTTATCACACACTATATCCATTATTTCCTCTTAGGTAAGGTCACTAAAGACCATCATTCCCGTAGATCATGCCACATAAGGCTATTATGCCCCATCTCCAAAATTATTCATGTCTTGATGTCACCCGCAGTATCTAAAATTGATCCCCCATAAGGGATACCATACCAAGGCGAGTCCACCTAAAACTTTTGTACCACAAATATAACAAAAATAATATTTTATATTCAAAATATATGATATAGAAATTTTTTCATCATATTTAGCATATACATATATATTCATAGCACAAAAATCACTTGTCTAAAGTGATACACCCATAAGAATAAAAATATCACACCCTGGGTCTCTATGCTATATCTGCATATAAGTGAATGTGTCATGTCCCACACAGAGCCTATGGATATTATATCAAATAAAATAGAACATGTAAAGAAACACTAGATCATGGACAATATAGAATGGAATTCCTACCTAAATCTTATCGACATCAATGTCTAGGTTTGTCAATAATTCCGTCACGCAATCCATGTTCATACACTAAAAAAAATCTCACATGTCCAGAGCTTCCCTAATGTCAAAAACATAATTAATGTATTTTTAAAGGATGAAGAATTTCTTCACTCTCATGACCCTGGTTCAGAAAGAATAGTTTTTAATATCCTAATTCTTGCTTTTCCTAGTAGGGGAGAGTATGTGGTTTGAGTGGATCATGGTTATCCATAACATAAACCTCAACAAAATAATTTCCCACTAAAATTACTATTGGTTTATCCAAGGTAATCTATAAATATTTTTAATTGATGTATTAATAAAAATAAAGTGCATAGATTTATTAATAGCTGGGGGAGTCAAATTAAAAACTATTTTAATACCTCTCATAAACATCACACCCATTTCCCTCTTTGATATTTTGAAGATCCAAAAATGACTAATGGAAATTTATCCATTTAAATTTCATCCAGACCATTACCTTTTTATCCACCATTTCCATGGTTGTAATAAACGCACCATCCCTTCAAGAAAAATGTGGCCATCACCTAGAGAGTGATAACAAATTTTTTGAATTTATTCCCACACTATGACCTCTAACATGTGTATTGTGAGGTCTATATGGATTTGGTCAAAAGTATCTCCCCTGATACTCTTCTCCCAAGACCATTCCCTCTCCTCACCATTTTACCATTACCATTTCACATAGGGGATCTCCCAATTCCTATAATAATTATACCATGTGGGTGGTGCTGGTCATGTTGAACCAAAATTCCTTCAAGTAATTCAAGAGACACTCAAAATATCACAACAATTTAACCAATAATGAGTCGACCCAAAACATAATGTAGAGGATGAAAATAAGCCTTATCATATAAAAAACTTCCATTTATTTATAATTTATCCTAATAAGGATATCTCATCCTCAAGAAGCATCTTTAATGACCCGACTAGAAAATCATGCCACTGTACTAAAAAATCAGACAAAAACTAACAAATATTTCGTTTGGTCTATTTTTATTGCAACAGAATATGAGTATGTTTTACCAAGTTACCTTAATATAACTTCTTGAATAGGTATATGATTCACATTGGGTGTTCTATGAACGATTCATCTGGTTATAAATAATCATCATTGTAGTCGATCAAATACACAAGATCCGATATATTGCTCTGAGGCTGAGACACATTGAACCCATAAAGAATAAAATGGTAATTTGAAAAAAGATACAATTGGTTGGGAAAATAATAACACAATCAGTAATGATGAATAGACCATAAAACCACAATTCTAGATTTACTTTCTTTTCCAACCATACATATATTAAACAAGGAGTCACCCACATGAAAATTATTTATGCAACAAAAAACTCCAAAGGTCATCCAATCAGGATTTTATATGATCATTTCAAATTATAGGAGGTGTCAAATCACTTCACGATCATATGAACACTCTTAGATTCATCCCCTATCTTCCTTATTATAACATTGTGGTGAATGACATGGCCAACCATATATAGCCTCCAAATATTCGTTCTAAGTGGAATCCTGGAATCAATTGTTGCATGTGAACTCCACTAAGGATACATGATGATATCATGCTCCATGAATGTATAGAATATTTTCCTGAATAATGACCTCAAGGATCTAATCTATTATCTATGACTAATCATCAGTCAACATATGATATGTATACTCCACATTAAGTGTTTACCTAAGGTCTTCTACAAGCCCTTCAAAAACTGGGATGTAAAATTTGAATCATTTTAAGTGGAAATTATAAAGGGAAATCTCTTTATGGATAAATGATTTTGAACATAAAAACTTCCCAACACATTTATATAATGGGCCTCCTGAATCAATAATAAATGAGTTACTTTATTTAGTTGACCAATTAATACCCAAATAGAAACATGATTCTTAATGTCCTCAGTAACCGCATTATAAATTCCATCATAATGTCATCCAACATATACATAATCACGTTATGTAGTTGATGATACCCATCAGTACCCTATTTTTCAACCTTTACCCCATGGATGTTATGGTATCTTGAAATAAAACTACAAATGTCACCCTTAATACCAAGTAACCGTAACTAACATCAAATGTTATTGTATATATTTATTGAATGGGGATGAACTTCCCATTTCAAATAATATGATTCTCTCATCAGAACCTCTCTAAAAAATATATAAAAACTACTCTACTATTCATCTAGATCACTTCATCATCATCTAAGGATAACCCATGAAAAAAAATCAAAACCTACCAAGTATTCTTGCATCACTATGCAGTCCAGGTCAAATTATTTTCTCATTTTTAAATACTACACTAATGAATCCATGATCAATAAATTATTACATGTTAACACTCCATGATCATAATATACATCTACATTCCATTTCCTAATAAAAATCATCAGGAATCATTCTTCTGGTGAAAGTTGCTAACCAAGATCTAGAATCTCCAATTATTTCCTAGTACGATAAATTTTATTAACATAACCATTTTTTGAAAAATATTACGTTTAAAGGGATAATATATTAAAATACTCTACCAAATTACTCTACATTATTTTTTGATACCTTTGAGAGAAGATATATTACAGGATCGTATTGTAACGACCCAAACATGCATTAATGGAAATTCCTCTTGATCTAATTAAATGTCTTATTAAGGTTATATAAAATGCAATCATCATTAGTTTTATGTTTATATATTTTAAAATACTGTTATGAATTGTGACCATTTCTAATATAGTCGTTGAACCGTGATCACAGGATTAGTATTAATATAGGCCTTTAATAAATCCAATTTACTCAGACAAAGGAAGCGATGGCCTTATCTAGTAGATTTTCCCCATACGAAGACCATTTGTCAGAGCTTGAAAAGGAGGTGGCATAATTGGCCATTTATCTTGACCAATTACAAGCTGATCATGAATAGGTTAATCTTGAGCAGAACCAACTAAGGGAGTGGTGTAAGTTAATAGAGATTACCACCCAAGCGATGTTTTCAGAGCCACCCCAAGAGTTTTTCACCATCGAACACCTTACCCTTCGGTATAATTAGGGTGTTATAAGGGGTTATGTAACAAGAACCTTGCACTAGGACAATGTGCATTATTTTTGTATAAAAAATGTTCATTAATTTTATTATTATTACATTGTAAATAGTTTTTAAAGCACAAATAGCATTTTTAGTCAATATTCAACTAAGAAATATATTTTGAAGAATTAATGGATTTTTGAATTAAATATTATTTTATTAAAATATTATTATTATTAAATTTATTTTTTTCAAATTTTAATTATCTTATAATTTTTTGAATGCAATAATAATTTTTATTAAGCTTAAAAAGTTGTTTTTGTCAAAACCCATGAATTTTCAGTAAATTTCGATTTTTATTTTAAAAGTAAAAATTCACATATTTATAATTTTTTTAGATAAAATTAATATTATTTATGTAATCAGAATGTTGAAATTATCCAATGGTGATTTTTTCATAAGATTCTGATACAGTCTAATTTTTGGGTAAAAACAAAAAACCGTTTAAATATATAGTGTTTTATGACATCATATTGACCCAAAATTGATTTAATAAAATAATATAAACATCATGTATGGCCAATATTTGTTTTAGCATTAAAAAAATGTGATTTCGGGTATGATTGATTTATTTTAAAAGGATTTAGGGGACACTTCTAATCTTATAAAACAATTTGTCTTTTAAAATTGTTTTCCTTGAGAGTGTGACTCACCTCCACATAAGAAAATCTATTATTTTAAGAAGTTCGGACATTGGCATTATAAAATATATTTTTCCTCCCCTTTTTCAAAAACCATGGGCAAAAACCATGAGCTGGTTTTTGGTTTTGATTAGTTTAATGTGAGGTGTCCCAAACCTAAATAATAATGAATTCCCTATCATTTCCTATTATACCAACCCAAGCTCCCACTTCTTCTTCACTAAAATCCATTGGAGTTTAACTAATATCTGGCCTCCTCTCTCTATAATCATCCAAAGGTTCCCCAAGTGCCCAAGAATCCTCTCTCAAGCCTTTGGGATCACACTTCCAGGTATGGGATTCCTACCATTCTCTTTTTATCCAAGTTTCTTAATATTGTTATGCCCTTTTATTTTCAATTAATAATATTAGGGTATGATTTTGAACCTCCTACATACCTCCCTATTTATGTTCGGATAATATTAAACCCCTTTCTCTCTCATTAATTCCTCCCATGTACACCTATTACCATGCCAAAATTCCGGGAGGGATTTCTCTCCCCTCTTTTAAATCCAAGTAATTCTTTTGTATTATGCATCTGAATTCCATTAAGTTTGCTGGTAAATGTATCTATATGACCCCCATACTGTCCATTTCAAGTACATATTATGAGATTCCCATTTATCTCTCAACAACCATTTTCATGAATCCTTATGTTACACTGTTTTGCTGTCGAAATTGCACCGCGTCTTTCCAAGTGAAGATCATTGTTTAGTGAATACCATACCCATGTCTCCATCAATGGTATTCACCATTTTGAACATATACATATTGAATTTTTCTTAAATGTATTTAATCCACATTACTTAATAATGGAATAACTTAGGATGTTGATTTATTCCTTGTTATATGATCCACGTGGCACACTTAGGCATGAAATGAAATGTTTAAGAATGATGCACCATGATTGCTCTCTAATGAATTAGGTAAAGTATAGTATCATGATAAGTCATGTGAAATGGGTGTTGAATCATTCTAATTCAAGTGAAATTATGGTATACTCGTGCTTCATGTGCAATGTGGTTTTACTCATGCTCCATGTGCAATGAGCCTTGGATCATGCTAATTACATGTTAAGTGTTCTTGCCACATTTCCATGTTATGATTATCATTATTTATCATTCCTTTATGTTCATGTTTCTCTTATGCTCCATTGATATTCCTATTGTCTAACATTTATTGTATTCCTCATGTTATTCCAGGTTTATTCCCTTATTGGGCTTCATAGATCATCCTTTTCATAGGCATGTCCTCAAGTTATCCCATGCAATGCTAAGTATGAGGGATTTTAGTGGTAATGTAAAGGAAGTTTTCAATAAAGATGTTGTATTTCATGTTTTATGTTGTTATATAATGATCTTAATCCAAAAATACACTATACCTATCAATCATCAATGATGAATCAAGTGAATTTTATGTAATAAATCATGTCAAAGTGTGTAATAATGAGCAGGGTTGTTATAGTTGGTATCAGAGGATATGCTTAGTTATTTTTGGCATTAGGATTAGAAAAACCTACTGAATACTTTGAGACAAGAATAAGTATAATAAAAAAAATTCATAAGTATTCGTGAGTATAGATTAAGTGGTTTATCAAGAAAATACATCCCTTTCTGGATACGAGTAGGTAGATGCAGGTCTGGAAGAAATGTATCCTAGAGGTAAAACCCGAAAACACCGCTTTGAGTTAGACTCAAATAAGAACTGGTGAATGAAAATGGGCCTTACTGCACACTTGGTTATGACACTCCCAAGGGATATGCTTTGGTAAATTCACAAGCATTGTATGAACCCTTATTAAGGGAATTAAACAAAATCCCTTACGGATATATATTATAAAGTAGATCATGAATTTAAAAGATTTAATCCTATGGATTCGTAAGTTAAGAAACTAAAAGTTATTTATAATTCATCATTTTGGTCATTGAATTACCGTTTATGTGTTACCCCAAACATTCCTTTTATTCCAGCCAATGGTCGTTAATAGGAGGACTCGGACTAACAACCAATGTGAAGATCAATGTGATGACTATGCTAATGAGATGCCCAATCAGATGGGAGTGGAAATCATAAACATTATCATGCTTCTGTCTTAGTTAAATCAAGAATTTAATATAAAAATTGGTTAGGAGGAACGTTCATCCCCCCATAAGAAAGAACAAGTCTCTATAGAGAGCTTCATGAGACAAAGGCCTCTTACTTTTAATGGATCATCCGATCACTCAATCGCCGAACAATGGATCAACACCATTGAAAATATCTTATCCCTCCTTCAATGTTATGAAAAGGAGAAGGTTCCCCAGACTGCTTATCGTATAGAGTGTGAAGATGATCAATGTTGGATGATGATCAAAAATATGAAGCCTAAGGAAGAGATCGAGGCATTGGAATGGAAGGAATTTTAGAAGATGTTTTTTGATAAATATTTTCTGCACACCCTCCAACCTAAGATGGAAAGGGAATTCTTTTACCGCAAGAACAAATATGACAAATCTGTCGGAGCGTACGAGACAAAATCCAAAAGGAATTCATGATATTCCACCGGATTTTTCATTACCCTTTAATGCAAGGTTGACCACTTTTTTGGTGGGCTGAAACCTATCCTATATAAAGTGTTTATGAACCATGACATTGACAACTATGAGGAAATTGTTTGATGTTCCCTCAAGGTTGAAATGGAGATCGAAGAATCTCAGGGGTATCTTGGGGATAAGAAGTGTAAGGTGGAATTCAATGCTTGAAGTCCGATTGATAAATACAACGGTGCTAAATAGATCCAACACCCCTGTTGATAATGGTGCAGAAAGAAGCATCCCAGAAATTGACCGAAGGGGATGAGGAAATGATTTAGGTGTGGAATAAAAGGGAATCTAGCTATTAACTGCTGATAATAAAATCCCGCCGCTATAACAAAGGAGAGGAACACCCCATTTGAACCTCAATGCATTGTTAATTTCTACAACTACAAAGCTCCAGGGCATCTTACGAATCTGTGCCCTAAGCCAAGGGATTTTGGAGGCAACCAACAACCTGCAGGGCAGTAAGGGAGGTCATTTTCCATCACTACTGCTGAAGTGAACCTCGATAACGAAGTGCTGACATGTACACTAGTTATTCATTAAAGAATAGAGAATTTACTTTTTGATTCACATTATATGCATTCTTTTATATCCCAAAAGTTTTCTAGAATAATCTCAGCAGTACCACAAATCATGGAATTAACGATGGTGGTGAGTACGAAAAATGGGGCAATCGTTGCATTGCATAAATATAACTCCTCCCCTATCATAATCTATGGATATAATTTCCCAGCGAACTTCATCGTACTCACTTCGGTAGAATTTTATGCAATTCATGGAATGGATTAGATTGATTTATATACAGCCAACATAAATTATTGTGAAAGGAAAATCACTCTCCATGTGAAGAAATGACCCCTGATTATATACAAGTGTAAGGAGGAAGATGAATATTCTTTAGATCCATCATCTGAAGTTTGGATATAACTTCCGAATTAGAACAAGTATCTGGCTCAGATGATTGATTCTACGGAGGAAACCATCCTTTAAGACATACCTATTGAAGGGGAATTCACTGAAGTGTTTCCCAAGGAATTGACTGGTATTTATCCTAGAATATACGTGGAATTAAAAATTGATCTTATACCTGGGGAATTTCCAATATCCAAGACTCTATATAGAATGGCTTTTGTGAATCTTGAGGAGCTAAAGAAACAACTAGAGGAGAATCTGGGTAAAGGTTTGATACACCTAAGTGCTTCACCTTGGGGTGCACTTGTCTTCTTCATCAAGAAGAAAAAATGGGTCAACGCGCCTTTGCATCAATTATCATGGGATTAAAAAATCACAATAAAGAACAAGTGTTCTCTCCCAAGAACTGATGACTTGTTCGATCAGCTGCATGGAGAAGAATACTTCTCCAAGGTGGATTTGAGGTCAGGATTTTATCAAGTAAGGGTAAAGAAGGAAGATATTCCCAAAACTGCTTTTTGTACAAGATACATGCATTTTGAATTCGTAGTAATGCCTTTTGGATGAAATAATGCTCCATAAATCTTCATGAACATGATGAATAATGTATTTAGGGATTACCGAGACAAATTTTAGGTATTCTTTATAGATGATATTCTGATATACTCCAAAACCAAGGAGGATCATGAGGAGCATCTAAGAACTATACTGGAGACCTTGCATAAGGAGAATCTCTATGAAAAGTAAAAAAAGTGTGAGTTCTGGTTGAAGGAGGTCTCATTCTTGGGCCATATCATCACAAGAATTTGAATATCTATGGATCCCTCCAAAACAGATGCAATTGAGGGATGGCCAAAGACAACATTGGTAACATATATCCGTAGATTCTTGGGATTAGCTAGATATAATCGACAATTGGTGAGAAATTTATCACGATTGTCCAAACCTCTTACAAAGATAACTTGGAAGGGAGTAAAGTTTGGTTGGAGATATTAATGAAAAAGAATCTTTAAGGAGTTAAAAAGGAGGCTTATCACTACGCCCATGCTCACTTTACCCAAAAGTGGAGAACATTTTGTGGTATTATGTGATGCTTCGATGAAGGGCCTCGGCTATGTGTTGCTGAAAAATGTAAAAGTCATTACCTATACTTCAAGGAAATTTAATGTTCATGAAGAATATTATCCAACACATGATTTAGAGTTGGTTTTAGTGATCTTCACTTTAAAAATTTGGTGGTATTATGTATTTGGAAAGAAGTGTGAAATATATATGGACCAAAAAATCCTCAATTATATATTCACATAGAAAGAGTTGAACATTCACCAATGAAGATGGTTAGAGTAGATCAAAGACTATGACTGCTCAATCGATTACCACCCTAGGAAAGTTAACAAGGTGTAAAATTCTCTAAGTAGAAAGGACCCAGCGATTCAATCATTGTTGTGAATTGAGAAGGATACAATCTTCTTAGACTTTATGAAGATGAACATGGAAATCATAAATAAGGGAACATCATCAATAATTTCATAAATTATTGATTAGCTATCTCTTTTAGAAAGGTTAGAGGATGCTCAAAAGGATTATGTGTGAATTCAAAAGAAATTGGAAGAAATTAGAAAAGGGAAATCCTCAGAGATCAATGTTAATAAAGAAGAAATTTTGAGATTTGGGAAAAGACTATGTGTTCCATCAAGTCCAGAGAAGAAGAAGGAACTTTTGGATGATGCACACAGTTCTAATTTCTCTATTCACCCAGGAAACACAATTTTGTATCGAGATCTCTAAGATCATTATTGGTGCGATAATATGAAGAAGGATATCACTGAGTATGAATCAAAGTTCCTGGAGTGTTAGCATGTAAAGGTAGAGAGGAATAAGTCTAAGGGGATGATGCATCCATTTCCCATACTAGCATGGAAATGGGAGAAATTCACCGTGGAATTTGTCATCGGACTTCCGAAGACATCCAAAGGCAACAATAAAATCTAGGTTGTTGCAGATCATCTTACAAAGTCTTCACACTTTATTGCAATTCGGAAGAATTTATCATTAGATCAACTAGCACAGATATATATCAAGGATGTGGTATTGATGCATAGAGTACCACTATCTATTATATCTGATCGAGATCTAAGATTTACCTCTACATTTTGGAAGAGACTTCAACAGGCTTTGGATGCTAAACAGAAGTTTAGTACGACCTATTATCCTCAAACTGATGGACAATCTATGCAAACTATTCATACACTAAAGGATATGTTAAGATCATGTTCTATGTACATCAAAGGAGGGTGGGACCAACATCTTCCCCTGGTTGAATTCTCATACAGTAACATTTTCCACTCGAGCATCTGAATGAAACCTTATGATGCCCTCTATGGGAATAGGTGCAGAACACCAGCATGTTGGGATGTAGTCTTGAGCGTAATCTACGAGGACCAAAAATGGTCAAAGAAATTGTGGAGAAGTTGAAAACCATTCTGCTGTTTATCAAGGAAGCCCAGATTTGATAGAAGAGTTATGCAGATAACCGTCAATGAGACATTGAGTTTAAATATGGAGATTTGGTATTTCTACGCATTTCTCCATGGAAGAAGTTCATGAGTTTTGGAAACAATGAGAAGTTTAGTCCTAGGTACATTGGCACCTTCGAGATTCTTGATCATATTGGGGATATGGTCTATCAACTAGCACTTCCACCTACCCTGGAAAAAGTACATGATGTGTTTCATGTGTCCCTCTTAAGTAAGTACATACCCGACTCTTCACATGTGCTCTCTTCAGAGGTAGTACAACTAGAGGATGATCTTTCTTACATAGAGAAACCAGTAAAGATCTTAGATCATAGAGAAAAAGTTCTATGAAATAAGATAATAAACCTCATCAAGGTATTGTGGAGAAACAAAATGTTTGAAGAAACAACATGGTAATTGGGGGAAATGATGGATCAGAGTTACCCACGTATGTTTTAGTGTGGGAAAATGAAATTTCTAGGGTGAAATCTTTTAAGGGGGGAAGATTGTAACGACAAAAAATTTCATTAATAGAAATTCTTCTTCATCTAATTAAATGAATTATTAAAGTTATAATAAATATAAACTTCATTGGTTTTATGTATCTGGATTTTAAAATATTATTAGGAATTGTAACCATTGCTAATATAGCTGTTGAATAGTGATCACATGATTAGTATAAATATAGTGCTTCAATAAATCCAATTTACTCAGACAGAGGAAGTGATGGCCTCATCTAGTAGATATTCCCCATACGAAGCACATTTGTTAGAGTTTGGAAAGGAGGTGGTTCCATTGGGCTTCGCTCTTGACGAATCCCATGCCATGCTTGAACATGTTAAGCTTGAGTAGAACCGACTACGGGAGAGTGGAAAATAATATAGATTACCACCCGAGCGATGTTATGAAAGCCACCCAAAGGGTCGGTCACCATCACACAACTTACCCTTCGGTATTATTTAGTTTTTATAAGGGGTTATGTAACAAGACCCAAGCACTATGTCTATGTACATTATTTTTGTATAAATAACATGCAATCATTTTATTATTGTTACTTTGTAAATAGTTTTTAAAGAAAAAATAGTATTTTTAGTTAACATTCATTGAAGAAATATATTTTGATGAATTAATGGATTTTTTTAATATAATATTTTAACAAAATATTATTATTATTATTAAATTACTTTTTATTAAATATAAATTATCATATAATTTTATGAACGCAATTGTAATATTTATTACGGTTTGAAAGCTGTTTTTGTCGAAACCCATGAATTTTAGGCAATTGTTAGTTTTTATTTTAAAAGTAAAAATTCAAATATTTATAAAATAATTTAGATAAAATTAATATTATTTTTGGAATCAGGACATCAAAATTATCCAATGGTGAATTTTTCATAATTTTCTGAGATAGTCGATTTTTTGGGTAAAACTTAAATACATTTTAAATATATAATGTGTTTTATGACACCATTATTGGAATAAAAAACATTATATCTACCTAAATCATACTATATCTAATAAACTAAGATAGGTAAGTAATTATGTATAAGGAAAACTATGAAAAAATACCATAAATAATGATGTACATTGGGAATCGAGCTTCAAATCACGAAAAAATCATTCATATCACTTAAAATTTGATGGGGAGAGGTTATATACCCTTGGGGGGGGGGGTAGAAATATCTATTTAGTGATGATTTTGAGAAAAAAACATGGTGCTAAAAAATAATCTTGACCCAGATCCATTTTTTTTGGATCTTTTCTTTAAACCGAAAACGATTAGTTGCAGGGTTAGGGAAAATTATGTGCTAACCATGTGTCATCCACTATCTCGAAAAGGACCTCACATGGTTGGTTCAAAAAATTATAGAAATAGTGCACCAAAAATTCAAAATCACATGGTTCTAATTTTCATGGTTTATCATAGGAAGCCTCATGGTTTTTAAAAACTACATACCTGCTCATGAACCTTCCCCTTAGCCCCAGTATCACTGTGCATGGTTTCCTATAGGAGTTACACATTTTACCCAAACCCTAATTAAACATTTCACCTATATAAATTCTTCAAAAGCATTCTAAATGGTTTCCGAACCATTAAAAATTATTTATGTACATAAAAATTATAAATTAAGGTTTATATACATGAAATAGTTGATGCTACATTCTCCCCAAAATTGGCCTTTCCATCCGTAGAAAGTAAAAAACCTCTAGTGTCCCAATGTTTTTGGACTATTTCCTAAACTTTTTATACCATTCCCACATCTATTACAAAATCTAACTATGTTTCCACAAAACCCACACTAGACCAATGGTTTTACCATGTAATAATTTCTCTTTCTTATCCAAAATCTACACTAGCATGTGCACCAACTAAGAATCCAACTCTAGGTCAATGTGATCCCATAAAAATACATTTTCCAAGATCAGGATGATACTTTTTCAACTGAGATACATGAAACACATTATAGAAAACACAAAATAATTGTGGAAATTAACTAATATTTAACCTCCCCAACCTATTACAATATCTCAATATGGCATATGTCTCTAGGACATAACATTCCAAACATCCAAAAACTATGATGTCCAAGCCATGTAGAGATTCTCAAGAACACATTATCACTTATCTTGAATGAAAATGACTAAAACAATGATCCTCATAAGATTTATGACAACTCTGATCCATATCAATCAATTTCATGATCATCTAAATCAGCTCCATTTATTCTTAAACATGGATCGTCCAAACTAGTGAAGTGTCTATATTTTACTAAAAATAAAGTGAAGAATGACATGGACACCCAAATAATTCTTCTAAAGGAGCCATTTTTATCAAGTCCCAATAGATTTTGTTATATGAGAACTCCCCTAACAACATGTTCTCTTCCCATGAGCCCTGAAAATCTATTACAAAGGCCCGAAACATATCTTCCAATGTTTGTATCATCATATTAGATGTCCCATCCATTTTTGTATGATACACCATACTCATAGCCAACTCAATATTAGGGGAATTCAGTAAATATTTCTAGAAACGAGATGAAATCTTTGGATCTATATATAACACTATAAAAACAGGTACACCGTGGCTCTTTTCAAGTTCATAGATATTGTTTTTTGAAAAGACATCCACCATATGATATTCAATAATTGGGGTGAAGTGGGATAAATATCTGATCTATTCTACTATCACCCATATAGAATCATTTCTTTGAACTTCTCTTGAGATAATTATTACAAAATCAATATATATCTGATCCCATTTACAAATAGAAATAGGTAAAGTCTAAAACATACTGACTAGTCATTGATGCCCTGCTTTATCCTTCAAATAAGTTAAGCATCATGAAATAGACTCCACTAAATTCCTGTACATGACAACCCACCAAAAATATTATTTCAACACCTTATACATCTATTGTATTCAATTATAAACTACACATTTTGAATGGTGGTGATATTGGGGAAGTTTTTCTTAAAATTCCTTTGGTAATACCATTTGAATTCGAAACTAAAACACTAAAATCTCATCTAGAATCCATCCCTAAATGATCTCCCCACTATTGAGTTTTATCCTAATAGAAACACATTCATAATAAGACATCTTTTACTGTTTATCCATCTCCACTAAATCAAGAACCAACCAAACTACAAATAAAACCAAAACATCACCTTAGTCTTAACATTCCAATTGCATGTCGGCTATAACCAACATCATCTACCACATTTCTAAGGATTATTTTCCAACATATCATATGAATTCTTATTAATTAATCTATGACTATATTTCCTTTATCCAATGTATAGATCATTTTAGAGTCAAACATATTGAGAAACACTAACAATATTATTTGTCATAGAATCAAATACCATTGTGAGAAAATATGTTCTGAGATCTTATGATTCAAAAATCGAGTAAATTTCTCCTAAAAGTGTTAAAGACGCTATGTCTTAATAGCATATACTACTATAGCTAACTTATAATCATGTGTTCGGTAGTTCTTCTCATGGAAACATACTTGTCTTTATCCATAATCCACAACATGATCTCCCATCATGATAACACATCCCAACCCTGATCTGAAATCATTGCAGTACACCACATACCGTTGTCCTAATTCTAGAGAAAACAGGATTGGTGAGAATGTAAGGTTCACTATAAGCTCTTTAAAAGACAACATACATTCAAAATTATATTGGAATAGAAAAGTTTCTTTTTTAATGTTGTTATTAGTGAATATATTCATGTGAAACAAAGAAAACAACATCAGTAATAACTATATAGATCAAGGAAACTACATATTTCAAAGACATTAATTGGCAGTTTCCAAGAGATAAGAAATTATATATTTTCTAGATCTATAAAAACACATTTTTCAAATATTTCATGGACAAGTAAATGTACCTCATGTATCCAAAAATTACAGTTTCATAATTTTAAATAGAAACAATCATCTCTCAATATTCCCAACACCATATCCATGTGTTTATAATGAACATATCTTTCCATTGAATACACCAATATATTGTCCACAAAGACCATGAAAAAGATATAAATATAAATTTAGAATATTTGATTCATTAAAGAAATAAGGACTACTGGTGAATCAGTAAGACCGAAAGGCATCACCACACATTCATAAATGGATATATCTACTTCTGAGAGTTGTCTTTAGAATATCCCACATCCCTACCCATAATTGGTGATATCCTAATCACATTTCCATCATAGAGAACCACTTATCTCCACTCAACTGGTTAAACAGATCATCAAATTGTGGAAGTGGATACTGATTCCTTTTAGTAACTTGATTATGATCACAATAATCGCCACATAGTTAAAGATTATAATCTTAATTTTTTGGAAATCAAAATTGGTGCTGCCCATTGAGATATGCTATTCTGAATGAACCATTTGCTATACTAATATTCTTAAAAACACTTTCATTTCCCCTGGTTCTATTTTTACCATTTATTAAGATAAAAGGGAAATAAGAATAGTCCCTAGAAGGAGTTCAATCATAAACTCTACTTCTATCATGGGTGGAATCCCTAATAAATTTTTGGTAAAACACCCTAAAACTAATCAAAAACTATAGGAAAAATTTTACACATGATCTATCCCATCGATTCCAAAGTCAATGCTACCAACTGGTATGAGATTGTTTCAATTTTCTGTGACAAAAATCCCATTGCACATGCATTTACATTATGGTCTCCTTTTATGAGATTCTCAACACTATCAGTAGTCATGGAACTAACTTTAATGTTACAACATTCTATGTGACCCTTGAACATTTTCAACCAATTCATACCCATGATTATATAATATAGATCCTTATAAATAATTGAAAAATCCCATACAATCTCATCCCTATAAACAGTTATAGAATATGCTCTTAACTTAAAGGCTCTCCATTCTCTATGTCTACGATGGTTTTTTTATTTCAACATGTGATGATTCATATCTAAATTTAATCATAGAAAATCAATAACATGAGAAAAGTAAAGGAATCAGATACACCCATATAAGAAAGCTTACATAAGGGTGTAATTTAAAATAATTGTACCTCTCTCCATCAATGGTCGATATCTATCATCCACAATAACCTACTCACCACTATATAATTTCACTCTCACAAAACATTATTATTTATTCCCTTTTTTGTGATTTCACCTTCTTTGTAGTCATGGTATTCCAAGAATCTCCATGGATTGCTCTTCTATTTTAATGAGCGGTATATTTCCCCCATCCCATCGAAGCATAAAATATCTGTGACACATGAGATGTGTCTCGAACACCAAAACTCCTAGCACAATGAAAATATTACTAAATTTTTCTCATATAATTTCAATTGTTTAATGATATATGTGGTTTCATGGACTCTTGTTTCATGTGGTCGAATGAACAACATTTGAAACAAGTATCATTGATCTTTAGTCTTGGTGGAAGATTTTCGGATCCATCTATCTGATTATGATTCATCCTCATACCTTAAAAATAGATTTCCCTCTTTTGATTTCTTCCATTATTGGAGTTCATATTGTTTCCCATGGGTATAAATATTCTCACTCCACTCGTCGCTCCTAAGATGTATCTTTCTTTGATTGTCACTCTATTAACCATATCAGTATAATTTATAATATATAGCATAACTATATTTGAATGAATCTCCTATATCAGACCTGATTCAAAGAATTGTTCCTTCAAGAATGCACTATAAGCATCTTCATTTGAAATGTAGAATAAATTAATAAATTTAGATACACACTCTTTCACTTTATAGATCTATTTCTTCAGGATGAATAAGCCTATCATTCTTGCAGTCCTGAATGTATGAAGATAGAACTGTTTATTGAACAATTCATCATAATTTTCCCATACGAGGCCTTGGTTTAAGTTAGACATTGCCTCTAAATCCCACAAATTCCATGCATGATCCTCCTCCATATACGTCGCCATCTTGGCATTCAGCTATGATGATTTTCAAATGAAATATAATATTTAATTCATTATTTTCATCCATGCCTCTACCTTCTCTAGTTATAAATCACCCTAAAATATGGGTGAATTCTGCTTCTAGAACAAGACAACGTAGTCCTATTTCATTGTTTTATCCATTTGATTCCCTCTCTCTATTGTTTGAAAGGCTTGGAAATTATTTTGATCTAGCTGTTAGTTCACTAATGGATGTGGTGAAACCAGGTTATCAATAGCTTCCTCTAATTGGTTTCTATGATGCTTATTGGGTTCCATTTTCTATAAAAATAAAAAACTCCAAAAGTTCCACTCTCTATATACTAATGTCTTAACAATTTATAATTCCATCAAATTATACCGTCACAAATTTTCATTAAAACATTCAATATTTTTCATGCTCAAACATTTTTTAAAAAGTCACCACACATTTGAAAATCATATCATTTTTAAAATAATCATCTCATTCATTTTTAAAATCACACTTTGGAAAAAAACATTGGTAAGTTTCAAAAATAATTTTTTTGTACTAAATCATATATCACTAATCAAAATAAAATATTTACCCATTTTGGGAATCCATTTCTATAATGGTTTCCATTATCATCTTATTGATAAGCCCATGAAAATGAGATAACACTCTTATAAGTGTATCCAAAACACTAATATACCCAACTCCTTGGTAATTGGAAGTTTAGAATAAAGGTTAGTTGTGTCTTTTTATGATCTATATTTCATGACCCAAAATTCCTACCCATTTCTACCATTCCAGCTCAATGAATATACCAGAATGCATTTAAACTCCAAGACCGATAGAACTCATGACCACTTGTTAGTCAACGACCTAACACTACGTCAAAATGCAGACTTAGCGGTGGTTTTTTTCCTTTCATGGCGGTTTAAACTGCCACTAAATCGATTGGTGGCCATGCCCATGCCCATGCCTAGGCCCATGCCCATACCCATGCCTTGGCCCATGCCCATGCCTAGGCCCATGCCCATGCCCACGCCCACGACCATGCCCATGCCCGTGCCCATGCCCATGCACATGCACATGCCCATGCAATATAAAGAAATACTTCAGTTGGTGAGATTTGAACCCCTAACCTCTGGCATATTTTCCAAAGACTTTACCAGTCCAGTATACTCATCATGTGGTTAATAAACCGAAATTAATATACTTATATATACTAATTGAAAAAACAAATAATACATAACTAATAGGTACAAACTCAATAATAATTAAACAATATGCAATAATAAATAATTAATAATCAATAATTAATAATTAATAATCAATAATCAATAATTATTTATTTATTAGTTATTTATTGAGTTATTAATTTATTTATTATTATTAACTATTTATTATAGTAAATAACAAATAAAATATAATAATATTTACATAAATTATAAAATTATGAAAATAAAATAATAAAATAATAAAATTACAAAATAAAAATAAGAAATAAGAAATAAAAAAATAAATAACAAACAATTAACAATAAACAATAAACAATAAATAATAAATATTAATAAACAAATAACAAATAATAAATAATAAATAACAAATAACAAATAATAATAAATTATAAATTATAAAAAAATAACAAATAACAAAAAATAAACAATAAATAACAATAAATAATCAATAACACATAATAAATAATAAATGATAATTAATAATTAATAATAATAATAATAAATAACACATAATAAATAATTATAAATAAATAATAAATAATAACTAAAAACTAATAAACAATAAACAATAAACAATAAATAATAAATAATAATAAATAATAAATAATAATAATAAAATAATAAAGAATAAAGAATAAAGAATAAAGAATAAAGAATAAATAATAAATAATAAATAATAAATAATTAATAGTGAATAATAAATAATAAGTAATAAATAATAAGTAATATATAATAAATAATAAAAATAATAAATAACACATAATTAATAATTATAAATTAATAAATAATAAATAATAATAATAAATAATAAAAAATAAATAACAAATAATAAAGAATACATAATAAACAATAAACCATAAATAATTATAAACAAATAATAAATATTAAATATTAAATATTAAATAATAAATAAAAAAATAGTAAATAATAAAAAAATAATAAATAATAATCAATAAATAATAAATAATAATAAATAATAATAAATAATAAATAACACATAATAAATAATAATTGGTAAATAAAAAATAATAATAATAACAAATAACACATAATAAATAATTATAAATATAAATAAATAATAAATAATAATTAAAAAATAAAAAATAAATAACAATAAACAATAAACAATAAATAATAAACAATAAAAAATAAATAATTAATAATAATAAATTATAATAAAAAAATAATAAAGAATAAATAATAAATAATAATGAAAAAATAAAAAAGAAAAAATAATAAAAATAATAAATAACACATAATTAATAATTATAAATAAATAAATAAAAATAAATAATAAATAAAAAATAAAAAATAATAATAATAAATAACACATAATAAATAATTATAAATAAATAAATAAATAATAAATAATAAACAATAAATAATAAATAATAATATATAATATATAATATATAATAAAAAATATTAACAATAATAATAATAATTAATATATAATAAATAATATATATAATAAATAATAAATAATAAACAATAAATAAATATAAAAAAATAAATATAAATAAATATAAATATAAATATAAATAAGAAATAAGAAATAAGAAATAATAAATAACCAGTAACAAATAATAGATAATAAATTAATTAAAGTATATTTTAAATAATAAGTAATACATAATAAATAATAAATGAAACCTAAGAAAAAGTATGAAAAGGCGTGATAAGGGATGAAAAATCATGAAAACACATGAAAATGGATGAAGAAGCAGGAAGAATGTGGCATTAGAAAGCATGAGAATGCATTAAAACTCATGAAAACTCTGTAAAAACCCTTAATAATTCAACATAATCATCATAATAACCCACAAAAACCCATTCATGAAGATAACAAGTCATGGAAACCCAAATAAATAGTAATAAATGGAGTAGCCATTAAAACTCGTCAAAACGATCATAAAGTGATAAAAACATTAGACTCACATTAATGGAGATAACTTATGATCCAAGAGTCTATTCTAGATCTGCGACTAGTCAAATCAATGATCCTAAAATGATCTTCGAGCTGATAGGTGAAAGAGACCGGATAGAACGACATATTTGAAGTTACGACAATTTAAAAAAAATGACGGGGAACGGGTGCTAGAAATGAGGCATCGAAAAATATAAAAAACCTGATACCCACTACAAAGTCCAAAACTTATGATCCAGAAGTCCATGTGGGCACTGCAACCAGTCAAACTGAATCTCATAGAACTAACAATGATCTGTCAGGCGGAGGAGTTTAAAATGACACACAAATCTAAAGTTAGGTCCTTTTAAAGACAAGTTCGACGGGACACCAGTGACAGAAACAGTGTTTTAGAGGCCTTTGGAGGGGTTTATGGGGTTTATTAACTTGACAGAAGCTTCATTATGTCAAAATAGTGTGTATCTCTTTTTGCTGGCTTCGATTTGATATGTGGTAGAGCCCAAACGGACACCTGGAGCGAAAGTTATGGCCGTTTGAAGTTGGAGAACTTTTTTCAAATTTCTTATAACTCTCATATCTTCCGTTCCAAAGACCGTCTCATGGATTTGATTTTACGTGCCTCTAGATCTCTTCATGAGCTTCGATTTGACTGGTCGTGCCACTCCAACAGATTCCCAGATCAAAAGTCATCATCGTTTTAGTGATTTTGTGGTTTCTCATGTTGTTTTATTTTTTACCTTTCATTTTGGGTCGGTTTACCCAAACCACTGTTATTTCGTGGAAGATTTTTAAACAACTGACGCTAATCCTTGAAAAAAAATGAAAAACTAAAATTAAAAAAAAAATTAAAAAAAATTTACACATTTCGCGGCAGTTTTCAAACCGCCACGAAAAAACCACCGTGAAACACCCGTTTTCCTGTAGTGTAACATGCATATACCACTTGTAACATATCACCCATCCCCATTTTCTTGAGAAGGAATAATTACATTGAAAAGCCTTAAACAACATCCCCTAAGGTTCCAAAAGCTATAAACAAATTCTAGGGGATTCATTTACTAATAGGGGTTGATTTTTCCTATGAAAAATAATACCACTGAACCAAAAAATCCATAAAAAGTAAACTAGAACTTAATTCAGGTAAAACTACTCAAATAAATACCATTGATATCAATACCAAACTAAAATAGAGTATCATAATGGAATAAAACAAACAACCAAGTACAACCGAAGATAAATCTAACAAAACCCAACAAAAAAACATAACTCTAAATCTCTAACAAGAGCTATGCTCCAACTCCACGAAACACCCTAAGTATCAGGATACATCACTTTTGAAGTGTGATACTATACCTTTTCATGTGTCTGGATAAATGATATATACAAAATCACAAAAGTACCAAAGTAGTGGTGGGTAATGAAACTCTGTAGAATTCCTCCAAATGACTTCCCTACTCACTCCTCTAGTATAGAACATATTATCTCATTTATATAAAACACTTTATAAAAAACAATTTAAACTCATTTACATTAATTCCAAGAAGTTTAATACCAAAATATTTTCCATACCAAAATAGTTTCCATGGAAAAGAAACCAAACAATTCATTAAACCATTTAAAATTACATTTTAACTTACACATTACACGATTTACCATACACCCACATATGCATGATTCTTTGATAGTTCCATACTAATGAGTGGGTTCTCATCCATTTACAAAGTCATCATGCAGTTCCCAATCTCCTTGTTCCCCAATGACACACAGCCCCTAACTAGGGTCACTGCCATTTTTAACCTAATCGTACATTACCCACATTTAGTGTCACATCAAAATCTTTAAATCAAAAAACCCATGTATTCAAAAACCATTTCAAAACAACAAATTCAAACAATTTCAATAAAACAGTTTATACTGAAATCATTTTAAAAAACCAATTCATTACATTTCAAAAAACCATCCTTTTATTGAAATCATATCAACTACACAATTTTCCAATATTACATCAAATCCATATTTTAATATCAACGTTTTAAAATCATGAAAACAAAGAACATTGTGAAACCACTTTTCACCGTTCCATTATTTCACTAATAATCCAGAAACTACTCAAACCATCAATAAAGAAGTTTTATACCATGATTTTAAAAAACATTACAATAAATTTCAATAAATTTATCAAATTTAAAACTATGAATTCATTTTCTATGAAGTTGAGTTGAGAGTGATTCCACATATATCAGGAATTATGTAGAAAACAAAGTATGACACAGAAACACCCACAAAACCAGGTTGAATCTCTAAAAAAATCACTATATATATATATATTTACCTTTCATTATAAAGGAAAAATATAACCATGATTGGAATCCAAGCCCTTAGATATATCTGAAGTTTAATAGATATATGAATCCAAGAGAGGTAAGAAATTATATCTGATAAAAACCATGAAAGACTACCATAAATGTTGACTTACCAATGGAATCGAGCATCAACGCAACATGAAACACATCCAACCCTCTTTTATTTTGATAAGAAGAGGATATACAAACATTTGGAGGGATAAATATTGAGTGAAGGTTTATTTGAAAAAATAATAAAGGTTAAAATGTAATCCCAACCCAGATCCACTTTTTTAGGATCATCTTTTTAAACTATGCATGGTTAGTCGCACAGTTAGGGAAAACCATGTGATAAACAAGCACTGACCACTGCCTCAATTATGACCTCAGATGGTTGGATCAAACAGTTATTAAAACCATGATCAAAACTTATAAAATACCACTATCCCACCTTTCACTATTTATCTTAGCTGTATGCATGATTTGTACAAACCATACACTTACATATGCACCTTCCCTTAGCCCCAATCTAACTATGCATGGTTTCCTGTAGTAGTTTCACAGTTTAAAAAAACTATTCTCAAACCATGTTCTTTTATAAAAGCCCAAAAATCATTCCAAAAGGTTTCAAAAACCTCTTAGAATTCATCCAAACACTTTATATACTTAAAAGGAATAAATTAAGGGTTGCTTACGTGAAACTAGGTAATATATAGTGTTGGTATCATTTTTCTTCACAATGGTGGGATTCAATGGATGCGTAAATTTTCTCATGCTTATTGGTTTTATTGGTGATGTTATGATTATTAATGTGTTGTTTTCATTAGTCTAGATCTTTTCTATTTTATGGTCCAATGGTGGTTTGTATTTATTTATATGTTATTTTTCTTAATGATACCAGTCTAGTAGGCTATGAGACGTATTTTAAGGGTGTGTTTATTATAGTTGATTTTGGTTGATAAATATTACTTAGTGGATATTTGATGATATTAGTGATTCTATATTCATTAAATACATTGAATTTTATAATGGTTAATTATTCAAGGAAGTGAATGTGTGTGGTCTGATTTGGGGCGTTAACTTATAGTGTGTGTGCCCCAAATTTCCTATAGCACATGGAACCCAAATAATTGAAGACAACATACTCAAGGTCTTTTTTTAGATCTATTAATTCCGGACTAGCTACTTTCCTAGACCAATATTTTTTGGCTGTGACATTTTTTTGGTTTCGTGGAGTGTAAGTGGATGTATGGTGGTTTGTTTATATTGGTTCCTATTCCCAATTCACACTTAAATTCAAATTCTAATTTTTAAAACAAAAATTTAATATAGAGTTATTATTCTAATGTTCATCAAATATTACATTTCTCATTTTACATTTGAATTATCGTATAATACATATAATTATTATAAATACCAAAAATTTCATAAAAATTTCATCCAATAATTTTCCATTAAATATTATCTATATATTATACCAATCATATTTCTATTTTTTATTTTAGTATCATAATATTTATCATGGGTGTGATAATTTATTAAGACTATGACAAAATAAAATTTTAAATTGCACTTCTTATTTTCACTAAGGTTTATTATCCCATTATGTTACTAACAATTTTTTTGAGTGAATGTATGATTCATATGTAATGTTCTACATTACTATTAAATGTTATTAGAGTGAATGTAACACTATAGTTGTGTTTATACACCCATGGAGATTCACTAGGGCTTATAAGCCCATTGGCTAATTGATGTTATACTAGATTATATTATTCCTCTTATTTTATCAAGGAAAATATATAAGTGATGTTTTATATTGTAATTCCACATTGTATATGTTCTATTTATAAATATACCTCACAATTAGGGGGAATATTTAAAAACTATATTTGGAATACATTAGTTTATTTCCTCATCACAGGCATGTATTGACCATTGAAAATTTTCTTTTTCTAAATTATTTCAATAACAATTGTTTTTTCTTTGGTTGTAAATAACAATACTTTTATTTACCATGATAATGTTATCATTTCCCTATTCTCATCTAATGCATACTTATGATCTTTAATCCTTTTCTCTCATCTTTATCTATACTTATCATATAAACTCACCCTTTTTCATTTAAATGGTTAAATTATCATGAACATAAAAAGATTAAAATGAAGAAAAAAATTATCTAACTCATATTAATGTCTTTTATAGTCAAATATGATTGGATCAATAGTTATAAATAATTGACAATTTATTTAGATATTATCAAGTAAAAGTTAAAAGCAACGATGTACTCAGGATAGCCTTTCATAAATGATAAAGAAATTATGAATTCTTTGTGATTACTTTCATACATACAAATTTCCATCAAAATATTCATAGCTGTGATGAATATAGTATATATAGATTGTATTTATCAATTTAAAATATCTTTTATAGGTTTCATTCCAATATGTTCAATGAGAAAAGAAATATCATCGATATCATATGAAGATTGTGACAATGAACTAGAAAAATTGGAAAATTTAAGCTAATTTGTCCATGTCTAAATTATAGATATTGGAAATATCTGTCTTGGGTCATATAATCTCATGTAAGGATATATATATGTATTCTTTGAGGAAAATATTAAATTATTAATATCATATAAAAATTAATTTAATATAGATTTATATTTCTCTCTAATTAGATGAACACTATTGATTCATTGTTAGAAATTTTTCATGAAAATCAAATAAATATGCTAATATAATATCATTTCAAAGATATTAATAGAATGTGGATCAGTAAAAATATACTCAGACTAACTAATATCAGATAAGGGTCTTTTATATATAGGGATACATAGAAATATGTATTCGGTTGTTTCCATATGAAAATTTACATTGTGGTATCATATGCCTCACATTAATTAAATGTTATTCAGAAAAATTTACAAATGAATGATATGTAAATATCCATGAATATATATTCACTATAGATATTGATACACTCAATCTATGTTGAATGATGTGATTAATAAACTAATCAGAAGATATAAAAATACATATTAACATAGAAAGAGTTTAAAAAGTGCCAAAGTAGATAGTAAGAGTTGACCATGGTCTATGAAATATTAATACATTAAAAAATTACAATGAAAAAAATGTTTTCACTCTAATTGGGAATGATCGTTCCACTTCATCCATGTTTAGGATAGAAAGAGACATAATACTCATCTATTTTCAAATAATGTATCTAGAAATCAAAATATATTGGGGAAATCCTATCATTCACAAATTAATTCCCGATGATCCATCTATGTAATGATCAAAGAATAATAAATGGGTTATGTGATGTAATGAATGAAGGTAAGTAATATTTTTGTATTAAAATGTGATACAAGTGGAGTTATATGATTTCATAAATGAATCTGCATTCCTTTAAAACTATATATTAAAGTAGCTATTGGATAATGCATATAGCTCACAATTCGCTATCCAGCATTGAATAAAAAATATGGATATAGATCTCAAAGAAAATTTATAGAGTGAAAAAATAAAGTGGGATATTACAGAGTTTATATAACAATTCGTGGAATGTTTTAATGTAATTTTAAATGATATATGTCTTATGTGGTGATGTAACAATTACCCATAATTCTATGTAAATGTGAAAATATCACCATGGATCTAGTTATTGAACTTTTAAATAAATGTAAAGAATATAATATGAGTACTACAACCTCTTTTTCTTCAGCCCCAACCTTTAAAAATAACATATAAAGAATATAATTCTATTTATTTAGTAGTTTATCACCTTGTGAAATATGTTCATTTCATTTGTATTATATAATAGTTCTACTCGATCGATTTAAAAGAATATAAAAAATTTAAGTAGTTAATATGCCTAAAGTACCACATTACATTGTATCTGATTATGATCTATTGTTTACATATTTTTCTATAGAATTATTCGACAATCCTTGTATTAAATAATGGGATTCAGTACCACTTTACATCAACATAATAATGATTAATCTGGAAGTAACATTTAAACTCTATATGATATGTGTAGATCCGATTGTATAGTTCTAAAAGTAGTATGTGAACAAAACATTCCTCTAATAGTGTTCTCATAAAAAGACATTTTCATTATAACATTAACATGGACCCATATATAGACAAATTTTATATCATTATTAGAATTAAATCATGCTAGGATGATGTTAGAGAGGATAAAATCTTGCAATGAAATTGTTCTCAAGAGATGTTATAAAAAATTCAAACCATTTAATAGAACATTAAAGATACCCAAATTCAAAAAAAGATCACTATAGACAATCAGCGATGTGATATTGATTTTAATGTTAAAGGAAGGTTATTAATTTGAATATAACCTTATTATATGGTTATGAGAATTAAAAAATGGAGAATGTTACAACCTATATACATTTTACATTTTGAAATCATAGATCTTTTTGGGATTCTATCTTATCTTCATGAATTTCCACAGAACATATCCCAACTAAATGATGTGATCTATGTGTCACTTCTAAGGAAGTACATAACAAAACCTTCACATGAATAAAAATCATAGGTAGTACCACTAGAATATAATCTATTTAAGTATGACAAACTAATATACATATTTGAACATTGGGATAAAATAATATGAAATAAGACCACTTAGTTGGTTAATGTTCTATGTCAGAAATATATGTTTGAGAAACCGATGAAAAAACTCTATGATTCAATGATTGTAATGTAACATCATTTATTTATATTAGGGTATTTAAACTTTGAGGGAAATAATATGTTAATGGGGGTAAAATATAAATCCTCGTTATTTTAGGTTGTATTTTCCATTAAATATTTCCTTAAATATCTTTTTTCAAATGAGTAAAAATTCTAAAATGATAAATTATAAATTTAATTGTAGTAAAATATTACTATGTATGATAGAAAATAATATAGTATGATAAATTAATATGAATCATCCTTAAGAAAAATAAAAGTGTAATAAAACAGATTTAAATAATTTACCCATATATAAGAAATCCATGTCCTAGTGGTTCACATTTATTCAAATAAGCACTATTATTCCTATGTAATGAAGGGAAAAATAAATACATTAATGAAATGTTGAGACAAATGTAAATGAAAAGGTTGATATATTTTAATATGATATTAATTTTTTTATATAGAAATGGAATATTTTTGTTAAATATATTTTAATTGGTTATATCATCATTGAACATATGGTCAATTGATATATAAGAATTTGATATATGGTTGTTGGGTATGCATGTATCTCGTAGGAACATTGTAGTTATTAGTAATTAATTGAAAATATTTCCTTTAAACAATTATTATAGAATAAAAAAAGAAGATTATATTCAATAATTTCTTACAAAAACATGAATTTTAATTCATTATATATTATTATTATAATTATCCAAAATGATATTGTTTTTTATAAAACTAAAACAATAATTCTAATATAATTTTACTGATAAAATTTAATGGTCAAATTATAAATCATTTATTTAAAAGGGGTGTTTCAAGTCCTGAAACCAACTCATATAAGGTAACCAAAATACATTTAAGAATTTTGTAAGTGTAAAATAAAACCAATAAAGGAAAAGTGTTGAAGGTAATTATGATGCAAAGGAGGGTTGGTTTCCACATAGATAAATCAATATGTGCACTGCTTCTTTACATGGATTTCGACAAAAAAATAATTTTTGGGATATGATAGGGTTCTCCGGTGACCGCGAATGAGTCATTTCATTTAGAGGCCCAAACGGTGTTTACCATCCCTCAAAAAATGGCCATCCCCCATAAATGATAAATAATTTTTTTGCTTCAAAATTATATTTCATCATCCTCAAATAAAACCATTTTAAGGCCTAGACATCATAATTGGGATCTCAAAAATTGAAATCACTGGAGACCATCATGGGAGAATGACCATCCCGGTAATTAGTTCACCCATCCCATTATAAAAACCCCATAGTGGAGCTAAAGAAAACATAGACATACAATTGAAAAAAGTGTGAGAAAGTGTGAGATCCATCTATTTTGAGCATGTACACCTACTGCAAGACATTAAGGTGGAAAAGGGATTCACCCATCCATCCAAAGACCCAAATAAATTTTTACAGATACCATTACGGGAATCATATGCAGATGATCACTTTGTGGTCAATCAACCCATGTAGTAAAAATCTACATGAAGGGTTACATAACCTATATAGGAAGATACAAAATGGGAGGAACTCTGACCCATATATCTAAGGGATATGAGGAAGGAGTCCAAACCCATGTCACAAAGAGCTATGCGGAAGGCACCCTGAAGCACAATGAAAAGTTCTATGTGGGAGACACCCGCTCTAACATATGAAAATGATACATGGAGGTAACCCTATCCTGCCTAAGAATAGGTTATGTATAATGGGTCCTCTATGGTTGTTCCTTCTTTCCCCTATCAGGGATTTCTTCTACTATACCATTTTCCCCACATAGGACCCTCCATAAACCATTCTATTGTATCATGACAAGGCCTATGCCAGAATCACCAAATGTTTATGATCAATTCACTAGTAACATTAATGTTTCCTCTTGATCATATATACCCCTGGAAAATGAGGTCATATTTTTAACCTCTTTAACAATGGGGACCTTTAAATTCCCTCAATTATACATTAGCATGGTAAAGAGGATCCTACATTTGGAGGTACTCACATGGACCTCCCCGTTCATAGTGGGGAGTGTGAGTTTGACAATTTATTTTCACATTCAGGGTTAAGTTCATATTATTCTATCTTATCAATAATAAAGATAATGGAATCCCTCTTGGAGTAAGATAATAGATTTTTTATAGGTTTCAATGTTTCTACTCTTCTCCTACTAAGTTTTAGCGAAGAGTTGATGTGAATATAGTGGTTACCAAAACATAAGATGAGATGTGCATCTAAATTCACAATTTATTTCACTCTTCCATTGGGAGCACGACTCATCCACCAATTAATGAGTGAAATTATGTGGTTTCCATATATAATATTTCCTCTCATTTCTCACACTGATCATGAATCAGATGATCTTAGAGGTTGGCATGTATCATGAAATCCTTACAATCCCAAGAACCATGGGAAACCTCTAAAGGTATAATCTCTAACCCATATGTGAATCATCCTAGCTGTAATCCATAACCAAACATCCAAATCACCTAGAGTTGAGACTTTTCACCAGGTTCTAGAATCATGGGCTTTTTACTTGGTATAATCCCAAAAATTGTATTACCATCTTCTAAAAGGGCCATATACTCAATGATACAAACATTCAATAGTCAATATTCTTAATAAAGAAACAAGCAAGGCCTCTTTAACTGTTGTAAGACATGATCCATCCAAACTATATGGTATTTTTAATCCCAACCAACAAGGATACAATAGATTCCACTAAAAGGTCCAAACCAAACACCCAAATTCTCCATAATCTTATCTAGGACATATTCCCTATAAGTTAATGTCTAAATTAGTGGGACACATTCCATCCAAGGCTGTCTCATCATAATACTTATTGATCCATATTATTGATAAAATCACCCCCACCCACATGGGAGACCAAACTTCTTCCAAGTACTGTGGGCCACTTTTGAACAAGTCCCACTGAAAATATTTATTAAGAACCTTCCTCCTAGTGGTCCATTCCTAGTGATGTTAAAATACATAGTTTAGTATTCTAAAATGACCATAAAATATAATATGTTTCTTATTAAGTGGCACAGAACTATGGGGTTTCCATTCAATTTCATAAGGATTCATAGTATTCTAATTCTATGGGTTTTATCCTAACATCAAAATAAATTTTATATCCTTATATGACAATAAATTCAAGATCACATCATCATGTGGTATAAAACCAACATCATAATAATGGAAAACATAAGGATTTCTATTCTATAGGTACCATGGATGTATAACCATGGATACACACAGATGATTCTGAATTACGTCCTTTTAATAATTTATTAGTAATTCAAGGGCGAGACATGTAATACTTGGGAATAAAAAATGGATTCTTAAACATATCTTAAATCTTTAAGAGAATCACAGAATAGGAAATAAGTCCCACCAAAAGGGTGTGATGGGGTTGATCTCTAATTCTGTGGACCAATGTGAGTTCTTATGTGTAATTGGCCAAGTTACACAATGAATCCATACCTTTTGAAAGGATATCATTGAGTCATCATGGATATAAGTACCATTGGAAGTTTTATAATCTCTGAAAGAACCACTTTAGAAACTAACTTATAATAAATGGTTTTGAAAAAACGGTGAACCTGATGTGAATATGTAACCAATATAGGTGTAATGCCCATAAATCAGTCCCCTTTCACACCATTATTCAATGAAAGTGTGAAAAAAAGAAATTGATAATATAAATGCTATTTTTTTTGAGATTCCCCTTTGGTGAGGTTTCAATTTATGTGTTAGTGATATATTTTTAAGGAACATTTCACAAAAATTCTCTTCAGTAAAATTGGAATCTCATTAGTTCATGTAGATATATTACTCAATCATCACGCAAGCTGGATCATCATCCAATTGAAGAATGTTGTAACTAACATAGCTCCTTAGACACCAGGTGTCAAATTTTCTAATTCAGGAGTACCATCTAAATGGTGTGATCCCTAATTCAGAGGATACATGGTAGGCCACCTAGTTAATAATACCCCACTAGATGTCCACTTAATGAAACTTGGTGATCCTAAAGTTAAAGGCCCCAATAGCCATCTCAGAACCATTTGGTGCATATCCCCACAACATGATAATGATTTTCTCCCTTAAATTAGGTAGGATAATGAAGTGTTCACAAGTGACCAACCTTAGTGATATAATATTCCATCATAGGGGATTTCACCAGATGCCTCCCAGCCAATTTGATTTGGAGATCATTTATTTCATAAAGAGTACATCTCCCCACATGCCCCAACCCAAGTCATCCAATCTCAAGCCCAATGTCTAACCAAAAATGGATATGGTTGGACAATATGGAATAGGAAAACATTCTTGTACATCATGAATAATATCTTCAGTCATATACAATGGAAATAATGGTCAAATGAAAAATAAACTCAACCATATCAACCCCCCCAATCAAAAATAGTGACAACCAATCATATGAAAATTCATTCACATACATATCAAGCCCACCAATCAGATATAGTGGAAAATTATGAAGAGATATCAATACTTTCTCAAGCATATCAAACCCACCAAGAAAATAAAGCATTAAATGAGTAGATGCATATCCATGAACAAACATCTCAATCCTTCCGGTCTAATGTGGTGGATAACAATGAGAAAATGAAAATCCATGCTCACCCATATCAAGGCCTCCAGTATGATATCAAGGAAAATGAGTAGATTAAAATTATTTTATCTTGAATATCAATCCTTCTAGTCAAATATGATGAAAAATAATCACATTTAAATCCCTACTGACACATATCAAGCATTCTATTCAAAAGTTTCAGCAATCTAGTAGATGAAAATTAATAATTACACATATCAAAAAAGAAGGTCAAATACGGTAGAAAATAGAGGACCTAGTCGACATATATTGGATATGAACCCTAAGAATAAATATATTCCTACAACAATAATAGAATAGTTTTCTATCCCCGTTTCAACTAATGATGTTTCTTAAAATATAAGAATAATGATGGAAGGTGAGACACCAATCCCTAAATTCATCCTTCAAACATTTAAAAATATAATTTCATCAATGGAAATAAATAGGGGTTCCACAAATGAACCCTCGTCCTCAAGTGGGGTGACTCATCTGTAAAATGGGATGGTTACTTAGGATTAGACAAAAATTCCTTATTTGTCCATCAGGTTTTTTGGTCACGTTCCATGACAAAGGGTCAACCAGATTATGAAAAAAACCTTATTCTAAATTGGAAATATCAACCGAATTTTGGGGCACACCGTGGAATGAATATATCCTTGATGAAATTCTTGGAACTCACCATTATTATCAAACATCAACATAAGAGTCATCTGATCCTACTCTTATGTATGGGAACCACCATTCAAAAAATGTGATTCCTGCTTCCTATGGAAGATCATCAAAGAAGATGTCCCATAGATGGTAGTTCAAAATATATGGACAGAGTTATGACCATGTTCTATTAAATGGAGTTCTTAAGTCCATAAAACATATATCAAGAGTATCCTAGGATCTTTTTAATCCATTAAAAAATTATTGAAGTGGATGTAGTATTCATGAAGGTCCTACCCTCATAACAGCTACCTGTAATTATAAAGGTCCTCCCCAGGACGATTACCTAGAAAATATTTACTTATTGATACAATATGATAAATCATGAGATGTAACATCCTGATGATCATCAAATAATCCCTAATCATGGATATAAGATCAACCAATAATAACTCCGTCCCATTACACGACCAAAAATGAGAATGAACTCATATTCAATGTTAATTAGAATGATGTAATCAGTCATCGTTGAAGCCCTATCAATGAAAAGATGCATTCTTTCTGAATTAGAAGATGATATATGGAAACATACATCCTCTTAAACCACCTCTAAGCCATTTCCACACCAACGAGACCCCTATTAGACCCATTTCCTAGGACCAGTTATCCAAGAAGATCCCATATTGGGACGATCAACTATATGAATCTATAGCATAAGATTTAAAACATATGATAAGAAAACTAGCCATGGATTTTATACCCTCAATTTTTGGGCCTCATCCACTTCCCAATTAATCATTATAGATGTGAATTCAGAAAATTTCCAACAAAAAAACCTTCTAAATATGAGGACAACTCTCCTCCTCCTAAAGGTCATGTTTCTAACTTACGATTTTTATGCAGACCATGTTAAAATAATGGTAGAGAGTTGTTATCAGATCAACCTAGATTCCCTTATAGGTTCATGAAAACCATGGTCATAAAATTAGAAACATGATATTTAGCTATAATTCAATGATGAATTTCATAAATTATATCATATAATCATCGATGTGTCACTGGATATTCATATTTGGGGATGGGGTGATCATAGAGATTTTTATTTCACCACACAAACTGGTCCGAAAAATCCACCAGAGGTGAAAACCTGTAATTTCATTTTTCTATGGAGGATACTATACATGACTACCACTTTAGAAATATAGTTCACTCAAAAGTAGTCATCATTGAATAAGTCTCAAAAGAATTAGGTTTGATGAATGACATATATCAAAACCCTCATAAACCATAAAACAACAAACAATAAGTATGCTTATTTCATAAGAAAATCCACCATCAAGCACTAATGATGTCATCAAATTTAGGTGTTTCACATGAAGATCCTATATTTGACCTGGAAAATTCTCGAACAATGATTTATGAGATCAAGAGGGATGATATAAGATCTCAGACATCATGGAGGTATATCCTTGTTTAAATTTAAGTTCCAATCTATTGTTTTTAGTTGATGAAATTATTCCGAGGAGTATGAGGTGCCTGAGGGGTGTTTTGAGGGTTTGGGACATGAATGGATGGAAAACTTGGCCAACCATTATAGGGTCCATGTTTGGTACATGGTTAAGTAAACTGTGAATCATTCATAAACAAATATTGAAACCTTGGATAGTGGTATATTGTACGGTGGACACACTATTTTCATAACGAGTGGGTCTCCCCAAGTAATCATGTAACCTAAAGAACATACATCAAATCATTTTGAGACTAAATATATTATATCAAAAAATTCCGCAAGAATATGGTTAATAACGATTAGTTATTCGGTGTTCATCGAACCAAAAGCCTCAGAAATCTCCAACGATGAATGAGAAATTGGAAAGAAATGCACAATGAACATCCATGAAGAATAGAGCATAGCTGATTTTCTTATCAACCCTAATTCATAAATTTTAGAATGATAAATAAATAGATAATAAAACAATCACAAATATAATCCCTAATTCTCAAATAAAATTGACCCATCCAAAAATATGCACTACCTGTGGATCAAACTGTTGGTTGATTTATTCTCGTTCATCATAGAAATAGATAATGGGGAAAGAATCTAATAAAAACATAAAACCTAACTCAAGATGTATCAATCACTTATGAAGGGATATCCTATGGTGTATTTGATAGAGATATATTTGAATCTCATTGCACACCGATCATGGATCTACAATCCAGATGGTATTTGTCTATGAAAGATCCACCAACATACTCTCCAATAGTTCTCTCATGGATCTGGGGTTATGAAGACAATATTGAGGATTTTAATAACCATATATTCATATTTGACTATATGTATTTGGGTTATAATATTAAATAAAATAATTTAATTAATTATTATATTAAATTTACACATGTGATGAATTCTTTAAAAACTCCCCATGCTGAAAAAGGTTATGTCACCGCTATTGTAAAACTCACACTATGACCTCAATGGTGCTCTAGGAATATTGATCCAGGATCCCATTTATATGTTATTCAATTTTATTAGGAAAATATTATGAACTTTCTATTTAATAAATTTTATATATCACCTAAATTTATTCCAGACACACCAGGCCTTGGAATGGTGTGTTATATCAGCACCTGGTAACATAAATAATCAATAAAATATCCAAAAAATAATACATTTAACATTTTATTTGTATTATTCTCCCCAACTACAATATTTACATCCAAAAAAATCTAAAATAAGTTACTACAAAAATAGATGTGGTTATTAAGCACAAATATGAGCCTCCCACTCCCAGACCATCTCCTCAAGATTTTCATGCTACCACTAGGAACACAATATTGGGATCACTTTCCCATAACGGATCTTATCCCATTGATCCTATATCTTTACATGTTACTCAGTAAAGGTCACTCCATCCTAAATTTTCATCTCTCCCTTGTAGATAACATATGACATATCATTCGTGTAACTCCTCAGATATGACACATGGAAAACATCGTGTAACCAGTATGAATATAGTGGTATAACTAAGTGGTACTTCACCCATCCAACTCTATATAGTATCATGTTCTTTCTAATGAATATATAAGGTAACTTACTTCCCCATCCAAATATATGCAATCAACATTGAGGTGAAACTTATTAGAACACATGGTATCCCTCCTCAAATTACAATATACTTTGGTGTCTATCTGCATAAGACTTATGACGGCTCAGTGTACTTCTCATATGATCTAGGATAATCTTGACATTCTCAATAGTAGCTCATACCAACTCTAGGTTAATGGGTTCTGACTCTCTTGGGTTAGTCCAACAAAGTGATGACATGAAGGGACTCACATACAAAGCCTCAAATGATTTCATACCAATGTTGGAATAATAGATCATTTTTTTGAAAACTCCACATGTGGAAAGTGATCTTTCCAACAATGGATAAAGTCAAACATGAAATCCTATATCATATCCTCAAGAATATGAATGGTCTGCTCAGTTTGGTCATCACTCTGTTGGAAAAATGTTGTTCTCAAGCATAACTGAGTCGCAAAAACCTCATTAAACCCCTTCCAAAACCAACATGTTAATTGTAAATCATGATTATAAATGATTTTTGATGGAACTATTTGAAGTTATACATTAACCTATATGTATAGGTATTACAATATCGAAATTTAACTCCTCTCTTAAATAGGTAGATGTATGATGACTTTGTGAATAATTGTACGATCACCCAAGTATCATAAAGCCCGTTGTACCTATATGGTAATACTATACTGAAGTCCCTATATATCCCATCCCAAATTCCACACATTCTCCCCATGGTTTTGAGATAAACCCACTGGAACATGGTGCTCGGTCTCCACTAATTGACATGTAAGGCACCACGATAAAATCTATGTGACTCCCATCATCATCATCATTGTCCACTAAAAATGATTTTAGAGGTCATGGTATATCGTCTCAACACCTATATGTATTGTTAAATGATATATAAGAATCTCAATCAGAACCACCACCCAGAACTTCAATAGTACCATTGTGAAAGTAATGAAATGAACATCATGCTCCCCGCCTTTAAAAATCAACGAGGAGCCTGTCTAGTGGGTATGTATGTGCATAATCTATGATAGAAGGTATCCTCATGTTGTGCCTCCCTAAATCATTATATAATTGCAGGGGTAAAATCCATCAAGTGGAGGTAATATTCTCAATCTCCATCCACAAATAATTATAGTAAGGAATCCAACTACTTTGACACCTCATTGATAAATTACGAACAAGATCTCATGCTTAGTGAATCTGCATCCACATTACCCTTTATATAAGTATAGACAATATCAATGTCATAATGTTAAACGAACTCTAGAGAAAACCTATGTCCCATGTTTAGAGCCATATGAGATAAGATATACTTGATTCTATTGTGAATAGATGATTAACTTCTCACCCATTAGGTACTATCACCACATTTTTAATGATAAGACTACCACTGCTAACTCTAGATCATGGGTCACGTAGTTCTTCTCATGTGGTATCAAATAATATTAACCATATCAAATAACTAACTATATCTACATCAGAACAAATCCAATACTAGTTCCTAATGCATCACAGAAAACTATATACTTTACACCCTCCTCAGGTAATCTCAAGATAGGACCACTCACCAATCTCTAACTCAACTCCTAAAAATCTTGTAGGCACCTCTCTATCCACCTGAAATCCTACCCATTTGGGTAAATGTTTTCATGGGTGATGTTATACTGAAAAAATCAGTTATATAACTCTAGTAATATCCTAACATCCCAAGGAAGCTCTACACCTCCATCCTTCTCTTGGGTTGAACCCAAGCTATCAATTACTCAACCTTAACTAGGTCAACTCTCACTCCACCTTCTAAGATAAATTTCCCAAAATTGGACCTTCTAAATCTAGAACTGGTACTTGAATATATTTTTGTAATATTGGTGTTATTATATTACATATAAAACCATCCTCATGTATATCATGTTCTCCTCCACATATGTTGAGTACACAAGGATATCATAGTTGAGGACCACCATGAACTAGTCTAAGAAGGGATGTTAGATCTGATTTATGAGGCCTGTGAAAACCAATGTTGTTTTCATCTTATAAAAGAGAATAAAAAATTACACATAGTGACCATAGTGACATTATAATTTATTCTTTGGTAAATCCTTATCTCATACTCTAAGTGGGGATATCCAAATCTGAGGTCATTCTTCGAGAACCATCGTGCCCCTGTCAACTGATCAAAGAGGTTATCAATCTGAAATAGTGGATACATTTTCTTAACGGTCACTTGGTTCAATAACCGGTAGTCCAAAAATATTCTCAAGTTATAATGAGCCTTATTAGTGAGAAAAAATGGAGGTAACCAGTGTGAAATACTGGTTCTAAGAAAGTCCTTCCTCTTAAATTCCTCCAATTGGACCTGCATATCATGAAGATCTATGGAATCCCTATGACATGCGGGGGGTAGATATCAGTGTTTTCTATGGCTGTTTATCAATGAAGAAGTCTATCTATCGGTGAGGAGGTAACCCTAGATCATCTTTTATAAAGACATCTGTATATTCCTACACCACAACAAGGAACTAATAACTCAGGACATCCACTACACAAAGGTTCATTCTATCAAATAGATGAGTAATTAGTTTTACCCTCCTTTGCATGAGTCCTTCATGCACTGCATGGATTTACTTTTCACCCAAAATTAAATACCATTTCATATCATAGTAGACACACCACATCTACCACCTTAAATAGTTGTTATAGTCATTAACTATAGACAACTTTTCCTTACCACTAGTGATGTTATATGTCCTCATCGCTGCTACAAAGATATTACAACATGAATTATCAACCCAATAGTTAGGTTGTACAATCTGCATAAGAGTGTGATTATTGAGTCATATATAGTTGGATTATCCGAACTCAAGTGTCAAGCCAAGAGTTCAAACAAAATATTTGTGTCTCGAACCAGATAAGAGGAAATAAAGGAATGACTAAAACCTATGTCTATCATTATTGAAGTTAATGTAAAAAAGACAATGATCATACAACGAATCTTTCCTGGATCTTCTAGGTCATAAGTATCAACCTCATGAATATTACTCACCCCAATCCTCTTGCTACATGAGATTGGTGTGGACCACATGGGGGTGGTGGTTCTGACAAATAATAATGACTACCACCTATAGTTACTTTCCAATTTCCTCTTATATTTTTTACACCCTATGAACATATCCACTCCTACTATTGCTGCTACCTCAATGTCCCATACACTATTTCTCTATTAGCCATAGGTGGGTCATAAAATTTCATGAAAGATGTATCCTATTATCACATGAGTATATCCACCCATCCTAGGGCTTATTTGGCCCATCCTGTGATCCATGATCCAGATAACCTCTTTTCTGGTACCTCCTATGGAAACATATCACTCGTCCATGTTCGTAACATTGACCCTAACTATCAAATTCTCTCTTTATAATTGTCTCTTCTAGTAACCACTGTCTTCTTCTTCTCATCAAGGAAAATTTAAACAACCAAAGAACACTCTATCAATAAATAAAATGTAGAATTTCATAGTGCTATATAACTGGATTGAATTTATCTACATATTTATTGATTGAAGGTACTAACCTAAAGGAATGGATTATAAAACATATCCATAGAGTACCTAGAGTGGTTGGTGGACCTCGATTAATATTCATATACTACAGTGTTGGTTTACTGATGTTTTAGAACCTCATGGATATATACATCCCTCATTATAGTTTGAGAGAACTATTCTTTGAAAAGGTTCTCAAACATTGACCACGAAAAATTTGCCTCGTCGTATATCTACGTCACAAAACCCCACCATTATCTAGATGATCTATGGAGATGTGTCACTACTTGTACAACCATATGATCGGTTGGTGGCTTGATGAGATGAAAAACTCTTGTCACTGCCTCAAGCTAGTCCTTAGCCACATGTGGATCGAGGACACCTCGAAACCTGAGGGGTATCTATCACTGAAACCAACGATGTGCACTAATTATTCACACCTCATCCTATGGTACTACAGGTACCATATGATTTCCAATATGTGGTGCTATATCTGGTGCACAACCTAGAGGTAGAACCATTAAAAATGGTAACTGTATCGATGCCTCAATACTGAGGGGGTCATCCCCATGATCCTGATGATGACTCCTAGATGACAGAAGTCACAGAGGCATTTATAAGTGAAAGATATGTACCAAAGTCAATGAGTATATCTAGATATATAACTCAATAAGGATATGAAAAAAACCATTCCAATATGATTTATGTATAACTTTTTTTCTACAACCAATTTTCTAATGTATAGAGTCGAAAGGAAGGTGATCAAAGTCCTGGTGTATGGACATGTCAGTCGCCGCACACTAGAGTCCATATCCTAAAATAATAACTCATAACACTATACACTATTAACCTAAACCCATTTCATAGTCTCTAGTCCTAAGGTATAATTTACATCCTTTACAGCCACTCTGTCATAACCAACCCCAATGGGGCCTCTGCGACGACTCCCCAGGCCCACCTCCAATAGGCCAGGGGATGGTGACTAGCACCAAGTGTGAATATAAATATCATGGGATTAATTAGCCTAATTACATGTAAACATAAACAAATATATAATCCCATAAAATGATAAAATGAAAAAAAACAGAACACCCATGCATGCATATATATGAACCCAATAAATAGAGTATAACAAGATGTAATGGAATGTAAAATAGGGCCATATAAAATCCCACCACAAAGAGTATGAAAACAAGTCTAACTATAAGTAATGGTTGAGGATGCTAAAATGATACCATAGGAACACACCTCTATATATCTGGTCTCGCAAAGCACCACCTGGTCTTTCCCCTTCTATGACTTTCTCATATGGTTGATCATCTGCACAAGACATGACACGTTATGGAAAATCCTGTGTATGGGTGAGTTAGAAATACCGTGTAGGACATCCTGAATTCACAAAGAATATATAATAATAATAACAGTTAACTCTACATAAGTATATGTATATATAACATATTAAAATAGTATCTAGATATGCTAAAAAAGACACAAAATCTCAAGGTAAGATCAAAACCGTAATGTCAGCCTGTGATTCTAGGTCTAATGTTCTACAAAGAACTCATCTATGAGAATACACCCATAATTCTGGTATCATTGATGACATCCTTCTGAGAGGTACAATTCTTCAGTTACTTCCCTTATATTTGTACACCAGAAGACTAAAGATATATGACACACATATGAAGATCACACCCATGGCTAAGTGGTGTTCCAATAACTCAATATTGATTAACCTAGTATATATAGAATTAGATATCTTGTATATTTATTTATTAGAATACCATGAAATCCACCTAGATCATGAAAATTATAGAGGATCTCACTACAAGCCTCATGGAAGGATTATATGAACGATATCCAAGAAGTCCAACTGATGGGTTCACTTTCCTAGGAGTAGAGGAGATTCCATAAATACCATAAGGGTAAAGATAATGGGAATGAATCATAGTGATACTTGTCTATTATATAGTGGTAAAGGGATCCAATAAATCATTGAAGGTTACACACCGTTTACCAGTAGTACATGTTATGCACCTTCAGCACCTGGTCCCGCCCATGTAAAATGGCCCATGCTCAGGTTTGTGTAGTAGTACTTGGTGTTCTTCTACTTGTGCACTTCTTCTCACATGTCAATACATGTCTTAGCCCTTGTACCAACTAGATGATCATGTCCCTGAATGGGTACATAGCACACCATGTGTTGTGTACCTCAAATCGTTCCCATGTACCCTCATAGGTACACAATGAGCTAACAAAATGGGGACCACACAACGTGTAACAAGTTCACATGTTGTGTCATACATAAATTCCTTAAGAAACACCAATCACCACTGGAAGGGTCCACCATAAATATTATCTCCATAATACAATTCATGTATATAAAAAATTTATATATATTTTAATATATTCAAATGCCCATCTTTGCTACATCTATAATAAGGAATCAAGATTCTCCCTATTCTAGAACGAAAGAGTGTCATTGTCTGGGCCTTTTCATCATCAGATCATCAAAATTTAGCCATAAAATATGTTCATAAAATTACCTTGAATGATTTTATTCATTGAGCTTCAATGGTAAAAAAACCTTGTTAACTTTTATGTCTAATCCAATTCTATTTAAATCATCACACCACTATCATTTCGTGTCAAGACCAGATCAGTGATATCAAATAATTTCACTAAGAAATGGGTTTAGAACATTCAATTATTTGGATGTATTTTAACGAAAGGCCAAAAAAATCTCTCAATATGAACAATAAATGTGAATGAATCCATGATGAAAAATCATTAATATATTTTCATATCATCCTTTATTCGATACTATTATAATTATAAACATAGAGACAATAAAAAATCATTAATCAATTCCCAAATAAAAGTAACTCATCCCAAAAAAGGCATGATCTGTGGATCCATTTTTTAGTTGACTGGTTAGCATTCATATTATAAATAGATAATGCGAAAATAATCCAATCAAACCCAATATCCTACATCTATATGGATTAATCAATGATGATTAACAATCCTACATCATTTTCATTGGCCATATCTTGAAGTCCCATTTCACACTGGTCACTCATCAATTATTTATTTGTCATTCATTTTAGAGATATCATCCAAATCTCCCACCAATGGTTATCCAATGGCTCTAAGATTATGGGAATAACCCTATGTATTTTTCATTACCATATACATATAGATGAATTTAGGTTTCTCCAACAAAATATTAAATAGAATAATTTAAATAATTAGTTTATTCAATTTTCACGTGCAATGGTTTTTTTCCAAAATGCCTCTTTCATGAAAATGTTATATCTCAAAAATGGTAAAATCCACACGTTGAACTCAACAATGCTCTCAGATTTCTGATATGGGATTCTGTTTAGAAGTTATTCCTATTTTCAAGAAAACTATATGTGTGTTTTATTTAATATATTTAATATATTTCGAACTTTTATTCAGGGCACACCGAGCCATAGAATCGCACACCATCTCATCATTTGGTCTCAATAATAATCCATATGATATCTGAAAATAATACATAGAAAATTTGATTCATTACAATAAATCATTACTATCATTCTAGATTTAAATGGTATATTCTTATTTTAATAGTAATAAGTTGTTACTCATTATTGATCGGTGTTGTAACACCCCGACCCCTCTAGGATGGAGCCGGTGCATTACTTGTGATATTGGCATGGTTAGAAGGAATAAAAATCCCTAAGAAACAATCTTTTTAGTAGTCTTAAACGAACTAGATACATAGATGTTACTAAAAATACATTGGAAAAGTTTACAAAATAAAACAGATAACAAAAACTAAAAATGGCATCCCCAAGAACTCACCAAAAGATCTTTTCTTCATCACCTATTGAAGGTAGAAAATAAAAGGGGTGAGCTCAAATACTAACTAAGGGTTACAAATAGCGGAAGAATGAGTAAAATAATAAGTGAATCACAATCAATCTTCCATAATCAATATAGCATAGTGAATAAATGAATAACTAATGCCATTAATAAACTGAGAATGAAACTGCATCCATATATTTTGTCACAGTGAAAACCTAATGGATAATAATATTAACTGATAATTAATAAAGATAATGATTATTAATTGGACATCATGTATCTGACACATGAAACCATAATACCGTAAGAACGGTTTAGTTCTATGGGTAGAAACCCTTCAGATTTTTGGAAACAAACTCGAAGGGTTTGTTGCGAAACTGTTTTGTCTCATGAGACCTACTGATCCATCGAGGGGATATAGTGGGCCCCAACCACCACATAATGTCCAAATAATTCTTTAAACATTGATTCAATACAAGAGAAATATGCCTTTTCAATATCTGTATAGAGTATAGTATACAGATTCATCAATATTTCCATAATTAAAATAACATTCCAAATAAACACCGTATGTAAAATGGTATAAGTTTTAGACAAAAAACATATCCATGAAATGAGATTATGGATATTTAATATAAATATAATTTCAAATGAAATGTGATCTTACATGGTTTGTAGGTACACCACATATGGATTATTAGGTGCATAATAAAAAGTTAGTCACAACGAAAAGGTAGTTGAGACAAAGTCCCTTACCACAATCTAATCAGTTGAATCATATGACCAGAACTTAATGTACATCAAGTGAATCATTGAATAAAATGAATATAAATATAATCATGTTATTATATATGAATGGAAGTACACATATACCACATACATGAAATAAGTGGCTAACAATGAAAATCCCACAGAATTGAAAGTGAGATGAGAAACCCCTTAACTTAACTCTGAACGTGTTCCCCTCTTGAACTTAAACTCATGGAATATGATATTATGCATATTAATAAATTATTTAAGAACATATTATACATTTATATAGTTTATAATAATTCTATTTAGTTCATTTATACCCTTATTTATAAGTTATTATATTGAATTTCATTGTTCTGAGGAGTTCGTTTTCATTATTTTTATAATTGGTTCACTTGTTTTTAAGTAATGGAGTTCATGTGGAAAGGTTATAAATCTCTAGGATTGGGATTTTATATTATTTATTAACATAAAAAATTAGTAATGGTAATTTCTATCATTTGGTTTCATGGAATGAGGAAGAATCATTACATGACAACCACTTCGATTATTCGGCGGTATTTGGATTATTATGTACTAGTTTTGTCATATAACTTAATTATATGTGCATATTCTAGTTCCTGAATATTAATTTTGTTATAATAAATATTTTATAGTATGGTTCAACCATAAATATAGTTTCATGATCAGTAGTGAATAAAAAATTGAAGAACAAAACTTCGTCATCCACAAACGCTAAAAATTGGAACCTCATGGACGTTGATTTCGTTTACAAAAAAATAAAAGCGAGTAAGAATATTTATGATGGTTATTCCATTCACATGATATAATTCCAGTATTGTTGACACTCCTTTTTCGTCTCATTGTCTAAACAAATGGGAAGGAAAATTACTTAACACAAATTGATTCATCCTTTGAAGAAACATCAGAAAATCAACAAAGGGATGAACAAAGAGAACATTTCCCATAGGTCATGCAAGTTCCCTCATGGTCAGGTAGGTATACTTGCGTGCCGCCTAGTGGTCGCGTATGTGACTTGTGTGACCTAAGTGATAACCGCCTGGGTCTTCTCCAGCCTATAAATAGACCCTGTGGGCCCCCTATTTAGAGAAATTCTTTCCAGAAACACAGATTTGAGCTCCTGGCACCCCAGTCTCTTATCAAAGCTTCTGAAACACTTCTAAGGTAATTTCATACCTAGAACGAAAGATCTAAAGAGGAGTAAGAAGGCCCAAGTGTTGAAACTCATCAACACTTGCACGCCTGAGTGGATAGCCTTTAAGGGAAATGGCCACACTTGCGCACCGCCTTACTCCTTCAATAGAACTTACGCGCCACTATTCTGGAAGAACCTCAAGATGATTCTAAAGGAATTGATCAAAGGATTGCTCATGTATACCCTATTGGTTAGTAATCACCCAAGTACCCATATATCACGCGGGTATACCTACGCGACCAGACTTGTGCGCCCACGCAGTACTTGCGCAACTCTTAGGACTTGCGTGCCCTTGCCTTATTGGGTGCCATTCTTGCCTATTTCATCCCTCTTATGCCATTCCACCTATCCTGTTCAAAATTCAGTCTTCAAGACACTCTTCTAAGCCATTTAAGGCATGTCTTTTTGATTTACTTCCTCATTTGAATGGAATTCCGTGGTACATTTCTCAAAAAATAGTGATTTACACATCTTTTCACTATGGTTGGAGATTCAATTCATTGAACCTCATCCTTTAAAGATGAGAGAACCCAAATTTGGGCATCCCCCTCAGGAGTAATCCCCAAATACTCATTAACCTGGGCCTTCTCCCCAAGAGTTATCCACAGTCCAAGTTCTCAAATTTGGGCCTCCTCCTCATGAGTAAGCCCCAATAATAATTCAAGGCTCCCTCCTTAATTCTGGGAACCATTTTCAGAGTTAAATCCCAAATTAAGAGTATTCAAATCTCTATAAAACATATATACCTTTTATGGACCCTTTTCACCTGGGTATCCTTTTTTAGGAATAATCCCCAGTCATAAATATGGAAATCCTCTTCAGGAATAATCCCCAAGTCCCTTAATTTTTCAAGTCTCTTAACCTAGGCCTCCTTTTAAAGAGTAAGACCCAGTATTAATTTCTCTTAACTAGTCCTAATTTACCTTTGATCCATGATTCCTTCTCAGGAGTAAAACCTAGTCATAAGTCCTCTCCTAATTTGGGCATCCTTTTCATGAGTAAGCCCCAAGTTAGAGTATTCGAATCTCCATGAAGTACATATACCTTTAAGGACCCTGTTCCTGGATTTCTTCCTTGAAGTAAATCCTAATCTTCATTTTTCTGGGCAGTCATACATACATAAGTCCCACATTATTTCTTATGATTTCATCTTTCATTGCACAATTGTCTAATTTTTACCAATACCTCTTGTTTCTCACACCGAGCATGACTCACGTGAGCTTAGAATGTAAAAGTAATTATGACATCCTTCTTTGAGCCATCAATGATAAACATCATACTCCCTTACTCGAACTACGTGGGTTCTGATTCCTTTTCTAAACAAAGTATACATAGGAAGCCCATCTGCGGGTTCGATCCAAAATCTGTAATAATCCATGTCCTTCTGAATTACAATAAACTTCAAGTGCCCCACTGAGTGGTTTTAACACCAGCATGGTCATCATAATGACCAAGAGACTTCTATATAAATGTTTCGAAGGATACAATTTAATAAGAATCTCTAATAAATACAAATGATTTTCTATCGATGAAGAACCTCGAATACATATAAAAGATTCTCAAAATTTCCTATATATTTAATCATTGATTTTCCAATATGAAGGAAAGCTCATTTTATACTAGGTAATGTAATAAGGATTCACGAACATAACTTAAATCTATAAAGAGAGTCCCGAAGTAGACACTAATTCCCTTCAAAAAGGTGTGATGAGTCCGACCTACCATCCTATCGACCAATGAAAATTCCTAAGCCTCATCAGTCCACAAACTAATGAGCTCCTACCATTGGAAAGTAGGTCCAAATGGATATGGAATCATTGGATGTTTCTGGTTCTACGAAATAACCTATTAGAAACCAATCGGAATGTTTGAACCTCCCATCAAGGAGGTCATCCCTGAATTCCGAGGGAAACAAAAAATGTCGAACCCGACGTGAATCCTTAACCAAGATAAAATGATGTTTTGCCTATTTGTTAGGCCCCTATTTAAAATGAAATGAGATGTCCAACAAAAAAACAATCATTGACATATGTGCTCATCCAAATGATGTAGTGGCTGAATTTATCTTTATTATGTCTGTCATATCAAACAGGCACTCTTTTCCAAGATCTTCAACATTCTAAGAAATGGCTACTCTCAAGTTCACAACTGTGAATACTGCTGCTGCGAATGCCACCACTACTACTCCTGCTGGATCACCGTCTGCTCTGAGGATGACATCACCTACTCAGTGTCTTCAACGCTGGGTATCAAATGTGCTGGTTATGGAGTACCATCAACAAGGTACTATCCCAACTCTAGAGGCTTCCCGACAAGCCCTCCAAGTAAAAAACTCACATTGGTCGTCCAAACAACGACGACCAGTGATCAAGAAACAGGCGGTTCTAACCATCGTCTCCAACCGTTTTGGGTTGTCATCTATGGAATGCAATCACCATTCACTCCCATATTCTAGGGAGGTGAATGAGCAGTTCCCTCAAGGACTTAATTCAAAGAAGCAGGAGTCCTTCCTGAGGGCTCCTATCAACAATAGCCGCCAAACTCGTGCGGTAGTACGCCCTCAACATGATGAGGGTACCGACTCCAAGCGTTCGGATCAGGTTCCTCGAACCCGAGCGGGAAAGACGAACCACCAGAGGTGGAATCCGGTCAATAGTGACCAGGTTCTCATCTATGCCATCTCCGGAGAAGTCCACCAACATAACTTGGTGGCAAGCAACGAGCGGGCACAAACACCTGCCCGTTTTAATTCCTCTTTCCAGTAGACTCATCTGGCAGTATCAGGCCATTCCCGCCAGGCAATTCTGGTGGAGTACTATAGGCAGGAATATACACCTGTTTATACATCATCAGTTAGTCAGCAGGCTCGTCTGACTACATATGATGAAGCTCGTCAACCATGTTCGGCGAAGTGTAATCAGCAGACACATACACCTGCTAGTATTAATCAAGCCAACCAACAGTCTCGCTTGGTAGCACACAGAGAAGCCAGTCGGAAAGATCCGGCGACAAATAAGAGGCAGAATCAACTCTCTGCCCCCACACTTGAGTACTGTCCGGACTCACTGATAGGAAAAGGATGACAGGAGCAGGCACATACACCTACTCCAAGCATGGAATAGACGTATATCCCAGTTCCGGTAGAAGAAGTCACCAAGAATATTCTATCAATGGTGAAAGAGCAGAAGAAAATCCCTGCACATATTCTAGACGCTTGTGAGGATATTATAACAGCTTCATCAGTATATCGGGGAATAACATATAAATCTATCCCTACTAGTGGAGTGACACATCAACAGTTCACTCCGGAACAGACACACACATCTATTCTAGTCCAAGAGGGTTGTGGGGCATACTCCCCCATATCATACGAACAAACAAGTCAGGTACATACACCAGATTTGAGTGGAGATCGTCAGCCTAACCTGGCCATCTTTCCTGAACAGGCACATACACCTGCTCAGAGTATCCACTTTCGTCAACAAGTGGTTTCCAAAGCGAGTAAGAAGGCGTCTAAGAAAAATACCCGCCCAGCACCGTCAGGAGATCAAGAGCCAATATGTAACAAGGCCTTGCTTGATGCTGGAGTTCTTGAAGCCCTCAGGCAATTATCTGTTGGAATCCAGGATTCTTCTCCCTCATTTACCAATAGTGGAAACATTAATTCCGAAGGTCTTAAACAAACACTTCCTCATGAAGGCTTACTTCATGACAATTCGGTTGATCTCGAAGTTTCATCTTTAGATGAGATCCACAAGAACCCTCTGTGTGGTCAGAAGACCAAGGAGCAAGAGATTTAATCTTTTGTTGTAACCCATTATGGTGGTCCTCTCCATGATGATGAAGTTCACTGTGAAATTCCTCTCTGCAGTAGTGATTCACATTGCTCGGAAAATGCTCTAGTGGAAAATGTAGTGTCGAGAAAGCCCTCTTATCTTGAGGCACTTTCGAATGAAAAACCAGTCATGTCTGATGGTTCATCGCTAGCAGGTGAAATAACTTCTCAATCAGAAGATATCCCAGGGTGTAGGTCATTCTATAAACCACCCCTAAGTCATGTCTCTTCTAGTTTGATCAATGATCTCTCTAGCAATCATATTGAATCCAATGAAGCAACAAGGAAGCAACAGCTCTGGTCAAAATAGGTAGAAGAATCTTCATCAAATGATAAATAGTAAATTCTGAATATGAGAAAACAACTAGCGAAAGGTGAAGTGCCAGTCATGTTTTGGACTCTAGCTAAATCTCAGTATGACATTCCAGAAATTTTGACAGAAGATGGAATTCCTGATATTCATCTCAACATATGGAAAACTCTTTGTCAGTTGAAGAAGAATGTATTATCTTATGATGAATATGAAAAGCATCTTAAGATAATAGAAGGGTTACAATGTCATATTGATTTGACATCTCTATCAGTCTCTCGATATCCGAAGGCTGAAAAGCAATAGAGAGCCCTTCAACGCTCAGGCCTTGGCACACTAAGAATATTGCGTCAGTTAATTGCCAATGCCCCATCTGGTATTCATGTAAGAGGATGGGGTGTTCATGGAGCACTGCATTTCACAGTGCTCTCCAGTCAGCAAAGCCCGCTGAAAATGGTATCATGCAATGTTATTGCCCATGGTCGGGCACAGTTATATGGGCTTTGTTTGTAATCAAAAGCTTTCCCAAGAATAGGCTTCAACTAGTTCCTCTCAAAATAAAGCATACAGAGAACAAGTTGTTGAATTACTCCTACATCAAGAAAATGAGAATATTGAACTATCCTCTCGTATATAGCAAGCACAACATAAAGTGATAGAAGTGTCGGAAATTATCCAACGGTCTTTCGAACCAGCTGATAAAAGTGGATACAGGTCAATGAATCCAGATAATTTCTAGACTAAGGTTCGCAAGATCAGGAGAGATTTTAAGAAATTCTCAAACATAGCACGTCAAGAGCCATCCCAGCTTGCCAGACTAGGGACTCTTTTAAACCAACCCTCAGAATCAACAAATAAGATTTGAAGAGTTGAGAGGGAACAACAGGAACAACCCCAGTCCACCCAACATGGGACTTTTTCAAATCATCAATCCCCTCCTCAGAGAAAGTTAGTCTTTCCTTGATTGGGGAAGAAGCGTTAAGAGGAATGAAGAGACAAATTATCAGGAGATTCCCTCCAAATTACGGTTCATCAAGATGTTCTTGAGGGATCAAATCTACAAAAGGCAATGTCTCATAAAATACAAGGAAGAAGACAATATCACAGAAATGCTGATAGAAGGGATGTGATGCATTATGCATCAATAAATGTCATCAATTCCATTGTTTCTAATCCACTGGATGAGGCTCACTTAGGGTACTCAGATGAAGAGGTTCCTGCTCAAGAATATGTACGCACCGACACAAATGAAGAAGGTGTGCGTAAAAGAAAGCAAAGGATTACTCAGAACCTAGGTAATCCTTCGAGTAACCCACTTCCCCCTCTCCAAAAAGGATCCAACAAATGGAGGGGAAAGAATCAGGTTACATATCCTCCATCTGGATAAGGCCAATCGCTCTCACTAGAGAAAAGGTTTTCACAATAGGAGGAAGAAATGAAGGAATTAAGGAGGTTGAATACAGAACTACTTTAGGGTAGTCTTCTTCGTGAGCGTGCTAGAGTCAGTCAGCCAAGGGAATTTGTTGCGGCTACTGATATGGGTCAAGAATATCCTCCTCTATCAGTACACCCTCACAGGTCTAATCCTACGGGTCAAGTGCAAAAACAGTTGGAAGTGCTACCATCAGTTGCAACACCAACCACCACATATTTCCAATCTCCAGTCATTGCACCTACCCAAGTCCAAGTTCATCCGGATGATTCTCAAAAGTTAATAACTACTATTGAGTCATTAGTATCTCAGTTAGAAACTATGGAAGGGAAATTTACTCAAGTTCAACCAGAAAAGAAAGTTTACCCTGAATGGGTAGAGTCAATCTCTCCTCCATCCAGTTTTGGAAACCCCGTATTCCCTATTTTCAATGGATCAGGCAACCCTGAACAGCATTTGAAGCATTACGTGTCTTGTTGTGATCCTATGATGGGAACTTCGGAGCAGCAAGAAGCAGTAAAACTCAGATGCTTCGTACGGACCTTGCAAGGACCAGCCTTTATCTGGTATACAAGCTTGCAATCCCGGTCAATTACCGGATGGGAGGATCTTCGCCAAAAATTCCTTCTTCAGTTCAGCTCAACTTTTCCAAAGACAACAGTTTTCAATCTTACAAACTGTAAGCAAAGAAAGAATTAAAGGGTCTCATATTTCATTGCTCACTAGAAGGGATTAACATATCCCTTAAGCTTAGAACTCCCTTAAGAGGAATTGTTGCCAATATGTGTGGCAAAACTACATGACGAATTACGCACACCGTTGATCCCTGTGAAATACAGAGGTGGGTTTCAAGACCTTACTTCAATCGCTCAGCAGATTGAAGATTCCCTTATACAGGCTAAGGCTAAATCTCATGTAATTCCATCAGCTCCAGGAAGGATAATTGGGAAAGCAGAAACTACTACAATTATGCTTAAACAAGCACCTGCACCTATTTTTTACTTCAAAACCTTCATCTTCTAGAAGGGCTCCGCCTCCTGAGCACCATCAACAAAGACCGTTTCGTCCAGATGATCAAAGAGATCAATGAAAAAAACAATTTGAGGAATTTGAAGAATAAAACATAATCTTTTCAAAATGAACAAGTTCCTGGTAACTTCATTTCGGCCCTAGAGAATAATTTGGTTCAGCTGCCAAGGCCCAAGAGGCCAAACAAGGAAGGAGTTGAAGACTGTCTCAATTATTGCCCCTTCAATAAAATTTTGGGGAATCCCATCCAGGAGTGGTTTGTCTTCAAAGACATCCTACAAAAGATGGTCGACTCGGGACAAGTCAAACTGAAAGGCTCTTCATTCCAGGTAGCATGTGTCACTACTATAGTTCCAGAGGAGGAAGGCGAATGGCAAGAATTCAAAAGAAAAAATTCACAGAAGTATGATGATTGGATGGTTAGAAAGACAATAAACCGAAATCATGCTATTTTGTGAACACAATTAAAGAAACCGATTGTGTATTCTGCCATGAATGTTGCGGAAAAACCCTCTTCATCAGAGGGAAATTCCTCAATGAAACAGTATGATTCAAAGAAAGAAAAAGAATCAGAAGAAGATGAGTATGTGTTAAAGCCTAAGTTGTATTTGACTGTGGCAGACTTCATGCCATCTACTTCAATGCCACGGGAACCACCCCACCAAACGGCACAGCCTAAATAGGCTAATCAGGAAGAGTCTTCATCAGATGAAGAATTAATCTTTGGTTCTATTAATATGATTCAATTAATAGATCCATATGCCAGTCGCAGTTTCAATTTTGATGAGCCTGAATTCCCTGTATCAAATAGGATAATCCGAGGAAGTTCCAGAGGCTCAGGATACCGGGGAAGATGTAGATCTTTCAGAAGCCACTATTCCAATTCTACCCCTGCTAAAACTGTGTACGCAGTAGAAACTTGTGGTAGAGCCCTTCAGTGAGATCAATAAGAACAAGAAAGTTCTTCTACCAATTGAAAATTCAGTCATGGCACAATTATTTTGGAAGACTGTTTGAAAGTTACATCTTCTTCCTCTCAGCAAGTAAATGGATCTAATCGGTTTAATCTTCCAAAACCAGGGATATTTCCAACTCCTATCCCGATACAAGATGCATCAACTTCTAAAACATCTGATTCCAAGGTACCTGATAAACCACATATTCCTGTTGGTAAACACAGACCTCTGGATCAAAATTATGATGTATTGAAACACTTGGCCCAAGTACCACCCATGTTATCAATTCTGGATGCTCTGAATCTGTCAAAAGATCTTCGGGAAGCACTCATTGAGGCTTTGTCAAGTCCTCAGGAGTTTGAAACTGAAATTGATGTAGCTGAAGTATATCACATAGATAATAATCCTACAGAATGCCGTGCAGTAATACCTTTTACCGATGAAGATGAAGATGATGTTGTGCATGGGTATATTTGACCTTCGTACTTATCTGGCAAGGTCAACGGTGTAGACGTTCGAAGAGCTTTCATTGACAATGGTTTAGGAGTCAACCTCATGCCCATTCGTAAACTTCGTCGATTGGGCCACACGGAATTTGATTTATCTCCTTCTACCATGATGTTACAAGGATATGATAAAAATGAACAAGAACCACTGGGCGATGTTACACTCAGAACATAGTTTGGAGATCTTGTACCCAATTCAGATTTTATGGTTGTTGATCAAGACTCAGCCTTCAACATATTTCCTAGAAGACCCTGGCTACATCATCATGCGGCTATCCCTTCATCCAACCATCAATTTCTCAAATATTGTTTCGATGGTCAAGTTGGGACATTGTATGGTGATAAGGCCCCGTTCAAGACATGTGAGTCTCAATACATTGAGGCAGAATTCTATCACATGAAGGGAAGTGAGAAATCCACAACAAAGGAGATTACCAAAGTTAATGCTCCATATGGTCTGGAGAAGATTCTAGTAAATCCATTTACACATGTGAGTACAGATTATGTGTTTCCTATTAGTCAAATTTAAAAGATAAACCAAAATCAAAATACTCTTATGGAAAGACCCATAACGTCAATTACAGAAATCGAGCCAGACAACATGGGAGAAATTGGTAACCCACCAAGCAGTGATGAAAGCACAAATGGTGACGTCTTCATTTCATCTGCTGAAATCCAACAAGTCTATTCTTCACCAATTAGGCCAAAAAGGTTATAGAAACATCAGAGGTGAACAATGATGTCGATTTTCAATACATAATCTCCTCTTTAATACCCAAAGAAGACCCTTCATCATCAATTGGGTCGGAAATGGAAGCTTCTTCTTCAAGATGTTCAAATTGTGACATCTCTTCTGATCATGAAAATTATGCTTTATCATCTACTATGCAAGTAGAAATGAATGAAATAACACATGATGAAGAAGAAGAGGAAGATCTCAAAGATGCTCCTCCAGCATTTGAAGAGGGTATCTCTACCACTGTGGATGAACTCAGAGAAATAAATATGGGTACAAAAGAATATCCACACCCCACTTTAATCTGTGCGGCCATGACTCTTTAAGAGAAAGAGATGTATATTTCTTTTATAAAGAAAAATAGAGATATATTTCTTGGAAATATACAGAAATTCCCAGGCTCAATCCTGATGTTGCTACTCATCATTTGGGTTTACCAGAAGTACATCGAGGATTTAAGCAAGCCACGGGAAGAACACACCCAACATATGCTTCCAAAATTGAGGCTGAAGTGGATAATATTATCAAAGATAACTTCATCAGAGAAGTTCAATATCCCAAGTGGTTGGATAATATTGTCCCTGTAAAGAAGAAGAATAGACAAATTAGAGTTTTCATCGATTTCAGAGATCTTAATCGGCATTATCCTAAGGTTGATTTCCCAGTTCCGATTATAGAACATTAAATTGATGCAACAGCTCGCTATGAAGCTCTTTCCTTCATCGATGGATATTATGGATATAATCAGATCTAAATGGCCCCAGAAGATGAGGAATCCATAGCCTTTAGAGCCCCTCAGGGTGTGTTTTCTACCGGGTAGTGCCTTTTGGCTTAAAGAATTCAGGTGCAACATATCAGCATTCCATGCATCGTATCTTCAAACCCTTCTATGGGAAGTTTGTTGAATGCTATGTAGACAATTTGGTGGTTAAATACAAACATCATTCTAATCACTTGGCTGATTTGGAAGTTATATTCTGCAAGCTTCGATAACAAACTTTGATGATGAACCCCTTAAAATGTAATTTTGGGGTAACCTCAGGAAAATTTCTTGGCTTTGTTGTACACCATCGTGGTATTGAAGTCGATCCTGAGAAGACCAAGTCAATCCTTGGTATGTGGCCTCGTCGAAATTTGAATGAATTAAGAGTAATTCAAGGACACTTAGCCTATATTCAGCATTTCATCTCAAATTTAGTAGGCAAAAGTTTACCCTTCACCAAATTGATGAAGAAGGGAGTCACTTACCAGTGGACTGAAGAATGTCAGGAAGCATTCGATATTCTCAAGAAATACCTCTAGAGTCCACCAGTACTCATGCCATATATTGAAGGAAGACCACTTATCCTCTACGTGACAGCTCTAGAGAGATCATTGGGTGTCTTTCTTGCTCAAAAGAATGATGCTGGAAATAAAAATAGCCTCTACTATCTCAGTCGAACTATGCTTGAATCATAAACCCAATATTCAAGTATTGGGAAGTGCTACCTGGCATTAATCTTTGCAGTTCAGACGTTGAGACACTACCTGCAACATCACGAGGTCCAATTGGTATCTCGCAATAACCCGCTCAAATGCATCCTTAGTCGTGCAATGATTACAGGACGTCTGGCAAGGTGGGTAGTTATTTTGTAGAAATTTGACATTCAGTATGTGTCTCAAAAGGCGATAAAGGGCCAAGCTCTGGATGATTTCCTAGATGAACACCCTTCAGTGGAAGACACATCTTCAGATATTGAACTCTCGGATGAGGAAGTCTTCTCTATTCAAGAAAGTCCTCAGGCATGGGAAATGTATTTTGATGGTGCTTCCAGAAGTCCAACATGGAGGAAAATGGAAAATCCTAAATTCAACAAAGTTGGCTTAAGAATTGTGCTCATTTCTCTAGAAAAGGAAGTGTTACCTTATTCCTTCATATTTTGGGAAGGTGGTACCAATAATGATGCTGAATTCCAAGCTCTCATCACAGGATTGGAATTAGCGCTTCAAGCACAAGTGAATCACTTAAAAGTGAAAGGTGATTCATACCTGGTAATCAAACAAGTCAATGGGGATTATGCCATCAGAAAAGAATAACTAATCCCTTTGTATGATTATGTCAGAGAGTTAATGGCAGAATTCCCATCGAAACCGACATTTTCTTATGTCCCAAGATCAAAAAATGCTCAAGCTGATGCACTGGCTAATATAGCCAGAACTCTGGCAGATCCAAACCAGGACGAGACAACCATCAGTATTGCCCACCATCGTGCAATTTCACCTTATGTTCGAATCAGAAGAGAGGAAATTAATGAAATTAGTTCCATTATTGAACCATATGGTCATACTACAGGATGGATGTCACCTATCAGGGAATACCTTTAAAATGGAACACTTCCACCTGATAGAGCCAATAAAGAACTAATTAGGAGATGTGTGGTCAATTTTACTCTTTATGATATCCCAGATCACTTAGCGAAAATTCTCTACAAACGTGGTTTTGATGGAGTTCTCTTCAGATGAATTGATGGTGAAGAGACAATGGTTGTCATGAAAGAAGTGCATACAGGAGTCTGTGGTGACCACAAGTCTGGACATAGACTGTCTGATAAGATTCGAAGGCTTGGATACTTTTGTCCTTCAATGATACAAGATTGTGTCGATTTCAAAAAGAAGTGTCATTCATGACAAGTACATGCCAACTTCATTCATTGATAGAACAAATATTTTCAATTATTTTATTCTGAATTTCAATGTTTTTAATCTCAACAATGTGTTATTTCAAGGGCAATTGTCACATTTTATGTTTTAGGAGTATTTTTTGAGTTTAGTTAAAAAAATGGCTTATTTTGGATTTAAACAGTTTTCATTTATTATAATGTTTCTGCCATAACTTTTTCTAAACTGATCCAAATTTCAAATTTCTTCTTTTACAGGTTTCTATATTAGATGATCTTCATTTTATACTTCTGGACCCAAAGCTCAATCAATAATTTCGATGCTCAAATACAGCTCACAAACCAGGCCTCAAAAATTGTGTACATAACTGCATAATTTTATTGTGGGGACCATATCTCATAAATTTCTGAACCAATGGAGCTGAAATTTTACATGGAGCTGAAAGACATACGGATGAAGAACTTTCATTAAGATAGACGCGCATGATTCTTTCATAACACATTCATTCAATGTCCAATAAAGCTGAAATTTCATGGGTCGACATAGGAGAAGTATTCGAACAACTTTCAAGAAGGACCAATTTCCAAATTTTGTCATTAAGGAGTCCATACACACGCCTAAATTTGGAGATGATTTTTGGAGACAAATTTTCACACCCTTTCCCAATAAAAGAGTGTGTCTTTTTCCTTCCAAAGGGTTGGAAACTTAGGAATAGAATTTGTTGGCCATTATATGTAGTTTAGCATTGTATTTTATTTTAATTTAATTATGTAATATCATTTCATATTTTTATTCAAGTGTTCTCCTTTCACTCGTATTCTATCTCTATTTTGTTTTTCTCCCCCCGTTTTCTTCATCACTGTGAACTCTTATGCTTGTGATCATGAGTAGCTAACCCAAGGAAGTTCCCGACGAAGTATTCCAGTGATGTACCCAAGTAATTGAAAATTCATTCTTAATGTTTATTATTTACTTAGAGTTATACCGAGGGGGATCTTAGTGGGAAAGGCGCCTTTGTGTCTCCACTTGCCACCCAAGGTTTAGCTTTCACTTCTGCAATATTTTACCTTGATTGAGGAGGTGGATGTGTGGCCTCTCGGTGATCGTTGAGAGTACCATATGTTCACAACCATATGCAGAGGAGGATGTTCATGCATACGATGGAGCATGTTCATTATGTAAATTCGAAACTAATAATAGACGATGAAGGTTCACTCTGGGCGATGCTCTCGGGAATGTCTCCTTTCTGTCTTAACATCATTTTGTCTGCATTCATTCTATTGCATTGCATCTGCATATTTACTTTAGTTTTGTAATTCTAATTCTCAAATATCATTTCTGGTCATTTTATTTATATATACACTGAATTAGAAATAATGAGTGATTGACTGCAAAAGGCTCCATAAGAGATCTACCTAGGTCAGCCACTGTGCAACACTTAGTATAAATATTTTTGAGAGCGCGCATGACACTGCTTCATCCAATTGAAGGTGGATGTGGTTTTTCTGAGATAAACCACCACATGTGACTTTTTCAAGCATCCATCAGTAGACACTGAGATTGGAGAACCCCAAATAAAATAAGAAATTTCCCAGCCCCCAAGAAATAATAAAGATATAAATTGAGATCCAGAGTGGGAGGGAATAAAAAATAGGGGTGCTCCCTGTGAACTTCTATGGTGTCCTCCTCCATATGGTATGAAATTTGTTGCAGAGGAGGCAATCAGACCACCACCAGCTTCTTAGGATCTTCTTCCTTGATCACCACCACTTTGGTCATCTCTTCCGTATCATCCAAGGTCTACTCCATTTTTACTGTATCAGAAATTTCAGGAAAGGAGAAGTCAGAAAACAATTCAATTTGAATAGGATTAAAACATGATGAATCAATAAATAAATCTTCCCTTTTAAGTAAGACATCTTGAAAATTTATCTCTTTAGGAAAGACCATTGGCAACTCAATCTCAGCAGGTGCATCGCCTTTATCATCTTCCAAAGAAAGAGTGAGGTCAAAATATTTTGATTGTTTATTAGAAAGGATTGGAAGATCAAGTTGCATGTTATCTTCAAAAAAGTTTTTACAAGATTCTTCAAAACATTGTTGATCTCATATAAGTGAATCAATTGGAATGTGTACATCTGGGACCTCCTTGAGAAATGGATGAGTACGGGATGATATTCTTAACTCCTTTAGAAGCTCCTTCTCACCCACGTCAGGTTCTTTGACATAAAAAATGATTGGTGAAATCACTTCCACCACTTGTTGAGGTTCAGGTTCCAGCTTAGGATCAAGTTCGGGTTTCTCTTGAAATGCATGAACATATTCAGAAATAAAATTTATTTGTCTCTCCAATTTTTCCACTATATTACTAATCCTTTTATACTTGTCATCAAGATCATTTAAAACTTCTTCTGGCACTTGAGATTCAGTCGTCCATGCATAAAAATTTGAATAGAAAGTCATCTTGAACAAATATTTTTTAGTTTTCTTTTAAATTTATGATTTTTTTTGTTTTTTTGTCAAATTAAAGGAAGAAAATTAATTTCCAATATGTGAATAAAAATAATGATTGAAGACCACTTGTATCCCTGGAAACGATGCCAATTTGATGTATCGTTGTCGTGCGCGCTCTCAAAAATATTTATACTAAGTGCAGCACAGTGGCTGACCTAGGTCGATCTCTTGAGGAGCCTTTTCCAGTCAATCACTAATTATTTATAATTCAGTGTATATATAAATAAAATGGCCAAAAATGATATTTGAGAATTAAAATTACAAAACTAAAGTAAATATACAGATGTAATGCAACAGAATGAATGCAGACAAACTGATGTTAAGACAGAAAGGAGACATTCCCGAGAGCATCACCCAGAGTGAACCTTCATTGTCTATTATTAGTTTCGAATTTACTTAATGAACATTCTCCATCATATGCATGAACATACTCCTCATCATAGGGTTTTTAACATATGGTACTCTCAATGATCGTCGAGAAACCACATCCACCTTCTGATTGGGGATAATCTGCTGCAACTGCTTGCCTAGGGGCAGTAAAAACCTAGCATCTGCTTGGGGTCAAACCAAGCATTACCCATTTTCTATTTATTATTATTTATTTTTCTTAAGAGTTTTCATTTATTTTGTTTGTTCTTTCATTTTATTTTTCATGCTGATGTTTTTGAAATTTTCTTATTTTCCTTTTTCATTTTTTTGGGTGTGTTTTTAGGAATCTTGAGCTGAATCGAATACTTTGGAAAATTCAAACCATCTTGGTATTTTTGGAACATTTAGTGATTTGAGTATTTGAGGATTTAAATTATTTCTGAATAGATTTTGTTTCTAATTTCCGATCTTTTCATTTGATGACGTTTGGTTGACTGTGAAACTCATGTGCACTAGTGCTGTCCAAATTGAAAATCTTGCCCAACCCGAGAGGTTTCTAAACCTGTTTGACATATTCTTATATTTCCATTTTTCTTGAGAGTCTTGAGACATGTTATGTGATCCAGAACTTTCTGTTTTGCTCTTTTTCAAAGCTGTTAGATTTCATGGAATGTGTCACATATGATTGAGGTATCACTTTGAAAGCCCCTTTTTGCATTAAACACTTATTTTGTCCTACCTTTACATCTATCCTTATTTAAGCCCCTAGTATCCCTGAAATACGTTGTTAGGAAGCCACATTAAAAGACATGTATCCCTTTCCATCCTTCTCTAGAAGTTAAATGAATGATTATTGTTGAACTCAAGTGTGGGGGAGGGAGAAGATGAGATTTATTTTTCTTTCCTGAAGAATCTTTTTGAGCTGAATTGAAAGAGTTTCCATATTTATTGCTGCTTGGGTGGAATAAATGTCATTTTGGGAAGATGGATGGGTGGCCCAAAATATCATTACACATATGGGCTGGGTGTTCACCAATTTTTGAATATCAAAAGCTGCCTCTCTTTTCCTCCAAAACATGATTCTGAAGAGAAATCCAGATCTGAATTCAAGCTGAAACAATGCTACAAATGGGGAAAAGAGGGATGAAAAAAATTGATGTTGAAATCCCAATTGTGGAATTCCTGAAAGAAGAGGTTTTTATAGGTGATTCGTTTTTGAGCTGATTGAGGAGCACACCATTCTTGAGAAAAACAGTTTTCATGCATTTACTTCACTTGAGGGCTTAACCCTCCTCATTCTGCCTCAGATGTTTTTACATTTTAAACCTTCCAACCCTAAGCCTCAGAACAACCCTTGAAAAAGACCTCATTATTGTTTCATTTGTGACTCTATGAAGTGGAGATACTAGGAGTATATCAAGCTTATGGAAATCACACATGTTCTTGGGAATGAGAAAAACTCCACATTAAATATCCTTGAGTGAAGAGAGAAAAACTTTTCTGGGGAGGTAGGTACAACATGCATGTGAGAATTAACATGATATTGAATGGATTCATATGATTTTTGAGGAGTTATGAGATTTTTATCCATGTATGAGGCATAATATTTTATCTGATATGATAATTGAGTTGTGTTGTCATTTATGATTTGAGAAGTTTGTTTTTGACCATGGTATAAGATGATTGCCCCGGAGTGCAATGTTTAAGTGTGGGAGAATTGATAGAACAAATATTTTCAATTATTGTATTCTGAATTTCAATGTTTTTAATCTCACCAATGTGTTATTTCAATGGAAATTGTCACATTTTATGTTTTAGGAGTATTTTTGAGCTTAGTTGAAAAATGGCTTATTTTGGATTTAAACAGTTTTCATTTATTATAATGTTTCGGCCATAAATATTTCTAAACTGATGAAAATTTCAAAATGATTCTTTTAAAGGTTTTTATATTAGATGAGATTCATTTTATACTTATGGACCCAAAGCTCAACCTATCATTTGGAAGCTCAAATACAGCTCACAAACCAGGCCTCGAAAACTGTGTACAGAACTACATAATTTTATTGTGTGGACCATATCTCATAAATGGGATAACCGATGGAGCTGAAATTTTACATGGAGCTGAGAGACGTACTGACGAAGAACTTTCATTAAGAAGTACGCGTATGATACTTTCATGTTCCGGGCCATTAATGCGTTGGAACACGGTGTATTGGAATACGAACAGTCTTCCTAGAAGAAATAAATACTACAAGTAAGGCGGCCATAACACCTTCATTACATGTACAATAAATCTGAAATTTCGTGGGTCGACACAGGAGACGTTTTGGAACAACTTCAAAGAAGGACCAAGTTCCCAATTAGGTCATTAAAGAGTCCATCCACACACTTACATTAGGAGATGATTTTTTGAGCCAAATTTTCACACCCTTTCGCTATAAAAGAGTGTCTTTTTCATTCCAAAGGGTTGAAAACGTAGGAATGGCCTTTGTTGGCCATTTTATGTAGTTGAGCTTTGTATTTTATTTTAATTTTAATTATGTAATAGAATTTCATATTTTTATTCAAGTTTTCTCCTTTCACTCTTATTATTTCTCTATTTTGTTTTTCTCCCCCCGTTTTCTTCATCACTGTGAACTCTTATGCTCGTGATCATGAGTAGCTAACCCGAGGAATTTCCCGGGGGAGTAATCCAGTGATGTACCCAAGTCATTGAACATTAATTCTTAATGTTTCTTATTTACTTAGAGTTATACCGAGGGGGATCTTAGTGGGCAAGGTGCCTTTGTGTCTCCACTTGCCACCCGAGGTTTAGCTTTCACTTCTGCAATATTTTCCCTCGATCGAGGAGGTGGATGTGTGGTCTCTTGGCGATCGTTGAGAGTACCATATGTTCACAACCATATGCAGAGGAGGATTTTCATGCATACAATGGAGCATTTTCATTAAGTAAATTCGAAACTAATAATAGATGATGAAGGTTCACTCTGGGCGATGCTCTCAGGAATGTCTCCTTTTTGTCTTAACATCATTTTGTATGAATTCATTCTGTTGCATTGCATCTACATATTTACTTTAGTTTTGTGATTTTAAATCTCAAATATCATTTTTGGTCATTTTATTTATATATACACTGAATTAGAAATAACGAGTGATTGAATGCAGAAGGCTCCTCAATAAATGATGTTAAGATAGAAAGGAGAATTAAAATTATAAAACTAAAGTAAATATGAAGATGAAATGCAACAGAATGAATGCAGACAAAATGATGTTAAGATAGAAAGGAGACATTCCTAAGAGCATCGCCCAGAGTGAACCTTCATCATCTATTATTAGTTTCGAATTTACTTAATGAACTTGCTCCATCGTATGCATGAACATCCTCCTCTGCATATGGTTGTGAACATATGGTACTCTCAACGATCGTCGAGAGACCACACATCCACCTCCTCGATCGAGGGAAAATATTGCAGAAGTGAAAGCTAAACCTCGGGTGGAAAGTGGAGACACAAAGGCGCCTTACCCACTAAGATCTCCATCGGTATAACTCTAAGTAAATATGAATCATTAAGAATGAATGTTCAATTACTTGGGTACATCACTGGATTACTCCCCTGGGAACTTCCTCGGGTTAGCTACTCATGATCACGAGCATAAGAGTTCACAGTGATGAAGAAAACGGGGGGAGAAAAACAAACTATAGAAAGAATAAGAGTGAAAGGAGAACACTTGAATAAAAATATGAAATGATATTACATAATTAAATTAAAATAAAATACAAAGCTAAACTACATATAATGTCTAACAAAGCCTATTCCTAAGTTGCCAACCCTTTGGAATGAAAAAGTCAAACTCTTTTATAAGGAAAGGGTGTGAAAATTTGGCCCCAAAAATCATCTCCTAATGTAGGCGCGTGGATGGACTCATTAATGACAAAATTTGGGACTTGGTCCTTCTTGAATGTTGTTCCAGTACTTCTCCTATGTCGACCAACAAAATGTAAGCTTTATTGGACATGGAATAAATGGTTTATGGCCGCCTCACGCATAGTATTTAATTTTGCCAGGCAGACTATTCGTATTCAAATACACAGTGTTCCGACGCATTAATGGCCCGGAACATGAAAGCATCATACATGGAATTATTAATGAAAGTTCTTCATCCCTATGTCTTTCAGATCCATGTAAATTTTCAGCTCCATCGGTTCGCCCATTTATGAGATATGGTCCCCACAATAAAATTATGCAGTTCTGTACACAGTTTTCGAGGCCTGGTTTGTGAGCTGTATTGGAGCATCCAAATGATTGATTGTACTTTGGGTCCAAAAGTATAAAATGAAGATAATATAATATATAAACCTTCAAAATAAGTATTTTGAAATTTGGATCAGTTTATAAAAAGTTATGTCCAAAACATTATAATAAATGAAAACTGTTTAAATCCAAAATAAGCCATTTTTCAAACTAAGCTCAAAAATACTCCTAAAACATAACATGTGACAATTGCCATTGAAATAACACATTGGTGAGATTTAAAACATTGAAATTCAGAATAAAATAATTGAAAATATTTGCTCTATCATTCATCAACCTCTAGAGTTGCTTCATACAGCTAAATACTCATGGCCATTTTCCACATGGGGAATGTGTGTGGTGGGACCTTACCCTTCGGCTACGGCCAAGCAGTTTAACTACATTACTACTACTACAGACTTCTTTTCCAAATGGGAAAATTCAATACCTATCAAGGAAGTCAGTTCTAAATGCTTTGTTAGCTTTATCAAGTCTAACGTCATTACCAGATTTGGTGTCCCTTATACCATATTGACAGACAATGGCACCAAATTCTGTTCATACGAGGTGAAGAAGTTGTATCAAGAATACAACATCAAATCCAACCATTCATATCGGTATCATGAAGTGGCCAATGGCTAGATAAAATCTTTCAACAATACTTTGTCAAATATACTGCAAAAGATGTTGGATAAAGATAAGAAGTCCTGGACTGATAAACTCTTTCATGCTTCATGGGCTTATCAGACTACCACCGGCACTGCAACTCGGTCAACTCCATATTCATTGGTATATGGAACGGAAGTAGTCTTGCCAATTGAAATTCAACTACCCTTTCTCAGAGTATCCATTTGAGATCAGTCATCTACAGATGAACAATCTCAAAAGCAATTGAATTAATTGGAATTGTTAGATGAGAAAAGATTGTGCACTTTGCACCACTTGGAAGTCTATCAGAATCGAATAGCACGAGCTTTTAACAAAAAAATTCACCTTCATTCATTCAATCAGCGAGAATTGGTATTAGTTCTCAAAAATCCAATGATACCAGGAAATAAACCTCCCAAGCTTGATCCAAAATGGGGAGAACTATACTCAATACATAGGGTCTAATCCAATAGAGCTTATTCATTAATCTCGATGGATGGAGAACTCATCACTACTCCAACCAATGCCATATTTTTGAAGAAGTATTTTGTATAAACACAAAATACATCCTAAATGGTCCGGTATGACCTTAAACTGCACAACCATCCAGCAAGACGTTAAACTGCTTAACCAATGGTCCGGTATGATCTTAAACTACACAACCATCCATCAAGATGTTAAACTGCATAACCAATGGTCCGGTATGACCTTAAACTACACAACCGTCCAGAAAGATGTTAAACTGCATAACCAATGGTCCGGCATGACCTTAAACTTTACAAACGTCCAACAAGACGTTAAACTGCCTAACCAATGGTCCGGTATGACCTTAAACTGAACGACCGTCCAGAAAAACGTTAAACTGCATAACCAATGGTCCGGTATGACCTTAAACTGCACAACTATCCAGCAAGACGTCAAACTGCATAACCAATGGTCCATACATATGACCTTAAACTATTTGTACTTTCGTCCCACACAATGTTAAACTGTGAAAAAGTTCCATAAATGGTCCCGTATGACCTTAAACTGCAACTAGGTCCTGTATGACCTTAAACTACATAAGTGGTCCAGTATGACCTTAAAACTGCAACTAGGTCCTGTATGACCTTAAACTGCATCATCAACGGTCCATGCATATGCCCCTAAACTATTTGAAAGTCCTTTACGTCCATCAAGACGTTAAACTGTGATGTCCTAAATACATGATGCTAAACTGTATAAAAGTACCTTATGTCTGGAACGACGTTAAACTACATAATCATCAATGGTCCTGTATGACCTTAAACTACACCACCGTCCATCATGACATTAAACTGCACCATCCACGGTCCATGCATATGACCTTAAACTATTCACACTTTCGTCCAACATGATGCTAAACTGTATCATCCCTTTTTCATCCAACATAATGTTTAACTGTGAAAAAAAGTCCCCAATTCGTCCAACATGACGTTAAATGGTGTACTCTTTTGTCCTCACTACATGACATTAAACTGCACAGTCCCCCTTTCATCCAACATGATGTTAAACTATATTGTCCCTATCGTCCTAACTACATGACGCTAAACTGTATAGAAAGTCCTTGATATGTCCTACATGACATTAAACTGTACTTTGTCCCTGCTATGTGACATTAAACTATACATGTAACACCCCAAGATTTCATAGTGTGTTATTTCTTCAAAATAATTCAATTACTTGCACTACACGCAACACCGAGTTCAATCACACAATTAAAAGAGGTCATGAATAGTATTAACTACATTTTGAACTTTATATAATCCTTATAATTTTAGAATCCCTATTATGAGTTTCTTAATCATATTGCAAGAACAGATTCATTTACAGTATTTCACTTTTATCAACTTCTAATAGTGAAACCTTTTTAAATACAATATTTTAAACTTTTTGACTAAATGGGGACATCAAAAATTTAAAATGAAACATCCCAAGCTTCCACAGTACGCTTTCCTTTGAATAAAACAGTAGCGTGTGTTGTACGCAACTTCGAGTTCTAACACACCGTAACCAATCAAACTAGCTGTTATAAATAGTAATACCTACTTTTTGAAGTTATATATATTTTATATTTTAAAATGGACTTCATTTTTGGATTCGGAATATCGAATTTATCCTAAGGTGAAATTTTGGTACTTTTCGGATAACTTTCATATTTTGATGAATAATGAAAATTACTAAATTTTAATTAAAAACAACTTTTTTAATCAAAATAATTAATAGTGATAAATTGTGAATTTGAGTGGTTTTAAAGTATATTTAGAATATATTTTGACCATTTAATATAATTTTGTTCATTGGACATAATTTTACAATTAAACCGAACATAAACAAGTGTCAATCTTTTGATAGTTATTATCTCTTAAAAACACGCTTTTTGTTTTGACAGCGGGAATTAATTTTAAATTAATTTCTGCCACTTCTGGGTTTTGAATTTAGAAAAATGGATTCCATATTTGGAATCAGGATGTTCAAATTGTGTAAATAGGTAACTTTTATTTTTATACATTTTGAATAATTACTGCGGTAAATATTTTATTTACCATGGTTAAGGGTAAATCCGGTAAATAAGGGTTAAAAAATAATATTATAATAATACTAAATTACCCTAAAACGTGTCGTAACCCTATTGGTTGATACATGGTCGACCATGGGCATATTTGGGTCTATTTTGGGACCCCATGGATCCACTTGTAAGTGATAATGACACTTTATTTTAATTAAGTTAAAATGAATACAAAAATGACATAAGCATATATCTTCTAGAAACACAATTGTTACATAGGGTTATATATGTTGGATTTTAGATTATAAATATTCATTAGAAAGATAAAAAGATTTCCTACATAATGATATTTTATTTATAATTTTTAGACATTAAATAATTTATTTTATTTATGACACAATGATGATGCAGTAATTACTATAATAGTGAAAAATTAAAATAATTGATATTATAAATACCCAAATAAATATAATATGAAACTTTTAATGAATTAAACTAATTTTCTAGGATAATATGATATATTAGGATTGATTTAATTGACTTTGTTCGAAGTAATCAATCTGTTATGAGTTTCACAAAAATCAACTATTGAATAGTGTCAAAATTGACATAAAAGAGTTCTTAAAACAAATATTATATTATTAATTGATATTAAATTCCTAAAAATCTAAGGTTCGGCCAAGAGACTTATATCATGATAGGTTCATCATTAATGTACCACTTGGCGGTCGATTGGACGTATATAGTATGTTTATTAACCATATTATATAAAAATACAAAGAGACATTGTAAAAGTGAAACTAATTAACTTAGAGTTAATACTTAAAGATAAGGTTAATATAAGTACCCAAACCTGTCTAAATTCTATTGGTTGAGTTGTTTTTGACCCATCCCCACCTTAAACTTTGAATAGTCAACTTTGGAGCCATTATAAACCGAATATGAATTTATTATAAATTAATATTTCTAGCTTTTCCAAAGATGCCCCTCACCCCTCTTATAAAAGGGAACTCCTCCTTATCATTTCTTCACACATCTAAATCCTTTTGGTTCGGCCAAACTCTGCCCAAATACTCTCCCAACATCACTCAATACAACCTAGAGGCCTTAGTTTGATCAGAAAGCCAACCTAAGGAGCCCGTTTGATCAAATCAAAAGGAAGAACCCGAAGAAGAGGTAATGATTTCACCACCCCTTTTCTAAGTTCCTTTCTTCTTCCACTTCCTCTTTCTTTGTTCTTACCATTCTAAAATAATAAATCCAGTATCTTACATATACTGTGATGTTATTATAAATATGGTACAACCATATTCAGTATTCTATCCACCCTTTGAATAACATGTCACCATACGTGCGTACGTACGGCTTACCGTCTCCACGTCGTGGTGTAATTGTTATTCAATATAATATTATTTGGATGGGTATAATAATGATGTGTAACTCATGTAAATAATAAATATAACATGTTAATGATTCTGTATATATGATATACCATCCATTTATATATTATTTTAATATCAAAAGAATGATATTGTCGCTCGTGCGTACGTACGGACTACCGTCTCCACGAACGCGATGAGATTCATTCTCCATCGTATCCATTCAAGTATAATTATCATTTGATGATTTAAAAATGATGTTTAAGGACTAGATATCATTCTGGATATGAATAAGATACAACAACCATGTCTTATGTAACAAAACATATAAAAGAAAATGAGTAAGTTAACACCCGAAACGACGATAATTCTAAGATATTATTAACAAATCAATGTTAAAAGATCATATATGATATCATATTAATATATATGATTCTTGTATAATTTAATAACAATTATTTCACCATTATACAGGAGGTTAACCTACCCCAACTAAGGAAAAGTACAAGGTAAGGGTTATTTCACAATCTCTTCATTATCCGAGGTTGTTTATACGTAATAATCTACTGGGATCTCGTTATCATCCACATCCATGTTTCTTCAAAATGTATTTCAAAACATTTTTAATATTTAAAAGAATATGGGTTAAAGTCATTTATACCCTTGTTTGACTTTTTATAAGAGGTTTATAAGGGAATATTTCCGTCGTTTTCCAAACAAGTTGCTTTTTAACCTTTTCGACAGAATTAAGATAAGAATGTTTTTTTTAACTTATACGGCGGGTGCGGTTATTTTACGCCGTTATAAAATCTTCAAATCTTTCCTTACAAGATTATAAGAATATTTTCAAAGAAAATGTTTTATTTTATATGGATCTTGAATGATTTCAAAATAAAAGGAGATATTTCTTTAAAAAGAATTTTGATTTCATCTATGTCAACATCCTTTGATGGATTTTAAGATTATTTGAAGTTGATTTATTATGATACAAAACTTCTATATTGTATTGAAGGTTTTGTGATATGTTTGACTATGGATGTGCTATTTTTATACCATTCATAGTTTATGGTGAAATTATTGACATTTTGTATGCTAGTTTTAATACGAATGTTTATGTTATGTTTAAACCTTTTCATATGGGAATGCATTGGACATAATAAGTGACGGGTGGAGCCCGCTATAGCTCCTCGATGCATCGGTAGGTCTCATGAGACAAACTAGTGTCTTGGCACAAGGCCTTGACAAAATCTTATTTGTAGTCTTGGCACGAGGCCTTGGCTATGTGGTTATGATAGTCTGGCATTATGCATTCCAACATTATGAAAGTGGTTATTGATTTTTGCATGTGATTATTAGATTAGTAGAATATCCATGTGAATAAGTAAATGGCATTATTTCATTTTATTTATGCCATACCATGTTGAAAGTTCTTACTTAAAAGGATTTTGTTTTAGTTATACATTGCCTTAAATGTTTATTCTTATTTATAAAAGTTTCCGCTATATTGTTATCCTTACTGGGCATTTGAGCTCACCCCTTTTCTATGTTTTATTTTTCCCAGGATGTGAAGAAGTAAGTTATGAATGACCTGCAGGGATTTTATGAGGGGTTAATAATGTGGATTGTGTAAACATTATGTTCTTGTAGTAGTTTTTCATTTTATGATGTAATGTAAAACATATGAATATATCTAGTGTTTCCAAGGCTACTAAACCAATCGGTCTTTCGAGATTTGATCTTTCTTGTGATCATGCCAATGTTATGTAATAATGCACCGACTCTGGGTAGCTGGGGTCGGGGCGTTACAGTTGGTATCAGAGGAAGTTTAGTACAAACCTTGGAAGCTAGATTTAGATAAACTCTGATTAGAGCACGTTGACCTAAGATGAACTTTGAGGATTAGTATAGAAGAACTTCCTAGAATTTTGGTATTGTAGAGATTTTGTAAGTTTTCCGAGCAATACATCCCTGTCTGGATACGAGCAGGTAGAGGTGGCTCTGGCACAGATGTACCTAGGGGTAAAACCCGAAAACACCGCTTTGAGCTAGACTTGAACGGGAACTGGTGCACGACAACGGGCCTTGCTGCACTCTTGGTTACGACACTCCCGGGGGATATGCTTAGGATAACTCTCATTTTCTTTACAAATCATTATGAAGGGTTTATGAGTATATACGTCCTCAAAGGAAACATTATTATGATTATGGATTATATCCATAAATAGTTCAATTTATGTTAAGTGTTTTATAAGTATGGGATTATGTATTTTGATTCATAAACTGATCCAGTGTATGCCATTGTTTAGAAATGGCGCCCAGTAGAAGGAATGATAACTCCAGCAATGCACATGATCCAAAGAGAAAGAAGGATCATATCTTTCATGGTCTTAAGCCAGAATTTATAAGAGAAATAGTCTCCCATGTATTATCATTATATGAAGAAATAATATCATGTGTTGATAAGATAAGTAAAGATTTTACTAAGTCCTATGGATTTGAAGGGAAGAAAGAGAAGAAAAGGATGGAAGAGAGAAAGATGGATAAAGGGAAGAGGGAAAAGAAGAATTTTCCCATATGTGGTAACTGTGGAAAGAATCACCCTGGAACTTGCCTGAAAGGAATGGGAGTTTGTTATAAGTGTGGAGGAAAAGGGAACAAAGTACGTGATTTCAAGGGTAAGAAAATGGTTTTAAATGTACAATGCTTCATTTGCAAGGAGTTTGGACACTACGCGAACCTATGTCCCAGTCATCAGACTATGCCGCAAATGATGTTATTGGATAATAACCAAGTTATGATACTACCACAGATGAAGAGGAATGGTTAGAGTTCTTATGTTGATTATGTCAATTGAGTGTTGTATCAACAATGTACTTGTTATAATAATTATGGAGTATATAAGGATTGTACTGCAGTACTATTTCATTAAGGACTTGAGATTATGTGGAACAAAGAAAAGTGACTCAATAGTAGGATAAATTTTTGGAAAATATATGGTTCAGAGAATGATAAATCATAATATAGTTCTGATACTGAGGTAGTGATTTTGGAATAATATGTGATTGTTTTGGATAAATTATATTGGATATTCTTGACTACCTTGGAACTAATTAATGATTTGTATATTCCATCATTGTTGGGGTTTAAAACATTTTTGGATTAATGAAGTATATCCAGCATTCTATATGGAATAGGGGAGCATGAATGTAATCAATAAGGAATATGGTAATTCAATATGTTTCAGTTTATTAAAAGAATACAAGATGAAGGTATTCATATGCTATTGCGGGGTAAAAAGGATCTATATTATGTTTAACTTCCTTATAAATGTTGGACTGTGAGTTTGGACATAATTATTTTGGATAGTTCTAGTTTGGATTATTTTGGATTACCATAAAAGGAAAACCCGGAGGTCGGGCGGCAACCCGTCGCGTCCGGCAATGCTGCGAGACTTGAACCCGCAACCGAAGGGTGACAAGGGTGTATCACCTACCACTGGCCCACGAGATGTCCTGGATTAAATAATGTAGTTTTTATTAAAAGACCTTGTAGATGAATTATAAATTCGTTTATTTTGGAACCCTATACGAATAGTGTAAATAGAATTTTTTTTACATTCTATTATCTTTTAGAGTGAAAGATGAGTTTGTGGTAGAAATTTATTAATGGATAAAACTCTAATTATAAAGTAAGTATATCTCCTTATGATCTTAGCCAATCTCATAAATAAATTCCTCAATATTAAGAAAAGCAACTTAGAACAAAAATGTTTTCCTAGATGGTACCTTAAATCATCACTAATTTATGGCTTTGGGATTGTTGGCCTTCTCATAGCCATGTTCTCTACCACTCTCCATCAGATAATCGATGGTTATATTTTTCTTCCATATCCATATTTTCCTACATGGAACCCGCGTATGTGTTATTTTCGGTAATCTTCATACTTTCGACTCTTTATTTTAAATAGAGGCCTCGTTAATTCATTTTTCGATGTGGGATTTCCACTAAGATATTTAGAAACGTCAAAAATGTGTTATCCCAATACCCTATATTTTGTTGAACCGATGGTACTTCAAATCATCATAGATTGATGAGTTTAAGGACCTCAATTATACACTTGTTTGTGATTGATGACCTCAATCACTACCTATAAATATTTACGTTTTTTTCTCCAATTATATGTCTCTAATTGCCACCAGTGTTCTCCTAATCAAGATCTTAATTTGGTGGTGACCCTTTCATTTCTCTTTTCTCATATTAAGACTAAATTTTAGTAACCCAATTTCCGATGTGGGTTTTCCCACAAATATATTATCTATTTTCAACCTTTTATTTTCGAAGAACAATTTCAAATTGCGAGGACGCAATTTATTGAAGGAGGGGAGAATGTAACACCCCAAGATTTCATAGTGTGTTATTTCTTCAAAATAATTCAATAACTTGCACTACACGCAACACCGAGTTCAATCACACAATTAAAAGAGGTCATGAATAGTATTAACTACATTTTGAACTTTATATAATCCTTATAATTTTAGAATCCCTATTATGAGTTTCTTAATCATATTGCAAAAACAGATTCATTTACAGTATTTCACTTTTATCAACTTCTAATAGTGAAACCTTTTTAAATACAATATTTTAAACTTTTTGACTAAATGGGGACATCAAAAATTTAAAATGAAACATCCCAAGCTTCCACAGTACGCTTTCCATTGAATAAAACAGTAGCGTGTGTTGTACGCAACTTCGAGTTCTAACACACCGTAACCAATCAAACTAGCTGTTATAAATAGTAATACCTACTTTTTGTAGTTATATATATTTTATATTTTAAAATGGACTTCATTTTCGGATTCGGAATATCGAATTTAGCCTAAGGTGAAATTTTGGTACTTTTCGGATAACTTTCATATTTTGATGAATAGTGAAAATTACTAAATTTTAATTAAAAACAACTTTTTTAATCAAAATAATTAATAGTGATAAATTGTGAATCTGAGTGGTTTTAAAGTATATTTAGAATATATTTTTACCATTTAATATAATGTTGGTCATTGGACACAATTTTACAATTAAACCGAACATAAACAAGTGTCAATCTTTTGATAGTTATTATCTCTTAAAAACACGTTTTTTGTTTTGACAGCGGGAATTAATTTTAAATTAATTTATGCCACTTCTGTGTTTTGAATTTAGAAAAATGGATTCCATATTTGGAATCCGTATGTTCAAATTGTGTAAATAGGTAACTTTTATTTTTATACATTTTGAATAATTACTGCGGTAAATATTTTATTTACCATGGTTAAGGGTAAATCCGGTAAATAAGGGTTAAAAAATAATATTATAATAATACTAAATTACCCTAAAACGTGTCTTAACCCTATTTTTTGATACATGGTCGACCATGGGCATCTTTGGGTCTATTTGGGGACCCCATGGATCCACTTGTAAGTGATAATGACACTTTATTTTAATTAAGTTAACATGAATACAAAAATGACATAAGCATATATCTTCTAGAAAAACAATTGTTACACCGGGTTATATATGTTGGATTTTAGATTATAAATATTCATTAGAAAGATAAAAAGATTTCCTACATAATGATATTTTATTTATAATTTTTAGACATTAAATAATTTATTTTATTTATGACACAATGATGATGCAGTAATTACTATAATAGTGAAAAATTAAAATAATTGATATTATAAATACCCAAATAAATATAATATGAAACTTTTAATGAATTAAAATAATTTTCTAGGATAATATGATATATTATTATTGATTTAATTGACGTTTTTCGAAGTAATCAATCTGTTATGAGTTTCACAAAAATCAACTATTGAATAGTGTCAAAATTGACATAAAAGAGTTCTTAAAACAAATATTATATTATTAATTGATATTAAATTCTTAAAAATCTAAGGTTCGGCCAAGAGACTTATATCATGATAGGTTCATCATTAATGTACCACTTGGGGGTCGATTGGATGTATATAGTATGTTTATTAACCATATTATATAAAAATACAAAGAGACATTGTAAAAGTGAAACTAATTAACTTAGAGTTAATACTTAAAGATAAGGTTAATATAAGTACCCAAACCTGTCTAAATTCTATTGGTTGAGTTGTTTTCGACCCATCCCCACCTTAACCTTTGAATAGTCAACTTTGGAGCCATTATAAACCGAATATGAATTTATTATAAATTAATATTTCTAGCTTTTCCAAAGGTGCCCCTCACCCCTCTTATAAAAGGGCACTCCTCCTTCTCATTTCTTCACACCTCTAAATCCTTTTGGTTCGGCCAAACTCTGCCCAAATACTCTCCCAACATCACTCAATACAACCTAGAGGCCTTAGTTTGATCAGAAAGCCAACCTAAGGAGCCCTTTTGATCAAATCAAAAGGAAGAACCCGAAGAAGAGGTAATGATTTCACCACCCCTTTTCTAAGTTCCTTTCTTCTTCCACTTCCTCTTTCTTTGTTCTTACCATTATAAAATAATAACTCCAGTATCTTACATATACTGTGATGTTATTATAAATATGGTACAACCATATTCAGTATTCTATCCACCCTTTGAATAACATGTCACCATACGTGCATACGTACGGCTTACCGTCTCCACGTCGTGGTGTAATTGTTATTCAATATAATATTATTTGGATGGGTATAATAATGATGTGTAACTCATGTAAATAATAAATATAACATGTTAATGATTCTGTATATATGATATACCATCCATTTATATATTATTTTAATATCAAAAGAATGATATTGTCACTCGTGCGTACGTACGGACTACCGTCTCCACGAACGCGATGAGATTTATTCTCCATCGTATCCATTCAAGTATAATTATCATTTGATGATTTAAAAATGATGTTTAAGGACTAGATATCATTCTGGATATGAATAAGATACAACAACCATGGCTTATGTAACAAAACATATAAAAGAAAATGAGTAAGTTAACACCCGAAACGACGATAATTCTAAGATATTATTAACAAATCAATGTTAAAAGATCATATATGATATCATATTAATATATATGATTCTTGTATAATTTAATAACAATTATTTCACCATTATACAGGAGGTTAACCTACCCCAACCAAGGAAAAGTACAAGGTAAGGGTTATTTGACAATCTCTTCATTATCCGAGGTTGTTTATACGTAATAATCTACTGGGATCTCGTTATCATCCACATCCATGTTTCTTCAAAATGTATTTCAAAACATTTTTAATATTTAAAAGAATATGGGTTAAAGTCATTTATACCCTTGTTTGACTTTTTATAAGGGGTTTATAAGGGAATATTTCCGTCGTTTTCCAAACAAGGTGCTTTTTAACCTTTTCGACAGAATTAGGATAAGAATGTTTTTTTTAACTTATACGGCGGGTGCGGTTATTTTACGCCATTATAAAATCTTCAAAGCTTTCCTTACAAGCTTATAAGAATATTTTCAAAGAAAATGTTTTATTTTATATGGATCTTGAATGATTTCAAAATAAAAGGAGATATTTCTTTAAAATTAATTTTGATTTCATCTATGTCAACATCCTTTGATGGATTTTAAGATTATTTGAAGTTGATTTATTATGATACAAAACTTCTATATTGTATTGAAGGTTTTGTGATATGTTTGACTATGGATGTGCTATTTTTATACCATTCATAGTTTATGGTGAAATTATTGACATTTCGTATGCTAGTTTTAATACGAATGTTTATGTTATGTTTAAACCTTTTCATATGGGAATGCATTGGACTTAATAAGTGACGGGTGGAGCCCACTATAGCTCCTCGATGCATCGGTAGGTCTCATGAGACAAACTAGTGTCTTGGCACAAGGCCTTGACAAAATCTTATTTGTAGTCTTGGCACGAGGCCTTGGCTATGTGGTTATGATAGTCTGGCATTATGCATTCCAAAATTATGAAAGTGGTTATTGATTTTTGCATGTGATTATTCGATTAGTAGAATATCCATGCGAATAAGTAAATGGCATTATTTCATTTTATTTATGCCATACCATGTTGAAAGTTCATACTTAAAAGGATTTTGTTTTAGTTATACATTGCCTTAAATGTTTATTCTTATTTATGAAAGTTTCCGCTATATTGTTATCCTTACTGGGCATTTGAGCTCACCCCTTTTCTATGTTTTATTTTTCCCAGGATGTGAAGAAGTAAGTTATGCATGACCTGCAGGGATTTTATGAGGGGTTAATAGTGTGGATTGTGGAAACATTATGTTTTTGTAGTAGTTTTTCATTTTATGATGTAATGTAAAACTTATGAATATATCTAGTGTTTCCAAGGCTACTAAACCAATCGGTCTTTCGAGATTTGATCTTTCTTGTGATCATGCCAATGTTATGTAATAATGCATCGACTCTGGGTAGCTGGGGTCGGGGCGTTACAGTACAGCACCAATAGTCCTAACTACAAGACTTTAAACTGCATAGTCCCTTCATACGTCCTACATGGTGTTAAATTGTGTATCGTTAAGGTTGTTGCTACCTCTTGTTTCTCACACCAAGTATGACTCACGTGAGCTTAGAGAAAACCTCAACCATAACAATATCTCTGGGCTACTAACCATGTGTAAGTCCCAACATCATTTTTTAGGTCGTTGTCCCCAAGAACAACTTGTTCATTAATTCATTCTTTAATTGAACTATGCGTACTTTGATCCTTGCCTTCCAGGCTGGGTACGTAGGCAACCACCCAAAGTTCATGCCCAAAATCAATCTCTTCGCATCGGTTCACCTCCATCTCATATGATGTTGATTCGTGAAACCGCCCCTATAATCAATATCATTACATTGGTTCACTTTCGTCCTTATTATATGATGTTAAACTATACAACACTTTTGTTCAGTATGACAATAAACTACAATATTCTTTGACGCCCTCACCTAATAGGGAACCATTATTTACATTTATTTTTAATCATGTTTCATTTCAAAGACTACGTGTATAAATGGCAATGCCCAAACATTTTATCTTGGGTTAAACCATCATTGTACTAAAGTCCCCTTTCACCCTTCACATGTACGATCCAAATTTGTATAGAAGGTTTTTCTAGAACTATGTGGGTTTGATTCCCATACTTATGGGATACGTAAGAACATTCAGGTGTCCCTCGAATCCAACTCCAAGTCTTTTTTGCCTAACCCCAACATCCACTTTTAGTCCCTTGGCTGAAAAGTCCCCATGAAAACACACACTGTTTATTTCTTATAATGGTCCAAGCTCTATGACCCTAAAATAAGATCTCTAATCCTTTTTTCCCACATGACGTTAAACTGTAGTTTAAGAACTACATTTGGATTGATTCCCATCCTTATGGGATACATAGTGAAGTCCAACATTTCCAGTCAGGACCCAGCCACAACATGATTATGGTTATCATTGATCTTTGTATCTCTGTATACATTGGACAATACCCATCTTTATGTGTCATAATCCTAACCTTAAATATTTTCAGATCTTCATACCCCTTTTCTTGACTTTTAGTCACAAAAATGTCAAATTTCTGAGAATTATGTTTCCTGACTATCCAGCACGTGCCCTTAGGTGGCCTTGCTTAAACAGTCTAAATAACAAAATTGTTAGCCAAAAGATACTATTTTATTTAACTATGTAGCCAATGCCCTTAGGTGGCCCTTCATAATTCAACCCCCTAACAGGTTTGTTAAATAATGGTAACTTCATTCTTGGGAAGAAATCCTCTTTTGTCCTTATTGGTCTTAAATGACATTATGTAGTGATCTGTAAAAATAGCCATCCTTAACATATTTGTCCCATATCCTTTTTCAAGATCTGAAAAGTATTCAAGTTTATGGTTTATATTCTCCTTCCCTACGTTTGGGTTTGACCTTCGTAGGAGTGATATCTATTCAGTTCTTTGATAATATTGTTTGGAAATATCTTCTCCATATTCAAGTACCACTTTCCATACAGCCAACTCTATACTTTGGAAAATTTGAATCTCTATAAACATTCACTAGCTTTTAGCAGTAGAAAGGTAAATTTCTGAGAGTTCTTTTTCCTGATAAATGCAGCACGTGCCCATAGGTGGTCTTGCATAAACAGTCTACATAACAGTCTTGTTAGCAAAAAGATACTATTTTATTTAACTATGTAGCCAATTCCCTTAGGTGACCCCGCATAATTAAACCCCCTAACGGGTTTATTAAATAATGGTAACTTCATTCTTGGGAACCACTTATTCTAATTCCTTTTTATCTCTTTTTCAAATCATTCCTCATATTCAAATATTCTTAAGTCATATTTTACATCCCCCCCTTATACTTGAGTATGGTACTATGTTTTCCGGAGAATTTTCAAGGAATTTAGTCATTTCTAATTCATTCGTTCAAAGCTATTTCCACCTTAAACATCAGCCTCTTTATGCCCACATCCAAGTTGGCTTCACACCTCCCCCTGGACGGAAGTCCCAACTTTTCTTCAAGCCTTTGGATTGATCCATCTGAGCATTTCTAAAGATTGAAGGATGACAATGTGGTTGCAGCTCAGGTATATGATCTTTCAGATCTGGTGTACAAGGGCTATGATGCATCATATAGGCCTTCTCCACTGTTCTAGCATTTAGAAATACTCCTCCACCTGAGATATTTGCTGAAGCAAAGTTGGTGTAATTATGAAACCACGAAAATGGAAGATAGTTCTTTGCTTCTGGAATGGCGACTTCTCACAGATGATCATATCCATACAAAGGCAGATAAGTGCTCTGTGGGAAGTCAGGATGATATTTCTTCAGATACTTAGCCAAATCCGGAAGAGTGCAATATTTGACAGTATAATAATCATGGCCAATGATGTTCATCATATCATCAATCCGCTTGCTAGCCAGTTCATCAACTATTCTGGGTCTAAGAGCCATTGATTCTGCAAAAACGTTGAATAAATAAAATTTTAAGTAAGTTGATTTTTCATAAAATTTGTGAAAGAATTCGAAAAGATGGCTAAGGCATTAAGGAACGCAAGTACGGATGTGTCGCAGAAGTGTTAAAAGTGCCGTACAATTTTCTGTCATGCAAGTGTCACTGCACAAGTCCTATTACCTTTACAGCAGCGCGACGGCGAAGAAACAGCGGAAAGAAAAGACTTGCTCGGTGAAGATGACTTGCACGGCGAGAGCTCGAGAATCCGGAATCAGATGATATGTGCGGAAAATGACCGTGTATTTATAGGCCAGGCGGCCCATCTGCGCGCCTACACCCAGTGTGCTGCAGCCCTGCATGACTCGAACATGTGCGCCCAGTGTTGCGCACCGAAGGACTTGCGCACCTCCTTTCCTTTGGTTTTATCGTTTTCCTCAGAGTCAAATCATCATTTCTTTCGGATCCAACTCTGAGGGGGGACATTTTTTGATGCTCCTTTTTTATCACATTGTCTAAAGGAATGGAAATGAAAATGACTTAGAACAAATTGATTCATCCTTTGAAGAAACATCAAAAAATTGACAAAGGGATGAACAAAGAGAACATTTCCCATAGGTCATGCAAGTTCCATCATGGTCGTGCATGTAGACTTGCGCACCGACTAGTGGTCGCGCAAGTGACTTGCACGACCTAAGTGATAACCGCCCGGGTCTTCTCTAGCCTATAAATAGACCCTGTGGGCCCCCCATTTAGAGAAAGGTTTTCTAGAAACTCAGATTTGATCTCTCGGTGCCCTAGTCTCTTCTCAAAGCTTCCGAAACACTTCTAAGGTAATTTCTTACCTACAACAGAAGATCTAAAGAGGAGGAGGAAGGACTAAGTGTTGAAACTCATCAACACTTGCACGCCTGAGTGGCCAGCCCTTAAGGGAAATGGACACACTTGCGTGCCACCTTACTCCTTCAATAGAACTTGCGCGCCACTATTATGGAAGAACCTCAAGATGATTCTAAAGGCATTGATCAAAGGATTTCTCAAGCATATCATGCTGGTTAACAATCGTGCAAGTACCCATGCATCGCGCGGGTATACCTGCACGACCAGACTTGCACACCCACGTAGTACTTGCACGACTCTTAGGACTTTTGCGCCCTTACCTTTTTGGGTGCCATTCTTGCCTATTTCATCCCTCTTATGCCATTCCACCTATCCTGTTCAAAATTCAGTCTTCAAGACACTCTTCTAAGCCATTTATGGCATGTATTCTTGATTGAATTCCTCATTTGAAAGGAATTCTGTGGAACATTTCTCAAAACATAGCGATTTACACATCTTGTCACTGAGGTTAGAGCTTCCATTCATTCAACCTCATCCTTTAAAGATGAGAGAACCCAAATTTGGGCATCCTCCTCAGGAGTAATCCCCAAATCCTCATTAACCTGGGCCTCCTCCTCAAGATTTAGCCCCAGTCCATGTTCTCAAATTTGGGCCTCCTCCTCAGGAGTAAGCCCCAACCATAATTCATAGTTCCCTCCTTAATTCTAGGTACCCTTTTCAGAGGTAAACCCCAAATTAAGAGTATTCAAATATCCATAAAACACATATAACTTTTATGGACCCTGTTCACCTTAGAATCCTTTTTTAGGAATAATCCCCATTCATAAATATGGGCATCCTCTTCATGAGTAAGCCCCAAGCCCTTAATTTTTCAAGTCTCTTAACCTAGGCCTCCTTTTTAAATGTAAGCCCCAGTCTTAATTTCTCTTAACAAGTCCTAATTTACCTTTGATTCGGGATTCCTTCTCAGGAGTAAAACCTATTCATAAGTCCTCTCCTAATTTGCGGATCCTTTTCAAGAGTAAGCCCCAAGTTAGAGTATTTGAATCTCCATGAAGCACATATACCTTTATAAACCCTGTTCGTAGATTTCTTCCCATAAGTAAATCCTAATATTAATTTATCTGGGCATTCATACAAACATAAGTCCCGCATTATTTCTTATGATTGCATATTTCATGGCACAGTTGTCTAATTTTTACCAATACCTCTAGTTTCTCACAAAGAGCATGACTCACGTGAGCTTAGAGTGTAAAAGTAATTATGACATCCTTCTTTGAGACATCAATAATAAACATCATACTCCCTTACTCGAACTACGTGGGTTCTGATTCCTTTTATAAACAAAGGATACGTAGGTAGCCCATATGTGGGTTAGATCCCAACTCTGAAATAATCCATGTCCTTCTAAATGACAATAAACTTCAAGTGCCCCACTGAGTGGATTTAAAACCAGCATGGTCATCATAATGACCAAGAGACTTCTATATAAATGTGTCGAAGGATACCATTGAATAAGAATCTCTAATAAATATAGATGATTCTCTATCGATGAAGAACCTCAAATATATATAAAAATTCACTAAATTTCCTACATATTTAATCATTGATTGTAAAATCTGAAGAAAATCTCATTTTATACTTGGTAATGTAATAAGGATTCATGAACATAACGTAAATATATAAAGAGAGTCCCAAAGTAGACAATAATTCCCCTCAAAAAGGTGTGATGAGTCCAACCTTCCATTCTGTCGACCAATGAAAATTCCTAAGCCTCATCAGTCTACAAACTAATGAGCGCCTACCTTGGGAATGTAGGTTCAAATGGATATGGAATCATTGGATGTTTCTGGTTCTATGAACAAACCCGTTAGAAACTGATCAGATGTTTGAACCTCCAATCAAGGAGGTCATCCCTGAATTCCGAGGGAAACATGTATATAGATGATACTAGAGTTATCATGTTCATTTGGACAGAGGAGGTGAGGATAGAAAAATAAAAGAGATGATCTTGAAAATTAAAGAAAATTTAAGAGATCCTTTATGAAAATTTGGCAGCCTAACGACGTCACTTAAAATTTCATAAAATAAAATTATGAGAAAAAAGGGTATATCATCATATTTAAATCAAAAAGAATGTAATAAGAATAAAAAGAATCAAACCCCAACATATGAGAAAATAATTTCAAATAGCTAACATAAAAAAAGTGTCGACTTAAAGAATAGAATGATGGATTCCCATAACTTGTAGAATAAATCCTAGATCTTGAATGATAGGACCTTGGGGGTTTAGGGACAACTTTGTAGGACTCTTAGAGAGGTAATACCACCAGATCTTCAAGTATGAGAGATTTGTATTGAATGAAAACGAATGGATGAGTGGGTATTTATAAAAAAAGAGAGGTAATGTTTTAATAATTTCTAAGGAACATCTCATTAGTGGGTTTTTTCCAAACCATGGGCTTGACCATGGTATTTTCCCATGGTTTTAGCCACTTTGGATACCTCATGTCATAAGATACTATACACAAGTCGACCATGCTTTTATATTTAATAATTACATCATTATGATGTCATTAAACTACTGAAAACTCAAAACTGCATTTTTACAATTCATGAAAAATTCATGTATTTTAGAAAAATCCCAAAGATTCACCTCTACCATTTTTCGATGTTTAGAATTAAAAAGCGAAATCCATTTTTCAAAAATAATTTTCTAAATATTATTAATTTATTTTTTAAATAAGATCATATTTAATTTGAAAAATAACAATCTTAAAGTGCAATTAGTTTTATTTATCATTGAAAAACTAATAAAGATCACATTATCTTATTTCCTTAAGAAAATAAAATAATATTATTATTTACAATTCATAAGGGTCATATTACTATTCATATTACTATTCATAAGGGTATGTTTCTGTTACCAAAAATCATGTTTGTTCTATCGGACTCCAAATGGATTACTAAACACAACACTAGATAACCATTTTTCAGAATTCAAATCACAGAAGTGGCAGAGTTGTGTTTAATGGAGAGATTATAAAAATGCATTATATATATATTTTTTTCAAAAAAATGGGGTGTTACATTCTCCCCTCCTAAAAAAATTTCTTCCGTGATATTCACAAAATATGACCTAAAACGATTTGGGTATGTCTATAACATAAGATCCTCAGGCTCCCATGTTGCTTTCTCCATCTTATGGTTCCTCTATAGAACCTTTACCAGACTAGTTGTCTGATTTCTCAATTCATGTTCTCTAGTGTCAAGAATCTTGATAGGCACTTCACAATAAGATAGATCTGGCTCAAGTTCCACATCATCGTAAGCAAGTACATGTGTTGGGTCTGGCATGTACTTTCTTAACATTGACCCATGGAACACATTGTGAACCTTGGAGAGACTTGGTGGAATTTCCAAACGGTAAGATATGGCTTCAATTTGGTCTAATATTTCAAAATCTACGATGTACCTGGGACTTAATTTTCCCTTCTTACAAAATCGTATAATACCCTTCCATGGAGATACCTTTAAGAAAACATGATCACCTTCTTGAAACTCCAAATTCTGCCTTTGGTTATTTGCATAGATCTTTTTCCTACTTTGAGATATTTTGATATGGTTTTGGATAATCATCACCTTGTCCTTTGTTTCTTTAACAAGTTCTGGGCCCATGAGATTTCTTTCACCAACATCATCCCAACAAGTTGGTGTACAACATCTCCTCCTATACAATGCTTCATAGAGTGCCATCTGAATACTTTAATGGAAGTTATTGTTGTAGGAAAATTATACGAGAGGTAAATGCTGCTACCCCATGCCATGAAAAACAAGTGAAAAAGACCACAACATGACTTACAATGATTGAATAGTCCGTTCTGATTGTCCATCAGTTTGTGGGTGGTAGGCAGTGCTCAAATGATGATCAGTATCTAGGGCCTTCTGATGACTTTCCCAGAATCATGATGTAAAACGTGGATAACGATCAGAAACAATCGATTGTTGTAATCTTGTAAGTCTCACAACTTCATTAATATATAGTCTTGCTAGATGTTCAAGTGATAGATATTCTCTTATAGAAACAAAATGTGCTTACTTGGTAAGACGATCAACAATGACCCATATTGCATATTTCCTTCTAGGAGTCTTTGGTAGTCCCGTGACAAAGTCCATCATGATATTTTACCATTTCCACTCAAGTATGGGAAGAGGTTTTAATACTCCTCCAGGCTATTGCCTTCGGGATTTCTCTTGTTGACAAACCATACTTCTTGACACAAAATCAGCAATCTCCCTATTCATGTTGTCCCACCAAAAATGTTCCCTCAAATATCTATACATCTTAGTATTACCAAGGTGTATAGAGAAATTGGAACTATGAGAAACATCCAACAATTCCATTTTTAGATCAGGTATATCGGGAACACAAAGTCTCTTCCCAAATTTCAAAATTCCATCTTCATATACAAAGTCACTCAATATCCCATTATTCATAGCTTTAATCTTCTTTTGAAACTTCTCATCATCAGCCTGATAACTTTTTATTATTTCTAGTAAAGTTGTTTTGGTAACCATTTGAAAAAGCAATGATTTTTCACCTTCCATGGTTATTCCCAGATCCATATTAACTAGATTCATGAAAATAAGATCCCTTTCAACTCTCATCTTATTCAAAACTCCTTGATCGTTTCTGCTCAAAGAATATTCTATGTTATTTTCCTTCCCCGGGTGGTAGTGTATCGTGCAATCATATCCATTGATTAGTTCAATCCATCTCCTTTTCCTCATGTAGAGTTCTCTCTATGAGAAAATATACTTCCAACTCTTGTGGTTAGTATAAATCTCTCATTTTTCACCATAGAGATAACGTCGCCATATCTTTAAAGAAAGGATTACAACAACTAACTCAAGATCACGAGTAGGATAGTTTTACTCATTAATTTTTAGCTGTCGTGATTCATAAGCAATAACCCTATCATTTTTCATAAGGACACAACCAAGTCCTTTCTTTGAAGCATCACTATAAATAAAAAACCCTTCGTTCCTCGATGATAGAGTCAATATAGGAGCATTGACTAATCTTATCTTTAGTTCTTCAAAAAATTCTTCACAATATTTTGTCCAAACAAATTTAACCACTTTACGTGTGAGCTTCATTATCAAGTTATCCAATTAGGCAAAATTCTGCATGAAATGCCGATAATAACCTACTAAGCCAATAAAACTGCGTACCTTAGTTTTGTTTGTTGGTGTTGTCCAATAATGGATTGCCTTTGTCTTTATAGGATCAACAAGGATTCCATCCTTAGAGACAATATGTGAAAGAAAAGAAATCTCCTAATGCCAGAATTCAAACTTTCTTAACAGCCCATATAATTCATGTCTTCTAAGAGTTTTCAGGATAATGCACAAGTGATTTTTATGAACTTCGTAGCTTTTGGAGTATACCAAGATATCATCAATAAATAACACTATGAAAGCATCGAGATGTTCCTTGAAAACTCTGTTCATTAGATCCATGAAGACAGAGGGTGCATTAGTCAATATAAAAGGAATTAATATAAACTCTTAATGCTCGTACCTGGTTCAAAACACTGTTTTCGGAATGTCTTCCTTCTACACACTCAACTGATGATATCCAGATTGAAGGTCAATCTTTGAAAAGTATTTAGCTCCATGAAGTTGGTCAAATAAATCATCAATACGGTGTAGAGGATACTTATTCTTTATTGTAATAGTATTGATTTCTCTGTAATCAATGCATAGCCTCATGGATCCATATTTCTTCTTTACAAACAAGACCAGGGCTACCGATGGAGAAACACTAGGTCGAATAAATCATTTCTCACATAACTCTTCTTGTTGTTTCTTCAGATCCACTAACTCCATAGTGGCCATTCTATATGGGGTCTTTGATATAGGTCTTGCACCTGGAATTAAGTCAATAGAAAAATCAATTTTTTGTTTAGGAGGATGTCTAGTTAAATCCTCTGGTAACACATCAAATTATTCTTTCACTATTTTCACATCTTCATTTTGAATATTTCTTTCCTCACCCATTGATATTGGGATCTCTTCCTCTCCAAGAATTTCATTCAATAGAGCTACTAGGGGTGGGTCTAGATAAGAATCAGATGGAGATGTGTCTGCTCTAAAGATAAGATATTCTACAACAATTTCAAAAATTGTAACTTCCTTTTTCTTGCAATAAATCCTCGCATCATAATTTGATAGCCAATCCATAATGAGATTTATATCAAATTCAGTCATGGCTATGATGATATGGTTAGAAACTAAAGCACGTTTTTTTTGTTTGGAGGGGGACTAGTCAACATCCCTTTGTTGCAATGATACATCCCATGGGAGTTTTGACTGACAACTCCTTTCTTAAATCAAATTGGACATATCTAATTTTCTTGGAAAACTGAGAGGATATAATTGAATGTGATGATCCAGAATCAAATAAAGTGTTGGATAAGTTTGAGGAAACAATTAATGTATCTTCCACCACGTCACTTGGAACTTCAACCTCTACTTTTGTAATCACAAAGGCTCTCCCTTGCTCTCTTGGTTTTTTTGAGGAATGTTTCCTTAGCGCTTATGACACTAATTTTTATAGTGTCCCATCTCTCTGCAATTGTAGCACTGAATATCATTGAATTGTTTCTTCCCCATGCATTCATCAGATCGATAACCCTTTTCTCCATAGTTATAGCAGACTCCCATGACCTTTAAGAATTTTCCAAGATGATTCTTTCCACAGTTCTCGCAAAATGGGAAACTATTACCATGAAGGTAGCCTCATACTCTACAACACTGTACTCTTACCTTTGTTTCAAGCCAATGAATTTCCTCTTCATTTCAGTTTTTTGCTCATGGGGGAAATATTTTTCAATGAATATTTCCTTAAAAGTCCTCCATTACATATCCTCTATCTCCTCTTCCTCCATGGTATTTTGAATCAGGGACAACCATTGATCTGCGTCAACCTTGAGACAATATACTGCAATTACTACCATTTCATTTTCATTACACCTTAACGCCATGAATGTCTTTTCAAGGGACTTGATCCATTGCTCATCACACACTGAATTTGTAGTCCTACTGAAATATGGGGGCTTCTGCCTCATGAAATGATCCAACATAGGTGTTGAATGGTTATTCGTTACAACATGAGTAAGTTGTCCCAATATAGTCATGATCTGATATGCTCGAACATTGACTATGTTGACATGATTAGTAGGGAGATCCCTACCATTCCAATGAGTTTTAACTCACCTTCATCCATTAGATTCCATTTATAAATAATGGAATACACTATATTAGTTTATGAATCTCAAATAGAAAAGCACTCAATATAGATTGAAATTCTATGCATTACTAATCTTATAAACATGGTTCCTCTGAGGAAAAATTTACATTAACTCCTTCATGACGTCTTGTAAAAAAATATGAATTATCCTAACCATATCCCCCAGGAGTGTCATAACTAAGACTGCATCAAGGACCATTGTCGTGCAGCAGTTCCCATTCGAGTCTAGCTCAAAGCGGTGTTTTCGGGTTTTACCCCTAGACACATCTGTGCCAGAGCCGCATATACCTGCTCATATCCAAACAAGGACGTATTGCTTAAAATATCCACATAATCTATTCATTACCAAAATACCAGGACGTTATTGTATGTTAATCCTCAGATACTACCTTAGGTCTTTGTTCCCTACTATACATTTCCTACTGTAGTTTCCATGTTTTCGACTAAATTTCCTCTTACATACTTTAACACCCCGACCCCTCTAGGCTGGAGCTGGTGCATTACTTGTGACATTAGCATGGTTAGATGGAATGAAAATTCAGAAGTAATGATTAGTTTATTAGTCTTGAAGAAAATAGATACATAGATGTTACTCAAATTACATTGTAAAAGTTTACAAAATACAATACATAACAAAAAATAAAAACGGCATCCCTTGGAACTCAATAAAAGATCTTCTCTTCATCACCTGTTGAAGGTAGATAATGAAAAGGGAGAGATCAAATGCTCAGTAAGGGTTAAATATATCATAATAATTAGTATAATAATAATTTAATCACAATCAATCTGACATAATCATTATGGCATAGTGAATAAATGAATAACTAATACCATTAATAAACTGAAAATGAAACTGCATCCATAGATTTTGTCATAGTGAAAATCTCATGGATAATAATATTAACTGATAATGAATAAATAGAATGACTATTTATTGGATGTCATCTATCTGGCACATGAAACCATAATACCGTAAAAATGGTTTAGTTATATGGGTAGAGACCCTTCTGATTTTTGGAAACAAACTCAAAGGGTTTGTCGCCAAACTATTTTGTCTCATGAGACCTACCGATGTATCGAGGGGATATAGCGGAACCCACCCAACACTGCATTCCCAAATCATTCTTTATACATTGATTCAATACAAGAGAAATATTCTGTTTCAATGTCTGTATAGAGTAGAGTATACGGATTCATCAAGACTTCCATAATAAAAATAACTTTCCCAATAAACACCGTGTGTATGATGGTAAACAGTTTAGACAACAAACATATCCATGACATGAGATTATAGATATTTATTATAAATATAATTTCAAATTAAATGTGATCTCAAATGGGAAGTAGGTACACTACATTAGGATTATTTTGTGCATAATACAAAGTTATTCACAACAAAAAGGTTTTTGAGAAAAGTCTCTTACCAAAATCTAATCAGTTGAATAATATGACCAGAAATTAATGGAAATCAAGTGAATCATTTAATAAAATGAATATAAATAGAATAATGTTATTATATATCAAATGTCAGTACATATATACCACATATATAAAATAAGTGGAGAAAAATGAATTTAATTGTTCCGGGGTGTTCGTTTTCATTATTTTTATAATTGGTTTACTTGTTTTTATGTAATTGAGTTCATGTGGAAAGGTTATAAATCTATAGTATTGGAATTATATATTAGTTATAAACATAAATAATTGTTAATGGTCATTTGTATCATTTGGTTACATGGAAGGAGGAAGAATCATTAGATGACAACCACTTCGATTATTCGGCAGTATTTGGATTATTATGAACTAGTTTTATCATATAACTTAATTATATGTACATATTCTGCTTCATGAATGTTAATTATGTTATAATTCATATGTTATAGTCTATTAAAACAATAAATATGGTTTCATGACCAGTAATGAAGAATAAATTTAAGAATGAAACTTCATTGTCCACGAAGGCTATAAATTAGAACCTCATGGACGTTGATTTCGTATATAAAAAAAATAAAATGGAGGGAGTAAGAATATTTATAATGGTTCTTCCATTCACATGATATAATTCCAATATATAGAGGATACTATATTTATCATGATCATTTGGACAAAGGAGGTGAGGAGAGAAAAATAAAAGAGATAAACTTGAAAATAAAAGAAAAATTAAGAGATCTCTTATGAAAATTCGGCAGCCTAACAACGTCACTTAAAATTTCATAAAATCAAATGATGAGAACAAAAGAGAATCTCATCATATTGAAATAAAAAATACAGTAAGAAGAATAAATAAAATCAAACCCCAAAATATGAGAAAGTAATTTCAAATAGCTAACAAAAAAGAAGTGTCGACTTAAAGAAGAGAATGAAGGATTCCCATACCTTGTAGAATAAATCCTAGATCTTGAAGGATAGGACCATGGGGGTTTAGGGACACCTTGGGAGGACACCTAGAGATGTAAAAACACCAGATCTTCGAGGATGAGGGATTCTTAATGAATGAAAACGAATGGATGAGTGGGTATTTATAGAAAGAGAGAGGGAATTTTTTAATAATTTTTAAGGGATACCTAATTAGTGGTTTTTCAAAACCATGGGCTTGAACATGGTATTTTCCCATGGTTTTAGCCACTTGGGACACCTGATGTCATGAGATACTATACAAAAGTCAACCATGTGTTTATATTTATTTATTTTAACATTATGATGTCATTAAACTACGGAAAACTGCAAACTGTATTTTTACTATTCATGAAAAATTCATGTAGTTTAGAAAAATCCAAAAAATTCACCCCTACTATTTTTTGACATGTAGAATTCAAAAGTCAAATCCATTTTTCAAAAATAATTTTCTAAATATTATTAATTTAATTTTTAAATAAGGTCATAGTTAATTCAAAAAATAACAATCTTAAAGTGCAATTAGTTTTATTTCTCATTGAAAAACTAATTAAGATCTCATTATCTTAATGCCTTAAGAAAATAAAATAATATTATTATATACTATTCATAAGGGTCATATTACTATTCATATTACTATTCATAAGGGTATGTTACTATCCAACAAAAATCAAGTTTTTTCGATTAGACTCCAAATGACTTACTGAACACAACTCTAGATGACCATTTTTTGAAATTCAAAACATAGAAGAGGCAGTGTTGTGTTTAATGGCTAGATTATAAATTTTTATTCTATATTTATTTTTCAAAACCTTAGAGTGTTAAAATCTCCCCTCCTTAAAAAAAATTTTGTCCTTGAAATTCACGAAATATTCCTTAAAAAGATTCGGGTATGTCTTTAACAGAAGCTCCTCTGGATCCCATGATGCTTCCTCTATTTTATGGTTACTCCATAGAACCTTTACCAGACTAGTTGTCCGATTTCTAAATACTTGTTCTCTAATATCAAGAATCTTGATAGGATCTTCACAATAAGATAGATCTGGCTCAAGTTCTACTTCTTCATAAGTGAGTACATGTGTTGGGTCTGGCATGTAATTTCTTTACATTGACACGTGGAACACATTGTGAACCTTAGATAGACTTGGCGGCATTACCAAATGGTAAGCTAGGACTCCAATTCGATCCAAAATTTCAAAAGGACTGATGTACCTGGGACTTAATTTTCCCTTCTTACCAAATCGTATAATACCCTTCCATGGAGATACCTTAAAAAAATGTGATCACGTTCATGAAACTCCAAATCATTCATTTGGTTATCTGCATAGATCTTTTTCCTACTTTGAGCTATTTTGATATAGTTCTGGATAATCTTCAACTTCTCCATTATTTCTTCAAAAAGTTTTGGGCCCATGAGATATCTTTCACCAATATCATCCCTTCAAGTTGGTGTAAGACATCTCCTCCCTTGCAATGCTTCATAGGGATCCATCTAAATACTTGAATAAATGTTATTGTTCTAAAAAAATTATACAAGAGGTAAATACTGATCCCACATGCCTTGAAAATCAAGTGAACAAGACCCCAACATGTCTTCCATTATTTGAATAGTCTATTCTGATTGTCCATCAGTTTGTGGGTGGTAGGCAGTACTCAAACGTAGATCAGTATCTAGGGCCTTCTGAAGACTTTTCTATAATCTTGATGTAAAACGTGGATCACGATCAGAAACAATCGATTGGGGTACTCCATGAAGTCTCACAACTTCATTAATATACAGTCTTTCTAGACGTTCAAGTGGTGGATCTTCTATTATAGCAAGAAAATGTGCTGACTTGGTAAGATGATCAACAATGAACCATATTGAATCGTTCCTTCTAGGAGTCTTTGGTAGTCCCATGAAAAATTCCATCGTGATATTATCCCAGTTCCACATAGGTATGGGAAGAGGTTGCAATACACCTCCTGGTTGTTGCCATCCATCTTTCACTTGTTGAAAAACCATACATCTTGACACAAAATCAGCAATCTCTCTATTCATGTTGTCTCATCAAAAATGATCCTTCAAATCTATATACATATTAGTGCTACTAGGGTGTATAAAGAAATAGGAACTATGAGAATCATCCAACAATTCCCTTTTTAGATCAAGTATATTGGGAACACAAAGTCTCTTCCCAAATTTTAAAATTCCATCTTCATATACGAAGTCACTCAATCTCCCATCATTCATAGCTTTAATCTTTTTTTGAAACTCTTCATTACCATCCTGAGAACATTGCATCCTTTCTAGTAAAGATGGTTTGACAACCATTTAAAAAAGTAGTGATGTTTCACCTTCCATGGTTATTCCCATATCTATTTTTACTAGATCCATGAAAATAGGATCCATTTTAACTCTCATCTTGTTCAAAACTCCCTGATCCATTATACTCAAATCACCTTCCACCTTATTTTCTTTCCCCGGGTGGTAGTGTATCATGCAATCATAATCCTTGAGTAGTTCAAGCCATCTCCTTCGCCTCATGTTGAGTTTTTTTTGTGAGAAAATATACTTCAAACTCTTATGATCTGTATAACTCTCACATTTTTCACCATATAGATAATGTATCCATATATTCAAATAAAATATTACAGCATATAACTCAAGATCATGAGTAGGATAGTTTTACTCATGAATTTTTAGCTGTCGTGATGCATAAGCATTAACCCTATCATTTTGCATAAGGACACAACTAAGTCCTTTCTTTGAAGCATCACTATAAACAACAAACCTGTCATTCCCCGATGGTAGAGTCAATATAGGATCATTTACTAATCTTCTCTTTAGTTCTTAGAAACATTCTTCAAAATATTTTGTCCATAAAATTTAACCCCTTTACATGTGAGCTTCATTAGTAGGTTATCCAGTCGGGAAAAATTCTACATGAAAGGTCGATAATAACATGATAAGCCAATAAAACTGCATACCTAAGTTATGTTTGTTAGCATGGGCCAATCATGGATTCCATTTGTCTTCAAAGAATCAACTAGGATTCCATCCTTAAAGACAATATGGACAAGAAAAGAAATCTCTTGAAGCCAGAATTCACACTTTCTATCCTTCCCATATAAGTCATGTATTCAAAGAGTATTTAGGATAATGCGCAAGTGATTTTCATGATATTAGTATCTTTTGGAGTATACCAAGATATCATAAATAAATACCACTACCAAATCATAGATATATTCCTTGAAAACTCTGTTCATTAGATCCATGAAGATAGAGGGTGCATTAGTCAATCCAAAAGGCATTACTGTGAACTCATATTGCCCATACCTGGTTCGAAATGCTGTTTTCCGAATATATTCCTTCTTCACACTCAACTGATGATATCCAGATTGAAGGTCAATCTTTGAAAAGCATTGATCTCCCTGAAGTTGGTCAAATAAATCATCAATCCTTGGTAGGGGATACTTATTATTTATTGTAATAGCATTGATTTCTCTGTAATCAACGCATAGCCTCATGGATCCATCTTTCTTATTTACAAACTAGACCTGGGCTCCCCATGGAGAAACACTTGGCCGAATAAAGCTTTTGTCACTTAACTCTTCTAGTTGTTTCTTCATCTCCACTAACTCCACAGTGGCCATTCTATATGGGGTCTTTGATATAGGTCTTGCACTAGGAATTAAGTCAGTGGAAAACTCAATTTCTCGCTTAGGAGGATGTCCAGGTAAATCCTCTGGAAACACATCAATTTATTCTTTTACTATATGCACATCTTCAATTTGAATATTTCTTTCCACACCAATAGATATTGGGTTATATTCTTCTCCATGAATTGCATTCAATAGGTCTACTGGGGGTGGGTCTAGATAAAAATCGGATGGCGAAGTCTCTACTCTAAAGATAAGTTTATCTTCACCATTTTAAAAAAAAATTACTTCGTTATTCTTGCAATAAATCATCAAATCATAATTTTAAATCCAATACATACCTATAATTATATCAAATTCAGTCATGGGTATGATGATAATTTTTGAAAGTAAAGCACCTTTTGGTGTTTGGAGAGGGACTAGTCGACATCCCTTTGTTGTAATGATACATCCCATGGGAGTTTTGACTGGCAACTCCTTTATTAAATAAAATTAGACATATCAATTTTTATTAGAAAACTGAGAGGAGTAAATGAATGCGACGATCAAAAATAAAATAAAATTTTGGCTAAGTTTGAGGAAACAATTAAAGTACCTGCCACCACATCATGTGGAACATCAACCTCTGCAGTTGTAATCGCATAGGCTCTCCCTTTCTCTCTTGGCATTTTCTGAGGCACGTTTCCTTGGTTCTTTGGACACTCATTTTCATAGTGTATCATCTCTCTTCAATTTTATCATTGAATATAATTGAATTTTTTCTTCCCCTTGCATTCATCAGATCGATGACCCTTTTCTCTGTAGTTATAGAAGACTCCCATGCCATTCAAGAATTTCCCGAGATGATTCTTTCCATAGTTCTCACATAATGGGAAACAATTCATTCACGTGATCTTCTTTGGTGCTTCTCCTTTTATTTAATTATCAGAATACCACTTCTTATCTTGGTTTCCTTTAAAAAATCTGATCTAGAAAATTTATTTTATGTTTTGATGGCACTTGATACAATTTCATCATATGATGAAAATGATTGAGAAGCCAGTGACCTTTGAATACTTGGCTTAAGACCTTCAAATAAATGATCAATTTTGTCTGCTGAGTCATTTATGTAATCCACGAAGTACCTGGCTTGCCTTTTGAAGGTATCCCTATACTCTGTAACACTGTCTTCTTCCCTTTGTTTCAAGACCAAGAAATTTCATCTTCATTGTACTTCATTGCTCAAGAGGGAAATATTTTTCAAAGAATATTTCCTTAAAAGTCTTCCATTACATATCCTCTATCTTTTCTACCTCCATGGTATTTTGAATCAGGGACCACCATTGATTAGCATCTCCCTTGAGACAATATACTGACAGTACTAACTTTTCAATTTTATTTCACCTTAATGCCATGAATATCTTTTCAAGGGACTTGATCCATTGCTCAGAAACCACTAGATTAGTTGTCCCGCTGAAATATGGGGGCTTCTTATGCATGAAACGATCCAACACAGGTGTTAAATGGTTATTTGTTACAACATGAGTATGTTGTCCCAATATGGTCCTGATCTGATCAGCTCCAATGTTGACTGTGTTGACGTGCTCAGTAGGGAGATCCCTAAAATTCCCATGAGTATTGATTCTCCTTCTTCCATTAAATTCCATTTCAAAATAATGGAATATAGTAGATTAGTTTATGAATCTCAAATAGAAAAGCACTCAACATAGATTGAAATTCTACGGATAGCTAATCTTATAAACATGGTTCCTCAGAGGAAAAATTTACATTAACTCCTTCATGATAGATTGTAAAGAAAATATGAATTATATAAATCATATCCCCCGAGAGTGTCATAACCAAGAGTGTAGCAAGTCCCGTTGTCATGCACCGGTTCCCGTTCATGTATATCTCAAAGTGGTGTTTTCAGGTTTTACCCCTAGATATATCTGTGCTAGAGCCACCTCTACCTGCTCGTATCCAGACAGGTACGTATTGCTTAAAATATCCACATTATCTATTCCTTACCAAAATACTAGGACATTCTTGTATGTTAATACTCAGATACTACCTTAGGGATTTGTTCCCTACTATACATTTCCTACTCTAGTTTCTATTTTTTTCTACTAAACTTCCTCTTATACCAACTGCAACACCCCGAACCCTCAAGGCTGGAGCCGGTGCATTACATTTGATATTGGGATGGTTAAAAGGATTGAAAATCTAGAAGGAACGATTAGTTTAGTAGAATTGAAGAAACTAGATACATAGATTTTACTCAAATTACATTAGAAAAGTTTACAAAATACAATACATAACAAAAACTAAAAACAGAATCCCCATGAACTCAATAAAAGATCTTATCTTCATCACCTGTTGTAGGTAGACAATAAAAGAGGTGAGATAAAATGCTTAGTAAGGGTTAAAAATAGCGGAATCATGATAAAATAATTAGTGAATCACAATCAGTCTCACATAATCAATATGGCATAGTGAATAAATTAATAACTAATGCCATTAATAAACTAAGAATGAAACTGCATCCAATGATTTTGTCATAATGAAAACCTCATGGATAATAATATTAACTGATAATGAATAAAAAGAATTCTTATTAATTGAACATACTATTCTAGAACATGAAACCATAATACTGTAAAAATGGTTTAGTTCTATGGGTAGAAACCTTTCTGATTTTTGGAATCAAACTCAAAGGGTTTGTTGCCAAACTGTTTTGTCTCCTGAGAGCTACCGATGAATTGAGAGTATATTGATAGCCCCACCCACCAATTAATGTAAAACATATTCTTTATATATTTATAAAATACAATAGAAATATGCCTTTTCAATATCTGTATAGAGTAGAGTATATAGATTCATCACTATTTCCATAAATAAAATAACTTTCAAAATAATCACCGTATGTAAGATGGTATACGGTTTAGACAACAAACATATCCATTACATGAGATTATGGATATTTAATATAAATTTAATTTCAAATGAAACTTGATATCAAATTGGCAGTAGGTACACCACATAAGGGTTATTAGGTGCATAATACCATGTTAGTCACAACGAAATGGTAGTTGAGACAAAGTCCCTTACCATAATCTAATCAGTCGAATCATATGACCAGAACTTAATGGATGTCAAGTGAATCATTGAATAACATGAATAAGAATAGAATCATGTTATTATATATCAAGTGGGAGTACACATATACCACATACATGAAATAAGCGGCGAACAATGAAAATCCCACAGAATTGAAAGTGAGATGAGAAACCCCTTACCTTAACTCGAAACATGTTCTTCTCTTGAACTTAAGCTCCTTGAATATGAAATTATACTTATTAATAAATTATTTAGGAACCTATTATACATGTATATATTTTATCATAATTCCGTTTAGTTAATTTATACCCTTATTCCAAAGATATTATATTGAATTTCACTGTTCTGGGGTGTTCGTTTTCATTATTATTATAATCGGTTCACTTGTTTTTAAGTAATTGAGTTCATGAGGAGAGGTTATAAATCTCCAAGATTGGAATTATATATTATTTATGAACATAAATAATTGGTAATGGTTATTTGAATCATTTGGTTACATGGAATGAGGAAAAATCATTAGATTACAACCACTTCGATTATTCGGCGGTATTTGGGTTATTATGAACTAGTTTTGTCATATAACTTAATTATATGTACATATTATGGTTCCTGAATATTAATTATGTTATAATAAATATGTTATAGTCTGGTTCAACCATCAATATGGTTTCATGACTAGTAATGAAGAAGAAATTGAAGAACCAAACGTCATCGTCCACGAAGGATATAAATTGGAACCACATTGACGTTGATTTCGTTTATAAAAAAAATAAAAGGGAGGGAGTAAGAATATTTTTGATGGTTTTTAAATTCACATGATATAATTCCAGTATATATATGATACTAGTGTTATAATGATCATTTGGACTGAGGAGGTGAGGAGAGAAACATAAAAATGATGAACTTGAAAATAAAAGAAAAGTTAAGAGATCCCTTATGAAAATTCGGCAGCCTAACAACGTCATTTAAAATTTCATAAAATCAAATGATCAGAAAAAAAGGGTATCTTGTCATATTGAAATCAAAAGGATAGTAAGAAGAATAAATAAAATAAAATTCCAACATAGGAAAAAGGATTTTCAAATAGCTAACATAAAAGAAGTGTCGACTTAAAGAAGATAATGAAGGATTGCCTTACCTTGTAGAGTAACTCCTAGATCTTGAAGTATGGGACCTTGGGGGTTTAGGGAAACCTTGGGAGGACTCATATAGAGATATAAAATCCAGATATTAGAGTATGAGGGATTTGTAATTAATTAAAACAAATGGATGAGTGGGTATTTATAGAAAAACAGGGGTAATTGTTTTAATAATTTCTAAGGGACATCTCATTAGTAGTTTTTTCCAAACCATGGACTTACCATTTTATTTGTCCATAGTTTTAGCCACTTGGGACACATCATGTCATAAGATACTATACACAGGTCGAACATTTTTTAATATTTAATTATTACATCATTATGATGTCATTAAACTACCGAAAACTCATAACTGTATTTTTACTATTCATGAAAAATTCATGTATTTTAAAAAAATAAAAAAAAATAACCCCTACAATTTTTCAAAATGTAGAATTCAAAAGTGAAATCCATTTTTCAAAAATATTTTTGTAATTATAATTAATTTAATTTCTAATTAAGGTCATATTTAATTCGAAAAATAACAATCTTAAAGTGCAATTAGTTTTATTTCTCATTGAAAAACTAATTACGATCTCATTATCTTATTGCCTTAAAAAAATAATAATATTATTATTTACTATTAATAAGGGTCATATTACTATTCATAAGGGTATGTTACTATTCACCAAAAATCACGTTTGTTCTATCAGATTCCAAATGACATACTGAACACAACTCTAGATGACCATTTTTCAAAATTCAAAACACAGAAGAGGAAGAGTTGTGTTTAATGGATAGATTATAAAATTGCATTATATATTTATTTATAAAAAACTTGGGGTGTTATAGGTGTTGTTCATGTTACAAGCTATTTAGTATAGTATTTATTTAAGGGTGAACACATACTACAATTTTGGGGGTGTTATTTTCTCCCCCATAAATAAATTGATTCATCAATTTTATTATCTTTCCAAAATAAATGTATCTTAACATTGGTATAATATCATATGTAGTTTTTATTTTAATATGTAATTCCAAATTTACTCTTATGAATAATATTGTTTTTAGTTAAATATTTCTAAATCCTTGTATGCCACATCACATTGCTCGTACATGTCAATGACATTCCAAAGGAATACTTTGATATCATAAAGATGTTTCCCATATATAAACTAATAAATTTATCTTATTTTTGTTGAAATTTGAGAAAATATTTTACTATTGAGATAGAGAATATGAGAAGATATATTTACATGATTTATTTCAATTAAAAAATCAATATTTAATCAATTATTTTATTCTAATTGGTTTTCATTATATTCTTATTTTAAAAATTATGAATAACCCTGATGATGTTTCCATGCTTGTTGATGGGAAATAAACGATTAATTGATCATAAGATCCATAAAATATATTTTTTCCCTCTTGTTATTGGCCTCATATACAAAAGGAAACTATAAGTAAAATCAAAATTAAATAAAATTCTAACCTTAAAATATATTATTATAAATAATAGTATTAATTCAATATAAATTATCATCCAATTTATCTACATATTCAATAATAATAATAAATAATTCAATAAAAAATGACTAATATAAAAGTAAATCTTAAGTATAACAACCAGGAATAAATATAGATAATTTTTTTTAATATTAATAGATATTGCCTGATATATTCTAATTGTAATTAGATTCTTAGTAGGTGTGTCAAATGAAAAAACATTCCTTAGTCTGACATGGGGTGATTCAATATCAAGCGGAAATATAAAATATTTTTAAGATATAAAATCAAATAAATAATTATTTTGAAATAAAATTCCCTTCTAACATATATTAATGGACTTTATCTTTGCTATAGTAATTTCATAATCTTAGACGTTCTATGATATCCACCTCTGAAGTAAATTCAATTGATGATTAGGGAATTGATTTGAATAGCTACACATATCCTTAGAGTTGAAACACTTGCTATTGGTGGATTATTTATTTCTCATTCATTATTTAGATAGATGGCCCTTATGTCCACACTTTTATGAAAATATCATTCCATTTAAAAAATTACAATAGTTGTTCTTTCAATAATTATTACATATTAGAAGTTACATATTTTCATTACTCTTATTTTTCTCATTTTTTCTTTGTACCTTATCATCCTCTTCTTATTTTGTATTCATTTTATGGTTTACGTAATTGATATTTATTTATTTATATTTATGTAACATGTTACCATAATACCTTATGATAAAAATGTTTATGAGACTACTACCATTTTGAGGCTTGACATAATTCCATTAAAGAAATGGGAAATATTATTTTCTAGATTATGTACATAGCATGTACCATAAATTATTAATATTATGTTGTTTTCCTTATACTAATAATTAATTTCTTCTTCTATATTCCTAAATTTCAACAATTTATATTCAAAATGAGCTCGTTTATCTTGAGGAAAATATTTCTCAAAGGATATCATATTAAAATTATTACATTTAATTTTCTCTATATTATTATCCTCTATTTTATTTTTAATAAATGAACACCATTAATCAAAATATACTTTTAAATTTGATATGACCAAAATATCTTTCTCCCTTTTATTACTTATCAAATACACAAAATTATTTTCAAGGGGATTGATCTATTGTTCAATTATAAGTGGATTTTGTATTAAATTAAATGTGGTGGTTTATTTTATAATAATTGATACGAAATCATTACATCATGATCTAATGAAATAGGTTGTTCTATATGAGAATGCTTATAGGTCATAAGATGACTCAAGTACCATAATATAGTCCTACGTTTATTATCTCAAACAAAATCTATGTTGTATTTATCATGAGTGAGATCCCTATAATGATTGTGTGGGTTGAATAATTTTTCATTTTGTTTACTAGGATCTATATCTAAATAACATAAAACACATAATGATATAAAATCATTATAAATAAAGAGAAATATCATTAATATACATAATAAATTAGTATACATCTTAGGGGTTTTACAAAATTATTTTTATAACCATGTTCTTATAAAATATATTTCTCATGGATCACAATAAAAATACATGGATACAAACTAAAACAACCCAAACTCAAGAAACCTAAAGCCAATGTTTAAAATATTTATTTAGAGAATGTTTTACATATTGTTTCTTATAGGATCATGATGATTAGAAACTATAAGAAAGTAGATGCATAAATGATTACCATAATACATTATAAACATAAATCATGGTTTTTAAAAATCAAAATAATGATTCTTACCTCCATTTTATATCATTGGAGTTATTCAATGTTGCTTTTTTGGTATCATGGAAGAAATAATCCATTATAAATGTGGATTTAAAATTATCATAAATTGAAGTCATATAATAAAATATAGCATATATAAATAATATTAAACAATATACAATGGTGAATAATAAAAAATATTTTATATAATGAAAAATTTGATCATGAAATATGTATCCCAATAACAATGTAAATAAAGACATGTAAAATAATAAAAACATTCAATAGGAATAATGTAAGACAAATTAATAATTCATTCAATTCCTCTCAAAAGTGAAATCTCAATAACATCAAGGCTTTTAAAACTAGTAATGTTACATTTTATGGATTTGAATACAAGAAGTAATACCCATTTTAGTTTACCTTATTATTCCTATTTTTTCACCCAATGGATATATAATTTATTTATGCACCTATCACGTACACATTTCTAATGAATCGCCCATATATTGAATGATCTATAAAATAAAAAATCAATATAACTAATAAATTAATCAATATATATATATATTGAATCAATTTTATATAATTTCAATATTTTCCAGTCAATGGAATAACATTCATAGTAAGCTTCATTCAGTTTACACTATATATAATAATGAGTGTAGGATTTGGAACAAATTGATATTAAGAGTGAAACAAAACATATATAAAAATATTTTTCCTATTTATAAATAATCACATGAAATATCGAAACAATATCCCTTAGGAGTGTCATACTATGGGTTAATTTTGGCCTAATAGTTACGCACTGAGTGAAGATTGAGTTAATAATCAACCAACATTTTTGTGGTTGTTACCCTAAGTGGAATCTATTAAAAATAAAGAATGTAATACTTATATCCATAAAAGTATTTCATTTATAGGAAACCACACCTATTTTTTTTACAAAAATCTGTATATGTTCGCCTATATTTAAGAAGACTTTATAGAGACATTTTGAAATATATTTGATAATAAGAAATAATATTTGTTTCTTTTGGAAAATTTTAAATACAAAAAATTCTAAGAATAACAGGAAGACTGGTTTTTAAAAAACCTCGTAGAATTTTATATAAGATTATGGATTTTAAATGAAATATATTATGGAAGGAAATTTCAATCAACTAGTAATTTTTTAGAAAACAATCCTTTCTTATTATAAAATAATCACATTTAAATTATACCTAAAATATCTGAAAAACATGTTTCATCAATTTTAATGAATTTAAATGGTACTAAAAAATTAATTTATAAAAAATGATTCTTTATATAAATAATTCAAAAAACAATTTTAAGAACATGCGTATAAAATAACAAATACTATCAACCAAAAAATGAAAAATAAGGTTTGATTTTCAAAAAAACATTCTTTTATATTTTTCATTACTAATGATTGTGAAAATTGTATCAATACTCCAAAACCATAAATTTAATAAATTTATAAGAAAATATATATGTTTTATAAAAGATAGATTATATAATTATCATAATCAAAATTTAAAAATAAATATCCCTAAATAAAAAATAAGATTCTAAAATAAAATCTTATGACCTTAATAATATCTGAATCAAAATAAATATATGGATTAACATGGAATAGAAAATTTTATACATTGAATAAAAATATTCAATCATGATAAATTATTTAAAATGTAGGAAATAAACCATATGAATGAAAATAATTGAATAATATGAAACACATCTCAGAGAGAGAATGTTAATATGATAAACCATTACCTTGAATTTCATCTTGGTTTCCCAGGCTCCAACCTATTGTATAAAAACATTATATTTTTTATTTATTTAAATAAGATCTATATTTATCTATGAATTTTAGGATATTATTTATTCCTGAATTATTTTTATTTATTTATCCATAATTCATTATTAAAACAATTTATTTATTTTTCAACTGTTACGAATCTCGTGAATGTTTTGATTCATCAGATTTGGTCCTTACACCTTGGTTATGTTTTCATTACTATCAAAATTTATTCATGTTATATATATAGTATTTATAAATTATATACACTTCATAACCATCTATGAATTGTAGTTATGAAATTTGTTATATGTCATTCACAGGGGAATCAGTCTGCATGTAAGCATCATGTAGCGTTTTAATTTTTCAACAGATGGGAGGGAAAGAAAGTAAAAACTATTTTATTATAATATAATGATAATAATTTCATAATTATCATATATATTATTTTAACTATAATATAATTTCATTAATGTGATTTGGTGCTGTGAAATAGAATACATTATATCATAGAGGCAATAGTCTACAAGTATACACAGTTGATGTTTTATTTTCCTTTTGATGAAAAAGAGATTGAAAACGGATATAAATTAACATAAAAATATTTTTTTATAGCTAAGTAATACCATCAGTTTAAGGTAATTATCCATTTTTAGGAATTTTTAATGTTATATAATGTTTTGGTTGAATTTACAGAAGTGTAAAGAGGAGGAATAAAATCATGAGATTGAATTTGGATACATGAGAACGTTCATTATGTGAATTTTTATTCATTATATAATTTTTTTGGAATATTCCTTAAATACCATTCAGGGTGGGAATGGTTTTCTTCAAATATTCATTGGAATTATATCTGACTCCATTCATCGTGTCAAATATTATTCAGGGTGAGAAAGTGTTTTTGGATTTTAAAGTTGTGGGGATGTATATTTCATTATATTTAACCACACTATGTTTTATGAAATTATTCTCCTTATCACACCATGACTTAGGTAGGTTCATGCTTACCTTAATCATTCCATCACATGTAAATATTCATTCATTCCCATTCTATTCCTCTCAATCCCAAGGATCTATCTAGGTATTTTTATATATTCTAATCCATTATAAGGAAATTTTATTCATATAACCAATTAAATTTATTAGAAACTAATTTATTTATAAATCCTAAAAATATTGTTCAAAATATAAACTTCTATAATGTAAACATCTTCTATTTTGACTCCATTGAGTCTAAAATATGTAGTATTTGTTTGTCTGAAATGATATTATTCGACATAAAGAGGAATAATTTGATTATATATTTTTAGAAAAAACATTTTATATTTTGAATAAGAAATGTCTTATTTTAAATGGCTTTTAGAAAAAAAAATTGTTATATAGTTTTAAATAGTAGTTTTGTTTTGACACATGTAATAATTTTAATTAAATTATCTTATAAAATTAGTTAATTAGAAAGAATGAATGGATTTGATTCCATGGATTTCACATGGAATTTTGTGAGTTTATATTGATTTTTATGACATCGGATTTTGTTTTTCCATGGTTTTAGTTTTATTATGGTAACTTTGATTCACCACCAAGTAACCGCAAGACTTGTGGAAAAGGATTCTACTATGGAGTTTAGATTAGTCAATATTTAATGTATGCATGGATGTGTTTGTGTAAATGTGGAATGGGTATAAAACATATCTATAATGGATAAATTTTTTCAACATTTTTAATTGAATTTATGTTAATTTATAAACTACTTTGGACTTTCTATAAGTTTTTTTATTTATATTTCGAAAAGTGGACTATCCTATTAGCGTGTTTTGGAAGATTGTGTTGGATTTCTTACATGGTAAAATTAATCTCCACTTATATATATATATATATATATATATTTACTCATATTATGATGCTAAATTATCTTATATAATAAAGGAGAGGATTTCATATTTCTATAGTGGTGCTTCTTGATGATTTTTCTTTGACTTAGATCTTTAGAGTTGGTCATTTCTATTAAATATGGATAAGTTCCACCTTTATGCATGAGTACTACACTATATTGGTGTCCTATTTTATGGGTTTATATTTTCCAGTATTAATATGATATTTTTTGTTGTTTTTACTTTTAAATTATATTTTATATATTCCATATATTGTATAGTTTTTTTAGTTTTATTATTCTATTGACACATTGTGTTTGTTTAAAAATGTTAAATAATCCCCCAATTATTAATTCAGAACACAAAATATATTTCCATCCTTTGGTGTCCTATGAATGTCACCTAATATTTCTAGAACCTCATCTATTTCCAAAAAAATGTTAGGGTTTGGATATTATAAATGGTATCAGGGTGGGCTCTCCATCAGTTTGAAATAGTATCAAGGAGATGAGAAATTTCAAAATATGAAATCAAAAGTATAAATACATTGAAAACCAATTTATGTTAAACATAATGTTATGATAGTTCTGGGGTAAAAAAATTATTTTATATAAACTATAAGAGTATCTTCACCTAATCATGATGGGTTTAGTTGATGGGTATAGAATATCATGCATTAGTATAGAGACTTCACACTAGGATTGCATTTCTCACATTATATTTTACGTTTCATGGAAATTTTCTATAATGAATAATGATTTTATGATGACTTGGAATATCTTAATCCTTTATTTAACTACTTATGTAGTGAATAAATGTTTTTTTTTCTAAAAACATTGAAATAGTATCAGTTAGGTGACTGAGTAACCCATAAAAAGTTTCCAAAAAATGTTATTTCACTAGAAACACTGGTGAACCAACAAATTATTCAAATAATTATGTATTCATTACATGTTATTAATAATGGAAATTATAATTATAAACCCTAACATGTAAATAATTCTTCTATATTTCTAAAAGATAATCAACCACTATTTTGATGAGATTTAAAACCTCAAAAATCATAATATTGGATTATCAGAAAGAACAAAATAATCAAATACATTGAGAACCTAGAAAATGTTAATTTTATATTTGTAGTATACATGCTGCAGGATCTTTTATTAAAATGGTGGGATTTATTAGTACACACTAAACATGACCATGGTCTTATGTGGTATGTATTCAAAGATTTTTCAATAATTTTTGTACCTATACAACTTGAAGATATCCAAAATAATGTATTTTTCAGTATAACACTTGAAAATATATCAATAATGAATTACACATTCATGTTTATGAACATATATCCATTTTTACAGAATTAGATGGTAGTGAGTCCCCGAAGAATCATACATCCAATTATTAATTGTCCCATGAATTCATTATAATATATTTGTGATCTATATTTCTAATTATAGAAAAATTATTAATAGAGAAAAAGTGGTATAAAGGGATATTATTGGGAATCGTATTGGAGGATAAATTTTCTCTTAAATGATTGAAGGTGGTAAATAAAAATCATGGAACAAAAAGATTAGTGACACCAATTGATAGGGGATAACATAATTAAAAATAAAACCCACTAAATTAGTTATCTTTTCTCTATTCTATAATAACAATTCAAAATATTACCAATATTGTTTGTTAAAGGATAATAATATATATTGTATAACTCCATGAAAAGAATCTCACTATATTAATCAGATGTGATATCATCAATAATATTTACATAACACTCCAAAATAATTTATTGGGGAATACCTATCATGTCTCTCAAAATTAATATCCTTTTACTAGAAAATGACACCAGATTAGTTTTTATCCTCAGAACTAAGTGATCATGGGTGATTAGAAATCCCCAAACTCCTTAGATCATACAACCATAGTAGGGAATCAAGGAATAAGGGTGATTGAGTAAGAATTTGTGAAGTGTTGGGATTATGACCCCGAATGATAAATTATTTCCTTCAACTGTATGAGGTTCCTACATAAAAAAACTATTATACATGTTTTTTATAGAGTTGTACCCCACAATTTTATTTATATTGATTCAGAAATCAAATGGGGTTTTCACATCGATGTAATGAAACACATGATAGGTATTGAGAATCCATTCAAGTTATAAAAGTTTAGAGAATTTAAGTGTATATATTTTTCAATAACCATCGATGTAGACTAGTTTCTTTGGGACTTTTGTTTTATAAAAAAGGATATCTTTGACCTAATCATGAGAATTTATTGGTTAGTTTCCATATATTTGCATATCAATTTTTATGTGTTATGAGTAAATTTTATATCTTATAATTCTATAGTACATCTCTTTAATAGATTCTAGGATGTGAATTCTAGAAGATAAAATCCTTTAGTCCTAATTAATAGATTTGTTTTCATATCAATTGGGATTCAGTCTCTACCATTTTGGAGTAATAATATAATTGAGACAGTTGTGACATGAATTTTTTCTACCAATTTATATTGATATCCGGATGTATTTATTAAAAATTTATTTGGAATTCTAATTAAAAAGGATGAAGGATTTTATATTGAAATAATTTCATCGAGAAATTTTATTTCTCTATCATCGTATAGAATAGAACCGATGAAATAGAGTAAACTGGAGGTCCAATTACTGTAATTGGAATGTAAAGGTTTTATAAGAAAGTGTAAATCACAGTAGGACATTAGGGCTCTTTTTTTATGAAAATAACATGGTTTTCTATGAATATATATTAATTATATAAAATGAATCAAGTAGTGATGAATAATAAATATCATCTTTCATGAATTGATGATTTCTTTGATCAATTTAAAGGACTATAATGGTTCTTAAATGTTGATCAACAATCCATGTTTCATAATATCTGTGTCAATAAAGTGGATATTTTAAAATAGCATTCTAAAGCTTATAAAATCATTAGTAATATTTATCCATTACATTATGTTATTCAAAAAAACCAACAATGTTCATAGAAATGATCAATCAACACTTTCAAAGGTACCCAAAATCACACTTTGTGATATTTTTAGATGATATTCGAGTATATTTTCACACTCATAAATACCATAAAGAACACTTTGGGATTATGTTGAGAAACATGTGAGGGAATTGAAATTATGAAAAATTATATAAATGTGATATCTAGATACAAGAATCTCACTTATTTAAGCCTGTAATTTCAATTTATTTAATATATGTAAACATTTAAAATATATAATTTTTTTTATCATGGAAGCCACCAATGAATGTATTTCTGATACAAAATTTTTTAAACTTAATATTTTAAACTCATCACTTCAATAATGACTTATCACATCTCATATCACCTATTAATGTACTAAAAAGGGAATACTATTGTTTTTAAGTGATTACTATAAAAATTCCATTTTGGATATTATGTATAGGCTCAATTAGGCACTAATTATTATTTTTAGAAACCATGGGAAAAATTATATGGTCTATTATAATGTGCCTCGGTCTAGGATCAACTTTTTTATCATGAATGGTGATCATATCATATCCTATATATTTCAATAGTTTCAAATTAATTAAAACAATTATTTAACATGTCTTGTGGAATTGGATATGGAGGATCATGCAATAGAAGAATAGAATTGTAATCTCTTTAGAGATAAATTACTATGTCCACAAGCCATAAAATATTGAGATAGATATTTTCACAATGGTCTTTGAACCCCAGAAAATAATTATGGATGTAATATCTCCACATGGAAATCATTAACTTTTTTATATAGTGGGAAAATTATATTTGGTCTCTAATACTTTAAGGTTATTTTTTTATAACCGACCGACCAAATTTTTTTTGGGATCAATGGGTATAAATGTGTATGATTTTGAATATGCATTGGGATCGAATTAATTATAATGAAGTTACAATATTTATTCTTATGAATCTCATACCTTATATGGTATAGAGATTCAAGGATGTTAATTGAATGGTACCATATTTTCGTACCATTATATCAAAATATAATGTTTGGGAGACTATTTATTGGTTGAAACTAGAGACAAACTTAATGTTTCCTTTTCAAAATCAGATAATAATTCCACCATATTTTCATAAAAAAATTCATTTTTCTTTATCGACATTAAAAATTGGAAGTTCATTTGATATTTAAATTGATATACAAGGCTTTAAGGAACCATTTTTATGTTTGAGGTATGAAACATAATGTGGTTTATTATGTGACCAAATTCCTCACTTGTCATGATATCAATGTTGATTATCAATGAACAGATGGTATGTTTTAATCCTTATCTATACCGATATTAATATAGGAATAGATCCATATAAAAATTATCTCTAATTTATCAAGAACTATTCAAAATCAAGATTTCATATTGGTGATTATCAATTGAGTTAAAAATTCATCCCACTACATTCTGATCTTTGAAACCAAGGTAGTAGATGAATTAGAAATGACCAACAAATAAGAAGTGCTAAAATTGTGTGGAATACATATTTAGATAATATGTGACTAAGATCATGATTTTACCTTTTTATTTTCGAAATAGTTCTTGAAATATTTGTGATTCTCATTTACTATGAGAATAATGTATCATACTCAAATAGTTGATAATACAGAGGTTATTTTTTAGACACTAGATTACATGATTATGGATTTTGTTATGGATTTAAATGTCACATGGTTGGGTTATTTTTCCTTAGTGTATTTTTCATAACAATATTTATTAGGAGATGATATATATGGATATATTAAAATATTTTTACATCCATATTTTTCTCCCTCTATAGGGTTAGATAAAGACTAGGGAAAAATGATTATTGGGACCTATCAATATTTATTAACTAACTTATTAAATTCCAATGATTTGGAAATAAATGGTTTTCAATGAAAGGAATAAAAAATATTATGTTGATCCTATTTTTTTTCCTATATCCTTTGTAGTGGGAGATCATGTATTCTTAAAATTTTCTCCAAGGATGGTTCATCATCAATTGTGTAATGAAGGATAGTCATATCATCTTTATGTTTGATCTTTTGGGGTAAATTAATGAACTAATAATGGTTTTAATCAGTTTTATTTTACACCATATTTTTTTTGGTTCATAATAACATTAATGTATATTAAATAAGTAGTAATACATATTTAGTCATTTAATTTAATTGTATTATGTTGATCTTGAACCAGATGATAGATTTGTTCATGAACTGATTCGTATCGTACATTAACAAGGTATGACATGTGATTTAAAATTATTATATTAGTTACTATATTGTGGAACATTGTGATATTCAATAGGAAACATGGCAATATGAAAAATACATGTTAGAGCAATGGATAGAGCTGTTCCAAATCACCAGTAATATGAAACATTCCAAGGATGAATTTCCAAATAGTGAGAAGAATATAACACATTTATTTGAGGTAATTCTCCTGTTTTATGTATTTTAAATTTATATAATATTGGGTTTAATTTATAAATTTATTTAGAGTATAACGATTCTTTAAAGCTGGAATATAGATGCAGATGTTAGATCACACCATGAATCATTATTGAGGCTGTGAATTTTTTATAGGAATATGACATGAATATAATTCAAGGATAGAAATTTTTTTAAGAAATTAATTGGGATTTTATATGATTCCATTAAAATAATGAAATATTATTTACACCATTAAATCATTGTTGAATTATAAATCTAAATCGAGGTGAATTTAGTTGTATGTGGGATCATGAAGATTCATGATGTGAATCAGTCAATCACATCATGAATCATGTCAAGTATAGAATGTTTTACTCATTATAATATATTTAAATCCTCACTCATTAACATTATATTCCTCCAAATCCATGGGATCTTCCAAGTTGTTTATAGACTTTATCATTAAGTTAGATCCTAATTTCAATATATCATAGATTTAAAAGTATGTAAACTGAGTTAATTCATGTTCATTATTTAATTCTTCAAAAATTGGATCTTGTGTGAGGTAGGAAGCTTTTATTTTCTCTCCACTCATTCTAGATCATGAATACATAGTTTTTATTAAATGGTTTACTTATATTTTCAATGGAATCTTTGACTTATTTCATTCTGAAGAACCAAATAATTTTACTAATTTTAAAAATTAGAATTTGAATGGTTTTTGGAGAGAAATGTTTTTTTACATGGGTTTGGATTATAGTTTTAGTGTAATGCATTATTAATTTTTATTAAATAATTTAAAAGATTAATTGATTAGATTAAAAAAATGGGTGTACGACCATGTAATTAAAATGGAATTGTGTAAGTTGATATTTCATTGGAGGACTATTTGTTGGGTTTGCACATGAAGTTTCTATTATCTGGATACCTTGGATTCATGGCCATGTGATTAATTAACTAGTAGAAATGATTCATCATGTGAGTTAAAACTACTTCTGGAAAGATTCTTGCATGTGATAGTGTGTTTGTAAATTTATAACAGATTTTCCAAATGGATGAAATGGATTCATTGGTTAGTAAAATTAAATTTAATGAATTTTTTTAATAAACTACTTTGTATCATCTCTTAGTTGTAATTTTATTTTTTTGAATTTTGTTCTAACTTTTTCATGTACTAATGTCATGTTTGGGGCACTCTTGGTTAATTACATACATGGTATTATAACTCAACCCATATATATTCCCTTTGGGGAAAATAATTTTTTTCATTTGACACAAGAATGGAGAAGATTTTATATATATCTAGTGGTTCTTCTTGATGTAGGTATCTACAGTTGAAATTTTAGACTTTTCTTGGATTAGAATCAAGATTGGGGGAACCTTAGTGCATAATTCCTACTTTATATTTTATTCATGTTTTAATGGTGGTTTTTCAATTATTACTCTAAAATTGAAGGTTTTTGGTATATTTGAGCCATATTGTTTACATTTCATGTATCATATATATTGTTTTGGATTTTCAATTTTTTTCCTCAAATGTTTTGTTTGATTAAAATGGTAAAATTATCCCCAATGATTTATAAATCCCTATGAATCTATTTCTAGCCTTTAGTGTTTGGTAGATGTCACCAAAGGATTGTGGGACCTTAGATAATTCCAATACAATGGTTAGGGTTAAGATGTAACATTTAAAAATAATTATTTCATTTTTCTAAGTTGGATAAAGTATTTCGTTACGTGGTTTAGAAATAAATACACCTAGAAGTGTTTGTTAAGAACATATACCTCTTATTAAGATAATCAATATTTAAAAACACTTTAATTATTCCTAGATATTTGTTTTGGAAGGGAAAATCATGTCATGAAAGATTAAGGGGTGATGGGAAACTATTTGGGCAGAGCATGGTTTAGGTAAGGGGCTCAAGGTGATTATATAAGTTAGAACTGTAGGTTCCCATTATATGTGGGAGGAGTGGAACCCCTACAAAAATGAAGAACTTTTAAATATAATAAATTATATCCTCAATTAAAGTGGATCATTTTTATTCCACATTCTAATATAGGATATGTTAATGTTATATTACACTAAAAAATTTATTTTAATCCTTACCTATTAGGTCAATCCAAATTTAAACCATTTTAACCCTTACTATAGTGATGATATTTTAACATGGTTTTCTATTTTTAATGCAAAAATAAGCTGAACTTATTACATGATATTTATTATAATAATAAAAAATATGTACTTTATTTTATAATATTAAACTACTAATGATGGTAAAAATTTATTTAATTATATGTATGAAGGAAACAAAGAAAAACAATTTTTTGAAAAATTAATTTTTATGCATAAAAATATATTAATATAAAAATCATGTATTTAATTATTTCTAATGAAATTAACTGGTTTATGTATGAAAAAATGGTATTTATATCAATTTAAAAAAAATTTAAAACTACATTTAAAATTTTAATTATTGAACAATATAATATTAGTAAAAATAGTCCGTTAATTAGAATAAAATTTCACATGGGTTTTAAAATGTCCAACATGGGTTGTTAAGTTTAACACAATATTTATATATTTTTTATTTTTTACATTATTTTTATATTTTTATCTATAGAAAATGGTTTACAAACATTTAACTCATTCTAATACCATACCTATTTTATAAAAACGAATGTATTTGTAAAAATGATATTTTTCAATATTCACATAAAAATCAACCTTTTGAAAAAATAATAATAATTCATCCTAATATAATTTTAAAATGATGAAATAAAAAATGAAATAAATTTTTAAAAATGAAAATATTGAAATTATATTTTAAATAAAAATATTAATTGTAAAGAAATATATTATTTAACTAAAAATTAAAATTTTAAACCTCCAAGGTTCTTAATCTTATTTCATATCAATTTATGAATAATTGAGTGTGAATTTTTAGTTGAGACAAATAAATAATTTACTAAAAATGATCAAATTTTTATTATAAAAAACACATAAAAAATAGTTGTTTGGAAAATACCATTTTTATCACTAATTGATTTTAATCATGTCATGAATTTTTTTATTTTTTAATAATTTCATTTCTTCGAAATATTCAAAATAGAACAATAAAAGTATCATGATTGGTTACTATCTCTCAATTTTTTATGATATATTATTATTATAATTTTAATATGTGGGGTATAAATTTATTTTGGCATTGTTAGTTTTACATAATATTTAATATAGATTTTATTTAAGCTAAAATATGTATATAAATCTCTGTGTACTATATAAAATCTGGTCATAAGGAAATTTCTCTTTCCTAGAAAATGATCAATAAGTATATATTTATCCATGAGAACACTTGTTGGGTGTCAGTATGAGCTCACTTGTTCACCATTAATGGTTTCCCCAGATAATATATATACATATATGAGTGTATGAAAAGTAAAATAATCATCTACCAAATAAGTCCACACAAGCCACTCCACTCCATGATCGATTATCCATGAGTGAGAATTTTTTCTAATTGGGAATGTTCTAGAGTGGTATGAGGAACTCAGGGTCTTTCAAACTAAAATCAACCATATTCATCTAACTACTTTCATACCACACAACGATAAACACCAAAAAATAGTCCACATAACTATCCCAATCCATATGAAATGATTCCCAATAGTTACATCCAAATACCGTACCACTAGTCCATTATGATCCAAATCTATATCCCAATCCTTGACCAACATTTTGTTAAAAACCCAGAACTTCATGGATCCATGGAAAGCTGGGGCTGTGCCCCCCGCTCGGCTCGCTGGCCGAGCCAGCGCACCCCCCGGCTGGGCCGGGCCGCGCCCAACCGGGCCAGGCCACACCCAACCGGGCCGGACCTAGACACTGGTCGGGTCGACCCGGTTCTGGCTGACCCGGGGGGGTTTGGCCGGGTCGGGCCGGGCCCAGACCCCCCCCCACATTGGACCGTTTTCGGTCTTTTTCCCATAACATGAGATAGAGACCTCCGATCGACGCACCGTCAGTTGCATAGGAATACATGGATCAAGAAGATAATTTAGGTATATTTCACTCGAGGTTTTGGCACTGTTTGGGTATGACTGGGTTGGTTCGAACTTGAAACCAACCGGTCCCTTGGAGCAGAAAAGCTTATAACGTAAGGACAAGACGTCCGTTTGACATGACGTCATATGTGTTGAATTCCTCTTTATGAGAAAATCCTTTTAGATTACTCCACTTGTGGTTTGGATACAGTTGGAGTATGGTTGAGTTAGTTTTAGATTAAAAACCAACTGGGCCCCTGGGACGGAAAAGCCAATAACTTTCAGACCGAGCGTCCGATTGACGCACCGCCTATCGCGTTTTGTTTATTTTTACAAGACAGTACTTTGGGATACATGAACCCTGGACACCATGATAGTTGTGGTATTGAATCTTTTTCTCGAGGAGCGGACCCTCCTGGAATCGAGCATGCAGTATGCGGGAACCCTAGAGCTGGCTGCGACTACATCGACTACTGTACTGGAATCCTCCGTCGGTTCGATAGCGACGACTACCATACTGGAATCCTCCATGGGTTCGACGATGATGACAACTGTTCTTGTATCTTATGTGGTTCCAGCAGTATTGATCTCTTTACTTGTATCCTGTATGGTTCTGGCAGAGTAGCTGGTCTTATATCCTGTGTTGGTCTGACAAAATAGCTATTCTTGTATCCCATGTAGGTCCGACAACTTAGATGAATCAGTGACTAAATCTGATCATCTCTATTTCCATACGAAAGATGTATACCTGTGTGAGTGAGTCTCGATTTTCAATCATTATCATTGATGTGATTGACTTTGTTTCCTGTGTGAATTGGGTTGTGCTTGGACTTGAGAGTTAGAGACGAACTATAATTGATGACTTAGGTATATGTATGGGCTTACACCTAAGTAGAGTCGATTGATAATTTGTGATTGTATCCTTCCTTTGTGGTTTATCCTTCATTGATTCTGAGAGACCTTCGAGGGTCTCCGGGTCCCTACTCAGTATCGTATACTCACCCCTGCACGGGATATGCCTGCACAACATTGTGTTAGATGTAGACGACGAACATCACTGATCGAGGTGGAGGCTTGTGGAGCTGGATGGTACCCAGAGGTGGAACACTTGGCGGGACGTACACGGAGAAGACGACCGGACCCAAGGAGCTGAGGATACTATCTGTAACCACCCTTCAGGTGGGATTTCCAGAGGACGACTCTGTGCTACCATTTTACATACTGCTATTGTACTTTCCTTTCAGTTGTACTGTACTTTCAGTTGGGTTTGTATACTGGCCCATTTACTTTTCAACACTTACCTTGTACCCAATTTTACTTAGTGCTTACTTTAATTTCATAATCTGTTGTGTTTTTGTTTATTTTATAAAAAATTCAATTCCTTCCATTTTATAAGGATTTACGCCTTTGGTGCTAGTCGCCAGCCCCTGGCATATGGAAGGTGGGCTGGGGGTAGTCATCGCACGGGCCCCGAGAATGGGTCGTGATAAATATAATATTTTCAACCCAAAATAAAAAATTATTAAGGGTCAATGGAAACCCTAAATATCCTAATATCTCAAAAAACCCCAAATAATAGGATAAGAGACTAGAAGATTTAATTTGAGCTGAAGACCCCACAATGTCATCAATATCAATGTTAGAAAAGAAAAATATGAAATCAATGACAGTTTTAAAATAGATATAGTTACTAAACATCATTCATAATATGAGGATGATAAACAAAAATAAATAAAAACTAAAATAATGAAATCATGATATGGGTAAAATAGAGAAAATAAAAAAACTAAGTATCCAATCACTAGAAATACTTATACTTTCTTATTATCAACCACTTTTTTTAATCCACGATGCTTTGGGGATTAATGTTCCAACAACTCACAATTTAATATCATGGCTAATTTATAAAAAACTATGATAAATAACCTTCTTTTTCACCATAATAATTTACCTTCAAATATTTTTAGGGAATCACCCCAAAAACAATTCTTTAGTCATAATCAGTAGTTCTATATAAGATAATATAAAGATAGTCTCCAAAATCATCAATGAAAAACAATCATTGTTATATTATAGTATTTTATACTATTTTACCTAACAATGAATACATGCATCCTAATAAGATTATATAAAGCTTTGCCTAAAGCCGAAAAGGGCCCTAGTAAATGAAAATATACTAAAAGAGCTTTTGTAAAACCCTTGGATGACACCTAACTAATATAATGATTTTAACAAAGATAATATAACTCACCCAAAAAATTATATACGTGCTATCATTTCATACTAGGATCTATATATAGTATGAAAAAATAGGTCATGGCATTAACCATATGAGAAGTACCCTAACAACCTAAGAAACATTCCAACTTCTCAATCTAATACAATGTATGAATTGTTAAACACACTGAATAATTATAAATTAGAATATATAAGAATCTCATTCTTTATAAACGCATCAAATCACTAGTGTTTAGTCATGGGATTTTTCTATAGCACTCATAACACTTATAATATAGATCATTGACGATGGCATAATAATATCAGATTAATTAAAATTATCAAATTCAACTAAACATTGAGTAATGATTTGAATGAATTATAATTTTATCCCTCAGTGATCCCCACATAAAAAATTATCTAAAATAGTAACAATTACAATCATACTGATAACATTTTAAATACATAATACAGGTGGAATACCATATTTTAAAACACATTTTATTTCCCTATTTTTTATCCATCATTAAAAAATTATCTGTGATTTCATTGATAAATTTGAACTTAGAAATAGAGTAATTCATAAACAATATCATTTTAATAATAATATCTCTTTAATTAATTATGACAGATTACTAAAATATAAGATGAAATAAGTATTATTAAAAGAGGACAAATTAGACATAATTATGAGTGTTAAAAGAGTAATATATCCAAATTTAAAAAATGATAATGTAGGTTTGAAGTATTTATATACCATATTTCATTTGAATATCCTACCCTTGATTATAAATATGAATATAATGAAATGAAATATAAATATTATAAAATTTTGATGGAACCAAATGAATTAATTTTATATAAACATTAAATAGTTATATAAAATATTGTAAAATAGTAATGTAACTGTTATATGAATGATTTATATATTTTCATTTCATATTTATATGTTATATTATGTACATGTAAATGTTTAATCATTTATGAATTGTATACATTAGTTATTATAAATATAATTCATCTTGATTTTTAAAAAATAATACAGTAACATTATAAATATTATATTTACAGTGAAATAAACACATAATAAAAATTATAAGGTAAAATAAAATGTTAATAATTGATTAGTGATAATATTTTGTATTATTTTTTTTGTGTTTCATGTATTTTGGCTAATATCTTGCATTTATTATTTCATTTAATTATTTTTTATGTATGTACACACATAATGTATATAACATTCATAGATGGATTATTAAGAAGTATGAAATAAGAATAAATGTTTTCAATGTTTGAAAAGTTATTTTTAGACAAAAAACTTTTTTTTACATTTTGAATTTTTATTTTAAATTTTAAATTCATCTATTTTATTAATAAATTATCATGAATTATATTTTAATTTGTAATTATCATTTTAAAAATATATAATAAGGTTAATTTTTTCTAATAGAAAATATGTTACAGATGTAAAAAATTAGTAAAATGATAATTTTTAAAATGTGTTATACACTTAAAATAATGAGTAAAATTATAAACATATCTTTATATATAAATAAAATGGGTAAATGATGTAATTTATAGTCCATATCCTTTTTTTCCACTTTTTAGGTATATTCCTTGAATATTTACATTTCTTATACATTAATGAATGGGTATTTTAAAATATGTCACTCGATATCATTTATTAAACGGTCTTATTCCACTCCGTCCAAATGAAACTAACAATGCAGGTTACAATCTAATATTAGATCATATTCAACCTATGTAGTGTTTTGGATCATTTTCTCAGAATAATATGTCTCAAATAATTTATTTCAAAGAGTTTATTTAAGATAATAAATCACTCTTCAACAAAAATATTATATTTTTTCTTGGTCATTTTATTTATTTTATTAATCTAACTATTGTTTAATTTTATTTAAAATATTAATTAATTTTAATTTTATAGAAACATATTCTCTAAGAATTATATTTTAATAACAAAATAATGTTCTCTTACTTGTTTATTCATTATAGCAAGTTATTGTTTGTGCTAGTTTATCAACCTATATGAATGATCAAATAATTTTTATTATTATTCATGAATATTAACAAAAAAATTATAAAATATATATCATTAGTTGTTATTTAGGTTTTGTATATAATTTTTAATGGTACTTATAAATGATTCATTCAATATTAAAAAAAACATCTTATTTTTATTCAAATTACTCACAAAAACACATTATAGATTTAACATTTTTAAATTGTAATGGAAACTTCCTTGGAATGTACATAGAACATGAGAACCCATTAGTAAGTTTTTATTCTAGTACCATGACTATTTATGAAATAATGGCCAGATGAACATTGAAAGATGCTCAATAGTATCATATAAAAAGATGCATTTAATAGTTGGAAATACTAACAAATGATTATAAAAAAGATGCATAACGTGGATATATATATATATATATATATATATAACATAAATCATTATTATTGAAGGAAATACAAATACTTTAGTTTTTTAATCTCATGTTTGATAATACTATATAGAATATACCGGGATAAATTTGATGTTCAGGAATGTTTGAAGTAAAGGTAAGGGATTATCTATCTCAATGTCTTATATTTTGGTTAATATTCCTTCTTCATTTCCTATGTTATTTTATATGATATAAATTTAAAATTTTTTATGTATATTACACCAATTTATTTTGATTTTATTTTTTATAAATCCATTCAACTATTTTATCATCAATTGAGTTGAATGTTGCATTCAAGTATCTCTATATATCTCTCTAGTTATTTAATGTTTTATCTTAATGCATATTAATTTTTTATATTCAAAATATGTAATATTTATTTGATGTACTTCTTTATAACTTTAATATAAAATATATTGTCTTTTTTCCTATGGCCATTTTAGAGATTTATATGTGTTTTCTCCTCTTACCGATTCATACATCATTAAGTATAAAATTAATAAGTGTCTAGTCTATTAAAAGTATATATTTTATGGTTAAATTAATATTCTTGCCCATATTATATTATATATTATATTATTTCCTATTAATAGAAATCAATAGATATATATTCTATTATTTAGAGATATTATTAATTTTGAATTTAACCTTATATTGAATATGAACATTGTAATGGATTTTTGTGAAATAATATCCTTCTATTGAGTCCTAATCCTTTTAATATATTCTTCAATAATGGTCATAATTATCCTTTAGATCTTCATATTTTTTATTTTTTATTTTTTATTTAGATGAAAATTTCAAAAACATAATCACTATTTTGATTTATTCTTATCAAATAAAATATTATTTAGAAAAGGACATATTTTCATCTCAATTTTGGATATTTTTCTTCCATATCAATACCCATTGTTATGAAAAAAAAATATTTTAAATATTTCAAAAATAAATATATATTTTATTTTTTCCATGTAATATTTTCTTTTGAATCAATTTAAAATTCAATTTTATATATTAATTCATCCAAGTGGATTATTTTTCAATGCTATAAAAATTTTAAAAATAGTACATCATTTGAATTCACTAAATTTTATTTCTACCTTTTTATGTATATTCTAATTTATCCCTCTTAAATATCATCAATAAAGTAATGGGATTCCATATAATTAAAATTAGGATTTAAATTTTTTTTAACTTTTTAATTTTATTTTGTCTTATGTTTATCTATTTTTATAAACAATTTACATTAACATTAAAAAAATTCTATCATTATTTGACTTCAATTAGACTATATTATTATCAGAAATATTTTTCAAATAACTAATAAATATATCTTATTTTTATAAATATTCATTATTATTATATAATTTTATGAGAATAATATTATGTTAATTTATTTACTATGAAATTAAATAATTATTATTATATTTTCAATACTTCCCAAAAACTAAGAAATTTTCAACATTAAAATTCACCATTTTCTTATCATTTTATAATGATTTTTTCAAATATATAAATATAGATTTTTATATTCAAACCTTTAAATATTTTTAGTCATATTTCCTCTCAATGTATATTTATCATAAATGGTGACTATAATGAAATAATCTATTGATTTATTACCTAATTCCACTGTATTTATTGTTATGATGTAAATAAATATATATAAGATGATTGACTATGAACTGATCTTGTCTTACTTTATCATTAAATATTTTTTAATATGACTTTTCTTTTGATTACATTTTTTTGTGAATTAACTATAAGTAATTATTTTCATTGAAGTATTTTTCCTTAGATAGACATATAATTTAATTCCCTAGGTAAAATTATAAAATTTTCCATATAACCTTTTATATAAATGGTGTGATTTTAGTGTTCATAATTATTTTTATGGTAATATGTAACACCCTAGAGTTTCAGATAACTTACCCATTTATTATTTATTTTGAAGTTATATAATACATGGATAGATTTATGGGACTTTTAAAATTGATTGGGCATGTTTTATATGGTTTTTAATGGAATAGTGTTTGAGTACGGTTAAGGTAAACCATAGATATTTCACGAGGAAATAATGTTACAAGCTTAAAAGGATAGAAGGGTGCCCACAATAAGGACATTTTTTTCAAACAATGTGGGTTACTAGGATAATCCTTATTATTTTTAATATAGGTAAAATCATGTTTGGAAGAAGGTTTTTCAACAAATGTGAGGGGAGGATTTAGGGGAAGAGGCAGGAACACAGTTTAAGTACAGTTACCCAAACCTTATGTCCTAACCATGAAGCATGATTTTAGTTCATAGAAAATTAGATCTTCATTCGGTTTTAACTCCTGAAACTATTTTTTTCATCATTCATTAAAGGATATCAAACTCCAAGCCTCTCAATATAATTCACAGTGGTTCCCATTGTCCGAGAAGCTAGTTTTGATGAAACTGAGTGCATTATATATCTAGAATTATTGGTATCTCTTATCTATCTACGACACACACTATCTAGAAATTTTCATATCATCTAAATAATAATGTTATATCCTATCATTTATGGATATATATATGATTTATGATATGTTTATATGATATTTTGATAGGATCTATTGATTGAATGGAGTTTCCATCCATCATCTAGAGTTCTTATTGCATGATTCATTATTTTCATTCCATGATGATATGTATGTGTCTTCAGTATCTTCCCATATTTGAATAAAACTATGAGTGATTGGTTTTATTAAATATTTTCTATTATTTTCCATGTAGACATTTTAGTATTTTTATAATTGAAAACCCTCTTTTATGGTTCTAAAATCACAATTAATTTATTAGTTTTTAATAAATTTAATTGATTATTTTTATTTGAAACAATACAGATGTTTAATTTAATGTTTTAAATTAATGCATTAATTTTTGATAAAATAATTGGTATGATAAAAAATTAATTCATGGGTGTTGTACATTAATTGTTATTGTAAATTCCCATGAGAATGGGATATAATAATAGACTGGAGGTACTAGGAAAAAATTGTCACCTTGTGATGAATTAGTGGATCAATGAGTAACATATAATGGGTATGAGATTTCTATCTTGAATGGATGCATATATGATTAGATTTATGTGGTTGGGTATTCTAATATATATATATATATATATATGTATTTATAAATCAACTTAATTTATACTAAATTGTTTTAAAATTGGAAAAAAAATTAATTATCCTTTTTATGGTATAAACTATATTTTGAATTATGTGCTAACAATTTATTTTTCTAGTAGAGTATGTTTTGAATTATCTTAGGGAAATCTAACTGGCCATGATTACTCACTCTCTTCAGATGCCCATATGTGTGTATCAAGACATTTATCTACAAAAAATATGTATTGGATGGGTCTATATTTTGTATAGTAGAGCATACTGATGCTACCTTATCTAGATGGTGTTGGAGATTTTATTTTCTCTTAAGGATTGGTTTATGTAATCCCACATTGGGTTTATTGTGAGGAGACATACATTTAATTTCTTGAGTCTCCTTTTTTAATTAGTCATTACTATAATGATATTTTTATTTTATTGGTTTATCATTTGAGTAGTATTTGTTATCCTTGATGCATCATATATTCAGTATGGTCATTTTTTTGTTGATCGGTTTTGTACTTTATAAAATATAAAATCATCACTTATTGGTTAGGGGAAACCATATAATTTATTTCAATAATTTGGTTTCTTGGGGAAATTAATGATAGTTTTTAGGTGTCATTACATGATATATAAATATGGGTTCATGACTTTTGGTCTTACATATTTACTAGTTATTTTCAAGGAATTTATGAATTGTGTATTCCAGTGGTACCTAGACTCTTCGATTGTGGTAATTTTGAATTTCATTTTTTATTATTAATATTTGGAAAACATGAAGAACATATAATTATTTTTTTCACTTATTGAGAATAAAGTATTTATGAAAAATTCACTCTATTTGAATTTTGGATATAAGAAGTTCTCTTCTCTAGCTATGTCATTTAGAAGAAAAGTGTATCTAAAGATCCTTGGAAGATAGAAATAATTGTTTTATAAACATTTTCAAGAAACCTCATTGAAATAAATATATTTTTGGATTAAATTTGTTACTATTATAACTTTATTTTGGACTTCTCATGTCTCAGACCACCAATGAAATTGATCATGATAAAGGGAACCTCATTCCACCAGTGTGATGATTATAAAAACACCATTGATGTTTTGGGGGGGGATCACATCAACACTAATTGTTATTTTTCATAAATGGGAAGGATTTTGTTATTTATTTTGATGTTACAAAATCTTTAACCTACTATTCTTTCATACAATGAGATCATATCATAGAATATGGATCATAATAGTAGTGAATTTTTTAAAATAACTCTCTGACCCATGATTTAGAATTGGCTGTAGTGGATTGTGCTTTGATGACATGGTGTCATTATCCCCATGGTAAAAAATACACTAATTATATAGACAATAAATATATTTATCACACCATTTCACAATTATATTTCAAAATAAAACAAAAATAATTAATTAAATATCTCTATATATCCAAATTCAACATTTTTTATACACCAATAAATAGAAATTCCATAGAAAATAATTCATGCTAAATGTCTTACAAAAAAACCAATGATGTGCATGATTAGTTTAAATTGAGTAGTATCGTGGTGGGTATTAATTATGTATTAAACTAATTAATATTAATTCATAATGATCTATATAATGAGAATTGTAACTTACATAGTGGAATAAGTCAAAGATTCTTAAATATTAGATTTCATTTTCCTTATCATTATCTAAAAACATAATGGAGACTAGAACATTTAATGATGGAAACATTATGATAATTCTATGTTTCTTTTTCATGATCAGATAGTCAATTTATCATCATTACATGAACACCATATTTATACTTATGATTTTTAAAAATTGGTGTATTATCCAGGAATCCAATATATACACAAGGCTTTTATAAAAAACTATTGTTGGGTTGGTAAGAAAATAAATGTGGTTGATTATGTTTAAAAATTCCAAACATGTCAGAGGGTCCCTGAATAACTTATAAGACCTACTGGAATACAGTATTATTTACCTATAATCATGTGGAAATGGGAATAGATCACTATGTGATTTATCATAGGATTATCAATATCAGTTCAGAATCAGTATTTAATTTGGGTTGTTTTGGACATGATCGTAAATTTTACCCACCTTATTATAATTTAGGAATCTAATATTGTAGATGACTTGGAAAATATATACATTTAGAATGTGGTAATATTTCACAGAATACCAGTTTCGATAACAGAGATCCCTATTTCACCACTACATTTATCGATTCATTCACGAATCATTGGGTTCCACTTTAACCATGAGCATGACATATCATCCAAAAATATATAGGCTATTAACATGAATTATTAATAAATAAAAATAAATAATTAACACTTATGTATTGAATTTCAATAGATAATCGGAGGATAGTTTTACTTTAGTGTGGTTTTCTCATAATAAATATTATTATTAAATGATATAGATGGATATGTTTGAGGGATTCTATTTTCATCCATGTCACTCTCTATATTATTGGGTAGATATTGAAGAAGAATATCTATTGGGTACTAGCCTTGTTCATGATCTGGATAAGAAAATTTTGATGAACATGAAGAGAATTTATTCAGAAAAATTTCATCATAAATAATATGTTGATAATCATCATTATCCTTTATCATTTTCTATTAGAGATCAGGTGTTTTTGAATAACTCTCCAAGATTGTAACATCATCAATTATGTAATTATGGGGAGATACCTCCTTGGTTTGTTGGAATTTTAGAGATAATTTATTTACTTTGAGATGTTTTTCAGTGTATTGTGTTACTATTATGATTTAGTTTTATATATAATTCTTTTCATCTATATGATTTGAAGAAGTACCTATCTTATTTTATATATGTGATTTGATGAGATCATGTTGATCTTGAATGAGATGTTACATTTGTTCACTCATTAATTCATATCATGGATTGAAAAGACAAATTGTTTCATGTAAAACATATTTTATTAGTTTGTTTATTATGGAAACATCCTATAATTCTACAGGATACATGGTAATTTAGAAAATAAAGGATTTAACAATGGCCTTGGAATTTAAAAATTATTGAATATATCCTTCTAACTAGGGTTGGATATGCTAAATGTGTGTAGAATTTATGTCCTACAAATTAAGTCACAATACCCAATTAGTATTTATTTTGATGTTATATAATACTTGGGATGATTTCTTAGTGGTTTTGGATGGTACTGGAACATTTTTTATTGTTTTAATGGTAGATAGTTAAATTATGGTTTCTGTAAATAGGGTGGATTTATCTAGGTAAATCAATGATAGAAATAAGTGGATATAATAATTCACATGTATAGTACATGATTTCTAAAAGCTCTGATATATGCTAGGAGAAACCTTGAAAGTGGTTATAATGGTAAAATCATAGTTGGCACAACATTTGTCAAGCCATGTGAACCCACAGAGAAAGTTTAGGATTTTGATGTATAGGGATATGCACAGTTAATGCATAGTTTCCCAACCCATGTATATGAACTATTCCATGTAAATTTTAATCTATGAAAAAAATAGTTATCTATATTTTAATTCTTTAATCCCACCTTTTCACCTCTCCTCTTGTGCTCCCAAACTTTAAACATATCTTATGAATTATTGGTTGTTCCATTTTATCAAGAAGTTGTTTTTGTTAGATCTATGTACATTGGATCTATAAAATTGATGTTAAGTCTTTATTATCTCTCTCTCAATATATTCTCAACCCCTTTAACGACAAAATAAGATCATATATGATATGGATATATCTAAGGTAAATTATTTTGTTTGATGATATTTTTTATTGAATTTGTAGAATGAAGGATGCTTAAAACCTGAATCTAGAGGTCTCATTATGAACCGTTTTGTTTTCATCACACTTGATAGGTATGTATAATCATGACCTTATCCAACTTCTCTAAAACATTATAGAATAGTTTTATTTAATTTTAGGTGTGGATTATCCAAGGATATATTGGATTATTTTCATAAATTAAACCCCATTTTGGTTTATGGTTTAAAAATATTTATTTTTTGATTAGTTTTTTGGTAAATATTTTTTAATTATAGATTTATTTATTTTTTTATTAACACCACAAATATATCCCATTTTATATTTTAAAAAAATAAAAATTTCCGAAAAATTAATTGGTATGACAACATATAATACAAGGGTGGGGCGTATTAATTTTCATTAGATGTGACCCAGAAAAAGGGGTGGTTATCTAGACTAGATGCATTGGGAAAATGGTATCTTATTATTGAATACAGGGAACATTGTGTAATTACTCATTTTCATGGGACAATCACATGGTATTCATGTGTGTGTGAGTGGATGTATTTGTTTGGGTATGTAAAGTGTTCTTAATCGATAAATTATTCTACATTTTATTTAAATATCTTTATATATGTAATGTGTTTTGATGTAACTTTATTTCTTTTAAATTATACTTGAAACTATCATCTAACATGTTATTAACCTAGATTAATGGTTTGGAACGTATCATGGGGAAATCCTAAAGTGTTTTATTACATAGCCTCTACATATGATATTTGAAGTGCATGAAAACATTATTCTTCATAAAAGAGGATAAAGAAGGTTATCCTATTTCTACAGTGGAGCATCAAAATGATAAATTATCAAGTTTCTATTGGTGGTTAGTGATAATATTATAGATTTAATAGAGTGTTGTGACAGTAGTGTGGTAGTGTGGGGACAAACTTTGACATTATTAATTATTTTTGTTAATTTTATTTGATACTCTGATACTGTTTTTAATTTTTTAATTTTCTTTATATATTAATATTCTTCACGTATCATATAGTTGGTATAGTTGTTTTTAATTTTTGTATGATTGGTTGGGTTTTCTAATTAGTAAATTTTCCCCAATTATTTAATTAACCCCTTATAATGTATTTATATACTTTTCTGTCTTGTGGACATCACCTAAGGTTAGTGGAACCTCAAATCAATTTATGAAAATGGTTAGTGTTGAGATGTTACTTATGGTGTTAACCAAAATAGTCCCTTTCATTATTGGGATGATTTTTAGTCATCATGAATTTTTTTATATAAACAATTACATGTTCATTATTTATTGACAATATAAGTTTTAATTATTCTTTTTAATGATCTTGTGGCACAAAAATATATAGTTATATAAAAATGTGATGAGTTTTCCCATTATGATATAGTTATCCAATGTAGAAGGTAATGATTTATATCCTAGCTTACAATATGTGGTTAGACTCAATAAATATATATATTTTCAAAGGATACATATATAATTGTTTACTATTTTATCTATAGAGATGGTGTTTTTTTTACTTTTCAATCATTTATAATGGTCATCCCATACATATGGTTATAATATAATGATAAATCCTATTTGATTTACTGATATTTATTTACCCCTTACTAAGAATTTGAGGTCACCCTTTTTTATATTCCCCATTTCACATTGAATAATTTTATAGGGATATGTCTTTGAGAGAAATATGTGTAGATAAATATTTAAAAAAGTGGAATTATTTGTGTGAAATAAGATGGTTATATATGAAATATATAATTATTATAATTATTTTTTGTAATAAGAGCTTCATTTAGTCAAATGGTGTTATATATAATCCTTTAAAATTATATATGTGTTTTCGAATAAGTTTAATTTGTATATGTTTATGTATATAAAATACATATGTGTATCCCATGATAAAGTGGTTAGAGTCATTTGGAGCTTCCATCATTGTCGTAGTAGAGTATTGTTGTATTTTTGGATTAGGTTAAAGATAATAAGTGGATAAAATATAAATTAAATAGTTTTAATTGTTTGTGTCATAGATTGAACCAATAGTTCCGTAGTTGAAAATATTGATTTATATATTGAACTGGGTGTGTCATAGGTTGAAATAAAGGGTTCATAGGATAAAATGACTTCAGATTAATTTTTAATATCCACATGATTATTTATAAAATTTTAAATCAATAATATTGTTTTATTACTAACAAAATCCATTTTGGTTTCAAAAAATGTTTGGTACTAGGAGGGGAAAATCATTGAACCATTCATAAAAGATGAAAAATTAAATTTAGTGAGTCTTTTAGTCAATTTATAACTGAAATATGAATCATGATGATATAAGATAGATTTTTTCATGGCTGATTAATGAAAAATTAATCCTCATCTTTCATTTTTTTGATTGTGGAGTGAATAAGTTTTTTGGAACTGATTATAAACCAAAAAAAGAAATTTTGCATATGGGATGGAGGAATTTTAGAAAATAATAATCTACTATTTTCTACATAAAATGGTGGGAAGATTAGATGAGTTTGATTACCAATTATTTTTTGTTTTAGTTTTTTCAATATGTGTCAATATAAAAGTTATGGAGTCTTAATTCCTTAGAATATTTAAGTAGATAGATTCAAAGGATTTCACAAACATTTGATGATTGGAGAGATAATTATTAATGCTAATGAAATGTGATTAAGGTTAGAATACTATCTACAATAGTAAAAAAGAAATTTTAAGATGTTTGGTGTGGATTAGTCTTCCGAAATTGTTAATTGGATAACTTGTATAAGTTAACTTTAAAATGTTTCAATAATTTCTGAAGATTGGAAAAGAAAACCTAATTTATAGTGAAACCAACATTAATATAATTAGAATTAATTATAAAATTAGTTTTATATACGCTAGATGATGTTTTGAAAAATGTTTTGTTAAATCTGAAATATATGTGAATTGATAGTTCTAGAATACTCCATGATCGTGTATTTATCATATCACATTTTTATTGAATTATAATGAGTAGTTTAAGATATTTTAGTAAATTCATAATTTTTTTGATGTGATTGATGTTTCCCAAAGCATATTGAAATTGATTCTAATATTTATGAAGTAATTTTATATATTAGTGTTTAATGTTGAAATATTTTTATGTATAGATGTTCTAATATATATCATTTTAGAGACGACAAACCTCTATAAGTGTAAGACCATGGCACCTTTATATTAGATATGTTTTAACCTTTTATTTTTAATTCATTTTCAGATGAGTAATTCTAAAATGGGAATTGTGTGCACACATATAATGGTTATGTTAGGTGGTTTGGTTGAGTTTTCCAACATAAAACCATATTTTTTGTGGTTTTTTGGGAGTTTAAATGTTGTACAATAGGAGTACATGATATCTAATGACCACTATGAAAAATCAATGAGCATGATATGTATTGTGATAGTTTTACATGATGTGTAAATAGTTCACAACATGTAATAGAAAATATCATGTTTTTAATAGAGAGTAGTTGTACTGTTCAGTGAATATGAGATTCAGGGATTACATGACATATAAGGGGATTACATGTAGTGTAATAGTTGAAACATTGGATTTTAGGGTATTTCATGAGTGGTTCTAATTTCATTTGTTGTAGGATTATATTTTCTCAAACGTAGAGTCTCTCCCTTGAGAATTTTGGTGATTCCCTCTCTTTTGGGTCTCTTAGTTAAGTGATTGATCACCCTTTTTGTTGAATTGTTTCACTTCAGGTATGTGATCCTTCTATTTATTATTTGTATTTGGTTATTGTTATTTATTTTATTATGGTTGTATTAAGATTTGGGATCCTATAATGTTTTCTTTTAATTCATTTTATTTTCATGGCATTCGTTATCATTCTATGGTCATTATCTTGGTCTCTAGATTATCTTTGTTGATGGAGGACATGTTTCTACCATGTTATGGTGTGTTTTTATGCACAAGGGGTTTATTTTAGGAATTAAAATTTGTTATTGATAAATTACTTTTGGGTTTTCATTTATTATTTGTGATATGTTCTTTTAATGGATTTCATGGAAGGGAAAATATATTTTAAATGAGGATTTATTTGAAAATGACAATTCTTTATTTTGATATGGGTTTTCCAACTATAAAGTGGATCGTCTAGGGTACGATTTTTTATTAAACTGTATGTATGGTTTTGAAATTAATTTTTAAAATTAATCATTATGAAACTTGGGTGCATTAGGAATGTGACATAGTTAACATTTCTGGGTGTATAGAACCACATGAAGGTAACCTTTTGTGATATCGATTGGGATGATTCGTTATATATTGGATCCAATGATTTGAATTTTTTAGATTTATAATGTTTATTATATAGTGTGATATTTTCTAGAGCCCATATGTTAGGTTATTTTTCATTCATGTATATTTATCTTTTGAATATTTTTAATCATGGATTGTCTTTCATAGGTTTTTATTTGTGTTTGTATTGTATAACTTCACATGATCGGTTGTTTAATGGATATGTATTTGTTTGTTTACCTATTGAATCATGGTTACGATTTCATATTTACATCACCTGTAATTTTCATATTTATGGCTTGATAATATGAATGTATTTTATGAAATCCAAAAGGAAAAATTATTTACAAATGTATTTAATTTCAGAAAGTGATTTGTAAAACTATTTTGTTTTAAAATCTATAATTGATTCATTATATATATCAGACCTTATATAGAAACCAGGGTGGTATCCTATAGGGATTTATCTCACACCATAATCTAAATTTCTTGTGTTTTTAGATGCTTTATTATTTGATTTAGGTAATGGTAAGAGAATATTGTAGTATGATTCAATCTATTATTAAAGCTAGTTCTGTTTTGGGATGGTCTTGAGGTGACTGCTGGTTAGGTGGGGTTTTGAAAAAATATTTCCATTAACCTATTTTGGCTTGGATTTCATATCTTTGTGTTATCTCAACTATTTATTCTCTTTTAATATATTTTCATGTATTATTTAGATTTTATTCCATTTTTCTTTTTTGTTATCCTATTTTACCTATTTTACGTGATGGGATAGTTCAGCTGGCTAGTCATTTTAACACTGATTAGTTCATTACAATTTGGTATCTGAGGGATTAGTAGAATTAAGTGTGTCCAAAATGGGTGAGTATGGTTTTTTCTTGGATATAAATGATTTAGGCTGACTAGAATTTGGATAGTAAGTGCCGAAAATGGTATTAGCTAGCTCACTTATGTGACTAAAATCTAGTAATCATGGGTGTTCAATGACTTTTACTAGGTTCTATACATAATGATTGATTTCATTTAAATGAATTATATGTAAATTTAATTTTATTGTACCTTTACCTTTTTAAGTAATATATTTTTTGGTTTTATTGAATTATTAATGTTTTGAAGATATTTCGCCAATACCTAATGTTGTTCCTATTATCCTATATATTTATCATGATTGATAGGTTTATATATTTTTTAGACGATGCCTTCAAGAAGAGTTCTTCCATATATGAGAGAGTAAGATTTTATAAATTCTCTGTAGGAGAATCCTCTAGTGGGTGTTACATTGCTATAGGCTATTATATTCCCTATTTGTTCTATCGTTTCAGTGGGTAACATGGACCCATGATGCATGGCGGATCATGGATCAGAATTTACAAAGAATCATCCACCCATGTTTTGTAGTGATAAAGGACCCCATGAATCCAAGGAGTGGATTGAGTGGATAGATTGGTTCCTAAACTTCTTGATGACTTTTGAAGACTCTAAGGTGGGGTTTTCCACATATATGCTCGATGGACCTAAAAAGACATTGTGTGACTCTATTATCCATGCAATGTTTCATGAGGATCTTACCTGGGAATCGCTCAAGAAAATATTTAACCAATAATTTTACCTTGAGACATTATGTGGGTAGAAAATCCATAATTTCTAAACTTTATATAATGGGGAGGGTAGCGTTCTAGATTATTTTACCCATTTTTATTAGTGGGTGTATCTACCACAATATCTTGTCACTAATGAGTACCTGATGGTTTGGTGGTTCGATTTTCAGATAAGGCCCAATATTTGATCAATTATGATACTCTTGTTCCTTCCAGCCAATGTGGTGGTAGTTGAAAATTAATGTTTTTTAAGCTATACAAAAAAAGGGACACAAGTGTTGGTGGAGCATCAATTGGTTATATTGTTATCCATGTTGTATAATTTGGTCATTAGAGCACACATAAGAGTGGTCAGTTTTCATTAGGTCTATTTTCATGGGAATAAATAGGGAATTATCAGGTTTTCTACAAATAGTGTGTAAGATTAGATATTACTAGTCCTAACTCTGTTGAGGCTCATATGAATTTTCATATTTTTGTATGATTTTTTATCAACAACATTTTTGTGAAATGATATATCATGGAAATAGGGTATGATCCACTCTCACCATGGGTTATCAGGTTCATGAAGATGCTTCCATGGATTATGGGGAAAATTACCAAGCCATGGGAGATATCCATGTAGCTAAGAAAAGAAATATTTATGCAGTATAGTTTGAGAAAAATGAATCTGAAGTAGGGAGAGCTAATGTTAGAGGTATGGGGTATATATCCACTTTTATGGTGGATAGATTTTTTTTGATAAAAGTGATACTTATTCCTTTATATCATCAAATATAGTTGATGTTATGGGTTTTCATTTAGAACATATTCTCTTCTTGTTGTATCTTTCAATGACTTTGAAAAAAATGACCAAATAAGGTTTTAGATTTTCGACATGCTGAGTAATGATAGTCGACTTTGAGGTGGACCGATACTTTTTAGTGCTTGATCTTTACATCATCTTCTTGAACAAAAGTATGGATCAGATGATCAGTTTTAAGGCCTAGATAGACTTCTATCCCTATCAGGTTCAGTTCTTATCTACTGATGGAGGCACTCTTATTTTAGGGTGAGTGGGACCATTGATTAAAAATGGAAGGCTATGTCATTTCTTATGCTAGGGTAATCTCATTCTAGTTATCAGCGATGTTTCTAGATGTAGTTTAATCATGTTTGGTTGGGGTACTTCCTACCACAGTTTGTGAATACCCCATCGTCATTCAAGAAATATTATTTTTTGTTTACCACCAATAATGTGATGGAATATTTTATGCGTAACATCTTTTTACTAAAATATTTAATTTAATAAATTAACTCACAATTACAACACACTAAATGAGTATTAATTTTTTATAAGATGATATTATTTAAACAAACTAACATTAGATATAAATTAATATATATCAATCCAATTATGTATAAATTAAAAATTATTTTAAATGAAAATATTATTTATAAAATAATGTGTATGAATAATAATTTATTATCAAGTGAAAAATTGAAACTCTTTAAAACTAGGATTATAATTGTGTATGCCTAAATTTATTTTATGTAGTAATTTTAGAAAACAAAATTGTACATAATTTTTATAAATTTAAAACAAATTCTTTTTTATGTGACATATAAAATTAGAAAATGATACATTTATATATTAATAATATATTTTTAAATTAACAGAAATACATATTATTATAATTTTTTTAAAGAAAAATTCAAAAAAATTAATGGGAAAATATATTATTATAAATATAACTAACATAAATTTGGAATTATTTGAATTATGAATATATTATAATATGAAATTATTAAATTATAAATATTATATTTTTACAATCTCGATAATGAATATTAATTTCAGAATAATTTTTTGTGAAACTATAAATTTTTTGAGAATATAAGTATTAATATTATTAGTTTTTTTAAAAACCTTTGAAATATGAATAATCAAAATTTTGGAATATTAAATTTTATACTTTTGGTTATTATAAAATTATTAATATTAGGATTATATGTTAAAGAATACATAAAATTAATAATATATTAATTATAATTATAATTATTAAAATTATATTTATAAAAAATGAATTATGTAAATAATTAAAAAATATAATAAATAAAAAAAGGATGGGGTATAGGGGAAATAGAAAATAAGGGTTTCATTTCATGGAGGACAAGCATAGTGACTCAGAACTAAGGGATTCGAGAGGTTCAACCACATAGATGACTTATATATGAGAAGAAATGAAAGTCGGGTCCTAGATCAGATTGAGATTCAAACACAGAAGGGGTTACAATTTTAATGGGGCTGCTCTTGATCTCCCGGTAGGGATGGATATAGATTAAAATGTATAGGTGAAAGATCGAGTCATAAAGGAGAGTCATGGGAGTCCATTTGGGTTTACATTGGAAGAGAATAGGGAGGAGATACACCTGTGTACTTATTTTATTAAGGTGTCTGAATCATATTTCTAGGGTTATTTTCATCTTAGTGGTATCATGTTCATTATTTCACAAGATTTTTTTGCCCTCACAATGTCGTTTTTAATGCCATAGTGATTTTTAATACGTTTTTTAATATAAAAAATTATTTGTGTATCATTTTCCAATGATTTCTATAGGATATTAACTAATTTTAGAAAATATTAACAAAGAAGACTTTATTAAAATGAATCGAACATGATAAAATAAAATATATATATATATATATACCATTTTTCTATAAGATTTATTCATTTAATAACACAATTTTTTAGTTTGGAATTGGTTTGAAGCTCAAACTAAATCAAAAATCATTTATTTTAATAAAATTATTTTTCATTCCTATATAATGGATTTGTTTCGAGTTCAAAAATGAGAATATTGAATGGAATCCCACATTTATAATTACATGTTATTGTTTTTAGGACTCAATAAATTATATCTATCAGCTCCATTTCTTTATTTATTTTCATTGAGTATAAATATACATGTGTGTGAATAGGATGTTGAGGAAGTGGTGGAGGGTTCATAGCCATGTTTTACATTTTTAATTATTTTCATATTTGAGGGGAATTAGAAAAAGGGATAGAGAGAGATATAATAATAGATAATATATCATAATTTTTGGAGATTAATAATATAATTTTCATGTAATGTATCTTTAAATAATTTAATGGATACATTATTTTAAACAAATATGATTCTATTTCAAACACTTATTCTGTCAAAATGATTTTTTTTCAAAAAAAATTATGAAATTAATTTTTCTTATTTCATTAACCCATTGTTATTTTTATGAAATTTAATAATGTTTTTAAAATAATTTATATACTTTTAAATATTTTTAATTATTAATTTTATGAAGTAAAAATGATAATAAGGTGTTGTTTTTTGAAATTTAATATTTTTAGTTATTATTTTAGGTACAATGTGTAAAATGTTCATTTGAAATTATGGATATTTCATTTTCATAATGTCATGGACATATAATATGCACATTATCGATATTCTAAGTGTTTATATCAAACTTATGTTTTCAATTTAATTTTATGATATGAATTTGAAATTATTAAATCATAGATTTTCCCAAACATTATGTTATTTTATGATAATTTATTTTAGGAAAAATTATTTATGATATAAAATTATTCATATCATCAAAAATAAATCAAGAAAATTTAAGAAATGTTTTAATTTTTTTAAGGGGTAATGAATGAGAAAATAAAATCTTCTAAACTTATTTCCTTAAAACTTGAAAGTTGCATATAAAATGAGAAGATGATGAATAAATATTGAAATCATACCCTCACCGGGACATTATAAAGAAAGTGATATTGTATTCTGGTCAAATGGTTTTCAAAAGATCTTCTATGTAAAAATATAATCCATAAAAGAATTATAATTTTTGTTAAAATAATCTGAGAGATTCTAATGTTTTTTAAATATTATTTTTGAAATGGATTTTCATGATGATATTTATATTGAATTTTTTTTAAATGTAAATAAAAAAAATAAATTTTTAAATGAAATGTTTTAAATGAGTTTATAAATAATAATGTATAAGATTATTTTCAATGGTTTTAAAACCTCGTACTAAGGTAATTTTATGGTTATCCAATGTTTAGAAAATCATAGGTCTTTTAGAAGTACTAAGATAGACGACATCATTTAAAGAGTTAGGGAACATGAATAAAAGAAGTTATTGTATGTTATTTTATTTTATATTTTTAAAATTTTATATTATGTAATTTATTTTCTTAATAATCCAGATCCTAGATAGGATAAAATATAATGTTTTATAATGTACTCTAAATTTTTTTATTTACATTTTAAATAACAAAACACTGGATGTTTTTAGTAGCAAATATGGATATACGGTTTAGGTCAGTGACAGTTAGTATCAATGAAATAATCTATAAAAATATGAATATTAGGTGAAAATATTTTAAGAGAGATATATGAGATATAATATTGCTCAAACATCATGGTAATTATATTCCTTTAAAAATAATGAATTCCTTGTATTCTAGCTTGACTTAATTATGATAATGTAAACATAGAGTATTCATATTTTTAAAAATCTAATTATGAGGGAAGAATTTATTTATTTTTGGGATAATGTAATATCACCTAGAATTATATGCATATATTATATTTATATAAATAATTTTTGAAAGAATAAATTTAAAAAAAATGGATGATTTTTAATATTTTTTAGTTGACTTTCCTTAAACAAAATAAAATTTGGATATAAAATATGTTAAAATAATCCTATTAAAAATAAATTTTAAATAAAATAATTAATAAAATTAAGGACAAAAAATGATTATTCATAATAAGTTATTATAAAGGGAAAAAGTAATTGTTCTTTAAAAATGATTTAAAATTATAAATAGTTTAATTTATTTTAATAAGAAATTTTTGAAAATAAATGTATAAAAATTATGTTTATTTGGAACAAAAATATTATCTTGAGACATATGACTTTTAGAAAATGGTAAATTTATGTATATATAAATGAAAATTGTAAATTAGAGAATACACGTATTGTTATAAAATATTTTGCGTAAAAATTTAAAACATTAAAGGAAATATATTTTATTATAAATATAACTAATATTAATATTGAATGTTTTGAATTATTAATATATAAATGTATGAAAATATTATAATATGAGAATAATTATCTTTTTGAATAAAGATAATGAATATTATAGTCTTTATATATATATTTTTTGACTATGAAAATAATGAAAATATGTGTATTATTTTTATTATTTTTAGAATAAAATTGGAAATTTGAATAATCATAGTTTTCTTATATTAAGTATAATACAGTAAGTTCTTATAAATTATTAATATTATGAAAATATATTTTAAAATATGTGAAATTAAAAATATATTAATTTTGATAATTATTATTGAAATTTATTTTAAAAGAAATCCAAATAATTATTTGAATTTTATAGAAACAGTTAAAAAATTAATAAAATTATGGGAGAATAAGTAAAGTGAAACCAAGGGTTTCATTTTAGTGAGTCCAAGCATAGTGAGTCGAAACTAAAGACTTTAGAAGGATCAACCACAAAGAGGGCTTCGACGATGGAGAAGAACTGAATGCCAAATTTGGGATTAGATCAAGATTTGTACTTTGAAGGGGGTTCAGATTTGGATGGGAGGATATTGATCTCCCATTGGCAATGACATTCGATTGAGATACAACCAAAATGCCCAAGTCAATTTGCCAGTTCCTGTACATCAAGTTGTGGTTCCATTGGATGTGAATAGGGATGTGGTAAGTATAATGACCCGACCATAAACATTACATAATGTTGAATTAAATGAATAATTCACATTGAGGGTGTTTTAAAGTTTAGAGTTTTAGAGAATTAGGCCATAAATATTACATTACAACTTTAATATTACAAGTACACAGTACTACTTAGTATCTATTTTTTTCATAAAATAAAAACTCTTAAAAAAAGATGTCTAGTTAAATGTTTTTGATATCATGACTTTTCCTTGATCCCATCCTCGACCCTATTCAACTTTAAGTCATGTGGAAAAAATTTCACAAACATGGGATGAGCATAAAAATCTCAGTAAGGGTTATTAAATAATAATGAAAAACATTAGACCATCAATAAATACAAATAAATGAAACCATACATTTCAATCATAACATACGTTAGAGAATCATAAGAATTAGGAATAAAAAACACACATCATACATCATAAAGGTTACTTATGGAATCCATATCAAACATACATTGTAGATATCATAGCTATATATGGATTTACACTTGGAATACCCATCATAGTATATTCCATAAATATCTTAGGAGAAACATCACGTTCACCTCCGTCAAGTTACCCAATGCATTGGAGAGCTATCTCGGGCTCACCCGCCCTAGGTTTATCATGGAACCACCCATATACGTAAATGATGCCTATTGACCATAACATAATCATAACAAATAACACATGAATAAAGGAAAGATAACACTTCCACATTCCAATATATCAAATCAAGATATTGAAATAAACAATGTTTTATCAAACCATTTTCAAAACCATTTAAAAAGATATTTTTGAATCAAAGTGTCCCATACCAAATTGAAGCTTTTAAATTAATTATCATTTGAAAACATTAATTTCCATATAAATAAATCTTAAATCCCATTTTTAAAATATGGACATTAATGAGAAATATTTATAAGAATGAATCTTTAAAAAATTTAAAACGATATTTTAGTTAAAGAGTTTTTTAACAAAAATAAAGAGAATTGAATACAAATAATTGAGGAATAACATTTAATCAGAATATTATAATATCATGATAATAATGGTATTCCTGATATAATATGTCAAAGTATAGTTTATACACCATATAAGAGTGAATTGATGTATAACAACAACGATGTCTCAATTGAAATGTAAATTGAGATGAAATCCATTATAAAGATGGTATCCTTAAATTGAGGACAAATACATCACATAATTATGTGTGAAAAATATAAATACACCCAATATAAGTGGATATGAAGTGTAAAACAATCCGAGGTCATTAACACATATTCATTGGATGACATATTGAAAGAGTACAAGTAGAACCCAAAGAATTAAAATTGGGTTAATAAGTTCCCTTGTAAATCATTGACAGCCTAACGACGTCACTTTAAAATTCAAAAAATGATTTGATAAGTTAAGAAGGGAATGTCATCACTTAGACATAAATTTTAAATCAATGGGGATATATAATAAAATATCCCAACAGAATAATAGGTAAATTAAAAGACATAATAAAAAGATGTATTTTAAATAGAGGAGGGTGAAAGGTTCCGTTACAGATTTGGTAATAGAAAAAACATACGCCACATGAAGAAGGATCATAAAATGAAGATGTAAATACTGATAAATGAAAGTATGTTACACAAAGATTACAATAATAGGTAGTACATACACCACAAAAAGGAAATAGTGGCAAATATAGCATGAATCTCATGAGAATAAAAAGTGAGATGAAAAACTCTTACTTCATTGTAATCATGTAGAGTCGTATGACCAAAAGATAATAAAAACAAAATTAATCACATAATACAATGAATATAAATATAATAATAATAATATATATCAATGACAATACACTTTACACCACATGCAATAAATAAGTGGCGAGCAATGGACATCTCACGGAATTAAAAGTGAGATAAGAAAATCCCTTACCTCGCGTCCGACTTGACTCAATCGTTCATTAATCTCCTAAATAATAAACTAAAGTTAATTTCTAATTTCTTAAGAACCTTTTTCATGTTTATTATTCCTTTTATATCACTTATTACAATCTTATAAACATTATGTAATCATTTAAGTTAATAACATCCATTTTGATGACATTTGGTACTTGAGTCAAAAATGGACTTCTTATAATCACATGTTGTTCATGTGGTCAATGGATCATTATATCAAGAATTATATTCATGATTTGGATATCATATATATCATATATGTTCAGTATATAATTGTATTTATAAAAGTACATAACATTTGGAGGTAAGAAATGAAATGCACCGTTCATGGAGATGGTCAGCCGTACGTACACATGAACGCTACTTTCATTTCTATTTGTTATTTTAATGGAATTTAAACAAAATGATACATAGGTATATTATAATTATTTTATAATACCAAATATAATATAATTAAATACATCATTTATACATCCCACATATGGCATTAACTAGTCACATCACTTTAAGGGGGTGGTAGTCCGCAATTCCTCAAATGAGATTATCATATTTAACCATTATTGAAAAAAAGGAGTTCTATAAATGGAAAGTAAAGAAGAATAATGAAATCATAAAAATAATATACATATCATATATAAATACAGTTCCATCATAATGGCCACCATGAGAGGCGGTAAGAGGTAATTGAATAATCATCGTCTCATGAGGTGTTAGTTTTCCATCCACAGAAACATTATGTTCTTCACCCATTAAATGGAGGTGTGTGTAAGTGTAGTTAGAATAATTCTAATGAAAAAATCCTAGTATATTTAGGATACTAGTGTTGTTACAAAATAAATTAATAAAAAGAGTTTAGGGGTAGGAGAAGTAAAATAAATGAAAATAATTTAAGAGAAACTGTTACCTTTTATTTGGGTAACTCCGTTTGGTTTGAACGAAAGAACTACTTGAAGTGATTATGCCTAAGGTAAGGATTCTAGGTGGAGGAGATAGATTTTGGGAGAATAATAAGGCAGTGTTTTTATGAGACAAATAGCTTTAGAGGTGTGAGGAATTGGATAGAAATGGTCTCCTTTTATATGGGAGAGGAGAGGCTCTTTTGGAAAGTGTGAAAATATTATTTTATTATATAATAATATTCTGTTTATAAAGGTCCAAAAATCATTATAGTCAAAGATAAGATGACTCATATTCGAAATAAAATCATCCAATAATAATTGTACATGTTTTTGATAATATTTTAATCATTATAATCTTATATATTTAAATCATTTAATAATGAGTTAAATACTGCATCCTTATTGTGTCATAAATAATTTAATTTATTTGATGTCTAAAAATTATAAAGAAAATAACATGATTTAGGAATTGTTTTTATCTTTATAATGAATTTGTATAGTCTAAATGATGATTTATATAACCCATTACAAAAAATAATTTATTAAAAGATATTTTCTTTTGTCATTTTGCCTTTAAGTTAATTAATCTAAATTGTCATTATCACTCCCAAGTGGCTCAATGGGGTCCCAAAATCGACCCATAGATGACCATGGTGATAAATGAATCAAAAAATAAGGTTTGGACAAGTTTTAATCTAATTTTGAATTATTATAATACTCTTTTAACTTCGAATTACCCTATTTACCTTTAACTGCGGTAAATAAAAGTCAAAAGTTACTATTCACCAAAAAATATTTTCATCTCAATGAACCAAATTTTTTTTATTGATAACAACCATGTATCTTAGCCTTTTGAAATTCAATTCACAAAACTGGTAAAATTTCCTTTAAATGAAAAGGATAGATTTTTTGACTACCACTATGTGGTTTCACTATTAATCAAAAATTGACGTTTTTCAGAAAAATACCAAAAATTCAGCCTAAAATATATTTGATATCCTAAATTCAAAAATGATTTATATTTTTTCAAATTCAAAACATATAAGTGGAATTAATTAATTTTAAAATTAAATCCTTTTATCAAAACAAATAGCATGTTTTTAAGAAACAATAACTATCATAAGATTGATACTTATTTATGTCCAATTTCAAAGTGAAATTATTTCCAATGACCAACATTGGATTAAATGGTGAAAATATATTTTTAACTTCACTTTAAAACCAATTAAAAATATAATCTAACCATATAAATAAATAATATTAAAAGGAACTTTTGAATTAAAATACAATATTTTTCACTATTTATTAAAAAATGAACTTTATCGAAAAAATTAAAAAAATTACACAAAGGAAATTTTGATGTCCCCATTCCAAAGAAGGACTTTGTTTGGACATATATAATGTATTAAGGTGACCAAAACTATATTTAAAAAGGGTTCTCCATTAAAAGGTGATAAATCGGCCTTTTAATGTAAATTATGCTTAAAATTAGATTCATTCACATTTTAAGCCTTTAACTTTTTATTAGATAATTTAAATAAATTTAACAATAATGTATAATCATATTGTAGTTAGTTTTTTTTCATTCCCACCCATACAATTTCTAGGAGTAAACTACCATTTAAAATAATAATATTATATTATTAGTGTGCAACGTAAGATTTCACAGAAACCCGTTGTTGCGTATCGGGTACGCTATCGAACCTAGCAACCCTTTTAAAGTAAAATTAATATTTAATTCAAAAATATTAATAAAAATGAAATATGTATTATTATTCATTTACTTGGGATGTTACATCCTTCCCCCCTTTTGGGAATTGCCTCCTCACAATTTTAAAATTGTGTACAGGAACGTCATTGAAAGCCCCACATCGAAAAGAAGAGTCAATAAAACTATCATTTTAAAATAAAGGAAGAGAAGTAAAATGGTTACCCGAGACAATAGATACTAGGATTCCATGAAAAAATGGATATGGAGGAGAGAAAAAACCATCAAGTTCTGATGGAGAGTGATAGAAAACATGTTTAGAAGAAAGTTACCCACAAGAAAATCACAAACTTGTGATGGGTTAAACGGTCTTTGATTCCCCAGTAGGAAAAGTTAACATACATTTTTTTTTTGTTTTAAGTTTCTTTTAATTGAGGAATTTATTTATGAGAAGAACTAAAAACATAATGAAATATATTTACTTATCATATAGACATTCATCTTTTATTATATTTCTAACACAAACTCATATTTTCTCAAAACAATGAGTATTCTGGATGACACGTTTTTTTACATTATGAGCTCTATAATCAAATTCGAGAGAATCATGTAATAAACAAAAGATTAACAATATATTTTCCATGTATTTAGATATTAAATAAAACCAAAACATTTACTACAAGATCAGATAATCCCCAAAAAGGTCAAACTTTTACATAAAGAGAAACTACTCTTAATCTCCAAAATTTGTCAAACATAACTCAAAGTTTAACAAAGACTATTCAATAAACAGCTGTCCATAAAATTCTTCAAAGTTATCCAATCTTAGATTGAAACCCAAATATTAAAAAGATCTAATCACATTGTCTTCCAAGATAAATCCTAACATTTATCTCAAAATAACATCAGTTACTCTTAAAGTCTCATATAAGAAAGTAATTAACCTAATCACGTATTCTCCATGATAGGTTAATAATTTTCATAAATAAAACAAATCATCATGTGTCCTTAATTAAAACCCAGATTCTTCCAAAATAAAATCTAAACCATTATTCCACAATTTAAATCCCATAGTATTCTATATTCTTTAAGCATATAGTGTTTCCTCAAAAGAGATAACTTCTTTCACAACAACCTTTTATCACTTAAGCACTAAATCATTTTTCAATACTAATTATATCCATTTTATAAAACATAAGTTCCAAAAATCAACTTATTCTTGTTCCATATAAACCTTTTACTAAAATAATAAGTCATACTAACCAGGGACTTCAAGTAGGCTAGTGGTAGGAAATGTTCCCTTGTCGCCTTTCAGTTGTGGGTTTTATTCCTGCAGCCTTTCCAGATGCGATGGGTTGTCACCCATCCAACGTGTTGTCCTTTTCATAAAACTCAAAAATAACTTGAACATGTTTTAACCTGGAAGGTTTACTTATACCTCTCATTTTCATCCAAATTCATTATTATCTCAACATCTTAATACTTAATGTCTTATTTCACCACCATATGATAAAATAAAACAATCCCAAAAATGTAGAACATCAAACCTTGATCATGATGTCCATTTGGTTTCATTGTCATCTTGTTCACGTAGGTAGAAGGTCCAATCAGTGAAACGATGATTTAAAGTTCCATCAAAATCATTTTCTTCCTCCATCCAAATACACCTTGTACAACATGGGTCATATGGGTGTTCATAGAAAAATAGTTTTGGAAAAAAATCATGTTTGACATATAATTTCAAAACATCTGATAAAACATAATTTCTATAAAACAGTCGAACCGAATTTGAGTTGAAACATTCAACTAATGGTCCTTTTAAAATACCATAATTATGTGCTGAGAGACTATGTTTTAAAATCAAATATAAATATGTTTCACAAGGGTCTCCTTATTCACCACCTTTTTTAAAATCATAATATTCTTAAAACTCGTATGATAAGGTAAAATATTTGAAAATGCCTTGATAATATTTACCTTTCATGAAAATATAAGAATATTTTGAAAATTGGATTTTTCTAAATAAAACCCATGATCCACGATGATAACATGTTATAGTGGAGGTGTTTGATATCTCAAACAGCAGCTTACAAGTGAGTTGTATGCTAGAAAAAATTTCACAATCATTCGAACATGACTTTGCAATAATTATTGCGAGAATGTCATCAGGAAGAGATAAGAATATCATTTGAGATCCCCCTCCTTCCATTTATTTCTAACATTCCTTGATCTGAAAAATTTATTAAACAAGGATTTAACTGAAATAATAGATAGGGACTAACCATATGTCTAATGAAAATTCCTAATCCCTAAAGTAGTCTTAACCGACCTCTGATACCAACTATAATGACCCGGCCTTAAACATTACATAATATTGAATTAAATGAATAATTCACATTGATGATCTTTCAGGTTTATATTTTTAGATAATTAGGCCATAACTATTACATTGCAACATGAATATTACAAGTAGACACTACTACTCAGTATCCATTTTTTTATAAAATAAAAACTCTTAAAAAGAAACATGTCATGTTCAATGTTTTAGATAGCATGCATTTTCCATGATCCCATCCTTGATCCTATTCACATTTAAGTCCTATGTAAAACATTTAAAAAACTTGGGATGAGCATAAAAAATCTCAGTAAGGGTTATAAAATAATAAAAGAAAACATTATCCCATCAATAAATAAAAATCAATGAAACCATACTTTTCAATCATAACATACCTTACATAATCATTAGATTTATGAATAACAGACACAAATCATAAATCATAAAAGTTACTTATGGAATCCATATAAAACAAACAATGTAGATATCACAGCTACATAGGGAGTTACAGTTGGAATACCCATCCTGGTATATTCCCTGAATATCTTAGGAGAAACATCACGTTCTCCTCTGTCACGTTACCCAATTTATTGGAGAGCTATCTCGGGCTCACTCACCATTGGATTATCACAGAACCAACTGTATACATAAAAACTTGCCAATAACCATAACACAATCATAACATATAACACATGCATAATGGAAAGATAACATTTACACATTCTAATATTTCAAATCAAGATACTGAAATAAACAATGTTTTATCAAATCATTTTCAAAACCATTTAAAAAGAGATTTATGAATCAAAGTGTCCCATAGAAGTTTGAAGCTTTTAAATGAATTAGCATTTGAAAATATTAATGTCCAAATAAATAAATCCTAACACCCATTTTGAAAACATGGACATTAATGAAAAATATTTATAAGAATAAATCTCTGAAACATTTAAAACGATATTTTAGTCAAATATTTTTTTAACAAAAATAGAGACACTCGAATACAAATAATTGAGGAATAAAATTTAATCATAACATTATAATATCATGAGAATAAAGGGATTAATTATATAATTTGTCAAAGTACAGTATATACACCATACAATTGAGAATTGGTGCATAACAACAATGAAGCTTCAATGAAAATGTAAATTGAGATGAAATCCCTTATAAAGATGGTATCCTTAAATTAGGGATAAATAAATCACATAATAATGTGGGAAAAATATAAATACACCAACTGTAAGTGGATATTAAGGGTAAAAAAATCATAGGTAATTCACAAAAATTCATTGGATGACATTTTCAATGTGTACAAGTTGAACCCAAAGATTTGATATTGGGTTAAGATGTTCCCTTGTAAAAAATTGACAGCCTAACAACATCACTTTATAATTCAGAAAATGAGTTGATAGTATAAAAAGGTTATCTCATGACTTGAACATAAAGTTTAATTCAATGGGGATATAAAATAACATATCCCAACATAATTAGACGTGAATTAAAAGACATAATAAAAAGAAGTCTTTTAAATAGAGGAGGGTGAAATATTCCTTTACCGATTTGGTAACGGAAAAAACATATTCCACGGGAAGAAGGATCATACAATTAATATTTTAATAATCATAAATGAAATTATATTACATAAATTGTAAAATAATGGGCATTACATACACCATAAAAAGGAAATAGTGGAAAATATAGCATGAATCTCACAGGAATAAAAAGTGAGATGAAAAACTCTTACTTCATTGCAATCAAACCGAGTCTTATGACCCATAGTTAATGACCACAAAATTAGTCACATAATTCCATGAATATAGAGATAATAATCATAATATATATTAATGTCAGTACACATTACACCACATGTAATAAATAACTGTCGAGCAGTGGAAATCTCACGGAATTAAAAGTGAGATAAGAAAATCCCTTTCATCGTATCCGACTTGATTCGATTGTCCTTTAATCTCCTAAATAATAAACTAAAGTTAATTTATAATTCCTCAAGAACCTTTTTAGAGTTTATTATTCCTTTTATATCACTTATTTCCATGTTATAAACAATATGTAATCATTTAAGTTAATAACATCCATTTTGTTGATATTTGGTACTTGGGTCAAAAAATGGACTTCTTATAATCACATGTTGTTCATGTGGTCAATGATTCATTATATACAAAATGATATTCATGATTTGGATATCATATATATCATATATGTCCATTATATACATGTATTGATAATAGTACATAACATTTCGTGGTATGAAATGACATACACCATTCATGGAGACGATAAGCCGTACGTACGCATGAACACTACTTTCATTTCTATTTCTAATTTTAATGGAATTAAAACATAATTATACATAGTTATATTATAATTACATTATTATATAATATATAATATCATTAACTCTATCCTTTATACATCCCACATAAGGCATTAACGAGTCACATCACTTTTAGGGGGCGTTAGTCCGCGCTTCCTCAAATGAGATTATAGTCTTTACCCATTATGGAAACCAAAAGGTGTGCTAAAAATGGGAATTAAAGAAGTATAAGGAAAATCATAAACATAATATATATCATATATTAATACAGTTCCATCATAATGGCCACCATGATAGGCGGTATGAGGTAATTGAACAATCATCATCTCGTGAGGCGTTAGTTTTCCATCCACAGAAACATTATGTTATTCACCTATTAAATTGAGGTGTGTGTAATTGTAGTTAGAATAATTCTCATAACAACATACTAGTATATTTAGGATACTGTTGTTTTACAAAATAAAGGAATAAAAATATTTTAGGTGTTGTAGAAGTAAAATAATAGAAAACAATTTAAGAGAAATTGTTACCTTTAATTTGGGTAACTTCATTTGGTTTGAACCAAAGAACATCTTGATGTGCCTTCTACGTAAGGTAAGGCTTCTAGGTGGAGGAGAGGAATGTAGGAAGATTAATTGGGTATATTTTAGACGAGTCAAATGGCTTGAGAGGTGTGATGAATTGGATAGAAATTTTATCCTTTTATAAGGGAGAGGAGGGGCTCTTTAGGAAAGTGTGAAAATATTATTTTATTATATAATGATATTCTATTTCTAAAGGTCCAAAAATAATTATAGTCGAAGATAAGATGACTAATATTCGAAATAAAATCATCCAATCAGAATTGGACATGTTTTGGATAATATTTTAATCATTATAATCTTATTTATTTAAATCATTTTTAATGAGGTAAATACTACATCATTATTGTGTCATAAATAATTTAATTTATTTGATGTCTAAAAATTATAAATAAAATACCATTATGTAGGAAATTTTTTATATTTATAATGAATATTTATAGTTGAAAAGATAATTTAGATAACCCCTTATTAAAATTAATTTACTAAAATATAATTTCTTTTGTTATTTTTCCTTTACTTTAAGTTAATTAATCTAAATTGTCATTATCACACCCAAGTGGCTCAATGGGGTCCCAAAATCACCCCAATGATTTCCATGGTCGTAAATGACTCAACCAATAAGGTTTGGATAGGTGTTAAAGTAAATTTGAATTATTATAATATTCTTTGAACCTTGAATTACCATATTTATCTTTAACCACTGTAAATAAAAGTTAAAAGTTACTATTGACCAAAAATTATATCCATCTTAATGATCCAAATTTTGCATATTGATAACAACCATGTATGTCAAATTTTTTAAATTCAGTTCATATAAGTGGTAAAATTTCATTTAAATGAAAAATTTAGTTTTTTTAACTACCTCTTACTGGTTTCACTATTCATCAAAAATTGATGTTTTTCAGAAAATACCAAAAATTCAGCCTAAGATATATTTGATATCTTGAATTCAAAAATGATGTACATTTTTCTAAATTAAAAACATATAAGTTTCATTAATTAATTTTAAAATTAATTTTGCATTATCAAAAAAATATCGTGTTTTTAAGGAACAATAACTATCATAAGATTGATAAGTGTTTATGTCCAATTTCAAAGTGAAATTAATTCTGATTACCAACATTAGATTAAATGGTAAAAATATATTTTAACTTAAATTTAATTCCAATTAAAAATATAATCCAATCGTATAAATAAATTATATTAAAAGGATCATTTGAATTAAAATACAATATTTTTCACTATTCATTAAAAAACGAACATTATAAAAAAATTTAAAAAAATTAGAAAAAGTAAATTTTGATGTCCCCATTCTAAAGAAGGATTTTATTTGGTCATATATAATGTATTAAGGTGACCAAAACAAGATTTAAAAAGGGTTCCCCATTAAAAGTTGAAAAATCGGCCTTTTAATATAAATTATGCTTAAAAATAGATTCATTTGCATTTTAAGACTCTAACATTTTATTGGATAATGTAAATACATTTAAAAATCATCTATAATCATATTGTAGTTAGTTTTCTTAATTACATCTAATAAAATTTCTAGGAGTTAACTACCATTTAAAATAATAATATTATATTATTTATGTGCCACATAAGATTTCAAAGAAACCTATTATTGCGTATCGGTTACGCTATATAACATTGCAACCCTTTTAAAGTAAAATTAATATTTAATTAAAAAATATTAAAAAATATGAAATATGTCTTATTCTCCATTTACCTAGGATGATACAGTAAGCATATGTATTTAACTAATTTTTTTTCCGAATCTTATTTATATAGTCGTTTTTAGATCAACTATATCATCTTAATTGTTGTTTTGGATTATTTTTCCTCTGAATGCCTTTGTTTGACCTATAAGATATTTTTGATCACTTTTTTTAAAATCAGAAAATGATTTGTCTATTTTTTTTCAATAATTTCGGAAGGATATTAACTCAATTTATCAAGTCATCATAAAAATTATGTGATTAATCTAAATAAAACAACAAAAAATTATATATATATATATATATATATATATATATATATTATCCCTCTAATTTAGTCAATGAATAAACCAATTTTATTATTTGGTTGTGGAGCAATGCTTGAAAAGAAATTTTTTTATATAATGAAATTATTTTTCATTCATATACACTGGATTAGATTTTGGTTTCAAAATAGAGTAGATTAAAAAGAAATGAAAATTTAATATTACATCATCTTTTGAGGAAATAATTAAATTATATCTATTTATAATATTTATTATGTTTATATATACGTGCCTATGGATATGATAAGGAGGTAGTGGTGGAGGATTCATATCCATGTTTTTCATTTTATTATGTTTTTAGTTCTTTGAGAATGAGATAATGCGAGATACAAATTAAAAAAGATAAAATATTGAATAATTGAAGAATAAGAACAAAATCAATTTCCTAATAAATTTTATCACATCAATGCAAGGGATTAGTTATATCCAACAGATATAATTTTATTTTAAAATATTGTTCAGTGAAAATATTTTTTTAAAAAAAATATGATTTTATTGTTTATTTATTTTCAAAACCATTTTTCATTTATAGGTAGTTAAATTATTATTCTTTTTAAATTATATTATTTTAAAGTTATGTAACAAAATATTTTACAAAACCATATGCAATGATAAGGTATTTTTATTAAAATTTATAATTTTTAGTTATTATATTATGTATAATGTGTGAACTTTTAATTTTAAATTATGGATGGTTAATTTTCATACTGATAATTAGTTTCATTATGCATGTCATTGATATTCCTTTTTTAATATTAAACACCTATTTTCAATTTCATTTTAATGTATTCCATTGAATTTATTATATCATGGATTTCTCCAAAATTAGGTGTTTTATGATAAATTAGATTATGAAAAAGTATAGAGGATAAAAAATTATGTTCTTCTTTGAAAATTATTCATGTAAATTTATAAAAGGTGTTTAGTGTTTTTAATGGGTTATGAATGGGAAAATATGGCCTTCTAAAAATGTTTTCTTCAAATTCATTCCTTGCATATCAAATGAGATGTAAATGAAGGGGGAGTGATCCCAAGGCCTCAATCAGATATTGTCCAGAAAGTGATACTACTTTGTGGCTATATAATTTTCATAATATTTTCTATGTATCAATATATCTATAATGGGTTTATTAATCTAAATTAATTGTTTTTTTCTAAGAGAAATTGAAATTTTTTTTCAATGATTATTTTAGAATTGGATTATCATCACAATATGAATTTTCAAAATGTTTTGAAAAGTATTTTAGAAATAATATATATACACATATATTTGATATAAAATGTTTTAAAAGGTATTATAAATAAACATGAATTATGGTATTTTTCAATGAATTTAAGACACCATACTTGGAAATTTTTTTCTCATCACACATTTTAAAATATTTTTTAATGTCCTTTAAGAATTTCTAAGATGAATAACTTCATTTAAGTAGCCAACACATGTTATTCTTAGTAGTTAATTTAATTTATTTTATTTTTTAAAACTATAATATTATTTATGGTTTATTATTGTATAGAACCCAATCCAGAAAATATCCAAAGTTTTAAAATAAATTTTATATATTTTGGATAATTCTTAAATAAAAAATATGTATAAGGTTTTCAGTATTGAATTTGGAAAAAGATGTTCTGGATTTAACATAACCCCAAAGAGAAGCTGATTTATCTAGGGATCTACTTCCTAGAATGATTCCCATTTTTATGTCATCTTACCATATATAAACTACCGAGTTTGTGGAAAATAAGGATGACATTGAGGAAATATAGGATAAAATGTTTTATTCATTCTAGCATGTCACCATGGGCTTTACCTATCCTCTTTACTAAGATGGCATACATGAGCCTTAGAAATTGTACTAAATATCGAAAGATGAATTGCATGACCGTTAAAAACATATAACCATTTCCAAATATTGAGGATGTTAATGATCATCTTAGAGGGGATCATTGGTTTTCCAAGACATACATGTGGTCAGAGTATCACCAGTAGAGTTTTTGAGAAGAAGATATTCCATTGACCATGTTTAGTTATGGATATGGGAATTTTATGTTTTTAGTTTGGTTACTTGGTCTCACTAATGATCATGCAGTTTTTGTGGATTTGAATATCCAGATATTTCATTAGTTTATGAACAATTTTTTGTGTTCATCGATGATATTTTTGTGTACTCCAAGTTATATGAGGATCCCATAGACCATTTTTTATCATTCGTTTAACCATGAAATAACATTGTATGTATGGTAAAATTTCCAAATTTTTGTTTTTGATCTAGGAATTTGTGTTTCTCGAGAATTTGATATCTAATAGGGGCATCTCAGTAGATCTTAAAAAGTAATAGGAAGTTATTATCTAAGAGTAGCCCATAAATATGTTTAATATCAATAGATTCTTGGATTTGGATGGTTACTATAGATGGTTTCTTCAAGAATTATTTGAGATTGAATCTTAAATGGAAAACATAAACCATAATAGAGTAATGATTGAATGGAATGAAAAGTTATATTGGTTTTTGAAGGATTTTAAGGTGAGTTTGACATCAATTTTTTTGATTATTTAATATGTTTAAAGTGGTAATGATTTTTTTTAAATATCTATAGTTATTCTCCCATTAGAATTACTACCCTACCCATGATCGTGAGTGAACATCATTTATGCATGCGCTGGAAAAAAGGTGTCATTATCTCTATAGGGAAAGGTTTATTGTTTATTCTAATCATAATACAATGAAATATATATTTTACTTTGAGGGATTTAAATCTATGACAAAGACTCTGGGGGGATTCTCATTAGACTCGTTCTTTTGATCTTTCATATACCCATATAATAGAGAATTTTGTTATCGATGTGTTGAGAAGAAAATTAATGGCACAAGAAATGATGGTCTCAATAGAGGAGTGGTATCTGATGTGTTTAGATTCTAATTTGATCTTGGGTGTGGAAGAGGATGGTGGATAGTTATTTCTGTATTTGATGTAAGATGAATCACCTTTTAGTGAAATTTTTATGATTAATAAGCCTTCTTACTTTGAGTGATAGTGTTTTTGTGAATGCCTTTATAGCAGGGAGAATATGGGCGAGTGGTATCAGTGTCCTAGTTGAATATTAATCCTTCGTAGTAGGTTGGTTCTTCCATATTTGTTTAGGCATGATCTTTTTGACAGTGTCCATCATTTTTTTGGTCTATTCACCTAGGTATATTCAATCTGGATCATGATTTGAGACATTATTGTGGGTGGAATGTTATGTGATGATCCATAACAGATTTTTTAATTTGTTGCCTTACTTTTTAGAGAATTAAGGATACACATCAAAGAAATTTGGGGGTTTTGAAGCCCATATCCATTCCTATATGATAGTGAAATTATATTTGATATTTTTTTTCTTTTTACTGTGGACTTCTAGTGGGAAGAATGTGACTTGGGTGACCATTTATAAACTCATAAAATCATCACATTTCTAACTTATCTGGGTGACATTGAATGTGGAACATCTTGGGGACTTATATGACCGAGTGATTATGAGACTATAAAGGGTTCCCAATGTAGTTATTTTGGGAAGGGACCTGAGGTTCAGATCTATGTTCTGTAAATATTTACAAGAGGTGCTGGGTTACCCAATAAAATTAAACATTACCTATCATCCACAGATGGATGGTTAGGTAGGGAGGACTATCCAGGGTATAGAGGATATGCTTTGGGCATGAGTGATTGATCTTATAGGATCTAGGGAAAATCAATCTCATATAGTTGAATTTTCATACAAAATTTTTTATCTTACTTCGATAAAGATGAAACTCTTTGTGTATTTTTAAAGATGGCCATGTTGATATCATTAGTGCTGAGAAGAGCGGGGAGAGTAGTCATTGGTTGGGTTGAGTGTTGACAAGGAGATGATGGATATGGATTATTTGATCTAGAGGGGATTTATAAGGGCACATAGTCATCATAAATATTATGTGGAATGCCATCATTTTATTTTGGAGTTTGAGGTTGGTGGTTCTGTCTTTATCATAGAATCACTATTCTAAGGATACAATCAGTTGTGTTTAAAGGGTAAGTTGGAATATATGTTCGTGAGCCCATTGGATATCATTGGATTTCTTAGGAGGGTGTCTTATTAGTTGGACTTTCCATTTGGATTGATTTCTACCCACAATGAGTTTAATGTTTCTTAGTTATTGTGGTATGTAATCGATCCTTCCCTTGTGTTTCGATGGGAAGATATTGATCTTGAGCATGACTCTACTATGGTTGAGTAGCCAGTTCAGATTATAGATCACTAAAATAAGGTACTACCTGGTAAAATGATACCCCTAGTCAAGTAATTGTCATTTTGTCGATGTGATAACCACAAGAAGTGTGAGTGAGTGTCATTGATGTTGTGACAATGACCTTATTCCTTACAAATCTAAGATCTTGATGTATTTATGGGGAAAAAAAGTGTTTATGGTATGTATATTGTACTTTTCCATTAAAATTTTATATGGTATTTATTAATAATTTATTTTTCCCCCTTTTCATTGGTTGTGTAATTCCCAAAATGAAATTTAGAGGATTAATACAAGAGTGAATTTTGGGATTTGTTACAGATTTTCATATTAATAATTCAATTTCTAATATTCCATGGGAAATAAATATCATGTAATGGGAATACACATAGAGTGTTGGATTTCAGGAAGAATTCCAGAACTAGATCACAATGTGAGAGCTTTACACACCATGTAAAGGGTTCACATCATGTAACAAAAAATATCAGGTTTTTAATAAAAAAAGACGAGTTTCTTCAGTCAATATAAGCTCTAAGGATTACATAATGGGTAAAAGGATTACACACCATGTAATATTAGTTATATTGTATTTTAAGGTGATCAATGATTAGTTACCATTTCATTAATTGTATGCTTTCTTACAATTAACCAAAGAGCTCTCCCTAGTCATTTTTTGGGTGATTACCTCCATTAGATGTTTTTTTATTCAGTGATTGATCAAATTTTTAGTTTGATTACTTATTTATGGGTTTATAATAATATTAAAAATTATTTTTCAATAATTATTACTACAGTTTTGACTAATGTAATTTTATAATTTTTGATCCCATGGTTATTTAGTTCCTTAATTTTATTATCATGGTATTTAATACCTGTAAAAGGTTGTTATCTTGGTTTCCAAGTCACCGTTAGAAACGTTGGATAGGTTTCTACCATATTGGTGCATGTTTTTCTATAACTTGGGTTAATTTGAAGAATTTCAGTTTAGTATAGATAAATTCAACTAGATTGTTCATTGATTATAATTCTTATGTGGGTTTAAAGGGTATCTTAGAAAAGAAAATATTACTTAAAGGGGGATTTTCATTGAAAATTATTTTTCATGATTTGGAAATGGGCTTTAAATCTATGAAGAAATTCAAGATGTCCTTAAAATGTTTTATGAAATTGTGAACATGGTTTTCAATTATATTTTTAATACAAAATTTTGTAATTTTTTGTGCATCAGGAAAGAGACATGAGTATCCTCTGTGTCTGTACGGAACCACTACAAGGTAACCATTTATTGTATCAACTATAATTAATCAATATTATTTATATCAAATTTTAATATTGATTATGATTTTTAGTATCTAATACAAAATTTCTAATAGGTTAGTTCCCATATGTCATGTTTTTTTATCATTTATGGTTAATTATCATATCATTTTTTATTATCATGGATTTTTATCATAGAATTTTATATGAGGTGGTATCACATAAAATAACATGATAAGTGGTTTCATGGATATGATTTTACCTATTTACCTATTGATGCATCAATATTGTTTCCTATTTATTTCACATCAACTTTTCATTTTTCTAGTTTACGATTGAATGTATTAGGTGAAAACTAACGGGAAAATGATTTAAAAATAGGTTTAATTTACGAAAAATTATCTGTAATGTTGTTATGTTTTAGAAGATATAATTATCACATTCTTGATATTAGATATTTTGTAAAAATTATTGTTGTATCCTATTAGAGATTAAATCACACACTACAAGTTTATTTGGACATTTTTGGATGTTTTTTATAGTATTTAGGTAAAAGTAAGACAATGTGGTATTATGTTGGATTCTCTTGTGGATTCATATTTCTATTCAATTTATCTAAGATATTACTTTTGGTCATTTCGGACATTAAAATGCATTATGCTTGAGCATGTTTTTTCATGGATTGTATGTCTCAGTTGTATATTTTTTGTTTCCACTTCGTACACTAGTTTTATGTATTGTATTTGTTATACTCAATATAGTTTTATGTTATACTATTTTACCTATTTGACATGAATGGTAGGTTTAGATGGCTTGTGATGATGAATCATGTTTTTTCATTATAGTAAGCATGAATCCTTTTCTACCTAAACATTAGGTAAAATAATGTTAGTATCACCATGTTGTATCATAATCATGATCTAAAATCTATGTAAATCTGAACTCATTATGACTAAAGATGGTCTATTACCTATAAAATGATCATAATAACTTCATACTCACTATCTTCAATAATATAAATATGGTAAATGTATGTGTAAACAATGTATGTGTCATGTAATAATAAATATGTTTATGTAAAAATCATTTATATTTCCATAATCATAAGAACTTGGGGGAAAATATGAATATATATGGATAAAATATGGAGTCTTCATATTTTATTTTGAAATAAGAAAGACTTGGAATGAAACACAATGAATTTTATCATGTTTTAAAAATCATTAATCTCCCATGATCTATGAAACAATAATGATAAAAAGAATATGACTTGAGATGATAGATAGATCATTATTATCTTTATTTATAACATTCAAATATAAATATTTTAATGTCTTCATTTTTTATATAAATGGAGATTTATTTGTGATGTTGCTTGACATGAACCCCAATTATCCATATATCACAATAATAAATATATTTCTGATGTTTTACATAGAAATAGAATTATTGAGTCCTGAAAAAAATCTACGTTTCCTATTTCGGGATGAAATGTGTAATTCATTATTCAGTAAAGCTAGAATGTCCAGAAGAAAACTGATATTACTTATACTATTATCAAATGTTATAAATATCAAAAAATAATTTTTGATATCCTCAAGAAGATTCTATAAGAAATTTTTCTCCCAAAGAAATTCATCGTACAGAAAATATAGTTTTGTTGGGAATATATGAAAGCAGAAAGAAAACCTATTTTTTTTTCTGAATATTGAAAGGTGTTTATTCATGATAAATGTTGATGAGAAGCTTGAATCTATTATTTTGTGAAGAGTAAGTTGTGGATAATTAATATAAAATATTTTATCTATTCATAAATTTAAATTTTTAAAGGAATTATTTTTATTTTTTAAGGATATTTATTTGAAAAATATTAGAAAATGGAAAAATCCGAAATAATGTCATATATAAATTATTCTTTCAATGATCCACATGATAATATGTGGAGAAAATGAATTAATGGACATGAACTATAAATATGTATAAAATTCATACTAAATTCTACTGGAAATAGTAAGAATATTTTTTAATACAATAATTATGGTATATAAAAATGATATGAGCTTTTAATGTGTCACCTATATAAAAAATGCTTTTCTTAGTTAAATATAATAATATTTTTATTGTTAAATTGAGGAGTTTGAGGAAAAATAATATGTGAGTGTTATAAGAGGTAAAAAATATATCAGTTAAAAAAATAAGAATATAGATGCTAAGAGATAGCCATACGACTTGAAATAAGTGGAATAAGATGAAAAATATATAGAATGTTGTAGTGAATAATACATATGAATAAGAGTTATATCTGATAATTAGTTAGTTTTTAATGAAAAAATAGATATAATAAGAGTGTAGAGATATAAAGAAGGAAATATGATGAATAAAGAGAACAAAACTCATGTTGATTCTTAGAAAAACAGTTGGGTGTCGAGGAATAAAAAAATAAGGGGTACAAACTAATCTATATTAATGGTCAAATACAACCAAAAAAGAGGAAAGTAGGAGGAGGAATACATTAGGACAAGGTTTAGTGTTATATTATAATTTTTTATACTTTTTTATTCAATATTGAGAATATTGATCCTAATTAGACACTAATCAATTTCAATAGGGTCAACGAAGTAGTGCATAGAGTACCACATACCAAGGATCAAGAAGTGTTATTAAGGATCTTGAAATAATTGAAGACTCTAAAATGATAATGTTTTTGGATTTAGTTACATCTTATATATTAGTGATGACCCACTTCATGTGAACGATTTTGTGGAAAAACAAGTGTGATTCCTATATAAAATTATTATGAGAAATATTACTAGGCGATCATGTGTAATATTATTAACATTTCAATGTTGTATGAAAAAAATATTTTTAGGATAATTTTCCACACATTATAAATGAGAAAATATATTGATTGAAGAATTTTGGACTCATTAGTAGTTGAAAATATATAATTTTTGTTTTCCAACTTTAGTGAAAACCTCTTTAAAATATTATATGTTGAACTATTTTTATATTTTTATTTCATGTTTTTCTAGATTATTATAAAAAATATAAAAGAATCCATTTATATAATCATGGAATTTAGGATCAAATTGGATGTTTTAAATTCATAATTGATAGTTTTTAATTTGATATATTAATTTATGAACCCCAAATTTACCCTACCCCTACCAATACACACAGTTCTTTTCAAACTTGTCAATTAAGACATAAAAGTTTCATTAGAGTGAGTATCACCCTATTTATAGCTTATAATTATTTTCTTAGTTATTGATACTAAATAATATGGGAATATTTGAAGATATATTTATACAAAACCCATATAGAAGAAATTTTTTAAAGTCCTATTTATATTATAATATTGGTTTCATCGAATACCATGAGAAAAAAGAATAATAAATGATTAATGATGATATAGATTAAAGAAAATGTATAAGAGGAGACATAATGAACTGGAGGGAGTTAGCATTATTTCCATTCATCTAAATATCATGACAATTATTATTCTAATGAAACCGATGGCACTAGCAATGAAAAAATTTATTTTGATGAGTGACTTAGTAAAATTTAATTTGAAGTTTAATATTTCATAATGAATAATCACATTGAATTTGAATCATACGTATTTTCATATATGAAAACTATTATTAATAAAAATTCCTATATATAAGAGGAATATAATGTTATAAAATGTTAATTAGAATATAAGTTGAATATATATAATAAACCAATAAATATGGACAAATATAAGAATAAATACATTCAATTTCAAATGAAAAATATTCTCTAATTAATATAAAATTTCAAAAAATAATTTTAGGCACATATTTATTTGATCAATTTCTCAAAAAAATCTTTAATACAATGTAGAAAATAAGAAAATATCATTTAATTTCAATGGTTCGCAGAAATAAGTGAAAATAATGAAGGTGAAGGTTCTAGATAGTTCTTTATAGAAGACAATAAAGAAACAAAATGATCATGTTGAAATAATAAAGGTTAAATAGGAAGGTAGGTTTGTTTTACCTAATAGAGAAAATTCTCTCAATCTAACAAATGCTGACCTGCAAAGAGGACTAAGGAGACCGGAGTCAACCCAATAAGGAACATCCAAATATATGATGAAAAGATGCATTTCCTCTGAGAAATTAAGGTTAATTATCTTATTTATGATGTATAATAAGTTTATAAAAATTTTCTTGAGATAAACTAAATAATCATCCACATCATTCTCAATGAAAAATGTATCCCATGACCCAATTAAGATTTCTTATGTTAAACATACTTCTATTAGTCATACCATTTTTATGTAAAAAACATTACAATATTGGATTGTTAAAATAGATAGAAAACACACAAGTAATTCATATTTGGTTGTGATCACATACCTTAATAAAACATCACAAATTAACTCCAAATAACAAGGGTAAAGTCATTAAAAATAGTAATTTGGTAATTATTGACATAAAATATATCCATTTAAGAAGAAGAGGTGTTTGCTCCATAGTTGGCGTTATTAGATGTTCAAACCCATTATAAATTATTTTTTAACAGTATTTCATTATCTAGAGTTTATAGAAGGCATACATTACTATTATAAATTCCAAAATAACAAGAAAACTTACAAGATAGTTGAAGCGTACCCTAAATAAAAAAATTTGTATCGTTAAAAAATTAAACCATTTGATAATTTCTGAAATTATTACAAAAAATATAGTCAATTTAATGATAAGTGTTAGTATGTATCCTGAAAATAAAACTCATATTTCTCTGAGGAATGTATAAGGAAACATCCATATAATTAACATAAAAATGGATAAAATCCCACCGTATAAAAGAATAAAAAAACATAGGTCGATCGAATACACCAAAGATGGGGGTTGTAAATGCTGTCACACTATATGGAATGATATGATTATATTATAGAAAAAGAGGTCACAATATAGACTATTAAAATTTTTCATAAAATTAAATATATAATCTATAATATAATGATTAGAAAAACTCAAATTAGTAAATATATAGTAGTATTGGAATGGTGAATCACACTCCAGAAGAATAAAATGAAATGTTTCCTTATAAATTTAACACATCTAATTTTTAAATGGTGTATGTATATTGAATCAAGGGAGGACACTAATATATTATATATATGAATATTTTTACTATATAGATAAAATATAAAGGGAAAGATCCCATGACTACATGTTCCATGAAAAATTCTGTAAATTAGATTTCCTCACACACAAAGGTGTCTAAAAAATTTATAAGGGAAATTATAATCATATGGATTTTCCAGTTGGAGAAATATAAAAAGATGGAGGAGGCCCAAAATAATAAAAATACCATTACTTCAAAAATAAATTATATTATTCTATTTAATGAGAAAGAAAGAATGAAAAAGAAGATCAATTTTCCCAAAGATTATAAAACATGAAAAATTAATGGAAATCATCCATTTAGGGGGAACATTTAGACAATTCAATCTATCAATGATTTATTTATCATTATTGATTGCTGAATATTATAAATCATTAATGAAAATTAATGAATTATATATGACATTATCTATATCATCATTGTTTTGGTATGTGATGTATATTTTTATCAATTATTAGTTTTTATTTAAAAAATATGGTAAAGAAATAATCTTATAGTTAATTTTTTTTCATTGAGTTTATTCAAGTGGTGTTTAGGTTAATAAAATCTGTTGGAAATATATTTGTATAGGCCATCAAATTTGAATATATAGCTGATAACCCAATGAGTAATATATATGTAAATCGTTAATTATTTGGTAATATCAATAATGTATCTACATTGGGTCCTCGCAAATAGAATAAAAATATACATAATAAAAACTCTTTACTCAGAAAGATTTGATTTAATTCATCTTGAAAGGAATATAATTGGATCTATATCAAGGATAGAACATTGAATCTATATGAAAAATAAAGGGGATAATATTTTTATTGAAAAGATTATGATTTCCTCTAATAAATTAGTAATGGAATAAGAAATTTTTTAAACTACCCTACACTGTCAATAAGAAGAAAAACAACATTACCTCCTTTGTAATTATTATCAATAATGAGGAGAAGACATATTCAGATTTTCATATGGTTAAAGGATGCTTATGGTATTTAAAACAAACATAATATATGGTTGAGGAAACAACTATTGATGTTTTTATTTTTTGTTAATATGATTCTATGTGTAATCTAAATACCCCCTTCCCACTCCCTCCACAAGTGTCCCACCAGAGTCCGAAATGAAGTGTGGGAGTGACACCATAATCCCACCTATAATAGGCCAATGATTATTGACTAGAACTGAGGGTATAAAACACATAATTAGATCCATTAAAACCTATAAAAAATCAAGGATAAGAGATATGTTGATATCCACCAATGAACACCAACTAATTTTTATTCCAAAGTGAAATTTATATATCCTAAAGGTTACTTAAATATAAAATACATTGTAATATTAATGCTTTGAGTTTTAAAATAACTCCATTTAATATACCATAAATGGATCCAATATCCATTAAAGTATTCTATGATCACTTGGAAAAGTTGGGAGGACTTACCAATTATGAGTACATATTTGGATAATACTTTTTAAGAAAACAAAAATTTGGGTATAATTAATATAAACGAGTAAGTTATAATTAAACAATAATGAAAAAACAGTCTGTGTATACATATTGTAAGGCACATAAAAAGATAAAAAAATAAAAAAATATGTTACACCTCTCCTTATTATTTTGTAAGATCCACTACTAAGCCCACACATCATGGTAATATAATCAAAATCCACCATCAGTAACATAATAAAGAAACAAACCTGTAACCATTACCACAATACTTCCATATATGGGCCTAAACATCCCTTACTAGAACATACCAGTTAGTTATGGTTATATAATAACTCCAAATAATTGTTATACAGTAGTATCTAATCTCACCATGTGGTTAGGGACATAAAAAGGGGAAAAATATTTCAACATTTCATTAATACCAAAAGTTTCCATATCTAACCAAGAATCATGTTCCCAACACCACAACGTATATTTGAATGCCACTATTTACCAACCATAGCCATCATTCCTTTTCTACATACTACCAAATCAAATTTCATCACAACAGTTCCACTTCAAAATCATAATTAAATTGGGTAATTTAAATAAGAGTGACATCAAAATTATACAATCCTCCTTACATGTATGTCTTAACACCCAACAAATTTAGTTTAAAATAATAATAATCTAAATAGATTTATTGACATGAAACACTAAGAATTAATAAAGAACTATAATTAATTTCTAATATTTTTAACAAAAAATTACTAAGCAAATATAAATTTTTATATATGAATATTATTATTATTTTATATTTGTTTTTTTATAAAAATATTCATTTTTATGTGGAATTTGGAAACTATCTGTTTTTAAAATAATGTAATTTTATTTAATTATATCATGTAATTTTAAAGTTATATTGTATTTTTATTTTTATAATAATGTAATGTTATTATTATTTAATTATGAATAATATAATTATCTACATTGGAATCATATTTTCACTTGATTTTAGTATAAGATCAATTTTGGGTTTAATAACACATTTTTCAAAAGAAAAATTTCATTGTATTTTATGCATATTTGTTAATGTTTATTTTTTAATGTTATTTAAATGTGATATAGAAAAATTAATTCCATCTATTGAAATATATTGTATCAACTTGTTAAGTAGTCCCATTTTATTAATGGTCTTTATTAATAGGTGTGGAAAATATTTGTCACCTTGAATAAGGTAAAATGTGCTTAAAACTATTACGTATCTCTTAATAATGACAATGAGACATTTTTTAATTTAGTTGTATTAGTATTTTTCCACCCATTTCATCATTGATATAAAAATATAGAGATTTATTTCCATTTTTTTATTATAATTTTATTTTTTAATTTATGAAAAGGATAAAAACGAAATAACACATTATTATTTTTACTTTTTGTTATATGTTTCTATATTGATAAAATAGGGCTTCAATGAATATAAAAAGTAATATTGAACAAAAATAAATTATTTTAATGTATTAATTTATCATTAAATTTTATCGATTATATAATTAATATAAACTCTACAATATATCAATACTTTTCTTTTTTAGGAAACATAAAAATAAAGGTTAATTATTTTAAGAACAATTAAATTATTGTGTTTGGATTTATTGGTTTATGAAAAAATGTCATAAATAATTATTAATTATATATTTTTTATGATTCTAATTTCGTTGTTTTATTTATTAATTAGTATTAAATGTAATATAATAGTCCAAAAAACAACATTAATGATAGTTTATGAAAAAAAATAATTTCTTAAATGATTTCCAAATCAAACAAACGTACTCAAAGTTAAAAATTAACAATTTTAATGGTATAAAAGTTAATAAATTAACTATTTTTAATAATCTTTTCTAATTTTAGATATTTTTATAACTTTCAAAGGTGTATATATGGTTTGTCATGTTTATGGTCATAAAGTGTCAATCAGAGGTTTAAAACAAAAGATAAGATTTAAAATGGAACCTAAACATATATAAAATTTAAATTTCGGATGTATTTAAATCTTATAATGTTTTTTATTAACAATTATTTCCATTCGGTTCCGCATTAAATTATTAAGATTTATATTATATTGAAATATTCTTTGTATTTCTCTTTGTGTCATTTACCACATATATAAGAGTGAACATCCTCCTCTCTTTTATTCAACATGTTTATGAAAAATAAAACTGAAAATTATTTGGATAATACCTTCTTGGATTTCTTTCAATTATCTTATATCTTTTGTTCTTAACCTAACACCATACAATGATTACATATGGTGTTATCCAAAGAAGGTCTCTCAAAGAAGATGAAATTATCTTACCCAATTAATTCAAAGTCTATTTCATCTCTAAATTACATTGAATCTAATTTATACATACAATAATATTAAAAATATTTCCATAATATAATTATATGATTTTATGATTATAGGAAAACTAATTTCCACATAATTTCCATCCAATGTGAATTGAATGAACTACTTATTCATATGTAAAGACTACAATCTCCATGAGGAGATACATTTTATTTTATATAAAAACATGTTATGATAGGTTATTATTATTGGTTTATTTTATTTTTGATATTAATGACATGATTATTGTTATTTAAATATAATATATTATCTAATTTTTACCTTCCCATCTAGTAGAAAATGATAATGTCACTAACACATACATGTTGACTACCACCTCCTTGAATTTATGCAATTAATTTTTAATTTTCCTATTACATTTCTGGTACTGATAAATAATTTAATGAATATATATAATAAATATTATAATGAAATAATTATATAAAAGTGAATTATTATTTAACATTCTTTTATTCCATCCATGTAAAGTGAAAACATCACTAATGTGTACATTTGTATTACCATCTCCCCGTCATGATATATTTCATTATCCATGTTCATTTTATTGGATGGTAAAAAAATAAATTGAATATATAAAAATTATAAATTTTTTTAATATTATAAAGATGATGGAACCATGAATAATTTAAAGGATTGAAATGATGAATTAAAACTTGAAAAAAATAATCAAAATATTTGTCATCTAGAATGATTAAATTAAAAAAAATTATTAATAAAAGTGCGATAAAATTTTATGAGTGGATTATATATAATTTTATATGTTCTTTCATGGTTATAGTTTAGATATATAAGAAATTTAAATTTTTTATACATGAGGTTAAAGGAGCTTATGAGGAAAGTCAAGCCTCATGTAAGAGATTTCTCATCTCAATTTTCATTTTTTATACTTATTCCATTTTCTCAACATGTGTTATAAATAATAAAAAATGGATGACTTTATAATTTATTTATTAAAATTAATATTTTATAAAAATAAATCTAAAGAACAATTTTAAATATAATATTGATTTAAATTCCACCAATTTGGGAATGGATTTCCATTTAAAACCTTGTTTTTATGTTTTCCTTTAAAAATATTTTTCCACCACATACATGATCATATATTTCTTAATGAATTTTTTTATTTATGATTAAAATATTTATGAATGCAATTTTAAACTATATTTTAATTTATTTACAAAATAATTAAATATAATCATTTCAAATATACTTCATACTACACACTTTTGACATATTTTATAATTTTCAAATGAATATTCTCTTTTAATGTATATGACATGATAATATTATCCTATCATATAAAATTTGTTTTTATATTTTATTTTACATGTTACTTTATTTATTTTCAATGAATGTAATTTTGTCAATATTCAAGAACATTGTATTTATTATTTTGTCAAAAGAAAATCATATTTTGATGATGTTTAAAAAATTCAAATGTTATTTTAAGAGAATTTTCATCTTATTCAACATATATCTATTAATAATATGCTCTAATGGAGATATAATAAAATGATATCATCCACCATATCTCTTGGGATGTCTTATAATCATGACATTTTATTTCTTAAAAGCAAACTATGTTGACATTTGGTTTTGAAAAATGAATATTTATATCAATTTTGTGTTGTATTCTATTTATTTATCAACACATTAATATCATTAATGTAGTGGAATTAGTAAGTGATTGGGGCTATTGTATCCAATCAATGCATTTTTGGGTCACATGAAAATCACTAGACTATATATTTGGTGTATATATACCCAATTATTTATGATCTCATGTCATACGGATTTGATTGTACGTTTATGATTTCATGGCACTCGGCCTTGATGGTACGATTATAATATTATAAATATGCACTATATCATTATAAAACTAGTTATTTTTCATTTTATTATTTATGTTGTTATGTCATCCATGGATATAGTCCTCTTTTATGGTATTATTTATATAGAACCATCGATTATTGTAAATTTCTACCATATTATTGATCCTTTTTTACATTATGATAGATTATATTATATAATTTCCCTTATTAAGAATCTGAGATCACGGTTTATTATGTTTTTTCCCTAGGACACTAATGATGGATCTATGAGTGACTTCAATGATATAATAAGAGAAATAATTTTATTATCACTAGATTTAATGTCTTATTTTATTTCAAATATAATTTAAAAATAATGTATGTATACAATCTAAAAATATTTTTATACTATAAAATATTTTAATATGACATATCGTTCATATTATTTAAATATATTAAAATCAATACTTGCTCTAGGTTATAGGATTTCAGATTTTATAGTTAGTATCAAAGTAATATTATTGAGACCCTTGGGAAATAGATTTAGGAAAACATAAATTACAAAACATAACCTGAATAAAAACACTAAGGATAACATATATATATACATATGATAATAGAATATTGTTTTGTTCTGGTAGATATTGTGTTTTATCCATAAAAAATATATCAATGTCATGATATTAGGAAGTGGATGTGGCTGGGGAAATGACACACCTTGGGGAATCAACTTTAAAAGGGGATGACTATGTTTTAACTCAATATTTATAGGTATATAGATATTGGGCCTAACATATCCAACCTAAAATGGAATTCCAAGTGTATATTCATTGGTCATTTCACATTAACATTTTGAAAAGTTTTGAAACATTTAAAAATATTTTAATTAATTGAAGGAACATCTAACTAAACAAATATTATGATTCGAATTCTAGTTTGGTGTAAATTTTCAAATTTTGATAGGTATGTAACCTAAAATTTATTCTTACAATATGATTCATATTATAATGAGATAATATAGTGTATTACATTTAAAAATAATAATAAATTAATGAAAAATATGATAATAACAATAATCAGAATAGTGAATTCATTCATTAACTAGTCAACACGAATGGTGTTGGAGTTGAGAAAATAATAATACTATTTGGACAGTAGAATTGTGATATGACTAATAACCATTTGTATATAGAATATGATATTGTTTCACATCATGGATCATTGATGTTATACTTCTTTTTGTGGGATAAAACTATTTTATTTAATGGATCAACTAATACATTAATATTTGAAGAGTTGATCATCACCCTTGAAAAGATATTTGTAGCATATTGATGTAATGAAAGGGATATGGTTATTCTGGTAGAGTATTTTTTTAATGGAATATGATATTTAATGGTGGTTATTGATTCAAAATATTGAGTTGGATGAGTAGATAGAGAATGTAATGGAATAATTTTAAAGAGACATTCCTTTAAAAATATTTTCTGTTTATATAATGAGATGACATGGAATGATAATCTATTAATCTAATCTAGAAGAATGTGGAAACTGTTCTTGAGTATGAGGTAATCTTTAAAAGATTATAATTTAATGTTATTGAGAATATAAATAATCCTAAAATTATGATTATACTTATCATTGGTGGGAATAATTTATCATTTTTAAGGGAGCTAGTCACTGAAATGTTTTCATCATATAATGTTATGGTATCATGTTTCCTTGGGATAGAGAAGGAAATCACGAAGTCATATATTTTTAAAGAAATAAAGATTATTAGAGGATGATTGCGTATCTAGGAACAAATAATGATATGAATGGGAAGAATTAAGGATGGATCTTCAAACATATGATAATTATCGATTGAACTCCATCGAACTTTCATCTTGGGAATGGGGTTTTTCTACATTAATAGAGGGAAATTCTATCATGTGCATGATTGTAAGAGTAAAAAAGAATCCATGATTGTCTAATGATTAAACTATAAATAGATGTATCAATAAAAAAATGAAATACCCATGTTCTATGGTAATTTACCTAAAAAAATTAATTGTTGAAGGAAAATCTTATGATTATTATATAGATAATATTGAAATCCAACAAGTTATAAGAGCTAATAAAAGGATCCTAGTATCAAATTTTAGTAATGATTTATTTTCTTTTAGAAAATTTCTATCATTTATATCTTCCATGTCTTACAAAAAATTAAAAATTTCCTTAGAAACATTATTAGGCATTTTCAATTAGTAATGCTAGTTGAAAAAATATTGCAACATGGATATGTTACATACTCCATTTTAATGCACATAGAAATACTCTGTTTATAAACATGATTATTATATCTAATTTGGATTTTAAATAATACTGATTTTTTGGGTTTAATTATTTATGGGGATTAAGGAGTTCATATATTAACAATAAAATAACTAATATTAAAATACTGAAAATATAATTTTAAGGTAAAATTATTTTTATGAGGGTTATTATTGATGTTTTGGGAATAATGTACGCTTCTTCACTAGAATTTTTTCTCATAATTATTTCAATATTAACTAGTTCTAGAAATTTTAATATATTTAAATTATCATGTATTAATATTAAGGATCTTATAGTCAGTGAAAGGTTAATTTTTGTGCTTCAAGTGGAAAAAATTCCTCTTAATCATTTATTATTAAATTGGAATGTTGATACTTATTAAAATACCTAATAAAGAAATATTTCACATATAAAAAAAGAAATAAATTATTTTTATTATCTAATATTCTATATTTTTATAGTAAATAATCCATCAATACTAGAAAAAGTTTCTTGAAATAATTTTTTTTACATCTACCTTCATTTCGAAGTACTTTATTTTCTTCTTTATCCCTTGCCAATTTATGGTTTCTTAGTCATTATCATACACATGATCATATTATATATCGCAATATATTATTCCATAAATGTTATCCATTGATATATATATATATACACACATATTTTACCCCTTTTATATTGTTCTCATTATCTAGAATCACAATTATGTGTTTTTTGGTAATAATTTCATTTCATACATCACCTTTTCAAAGGGAGATTTATTATTCCATTGTACGATGTGGGTTATCAAAAAAAATCATTTATAAATATTGAAACCTTTATTAAAAATATAAAAATATTATTATGAATTTTTTTTAATATTGGATAACGTAATACTCCAAAAAATAGTTTCAAATAATAATAAGCTCACTTTATTTCATAACATTCCACAGTAGTCTTTAAATGAAAAAAATATAACTGAAAATATTATTATTTAATTATAACCAATATAACATAGAAATTAAATTTATTGTATTTATGGGAATAAAAGAAATTATAATATATAGGAATATAGATTTTATATAAATAAAATTTATTTATAAACTAATAATAAATATGTTATCAATTATTAGTAAAGTCATTTTATTCTCCAAAATGTTTTCCCCATCAAAAGTATTAATTTAAATTTAGGCGTAGAAGCTAATAATAAATTATACCATTATTTAAAATTTATTTTAATAAAATTAATATAATCATTATATTAATTATATTAATATATTTATAGGGTTAGTTTATAGATTTTTTCTAAAATGATTTATTTTTATGTGAAAATTGAAAAATATAAATTTCTATAAAATAATCATTTTGATTCATTTAAAAAATCAATTTAAAATTACCATTATATTTCAAATTTTATAATTTTTTAATATAAATCTCATTTAATTATAAATAATATAATTAGTTACAATGGAATCGACATTATACTTTATTTTGGTAGAAATTCAATACTGGATTTGAAAAGGTAGTTTTTTTTTCAATACAGACTATACATTTATATGAAAATTAATTTCTACCACATTTATAAAAAATGTTTTTAAAATGGATTATTTATTATAAATAATTATCTTCATATATTTAATATAGGTAGATTTTTTTGAATCACCATGAATTGTAGTCATGGTAAATATTTATGAACTTGATCTTAGTAAAATGAGGTTAAAATGTTTTATAAGACCTGAAAATATCCATAATAAATGAATTTATCCAATTTTATTTGTGTTCTTTTACCAAATCCATAATAAATATGAATCCATTTTAATTTACTCAAATGGTACAGTGATAATAATATTTATATGATTTTACAAGAATGATAAATACGAAAATGAAACTTTCTTGATTATAATTTTTGTTAATTGTTTTTATATGGATAAAAACATTTATTGAATGGATAAAAAAATTTATTTTGAATATAAATAAATTATTTTTATAATAAAAATTTATTTTTTATTTTTAGTAATGATATATTTACCATAAATTCTGACACAATCTCAATATTGAGCTGGTGCAAGGAGTATGAAAATCAAGTTAATTGATTTAAAAAAATAGAATTTAATTTTTTTTTATTAATTGATTTTTTATAAGAATTTAAAAAGTTACAATAATTTATAAATTATATTAAATTGGATGATAATATTATTACTGTTTTTTCTAGATATCTTTGAAGTAAAATTAAATGAATTGTTTAAAAAATTATTTCATTAAATTATTTAAGAATAAAAAAATATTAAATGTGGAAAATTTGGAACTAAAATAGTCTAAAATTTTATTTACTGTCCCTTTTCTAATAGCTTGTGTTATTTAAATTAAATTTATTACCATTTATGGCCAAAAACATGTTACCATGATTAAGGCTAGAAAGGGATAACGATGGTTTTTATCCAAATTAAAACAATTAAAATGAAAGAAAATTTTAAATAAATTTTATTGTTAAAGGTATTTAAAACTTACCATGTAAAAACATCTAATTTATGATCATTTTTCCACATTTAATGGTAATGATATATAATATATTAAAATATTTTATGTAAATCAAAATGTGTCCATTACCTAACATATAAAAGGGTGTATCATCTTCTCATTAATCCAAAAGTATTGAGAAAATGATATCACGTTCAATCGATATGATAATACCTTCCTATATTCCTCTATTTCAATATAGTTCTTCTATTTTTCCAATAATACTATCCTAATAAGGACCATGGTTTAATCTAATGAAGCTATCTCAAATAAGAGTGAATAATTTTACGTGAATCCTTCAAATAATATTTCTTCATAAACTTAAATAAAATTATTATATCCATCATAAAATAATAAATATAATATATCCGATATAATAAAATGTTTTTATAAGGTACTATCCTTAATATTAATTAATATAGTGAATTATTTTTGAATTCACTTTCTTACATTCCTAAAGACCCTTTCAGTATAGAGTTTTAGATAATTGGTTCATAATTCATATATATCAACATGAAATCAAAAAAAGTGCATACTAATAAAAAATTTATATTTGATCGATATTAAAAAAATATAAAAAACATGAAATATATCCATGAATCATCTTTACAACATTCTTCTTGGCTTCTTATTTTCTCCTACCCCTAATTAAACTATCTGAAAATAATTTAAAAACATAACATGAGAACAAAATTCCCAATAAAGGACATAAAAAATAGAACAAAACCATTATTACAAGAGTAAATATAAAGATAAGAAATTATTTTCATAGAGAAATTCTTCTCACCCATAAATTATCACCTACATACTTTGTGAAAACAAGAGATTTTAATAAAACCAGAAAAACGTGACTAAAACCATAAGGGTAACTTAGGGAAATAAATACTGAAATTTATAAGAATAATAGATACCATATTATTTGTAACCCTAATGGATACCATACAATTTAACCATCATTCTACCATTATAATGTAAAACTCATGGCTACCTTATGTTATAACCATCGCAGTTACACATTGTGTAACCATACAGTCAACATCCAACATAAACATACCAAATCTATTGGAGAGAGATATAGGTCACACCCTTAATCATAAAAAATTCCAAAGAACTAGAAAATAATACTAAAACATGAGTACTTTTATCATAAAATCATTCCTTTGGATTTTTTAAAAGTAGAAATTTAAAAGAGGATTTTCAAAGAAATTCCCCTGACCTCAGGTTCATCATACATCGAATGTATTAAATCCTATAATATAATGGTGAAAAGTTTTTGAATAATATTTTAAATTATAATATTCATATCCATAATAAAATATATGATATTTTAATAAAACTTTCCAACCATTTTTTATTATTATTTGGTTATTTCCATTACTTTGGGTGCGTTCATTTCATGGTTTCCATGGTTGGTCTAATATGAATTTTATTGACGAATGGAAGAAAAAATCTAGTAGTGTAATGAAATAGTGTAAATATTTTTCCATAATTTTAAATGATTCTATATATCTTTTTTTTTCTAATATGAGGATTATCATTATAAAATTCATTAATGATAAAAGTTTGGTTCATTTTTGCAGGGTTTTTTGACCATCACAAACGTATATCATTTTATTTAGTATCAGGATTATATATTGGTTCCAGAACCATATATAACTTATAATATGTATTATAAGTTCTTATATAACTGTAATAATGGTTTTATAACCTTCTTTTAAGGTGGTAATGGAAAATGAAAGTGCCCCTTCAACAATATTGGTAAATCGATAAATCATAGTAGATGTTCTCATTTTTTGAATAAAAAGTGAGAGGATAAAGAGTTCGATGATGAATTTTTAAATAAAAAAAATATAAAATTTCAGTATATATAATATATTTACATTTTATTTTTACATGATTATGAGGATCTCTGGACACAATATGAAATTAAAATAAATTGAAAAGAAAATAAATAAGGATTTTACATGTTGAATTACTCACCTTGAAAACCTTTTAAGGCACTTGGTTTTGGCCTTTTGGTGATACCAACAAGTGTTTGATGTGTGTAAGAGTCTTGGAACGTTAATAGGGTTTAAATTAAACAAGTTAAAATGATTTTATTTTTGAGGAGAAGAGGTGGTGTGGGGTGGTATTTATAGAGGATGAGAGAGGTGTTTTCCCATTATTTTGGTCGTTAGTTTATTAATTTTTCTCAAAACTATAAATATTTTGAGAATTATCACAAAATATATTAAAATAAGGATGGATATTTTGATATTATGGTTTTTAAATTAGTTATGACTCAATTAATAATATATTTAACTCATTATATATATACCGTAAATTACTGTATTTCACTATTCCCCAAATAAAAAATCAACAATTTTTGTAAATTCTAATGAATTTACCCTAAATATTTTTCAATCTGTAGAATTAAAAATTAATGAAATTTTACAAAAATAGTTTAATAAATATGGGGGAATAATATTTTTAATTTAAATAAACATTTATTAGAAAAATAATATTTTTAAAATTATAACTAATTTTATGACACTCTCAAAAATTAAATATAGTATCATAAAATTATCATATAAAAATAATAAAATGAAAACATTATTTAAGAATTGATTTTATGAAAATATAATTTATTTTAAATCATTATAATAATTATAAAATTTTAATTAAATATTTAGGAATTACAACTAACACAAATACTAAATTTATCATTTTCAAAAAATTTATTTACTTATTACATGATATATATATATATCATGATTTTAATTACAGGATACATAGATTTTATTTATACTCTAATGTGTCATGTTACAATTATATTTGTATAGATTTTTTAATTTTAATAAATACCACTTATTTCATTAAACATTTGAAATGAAAATATCTCTTTTATTCTTGAATTAAAATAAATTATTTTATTAGTACCTGGTTTTTTTAAGTTATAATGTTTATGGTTCAATCATTTTCCATTTATTTTCCATTAAATAAAAAGTAAAATAATCGTTTATGGTTACATATGGAAGATAATTTCTACAATGCGACATATTTCTTCTACATCACTTCCATTCATTGATGAACATTATGAGGAATTTGATATATATATAATATATTAATGAAATAATTTTACATAAGGAATTATTATATGTTATATACATTATCACCTTCCAGTCTACTAGAAAATGATACCATCACTCATGCGTGTATGTGAACTACAAACTCTACGAAGGGATGTGATTTTTTTCATTTTCTTATTACATAGATTGTAATAAAGATATATTTAATGATTATATATGATATATGTATTATAATAAAAATTAATTAAATTTTTGGTATTATATACCATTATTTATTTCCTTTCATCAATAAGTGAAAACATCTCAGATGTGTATATAAGAACTACCATCTCCATTAAATGATGTATCTAATATTTCTAGATTATTCAAATGGTTTGATATAAAATTATATGTAACGTAAAAATTATAATTCGAACATGTTTAATATTTTTTATGTGCTGAAACCACGTATAATGCTGAAGGATAAATAATATTAAACAGAAACATTCCAGAAAAATTAAATAGTTATCTTCCAAAATAATTATTTTAAAAAATAATATTCAATGAATGAGTGATAGAATTGAATAAATGGACCATATTTAGTTTTATAGGTATGAATATGGTTTTTTTTATATGTAATATAAATTTAAATTTATTATAAATGAGGAAAATGAAACTTATAATGCTTGTTAAACATGAGGTAAGGGGATTAACGTCTGATTTTCATTTCTTTGTTAATTATACAACGTTCCCAATATTTTTTTGGTAGTGTATATATATCCTTACATATATTATTCATTTTTAATTTACAGAAATTCATATGATTTAAAATTCCTTTTTATTTTCCCTCTATTATTATCATTCGATTAAAAAGTTACCAAAATGGTTAGAGATTTTCCAGTAAATCATTTTAAATATTTTCCTTTTATTCTCACTCTTCTATAAGTCGATGTTAAGATAATGTTTCGAGAGTGTTCTTATTAATCATTGAAATATTTTTATTTTCCATTTTCAACTATTTTTCCCCTTATTTACAAATGAGTAAAATGAAACATTTCAATTGATTTATGTACAACTCACTATTTACTTTTTACTAAATTATAAAAATAATGTCTTTTTTAAATTTCTAGGAAATGAATGGATTTAATAATATTCATTACAATGAATTGATTTCTATGACCCTTTACAGGTTATCATTTTCATTTTAAAGAAATTTATTTATCAATATTATTGAATTTTTTTAAAAAAATCAATTGAAAAGTTCAATTTACAATTTTTTTAAAGAAATGGTTAAGAAAACTTTTATGTTTATTTTCAACTATTATAGAATAATTTGATAAAATAAATTATTTAGTGAGTATATACTCTAATGATACCTTCCACTATATCACTACATATGGTTTAAGATCATGATTTTTTGTCTTTTAAAAGTAATTTTCAAAAAACAATGTATATATTTTGATTATGTATTCTATTAATTATTCGGCTATTTCATATGATAAACCCATTAGATATAGTAACTGATGGGTGGGTCTTGTTATAACCACTCTATTCATCAGTATTTCTAATGAGAAACACTATAATGTGTTATTAGTTTACTTCTAACAGGTTGTTTCTGTTTTCTAGGAATGAGGCCTTGTCGGTATGTTAATAATGTTAGGAAACAAGGCCTTTATAGTATTTTTATGATATATTGTGTATTAATTCCATCATTATAAATCTAGTTTTTATCCATGTGATTATTTATATTTTTATATTATCTTTTTATATAGTCCCCTTTTATAGCATTAGTTATAAGTAAATTTTAATTATTCTATATCTCATATATATTATTTATGTTTTATTTATTTTTTGATTTATCATGTTGTATACATTCCCTTATTGACAATCTGTGATCAACCTTTTCTAGGTTTTCACTTACACGGGATACCATGAAGGTATCTGTATGTGATTTCAAGGATATACTAGAATAAATAATTAAGTTATTAGTAGATTTTATATTTTATTTCAATTTTTAATATATATTGTCAGAATAACACGTGTATATATTTATAACAAACTACCAAACTATTTTATTCATTGGGATGTGTCATCTTGTATCTTATAAAAATGAAGTGAAATAGAAACAAACAATGAGTTACTAGAGATAGGAATTTACATACATCACCAAACTACACAACATCTTCTCTAGTTACCACCACCAACCATTTCATTATCATAATATAATAACCACCAGAATGGGGTATCATGAACATAAAAAGAACCAACTCTTTTTCCTCCCCCTATGATGCACAACCCCACAATGAAACAACATTATCTCCCCAAAATATTTCCAACAATTCAAAATATATTATAAAAACCATATATAAAGAAACATATTTCACAATAGGGTTACAATAATAATAGAAAAACTTACTCATTTGCAATTTGAACCTCACCAAAAATTATTTCATCCATTTTCATATTAAATCTACCATAATAATTTTCCAATTTCCAACCACATTGTTCATATTATTCATTAATTAATTATATATCATTTAATATTATATTATATCTTAGGGTTAATATTAATTCATGTCTTCAATCTTTACATTCCATCCACACACAATATTCATTTCAACCCATATTTGTACTCATGTCCATAGGAAACTCATACATCCATCTATAAACTTATTTTACCACTATGATTCATTCACATGTAGAAATCATTAACAATTTATCATACCATATTTTCATATATATATTATATTCATTTAAAATGTGACTATGTATTATTCCATAATAAATTCCCACTATTTTTCAGAATACCCATTCTCTTAAATATTTTTATCACTTGTTGATTAATTTATGGAATTTTAAAATTATCTAGTATCTATTAACCAATTCCCTATTACACTCACTATATAAAAAATATTCCCTAAACAAGTTTATCAAAAAATATTAGGGTTTTGTGTTAAATATAATTTAATATAATGAAACATCATAATTAAATGGATTATCACCATGATATTAGAAATAATAACAAAACATTCAAGATCTCAGTTTCCAAGTAGTCCATTCGTTATTATAGGTTTTTTTGTAATCATATTATAAATCTAAATATCCTATAATAATTTTTTTTGAAACATAGTATCCAATTAAGTTTATAGGAATAAACAATAAGTATAAAATATTGAAATCACGAATTGAATGAATTTTTGTTTCCAGACTGTATGTTCTACCCTACTTGTTTATCATTACCTTATTAATACCATTCTATTTTATTATGAGACTTAATATTTCCCTCTCCCCATATACTAATAACACCCATTATGAAACAAAATTCAATATAGAAGAATAACATGATATATGCATGAAATGTATCGCAATAAGTATAATCAAGCATTCTATTCTAGAAGAGAGAAGATAATCCATGAAATCCCTTTTCTCAAGAAGCAAGCAAAATTTTATTGTAATAGAATAGACCCCATTATGAATAAAGGAAAAATAAAATCCCCAGAACAATAATACCACATCCATCGTCAAATAATAAATCAAGATCTATATAATATATGAACCTACCTTGATAAAATCATCTAGATAGAAGGAATCAGAATAATGAGAAAAGGTAGATGAGAATAATTCATCAACTAATTAGAATATTAAATCTCAATGAAACATGAACCTTAAAACCAATAATAAGATAGATAATAAACCCTTACAAGAGATCATAGGTTTGACTGTGGCATTAGAGAAAGAGAAAAAAAAGTTAAACCATGATAAATAGAAAAAAATTTTATTTTATAAAAAAACTCCTCCTAGGCATGGATACATAAATTATGGATGTGATGGCCTTATAAAAAAAGTCATAAAAAATACTCATGTTTAAAATAGTTGTATCCCACTTCTTCTCTATAGTCATTTAATCAACTTATAATCCAGTTTGACCACCACAATGGGGTCCCATATAATCAAGAGGAATTATCCCCACTATTTTAGCCCACTATATATCCATGAAAATATGATCAATGATATATCGATTTTTTTCATTCCATTTATCAACACCCTTGTACAACTCAACCCTTCATTCTTTAAAAATCATAGTGGTATCCCCCTTGATGTTTTATTATCCATTTTTTTCATATTAAGACACAGAAGACACAACTAGACACCACGTATTCCAGAACAACCATCTTTATGTTATATTTTCATCCACTAAACTCCACTGATGGAATCCATAATCCAAGATCAACATAAATGTATATAAATATACCCCACAACACACTATTTCAGAAAAATGATAGCCACAATGTTGTTTCACTATCCTTATTTTACATGGGGTATAATTTAAATCAAAATAACCTACACTAATGAAATTAGATAGGAAATAGTTCCCACCTTATCCAAATCAAGTACCTCATCTATAATCTTATAAAATAGTAAAACTTCAACATATAGTTTCACAGAAAATACACCACAATAGTTCCGTGACCCCTTGAAGGGAAAAAACTCTTTAATCCTCCCATAAGATAACAAAAAACATCCTCTCAAGCCCTCTGTAAACCTAAAAGTGTTATGTAAATAGTTGTAAGCGATCAATACATTTAATAATATACCAATCACATGAATCTAACCCCCAATAAACTAAACAGACCCCATAGAATAAAAAAATGGAATTCTTAACAATTACCATATGAGATAACTCTCTATGATCTCACTATAAATAAAAAATTCCCATAAGAATTGAATTATATCTCTGTAAAATACATAAAAAACCTCAATATATTAAACCATAGTGTTATATGTAACAATATATAATTAAAATACATTCTCAGTCACTACATTGGTGAATTTTGATCCCCATAACAAATAGATTTCATATAAATTTTCCCAACCACTCAAGAGGGACCTCCATCGGATCCCTCAACCACTAATAATTTCATCTATGTGTTTTTATATTGATCTATCATTGATTCCCAAGAAATTGACTAAAAATGATTATGGTAGAAAAAACATCACCCTAAATGTTGACTAGAAAAGATGTACATACTCTCTCTCTCATTAACCAAGAAATGAGGAAACCATCTATCAAAATCCATGAAATGGGTAAAATATATATATTAACTCTTAAGTTCCTACTAAACCATTCATGTCTCTCTTATAAAATCTCAAATCTACACATAAGAGAATAAATCCTTATAGAATAATTCAAAAAACGTTACCCAAACATTATCTAACCAATCCTTAGCATCAAATATAGAGGATCCACTAAAGAACATTAGAACATCCAATATGTAAGAACCTGACCATAGAAGCCTAGAGTTAGTGCCTTCTACCATTGAATTAGAATAATACAAAAGGTAGTTTATCTCGGATGATTTAATAATTTAGTATTCTTGGTATACTAGATATAAATATTGTTTGAGAATTATACCTCAATATAGAAATTAAAATTTAATTTTTTTGATAATAAAATTGTTCCCTCTAAAATATTATTTCATATCGAACCTTTTACACATTATTGAGTCATTGGGAATAGAAGTAATATAAGGGTGATTCAAATGCTCTGTAAGGTTTAAATACATCAGAAGTAATTATGAATAAATAAGCATAATGAATATGGAATAATAAATCACTAACACACATTCAATTTAAATAATTTATCTATCATTATAAGATAATTAAGAATTAATATTGGAATGTAAATAACTGAAATTAATTCCATTTAATCAATAAAATACTAATTAAATGCATCCATAAATAATTTCAATATCAAAATATCATGGGTAAATATAATAGTACTAAATTCTGATGGAAGGAAATGCTTAATTATTGGACATAATGTCAGGGCACAAGAAAACAAATATCATCATGACTATTCAAAAAATATTTAAAACTACAGGTACAAACCCATTTAATAGAACCTATTGATTTGTCTCATGAGATATTTCGATGAATCAAAGGGATATGTAATATCCTGGCCCCACCCATCACTACAAGTCCATATAATTCATCATATATTAGATAATTGATTTATTTAACGAATTATGTTCCTTATTATTAAATATCCATATTGATTAAAAGATGAGGATTTATAAATATTTTAATAAATTTTCAAATAACTATGAAATAAAAAACATATGTTAAATATTATATGGTATTGGAAATAATTGTATCCAAGATAAATAATATTTATATTTAGTTTAAATTTAATTTCAACATGAAAGTGAATAATTCTATGTAATTTTTATGGAAACATAAATGAAAAAGTGATTTGAATATCCATACTTTCCTTTTTCAATGTTAGTATAAACCATCCATAGTTGTATTAATGACATTCTTAATAAAATATATACTTATTGGGGGAAATAATTAAGGTTTTTTGACTTTAATTAATATAAATACCACCAAATAAAATTAAAACCATTCTTGAGGGAAATATTCTTTATTATTTTGAAAAGTATATTGAAATTCCTCGTATTTGAAAATATCTTTTCAAAATAAAATTTCATAATACTTTTTGCAAAATAATTTTTTTGAAAATAAAATTTGAAACCTATTAAAGAGTCTTGAAAACATTTTACTAGTCATGATGGCTAAAAATTTGTTCATGTTGTTTATGTTGAAACAATGTTGTCATTCACTTTTTTTATAAAAACAAAATGGGAATTGTTTTAAAAATAAATAATGGAACCCTTTGAAAAATAAACATTTAAAGAGTTAAAATGGGTGAAAAATCCTTTAACATATTATTTATAAAATGCTAAAACATTTTTGATTTTTTTTTTAGAATATAGGGTTTTGGATGAAAATATTTTTCTGATCGAAGATAAGAAAGATGTTGGATTTTATTGAAAAAATTTATAAATCATTTTAAGTACCAAAGTGTAAAAAAAATTACTATTACATGAAATAGTGTATTAATAACCATTATATAGGAATATTAATGGGTTTATTAGTAAATTTTTAGTTAATTTAATTCAACTAATATTCATCAATAAACATTCTAGATAAGAATGAGATTGTAAAATAAACCCTATAAATAATTTTAACATTGAAATGGGGTTTAATAAAAGAATTGGTCATGTGTAGGAATTTTAAATAAACATAAAAAATTAATAAATAAAACATAAGATAATCAAAATTCATTAAACATATAATCATAGTATGACATAATCAATCATGTAAAATTTTAACCCAAAGAGTGGAAATTTAGTTATGAAATATCTTACCTTATGCTTCCTTTTGGTAGAATGATATTTAAATTCATGTATAATGGATAGAATCAAGTTATTAAATTTTAATATAACCATATTAATATTGATAATATCATATATTATCCTTTAATAACATCTTATCTCCCATTTGTTAATAATATTTCATTATTCTCATCATTTTAGGTGTTAATTGCCTTTTTCATTGAGTATGGTTTGAGTTTTTTTCCTCACAATTAGATCATGATTTAATCATATCAATAATTTAAAGCATGATCTAATTATGATATACATTTAGTGTATATTTATTTATAGTAATCCACCAAATTTGGTGATTGGAAATAAAATAAATCGTTCATGGAGATGGTAAGTTGAATATATCCATGAACAGTGTTTATATTTTCATAAAAAATTGATAGGAAAAAAATAAATTAAATATATAATAATAATATTAATTCTAGTATCATTATTAAGTCATATATGTCACATATTTTAATTAAAAACATCCTTAATACTTTCCATGTATTTCTTGAATGAATCACATCGCTTTGTGAGATGGTAGTCTGTCGTACACATGATCGATGTTATCAGTTACCCAAAAATTTGAAATAATGAAGGTATGTGTTATATAATAATTATCAAAGAATAAATAAAAAAGTATTATAATATAAAATATATATAAATAGTATTTTCCCATTATTTCAAAACAAGAAAGGTTGTAATGTAAAAAACTGATGGTATTAGTTCTTGAGGCAGTAATCTGCCATACACACGAATGATTATATCATAATGGATTCGATGGTAGTGTATCATGTTATATGTGTTACCAATATAATTAAATCACCCCTGTATATATAATATATATAGTTTATTATATAATCCTAACATAATAATAATTTTAGAATGTTGATATCTCTTGGATGGAGCAAGACACATATGAGGGTGGTGAATTGAGTTCCTATAAAAATATAAGTTTAAAAGTTTATTTAAATGATAAACCCTATTTAAAACAAAAAAGGCTAGTTAATTAAAGTAGTGAATTTATAATAGTTGGACTGTTTAACTAATTTCTTAGAAGATTTATTATTTCTTAGCTGTAACAACATGAGATAGTGATTCAACTTTTGAAACTAATCTATTAAGTGAAATCAGTTATAAACACTAGGCAAGAATAAAAATCTAAGTGAAATTATGTTCGTTGAAGTATAAGTAAAAATAGAGAAAAATAAATATAAAAATACAGTAGATATAAAACAACATGATCAGTCTCAAGAAGAGACTTTTTCCTCTCCACTTGGTGATCACCTACCACTAAGAAATATATATAGATAAAGGTTTTGATCCTGAACCAGGATCGTGGTTATCATAACAGTAAAAAAACTATCTAGGTCAGAAGACCTCAACCGTAATTATATGTGGGAAAAAATACAATTAGGTCATAAAGGACGACTTTCACAATTCTACATGGGATAAACATTTGTAAATAGATAGTTGTGGGACGATATCTGGCATCCTTCAGTAAAGTGTAGAAGGATGTGTGTGTTATTCAGAAAGATTCACACACTACATGAAAATTTAAGAAAAAGGTACACAATAGATAAATACGTACTAGATAATGTTTATAAGTATTTGTGTGTTATGAAATTCTACTATAGACTCTTTGATGTATCATATCTTAAGCGAGAGCACTCTTCTGGATGAAAACACTAAAAGAAAAGTGTCATGGAAGAGTGTGTTATATCTTCAAAGAGGATGAGATGTTCATATCCTTTAGTTCATTTTGAAGATGTAGAAATTCTATGATTTTTATGTTCAATAGTTATTTGGTTCACAGCAGGAAAGAATAAAAAATTCCTCATGTGTTCTTCCTTTCTGTGTGTTTCTCACGTGGGTCAGCTACTGTTTATACTTGTGTCTTCTTGTTTCTTCTTGTGAGTGTGCATATGTGTATCTCATTTATATGCTCTTCTATGTATATATATAATTATAGCATGACAATGTGATTTTTTGAGGTTGATACTATACCTCGTATTTCCAACATCCTTATTAAAGATGTCTATGAAAATCATTAAATTAATTAGTTTCACTAAAACACTAAAAATATGACCGTTATAAGTAATTTTGAATAAAATGAATTTTAAATTTACTATCAGTGATTCATCCGTTAGTATATTCTTCTTTAGGTGACTCATTGCATCTAAATGTCATTCTTTCAGTCTTTCCATGCATTAGTGACTCATTTTAATTATCGGTGAGTCCTGCCATTGGTAGTTTCTTTCATCATTAGGTCCTTGTGTTGGTATTTACTTTCATCGGTAGGTCTTTGGGCTGGAAATACATTGTGTCACTAGGTCTTTGGGTCCTTATGTTCTTGCATGGGTTTCTCGTTTTGTCAGTATGTCCTTTTAATCGTCGGTTCCACATTTGGTTTGTCGGTGCGTCGATTGTACTATTGGGGAATCAGTTGAACTATCAGTATCTCATCTATTCTATCGGAGTCAGTTGGTCTTACTTTGAAAAAATTTCTACTTAGACTATCTGAAAACATAAATTTTAACAAAATGTGTTAATCTTATATGTGATTATAGAAAATTATAATTACAAATATTTAAACTAAAATTAACATGATTGAAAAAACTCTTAACTTGATTTTTGATTACTGAAACCTTTTATACTAGAGAGGGTGGACAAAAGTTTCATATAGGCTAATAGTATCCGACTTTTTGATGATAAAAAATCATGGAATTATTCAGTAAAATAATTTGATGTGGAATATAATCATTATACTTATCATCTCCCATTATTGATGAATTTTCTCAATACATATCTAAGAATTAAAGATAAAATAAATAGTAATAGTATCAATGGAAGAATTACATTAATAGTATCATAGACTAATTACATTTCTTCCCATATGTAATCCAAGGTAAGAAAAATAATATAAAATGCATACGACTGATATAAAGTGTAAAATAAAGATAATACCAAACTGTTCTCTCCCTTTTGGGATTATCAAAATCTGTAAGGAGGGATGAAATGGTTATACCCCTTTTTGATTCTAATAGATATGGAAACATGTCTTAAAGGAATAAGAAGTACTAGAGAATAATAGATAAAAGATAAATAAATTATTGTTAAGAACATGAAAATTTTATTAATCAATGATGTATAAAGGATTGCAAATCCATAGGGAAAAACAATAAAAGACAACCAAACAACCCTATCAGAGATATATCAACACATATTTTTGTGATTAAGAGGTTCCATCCCTTTCCCAGAGGGGTAATTAGAAGGTCTGGTAGGTGGTGGATTAAAAGATAGAGGGTCTGATGAAATTTTCAGTGGAGGTAGGATCCTCCATCTGGAACATTGGGTATAAGGATACGTTTGTGTTGTGACAACACAAGAGGTTGAATATGCTCTTGAATAAATGGTAGACTCTGAGTCAAGGCCTGAGCAACAGAAATATGTGGTGGAGGCACTAACCCCACATGTCTAATAGGTGTAACAAAAGGCACTATTTTCACTTCACATTGTACATGAATGCATGTCATCAACTTCTTGAAGAAATACTCAATGATATCACCACCATACATCAAATCTTTATCAAATTCATCTTTGATTCTCCATGAATTTTTCAAAAATATGGGTGATTCCCTTTAAAATATGTAATTGGTCATTGAAAGATCTGGTTACTAGAGGCAACGACAGGTTATCAATCAGAAAATTAAAAAGAATGGTCAACTGATGTCTGGTAATAACCTTATTGAAATAATAGTCCACCTTTTCTGTGATCTGAGAATTTTCAGTCTCAAAAATCATGGAGTAGAGTCTAACCATATCATGAACATGGTCACGATCCTTTTAAATCATTTAATGTCTGGCCAAACTAGAAGCATCGAAGAGATTTTTATGATCTTCCTTTACAAAATTTCTAACAACCTCAATGTATATGGATTGAGAATACTGACCGAATGATGAAAAAACATCAGTAAGAGCTAAGGTATGAGTCTTAAAATCATTAATAATAGTCTCTAGAAAACCTTTATAATTCTAATTTAATTTATTTATTATATAAGAAATCCCAAAAATTTCATTTCTCAATATGGAAGTATTGTGAAAAATGGTCTCATTAGTTCTGATTAAGTTGGGCCAAATATCTTATATCACGATCATTGAAACATTAGCTATATCAGATTCACTCATACCCACGATCAAAATTGGAATAGAAATAGCTTTCCCAAACTACTTCATTTTTGATATTGAAAATCTAAGAGAGTGTAATCTATCAACTAGCTAATTTTGGGCTCTTATATATTTTTTAATCTCATGAACCATTTGAGATTGAACTAATACACTTACAACTAAAACAATATCATCCTTAAAACTTTTAAAATCATATTTAGTGATAGTCACTAGGAAGGGTCTCAACAACCAAATATCTTGAAATAGTTAAAAATACCTAATCAATGAGTATTCATAATTCTATTCCAGTTAAACATACCCAGTATTCATTTCCCATTAAATCATAATATCATCATCCAGAGGAGTGAGAATGTCAAGTCATACTCTTCCTGGATGATTCTCCTCATCAATTTGAACTATTTTATTCTTATGGATCAACCGCAAACAGATCTCTCCTCCATGGTTTCTCAACTCCAGGTTGAGGTATATTTCGTTCATGTACTAACTGCGGTGTAGAAATACCTTGATCTTATGCTTCATCATGAATTTCAATATTTGATCATTCTGCTACATGAACTTCATGAGGTTCTTCCAACCGTTCCAAAACCACAATCTCATCCAACTATACGTCTCCACATTGGTCATCCATATGATGGTCACTAAAAATTTTACAACCTTCATCACTACCTTCATCATAATCATGTCTAGTGACATTCTCTTCACTTACATTTCTGTTAGAATTTTCATCCCCTTATTGTTCTTTAATACCATTTAAAATCTCATCTTCATCACATCCTTCTTGTTCTTCTTCTTCATAAAATCAATTAGATTTAATTACATATTCCACTTTGACTAAGAATTTTGTCTCCTCCTATCCACTATCTTCAAGTGTGGGATAATATGAGGGTACGGAAAGTAGAGGACTAAGAGGTCCAAAAGAAAAACTTTTGTGAGCCTCAGTGGTTTCAGGATCACTCCAATCATTGATAGGTGACCGTTGATCTCTGACTTGTGTTGAAGGCTCTTCTTCATCTTCTGAAGAGTAAATAACTTCCTCATCTAGTCCTAGACTAGAATCAGCCAAATATTTAGGGCTAGTTGGATGGTCCATTGGATTGAACGTATCATAAATCTTATCTTCATCACCAACCCATTAGTTCTTCCATGGGTTCAAGTTGATCATCCACATTTTAAAATTTTATTTACCTAAGTAGACCCCACAACACTTACAAACAACGTCATCAACTTCACTAACACAATCTTTCTTCTTCAAAATAGCTGATATTAACCATGGATAAAATATGTAATTGGTTTGGAAATAAGGATGTATCATTTCATTTATGTGCACCTCAAGGAATCTATATAGATTTACCTTAATTCATTTTCTCAAAAGATAAACCATGTAGACATATTTATACTTTAGAGATACAAAGTGCCCTATCATAAGACCGATCTGATGATGAATAAACATGAATAGAATTATACACTCTACATATAACTCTGTATCAATGGGTCTACTATGCTCTTCATTATTATTAAACACCTTCCGAGTTGTGTCAAATAAAAAAATTCACTCTCTGGTGGAGAACTACCTTGACAATCATCGAACAGACCTCATGGGGTACCATAAGACATTCATCCCACTTTATTTTTGAAAAAATGATTTTATTTCCATTAAATATGGACTTAATACATGTGAATTAACTTCCTTCTTGTAGGAACAAGATATTCAGGTAAAATTCATGAACTAGATTTGGGTAGAAGGATCTTTCATTATCTTAAAACCATTGAATCCATCCTTGATCCTATAATAAATTGAGAGGGAAATGCTTGCTATCCAACATCCATTCTACAAGATCTTATTTTTTTGGTGTCACTACACAGTTCTATAGAGCATGATTAATGTGTCTAGAATAATTTTTCAATTCCCCACTCAAGTTATTAGCTACACGATCCATGCCACCATCTTGCACTTGCTTCACACATGCCAATCCAATTATTCATTTTGATGTTGGGAAGGTAAAAGGATAAGTGTAGAGAGAGAAATGACTGATTGAGTGTAAGGTTAAAGTGATATATTGGATCTATTCAAATTTATATCATTTAGGGAATGAGGAATCACAAAATTATGACATCTTGATCTGGATTCACCTAAATTACAAAAACATTGTCATTTTGATAAACAAATAACATAGAAAAAAATACTGAGTCATTAGTATCCGAACAAAAAAAATTCACAAAAATAATGGTGTCATTATGACAAGGACATGGTGTTGGCATGACTGTGAATCGATAAGACAAATGATTATTATTGGCATGATAACCATGTCTACATGACAAGGCATCACTGTAGGCAAGACATTGTCTGGTTCTTACTGTCAGTGTTGATATGACACAATCTGTTTGAATTTTCCACTGACAGCATAAAAACATCATTTAAAATTGAAAAAGGAGTAATGATATAAGGTCTAATATATTAATAAATTCTAACTCAGATCTGATGTACTTCATTCATTTAGAGTTCAATGGCTTATTGAAAATTATTTCATGCTGATGTTCAATTCCAATGAAATCCAATGTTATATCAAAATTTTTATAATGGCCTCTCAAAAAGTGATGTATTACATCAATTTATTTTTCAAATGACGATGATTTCATCAAAAGACCAAATAACTTTAATATATAAAGATAAAAAGTTTACAAGAGTCTGACAGAGGGGATTGTATTACAATAATTTTAATGTAAAGGGATGAAATCAGCTGGAAGGTACTCTATTCACATCTTATATCTCTATAATACCTTATTTGAAAGAAAAACAGATACCTTTTTCACCTATCAATATGCATGAGTGATACTATTTTTGATTCTTGATTAGTGTTGGAGGAAGAATCTCCATTTAGAATTGATGTCCCATGCAAGGTGAATCATCCCATATCCAAGAGCATGGACAATTGTGTTTGAATCACATTCAATCCAGACATTTTTCCATCCTTTTTTTCTTATCAAATCAACTACATTGATAAAACTGTACATTTTTGCTTCATGGGAGGATGAATAACCACATGAACAAAAGAAGCATCCAAGAATGTCACCATTTTCATTTCTTCAAATGATACCATAGCCTGCAGGTCAAGGGTTTCCATTTGAGGAACCATCAACATTAATTTTGATCCATCCAGAAATATGAGGTTTCATGAATACTTTTATAAAACTATTCGGTGGGATATATTATCCTTGGATCACGATCCATCAGAAGATACTGAAATACTTAATGAGTTTGTGGATGATCCTTATTTCAATAATTACAGCTTCCCTGATCAGAACGTAGATATTTATTTTCAAGGCTTGAAAACTAAAATTGTTATTTTTATTCATAATCTAATTTCCTTAATACCAAATATGTTGTATCAATTTTTAAAAAGCTCTAATGAAAAGATTATTAATTTAGGGAGAGGTATCTATAGTAGTGAATCTCTGAAGTTGCAGCCCAATAGTTTCCAAACATGTCCATCAGTGATAAAAAATATCAAAAATATATTTCTATAATGCTGAAGTAGTCTCACAATTTAGAAAAAGATGATCAGTATCCTATCTGTGATTTTTTAACATGAAACATTTAGAACTATGTTTTATATCACACATATGAAGAATGAAATCAAGTGTAATTCTATAATGAAGAATTATCCAAACTAGGTTGAATTGGGAGAGTCAAACACAACTATTGGTAATGTTATTTTAGTAGTAGAAATCATTTTTTTAGTGACATTTTACTTATTGTAGATTTTAGAGGATTGAATACCATTATGATCTGGTTCCCAAACTAATAAATCATTAATGCTGAAAAAGGTGTAGTTATTAACAATAATAGAGAATTCATCGAGTAAAACAATATAAGGAGATATTAAACTATGTTTAATGGACATATTTCTATTTTAGGGTAATTTCATGAGGTCAATATTTCTACAAAAAAGTTTTACATTCTAGTTATATAACTAAATTTTTGGAGGTGAGTCCCAAATAACTATCCATCTAATGTGAGACAAGATTTTTGAAATGTTTTGTTTGATGGAAGGCCATTAGAGTAGTATGTATATGTTTCATTTCATTTTCTAATGTTTTTGTAAAATATACCACAAAGGAAATCATAAACCTGGGAGTTTTTTTCATAGTATTCCAAGTATGTTTTTATTAAAGGGCTTCATTTAAATTATTGAGATTCTTAATACCAATCCCTCCATTATAAATGGGTGTGTGACATGTTTTCTAGGTAATAATGATATTTTTTCTTTCCAGAGAGCTTCTGCTCCAAACAAATTTTTTTATTCCACTATTTATCATTTGGATATAACCAATAGGCCATTTATATACCATCATAGAGTAGACCGTTTTAGAAACTATGGTCTATTTGAAAAGAAAATTCAACTGACCATTAACAATGTTTATCCTTTCTAGGAAGAGATTAAGTTATTGATATGGTCCAAAATATATGAAAAGTAAGTGTTTTTGGACTTTCACCAAAAGATGGGGACCAAAACATATGTAATGGCGAAGGATCCATCCTTTTTTCCTAGTTCATCCAAGATATATAATTTTATGGTGACTAGAAAATGTTTACCAATTAAAATGGAAGATTTTCTACAGTTTATGGAATGGTTAGAGACATCTTCATAGCGTGAGAAGACATGTTTCCTCTTTTTTATATTTTTCATATCCCCTTGTATTAATAATATCATATAAATAACATATAAATGATGTGAGGGAACAATCAGGGATCTAGAGGAAAAATGGTCTTGATATCACTAATATTCATTGAAATAGTTATAAGTATATTGAGGTAGATTCAATAATAACCAAAATAATGTATGAACGTAGATATCCTTGTGTGAAACATTTTGAAAAAGTAAAATATCCCTTTGGGAAAACATTTATTAGAATATAGATTTGAGAAGATTCAATAACAGTACTTATAGTTCATACCATGTTGTCATTAAAGCCATAACTATAAAGGATCTTGAGGTTAAAACACTAATAAATTGTATCAAAATCTCTCCTAATATCAATCTTGATAGAAACAATTCCCCCTCATTGAATATTTTTTATTAAATTTGTACTTTAAATTTCTAGAAAAATGTAGTCTTTTATATTACACACTTTTAGGAAGCCATATTGATTCCAAGAAACAATTTTCTTGGCAATAAGGATCATTTTCATATCTTGTAGATCAGAAATAATCATATAAAAAGTTTTAATAAGAGAAATTGGCCTAAATAGTTATATTTATGAAGCAGAATCCACTACGGAATGAGGGAATGAATTTTAGAATTAATAATATATGGGAAGATTCCATTAGTGAAAAAGCTTTTACAAGGAGACATGTGCCATATGTTCACATTCTATATAACTTATAGCCACCAAAGTTGTCATTCGAATAACCCACTAAAAAAGTTCGTCTATTAGGATAGAATAGTACTAAATTGGTTTTATATTTGCAGTATTTAAAAATAATTTTTCGTAGTATATAAATGATATTGTTTTTGGGTTTTTAAAAATGTGAACACATGCATACACTAAACATAATATCTGGACTAATTGTAGTTAAGTATATTATACACCCAATCATTCCTTTGTATGTGGTTTGACCATCAAATTTACCATCTTTTTAATATTCTAACATAAACGTGGAAATCATTGGAGTTTCACTACTCTTAGATTTTTCAATGCTAAATCTTATTAAAGGATCATTAATATAATTTCTTTGATTCAAAACAAGACACTTTTTATTTTGAAATATTTGAAATCCAAGAAGAGTTCACGAATTAAAATCATTTCAAATTCACTTTGAATATTTTTTTTGAAAAATCAACACATAAATAATGTTTAGAAGATAAGAAAAATAATCTACGTAAATTTGAAATACTAAAACATACTTGGAAATTAATTTTTTTAAAAGGGTAGGATCAACAACACCTTTTATAAAACCTTTAAAAATATTAAAACTATTGAGCCTATAATACCATGATCTTGGATTTTTCTTAACCTATATAAATATTCAATTAATTTTAAATCATGATTTGGAATGTGGGTATTAAAAAAACTAGGGTTTTTCAACAAATACATCATAAATTTTATAACAATTTAAGAATGCATTCTTGATATACATTTGATAAAATTTAAAATCTAGATGTGCCGTATAGGTAATCTGGATTCTATTTTACTTATGTCTAATTACTGGTATAAAGGTTTCTTCATAGTCGATCCATTATTCTTTACTATAAACTCATACAACCAATCTAGGTTTGATTTTAACTATGTTACCAACATGATCTACTTTATTATTAAACACCCATTTAGTTCTTATAGTTAAGGTGTATATGGGTAAATATTAATGTTTCTATACTTTGTTACATTCAAACCGATTTAACACTTCTTTCGTATCCATCACCCAAAACTCATCAATGATAATATCATTAATGTTTCCGGGTTTAGGCTATGACAGAAAATCATGATGTTCAATATGACTGCTAAGTGAATAAGTAGTCTCAATTATTTTGTATAAATCACCAACTATAACATCTAAAGGATTGTTATTGAGAGTTCTAATAGGTATAAAAAAATTATGGAGAATCACTTCAGGTTCTTCTATAGATTGGGTTTGATCATGGATAGAATCTGGGTAATTTCTAGAAGTAAATGTTTAAACATATTTCTTAATAGGATTGTCAGAATATTTAGTACTGATGTTCAGATTTAACATATCATCTTCAATATTTTCTAGGGAGGTCTGTATCTCATGTAGATCTGTCTCATAAAACACAAAAATTACAGATTCTTCCACAGAGTTTATTATCTTATTGAAGAATATATATGCATTACTAGAAATTGAATAACGTAGGAAAATTTCATCACCACTCTTGGGGGAAAATTTTCACATATTATCTTTAGTAATTAAAATATTGTCTTTGTAACCCAAAAAATGATATAGTTAACCTTTGGTCTCTATTATTCCATAAATCATAAAGAGTTCTTTTAAGGATTGTTATAATCTGGATACTATTTATTATATAGCATGTTTTATTGATAGCTTATGCCCAAAAGTATATTGCTTCATAATCACTAAGAAATTTTTTAGTAATTTATTAAAAGGTTCTATTTATTCTTTCTATAACTTTATCTTTCCAGGGTGTCCTAGGAGCAGAGAAGTTATGACTATAGACATTATTTGAGAAAATAGATTCAAACTCTTTATTCTCAAACTCATGACCATGGTAACTTACCAGGGTTTTAAATTTAAAACCACTAATATTTTTATAGTCCTAGAATACTTGGTGACATGAGATCAAGCTTCACTTTTGTGAGCTATGAAGGTCCAATTTTATATAGAGTATTAATCTAAAAGAACATAGATATAGTTCCTTACATTTAGACTTGAAACACTAGGAGGCACAAACAATTCCATGTTAACCAACTCAAGTGGTAGAGAATTTGAATCTTCTTTCTTTGGTTTGAGATAAATTTAGTATTGTTTACAATTTGGGCAAGGATTACAAACACTTCTATTTGGAATCTCATGTTTGGGTGGATCCTAGAATAAGACTTTTTCTAGTGAGATTTCTATGTGAGCATATATTGGAGTGCCTTAATATCATATTCCAAATCAATGATTCTTTCTGAAGAGAACTAAAATAAGAATCATTTTGTGAAATTTAAGAATATATGTTACTTTCATAAACATTAAAATTTCTAAAAGAAGAAAATACTAACTCATTTTTAGAATAGAAATAATTACATGAATAAATGTTATATTTAACATTAATAGAATCATCACATAAATTAGAGATACTATGTAGGTTTTATTTTAATATATCAACAAAAGGTAATTAATAAATTAAAACTGATTTAGAGTTACCAATCTGGCCAAGGCCAAATATTTTTCAATTAGAAATATATCCAAAAGTAATATTCCCACCATCTATATTTATTATGTTCATGAGGCATGAGTATTCTAGAGCCATGTTTCTTGAACATCAACTAAACATGTACCATATGATTTTATAGGTTCTCTTGAAAAAGTTACCCTACAAAAACAGATTAGATAAGAAAATATTTCGGTACCCAGATTTTGTTTGGATCCAGTAAAATTAGTAATAATAACTTTGGGAGTCCAAAATTTCTTCATGGGTTTCCTTTAGATAGTATATAAAGTATTTTAAAAATAAACATTATTTGGTTTTGAAAAACATGAAACAGTATAAAAATGTTTCATATCTAGAACATATAGGAAATTTCCCAAAACTAGGCATAAAAATGGATTTTCTATATTTTGATACAAAATGAGTTTTAGTAATACCCATCTTTCTGGGTTGGTATCCTATTCTATTTTTATAATTAGGAGAAAATTTTTAACCAAGAATTTTCACTAATATTTCTTTACCATTGGTAAATATTTATTTATAATTTTTCAATTTTTTATTCGAATATTTGTGTTCATTGATTTCCTTAAGCACTTGAGATTGTTTCTCATTTTATAATGGAATTTATGATTTAATAGTGGTAGTGAAAGATAGTTTTTTCTTTAAATATTTTTATTTATATTTTTATTCATTACAAGAGTATTCTAGTATTTTTAAGTATTAAAATATTTCATCATTGGCCATGTTTTCATAATCACATTCATCTTCAGTGTAGTACGAATTATTTTTGGGAGAGTTTAGTATTACCTCTTATGTGTTTTTAATAAAACACATAATTTATTTATTAGTCATATCATCATGAGAGGATTCTGAGTCACATGAGAATTCCTCAAAAACAATCCTCGTTTCCTATATGTAATTTTTATACATTCTTTACTTATCATCATAATTCATCTTATAATTTATCTTGGGGCGGTTTGCATTTACATATACCTTTGTTTTTTCACTCATTGCAGATTATTTCAATTTAATTATTACATATTTCCTAATCCTTTTTCAAATGGACCTTATGAGTATACATTCCCCTATATTTGGGTTTCCAAAAAATTTCTTCTTCCTATAAATTTTATTAAACCTTCTAGCTATTTTAACCATCACCTCATCACTGTGTGTTGATTATTATCCATCACTTGAACTTTTAGTTTCATCTTGAGCATTTCCTTCTTATTGGAGGTAATAGATATGAAAGTGATAAATTTTATTTTGGATTCATTATAATCTTATTTTTTAACTTTTAGTTCTTCATCATATATCATCAACATTCCTATTATCTTATTTAATAGAAAAATGATGATGTAGACGGATTATCTAATTGATACAGAAGTCCCTCTCCATCTATCTAGTAAGCATATGAGAATTCTCCTGATTTTCTCCTTGGCTATAACAGCACTTCCCAAAGAGATCATGGTGTTAAAAATTTCATTAATACTAAGATACATTTTAGAAATTGGTTAATCAAGCTTCATGTTAAAATTATCATATATAAGAGTATAAGTGTTAATTATCATTTCTTAAAAATTATATATTTCTTAATGTTAGATAGCTATGGTGTCCCAAATTTCCTAGGTAGATTTATAAGAATATATTCTATTAAATTATTCCCATCTTGTGCATAAAATAGATCATTTTTAAATTTGTGATTGTTATTAAAGGAATATTTTACTGCTTCATTCCATGTAGTTCATTAAGTTTCTGGTATTTCATATTTTTCTTCTATTACAGTCTAAAATATAAAACCCCAATACATTATAAGTGAATTGTTATCTTAATATTCCACTAGGTATCATTTTTTCCATTAATGGAGTTCAATTAGTATAAGAACCTTACAATATATTTTCTATAATAATGAAAATATTGTTAAAGGGATAAAAATTTAGATCTAATAGAAATAAAGAGATATTTAAAACACAACATTTTCATCGTTGAAAATATTTTAAAACTTTGACACATTTGAAAATAGTAGTTTAAAAAAAATATTTGATACCCAATGTTGGTTGGTGTATGACACCCAATAGGGGTAGAATTTAGTTCTGATAAAAATTTTGTTTAATTTTTTTAGAATATTCCCCCCATTTAAATCAAAACAGGCAAGTTAATCGATGTAGTGAATTTATAGTAGTTTGATTATTCAACAAATTTCTCAGAAGATTGATTATTCATCAATTATAACAATATTAGATATTGATGAATCATTTGAAACGAATCTAATAAGTAAAATAATTTATTATCACTAAACAAGACTATCTATCAATGTGAAATTAATTTTTCATATGTACGGGTAAAAATAATGAAAAATAAACTTGAAAACATAGAAAATATAAAACAAAAAGAGGTTAGGTATTATGTAGGGACTTATTACATTCCAATTAGTGATCACATACCACTAAGAAATATATATAGATAATGGTTTTGATCCACACCCTCAATCTGGGTTAACACAATAATACACAGAGTTTCTAGGACACAGGACCTCTACCACAGTTCTACATGGGATCAAAAAATACAATCAGGTATCACATTACCTCTTTCATAGTTCTATGTAGGATAGATAATTGAAAAGAGATAGTTGAGTGAGGATATATGGTAAACTCTTATTTAGTGCAACAGATGGTCTTTTTTACATATTATTTCACACACTATACAAAAATGTTATAAATAGGTATAAAAAAGGGAAATGTGTATTAGATAATGATTAGAAGGCTTAGTGTGTTATGCAGTTCAGCTATTGAATATTTAATGTATCAAAGTTGAAGCATGAGTCCTCTTCTAGAAGAAGACATTGAAAACAGAGTGCCATGAAGCATTTTGTTCTATAATACATGAGGGTGATATATTCTTCTCATTCGGTTCAATTGAATGATGTATGAATGTTGGAATTTATATATATAATTGTTCTTTAGTTCAAAACAAGAAAGAATGAAGATTTCCTCACGTGTTCTTTTTTTATGTGTTTTTCTCTCATGATTCTTCTACTATTTCTACACATATGCTATTTTGTATTCTTGTGATTGTGCATATGCGTATCTCTTTCTTACGATATTATTTGTATATATATACTTGCATCTGGACATTTTTTATGTTTGATATAGATACTGTACCTCGTATTTTTGACATCCACATTTAAGATGTAATTAAAAATCATTAAATTAACCAATCACATTAAAACACTCAATATATGACAATTAGAAGTAATTTTAAATAATAGTAATTCTAAATAGTCTATCGGTGAGTCCTCTATTGGTATCTCCTTCTGTTGGTGACTCATTGTGTTGGAATATCATGCTATTAGTCTATCCATTTATTTATGACTCATTTTAACAATCAGTGAGTCCTTGAATCAGTTGGTCCTTGCATCGGTAGGAAATACATCGAAAGGTCCTTCCATCAGTAGGTCCTCTTTTCGGTAGGTCATTGCATCGGTATGTCCTTGCATTAGTAGGACCTTGCATCAGTAGGTCCTTGCGTTAGTAGATCCTTGCGTCGGTAGGTCCTTTTGTCGGTAGTTCCTTTGAACTATCGATGAGATAATTGGTCTTTCAGTGCATCAAATGCTTTTTCAGTGACGCATTTGAACTGTCAGAATCATACCTCTTCCTTCAGTGTCAATCTATCATACATAGAAAATATTTATACTTGGATTGTCTTATAACATAAATATTAACATAATATATTCAATTTATATGTGATCATAGAGAATCAAAATTACACATATTGAAAGTTAAAAATCACGATTAAAATAATATTTTACCAGATTCGTGATTATTCAAATGATTAATACTATAGAGGGTGGCTAATAGTGTCATATGGGCCAACAATATGGAATTAAAATAAAAAACACTTTTAGAAGAACATTTCCCCGTCTTTGGGTATCCTTCATGGGTTTAAACTAATTCCTTGATAAGATGCATTTTTTCCGCATAAGGACTTTAGGATGAGGGGAGGTAATATGGGGTGTGATTTGATATGTTCCAATATGATCCAAAGTGGTTTTATGGTGTTAATAATATGGAAGAGGTGGGACCATTTCTTAATGGTGTAGATGGCACACTTGGAATTTTTGAGAAGTAGTTTTATGGACACATGTTTTTAGCTAAAAAGGGAATTGACAATGAAAAAATTGGATGCATAAATGTTTTAGGAAATTATAGTTCCATAAAATGGGCATCGAAAATATGTTAGGTCATTTGTATTCTTTTTTTATTTATGATTAACAATAAAGTAACAATGTTTTTACTATAATCATTGTAATTAATTTTCACTACAATCATTAATCCTTTTGGGAAAAAACTATGTCTAGAAAATTAAAAATTAAAAATAAATTTGATTTCAAATATAGAATCCATTTTTCTAATTTAAAATAACATAAATGGTATAATTTTATTTAAAATTAATACCGTAGATGTGTAGAAAAATGGGTTTCCTAAAGTGAGAATGTTCTTATGTTTAAAATATTTTTATATCAATATTCAGTATGAAAAGGATTCCAATAACCCAAATTAGATGAATAGATGTATAGTTGATGTATTTGGACATTAATACATATGAAAAATATTATTTAATAGAAAAAATCATTTTGATGAAGAGGCAGTATTCATTTAAAACGCATTATTTTGTCACCATATATCAAAAAAATGAATCTTCTAATAAAAATACAAAAAATTAAACCAGATATATTTTTAACACTTTTATTTTAAAAATTAATTTTTTTTTGAATTTTTTTTCTAAAACTGTCAAAATTTATTTTAGAACTATAAAACTATTAAAAGGTGGAAAATTGCCTTTAAAAAATAAATCTTCTATGCATGAAGTGGGACATGTTGATATATTATTGGTATTAAATATATTGGATGAATTTAATTTTTTTATTAAATATATAATATATTAATTTCATTAATAACACCAAATAATTGAAATTAATTTAATTTGGTATCAAAAAAATTCATTTCGAATAGATAAATAGTTTTTTATAAAAACATTTACCTTATATTAAAATGGTTATTATATTGATTCATAATTAATCGATATTCGATGAATTTAACCATATATTTGTATATATTAGATTATATTATCAATAAACCAAAATTTAATCTCTTGGAGATAATTTTCATTTTAAATAATAATATTAATAGTATTTAGCAAAACTCGGTCTTGCGTGTAACACAACCCATCAATGAATGTAATTATTTAATGTAAAGATTGATAACTCAGTATTTCATGCAAAAGAATGTTATAGAATATAATGAATTTATATAAAGTTGTAAATATATCAAAAATACTTGGGATATTATTTTTTATAGGCATGGTGTCTCATGTCATATATAAAATTGAATATGATGTTCATATTTTTATATTTTTCATTGTTACATTCTTCACAACACAAATAAATTTCATCCTTGGAATTTAAAAATGATCTTCATAAATAAGGGTATGATTATTTGAAATACCATTATTAAAAAACCCACGTATTGTAATAGTTATTAAAATATCCACTGAATTCAAGAGAAAATGATATATGGATTTCATCTAGAATAACACATAACATGGTTTTTATGTCTGATAACATTGGTTGAAAGTGAAGATAAAGACATGGAGGAAAAGTATAAACATTTAATGATAGTGATTGAGGTCATTGATCCTAGGAAATGGGGTAATCAATGGAATTTTGATGGGATGAAACCAATACATATATGATGAATTAAAACACCATTGTTTTAACAAAAAATGAAAGAGTTAGGATAACATTGTTGTTTAATGAAACATTTTCTTAGAGTTTAGGAATTATTCCACTCCATAATAATAAATGTAAATATACATACATGGTATATTTTCATTTCAAAAAAAATCAATTTTTTTTACATACCGATCAAATTTCAATTCATAACTACTATAATAAATGGATATCTAAAAAATAAGTTTCTTTTTCTTGATGAAATAAAATTATCATATATGATTTCCTATGATACATAATAGAGTAAAAACATATTCCTCATCTTTTTAATAAAAAAAATTGTTAGAAATAGTTATCTTATCACTCTGGAAGTTCAACTTAATCTATTCCATAAATAGTTAACCTTAAATCTCATCCAAAATATCTCTGATCAAATTTAGAAACAGGGTTATTAAATAAAAACTATATTCCTCAGAAACAAATTGGATCTTAATTATCATATTCTAATCATGTGAATAACTTCATCATGTATTTTCATAAATATTGGTAATAACATGTATTACCGTAAAACACAAATTGAAAATTTCCATTATTCATTATTACTTAATTAAAATAAATATTATTTGCTATATTTTTAAAATACAAAAATTTTGTAAACTCAATTAACGATGATATAAAACACTTTGTCTTTAAATCATTATTCAATTCATAGGTAGCCATCTATATCGAATTTAATTTATCAATTTCAACAATCTATTTATTCTAAAATCAATATCACTAAATCAGGATGATATTAAGTGTTATATTTCCCTTAAAAATGTGTTGTAAAGAATTTAAACATTCTTGTAAATCACTTTTCTTGGTACCATTCAACATATTATTTCACATTCTTTAATAAATTGTACTATGATACCATCTATATACGTTAAATTGACTCTCATAACCAGAGTATAATTGATAAATATACTCAAATTACCTTATTATTAAATCCAATGAAAATCACGTTAATCATTACTCTCCATTTGTGGTAATAACATAAGCATGACCATGACTCATTAGCTACTTTTGAGGAGTATTCATTTAATGATTGAAAAATTGATTTTCATAGTTCCCCATCTCTTTATTTTTGGAGAATGTAAAAATGGAAACTTTTTCATTTCCCTTAAAATCACATGCATGATGGCTTTTATCTCCAAAGTAGTTGCAAACACCCATTCCTTTTAAGAATGAACCATGGTGTTTCTTTCTAAAGTTATAAAATTAGGGAAAATAATTATTTATATTATTTAATTTTCTATATTTTCACATCCATTATATTTTTTTCATGCTTCCCTTAGAATCTATTATACCTGGATAATTATTTATTTTTCTTTCTAGCACATGGAATTATATACTGATATGATGTGAATGTTTGGGAGGCAAGTTCTCTTAAAAAAATGGATTGAACCCCTTAATGAAATGATTATTCTTATTCTTTGGATTATATAAATTGATATGGTTCCGATTTCATATTCTATTCACCATTTCTAAATAATGGAATACCTTAGATTATATCCTATAATTATGAAACATAATGTATAACTCCAATAAAATTAGAATATTATTCTATACTTATTCTCAATGTCTACCATCGGGTAATGTTCTGTAATTTATATTTTCCAAAATCTAGTTCCCAAGATTTCTTATAAATATTCTTCGTAACAACAACAAAACCTCAACCCAAAAAATATAGATTCTTATCATTATACTATTACATTTTCATAATATACAAGGAATTGAATTTTAAAAGATCAAATATTTTAGAAGTCTTGATAAACTAGAAGCATACATGATTCTTGAATTAAAATTAAATACAAAAATTAAAATCCGAATTTTTGTCAAAAAAATTATTCCCACTCACATATCCTTACATATTAAACCCAGTACTCTTCAAGGAATCCTAGTGAAGGAAGAAGAATAAGGGTAATCTCAAAATTCTTAGTAATGGTTAAATACAGAGGATGTAATTGTGAATAAATAATCATATTCTATTTAGAAAGCTAAATAACAAAACTTGCATTCTATATAAATGATGTGACTATCGTGATAAGATAAGGCATAATCAATAGGAAAATAAAATATCTAAAACACCTTAATTTTAATAAAAAAATATGAGAATGAAATGCATCTATAGATTATTCCAAAGTGAAAATATTATGGATTATAAAAATAATAAAATAATTCTCAATGAATTTAATGATTAATTAATTCTTTTCATGTTTGAGGAACATGAAAACCTATACAATAAAGACATTTTAGATGTTTGTTTAAAACTAGAGTTAGAAACCCTATTAAATTTTTTAACTAATTCATCTCATGAGACCTATCAATGCATCAAGACGATATATAAAGTATGGGTAACACCTGTCACTTATAGTCCAAATTATCCATCATATATGGAATAATTGATTTAATTAATTAACAGTATTCCTTATCATAAAATATCTATATTTGGTAAAATATACATTTTTATTGATATTTTCCTAATTAATTAGAAAACAGACAAAGTAAACACTATATGTAAAATTGTTATAGTTTTCAGAAAATAAATCTGTCTATGAAAAATAAAACTAACAACTAGGAAAATTTAATGTCTAGATGAAAGTGAATAATTCAAGATAATGTAAATGATAAAAAACAAATCAAAGAAGTTAATTATAGTATATCTTTGGTCAAAGTGAGAATAAACCATACAGATAGAGATTAATGATAGTATCCAAACAATATAAACCCATTGCGGTAAGAATAAAGTGTTTTTGTCATCGATGAATTTAAATACCCTAAAATATATTTAAACCCATTCTTGTAGTAAATATCATTTTCATTTTGATATTGTTTTAATATTATTTTTTACTAAAATCAAATTTAAAATAATAGTATTAAAAAATAAATTGAAAATATTTTTCATTTAAAATAAACACAATGTCTTATAAAATATTCTTGATGATATTTCAGAGGTCATGACAATGTGAAATTATATTCATGTTATACATACTAAAATAACAGCTTCATTCATTTTTTTAGTAAAGGACCAATGATATTTTTTTGAAAATTACTAATGTATTCCATTGAAACCATTTTGTAAAGACTAAAAATGGGTAAAAATTACCTAATTAAGTTATTTTAGAAATGATAATTTTTTTATTTTTTTAGAAAACATTGTTTTGGAAGAAAACATATTTTTTTCTCAAAGTGAAAAATGAAGTTGGATTTTCATTAATCCATATTCAAAAAATTTTAATTCAAAAAATAGTTGTAAATTGTAATATTACATAAATGATTTCATTAATAAACATTTGATAAGAACATTTATTGGTTTATTAGGAAATGGTCAAATAATTACATAAACTAATATTCCAGGATAAACAATCTCAACTAGAATGATATTTTGAAATAAACCCTTAAAATGATCGTAATATTGAAATAATAAATATAAAATGAATAACTTATGAGTAACTACTCTAAATCTGTACAAAAATTGTGGAAATAAAAAATAATATAATAAAAATTTAGTACACACATAATGTTAGTATTAAATAATCAATAAATTAGAAGATTAACCCAATGAGTGGAAATTGTTTTAAGAAGTCCCTTACCAAACACTTATTTTTGGTTCAACTTTATATAACCACTTGTATAATAGTTTTAAAAATGTGATTAACATATAATATAACTGTATTTATATTTTTAATGTAATCTATGATCCTTTTACAACATCTTACCACATATTTTTTTAAAAAATATTTCATTATTATATTTATTTTACATGGTAATAGCCTTTTTTTTTGCGTGTTATTTTTTGACTTCATATTTAGAAGAAAATGTAGTTTTCAATTAAAATCCAATATATTTTACCTTTCTTCAAAAAACTGGATCTTCTCATAAATTACCCAAAAAATCACCCAAATATAGATTTTAAATTTGGATTTGTAATAAAAAGTTTAACTTATCAAATAAATTTTATAAATGTGTAAAAATTTTGTTTTAAAATAGGCACATCATTAAAAGACAGGAAATCTACCTATAGAGAAATATTGTTTTTAGGTATCAAAATTGATTTTATTTCTTATTCCTATCAAATCTACAAGATGAAGGTAATTATTTTAATGGATATGTAATATAAAAATTTATTAATTTCATCCAGTAATAGTAATTAATTTTATTTTATTTGGAGTATTTAAAAAATTTCATTTTAAAAAATAAGTTTATATTCAATTAATTTTCCAATTAATTTAAATTAATTAGAAACCAATGAATTCAAACACATATTTTTATAGGTTATTTAATTCTATTTATAACATACAAATTATTTTCAAGGATATAATTTTCATTTTAAATTATAATATTAATAATATTTGGTAAAACTCAGTTTTTCATATAACACATGCCACATAAGGATGTCATTATTGCATGTAATGGGATTGTAAATCACCTTAATAGTTTATTGAAATCCATACAATAATGGATTTCTCTAAAAAAATGATGATGAAATGTTTTTATAATGTCTTAAGAGCGATATTCAAACAATGGAAGACAATCTCATTGAACATTGGGATGAAAATTGTTTTACAATGTAGGTGGAGCAACAAAACATACTTGCTGAGCAACTATTTTCCACTAAAAGATCATGTATACAAAACACTTGGGATAGGTGGATATAAGAGGGGAATAAATACTGCTTATTTCAGGCATAATTGAATGGGACAAAGGTGTGAAAGAGGACCATTTATGACCATGAATATGGCTATTATACTTCACATGTAGAAGTGGTTGGGAATATTGATCTATAAAACATAGAAAGTCTCTTATCTAGAATGAATATATCCAATGATTGTAATTCCAAATAGTCTGGTTGAGTAGGAGCACATTTTGTGTTGTATTCCTAGTTTGGTGAATGGTAGAGTAAATGATATTATAATAAATTTTCATGATAAGGATTAAATTAAAAATATAGTGTTCAAAATTAATAATTAACATTATCCAAGCCCTAATGACATCCTCAGTTCCTTCTTCATTAAGACCTGAGACATTATTAAAATTCATGTTAGGGAGGATATCCATGTTTTCGTTAGAGGTGGTCCCCAGACATGGTATGCCTATGCATCTGAGGTGGTAATCATCCATAAAGTGAAGGATCCATCAATTAAAAATCAATTCATTCCAATTAGTTTATTTAACATTTATTATAAAATTAATACCACTCATTTCAATGAGAGGCTTTGTAGTATCATTCTAATAATATCCTCAAAAGAGAATCATGGAATTTTTAAAGGAAAAAACATTGAAAGTTCTATTAGTATCAACATTTAAATGGTTGGAGAAATGAATAAATTTTATTAACTATGATATATTGATCATGATTGATATTTTCAAGGCCTATGAAAAATAATAATAGACCTTCATTATAATGGTTATGAGAACTCTTGGCTTCTAAAAATGGTTTTGTGCCCTTTTTTTGATGATATGATTCCCCATAGATTACAATTTATATTAGGGTTAATGCCTTTGGTTTCATTAAATAGGTTCATGGTATAAGGCAAGGCAACCCCCTCTCACCCCCTCTATTTATTATGTATTAATAAGTACTCTCATGGAACATTCATAAAAATATAGATGTAAAAAAGATCCCCCCTTCAGAAAAATATTTAGTAATGTAATTTTTCCCACCTCATGTTTGTCGAGGTCATTATTTACAACATTAATGCAAAGAAAATATCAATTACTCATATCTCCAATATCATGTCTACTTATGAAAAGTTTAGTTATTAGAACATTAACTACAAAAATAAGTTTCTTGATTTCCAAAAAAATACATATGATGATGTTTCACTAATATCCAATCCAAGATGGGTATCCAGCTTCATCATCACACAATAATTTACCTTGGTTCCCCTATCTCTAATGGAAGATTGAAAAAAATCCTTCTTGAATAAATCATTAATTGTATCACATGGATAATTTTTAGCTAGAAAAATATATTTCTCTCACTAGGAGAATAGATTACTCTAATTAATAGTTTTATAACATCCATATTTATGCATGTTATATCCATTATCAAGGGCCATAAGGGAATAATCAAAATATTGGAGAATGTCATGACAACAATTCTCTAGGATGCAAATCAAACCAGGCATTGTCATAGGGCCTCATGTATGCAGATGAGAAAAACAATGGAGTAAGGGGGTATTGGTTTAAGTGACGTGTAAGAATATATTCATTCAATTTAAGAAAATTTGGTATGGGAAATTATTTAAGAGAATTATCTTTGAGCTATATTTATTATTGAAAGGTATGGAGATGATAAGAATAGATGGAATAATCAAACTCATAGAATTACGGCCTTGCTCACTGCATGATTATCCTCCTATAAGAGCTGGAATGGAAATATCGTTGGATTTTCAGTTATGTTGATATAAATATTTGGGAGACAAATTTGTTTGGTGTGTTCCACAGCATTCTAGGATTCCCAGATCCAACAATCTCCTTCATGTATTCCAATAGATATCCAACCCTCCCTGATGAAATTTTCAGATAGGTCTAGAATAATATTTATGAATGTATCATCCTTTCAGATAAACAAGATAGGTGGAAATTTATGGGATCCATCTTGGGGATGTTTTTTAGTCTGAAATTAAAAAATATGTTTCACAATTCTAGCGTTATGGATGTTTGGGCTTCCAATCTATGTTGTAAAGAAACCCTAGGCTGGGTAATCTTCTTATTTCGGTGCTTGAGGAAACATGAAATTACAAATAATTAAATCATTCATAGAATAATAGTTACCATAATCTCTTGATGTCAATGTTATTTAAGACCTCAATATGAGACAATTGAAAATATTTTTCTCCATGGTGATTAGGAATATGAATTTTGGAACATTTTATAATTGGTAACGAACATCAATTTGTTGGCAGAGTCCATTCTAAATGTTTTGGAGTCTTGTTTTGGGGGAGTTGGAAAATACAGGCTGGAAGTGGAGGTCTAGTGACAGATTTTTACTGCCTTTTACTGACTCTCTAGGAAGAGATAAATAAATCTTGCTATGGTGTGATTATATCTATGAATTACCTTAAAATTCTATTAAAAAATTGAATTTGGAGAGTACAAAGGTCAGATTAAAAATACTTGTCTCTCAGAAACACTAAAAATCTTTCTTCCATGCTTTTTCATGACCAAAATCAACATCAAACCAAATTAGGGATGATGGGTTAAAGGGAGACAGACGTACAGGGGTCATAAACTAAATTTGAATTGTTCTTGAGTTCATGGGGACATGAGAAGAGGTGGTTGTTTATGGATAATATATGTTCCATTATGTTGGGATTAAACACTTACATTGGTGCTGGTAATTCTGTTGGTGCGGAGACCAAAGCTATAGATTTGTGTATTTCTTTGTTCAGGCATTTCAATATTCCAATATTGGATATTGAATCAGACTCATCCATTCATATTATATTTCTTCAATAGAAAGATGTTGTACCTTGGGATATGTTATACTCTATTGGGTATTGCAGAAACTATATAAATAAAAATATACTTGTCAGTCACACTAAGATAGAATTAAATTATGTAGCTGATTCACATTCTAGACAAGTAGGGTAGGAGGGACTATGACTATCTATACTAGATTGAGGGTCTATACCCAATGATTTCAAAGAATTTGTTAAGAATACTTATCTAGGCATACATTATTTCAAGCTTACCTTGGTCTCTCATTCCTATAATATTATATGTATTTTATGAATCAAAATTTATTTTTTAATCTATATTATGTTTGATACATGGTCATGCAAGTCACATACATAATTTAATATGATGTAAATGTTTTAATATTTCCAAGTGTTAAATAATAATAAAAATTTCATCAAGGCTTCTTCCAATGATTACTTCTTTTATTTTCAATAAAAAAATTTATAAGGAATATTTACTATGAGACTTACAATTAATCAACATAAAGGTCATCATAACCCCCAAAATCACATCAATCATCACAATGGTAATAAAATTTCATGTGAAGACACATTGACTCGCAAACTACCCTTATTTACTAGCACACCATAAAAAATCATATGATACCACATCAGTTCCCCCGACAACAACCAAAATCTATTCCAAATATATTACTATTGAAAAATTTATTTGTTATAATAATTATAATAAACTATAATTTTGATCACCAATTATTTCTCAAACCACCCAACCAAAAACAAAAAACCATCCCCATTTATTACAACCAACTATACCACTATTTCAACATCAATAAAACTAATTAGATCATGTACTGAAATATCCGTACAACACTTCCCCATCCCACACAACCAACCAATTTGAATCATCCAAATCAAAAAATAAAACATCTCATGTCTTCTATGGTTGAAAATCACAACCTCATTTCCCATCTAAACATGAAATAATAACAAAGCACATATGTAACAACAATCATAACCGACCTATCATAGAAAAACACAGAAATTATTCAATCCACATCCTAATTTCTTAATTAATTAGTGTTTACATTAAAACAAAGTAACTAAATTGTAGGTTTTTCAAATAGTAATAGTTATACTTGGTTAATGTGTTTAACCTTTTAGAGGTGGTGATATAATCTCAAAAAATCTAAAAATAATTATAAATAACTTTATACAAAAAATCACTTTCACAAAATTTAGTAAAATAAGATAGTATTCAATGTAAAAATAGTTTATATTTTTTTTAAAACAACATGTCTTTTGCCTACCAATTTTTAGTTTGGTGAAAAATTAACTACAAAACATAACTTCATTTAAACGTAATCAATCATGTGAGAGGGCTTCATAAATGGCAGAATATTTCATCACATAAAATTTTAGATACTATTCATTATTTATATTGGAATTGAAATTATAAAAATTAATTGTACCTATGAACAATGGTTTATATGATCAAGAATAATCATTTATTAATTTTACCACATAAGTAACATGGTTTCAGATTACAAAATAAATATTTCTAGGTTTTTTAATCCTTAAAACATGTTGTTCATATATAATTTAATGATTTCCTTAATCATTTCATTTACAAAAAAAACCTGTTTTCATTATTTTGAAATGACATGTATTTTTTTACAAACAGATCCACAAATAAAGGATTTTGGTAAATACAAACAAAGGATTATATTGAAAATCACACAATAATGTATTAATAATAGACATGGTTGATGTAATTAAATAATCTACATTTTACCTATATTCATGATTATTTATATTTCAAAAATTATAATTGCCAAAGATTCATAATTTTTTGTAACAAAAATAATTAAGATAGGATAAAAAAAATTATATATGTTTGAAAAGAAGATAATGGATTTATTTATATAAAAATTCTCAAATATTTAATGGGTTATAAATAATCATTACTATCATCTTCCTAAAATTAATGATTAAATAAGAAAATTTTGGTCTTAATTTATTTTAACACATGAATGATATATATCATTTTTATAGGGTGACACAATTATATGAACTACAATAAAATTATAATTTTTTCTATCCATTTCTCAAAAACAATATATTTTAATTTATTGATACAAAATATATTAGGGGAAACAAGGTTTATAATATTTCCCAAAATCTATAATTTTATAACATAAAATCATTTTATGAATGAAATACAAAAAATATAAACATCATAGATATAGGTAGACATGTGAAAATAATATATTGGAAATTAGAGTAAATATAAATGAAAAAATGTTTTAGTAAGCATGGGGAAAAACATTGAAAGTTATAATAAGGCCTTAGTTAATCAATATATTCTAGTTATTTACCATTTCAATCATACTATTAAGTTCATGGACATATTTTAGGAAGAAAATGATGTTCATTAACAATCTAAATAATGGTATCATAATAGTAGGGATACATATAATATCTGAAATGAAAAATTAAAGGTTTTTAATGATAATTATGTATACACCTCCCAATTATTTCAAATTTCAAATAGTTACACTTTTACCGAAACTTTTAAATAGATTTTCAAATCCCTTGTGATGGATCACAAGGGGACCCAAATAGATTTTTCCAAGCTAGAATATTTTGTGTACATCTCATGTTTGGATATATGGTCACTAATGTCATACCAATCAAATGTAGTCCCCACTTATTCAAAACATTAATCTATACCATATTTTTCAACTGTCACCTCTGATATGATTTTCTTAGCAGCCCCCCCCCCCCAAAAAAAACTCCACTAGTACCACTTATAGTATACTAATAAAGAGAATGAGTAACCCCCCAAATATAACATACAATAATACAGAGGTTGGAGACTATAAAAAATGCTAAAAAATACATAATTCCACTTGTTTCTCGTATTGATTTCCCAAATATTATAAAATTGAGTTGGTGCCTAAATTATTAAATTGTCATTAAATACAAAGGATTAAATCACTATGGATAAGTCAATTTAATTTTTATAATCAACCATATACAAACATGATTCCCATATTATAGTGTATATATATAAAAATATAGCATAAAAAGAATTCTTACAACACCTATGTTATTCATAATAACCTTCTTCATATCCTAGGGAACAGAAAACATATAAATGGGGAGAATAGATTCCATGAAAGGGTGATGTATAATGGACACTATCATGAATAAATAATTCATAATCAATATGAAATGTTGCATCAATGAAAAAACATTCCATTTAATCAATAACCTGACCATGAAATCCATCCATGGATAATAATACTATAATCATCTCACGGAAAATAATTTTTTAATTATCAATAATAAAAAGGACTAATTTTTTAAATCATGATCTCAAACAATAAGATATATTTACCATAACAGTCTTGTGCCAAAATGGTTTAATCGATGGGTTGGTGTACATAAAAGCCCATTTAAAATGATTAGCCAATACGATTATATCATGATACCTATAATTGAATTAAGGGTCTATTTATAATCGATCTACACCTATCACTACATCTCCAATGTATTGATCCAATATTGAATGATCAATTTAATTCATAAAAATTAAGTTTTATCAATTAATATCAATATTGTGTAAATAGTAGTTAATATTAATATTTACATAGTCAATAAATTAAAAAACATAGTAAAACACCATATCTATAAATTATATATTCTTAAAAATTCTAAATATTCATAATGCAATGAATATGAATATTATAGAGAAATATAATGTCCAATGAATAATTATCATAAGAAACATAATGTTTTAAATGAAAATTAACATCCAAAAAATTAATAAGAGAAAAAATATTTATACCAATTTATCAAGAATATTTATTTTATAATAAAATAATATACAATATAAACATATTGAAAACGGAAGATAGTCATTGAAATTATCAGTAATTATATTTTTTTTCTTTGTAAAACCATTGAAAATATATATAGTAAGCTAAATTGTGTAAAATGGTTATTATTGTGAGAAATTTTTTTACATTGTATATGATAGAAAAAATATATATTTGGTTCTTATAAAGAAAGTAAAAAACATTAAAATAATAAAAATATTCCTTCCTATCATTGTAAAAAGTCAAGCTAATACAAAATTTTCCTAATAAATAATTTTATAAAATAAAAAGGACTACTTCAAAACAATTTTGAAAAATATGAAAATTAAAATTATAATATATATGATCAAAAGATATATAGTATTAACTATTATTGTAAACATTTAATTTAAATATTTATTTTTAAAATAGTGGGAATATTTGAAAATAAGAGGTAAAACCTAAAAATAACTAGGTAATGTGAAAATAGATTGACTTTATAAATCATATATTATAAATCCTTTTATATAAAATAAGTTCATTAAAAAAACTGAGATTATAAACTAAATTCAAACCTCTTTATTATCATTTATAATGTATACCACTTAAATATTAAAGACGAATTTAAATAGTAATATTCATTAATAGAAATTTATTCTTGTTAAATAACACAAATGGGATTTATATAAAACATGTAAAAGTAACTAGGTGAATAATATTGAATATGTCTCAGTGGAGTAAAAATTGAGACACAATCACCTAAAAATATCATATAATTAATGTGATAATTAATCAGTGAAGTGGTTACATGTATAAAATTTAAATCCTTCTGAAATAATTTGAAATACAACATAATAATATCATATCTCATTCTACACATAATCAGGAAATAACATAGTCAATGAAGTAGCAGTATAACCTAATGAATGGAAACTCAATTAAGAAATCTATTACGTTAATTTAAACATGAATTTAATGAGATATAACCTCCGATATAATTAGTTTTAATTAATTGTACTTATATAATGTTAACACCTATAGTATTTAAAATAATGTTATGTTTTATAGAGTATAAAACCCACTACACAAAACATAAATGAATTATAAAATATTATAAAATTATGATAGTTATAACATTGTCTTTTTATTAGTGGGTATGAATATGAGTGAAATAATTAATATATATATATATATATAATTATAAATATATAAAGTTTTAATTAAATAAATTTTATTTAAAAATTATTTTGAAATTGCCACAAATTTGTTATTATGTCATTTTGTTCTTTAACGTACATTTTCTTTCGAAGTGCTTTTTTTTTGTTTTTGTTAAGGAATATTATAATGAATTTATAATTTTTTTTAAATTATATTTAATAAAAATTATATTCTTTTCAATAACTATATAAAAATTACATAATGATTTTTTTTTCTAATTGTCTTATAAAAATATATCTTTCTTAAATAGTAGAAAATATATTTTTATGAAATATGGTATCTTTTTTTATAGTTCAATGATATAAACAAGATATAAAGATTTATAAAAATTATAGTGTGAATCATTTCATTTAATATAATTAATATATAAAATTAATATATTTCCAAAAAAATAATAATATTAATTAAATTCATCATAATTTTGGAAAGCATTTTGAGTACTGATGTAGTGTTTATGCCCTACTAGAAAAATGTAATTCAGTGTCTTAAAAACAATATTCCAAAAGTATGAATATTTTTAAATAAGTTGTTTTTAAATTTTAGTTATTATTTATTATTAATAATGATATATAATAATTTCATATTAATATAAAAATTTACGTATCATAATTATTATTCAATATTTGTGCAAGGCTAGAAAGGTAAAATTAAAATATAAAATAATATATCATGTCATATATATTTAAAATATAGATATTTAATGAATCTAAAAGATTATATTGGTTTTTTTATTTAATATTGAATTTTTGTAATGAAATAATTACCATAAATTCTTATGCAATGCTAGTATTGTGGTTGTCAAAATAGTATAAATATCATGTAAATGGTTTTAAAAACACTAAATGTAATTTTTTTTGGTTATTAAAATTTGGTGACTAATTTTTTTGATAAATATAACATTACTAAAGATGTTTTTGATAATTTTACTCTGATTAAATTTCTAAAATTCTGTTTTCAAAGTCAAATAAATCTATATTTTTTAAAAATTACATTAATATTATTTTATGTTAATTAAAATATTATTCATTGATTTAAAAATTATAGAAATATTGAAAGAGGAAAATTGTGGTGATAAGTGATCTGAAATATAATCCCTTTTCATTTTATTATCCAATTTTTACACTATAAGTGCAATTACCACCCTTTAATATTGAAAAACTCTTTACTAAATTCAATTTTTAAATTGATTAACCAAAGGGTTAAACCGAAATAAAATGTCTGAAAAGATATATGGAATAATATAAAGTAGATTAGATGACTATTTCAACACCAAGTACACATTTTCATTAATTAAATGCAAATTTTTAACCACTTTTCATGAGTTAGAAACAAATTATAATATAGTATTTTGTATATATAAAGAGATTACATTAATGATATTCTATAATAAACTTCATTTTAGTGAATGCTTTAAAACACATAAAAATAAAATATTTGGAAATATTAATTGTATATGGATGAAAATATAAACAATGTTACAATTATGAGAGAATTTTCTTTTTATATCATATTTCTTGTCCAATAAATAGTAAAAAACATTGATATCACTATTATTGTAAAAAGGGTTAATATGGGTTAAAACCGTGATATAAGGGTTAAAACATAACCTTAACTTTTATAAATACTATTTTCTGGTTTTATTTATAATCATAATAATCTAATTTTATTATTATAATAAATTTTACCCACATAATTATGGAAATTAATTTATATTTATATAATACATAAATTAATTCCATGAGGGCCCCTCCGCGAACTTATAAGAGAAAACATATCATCAACTCTAAAACATAAAATTTCTACAATATATCTCTAAAAATATTCCAAATTATATAATTAACATTCACATTCCTGAATTAGAACATTCAGGCTCTTAAAATATCTTTCAAGGGTTATTAAGAAAGAATGTAAAGGAGGCCTTCAAAAGAAAAGGTAATTATTTTACGAGACCTCTTTTAATTTAATTCTTTTTATACCAACTATAAATCCATGGTTAAATAATTAATTAATTATTTTTAAATATAGTTTTTTTTGGAAAATGTCTATAATAAAACAATCTTTTAATAATTATATATTATATCTAAAAAATAAGAATATTCATTTCATTATACAAAAACAATCCGGAGGATTACAAATATTTTATTTATTAAGAAACTCATATACAAAAACAACTATTTCTTAAGTGAAATACATAATCTCCAACTATGTTCTTAATTACTATCAACATTCATATAAATATCATATATAATCATATTCTTCATGACCTGGAGTGTTGAAACTAATAATGGATGATATTAGATTCTCAGTGAGGGTAAAAAAAGGAGATTTCAACAAAATGTGAGCATAAGGGGTAGATAACCTAAGAATAACATTTGAAAACCATACCCTACATATCATATATCATTAACATTGCTCTTGGAATAAATATTGAATGTTTATAGGATATAAATAATAAAGTAATCAAGGAAAAAGACCACGAGATCCTACCAATTAAAGAAGATATATATTTTTGGTATAAACATATATATTTAAAATCATTTGTCATTTCTTCCCACAAAGACATTCATGACAAATTAAGAATAGTATAATCACCCATTTGACTACATCGATATTAGGATAAACTCTCATGTACTCTATTTTGTTATTTGGATAACCACCTACATCCACTATTTTATAGGCTTGGGATAACCTTCGGTGTACTCTATTGTTCTGGTCATGGGATAACCTACAATATACCATCGGGTTTCAATCCTTGTATATCATCTGGTATACCAGTAGATATCATAGAATAATTATAATTACCCAATTCATTGTAGGGAGATATTGGTCCTAATGATCACATAATCTATAAATTTTTCTGCCACAAGATCATAAAACATTGTTTATATTATGACCCATGAGATAAAAATTTGTTTCATAAACATTCCATCATAGCATAACTCTTGGGAAAGAAACAGGTTTCATTAATATTTATAAAAACATTCATAAACATAAACCATAAAAAATAAGTATTTCACCATTGTATCTTATTCCTAGTAAAAGATTATAAAAATAAATTGATGTAATCTTAGTTGGAAAATGATTTTGAAAATCACGTTGAAGATTTCTTGTGTAAATCATCCTTTCCATTTTGAAATTATTTATTTAGAATCTAAAAATATATGAAATAGTAAATAAATATATTTAAATGAAAATAATAATGTAAAAATGTATATAAATCATTAAATTGTTTAAAAGTTATGATGGGGGGAAATAATATTCATTTCAATCATGTTAAAATGAATATCCCATTCATGTTTTTGGTAAATCATCAAAAGAGTCTTGAGAAGAAAACGATAAGTGGATTCCTTTAATTTTTAAAAAAATGTATAAGATGGATTTAATTTTCTTTAAAAAATAATTTTTGATTTCAAAAATCATTATTTAAAATAGTTTAAATAACATAGGTATGGAGGAAAATTGATTTTGGTCTGAAGTGATATACTAAGTAAATATTTATTAAAAATATATTTTGATCTATTGAGTAAAAAAAGAAAAATAATGGAAGATTTAATCAAAATAAATAATGATATTTTAATAAAATTATGAGTTTCTTGAAGGAGAAATCAAAATATTTCTTAATCGGAAACATAATGAATATCTTTATCGATAAAAAATACGATTATTACATAAAACTATTACCAATTTTGGAATATAGAAATAGTTTTCCCTAGTAATGAAAGAAACATATATGGATATATAAATCCACATATTTTCAAAAATTATCATCCTAAAATACATTCATGTGAATAAGATACACCACATAAAACAATTAAATGTTGAATGTGGCATGTGTCCCATGAAAATAAATGTTAAATTAAAATCACTTACCATATAATTCAAATTAATTCTTACACATTATAACCTACTGTATAATATATATATATATGTTATACATATATTCTAGAACTGTACATATATTTCATACCATGTATGGTTTACTTGTGAGCTCTTATTACCAATTTAAAAACAATTACCTATTAGATTCTCATTTCCGACACTAATTGCTTTGTTTTTCATATATGTTTTGGTTTGGTATTTTATATTCGTTTATATTGATCCTGGTCACATTATCACCATAATTTTAGAAATGATATTAATATAATATATATTCATTATATGTGAATTTTTATTAACCCATTAATGTTATAGATGGGAAATAAATTACACTGTTCATGGAGATAGTTGTTTGTATGCATGCATGAATGTTGTTTCAATTTTATCAAAATATTGAGAAAATATTGGAAAATAATATATCACATTCAAAAATTAATTTTTATTTCATATATATAGAATATCGGCATCAAAATTATTCTTATTATAATCCATGTAAAGCAAAATTTCAAAAATAAATAACCTCACATCATGATGTCGTAGTTCTCCATACACATGATTAACGTAATCATGTTCCCACGAAATGAAAATTAGTAAAGTTGATACAGAATTATATATACATGAGTACAATATTTTCTGGAATATAGTATATAAATATGATATAAATCATTATTTCTTTCCATTAGAGGTGGTGACATAAGATGATTTACATTAGTTCATGAGGTGTTAGTCCGTTGTACACATGATTGATGGTTTCATTACCCACTTTATGGAAGATGAGATAGATGTAGGACATGCAGATAAAATAATTATATATAATTATATTATAGATAAATATATTATAATATATTAATGATTGAAGAATATTTTAACGAGTTAAAGTAAAATATTAAATAAAAACTCATTGTTAATGATTATACCTCTTCATCAAAAACCCCCTTTTGTTTTACACATAAAGCTAACATAAAATAGGTTCCTGATCAAACTATGGACAATATGATATGGATATGGAATCATGAAATGTATTTTGGCATGTATTTATTGAAACAAGTTGTTTTATAAGTGTTTATATGAGTGGATATGGTTTTCCCTTTTATATTTCATGGAAATGACACACTTGTAAATATTAAAAAGAAAAAGTTGTACACATGCCTTAATCAAACTACAAGGATAACAAATAGATAATTATCCAAAAATAGATGTAATATATTCATATTATTTCATTAATATGGTATTTTTAATATTTTCTAGAAAAATAATGAAACACACTGTAACACCCGAGACTTTTATGTTATATAAATCATCAAAGGAATCTTTTTCTACACAACACTTTCTTGGCTTGCTTTTCACGCAATCGCGACCTTCCTCGATAGCTTGCGTCGTACGCAATACCGAGTTTCACTATACTACAATATGCTATTAAAACTAGCCGTTATGAATAGTAATAACCACTTTTTAAAATTTTATAAATTTTATTTTTCAAAATGGACTTCATTTTTGGACTCAGAATATCGAAATTAGCCTAGGGTGAAATTTTGGTATTTTTCTGAAAACTTTCAATTTTTTATGAATAGTGAAACCACTAAGTGGTAGGTTAAAAACTGAATTTTGCATAAAACTTAATTTTACCGCTTCTGTGAATGGAATTTCAAAAATTTGACAGACACGGTTGATATCAGTAAGTAAAATGTGGTTCAATGAGATAAAAATAATTTTTTGGTGAATAGTAACTTTTTACGATTTTTACCGCGGTTAATAGTAAATAGGGTAACTAAGGGTAAATATGATATTAATATTACCCTAAAACATGTCCTAAATCTATTGTACAAGTGTAATTCGACCAAAAACAAACTTAGGAATAAAATATGACCATTTAGGCCCACTTGGATTAGATTAGGACATTTATTATTAATTTATTTAAAGAAGGATTAAAATAGTTAAAATCAATGTTTAATAAGTAAATAATTTTTAATATGGGGTTATACATAAGATAAATTCGATTGTAAATATTCTTTAGAAAGCTAAAAAGATTTCCTACATGATGGTATTTTATTTTTAATTTTTAGACATCAAATAATATAATTTATATATGACACAAAGATGATGCAGTAATTATCTTATTAATGAAATATTGACATAATTGATAATATAAATACCAAAATAAATGTAATTTAAGACTTTTTATGAATTCCACTAATTTTCTAGGTTACTATGATATATTAGTGTTGATTTAATCAACTTGGTTCGAACATATAATTCTGATATGACTTTCACAAAAATCATATATCAAATAGTGTCAAAATTGACACAAAATAGTTTTTAAATCAAATATTATATTATTAATTGTTATTTTATTCCTAAAAATCTATGGATCGGCCAAATGACTTAGATAAGGATATATATATTAATAATAAACAATTTGGGGTTCGTTTGGCATGTTTAGTAAGTTTATTAACCATATAGTGAAAGAAAACAAAAAGACACGGTAAAAGTTAAATTAATTAACTTAGAGTTAAATCTAATTGATATGGTTAAAATAATACCCTAAACTTGTCTAAATCTTATTGGTTGATAGTATTTCGACCCATACCCACCTTATCTTCTAAATAAGACCCTTTGGAACCATTATAAACCGATTTTGACTTTAATATAAAATAATATTTTGAGATATTCCTAAGGTGCCCCTCTCCTCCCTTATAAAAGGGCACCTCCTCCCCCTCCTCCTCACACCAATTTGAGCACTCAAGCTCGGCCAACCCCTGACATTTTCTCCTCTCCACTTCCCTAGAATAATCCTAGAGGTCCTGGTCTTCTCCAAAGACCAATCTTAGTTCCTTAAGTGGAGGATTCAAAGAGGCGTTCCAAAGAAGAGGTAATATCCATTACCGATCTTTTCAATTTCTTTCTTCTTCAACATCTTCTTCTTTAGTTGTTTCATGATAAAGTAATAACATCAGTATTACTTACATAATGATATGTTATTATAAATATGAAACAACCCTAATTCACCTTCTATCCATCCTACGGAAAAATGAAATCACCGCGCGTGCGTACGTACGGAATACCGTCTCCACGCCGTGGTGTAATCTATTTTCCACCATCACCTTACAAGGATGGGTATAATGGTGTAATGAGTAACTATATATGATTATTAGGAAGTAATATTGATACTGAAATAATATATATATACTCCAATACAATTCCACGATCATAGGAACGATATCATCACTCGTGCGTACGTACGGAATACCGTCTCCACGATGTGATGCGACTCGTTCTACATGATCTTCATTTCATAATGATTATATAAATGAATTGAATGAATGAATATGGTATATAATACACTAATACCATTCTTGAAATGAAGTATCTATAACCTAAAGATAAGAATAAGAATTTATTCGACAAAACACGCATAAGAACAAAAAGTTATAAAGACCCGAGTAACAAGTAACAATGAAATATTACTAACAAGAAGATAATAATATGACCATATATGATATCATATCATTATGTATGATTCTGGAATAAGTCAATAACATTATTTAAACCATTATACAGGAGCTTCGGACACGTACAAAGCAAATCGGACCTAAGGTAAGGGAAATGTCACAATCTCATTTTTATCCGAGATTGTTTGTACTTTGGTATTTACTAGGTTGTATTTTATCATCCACATCCATGTTTCCTCAATATGTAATATTATTTCCATCCAATTACAATAGTTTAAATCCAATTTTACCCTTCGATGAGTTTTTAGTAAAGAATAAGAAAGTAATCTTTTGTCGTTTTTCGTACGAGGTACTTTTTGACTTTTCCGACAAAAGTACGAAGAATGTTTTTTTAACTTATACGGCACGAACGAATTTCTACTATTTTATAAATCCTTATTTTCATGAAGCTTCCTCTAAAATATTTCATGACTATTTTCAATAAAATCTCTTTCTTTTAAAATTGAATGATGTTTTGTGAAAAGAAATTGATTTTGAAGAAGAAAGGATATTTTCCTCAAGAATTCAATTCAAGTGTTTTATCAAAATTATTTTCCATCTAAGATAATAAAGGGTTCTGTTTCTATCCATATTTTTACATTGATTTGACTATGTTGTGATGGAATTATGTTTATGAATTCATTTATCTTATATGAATTGATTTATGATGTCAGGATGTTTCAAGAATCCCATTTTTGTTACATGTGTTATGCGATGATGTATGTTTTATGATTATGTGACACACATAAGAAAGGATTCATTATAAGATGGGTGGGACCTATATCTCCCTCCAATGCATTGGGTAAAGATTTTATATCTCATGAGATAGACATGGCTGGAACGGAAGGTTATTTCGGTTCAGTGATACAGGACTGAAACGAGGAGTGAACTCGGTTCAGAAAGGGACTTTGTCCACTAAGATAGTCTTGGCAATGAGTCATGACTAACAAGAAATGATTTTCCATGATTATGTGTGCATGCCTCAAAGTTTTCAGGTTTTATGTTATGATTATGGGGATCTCATTTTCACTTCTATGAATTATTCCATGATAAGATATTATGATCTCTTTTGCAGGTTTTGATTTTCAAAAAGATATGATATGATTTTTATCTCCTTTATTTGCCCTTGCTGAGCATTTGAGCTCACCCTTTTATGTTTTCTTTTCCCCAGGTCAGGAAGATGGATATTAAGTAGAATATGCTAAAAGGGACCCTAGATATGATGAAATAAATGGGAGACACTGTAAAAGAATTATGAACCAGTTGTTTATGTTTCCCAGTTTCTAAAGACACTATACCTATACGGTCCTTTGTGGTTCTGTCATATGTTGTAATAAGTGTGCTTCAATTTTGAAGTATTAACAATGTATGTAAAGTATGGGTCGTTATAGTTGGTATCAGAGGAAAGGTACAGTCAACCTTTGGAAACTAGGATGTGAAAGCCTTAGTAAGAACCCTAAGGATAAGTCTAAGCATAGTACACAATCTTAGTGTTTTAGAAATGGCCTTGAATAACCTAGGATAAGACCATAAGCATGAAAATTTTATTCTTGAATTATGTGGTTTCCTATTATAATTAGTGTTGCTCACACTATTCTTCTTGGTTTTAGTCAATGGCTGGAACCCGAAGGAACCGTGTTAATGAGGAATGCGATGGGAAATGCAATGATTGTCCCCCTGAGCAACCAAACGATATGGGAGCTGGAATGCAAAATCTTGTAGCCATGATCACACAACTTTCTCAAGCTATGAATCATGCAGGATTTCCAAATGAGCAAAGGAGGGAGCAACATTCTGTTGAATCCTTCATGAGGCAGCGTCCACCTTCTTTCAGCGGGTCTACTGATCCATTAGTTGCTGAACAATGGATTAGTACTACTGAAAAGATATTTTCAGTTCTTCAATGTTCTGAACATGATAAAGTCATCCTAGCAGTGTATCGTTTGGAAGGAGATGCTGATCAATGGTGGAATCTTGTTAAGAATACGAGGCAAAGGGATGAAATTGAGTCTATGGAATGGGACGAGTTCAAGAACTTATTTTTCAATAAGTACTTCCCTCGTATTCTCCGAACAAAGATGGAGAAAGAGTTTCTTGAACTGAAGCAAAGGGATGATGAATCTGTTGGTACCTATGAAGCAAATTTTACAAGACTGGCAAGGTACGCTTCTGGTATTATTATCCAACCTGAGAGTAAGATCGATCGATTCTTTAGTGGCTTAAAACCAAGTCTTCGAAGGGCGTTAGCCATAAGGGACTTCAATAGCTACGAGGAAATCGTTCGATGTGCTCTCAAAGTCGAGATGGATATTGGAGTAACCCATCAGTCACATGGGTTTGATAAGAAGAGGAAGATGGAATTCAAAGAAAAATCTAAAGAGCACACAGAAAAGAAGATGAACTTTCCCTTATGCTCAAAGTGTGGAAAGAAACATGGAGGGAGTTGTCTTAAAGGGACAAGTAAATGTTTTAAATGTGGAAAGGAAGGTCATCAGGCATTTGAATGCCGCGATAATGGGAAGAAGATGTCTAATGATGCAAACAAAGGAAGGGATACACAGAATGAACCTACTACACTTCAATGTTTCAAGTTCAAGGAGATGGGGAATTATGCCAATCAATGCCCAAATCCAAGGGTTGATGATGATGGTCGACGTCAACAAACTCTTAAGGCTAAAGACAAAGGAAAGTCACATGCAATTTCTATCAGCGATGTGGAGTACGATAACGATGTGGTGAAAGGTACACTTACCATCCACTCTAAAGTAGCAAATGTTTTATTTGATTCTGGATCCACCCACTCTTTTATTTCTGAAGACTTTTCTAAGGGTATCACCGTATTACCTCAACAATTAGATGTTGAGTTAGCTGTGACAACACCTAATGGCACATCAATCGCATCAAAAGTTTATAATTCTTCTCCGATCGAAGTTTGTGGGAATGTGCTTCCTGAAAATCTTGTGATCCTTCCTTTAGTGGAATTTGATGTGATTCTTGGAATGGATTGGCTTTCTCTACATGGAGCTCATATCAATTGCCAAAGAAGGGAAGTCACATTTCATATTCCAGATCAATCTACGATCGTCTATCAATGCAAGGATGAACATAACCTTCCAGTGGAAATTTCTTCCATCTTATGGGTATTGATTCCACTAAATGAAGGTTATTTATCTCAAATGGTTGGTGAGAAACTCACGATTAAGAATATGCCCATTGTACGGGAGTTTGATGATGTCTTTCCGGAGGAATTACCGGGTCTTCCACCAAATCGTGAAGTTGAGTTTTCAATAGAACTCGTACCGGGTGCTCTGCCTATTTCAAAGACACCTTATAGAATGGCCCCAATTGAGTTGCAGGAATTGAAGAAGCAACTCCAAGAGAATCTTGATAAGGGATTCATACGCCCTAGTGCGTCACCTTGGGGAGCACCTCTTCTATTTGTAAAGAAGAAAGATGGATCAATGAGACTCTGCATTGATTATCGAGAACTTAACAAGATCACTATCAAGAACAAATATCCTCTCCCACGCATTGATGACTTATTTGACCAACTACACGGAGCTCAATACTTTTCCAAGATTGATCTCCGTTCAGGGTATCATCAATTAAGGGTCAAAAGGGAGGATATACCAAAGACGGCTTTCCGTACAAGGTATGGACACTATGAATTTATAGTGATGCCATTTGGTCTTACTAATGCTCCTGCTATCTTCATGGAGCTAATGAATAGAGTCTTTAGAGACTATCTTGATCAATTTGTGGTAGTCTTTATAGACGATATTCTTGTCTATTCAAAGAGTAAGGAAGAGCATGAAGATCACTTGAGAATTATATTGAAGACCCTGAGAAAGGAGAAGCTTTATGCCAAATTTACCAAGTGTGAATTTTGGCTTCAAAAAGTTTCATTTTTGGGTCATATAATCTCAAAAGAGGGGATATCTGTGGATCCAGCAAAAACAGAGGTTATCGAGAGATGGTCAAGACCAACAACAGTAACTGAGATCCGAAGTTTTCTTGGTTTGGCTGGATATTATCGACGTTTTGTAATAGATTTTTCACGATTATCTAATCCAATCACCAAGTTGACTCGGAAAGGAGTTAAGTTTGTCTGGACAGAGGAATGTGAATATAATTTCAAGGAGTTGAAAAGAAGGTTATCCAGTGCACCTGTGCTCACACTGCCTTGTAGTGGAGAAAGGTTTGTGATCTACAGTGATGCATCCAAGAAGGGATTGGGGTGTGTTCTTATGCAAAATGATATGGTGATAGCTTATGCCTCACGACGGTTGAAAATCCATGAGCAAAATTACCCAACACATGATTTGGAGTTGGCTGTGGTAATCTTTGCATTAAAGATTTGGAGGCATTACCTTTATGGTGAAAGGTGTGATATTTATACTGATCATAAAAGTTTGAAGTATATTTTCACACAAAAGGAGCTGAATATGCGTCAAAGAAGATGGTTGGAGCTGATTAAGGATTATGACTGCTCAATCCATTACCACCCTGGGAAAGCAAACAAGGTGGCAGATGCATTAAGTCGACAAGACCATGCTAGTTTATCAATGATGAGGATCGCAAAAGATCCAATATTTATGTATTTACAAAGGATGGATCTTGGAATTATAATGGAAGGGGAAAAATCTTATCTTTCTCAAATGAATGTTCAACCATCTATACATGTGAAGATTAAAGAGGCACAGAAAGAAGATGTCGAGTTACAAAAGAAGGTGAGAAATGTTCCTGAATTTAACCTTGATTGTGATGGGATAATAAAGTTCAGGAATCGGGTTTGCATTCCTCCCATCCCCGAATTAAAGAATGAGCTGCTGGATGAGGCTCATAGTTCATCATTCTCTATTCATCCTGGAAGCACGAAGATGTATAGGCACCTGAAAGATTACTTCTGGTGGGATGGCATGAAAAGAGATGTTGCTGAATATGTCTCTCGATGCTTGGTTTGTCAACAAGTTAAAGCTGAGAGACAGAAGTCTAAGGGGATGTTACAACCATTACCCATACCCGAATGGAAATGGGAAAACATCACTATGGACTTTGTCACAGGACTTCCTCAAAAATCCAAAGGCAATAATGCTATCTGGGTCATAGTTGATCTTCTTACAAAGTCTGCACACTTCATTCCTATTAGAGAGGATTTCTCTCTAGATCAGCTTGCCAGGATATATGTAAAGGAAGTGGTAAGATTTCATGGAGTACCACTTTCTATTATATCTGATCGGGATCCGAGATTTACTTCAAAGTTCTGGCGAAGTCTTCAGCATACTCTGGATACAGAGTTGAGTTTCAGCACTTCTTATCATCCCCAGACAGACAGTCAGTCTGAGAGAACAATTCAAACCCTAGAAGATATGTTGAGAGCTTGCTCTATGGATTTCAAAGGAGGTTGGGATCAACACCTACCTTTGGTAGAATTTTCTTATAATAATAGCTTTCACTCCAGTATTCAGATGGCTCCTTATGAAGCTCTCTATGGAATGAAATGCAGGACTCCAACTTGCTGGGATGAAGTTGGGGAAAGAAAGCTATTAGGACCTGATCTCGTTGATGAAATGGCAGAAAAGGTTAGATCTATTCAACAACACATAAGAGCAGCTCAGAGTCGACAGAAAAGTTGTGCCGACAACCGAAGAAAAGACCTAGAGTTTGAAGTGGGTGATAAAGTGTTCTTACGAATATCTCCCTGGAAGAGGGTTATGAGATTTGGAAAGAAGGGGAAGTTGAGCCCTAGATATATCGGTCCTTCTGAAATACTGGATCGTGTTGGGAAGGTAGCTTACCGATTGGCGCTTCCACCGAATCTCTCTCAAGTTCACGATGTGTTCCACGTATCTCTCTAGAGAAAGTACATACCAGATCCTTCACATGTACTCAGCTCAGAAGTTGTACCGCTGGAGCAAGATCTTTCTTATGAAGAACAGCCGATAGAGATTCTGGATCGTAGCGAAAAAGTCCTACGAAACAAGACCACTCGCTTGGTGAAAGTTTTATGGAGAAACCACCAACTTGAAGAAGCTACATGGGAGCTTGAGGATATGATGAGGGAGAAGTATCCTCATCTGTTTGTTGCAAAGTGACGAATTTCGAGGGCGAAATTCTTTTTAAGGGGGGTAGAATGTAACACCCGATACTTTTATGTTATATAAATCATCAAAGGAATCTTTTTCTACACAACACTTTCTTGGCTTTCTTTTCACGCAATCGCGACCTTCCTCGATAGCTTGCATCGTACGCAATACCGAGTTTCACTAAACAACAATATGCTATTAAAACTAGCCGTTATGAATAGTAATAACCACTTTTTAAAATTTTATAAATTTTATTTTTCAAAATGGACTTCATTTTTGGACTCAGAATATCGAAATTAGCCTAGGGTGAAATTTTGGTATTTTTCTGAAAACTTTCAATTTTTGATGAATAGTGAAACCACTAACTGGTAGGTTAAAAACTGAATTTTGCATAAAACTTAATTTTACCACTTCTGTGAATGGAATTTCAAAAATCCGACAGACACGGTTGATATCAGTAAGTAAAATGTGGTTCAATGAGATAAAAATAATTGTTTGGTGAATAGTAACTTTTTACGATTTTTACCGCGGTAAATAGTAAATAGGGTAACTAAGGGTAAGTATGATATTAATATTACCCTAACACATGTCCTAAATCTATTGGACAAGTTTAATTCGACCAAAAACAAACTTAGGAATAAAATATGACCATTTAGGCCCACTTGGATTAGATTAGGACATTTATTATTAATTTATTTAAAGAAGGGTTAAAATAGTTAAAATCAAAGTTTAATAAGTAAATCATTTTTAATATGGGGTTATACATAAGATAAATTCGATTGTAAATATTAATTAGAAAGCTAAAAAGATTTCCTACATGATGGTATTTTATTTGTAATTTTTAGACATCAAATAATATAATTTATATATGACACAAAGATGATGCAGTAATTATCTTATTAATGAAATATTGACATAATTGATAATATAAATACCAAAATAAATGTAATTTAAGACTTTTTATGAATTCCACTAATTTTATAGGTTACTATGATATATTAGTGTTGATTTAATCAACTCGGTTCGAACATATAATTCTTATATGACTTTCACAAAAATAATATATCAAATAGTGTCAAAATTGACACAAAATAGTTTTTAAATCAAATATTATATTATTAATTGTTATTTTATTCCTAAAAATCTAAGGTTCGGCCAAATGACTTAGATACGGATATATATGTTAATAATAAACAATTTGGGGTTCGTTTGGCATGTTATAGTAAGTTTATTAACCATATAGTGAAAGAAAACAAAAAGACACGGTAAAAGTTAAATTAATTAACTTAGAGTTAAATCTAATTGATAAGGTTAAAATAATACCCTAAACTTGTCTAAATCTTATTGGTTGATAGGAGTTCGACCCCTCCCCACCTTATCTTCGAAATAAGACCCTTTGGAACCATTATAAACCGATTTTGACTTTAATATAAAATAATATTTTGAGATATTCCTAAGGTGCCCCTCTCCTCCCTTATAAAAGGGAACCTCCTCCCCCTCCTCCTCACACCAATTTGAGCACTCAAGCTCGGCCAACCCCTTCCATTTTCTCCTCTCCACTTCCCTAGAATAATCATAGAGGTCCTGGTCTTCTCCAAAGACCAATCATAGTTCCTTAAGTGGAGGATTCAAAGAGGCGTTCCAAAGAAGAGGTAATATCCATTACCGATCTTTTCAATTTCTTTCTTCTTCAACTTCTTCTTCTTTAGTTGTTTCATGATAAATTAATAACATCAGTATTACTTACATACTGATATGTTATTATAAATATGAAAAAACCCTAATTCACCTTCTATCCATCCTACGGAAAAATGAAATCACCGCGCGTGTGTACGTACGGAATACCGTCTCCACGCCGTGGTGTAATCTATTTTCCACCATCACCTTACAAGGATGGGTATAATGGTGTAATTAGTAACTATATATGATTATTATGAAGTAATATTGATACTGAAATAATATATATATACTCCAATACAATTCCACGATCATAGGAACGATATCATCACTCGTGCGTACGTACGGAATACCGTCTCCACGATGTGATGCGACTCGTTCTACATGATCTTCATTTCATAATGATTATATAAATGAATTTAATGAATGAATATGGTATATAATAAACTAATACCATTCTGGAAATGAAGTATCTATAACCTAAAGATAAGAATAAGAATTTATTCGACAAAACACGCATAAGAACAAAAAGTTATAAAGACCCGAGTAACAAGTAACAATGAAATATTAGTAACAAGAAGCTAATAATATGACCATATATGATATCATATCAATATGTATGATTCTGGAATAAGTCAATAACATTATTTAAACCATTATACAGGAGCTTCGGACACGTACAAAGCAAATCGGACCTAAGGTAAGGGAAATGTCACAATCTCATTTTTATCCGAGATTGTTTGTACTTTGGTATTTACTAGGGTGTATTTTATCATCCACATCCATGTTTCCTCAATATGTAATATTATTTCCATCCACTTACAATAGTTTAAATCCAATTTTACCCTTCGATTAGTTTTTAGTAAAGAATAAGAAAGGAATCTTTTGTCGTTTTTTGTACGAGGTACTTTTTGACTTTTCCGACAAAAGTACGAAGAATGTTTTTTTAACTTATACAGCACGAACGGATTTCTACTATTTTATAAATCCTTATTTTCATGAAGCTTCCTCTAAAAGATTTCATGACTATTTTCAATAAAATCTCTTTCTTTTAAAATTGCATGATGTTTTGTGAAAAGAAATTGATTTTGAAGAAGAAAGGATATTTTCCTCAAGAATTCAATTCAAGTGTTTTATCAAAATTATTTTCCATCTAAGATAATAAAGGGTTCTGTTTCTATCCATATTTTTACATTGATTTGACTATGTTGTGATGGAATTATGTTTATGAATTCCTTTATCTTATATGAATTGATTTATGATGTCAGGATGTTTCAAGAATCCCATTTTTGTTACATGTGTTATGCGATGATGTATGTTTTATGATTATGTGGCACACATAAGAAAGGATTCACTATAAGATGGGTGGGACCTATATCTCCCTCCAATGCATTGGGTAAAGATTTTATATCTCATGAGATAGACATGGCTGGAATGGAAGGTTATTTCGGTTCAGTGATACAGGACTGAAACGAGGAGTGAACTCGGTTCAGAAAGGGACTTTGTCCACTAAGATAGTCTTGGCAATGAGTCATGACTAACAAGAAATGATTTTCCATGATTATGTGTGCATGCCTCAATGTTTTCAAGTTTTATGTTATGATTATAGGGATCTAATTTTCACTTCTATGAATTATTCCATGATAAGATATTATGATCTCTTTTGCAGGTTTTGATTTTCAAAAAGATATGATCTGATTTTTATCTCCTTTATTTGCCCTTGCTGAGCATTTGAGCTCACCCTTTTATGTTTTCTTTTCCCCAGGTCAGGAAGATGGATATTAAGTAGAATATGCTAAAAGGGACCCTAGATATGATGAAATAAATGGGAGACACTGTAAAAGATTTATGAACCAGTTGTTTATGTTTCCCAGTTTCTAAAGACACTATACCTATACGGTCCTTTGTGGTTTTGTCATATGTTGTAATAAGTGTGCTTCAATTTTGAAGTATTAACAATTTATGTAAAGTATGGGTCGTTATACACACCAAGACATTAAAATATATTTTTTGAGAATAAATTTAATTTCCTCAATAGCTTGGGATGCTTGCTACACCGAGTTTATACAAATTCTGGTTCCCTATTATAACATTCATATCATATATGTTGAATAATTAGAAATTAATTGAACTCTATAAAGTATGAAAACTATACATTTTATACATTTAAATTTTATATCTATTGATTATAAATTAAATAGAAACATTTTTAAGAAAAGAAAATTCTTTCTGAAAATCTATATTTCTATAAAAGACAGACTTTTCATGCTTTGTGCACATAATTTAAAATTATTTTTACCACTTTTAAAAAAATTATTAGGGAAAATTTTATACATTTTTTAAATAATCATATAATAAATATCCTAGTGTGTATTTGACAGATTTTTTTTTAAAAAATTGTCATTTTTTGAGGAGTAGTGAAAATATTTAATTTTAATTGAAAACAACCATTCTGTTTAAATAATTAACAAATTAAACTTATATTTATAATTTGTTTTAAACAAAATATAAATAAATTATATATATATAAATTATAATTAAGGCATTATAATAATTTTAATATTTAATTTTAATAATAAAACATCATAATCATTGTATAATTTAAATAATTATCTTTTTAAAAATCTGTTTTATCATCGTGTCTTTAGGATAAAATAAAAATTAAAAATTTTCTATTTCACTAAATGGAATTCAGTAAAATTTATTATATATTTCTAATTATAAAAAATTTATACTATTTAATTAAACAAAATTTACTTTTTACCATAATGAATAATAAAAACACTAAAACATATTTACTGTAGTTATGTAAAAATAAATTTATTGGGTGTTAAACTAAAATTATAAGAGATAAAATGGCCTAAGACAAGAATAAATTTTATTTAATTAACATATTTCTACTTAATAAGGTCTAATTACTTTTAATAATATAATTTGGTCCCTCTTAGTTATTTTAAAATGTGGGTACTATTTTTCTGGTCTAAAAATTACAAATATGACACTAACCTCACATTTAAAAGTCCACCCACTACCCTATCTTCTTTACAACTTCAGACACTATTTTTATTAGTAAATAACTACCCAAATCAGTTAAAAAATAAATAACCTCACATAATATTCCATATTATAAGTATAAATGTATCCTGGGAAATATTTTGGTACAAACCAAAGGAGGATACCAAAAAAAGTGGTAACATTCTTCGATGAGTGTTTTTATTTTATTTCTTCCAACACATAATTATATTATTTTTGATCCATTATTATATAATATCATCTTTTTCCTCCATATACATATATATTTTATTTTAATGTAATTTTCTACGACCATACCCACTTCAATAAAATATGTTATCTTGTCATCATTCATATGTATAGTGGATTACGTCTCACATACTGGTGTCAATTGTATTTTTTGTTACCACCTATAGAGGTTGGATATGATGATTCATATAAAGTATATATAGGAAATATATAACATATTTATACATATTGTGTAATTATATTATATATCCCTTTTTTTTAATTTCCATTCGGTTTGAGATATGATAATGTTTCTCATTCGTACAGAGGATTACCACCCTGCAAATTATTGTGATTACATTTTCAATTACACTTTAAATGGATGGTAATATGGATAAATTTGAAGAATAATTTTGATATAAATTCAATAAATATTATACTAAAGAAATAATTATCATTCTTAAAATATAATACCCCATTTTATTTCATTCCTTTTCAATTACTGAAAGATTATAACATTGTTTGTGTATGTGTGGAATACATCCATACTGAAGCAACGCGACTTTATTTTCATCACCAAACCAAATGGATGATATATAAGTGTGTAAGTGATGAAATAACAAATTATTTAAGATATAATTATCATTATTTAGCTATGAAATATAAATTACCATCTTTCCATAATGATAAATAAAAAATGAAAATGTTACTCATGCGTACGTATGACCTACAGTCTACAAGAACGAACAAAATTAATTTCTAAAAAATGTCTTTCATTATTGTTATTTAAGCTATAATTTACGTATAATTAATTTAATTATGTAATTATTATATTTATATTGATAATGAAACTATAACATTCAAACGAATTAGAAGTTTCATGATAAATAACAAATGATTGAACAAGGAAATTAACACATGAAACAAGGAAAATAAAGAAATATTATAAATCAATGGGTGATAATATGGTATAAAAGGATACCATATAAAATTATAAGTATTAATATGTATCTAATTTATCTTAATGACATGTTTAAAACCACTATATTTGTGTTAAATCACATTCAACAATAAGGAAGCATATGTCAAGGTATTTTGTCTCAATTTATATTCTATTGATAAACTTTTTTTTATTATCCACCATATCACTTTTATGTGGTGTATATAATCCATGTTTAAAATATAATATCATGATGAATTAAAAATTTACCATATTTTATGTTTTAATTTGAATCATTTCATCCAATAGTATTTTACAAGAAAATTACTAAGAGGTAATTGTCATTTGATAATCTCACTTTCTTTTGTAATAGTTAAATTTCTAATGGAACAATCAATTTCATGTGATCATTTTTCCTTAAAAATTATGTTTTTATTAAATATAAATATAATTTTTATTATGTATATTATTATATTATAAGCAATTTATAATATTTTCATACATTTTATACATTGAATATAAATTGATTAACTTGTGAAATATTGATAAATAATTATCTTTTACTAAGTATAGCTATTTCATAATAAATAACATGGTTCCTGAATAAAATTGATTATTCAATATATGAGGAATTATTTGGACATCCAGACCCAATTGGATCTCGATTATGCATATACCCTGGATGCATAGACATGTCTCAACAGATAAACTAGTTTTCCAAATAAGTTTAATTTTTATACAATATATTATTGAAAATTAGTGAGGATAGATCTTGATGGAAGAAATAATAATTTCATAGGACATTAATTACAATATTTAATCATTTTCTCTATTGATAAATCATTTATTATCATTATCCATGAGATTAATTCCATTATATTATCTCTATATGCATTTTATTCTAAATTATTGGTTAACTTTCTTGTGATTTTAGTTATATATATTTAAATATTGACTATGATTTATTATTTCATGATATTTTTCTTAATTAAATGAAATTTTTGTTCTATTATAAACTATTACATATAGATTATTCTTAAAAATTAATAATATTTTATGTTTTACTTAACCCTTATTGAAAAATTTAGCTCCCACTTATTTGGATTACTTTCCCAAGGATATGAATAATAATTCTTAGAATAAGTTCTCAAGGATGTATTTTATTGGATTCTATTATGTTTTATGTTTTATTTTGTATTCCAATTTTTAAATGGGCATCATGTATTTAAATAATTCACATAAACTGCTAAACCTATAAGACAACTGGTATTTACTATTTGTATCAAATCCTACATAATAAATAATACATTGGCCACAAATTACTGGATTTGGGATCATTATAAATGGTACTATAAGAAGTCTATTAAAAACCATGGGAAATAGATAAAAGAAAACCTAGATTATTGAACATGCCACTATGATATATTTTGATTATATGCTTATATGTATATAAGGCCCCAGCCTTAAACCTTACTTAATCTTGAGTTATTACAAGATTACACATTGAGGATCTTTTCGGGTTTAGAGTTTTAGAGAATTAGATCATAAAACTTTCATTACATTCCGCATATAAACAAAGTGGTTACATAAAGATAGTATTATTCATTCCCATAAATGGAAACACATTTAAAATAAAACATGGATTATTTCTTGACACTTCCTTGACATTATCATCATATCATGTACCTTTCCCTTGACCTGTGAAAAAAATTTCAAAAAAAACATGGGATGAGCATAAAAAAGCTCAGTATGGGTTATAAAAACATGGAAAGGAAACATGGGTACATATATACATAAGAATGAAATCATAATTTACCCATAAAACATAATCACTTTAACACACCTCATCAAATCATGAATAAATCATAGAAATCATAAGACATAAAGGTAACTTGAGGCATTAATAACATTCTTACGTAGGGAGTAACCCTCTTGGTTACGTTTGGAATACCCATAACAGTATATACCCTAAATCTCTTCGGAGAAACCTTAATGTTTCACTCCTTCGCGTTACCCAATGCATTGGAGAGCTATATCGGGCTCACCCGCCCTTATTTTATCACGGAACCACCCGTCTTCATAATAATGCCCAAGAACCATAACATAATCGTATCACATAAAACATGCATAAACGAAACATAACATTTCCACATTTCAATCACAAGATATCAATACAACACAAAAAACATTGTGAAAACCATTTTCAATACCAAAATAAAAGAAAAGTAAAACATGGTATTTATTTTTCTTTTAAAAAGAAGGTATGGCTTGTAGAGGAAGCCGAAACTCAAATAACGGTCACGACAGCGGAGAAGTCGTTGTCGCCACATACGTACGAAAAAAAACATTCCCTTTTGTCGTTTAGTAAACGCTTCGTATAAAAAAGATTCCTTTTGAATAAACGTAAAAGTCAAAGGGTTTTATACACCGTATAAAAGAAAGTTGTGTATAAAATAAAATATGCCTTAATGAAAGGAGATTGAGACGAAGTCCCATACCTCGTATCCGACTTGACCCGACCGTTCTTTAATCTCCTAAATAATAAACTTGAGTTAATCTCTACTTGATTATGAACCTTTTTCAAGTTCATTATTACTTTTATACAATGTTATGAACATCATGTAATCATTTAAGTTAATAGTGTACATTTTGTCGGTATTTGGTTCTTAAGTCAAAAATAGACTTCTTACACTTACATGTTGTTAATTTGGTCAAAGGTTCGTTATATCCAGAATGATATTAATGATTTGGATAACATATATATCATATATATTCATCATATACATGTATTTATAATATTACATCACATTTAGAGGTAAGAAATGAAATGCACCATTCATGGAGACGGTAAGCCATACGTACGCATGAACGCTACTTCCATTTCTATTTCGTATTTTCTGGAATGGAATCATAATGATATAAGAGTATATTATAATTCCAGTATAATAACATATATAATATCATTAACTTTATCCTTTACACATCCCACATATGGTATTAACGAATCAAATCACTTTCAGGGGGCGGTAGTCCGCACTTCCTAAAATGAAGATATCGTGTTTACCCATAATGGAAACCATAAAGGTATGCCCAAAATGAAAAAAAACAGAAGCTTAAGGAAAACATAAACATATTATATATCATATATAAAAATAGTGACATCATAATTTCCACCTTTGAAGGTGTTAAATGAGTATTGAACAATCATCGTTTCGAGAGGCAAAATTTCGCCATCTACGGAAACCGTATCTTCTTTAACTATTTGATGTAGTTGTGTGAGAGTGTAGCTAGAATAAATATTATAACAACATCCTAGTATATTTAGGATACTGGTGTTGTTACAAAAGAAGTAAATAAAAAGAGTTTAGGGGGTTGGAGAAGAAAAATAAAACAAATGAACATGAGAGAATGAATTACCTTTAAAAGTGTAACTCCTTTTGATTTGAGCCTAAAGGCTTTCTTTGAAAGGATTCTTCCCAAAGGGAATCCTCTAGGATTAGGAGAGGGATGTGGAGAGAGTAAATGGGCAGGGGTTGGCCGAGCCAAAGGCTTGAGGAGTGTGTGAAATGAGGTAGAGGTGGGGGCCTCTTATAAGAGGAGAGGAGGGGTACTTTTGGAATGTAAAGAAATATTACTTTATTTGAAAATGTGTTTCGGTTTTAAAAGGTCCCACATTGATATAATTCGTAGATAAGGTGATAAGGGTTCTAAATACACTCATACAATTGGTTTTGGACATGTGTAGTTCATATATTTTACATTATCTTTACATTTTATTTAAATCGTCAAATAATGATGTCATCGCTGCATCATTATTATGTCATAAATAATTTAATTTATTTAATGTATAAAAAAAAATACCATGATGTAGGAAATCGTTTTATCTTTCCAATGAATATTTATAATCATAAATATTATCTTTATAACCCCATGTAAAAATTGTTTTTGTAAAACATATTATGTTTGTGTCAATTTTACTTTTACATTAAATAAAAAGTAATTTATGTCATTTCCCAACCAAAGTGGATCCATGGGGTCCCCAAGTTGACCCATGGCTTGTCGTGGTCGGCCATAACACAACCAATGAGGGTAGTACATGTGTCAAGCTCATATTATTTTATTAAAGCATTATTTTTACCTTAAACTACAATAATTACCACTAATCGCGATTAAGAACTTAATAAGTTACTATTCACCAAAAAATTATTATAATCTCATTGAACCACATTTTACTTCTTAATTACAACAATGTATGTCAGATTTTTGAAATTCAAAACACAATGATGGCAAAATTTTATTTAAACGGAAAATCAGTCTTTATAAGTACCACTTAGTGGTTTCACTATTCATCAAAAATTGAAGTTTTTCAGAAAATTACCAAAAATTCACCCTAAGCTATATTTGATATTAGGAATTCAAAAATGAAGTCTATTTTACAAAATTCAAAACATAGAAGTCACATTAATTAATTTAATAATTAATTCCCGCTGTCAGAGCAAATAGCGTGTTTTTATGAAACAATAAGTATCAAAAGATTGACACTAGTTTAAGTCCAATTTCAAAGTAAAATTGATTCCAATGACCACCATTGGATTAAATTGTAAAAATATATTCATATTACTCATTAAGACCAATACAAAAGATAATCTAATCATATAAATAAATTAGATTAAAATGCAGTTTTGATGTAAAATGCAGTATTTTTCACTATTCATTAAAAAATGAACATTTTCAGAAAAATACCTAAAATTCACACAAAGTAAATTTTGATGTCCCAATCATAAAGAATAAGTTTATTTTGAAAAAAATATTTTATAAAATTGTCAAAAGATAGATTTAAAAAGGGTTTTCCATCATAAGGCAGTAAAACAATCTTTTAATAATATTAGTGTATTCCATGCTTAAGATTGGATTTATATTCATTTTAAGCCTCTAAAACACTATCTTAATCATTAATAGACATAGATAAAAATATCTATTATTCATTACTTACTTGGGATGTTACATCCTTCCCCCCTTTAGAAAATTGTGTCCCCGCAATTTATTTACTTATCGATAAATGGGGGTACTTATCCCTCATTGCATTTTCAGATTCCCATGTTGCCTCTTCAATCATGTGGTTTTTCAACAAAACCTTTAGCTGGTGAATCACCTTATTCCGTAACAATTTCTCCCTGTGGTCAAGAATCTGGACCGGTTGTTCCTCATAAGATAGGTTCTCTTCCAGCTGAACTACCTCTGGACTCAAAACATGAGATGGATCTGGAATATACTTTCTCAACATCGAAACGTGAAAAACACTGTGTACCTGAGATAAACTTGGAGGTAAAGCCACTCGGTATGCAACTGATCCAACTCTCTCCCGAATTTCGTATGGTCCAACGAACCTTGGACTCAACTTTCCTTTCTTACCAAATCTCATCACACTTTTCCAAGAAGAAACCTTGAGAAAAACATGAACACCTACCTCGAAAGATAGATCCTTCCTCCGGTTATCCGCATAACTCTTCTGCCTACTCTGAGATGTTCTCATGTGTTTCTGAATCAGCTGAACTTTTTCTGACATATCTTCTACCAATTCTGGTCCCATCAACTTCCTTTCACCCACTTCATCCCAGAAAGATGGAGTTCGACACCGCTTCCCATATAATGCCTGAAATGGTGCCATCTATATACTAAAATGAAAACTGTTATTATATGAAAATTCAACCAAAGAAAGATGTTGGGCCCAACTTCCCTGATAATCCATAGAAAAAGCTCGTAGAATATTCTCCAATGTCTGAATTGTTCGTTCTGACTGCCCATCTGATTGAGGATGAAAAGCTGTACTAAAATTTAATTCAGTACCCACCGACTTCTGAAGGCCTTTCCAAAAGTTAGAAGTAAAAATGGGATCACGATCCAATACAATGGAGAGAGGAACTCCATGTAACCTGACTATATCTTTAAGATACAAACGGGAAAGTTGACCAAGAGATAAAGTATCTCGTATAGCAAGAAAATGAGCAGATTTGGTCAAGCGATCAACAATAACCCTGATTGCATTATTACCTTGAGATGTCTTCGGTAATCCCACAACAAAGTCCATGGATATATTCTCCCATTTCCACTCTGGCACTGGTAAAGGATGAAGCATCCCTTTCGGTAACTGCCGCTCTGCATTAACCTGTTGACATGTCAAACACTTCACAGTAAAATCAGCAATGTCTCTTTTCATTCAATCCCACCAGTAATACTCCTGCAGATCTCTATACATCTTAGTACTGCCCGGATGAACTGAAAACAGAGAACTATGAGATTCACATAACAACTCTCTCTTCTACTGTGAATCACAAGGCACACACAATCTCTTCCCAAATCTCAAAACACAATCATTATCAATGTTTAATTCAGGCAACTTACCTTTCTGAACCAGCTCTACCTTTTTCTGCAACTCACTGTCTTGCTTCTGTGCTTGCTTGATTCTATCTGATAGAGATGATCTCACTGATACCTGAAACAAAACAAAAGGACTTCCTGCACCAATAACTTCTATGCCAAAGTTCATCAAATCCTTAACCAAATGATCACGTTCCAAAAGCAACATTGTTAATGAAGCATTACTTTTTCGACTCAAAGCATCAGCCACTTTATTTGATTTTCCCGAATGTTAATGAATTGTACAATCATAATCCTTGATTAATTCTAGCCATCTCCTCTGTCTCATGTTTAACTCTTTCTGAGTGAATATATACTTTAAACTTTTGTGATGAGTATATATTTCACACTTTACTCCATACAAATGATGCCTCCAAATTTTTAAAGCAAAAACAACAGCAGCTAATTCCAAATCATGTGTAGGGTAATTTACCTCATGAGTTTTCAACTGCCGTGAAGCATAAGCAATTACCTGATCATTCTGCATTAGGAAGCAACCAAGTCCTTTCAATGAAGCATCACTGTATATAACAAACTCACCATTCCTGGAATGTAGTGCTAAAACTGGAGCATTCACCAATCTTCTTTTCAATTCCTGAAAACAATCATCTCATTCTTTTGTCCAGATAAACTTAACACCCTTCCGAGTTATCTTAGTCATTGGACTAGATCACCGTGAAAAATTTCTAACAAACCTTTGGTAATATCCCACCAAACCAAGGAAGCTACGAATCTCGGTTACATTTGTGGGTCTTGGCCATTCTTCCACAACTTTTGTTTTTGCAGGATCAACAGTTATTCCATCTTTAGAAACAATGTGACCAAGGAAAGAAGTTTTTTGCAACCAAAACTCACACTTGATGAATTTCCCATACAGTTTCTTTTCTTTTAAGGTTTGCAAGATAACCCTTAAATGTATTTCATGCTCCTATTTACTTTTAGAAAAAACCAAAATATAATCAATGAAAACCACCACAAACTTATCAAAGAACTCATGGAAAATTCTATTCATTAAGTCCATGAATACAGCAGGTGAATTGGTTAGCCCAAAAGGAATTACTACAAATTCATAATGGCCATATCTCGTATGGAACACGGTCTTCGGAATATCTACCTCCTTTACCTGTAGGTGATGGTACCCCGATCTCAGGTCAATCTTTGAAAAAAACTGAGCTCCCTGGAGCTGATCAAACAAATCATCGATATGAGGCAAAGGATATTTATTCTTAACAGTGATATTATTCAAGGCTCTATAATCAATGCAAAGTCTCATAGAACCATCTTTCTTTTTAACAAATAAAACAGGATCACCCCATGGTGATGTGCTAGGTCTAATGAAACCTTTCTCTAATAAATCTTGCAATTGCTCCTTCAACTCTAAAAGTTTAATTTGTGCCATTCGATAAGGGGGTTTTGAAATTGGCTTAGCATCAGGAACTAAGTCAATAGTAAACTCAACTTCCCGATCTGGTATTATTCCAGGAAACTCATCAGGAAAAACATCAGGATACTCATTTACCACTGGCACATCATTAATCTGAACAGTTCCTTTATTTTCAACGACATGTGCAAGGTAACATTCATTTCCATCTTTTACAAGTTTCTCGGCCTCTTGATATGTTATCAAAAGTAAGGGTTCATTCCTGTAAACCAACTGAAAGTCTTTCTGAAAAGAAACTTCATTAGCTCTACAGTCAATCTTAGCATGGTAAATAGAGAGCCAATCCATACCCAGGATAACATCAAACTCTACTAGAGGTAGAACAATAAGGTTTGCAAGTAGGTTCTTTCCACAGATAAGAATAGGAAGATTCTTATAAAATCTTTTTGCCTCAACATTTCCCCCAGGTGTTTTTACCAAAAGTTCAGGAGTCATTTCTTGAGACGGTATTCCCATTTTACTAGAAAAGGTTTCAGTGATGAATGAATGTGTAGACCCCGAATCAAACAACACACTGCCATAATCAGAAAAAACAACCAATGTACCTGATACAACTTCATTTGATGGCCCGACATCTGCTGAAGTAGTTGCAAAGGATTTCACCACCCCTTTCTGCTTGTAGTCTAACTGCTTCCCATCACTCAAGCTCTTTTCCGGACACTCGTTTGCATAGTGACCCATCTCATTACACTTATAACATTTCACTAACTGTAAATAAAATTTGTTCTTACCTTCACCTTGATCCATTTCAGTGCAATCACGAGCCTTATGTCCCATCTTACCACATCAGTAGCACTTTCTAGAATTCAGAAGACATTCCCCAGCATGCCTTTTGCCACATTTATCACAAACTGGAAACTTAGATCTCTTACCATCAGAATTTTTTGAAGAATTCTTACCTTTCTCCTGCCACCTCGGTCTCTTCTTCTGCTGGTTGTTACATAAAACTTGGTCATCGGAAAACTCTATTTCCACCTTCTCAGCACATCGAACAAGCTTTTCATAACTTTTAAACTCATGAGAAGCTAATGCCCTTCGATATTTTGGCTTTAATCCTGAGTAAAAATGATTGATTTTACTATCAAGGTCTCAGATAAAATTTGGAGCATACCTTGCCAATCGAGTGAACCTTTCTTCATAGGCAGCCACTGAGTCTTCTTCTTGCCTCAATTCCAAGAATTGCTTTTCCATCCTAAGTTGAACATCCTTAGGAAAATACTTCTCAAGAAACATACCTTTGAATTCATCTCGATCTAGAGCATTAATCTCATCGGCGTCCCTGATATTTTTAACCATAGACCACCACTAATCTGCTTCACCCTCCAAACGGTAAATAGCAAGACTAACCTTTTGATTGTCTGAACACCCCATGACATCGAAAATCTTCTCCAGTGCTTTAATCCACCCTTCAGCTAGCACAGGGTCAGATGATCATCTGAATGATGGTGGATGTTGCCTCATGAAATGTTCCACCACTGACATGTTCCTCTGTGGTTTATCTGGCTGATCTCATGCATGGATACCACCACCATTTATAGCCTGAGTCAACTGCGCCATTACAGCAAAAAACTGTTCAGTTCCAATTCCGACCATCTCAGGATGCTTATTCGGAAGGTTATTTCCTTCTGTATGCCTTCCTTGAACTGTTTCCCTGTTTCCTCTGCGGAAAACCATTCTGAAGAAACATGTCTTAGATGAAGCAACATGGTAATCTTCAAATGCTATATCATTTCAAAGAATTTTTTTTGGATAATCATTTAATAGAATTCTAACTCCTAAAGTTATCTAAACCGACCTCTGATACCAACTATAAGGCCCCAGCCTTAAACCTTACTTAATCTTGAGTTATTACAAGATTACACATTGAGGATCTTTTCGGGTTTAGAATTTTAGAGAATTAGATCATAAAACTTGCATTACATTCTACATATAAACAAAGTGGTTACATAAAGATAGTATTCTTCATTCCCATCAATGGAAACACATTTAAAATAAAACATGGATTATTTCTTGACACTTCCTTGACACTATCATCATATCATGTACCTTTCCCTTGACCTATGAAAATCATTTCAAAAAAACTTGGGATGAGCATAAAAAAGCTCAGTATGGGTTATAAAAACATGGAAAGGAAACATGGGTACATATATACATAAGAATGAAATCATACTTTACCCATAAAACATAAGAACTTTAACATACCTCATCAAATCATGAATAAATCATAGAAATCATAAGACATAAAGGTAACTTGAGGCATTCATAACATTCTTACGTAGGGAGTAACCCTCTTGGTTACGTTTGGAATACCCATCACAGTATATTCCCTAAATCTCTTCAGAGAAACCTTAACGTTTCACTCCTTCATGTTACCCAATGCATTAGAGAGCTATATCGGGCTCACCCGCCCTTAGTTTATCACAGAACCACCCGTCTTCATAATAATGCCCAAGAACCATAACATAATCGTATCACATAAAACATGCATAAAGGAAACATAAAATTTCCACATTTCAATCACAAGATATCAATACAACACAAAAAACACCGTGAAAACCATTTTCAATACCAAGATAAAAGAAAAGTAAAACATGGTATTTATTTTTCTTTTAAAAAAGAAGGTATGGCTTGTAGAGGAATCCGAAACTCAAATAACGGTCACGACGGTGGAGAAGTCGGTGTCGCCGCATACGTACGACAAAAACATTCCCTTTTGTCTTTTAGTAAACGCTTCGTATAAAAAAGATTTCTTTTGAATAAACGTAAAAGTCAAAGGTGTTTATACACCGTATAAAAGAAAGTTGTGTATAAAATAAAATATGCCTCAATGAAAGGATATTGAGACGAAGTCCCATACCTCGTATCCGACTTGACCCGCCGTTCTTTAATCTCCTGAATAATAAACTTGAGTTAATATCTACTTTCTTACGAACCATTTTCAAGTTCATTATTCCTTTTATACCATGTTATGAACATCATGTAATCATTTAAGTTAATAGTGTTCATTTTGTCGGTATTTGGTTCTTAAGTCAAAAATAAACTTCCTACACTTACATGTTAATTTGGTCAAAGGTTCGTTATATCTAAAATTATATTAATGATTTTGATAACATATATATCATATATATTCATCATATACATGTATTTATAATATTACATCACATTTAGAGGTAAGAAATGAAATGCACCGTTCATGGAGACGGTAAGCCGTACGTACGCATGAATGCTACTTCCATTTCTATTTCGTATTTTCTGGAATGGAATCATAATGATATAAGAGTATATTATAATTCCAGTATAATAACATATATAATATCATTAACTTTATCCTTTACACATCCCACATATGGTATTAACGAATCAAATCACTTTCAGGGGGCGGTAGTTCGCACTTCCTAAAATGAAGATATCGTGTTTACCCATAATGGAAACCATAAATGTATGCCCAAAATGAAAAAAAAACAGAAGCTTAATGAAAACATAAACATATTATATATCATATATAAAAATAGTGACATCATAATGGCCACCTTTGAATGTGTTAAAAGAGTATTGAACAATCGTCGTTTCGGGAGGCAGAATTTCACCATCCACGGAAACCGTATGTTCTTTAACCATTTGATGTAGTTCTGTGAGAGTGTAGCTCGAATAAATCTTATAAAAACATCCTATTATATTGAGGATATTGGTGTTGTTACAAAAGAAGTAAATAAAAAGATTTTAGGGGGTTGGAGAAGCAAAATAAAACAAATGAACATGAGAGAATGAATTACCTTTAAAAGTGTAACTCCTTTTGATTTGAGCATAAAGGCTTCCTTTGAAAGGGTTCTGCCCAAATAGAATCCTCTAGGATGAGGAGAGGGATGTGGAGAGTGTAATTGGTCAGGGGTTGGCCGAGCCAAAGGCTTGAGGAGTGTGTGAAATGAGGTAGAGGTGGGGGCCTTTTATAAGAGGAGAGGAGGGGCACTTTTGGAAAGTAAAGAAATATTACTTTATTTGAAAATGTGTTTCGGTTTTAAAAGGTCCCACATTGATATAATTCGTGGATAAGGTGATAAGGGTTCGAAATACACTCATCCAATTGGTATTGGACATGTGTAGTTCATATATTTTACATTATCATTCAATTTTATTTAAATCGTCAAATAATGATGTCATCGCTGCATCATTATTATGTCATAAATAATTTAATTTATTTAATGTTTAAAAATTAAAAAAAAAATTCTATGATGTAGGAAATCTTTTGATATTTCCAATGACTATTTATAATCAAAAATATTATCTATATAACCCAATGTAAAAATTGTTTTCGTAAAACATATTATGTTTGTGTCATTTTTACTTTTACATTAAATAAAAAGTAATTTATGTCATCTCCCAACCAATGTGGATCCATGGGGTCCCCAAGTTGACCCATGGCTTGTATTGGTCGGCCATGACACAACCAATTAGGGTAGGACATGTTTCAAGATCATCTTATTATATTAAAGCATTATTCTTACCTTAAACTACACTAATTACCACTAATCGCGATTAAGAACTTAATAAGTTACTATTCACCAAAAAATTATTATAATCTCATTGAACCACATTTTACTTCTTAATGACAACCATGTATGTCGGATTTTTGAAATTCAAAACACAATGATGGCAAAATTTTATTTAAACAGAAAATCAGTCTTTATAAGTACCACTTAGTGGTTTCACTATTCATCAAAAATTGAAGTTTTTCTGAAAATTACCAAAAAATCACCCTAAGATATATTTGATATTACGAATTCAAAAATGAAGTCTATTTTACAAAATTCAAAACATATAAGTCACATTAATTAATTTAATAATTAGTTCCCACTGTCAGAGCAAATAGCGTGTTTTTATGAAACAATAAGTATCAAAAGATTGACACTAGTCTAAGTCCAATTTCAAAGTGAAATTGATTCCAATGACCACCATTGGATTAAATGGTAAAAATATATTCATATTACACATTAATACCAATTCAAAAGATAATCTAATCATATAAATACATTATATTAAAAAGCAGTTTTGATGTAAAAAGTAGTATTTTTCACTATTCATTAAAAAATGAACATTGTCAGAAAAATACCAAAAATTCACACAAAGTAAATTTTGTTGTCCCAATCATAAATAATAAGTTTATTTTGACAAACATAGTTTATAAAATTGTCAAAAAGTAGATTTAAAAAGGGTTTTCCATCATAAGGCAGTATAACAATCTTTTAAGAATATTATTGTATTCCATTCTTAAGATTGGATTTATTTTCATTTTAAGACTCTAAAACACTATCTTAATCATTAATAGGCATAGATAAAAATATCTATTATTCATTACATACTTGGGATGTTACAATGTACATCGTAAATTTTTGGTAATGATTATATTATGGGGTTTTTTCTATAAATTAATCCATGTTTGGATAATATAGATGGATGCGATTCTATAAACTAGGTACCTGTGAGAAATAAATCTTAAAATTTCACATTATTATTAACTTGATCATCACCTAGTTCACAAAAAAGGCCCTACTACATGCCAGGTCTAAAACTCATGGGTGATATTAAAATATAATTCACATTTTTTGAAACCAAAGTATAGGATATGATAACAAATATTTCCCCAAAAAACCTATGTTTCATGATTATGATATTAAATATTCATTTATATTAATTTATTATTTTTGTTATATAATATTTTGAATTATATAATATGAATTAAAATTTATTATTTTATCAGTTAATTTAGTATATACAATTTTTTAATAATTTAAAACTGGAAGGATAAGGGGTATCAATTCTCATGGTAAATTTATATATTTCTATGGTGATGAACGAATATAAATGATATTAAAACTAGTAAAATTATTTCTATACTAAGTCACATTAACTAGTTTATGAAAAAAATCCATTCTTGGATGGAGTGACATATTCCAAAATAAGATTCTCTACAAGAAGATCACTTCACATGAAAAAATCACACATCATTTGGTGGTACTAGTAATAAAATTTTTACCAACGGATGGGTTATGTCTCTGGAGATGATATTTATACCCCTAGAAAGTGGTTAAAATTAAAGGTTTACACTATAAAAATGTTGTACCAAAGAAAATTTGGATAAATGGTGGTCATTGATCTAGAATATTAGTGAGAAAGCAGAAACATTACTCATGGAAGGGAAATATTTTAAGGAGGTATTCCTTGAAAATTATTCCCCAATGAGAATAAAATTAAAATAAAGAAAAATTTCATTATATTAAAGTAAAAAGTAAAAATAAATTATTTAAAAGTATGATGCTACCTTCAATAGGATAACTAAGTATATTATGGATTATATATGAAACGTGGAAATCATGACTAAACATTTAGTTGAAGGGGATATGCAAAGTATTAGAAGGGAATGTACCTCCCAATGGATCACATTATGTGATGAAATTGATTCATGATCCATCAAAATAGGGATATAATTATGTTTATCATACTTATTCAAAAGAAACCAATAAAAAAGAGGCTATTTGAACACCATGAAATGTTAATGAAACTTTGATTATAAAGGGAACACAATTTTTTCCTTCTAATGAGAAATGTTGAATAAATTTACCTGGTAAATGCTTGAAGGGGTTAAGAGTTTTTTATATGTGTGGGGACATGGGCCACCAGGGAATATAAAGAAATGTAATGAATGAAAAAATTACTCTTTTGTGTTTTATTGGTTGGGTGATGGGGCAATATGCAAATGAATGACCCAAGAATTAATGAAATTCAGCATAGAATACTCAAAGGTGAGAAGGCCAAGCTTATATAATCACTACAAATGAGGTGTAAGTACTTAATGTTGTTTTGGAAATTACATTAATATTATAGTAAAATTTAGCTAATTGTTTATTTTAATTTGTATCATTTAACTATTTTACATATACCTATTGAATATAAAAAATTATACAATTCTTATTTAATTTAAAAAGGGAGTTATCACTTAAAACTCATAGGGGATTTCTCACTACAACATGGATGTGTCTGTTAGTCCCCATTATGACCCATAAACATTATTAATTTGAATATATTATTATCATACATTTGGATGACTTTGATATAATACTTGTTTGGGATCCTATTTCAAAATTTAATGAAAAAGATTATAACTAGAAAAAATAAATCATTTTTGTGAGAAAGATGTTTAATTCCTTATATTTTGAGAAGATATTTCATCTTCGAATTCATATACAGATTCACCCAATATGTTCTTATAAATGGAAATATAAGTGAAATAATTAAAAAAACTAGGGATTTGGAACATAATATGTAAATTTTTGATGTAGATGTTATTTATAAATATATAGATATATTTCCCTGAAAATTTCCTAGGCAGGCCCTCAAGTGTGAATTTGAGTTTCCATTTATTTAATTAGTGATAAAAGGAAAATATCAAAGACACCCAATTTAATTTCAATTGTGGAAATAATGGATTTAAAGAAACAGATAGAGGATATGGGTGATAAGGGATTTAAATATCCTTTTTTTTCACCATGGGAAGCCCTGATCTATGGTGGGAGCTGCAAAAATGAATAGATCTGTTAGATCTGTTTATTGATGACTCTATTACATCAATTTCGGGATATGTGAATGGAGAAGAGATCTAAGATGGTCCTTGATTTGATGATATAGTTTTCTATGGGATTTGATCCAGGGTGATCGAACTGGTTGAGACCATTAGATCTGGCCATCTCCCTATGGATGATAGCGACAATAGGTATATATCTATGGTGGTTGAATCTGAGGGGAGTAGATATGTAGTCAAGAGTTCTTGAATGGAACATGGTGTACAACATTCAGGACACTATCAAAAGACACAACACACATATAATGGATTTAATTCCATATCATATTGGGAATAAAGATGATAATACTCATGTAATTTCTAATAAAGATTCTATTTTTAATAGATTTATGATTGTTATGTTCTCTGTCATTTCTAGGATTGTGCTTTATGCAGCTGTAAAACATTAAAAAGTTGATTAATTAGTTCCAAGTATAGCCTATGTATGGAATTATTTAAATTGGAAATCTATACCCATGGGTAGGGTATTATTCAACATTATCTTTCCATCAAAAGAACAAATGTGTCGGGATTGGGGGACCAGGTCTACTACACTAAATCTAGGTATGATCTTCCTTCAAGAATGGGATTTTTCAGATTAACTAATTTTCATTAAAAAATAATCGGTCCCATGTCAGAATTAAAATTTTCAGTCTTAGAAGGATTTTATGGAATACTAAGATTATTTTTGATATTGACTCTATAGTAGGTATTCCAATACAGATGGATAGATCCACTGAGGGGTCAATTTTCATTCATTTTTCTAGGTTCTTGGTATAGGATCACATAATCATGTGCGTAATTAACAATATATTTTTGTTTGCATTGGATGATGACATCCCTCAAAAGGTGGAATATTAAATATATTCTCATTTTGAGGGGACTGTCAAAAAATTGGGCATGTAAAAGATATATTCCCTAAATATGTGGTTTTCTCATATTTATTTATAAAATAGAATCAGGTGAAATCTTGTAGAGTGAAATTAAACGTGTAAAATATCGTGGATCATGGTGGTGGAAGACATGAATTTATGGAGAAAATGTGTATGATGTTTTCGTTAATGTTTTGAAAGGAAATTACTTCTCCTCGATGATATGGTGTGGTCATATGATTACTGTTGACATAAGAATATAAAATTTTAGCATTAATTCTAGGTCTATGGGAAGCTTGCGTCATTGTAGGATGGTGCAAAAAATAGATTCTAGTCTTTTATTGGTTGAGAATGCATTGGTGTATGAAATTATGCCGAAAATTGGTGGTTATTGTACACAAAAGGTCATGGAAACTACAGATAATGTTCAGACTCACCTATATGATTCAGTGGATATCTCTACATAGTCTCATTTAGGGAAAGGATGCATGTAGTAGGTGGCTTATAATCTTCTAGCCTGGAAGGATAATGATTTCAATCCAATTTATACTCAATTGCATATTTATTATCCTGAGTAAATCTTGAAAAAGATTAAATTCTTTATCAATATACGAGAATTAGGGAAACAGCTCTACTGAAGAATGGGTGATTGACTACATCCATCTACCGGAATTAGATAGTGTTGTTCATAACACTTTTAAGGATACAATTATTTATTTTAAGGGAAAGGTGATTGATAATTATGGATTCACACTTTCTCTTTTGAAGGAAAGTCTACAATGGGACTATTGTAACCTGCGAGAGACAATTTCTACCAGATCTTCCTCCATGGTAAAAAATATGGCCAATGTTGAAATCCTCATGATATTCAATCAAGGTAAATCTCAATCTGAGTTGCAATATGGGAAAGAAATGTCTTATTATGATATTGAACATTTTTTCTTATTGTTAGGATGAGGGAATTCAATTTTTTTGACACTACCCATCTCTTTCCTATATTTTCTTCTTCATTTTAATAAATTTTTAGATGATTTTCTTATGGACATACATTTTTGGTAATAAATATTAATCTTTGAGTCAATGTATTGACTATTTAAAAAACACTACTTTTATAATATATAATAATCATACTCTTCCTTTAATTTATAATTTATTCAATATACATCGTGGATCGTAATATTTTTCAATGATTTAACATCATTTTGGATCTCATAAATTGTGAGTAAAGACAGAAGACATTCAAAAGACAACTATTCGAATGAGGTATTTAAATTAAAAGTTCACATTAATTTTATATGGATTGACTACTTCACCTACTATATTTATCTAATATGTAAATTATTCATGGAATTTCATGGTTCTTGTTTTTGGTATTCATTGGTGATATATTAGTGTATTCAAAAAATTCATAAGGACCATCAGAATTACTTGTCGGTCATTCTTTATTTTTATAGAAGGAAAGAGTTATATGGGGAATTTTTTTGTCTGATTTATGGATTTCATAATTATCATTTCATATAAAAATTCTCACTATGTATGTAATCTTTTTTGAACATGAAAATATGATATCATTTTTAGAATGGCATATACAAATGAATATAAATGAGGTACATAGTTTCATTTTATTTTAAGGTTACTATATGTGTTTTCTTCATACTTTTTTTTGATTGGATAACATTTTAAACAATATGAAATATAAATGGGTTATGTTTGTTTGTAAAAAGTATTTTTAAGAAATTTTTTATGAAATAAATATGAGATTGTTCAATGTAATGATTTTGACTCTACCATAATAAATTGATTGGTTTGTTATATATAGTGAAGCATCAAATATGTGGAATGATTTCCTCCTAATACAAAATGATAATGTCATAGAATTTGCATCATGGAAATTGAAGAATCATGAACAAAATAATATTTCCCATGATCTTGATATGGAAAATATTATATTTTCATTGGTGATATGAAGACATTATCTATATGGTGAAATATGTAAGATATACCAGGATTATAAAAAAATAAAATAAATATTTTCTCATAAATATTTCTATATTATATAATGTGGTTGTCCTGAGCTACTTTGGGATTATGATTGATTAATACAAAACCAAATTGGGAATGAAAATATCGTATCATGTGCATTGAGTAGGATTGATATTGGAGGTTAAGACCAAATGATTATTTAGAGGGATACTATGTTTACGGATATAGAAATGATAAATATATGAATTATTATGGAAGGGGAGATATTAATATATTTTCAAATGAATGTGAAACTATATTTGTTAGAAAATATACATGGTTCTCAATTTTATGATAATAACTTTTTGAATACAATTAATGTTATGAAGGATGGTAAATTAACAGACATTATTTGTGATGACGATGTTCAAAAATTTGGAATGATATAATGAGTTGTATCTATACCAGAGCTAAAAAAATAATTATTCGATGATACCCGTAGATAAAATTTCAATATACACTCTAGAAAAACAATGATTTATAGGGATTTGAGGGACCGTTATTTGTTAGATAACAATAATTTGGATATTTCTGATTATATATAAGAGATTTCGTTATTATTAGGTTAAATATATGAGATAGAGTCATAGATGAGTAATATAACCACATACTATTCATATGAGGTGATGAGATGACGTTACTATCGACATTATTTATTGGAATGGCATAGCCTTGTAGAAATAATAATGAAATATTGGTTATCACTGATTATCTAACCAAATATGAATAATTTCTTATTATAAGATTATATTTCCTTCTCGGCATCCTCACAAGGATCTATGTTAATGATTTTGTAATACTTAATGGATAACCTCATTCATCTCTATCTAGTCGAGATCATCATTTTACCTCAGTATTATGGAAGAGGCTTTAACAGACTCTTGATAATAATATTCATTTGGGAACTGCCTACCATCCTTGAACTGTTGGATAATACAAAAAGACTTTTCGAAAAATGGAAAAAATTAGGTAAACCATAACTTAACTTTTAATGTATTTTTTATTGGTATATACATTTGTCAGGTTTCTCTTATACCAATGGTTACCATTAAAGTCTACAAATAGAATGATATGAAGCATTATATGGAAAGAAATTTTGTACTCCTACTCTATAAATGATGTTGTGAAAAATAAGAAATTATACCTAAAACATGTTGAAGTCAAAATGAAAAAATTTAAGAATATTCAGGCACACATTTAATCCTCTCAAATTAGAAAAATGTGTAAAGATGATAATCAGAAAAAATATTTGGAATTCCTAGTGGGATATTATTTTTTCATAAATGAATCTCTATATAAGGGTGTTATATGGTTTATTAGGAAATGAAAACTAATCCCAAATAACATTAAATCCTTTTGAAATCTTGAATTAATTATATTTTTTTCTTAACATTCTTCAATGTCACCAAATATCAGAAAATTACAAGAACGGTTCCATATATCGTTTTTATGGAAGTAAAATCTAGACATAACACATGTTCTCACCTCTAATGAAATATAATTGGAACATGAGCTATACTATTTTGAATAATCTATTTATATTCGTAATACTAGAGATCATATACTGATGAATCATGAGACTCATCTACTAAAGGTATTTTCAGGAAATCATCAAATTTTTAAAAGAAATTTGGGAATGAGAGGTTGTTCTGAAAGAGACTCTCATCATATATTTTGAAGGTAGCATCCATGAAATTAGCTCAATGAATGTTTTTAGGATGGAATAATAAAACTCCCTGAGATAATATAATACATTTTTTTATAATAATTTAATTTCGTTATTAGCTTACAATGCATGCAACACCAAGTTTAAACAAAACAGGGCACCCTATTATAATGATTTTAGTCTTTCTGATAAATAATATGATGTAATAAAATTAAATAAATTATTAAAAATATATATTTCACCCAGGTATATTTTTAACCAACTGATTATAAATAAAATGGGAATCAATTGAAAGGAAAACAATTTTTTTTCTTCTAAAAAACTGTATTTTTTTAAAATTGGTATTAGAAGTGATTTGTGCACATTATTGAAAATTATGCATTACCAATTTCATAAAATTTAATTTTAAAAATACTATTTTTTATGTGAATGGAGTTTGAAAAAATGTATTAAATATTTCTAACAAGAATAAATTATATTATAAAATAATAAAAAATTATATTTTTAATATAATTAAAAGAAAGGTTTTAATAAATATTTTCTATCATGATAGTAAAAATGTATTTATTGGGGGTCAAACTAAAAAGATAAAAGTGAATATTAAAGAAAAAAACTGGTAATATATAATCCATTACCATTGTTTGATAATTTCATGCCTAATTATTGATTGTACTTCATTATTATCCCTTTTGGAATGTGAATAATATGGGTAAAACTTTTTCATAACAAAAATTACAATTGTGCCACTAACATCACTTTCAAAAGGCAACCCCCTCTTCTCTCTTCAACAAACCTTCAAACCATTTTGGTTCTTGCAATACATACCAAAATTAATTCACCAATTCGATCTTATAGCCCTAAAAGAATTAATTTTAGTAGAAATAAAAAAATAAAATATATTTATGCAAACATAGGGTGAATACCCAAAGAAGTGGTAACAGTCTTCAATAAGGGTTTTTACTTTATTTCTTCCTTCACCTCATTGAGTTCTTATTGAACCATGATGAAAGAATGACAAAAATATAATTAATATAATGAATTAATTTTTAAGCTATATGAGTGAATGACTACCATCCCCACATCTATCAAAATGGTTATGAAATAATCATTCTTTTGTAAGGCGGAATACCTCCATGAAACTATTGTCATTCAATTTTCCAATACCACCTCTCATGGTTGGGTATGTTGACAGATATAAAGTATTTATAAGATATTTATAACATTATTATATGTTTTTAGTCATTATAATATATATATATATATATATATATCATTTTTTACATTCTATTCCATAAGAGATAGGATAATGTGGATCATGTGTACATTGAACTACCTCCTCACAAAGTGACATGATTCATTTTTTAATAATGATAAAATAGAATGTAATAAGGATTAATTCAATGATTATATATGATATAAATCATTATATTTTGATAATAATGAAATATTTATCACTCTGTAAATTTAATATATCATTATATTATCTTTTCTTTTTCACTCAATTAAAGATTCTAATATCATTTCTATATAAATCGACTACGACCTCCAAAAAGAGATGTAACTTCCTTTTAATAACCAAATAACATAAATGATATATATAAGAATATTTAAATATAAAATATTTTATTTATTGTATATATAATTATTAATTTAGTTAAATGAAATATTACTTACAACCTTTTTATAATAGTTATTGAAAAATAGAAACATTTCTCATGCGTCCGTACAACCTACTATCTCAATGATCATAACATACTACATTAATCAAAAAAATATTTAATGATTGGATATAAAAGTATAATTTATGTATAAATATGAAAATTATTTCATCATTATTATTCTTGAGAATATGACACTATAATATGTCAAAGGACCAGAACATTCTTGACAAAGAATAAATGATAAGACAAAAGAATAAACCCAGGAAATGATGAAAATAACGAATGATTATTAATGAATAGTTGATAAGATATTATTATGATATTATAAATATTATTATAGATCTTTTAAAATTTAATGTTATTTTTAAAACCAATATATCAGAGGTTAATTCACAGGTAATTAAAAGGAAGTGTGAGGTATGTGATTTACCCTCCATTTACATTCCATTTAGACTTATTTATTATTAAAACCAATTCACTTTTTTGTGGTGTATATACTAAACTTTTTGACTTGGAATATCATAATTCATTCATAATTAATAATATTTTAAGATTAAATTTTAATAATTTCATCAAAGGGTTTTGAAATTGATAATAAAAAATTTGTCACAGCTATTGGACAATTTCACATTTTTTTATGATTATAAAATTTCTCTTGAAACAATTATTTTCTTATGATAATATTTTATTGGACATTAAATTTATCTTAAATATTAGTATTCTTGTATTATGGATATTTCTATTTCCCAATAATATATGTTTTTACATATAGTGTGAACTTTTAAATATATTTGATTAATTAGTGAAATATTAATAAATATATATCCCTTACTCAGTACAAATATTTATTAACATGAAAAATTATATATGAATTAAATTGATAGTTTGATATATGAGGTGTTCTTTGGATATATAGAAATTAGTGGGGGATTTTAATAGATATCCCCTCGATGCATGTACAAATTTGATGAGATAAACCAAATGGCCAATTAAAATAGGGTTTTATATCATAGTTTTCAACAATATTGAGGATTGATTTTGATGGTATAAGTGTCATGTTCCTAATACATTACATTCAATAATTAAGAATTTCTATCATTAATAATATTTTTATTTCCATTATACATTATATTTTCATAACTATATTATCTATGGAATCATTTTATTATAATTTATTGATTAAATGACTTATGTTTCTTGTTATTTATCATAAGTGATTGATTATTCATTATCTTATCATGTTTTTCATGTTATTTAAATGAAATGTGTGTTTAGTTATTTACATTAACATTTTTAGTATAATTATAAATTCATAATGGATACCATTTTACTTAATCCTTACTGTGTATTTGAGCTCATCCTTATTATTTTTCATTCCCTAGGATATAAATATCACTTATTGGAATGAGTTTTGAAGGTTGAAACTCATTTTTCATTATTTATTATGTATTATTTTGTATTCTGAATATAAAATGGCAATTATATATATATATACACATAGTTTTATTAATCATTTATACAGGTCAATGATTTGGGATTTAAACCATTATATCTATTATAATGTAATAATTCAGACATTGGATTGGGATTACGGGAGTCTAGTTTGTTACATATTTTCACATAAATTTTTAATTTTACCCCTTCTAAACAGATTTTAATCATAACTACGATAATAGTTTTTTTTAATTCTTAAAATTACTTTTGAAAAGAGAATACGTTAAACATAGTAAATAATATTTATTATTTTGATTCAAAATATTAAATATGTTTCTCTAAATTCTATTCGTAGTATTGGAAACATATAATATAAAATTAGACCCACAAATATGATGACAAAATGGGTTTCTAACGAGAAAATTTTCATATGTATTCAAATTTTTAACATAAAAATTATATATAAATTTTATTCCATGAACCTAACATGTAATAATAATTATATAATTTAACTAATTCTATGTTTAAAACCACATAAAAAATAGAACTTGTTAATACTTTAAATGAAAATACAATTTTTAATAAAAATCATTATTTTTTACTATTCTTCAAAAAATTAATATTTATATAAAATTATCAAAAATTAAATAAAATATAACTGTAACATATAGACTTTGAATATGAATTTTCATTTGATTGAAAAAATTTCTAAAATTAATAAAAATTAAATTGATTATTTTTTCATATAAAAAATATTTTTCTTAGAAAATAGTATTTTCGAATCATAAAAGGAATTTACTAAAAATTAAGTAATTTTTTATCAATATTACTTATTTATAGAAAACCATTATGAAATTTTTTTAAAATGCAGTTATTATATTAATAAATAAATTTTTAATGTCTACGTAAAAACAACCAGGTTTAAATAATAACATTAATAGAATCTTGTGGTTTATTAAAACATCATGTTGCATGTAATAAAAGCTATAGAAGAAATTTAATTTATTAAAAAGAAATTTCAAATAAACATATGATGTAAATTCTACCCCATATAAAATTAATTTCTCTAAAAAATGCATCACACAAATTCAAAAAATGAATAAACTTCTACAATATAGTATGCTCGGGTTCCAAAGTATGTTCTTCAAATTTATGGTTTTCCAAAAAGAATATAACTAGATTGGTGGTCATGTGTCATGCAATTATATAAATGTGATATAAAATTTTATTCATTTTTTAATTATAGGAAAGATAATATTATAGATCAATAACCTCTAAGATCAAGTCATGGGACTAGTTAGGTACTTCCTTAGAAGAGATACATGGTAGATATCGTGGATTTGAGAGAAGTTAATTGAATGGAAAAATTAATAAGCTACCATACCAATATGATTCAGAATTTAAAATCGACCTACATACCTAGGGCATAGTTTTTCCTACATTCCAAAACTGATTACCTTATTCCACGGATAAATTATCAGAACACCTTGTCACTAACTTAAAATTTCAGATCACACTGGTTATTACTAGAATAACATTTCTATTAATATTATATTACAATTTTGTGTGGATTGATTTCTCTAAACTTATATGAGATTTAATTAGATATGACAGGTTATTTTTTTATTCTCTAACTACATCCAATTACATTATAGTTATACAATTTTTTTGATGAAGGCTTTACAAATATCCATCTAAAACACAAGTGAATGTTATTATGCTACGAAAACTCAACCATAGGAAGGTGTTGATCACAAAAAACCTTAAAATACATAGATTTATATTTTACTATATCCTACAGGTTTTGAAATTATAACATAGACTGAACATATATTTATGGATTATACATTGTCATGAAACTCAATATTGTATCATGTTTTTACTAAAGAGTTCCCTTGATCAATGGGGTAATCCTTAGATCTGGATCACATATAATTGAATTTGGTTCTCGATCAAAACATTTCAAATCTGTCATATATATCCTTAAAGGATTTTATAGAGAAAAATATTATTTTAGTGATGAAGTGTGCAAAATTTGTAGAGAAATAGAATATAACCCATATAGAATTATTCTCTTTAGATTTTTTGGGGAGTCTGAGGATAATATCCATTATGATGTTTTCAAAATTCCATTCTGTAATGAAAAATGGTTGTAACATAACTGTAGAATATTATCTCCCATACATAAATTTTTATCATATTAAGAGTCAATACATATATTCTTCAATATATTTCTTCATGTCATCAAACAAAAAATAATCTTTCAGATCACTATATATAATCATAATTGCTAGAGAGATAGAGATTGAAGAACTATATCCCCATATAATAACTCTTTATTAAAATATGGTATGTATGATACAAATACACTATTTTAAAAACATATTCTTCCATTATAATCAAGGTTATACATGGGAACAATTTTTACCTTCTTCTAAAGATCAAAATCTTCCTTATTTCTTCCTTATTCATGACTTGGATTGATGGATGAATAGTCATTGAATAAAGATAATAATTCTATAATTCCTTCTTAATATTTAGTTTCATCCTTTTTAAATCCATAATATTGAATATAGTGAGGTCCTCATCAAGAATATTTTCGTATTAACCTTTCAACTCAAGGAATCTACCACCTGGTATACATTCCCATTTTGTTAATGTAACGATCAGTTATAATCTTTAATCATCTCTAGCCATATTCCTAGGTTCTTGTTCAAAACATTGTGAATTAATATATATTTTAGACTATCATTATAAATATATATATCAAACCTTTATCCATAAAAGTTATTCTTCCCTATTATTAAAATAATAATTAATCTGTCTAACTACAAATCATTATTTGGGTAAATTTTCTCATAATCAATCAAATGGTTTATGGAGTAATATAATACCATACCAATTGGTATAAAAATGCATCCTAATCAATTTATTAATGAAGAAATATAGATTACTTACCCTTATATACCCTGTGTTAATACATATAAATGTGTTGAATAATATTCTCTTTAGTTCCTTGAAATATCCATTATATTATAATTCCAAAAAAACAAGGTTCCCTCTCGAGTTAACTTGAAATGGGTGTTGGGAAGGCGTGATAAATTTTTAAAAAAACATCTAAAATTTAAATTAAACCCAATTTAACTATATATCTATGCCACAAGGGTTAGTCTAAGCCTATATTCAATAGTCTCCATCTTTTAAGGATCCACCAATTTACACTAAATCAAGATTATATGACCCAAAAATTAAACATCCACCTTCCAAAATTCTAACCTATTAAAATTTTAAAATAACCTCTCCTTCCTAAGGGTATACATTATAATACTTAGGTGAACAACCTGATCTTACATTATCTTTGAATATATAATAACACCATCTATAAATAATACCAAAACTAATCAAGTTACTCTATAAAGACTATATTAATTATATCCTTGACGTTTGAGGGGAAATTTTTAAGGACAAATGGTGTAACTATATATTTATAGTGTTAATTAATTATATGATATAATTTCTTGGGTATATCCTCCACTAAATCCATAAATTGATGATATCATTAATCAAGGAAAATATTTTAATAGTATTTATCTCTACACAATTGATTAAATAAGTCATCAATATTGGGTATTGGATAATTTATTTCAATTATGATGTTTTTTTGTTCATTATAATTAATTAACATTCACCTCAATGAATATTTCTTCTTTGAAAATTGGTGCACCCAATGGTGCCACACTTGGATGAATGATTCCCTTGTTAACTGTATCTTGGAGTTTCTTCTTCAATTCATACCACTTGATCAGTTTATTTTATAGAGAGTCTTATAAATAGCTAAGTCACCATGTATTAGATATATTAGGAATTAAAATTCATGATCTAGTGGAATACTAGTTACTTATTCTAAAAATACATAAATAATCTACAATTGAATGTAAATTTCATCAATGTTTCTTTTTTTACCAACAATATATGATAAAATACTTCTTTCCATAAAAATTAGGATCTACAAAAAGGATTAAATTTAAAATATTTGTTCATATTTTTCATCACACTGATATAAAATAATTGTCTGGGCTAGAATATCAAACATGACTTCCCTTCCTCAGTAATTTACGTGGGGATAATGAAGAGAAATCAAAAACCACCTTACAATCTTGTCAAATTATTCTAGAAAGAGAATATAGCATTTTTGGGATTCACATTCCCACAAACATTAATCATATACAAATAATAGTCTTAAAACATGATCCACATACCATTATGTTATTTCACTACTAATTCACCATCTACTTGTTTAGGAGATATTTTTATTCCATTTGAAAAATAATTATATATAAAAGTGTGGGTATATTCTGAATTGTATAAGACATTACCAGCTCTAGAGTGGATGATATGTGTACCTTTAAACACATCGTCATCATACCCCTTATCATATTAATGATATCACAACAATATTTTCTCTTGGATGAAAAGGTTTTTGTCATTGACCATAGTCATTAAACATTGAATTTGAGAACAATTTAGCACCATGTACATACTCTTTGATTTTGAAACACTGATGTTTGGAAAGTGCATTCTATGGAGAATTATCTCTACTAGTATAATTAGATAAATTCTTCTTGTAATATTGGAATTCAGAAAATTGGTGACCATCCTTTCCAAAAAGATAACATTTAGTAATCCCCTTTCTATAATTTCATCTATGTTTCCTTCCACAATTAAAGCATATAAGAAAACACACCTTCATATTTCAATGGATTTTAGAGTTCCCATTAAATTTCACATTTCATTTCACATACAATCAATTATATATATAAGATACTATGTTATTAATTTATACCCTAAATGGATATCTAATGATTTCATCATTGTAATTTTAGTCACTTACAGATAACGCCATTCAGATACTCTCTTTTAAGCCATTGAATAATCGATCATCCATATATCCAGGTTGGAAAACAATACCAAAATCATATCTCACAATTTTAGTAACATTTTCCTCAAAGGTATCATTAGATTCATCATCCCATTGTTTTACTGAAAATAATTCCATATAAATTATTATAGAAATAATATGTGGAATTTACTTATTAAAAAATAATCTCTTAATCTTATCCAACTCAATTAACTTGATTTCTTCAAGTTACCATATATTCATGATAATATTACACATTTGATTAGCTTAGGCTCCCAAAAAATAGGCATCCAAAATCAATTTAATATAACATAAACACTGAATAATGGAAAATATATATTTATTTTCACTAATACATTTATCAACAACTATTGTATTAGAAAACCCACTAATATAATATCTAAGTTTCCATGTGAAGGTCTCTATAGAAAATTTTACCATCCTTTTCCTATTTGTATGTTCATCACGATTCAAATCTTGGAAAATATGTCTTATTATGATAATAATAATTTTCATTCCATGTCCCAAGAAATATGGTTTATCAGGAGTGTAATCATTGAATTTCATATTTCATTTAGTTCTAACATGGTTCCTTCATGTTCCATCAATTGAACTAAACAATATAAAAACATTTTGTGAGAAACAATAATCAAAGTGGGGAACTATATAATCATTAGAATTCAAATATAGGATGTTCAATTAATTACACCTATTACACTATTATCTTTACCTAGGAAATTAATTTTCATTATTGAAATCCTACATAGTGGTCTGTAAAGAGTGTGTAAATTTCAAAATCATATCCCCCAGTAGTGTCAACCTATTTGTGAATAAAGGACAACTGTTTTTCACCAGTTAACGATCAATTCAAAGGAAAATGTGCCATTTTTAAAATATTACACATATTTTCATCTATTACAGATCCATATCCATTTTTTAGTATCATATCAGAGATTTTATTTTTCAGAGACCACTCACTATATCCTTTACTAAAATTTCATGAAATTTTCATATACCTTGACTTATCATTAAAAATCACTTTTGTATTATCATTACTATTTTTTCAACCTACTTCCAAATGTAAACTATAGCTTCCCATTGATTCCAAAAGTAAAAACCTAGTAATTATATATATATATGTTACATTATAAAATTTTATTATTTAAATCATAGAAAAAACATGCTTGGGGATCATAATGGTTTATTGTATTTGGAAACTCGGATACCTAAACAATTGGTTCCTTAGTAAACTATATCATATGATACTTGGTTATTAATAAAAACTACCCTTATTAGACATATCACACAAAATACAATTCTTCATGACCAACAGAATGGAAAAAATAAGAAAGGTATATCTTTGATTATTAGTAATAGTAAAAAGGGATATATCAATAAAACACGAGAACACGTTTATGATAATTGGAGAAAAGAATTTAAAAGCCATACCATGCATATCATAGATAATAAAAATGAGTCATGGAAGTCATATTGATAGTTCCTAATATGTGAATTATAAATAAATGAAATAACATAAATCATAAGAGAAAAACATTGGCATAAGAAATATATTTGTTTTTGAACACATAAGAACAAAAAACAGTGTTATGACTACCCAATAAGAAATTGACAACATGTCAAACTTGGGAAAACCATCCATGATCCTTCTTTCTGACTTGGGATAACCTCCCATGTACCCCCATTTGGATATGGGATAAAAACCTACATACCCTTTTATTTAATGCATTATAAAAACACTTATGTACCCTCTAGTTTCCACCTTTTGGATAACTTCCCATGTACCCACAGTTTTCAAGCATGGAATAACTTACAATTTACCCTTATAGATCATAGAAAAATAATATTTTCAAAATTAATTGGATGGAGATAATTATCCCACCAATCACTTAATCCATCCATTATTGGTCCATAAGATCATAAAAAATCATCATATCATAATATATAATATTTAATTGTTTTTCCTAAACAGTTTTCATCATAATCATGAATATAAACCATATGAATAAATATTAATGATTGTCCAATGGGATAGTATCCCCAGTTAAACATAAGAAAAATCAAAGGATGTCATCATATATGGAAGTTGTTATTAAAATACCACATGGAACATTTCTTAAAGAAATAATCCTCTCCATTTTGAAATCACTTATTTAAAATCTAAAAATTTCTCCAACATTAATTATATAAATTTTTTTTAAATAAACATGGAATTATATAATGTAATACTTTTATAACTTTGTGTTTATCATGGTGGAAAATTTTGTTCATTATATATACATTAAACCAAATATTTCATTCATATTTTTGGTAAAAATTAAAAATAAATTTTCCAAAAAAGTATAAAAATATTAATTTTAAATATTTTTGTAAAAATTAAAGCATGTGAAAACATTAATTAATATTTCCTTTGATAAATTTTAAATATTTCCTTAAATATTATTTAGAAATAATGGACATTTATGGAAGAGGAATCTTTATTGAAGTGATAAATGTTGTCTATTTTCTATAAAACATTTATTTTAGTCTCCTGTGTATATAAAGATATGAAAATTGAGGGAAAAACTAAATCAACTGAAAATATAAAATTTATGAAAAATGATGACCTTCATTATATATAGACTATAAAATTTTATAATCAGAAGTATAATAAAAAACCCATCATATTAAACAATGAGACTATAATATAAATCATTTTTCGAATTAGTAATGTTTTAATAATAAGTCCCATGAAAGAAATAACCGTAGATGAATATGTAAATCCCCATTATTTTCATATGTATCATAATTAAATACATTCATGAGAAGAATATTCACCACATAATATAATCTATTATTGAATATGGCATGTGTCCCATGGAAAATAAATTAGAATGGAATTATCTTACCTTAAGTCTCAACATCCTTTTTACACATTATGGCCTCCTATATAATTAAATTTATTTTTTATAAATATATTTAAAAATAATAATTATTTATATAATACCATTTATTAGTTACTTATTAACTTTCATTATCTGTATATTAACAATTCTTTGTTAAAATAATTATTTGGGGAATAAGTGGTTGGTATTTCATATAAGTTTTCGTTTGGTATTTCATGTCCTTTTACTTTGATCATATTTAAATAATCTATTTAATGTTAACCAAGATATAAACTTGATATAAATTCATTAAATATGTATTTATAGTAATCCATTAAATATTTATTTATATTAATCCATTTAATTTATATTTATATAAATAATTACACCATTCATAGGGGGTAGACCGTATGTACACATGAAAGTTGAACAAATTTTACCTAAAAATGTAAATAAATATTAGAAACTGATAACTAACAATTAAATATTAATTAATATTCAATATAAATAAAATATTTTCCATAAAATTTTCCTTAAAACATTCCATGTAAATCTTAAGTGAAAAATGAATCACATCACTTTGTGAGACAGTAGTTTTCCACGCACACAGGGGGTATTTTAATATTGCAACAAAATGGAAAGAAGGTAGGTTGATGTGATATTATATATTAAAATGCATAATAATGTCTTGAATATAAAATATAATAATTTAATACATCCTTATATAACCTATGAAGAGAAAAGATGGAAAACTTATTACATATATTCATTGGGTGGTAGTCCGCCATACAGACGAACGATGGATCCATTTCCCAGTTGATGGAGGTAGAGATATATGTTGGTTATTACAATAACAAGATTATATATAAGGATACAAATTTTAAAAATAATATTATATCAAAATTATTGGATAATATTTTATGGATTTTGAGGAATTAAGAAATGAAAATATATAGTTATGGACCACGACTATTCTTTAGAGAACCCCTTTTGGTTTATCATTAATTATTTTTAGACTTATTAATAGTAAAAATAATGAATCTATGATGTGGGGAGGGATTTTAAAAACCAATGATTTTTGGAAGTGTGTATAAGACATGAGTGCGGGAGCTCTTTTATAAGTTGGCGGATAGGATACACTTGTAATTTTTGAAATTGTAATTTTTGAAAAAAAGGTGTAGCAATGTTATAAAAAAGTATCAAGTATAAAAATATCCCATTATGGAACCATAGATGATATAAGCTCAAAATTGTTCCATAAAATTTTATTTGTACTTTTTTTAGGTCATTTTACACCTCATAATTTTAATATAACCCATAGTACAGCTGTTTTAACATTAACCATAGTAATTAAATTTTACATGATTTACTATTCATTTTATCCAACAATTATGTTTATCTTATTTATAATATTATTGATTATAATTCCAAATATTTAATTCATTATTCTAAATTCCATTCACTTATATTTCATAATATAATTTTAAAATAAACCACTAGATGTGTCAGAAAAATTGTTTTCCAATTGAAAAATTATCAAATGAGTGGGAAGTGTTCATACCAAAATTTAATATAAAATTGATTCAAATAAAATAAATTTGAGTAATTAATATACAATTGAACTATATTTCTTATAAAACTATATTAATGTAATTTTTATATAACAAATAATTTAAATTAAAAAAAAAATTTAATAAAAAATGATATTTTCAATATTCATTGATATATTAATCAAATCATAAATTTTTAAAAAATTCTAAAAAAATGTAATTTTGAAAAATATATTTCAAAAATAATTTATATATTTTAAAAATACTTATAAATTTTTCAAAAATTGCATTAATTATTTTTTCATAAAAACTAATGAAAACATTTTATGAGGAAATAATATTTTTGAAATATATAAATACAACACTAAAAATTAGAACTTTATAAATATTATTTCTTTACAGAAAAATGGTTATACATAAATTTGAAAATTTTACTCTTCCGATCCAAACATCCATGAATTAGGGTTAGGATATTATAGTCATGTTTAGAAAATAATATTAATAGTATATTATAGTTCATGGATACTCGGTGTTGCGTGTAACGAATGTTTTTGATGAAAATTCATTTATTTAAAATAAATTTATTTCATCAAAACATGCGGTTTTATATGAAAAATAATTATTCACCTTATTATTAAGCATTAAAATATGATAATTTCACTCATTTTTACATGTGTACTACCTCTACGTGAATATTTTTTCATTTCCACATTACATAGATAGTAATAACAATATATTTAATGGATATATATATATATATATATATATGATATACAAATGATATTTTAAAGGAGAGTAATTATTTATATTTATTTTCAACTATCTATTGAAAAATGAAAACATCATTCAAGAATATGTACGACCTACAATCTCCGTGAATGGTGTATTCTAATTTTTAGTAAATTTTATGGGTGCATATATATATATTTTGAATATATAAGTTATTTGTATAATGGATAACATTATTGATATGAAGAAACCCTAATGAATCCATTAGGACTAGAAATGATGAACCGAAAAATCCTAGGAAAATATAATGTTTAAAACTTATAAATAAAGATTTTATTAATTAACTATTACTAATTTTTTGTTGAAATATTACAAGGGGATAATATATTAGATTAAAATTATGTAAATGAATATGTTATAAAATTATTATAAATTTTAATATATTAAATAGGATGTTTGAGATATTTTTATAGAAGTGGATATTTAGGTATCATTTTATCATCTAACTTTTATTTCAGTGAGACTAATGACATATTCAATAATTGCCACATTTTGGAAGTGTATATATTTCCTATGAATTTTTTATGATGATTTCATGAAAATTATCATGATTTTAACATCCACATATTTTTATTTCATTCATGTGTTTTTTGATAAAGATATTACTAAGGTAGTAAGATTTAATGTTACAATGTCAATATTTTCAAAGATTGTTTTCATTTATGATTATAATGATAATATTTAATGATATAACTCTCAAAAAAAGGAATTTAATAATATATTATAATTTTTTTCCTTTCATTTTCTTCTCTTTATATACTAAAAAGGAAAAATGATGTTTTAAGGAAAATGTACTTTAGTTCTCTCTTCGGTCAAAAATATTTTGTCTTCCATTAACTAGTATTAAAAAAATTAAATAATGTTTTAAATATTATCCTATGATTTTTTAATGACATATTTACCCATGATTGATATTTTACAAAACAATCCAAAGGAAATCTTATTTTCATTTTTTAAATGAGGTAATGAGGGATTTTATAGAAAAATTCAATGAAATCATTGTTTTAATGTACATTGAATGAAATGAATTTATCAATATCATGACCACTCAAGGCATTCAATATTTTCATAAAAGTATCCTATTTTATATTCAAATAAAATTTCATCTTTAATATATTATAAATTTTTTATTTTAAATAAGTTATTTAAAAATTAAAATTATATTTTCTTTAATAAATTATCCAATTGATCATTTATAGGAATTTTCATCTAAGTTAATATCTTTTCATATTAAATATGATTTATTGTTTATATTATCCGATGATACTATCCACATTCTTTTTCTATATGGGTTTTGAATTTTAATATAATATTTTAATGAATCATGATTATTTTTCATATTTTTTTATAATGAAATGTTAAAATTTTAATGAAACATTTTTCTTTTCCATGGGTTTTGGTATGATAAAGGTTTTATGAACTTATAGAGCACATATGTTTGAATTTAATTATGTCATTGGTGAGACAAAAATTATATAGACATCTTATGAATTTTTTTGATTTATATGTACTGATACAATAAGAAGAGGAATGGATAGTGTTCATAGTTTAGTAAGGGACAATATTTACTAGGATACTTTTGGGAGTGAACCATGACTATGTATGTAATAGAATGTGTAGTAAATCGAATCCACTATGATTGGCATAAAAATAATACATAACTAAATAAATTATTGTATCTACTTTTTTATATTCTACAAAAATATGTATTATTCTCATGTTATTATTTTATTGATCGAGTTCATCAATTCCATTATGATTCGTTTCTTATAAATAACCAAATTTTATTCCATTAATCAAGATTATAATCAATGATATGGTGGGTATGGTTATGAAATTTTAATATCATGTTCTCATACATTTTTCTCTAGTTACTGGTTTGAGATCATTGAAATATTTCTATTTTACCATTACATAGAATTAGTGCTAACCATTTCTTAGGTTTATGACTTTATATCTTTATAGTATTTCCCCATGCATAACTACATGGATGAGCCTTTAGGACATGTGTTGGGAATTGTGCCTCTAGGACTTCAGGTAATTTACTGGGCTTCATGCCCTTGGGATTACTTGTTATGTAAGGGTTCCCTCTCAACCCATTAGAAAAGGGTATTATCCAAAAATATATTAAAAAATTAATTCTTTTGGGCTATTAAATCATTTCAAATATGAGCACTATGTGAAAAGATATTACTGGGAGATATTGGATATAATTAATAAAAAAATCTTATTGTGAATTTATTGATAAAAGAAACTAATATTATTTAGTTCAATCAAGAATTTTTATGATATGTAATTAATATTAATTTATTAAGATGTAATATCTTTATATGAAATTTATGGATATTCGTAATTGATATAAGGGTTCAGATAATTCAATAATTTGAGGTTGGAATTAGAAATATTTTCTAAAAATATTAAGGTTAATTATATTTATTGGACAACATTCTAATTTTTTATCTAAGGAAGAAATTACATGTTTTTTCCATGAAATGAATCCCTGTATAGACATTATATGTGGATGGGGTATTGAAATAGAATCCTAAAGGGGTAATTACACCAAAAAATAGTTGGATGAGTGTATATCAACAATTATCCAAGTGCACAATGAGTGTTCCCTTAAAATACAACTTGTTTGAAAATCTTGTGGGACATTCTTAGGTTAAATAAAATTTTATTTGTGAACCATTATGATGGATTTGAATAGAATGTGACTGTGAATAACCTATGTTAAACCTACAGTGTCATATATTGATGAAAACAGGACATTATTTAGAAAACCTATAAATGATTTATAATGATTATATGATTCCACACCATTTATATTTCATCTGACATTATAATTTTTTATATTAATCAATGGTTGGAACTAGTAGGGTTCTTGTTATCAACAAATTTGTTAAAAAAAGGAATGATTTTTCGAATGATAAGCTAAATGAAATTTTAGAAAAAATGAAAAATATTTTTTTATTCCAAATCAGTTGTCTTATTATACGATTAACAATATCAACATGGGTGACTTTACTATCAAAACTAATAAGGGAAAATGATGGTTCAAGAATTCCATATATGGAATAATATTTAGCTTCCTATATGTTAGGTATGTGGAAAGAAGAAATCGAAAAGGAAATATCTAAATATAATAAATAACATGTTTTATGTGTGATGTAAAAGGACATAGAACATGTAAATTATATATAAAAAGGAAATTTAAATGGAGGGTAATGAAGATCATCCATTGTTATCATTTATAGTTCAATTTCATTTGTGTGTGGAATATTGGAAATATATGGGCAAATGATAAAATCCAAGGGATAATTACAAGACCATGTAAATAAATATTCCAAGATAATAATGGATTTTCAAAGAATGATTTTTTGATATATTGGGATTATACAATTGTGTTGTAAAAGTATTATACCAATGATATTCATGATGAAATAATTAAAAAACATATCATGAAGGTTTCTTAATATTTTTTCATTAATAAATTCATAACTTTTATTGAATGCTACCAATAAGAAATTTTTTTAATTAGTTTTAAGATGATAATATTTAGTTGGGATAAATAGATGATTGACATTTATTTGGTGAATATTATTATATTGATGACCTTTATGTTTTTAGTTATTTTACGACAAACTAGTTTAGGATACCTTTTATGATGTATATTGTAGTTTTAGATTTATAGAATTTATTCAATATTTGATGATATGATATGAAAAATATAAATTATGATAATGTTATGAATAAAAAATTGTTTCTTGTGGGATTAAATTAATAGTTATGGATACCATCAGGTGTTTATTTATTTATGTTTGATTATATGATCAAAGTCATGTATGACCCTTTTGAGATTTTTTGTGATGATATTTTGAGGTGATTTGAAACTTTTATTGGGTTTTAGAGGAATAATATACTGAGGATTAAATAACCCATTTGGTTATTATATGATTTTATTTAGTTTAATTATTTTATATTATATAACGAGATATAAATAATATAAAGGGTTGAAAATTGAATCTTTGACAGTGTGAAATTGTTTATAATTTTAATGGTCAAGTAAAAGATTATATTTTTTGCTAGTTTCTAAATTTGATTCATGATATTTTGGTAACGTTTATGATATTATAAAATTATATTGTGTATTATTAAAGTGCTTAAGAATATTTGGAAATGTGATTCATTTTTTTAGGTATACATAGCCTTTAGGTTTAACATGTGACTTAGAATGATATATTTTTTTGGAAGAGTTGGTTAAAATTTTTGGGATATAATATGAAATTTATGACATCACATTTGTGGTTAAAATATTTTAATGTAGTTTTTATTGTGGTTAATTTGTATGTAGGGTTATTTATAATATAATTTATGCAGAACCATTTTTATTTTTAAGGAAATTTCAGAGTCAAATAGTATTTTTTATACATTCTGGGTATTATATTACATTATTTTGAACATTAATTTTATTTAAAATTTAATGATTGGAGGAATTGACAAATATCCATTTGTGGACTATGAAATTTATTTAATTACTTCATGTATGAAAATTGTTTCTTGAATACTCATCGTTTGGAGAGAAACATGAGATTGTGGATGAAAATTATTAATGGATGAAATCATACTTTTCGGTTAATTATATTTCCTTATGTTCCCATTTTTTATCGAAAAATAATTCCTCAAATCATGGAAAAGTATGTTAAAAAAATATTATCTAATGACATTAAATTCTGATGAATCAATGGATTTTTTCATACCGAATTAATTTATGGTTCTATAGTCATTAAATTTTTCATGGTCATTCTTTTTATTTTGTTCAATTCCCCCATTAACAATCCATAATTATTCAAAAATAAATGTTTTCCAGAATTTCTATATTTTAACATTCCACTAATTATATCATATTTATAATATTATTTGTGTTTTATTCCAAATGACCTTCAGATTATTATCTACTATTTTTAAATAGAATGTTTTATTAACCCTTTTAACAATTTCAGATTTCAAAAAAGTGATTTTTAAATATAAAACAATTGATTATAAATAAATATTTCAAATTTAAGGGACTAAATTTTTAATAGGTGGGATGATATAACACCTTGATGTTTTCAAAAAAAAAAATCATGCTCAATTGAGTATACAACATGCAACCTCGAGATTAAGTGATTCCCAAAATATTATTATTTTATGTTTATTATAACATAACAATTAAATCGTTGAGTTAGAATAAAATTAGGTGAAATTTGTAATATATATATATATATATATATTTCATAATTAGTAAAATTCAGTTATTCCTTTTTTGGAAATAAATACAAAATTTTTAGTAAAGACATTTTACAATTGAAAATACGATTACTTCCCAATTGGGTTTTACTGATTTATGTTAGTGAATATTAAAATTAATTTTATCATAATTTATAATTTTAATTTCTTGAAAAAAATATCATTTTTTAATCATAATATAAAAATAATATTATGGTGAATTTGGTGAATTTTTATGAATAAATTTACATATTGGTGAATAGTAAAAAATACAATTTTTATGAAATACACTATACTCTATGACATCGCAAAGACATAAATATGATATAATTTTTTTATAATTATTAAATTAAACATTTGTGTTTATATATTAAATATATCTAAAATAATAATTCAAAACATAAAAATTATAATTTATTTCATTATAAATATGAAAATAATTTTTAGTGTTGATGTAGTTCTTACACTGGGATTCAAAAGTCAAAAAATACTATAAAAAATATTTGGTATGGAGGAATATTTTTCATAATTCTGTTATGATATATGAGTGATTATTAATTATTTTTATGTACAAATATGAATTTTTTATTTATCTAAAAAGGGAAATATATAAATTATAGCACATGACTAGAAAAATAAAAATAACTTATTGAGTAATGTTTTGTGAAATATATTTGTGTAAAAATATATATTCAATAAATATGAAAGAATATTATAACCATAATTTATTTATTTTTATAGATTTATTTTATATTAAAATTTTATTGATGTATTAATTCACTCAAAATTTAACGCAATACTAACACAATGCTTTCACATGAAGAAGAAAAATCTAGTGAATGATTAGAAAATCTCTAAAGGTTATATTTTTTGAGAGTTTATGTTTACCCTAAATTTTTTAGATAGATATAAAATAGTATATAAATTTTTAATGGGTAAAATTTTAATTAAATTTCATTAATTATTTTTTTAATGTCAAATTTTGTGAATAGTTCTTAAAATGATATTAATTATACTTAATGATAAATGATATTATTTAAAAATATTAAAAAATTATAAAAATCCCAAAATAATAAAATTAGGATGAAAAAATATCTAAAATTAAAAATCTTTTCCATTTACGAGATAATTTTTACCTTATATATAAAATTATACCCTTTAATTTTGTAATTGTCGTTATCATGGTTAAGGAGTAAATTTCTTAAATAAGGGATTAAACAAATATATGAGGTCCAAAATGATATCTAATCCAATTTAATTTCATTGGGTGACTAAAAGACGACCAAATAATTTTTCTCTTTAAATCCATATCAATTTAGAACCATTTGTAATGAGTTATACCAAGATTATAATACAATATTTCTTATATTTTAAAAATTCTCATTAAAGATATTTTATAATAAACAATATTGTATTAAATGATTTAAAATTCATAAAAATAATATAATCATACAATTAAATTTTATATGGTTTAAAATATCTACCATGGTCAATTTATAGGTCACTTTTCCTTTAATATTATATTTCTTGATGCCTAATGTGTAGTAATCATTGATTTCATGATACTTTTCAAAAGTGAAAATGATGCAATAAAACCAAGATAAAGGAAGTTAAAATTATGAAAACATATCCAAATACTATTTTATGATAGTATTTAGACTCAAAATCATAATATAATTTAAATATATCAATTTTTATGATGGTGAAGAAAAAAATTAAATTGTATTAATTTAATAAATTAATTAATTTACATAGTGTGACTCCATACATAAAAATATCCACCTCTTATATTTTTTTAATCACACCTTTTAAAAAATGTAAATAATTCAAAATCATTGAAATTGACTTATAAATTTAATTTTTCATGTATTATATGTTATTTCATACTTAAAAGTCTATTCCAAGGGTCCTTAAGAAGGAATATAATAGAGGCCTATTGAAGAAGATGTAATCATCCTACCAGACCTTCATCTATTTATTTCTTATGTTATTACTAAAAATATGGTATAATTTCTAGAATAATTAATTTATTATCCAAAATATACTTAACTATGATTATTATAATTACGCAACAACTGTTTTCCACCTTTTTTCTTCCCTTAGAAAATAATAATGCCGCTTTTCCGTAAGTGTGAACTACCACCTCTATGAACCTGTTTGAATCATTTTTCATTTAAAAATTACATGGATGGTAATAATTATATATTTAATAAATATATATGAAATATAAATGATCATAGTATGGTGAATTATTATTTATCTGTATTTCCTTCCATCCGTTAAAAATAAATATAGTAGCTAAAAGTACGTACGACCTACCTTCTCCAAGAATGATGTAATTACTTTTTCTATCATTACCATTTATCGATGAATCTAAATATATATAATATTTATTTTAAGGTAAAAATTCTTGATTATATGGAACCATGATCAATATACGAGGAATTGAACTATAGAATTGATTCTTCCTTGAATAACAAAATAGATAACCGTTGGAAAAAACTATTTTAATAAAAATATTGATAAAAAACCGTTTAAATTTAATAATTAGATATTGTATGATATTACAATTATTTATATGATTTTCTTATAGAAATATATTAAATTAAATTATTATATACATAATTATAGAGTGTTCGAAGCAAGTAGAACATGAGGTAAGGGGTTCTATACTCACTTTTATCTATGTGAGACTTATGGTATATTTACAACTTGTTTCTTTTGTGTAGAGTATTTACATCCCATTAATTTATTTTATGTTGATGACATGAAAATTGTGGGGTTATAGTATTACCTATAAGGTTCCATATTTATTGAGGTATTGATTCAAATATTACTGATGATGTATTGCTTTATGTCACAATCTCATTATTCATTTGAAATATTTGTGATTATTTTTAAAATGATGATATTTATGAAATATGGATCATTAAAATCACTAATTTTATTATAATATAGTTATTTATAGATATTAAATGTTTTTTTTCATTTTCATCTCCTTAAATACTCATGATTTTGGATGATTTCTTTTTGGAAAACCAAATTTATTTCTCTCTTCAATTGAAAATCCAGTTTTTCCACATCCATTTTACATAAAAATGTTTTCAACATTTTCTTTGATATTATCCTATTTTTTTACTATTTTTTTACTATTATTTAATTTATAAAATATTTTTGAGAACGAATCATATTTTAATTTTCCAAATGATGTATTTTTGAATTTCTCAAAGAATATGAAAGAAATATTTTTTAATATACCCAATATGACTTGAATTTTATATCATTATAATGACACAATGCATTGAAACATTATTTAAAATTTTATGTCATTTTATTAAAAAAATATTTCTTTAATATTTCAATAAAATATAGTCTTTAAATAGATTATTTCAAAATGAAAAGTATAATTTCATCCATAAATATTATAAGTGGACTTTTAAATCCATTTTTAATTAGATAGAATATTATAATATTATTTATGATTTAGTAGAGATTTTATTTAATGAATCAACAACTACTATTTATCTATATGGTTTACAATTATGATGATAAGATGTTTATTAAACCAATTTATTTTCATGGGGTTATGCTATGATAGAATACATTTTTTTATTAAAACCAATATCTATTCCAAGAGTTATAATATGATTAATGTTTTATGATATATTTTCATATATATATATATATATATATTAATTATATGATAGGTGGTCCTAAAATTATAAAACAATCTAATTAATTAGGTAAATTTAGATATCTCTGGTGATAATAACAATACGAATGGGGAGTGAAACGAATTCAGTAAAAGACTTTTTCTACAATGATAGTCTTGGGACTGAACATATACTAATCATATAATGGAATGAAAAATAAACCAAATCCACTATACTAGTCATCTATGTTATCATTAAACAGATAAATGGTTCTATATGTCTATTTTTATGACACAGACTTATTTTATTTTCCAATGTTATGCTCTTATGAATGAAGTTCAATAATTTCTTTGTGATTCATATCTTATGAATGACCCATCATTTTGTCACAATTTTGTATTATGATCTATGATATGTTGGGTATGGTTTCAAAATTTCAAATCATAAAATCATACCATTATTAAATATTCTATACTTATAGAATCAATTATATCTCCCTTTATTACCCTTTATGAGTATATGAGGTCATATTTTTTTATGTTTCCCTTCATCATGTTATGAAGAAATGTTTTAAAGAGGGTATGTCTGTGAATAGTAATTTGTTGGAAGATCTTTTTGGGGATGTTGAAGATATTTCTAGAAATAATAATATTTAGTATATAGAATCATAATACAAAAAAACTATATGGTTTATGCATGGATCATAATTTTGTATAATGAATATTCATATATTAAGATGTAATATATATGAAATAAAAGTATTATTCACTATTGTTGGATTTAGAGTACAATATAGTTAATATTTCTAAATAGTTTTATATAGCATTAGTAAAAACTAGGGGAATCATAAAAATTATAGTATAACATCATAAAGTTTTGGAAGTTAAGTGATATTATGAATTTCCTAGAAACACATACATGTATGGTTACTACATGTAAATGTGCTTTTGGAACCAATGAAACAAGGTTTAATAACCTTTTAATGTGTTACTCGACTATATATTTACAATCATCCTGTTTCATAGTGAGTGTCCCTTTACTATGGAATGGGTTTGAGAAAATAGGGGATATGCTTCGCAGAATTTAAATTTTATTTATAATTTTTTTGATATATTTGAATAGATTATGACCATAAATGGACTAGATTAAGATAAGGTGTCATAAATTGAAAATAATGTGTCAAGATTTGTAAATCCTATGAATGATTTTTCATGATTATATGATTCCTCAATATGAATATTATTTCGTTCACTATAATATTTTTATTTGGTAATAGTTGGAACTTAGAGGGTGCCTATTAATGTTGAATGTGGTGGAAAATGGAATGAGTTTCCACTTGAGGAAGAAAATAAAATGGTAGTTGGAAGGAGAAACATTTCAATTATTTCAAATTGGTTATATCATTATAATATTTACAATATCAACATGAGTGAGTTTCATAACACGCATAATAAGGGAAAATTTATGTTATAAGAAAACCATGGATAGAAGAAGACTCACCTTGATACATGTAAAGTATGTGGGAAGAGTAACTCATGGAAATCCATTAGTCGAATGAGAATATTATTTATGTGTGTAATGAAAGTAAATTAGAAAATTAATTTCCATGAAAATTTGAAATGTTATATTGTGGGAAGTTAATTTCATCCCAAGGTTCTATTTGTTGTTTAATGCACTATGTGTGGGGAATATAGGAACTAGTCAAGCCAATGGAATAATGAAAGGGTTAAATCCTAGGAAAAGGAAGTACCTAGGAAATTTAAATCATTAATGTGTAAGAATTTAATTTTTTTGGTTTTTATTATATAATTGTGTTGTATAATTATAATATCAATGATATTTAGGATATAAGAATCATGAAAAATATAAGGATTTATTACATTAGTTTATCTTTACACATTTAAATAATACATACTGACTAATATCCAAAACTAATAATAGTGTTTTAGTATTATAATGTTAATTTTATTTTGGATAAATAGATGTTAGACATTGATGATGTAAGTGGGATAATATTTTTGACCTTGAAATTGGATAGTGATTTGATGAAAATGTGATTTAGGTCATCTTTGTTTATGTTTATTTAAAATTTTAATTTATGGAATATATTCAATAGTCTATTATTTAATATGAGAAATATATGTTTCTTTATTTTTATAATTATAAATGTTTTATTTTGGTGCTATCATAAGAGTTATAAATACCACAATGGGATTATAAGTTTAAGGTTGATCATACGTTCAAATGTATGGATAACCATTTTATGATTTAAGTGATAGAAATATGATGTGATTTGAATATTTTATTGGGTTTTAGTCGGAATAATATATTGAGGTTTAAATAATGACATGGTTCGTTTTATTATCTATTTTCAATTTATTTATATTATATTAAATTGTATGATATAGATAATCTTAATGTTTGAAAATTGATTCAATGACATGTTAATATTTTAATAAATACTTCTGATACAGACAAGGATGACCTTTCTCGTTAGTATCAAAGCATGATCCAGGATATTTTGGAAAAATTCAATAAATTATGAAAATATTAACTAATTTGACATTGTTATTACTAATGTTTTTTGATATCATTCATTGGGTTGAGGTAAATATTTCCTTTCGGTTTAACACATTTTTTATTATAAAATATTATATAGGAATTATGTAATTAAACTATTGGGGTTTAATAAGAATTATTTGAGATATCATTTTAGGAAAAAACATTATTTAAAGTTTAATATAGTGTGGTTATTTTGGATATATGATTATTTATGAAATGATATAAGTGAAACCATCATTATTATTTTGGAAACATTGGAGTTATATTAGAATGATTATATATTTTGGATATTATCATACCTTGTAGAATCCATTTAGTTATAGTAGATACGTAAAAACATGAAGAATATATAAATATAATTTTCTGGATCACGGTGTTGATTTCAGTGCATCGAACAACTAAAATTCATATTAAATGCTCAACATTTGGAGAGAAATATGAGATTTTGGTGAAAATTGGTTAAATGTAAAAATTATAATAATCAAGTAAATATATTTCTTATGTTCTTAATCAAAATGGTAAAATAATTACTCAAATATAATAAAATGATATTTAAAAATGTTATCATATTATACTCGTTTATAATTAATTGGTAGTGTTTTTCATACCTCAATAATTTGTGGTTTTGTAGTCAATAAAATTTTCAAGGTCATTCATTTTATTAAAATAAATATACATTTCACTCTCTATCATTACTTGAGTATTAAATTTTTCATCTAAGTCTATATTTTCAATTCTCATTAATGGTATCCTATTTGTTATCCTATATTTTTTTTATTATAGATGGCCTTTGAATTTCCCTTTCTATCATTTCAAGCTAAAAGTTTATTCATCATATTTATGAGGTGGGTTTCCACAAAAAAACATTATCATATATAAAACCCTTATTTACCAATCAAAGGTAAAAATAAAAAAGATTATATTTATTAAATGTGGGATAATTTAACACCCCTATGTTTAAATGGACATCATGTTCAATAGCATATACAGAATGCACCACCACTCTTAAATAAGACATTAACTATTATTATTTTATGACTATTATAAAAAAGTCGTCTAATTGAAGGGTTTGAAAAATAGTAAATGAGTTATTAGATATATAGATGTATGTAATAATAAATAAAAATTTATTGGTAAATTATTCTAAAATAAACACTAAAATTGTAGTAATTTAATTTTATTCACAAAATATGTTTTTTTGAAAAATATTTTTCATTTAATTTTGAGAGTGAATATTATAATTGCATTATAACCTTTATAAAAAATATATTTAATAAAAATAATAATATTTTTTATTTAATTGTATCATTATTAAAATATGCAATTTTTTTTTGGATATTTCTGAGGAAATTTTATTTTTGTTGGATTGTAAAAAATACAGTTTTTATTAAATACAATATATTTTATGATATCGAAGAGAAAAAAATATAATATAAAAATTTAAGAGACATATTTTAATAATAAATTTTTATAATTTACTAGAAATATTGAACAAGAAAAACCAAAACATATGAAATAGAATTTATTTCATGATAAATATGAAAATCCTTTTTACAATCGATGTCATGCATTTTGAGCGCTAGACAGTTCAAATTTGGTGTCTTAAAAGAAATATTTGAGATGGAGTAATAATTTAATATACTTTTTTAACTAAATATGACATATTATTAATGATTTTGAAAGATATATATGATTTTTAATGTTATATAACAAGTGAATTATTGAAATTATAGTACAATTGTTGCGTAAGGATAAAAATCTAGAAATAAAATATTACCTAATTTTCTATAGCTTATATATTAATAAATATATTTATATATTAAAAGAATATAAAAGTTATTTTCATAATTCATTATATTATTTTCTTTATTGTAATTTTTAGTTTTAAATTTTTAAATAATTAAATTGAATTCTTATATAAAAACAACAAAGTGAAAGATCACGCAGTAGAAAATCAAGTAACTGATTTTAAAAACTCCAAAAAGTAATATTTTTTGGTTGATTTAAAGAGGACCATGAATTTTTGATATATAAATAACAAATTCTAAATTTTATTAATTTTTATATTCAAATTACATTGCTTTCATATTGTTTTGAAAGTCAATTTATGTGGTTATTTCCTAAAATAAAATTAATAGTGTTTTATCTTAAAATAATTTATTAAATTATTTAAAAATTATAGAACACCTCAAATGGAAAAATAAAGTATTTAAATGATTTAAAATATCATCATTTTTTCCATTCATGAGAAAAGTTTCTCATTTTATGTAAAACCTAAATTTTATAATATTATAGGAGTCTTTACCACGATTAACATTAATATTGTTTTTCCATGGGTTTAAAACCAAATATAATTAAGGGTTAAATTGACATCAATTCCTATATAAATTTAATCTAGTGATTATATTAAATACATACCATAATTATATTAAAATAAATGCTTTTTATAAACATTTAATGTGAGTTAAAAACATATTATATTATAATATTTCATGTATTTCAAAATATTAAATTAATGACATATTATAACAAAAAAATTTAAATTACTAAAAATTAAAAAAATCATTTCATCAACAAAGTGAATGGTATATGGTTATATGTATGATCCATTGTAAATTTAGGGGGTCAATTTTCCTCTTAAAGATACATTTCCTTTCCCCAATGAATAGAAACCGTTGATATCACAATAATTGTCAAAAACATTAATATTGGGGTTATGAGTAAGAGATATGATTCAAAAAATCACAAAAGCATTTAAAGATATTGCTGTATGAATGAATTTAGGATCCTAATTATCCTATATAAAAAATATATAATATTACATCCTATTGAATGTAATACACCAAAATTCTTAAAAAAGAACATTGTATTTGATAGTGTATACATTAAGAAACACCAGGAAAAGAAGAAAATATAACACCATGAGACATTATGATGTATATATTTTTAATAATTTAAATATATTAAGGGCTTTCATTACATTAAACACTAATTTTATATTATGCGAAATAAAATAATGATTTTATCTTTGGTTACATGCAACACGGTGTTTAATAGAAACATGACATATTATTAAAATATTATTATTTAATATGATTTTTATCACCCTCTATTGGAATGGAGTGTATGAAAAAGATTCGAAAAATTATTAAAATAAATATTTTACTCATGTTTAATATTTGTTTATTTATTATAAAGAAAATAATAATCATTTTAAATAAAAAGTAATGTTTCTTAAAAACTATATTTTTCAAAAATATGGATAATTTTCACATTACAGACATTATTTAAAATATATTTTAACTACTTTTAAAATATTTATTTCAAAAAAAGTTTATTTTTGAAATTACAATAAAAAATTATCTTCTGATAAATTTTGGATATTTTACAAAAAATGATTCAATATTTGATAAATAGTGAAGAATTGTTAATATTTATTGAAAATAGAATTTTTTATAAAGTAATTAAAATTTTAAAATTTGTTTTTTGTATAATTAGTTCAATTTAAAATAAATTTATCCTATTTAGAACATTTTAATCATTTTAATATTGATTTTCTTAATACCAAAATTTTAAACTTTTGATCATATTATCCACAATTGACTAAAAATTACTTTTTTATTATAATAAAAACACTTTTAATGGAAAAGTGAAAAACCATGAAGTCCCTCTGGAATGTTACAAAACAACCTTGGTGGTGAGAATAAACTAGAACAAAGTATAGGATCTGCCCCTCCCCAACAACTACTCCATGACGACAAAACTCCACCAAAGCATGACCCTTCATTTCGTAGTCTTGTGTTGAAGTGCACATGCACAGAACTGAAGGCGAAGCCAAACCCTCTCAATCATCCATGTATGAAAGGCAATCACTAGTGAAATATTATTACTCTGGTCCTCTTCTAGATCAGACTTAAATATATTTCTTGAAACAACCATCTAAATTCGCAATAGCACTGAACAAAATTAGAATCTAGAAGCTGACTCAGCATATACAAGAATTCCTTCCAGCTAAGACAACCAACACCACTAACTGAACCAAAGTCCTTAAAAATTAATGTGTTATTAACTGAGTCTATTTCCCTAAACAATTTCCAAAACATATATGATATTTTAGTCGTATATACCTTCGTAAAAAGATCCTCTAATCGGAGGGTCAGTTTGTCCCTAATCTGTATATACGTCTTAAGACAGATCCTCCCATAATTTGAACCCCCAACAAATATCAATTATTTCATGTCTATCCAAGAATATTGTTCTTCATTTGGAGTCACCTATAGTGGTATCCCCATCATTTTATTTTCTACTTATTCAGTTTCATTGAGATACAAAACATGTTCCACTATTTCTTCTTTAGAGATCATGAGATAATCCAAGGATTGTTTGGCCAAATAACCTGCCAATGGTTTCCCAATTGTTTGTCTTTAAATTTATTTGATGACCGTGTCTCTATAAGAATAGGTAATATAGAGTAATCCATCGAATCATTAACACTACCCTTCCACCCTCCCATGGAGGGCCTAAACTAAACACCTTCCAACTCGTTAAATGAACCAGATGTCTCTTTACACTCATTAACCGACTGGACATCTGCATTGGGGCTATCATCCTGTAAGTCAGAAAGAATGAACTCGCCATTGATATGTTTCTCATGAACCTCCTTCAACACAATAGACTAAATTTGGGTTTTGGAGGCCTTCTTATCAGCACACTCCTGAGTTATGGCCCCTCCAAATCACGTTTCGTGTCATGAAATTAAAGAAAACTAAAAACTGTTGCAGTCATTGAAATTAGAATTATGTCTTTCCAATATCACTCCTCTTGATTATTTCACCTAGCTCTTAATGTCTTCCCTATTGGGAGGCCCCATTGTGTTTTGGGCCTCTCTGTCTAGGTTATACACCATATCTATTTCTGCATTGGCCACTTCCACTACATCCATTCCAAGAACTACAGTTCCATTGCTTTGGATCGCAGATGATGAAGATAGACCATAATGTGTTTGGAGAATGTACCTCGCTACTCCAGTTCCCAATGATGCGTATCTAGACCTGGCATTACTTCTATGTCATGACCCATACCCTTGCCACCCAAAGACACATCCATCTCCTAGAAAGGGTGCCACCCAACCCGAGGATCACTATGGGCTGCCTCATTAATATGCACGAAAACTTTCCCCTGGCTCGAGGAACAATCCACACCACTGGACCCATCACCATGCTACCTTGACCCACATCTATTATCCTCTACCGAGTGGCCTAACTACTTTTTAGAAGAACCAAAATCCACCCAAGACTCATACACAACCTGATTCCTATATTGGTATTCCTCTCTAATGGTGATCCAGAAAAAATATGGGGGTTTTTGTGAAACATCGACCTCTACACACACCCTTGGGTTGACCGGGTGTCACACAGACATGGTACGAATATGAGTACCCAGAAACCATCCAACAAGATTACCCACCATCCTAATAATCGATGGATTCTGGAAATGCAAATGAAGATTTGGGAAACTCACCCAAATTGTTGTCAAAGGAGAGTCATGTTTCATGTGATAGTAATATGTCCATCTATGAAGGTAGAATCTAGACCCTTTTCTATTTTGAGGCACACACAACTAGGCCTTGATCATGTCCTCCTCTAACGCAAAGAAAACCATTATGGTCATATTATCAAAAAAACCAATAGTAGTCATGTCCAGTTGATCCCACGAACCGATTATGAATCTTTCAAATGTGTCCACTGATTCGGGATTTATTTTAAATTAGAACATTAATATTATGTGAATTTAAAATTAAAAAATGGATCCCAAATTTTTAATAAAAATTATTTATATTTTCTAGTAATATCATATTATTTTTTTATTAAAATAAATTGTGGAAATAATAAATATTAATTATTGCGGTTTAGGTAAAAATAGATTTACCATGGGGTTAAACTAAATATATAAGAGTTAAAATGACCTAAAAACTTGTAAAACATAAATTTGATAGAAATTTTCTAAACTTATTTCTTATAATTTATATACATTAAAATTTCAGATTCATTTTACATGATAAAATTAGTGAATGAATAAATATTTTCAATCAATTATAATTGCACCTCTCAACCCAATTGTAAATGGACACCCCTCGCCCATGTTATCCACACAATCACATCATTTTGGTTAATCTGAGAGATTAAAAGATAACTTGAAAATATCTTTCCTCTAATACTAGAAGTATTATTTTTATCAGGATGAATACCAATGAAGGATTTACTGAAAACCAACGTATGATACCTGAACATGAGGTAATATTCTTCAACAAGAATATTTATTTATTTTCCTTCACCAAATATTTAAATTCTTATAAACTTTTTCATATATAATATCCATTGTATATTAACTTTAATATGACGTTTTTATATTAATTTAATTACCTAAATCCATCTCCACTCCCATTAAATGGGTAATGGAAACATTATTTGTGTTTATGGTGGACTACTACCTCACAAACCGATGTCATTCGTTCTTTAATAACCACCATTAATATATGGTTATGATAAAGAATTTCAAATATATATATGATAATTATAACATATCTATCCCTTTTTAGTCATTATATAATTTTTTTACATTCTATTCTATATGGGATATGACAATGTCGTCCGTGTGTATGGAAGACTACTTCCCCCTGAATCAATGTGATTCATCTTTCACTAACGCTTTACCTGATATGACATTAGTTCAAATTTAAAGATTATATATAAAAAAATATGAAATAATTATGATATTAAAGAAATATTTATCATTATATAATGATTATATTTGTATCAATTTTTTGGTTAACATTTTACTCACTAAAAGATGATTAGATCGTTTGTGAACATGTGGACTACCACCTTCATAAAGAAATGTGACTCTTTTTCATCATCACAAAACATATAAAATTTATAAAAGTAAATAATAAGTTATATGTTATATAATTATCAGTTTAGACAGATAAAATATTACTCAACTCCTTTCCATAATGATCATTAAAAAATGGAAACGTTACTCGTGTGTAACTACGACATACCATCTCTCCAATTTTAATGTACTTCATTTTTCATAACCATCCTTCATGATCGGTTTTAAAAGAATATTTGATGTAAAAATATTATAATTAAGTCATGGTTATTATTCTCCATATTATAATAATATATATAATGTGCATGAACTAGATCTTTAATGAAGAAACACACATGAGATAACATTGTAATTAACAGGTTAAAGAATGAAAACATTGATATATTATTTATATATGGGTAATAATATTTTATAAACTGATAATATATGACATTATAAATACTTATATGGTTATATTATAATTTAATAACATGTTTATATCCATAACAAAGCAATTTTAAGTATGTTCATCCAAAAGAAAGTGTGAGGTAAGTGACTTCATCTCAATGTACATTCTCCTGAGGCTTATTTTTTATTATGAACCAATTCAATTTAATGATGAATATATAATTCCCATTGAAATTTAATATCATTATTCATTAATTATTCATGGTATTTTATGTTTCAATTTTAATTATTTTAACTATGGAGATTTTAGATGAAAATTACCATGTGGTAAAAGTTAGTGTACAACATCACATTGCTTTGTGATTTTAAAATTTATCTTGTAACCATCACATACATGTAATAATTTTTCATTCTGTGTTAAATTTATATTAAATATAAATATCATTGTATATTGGATATTATTATTTCCCAAACCATACACCTTTTTTTCCTATGGTGTTTACATTGAATGTTACTTGATTTATTGAGGGGAAATGATGATAAATATATATCCTTTATGATATATAGATATTGGATGATAAATCAAATTGTTAATAAATAAAATATATTATTCAAAATATACATAATTCATTGGATAAGTATTTATGGGTGTGTTCCATTATAAAAATCAGCTCTATCCATTTACATGTATCATGAGAAAAAATCATTTGGCCGAACTCAATACATTTGTAACCAGTAGTTTCAAACAATCATGTTGATATATCTTGAGAGTATAGGTATATTTGGGCAAAAAAATGTTGTTTTAAAAAGTATGTTTAAACATTATTGAGAAATAATTTTTATGGTTATGGTATCATATTCCTAGGAAACATGATTTCATTCAATTAATCATTTCCATTATTGAGGATCCTATTGATATTATTACTAATGATATTTTTACTTTGATATAATCTATGGATTCATTTCATTCTCATATTAATAACTAAATGGAATATTTATTTGGTTATTTACCATTAAATATTGTTTTACCCTATCTTAGCGTGATTTTAAATTAATTTATGTGTCATGTGTATTCATTTATTATGTTTTACATTTTTATTATGCTTATTGATTAATGGTAACTTCCAATGTACGTTACCCTTATTGATAATTTGAGATCATCCTTATTTTTCTTATTTCGTATGAATCTATGAATTGTACTATGTTTGATATGAAAATATATGCTTGAGTGGATAGTGTTGTTATCAAAAAATTGTAATATCTATTTTCAAATGAAATAGAAGACTTGTGTTTATATCTCATTTACCAATACTACAAAACTATTTTTTCCATATGGATGTGATTATTTGTATATTTTTCAAATTTAAGCATACAACAGTTCTAGGTTATTAGAGTAAGGTTCATTATAATTTTTATCCAACGAATTTTAGTAGAAACCTTTGGAAATAGATACAGGAAAACATAGATTAGTGAACATAACCTCCTACTAGACATTAAGTATAAGAATAAAAGAACATGATAATGTTTTTATAAGGTATAGATTATATTTTTTCACCTTTATTTCATCTATTTCTATATACCACAGTTAGACATGTAAGGGTAATAAATCCAAAAAATGGTTCAGTAGGATTAATCTAATTATAACATATTCAATGAAAATAAGCCTTACTAAATACATTTTTTGACACTCATAGGGGATATGCTTAGCATAATTCACATTTTATTTATAGAAAATTATAAATGATTTTATATAGAGATATCCCCAATGAACATATGTTTATGATTATGATATTATCTATGCCTAAAATTTCCAATTCATATTTAACTAGTTTTGAGAGAATATATTAATTTTCAAAATGAAATGATCTAATATAGTGTATTTAATCATTTAGAAATGTCCCTTAGAAGATGGAATGAGTACCCCATTAATGAAAATAGTTCAAAGAGTAATGCTGATTTTTTATATCATGATGTTAAGATAAAATTATTGCAATCCTACTTTTAATACAAACATAAACCTGATTTATTACATAAAACCTTCACTTGATACAAAAAGGAAAATCGAGAGGTATAGTGTGTTTGGGGCTTAGGAACATTACATATCAACCTTAAACATGAAATACAACATCTTTATTGAATACATTCTTTACATGACCACTATATTCCCGCGTACTTATCATTGCATGGGATAACCTGAGGACATGCATAAGAAATGGTTGAGCTATGAAGCCCAATAAGGGAATAATTATAGAATAACATGAGAAATACAATACATGTTAGACAATAGTCATATCAATATAGCACAAGAGAAGTATAAACATAAGGTCATGATAAATCATGATAATCCCAACATGAAAATGTGGCAACAACACTTAACATGGAATTAGCATGAGCTATGGCTCATTGCACAAGGAGCATGTGTAAGTCTTCATTTCACATGAAGAAAAATTAAAACCTCGTATCACATGAATTAGCATGAGTCAAATCCCATTTCACATGACATATCATGATACTATACTTTACCCAATTCATTGGAGCGCTATAAGGGTGCACCTTTCTTAAACATTTCATTTCATGCATAAGTGTGCCACATGGAACATATAACATGGATTCATAAAACATCATCAATTATTTCACAAAAAAGGAATGTGTAATTATTACATGATACATTATAATCAATATGTAAATGTGCATAAAGTTGAATACCCTTGATTGAGAAATGGGCATAATATTCACTACAAAATGATATTGTCTGGGAAAATCGGTGCAATTTTGGCAGCGTAAGGACATGATGTAAGAATCCATAGAAATTGTTTATGAGATAGAAAGAGGTGTCTCATAATATTTATATCAAATGGAATTTAAGGTGGTCATATAGATAAATTTCCCCACAATTTTAATGGAATTTATATTCATGATACAAAAGAATTTCTTGAATGTAAACGAAGAGAGGGAAGTTCTTTTCAAACATTCGGCATAGTAACATGTGTACATATGATGCATTTAATGAGGAAGAAAGGGGTCTCACAACTTTCAAACATAAAGAGGGATGAATGGGGGTGGTTAGATACCATACCAAAACATTTATAATTGAAATTAAAATGGCATAACAACTTAAAGAAAATTGGAAAAAATGAGGAAGGAGGAAAAAACCCCTACTTGGAAGTATGCTTCCAATGGCTTGAAAGAGGTTTTATAGGGGCTTCATGAGATCTTTCTGCACCTTGGGAGGATTCTATGGATGGTAGGGTAGAGGTTTTTAGAACTCCAAAGGCTTTTATGGAGGAGAAAGTGGGAGATTGGGTGGGTTTATATAGGTAAGGTGAGGGAATTCATTACTATTTTGGGTTGGGACACCTCACATTAAACTACTTCAAACCACAAAAAAGCCCATGGTTTTTTCCAAAGGGGAGTGGAGAACAATATTTTATAAGTCCAAAGTCCCATCTTCTTAAAATAATGGGGTTGTTTATGTGGAGGTGAGTCACACTTCCAAGGAAATCAATTTAAAAAGACATGATATTTAATAAGCTCTGAAGGGTCCATTAATGATTTGTAAAATAAGTAAGACAAACCCAAAATCACATAATTTTATTGGTAAAACATATATTTTCCGAACATAAGTCTTATAGTATTTTATTAAAACACTATTGGGTCATTATGATATCATAAGACACATTATATATTTAAATGGTGTTTTATTTTTACCCAAAAATTTGACTATCTCGGAAAATTATGAAAAATTAATCATTGGATAATTTCAACATCCTGATTCGAGAAAAATTATTTATTTTATCTAAATAATTTTTTAAATATGTTAATTTTCACTTTTAAAATTGAAACCCACATTTATAGAAAATTCATGGGTTTTGACAAAAATGGATTTCATACCTTAATAAAAATTACAATTGAATTTATAAAATTATACAATCATTTATATTTATTAAAAATTAATTTAATAATAATACTAATATTATATTTAAATATTATTTAATAAAAAAAGTCCATTAATTCATAAAAATAAATTTCTTTGTTGAATATTAACTAAAAACACTATTTGATCTTTAAAAACTGTTTACAAGGTAACAAAAATAACATGAAAATATATTAATTATTATACAAAAAATATTGTAAATAACCATAGTTTAAAGGTATTGTTTCATAAACCATTACAACACCCACATAGGATTGAAAGGTAAGGTCTGCGATGGTGAACGACTCTTGGGGTGGCTCCGATAACATTTCCCGGGTGATAATCTTTATCAACTTCCACTTCTCTCGTAGGCGGTCCTGATCGAGTTTAACCTATTGAAGCTTGTCTTGGACTTGGCCAAGTTCTAATCCCAATTATGCTACCTCTTTTCCATGCTCCAAAAAATGGGCTTCATATGGGGCACATCTACTGGATGAGGCCATCACTTCCTTTTTCTGAGTAAATTGGACTCGTTAAACCCCTATATTTATACTAATCATTTGATCACTGTTCAATGGATATATTAGCAATGGTGACAATTCTTAATATAAAACCAAAGAAGTTGACCCTTTATATAAAAATTTACATAAAGATACATTTAATTAAATCAAGTGAGATTTTCATTAATGAATTTTTGGGTTGTTACAATATTCCCCCCTTAAAAAGTTTGTCCCTTCAAATTTTCATTTCCCATACTTAAACAAATGTTGGTATTCCAGATTCATCATTTCCTCTGATTCCCAAGTCGCTTCTTCAAACTTGTGGTTTCACCAAAATACCTTGACGAGGGGAATTGTCTTATTTCATTGAGCTTTTTCTCCAAGATCTAAGATCGTCATTGGTTCCTCCTCATAAGAAAGATCATCCTCTAACTGTACTAGCTTTGAAGAGATCACATGTCAAGGGTATGATATGTACCTTTTTAAGAGGGATACATAAAAAACATCATGTAACTTGGTTGTGGTAGGTGGAAGTGCTAGTTGATAGGACATAACCCTGACAAGATCAAGAATCTCGAAGGGTCCTATGTACCTTGGATATAGCATCCCTTTCATTCCAAACCTCATGACATTCTTCTCTGGAGATATTCGTAGAACAACCATGTCTGCAATTTTAAAATCAAGGTCTCGTCAATGGTTTTCTTCATAACTCTTCTATTGATTTTGGGCTGCCTTGATATGTTGCTGAATGGTTTTAAGCTTCTCCACCATTTCATCAACCATTTCTGGTCCAAGCATCTTACAGTCACAAACCTCATCCCAAAATTCCAGTGTTCTACACCTTTTCCCATAAAGGTATTCATATGGTGCCATTTAGATGATCAAGTGGAAATTGTTATTATAATAGAACTCGACCAGAGGAATACGTTGAAACCATCATCCATTAAATTCTATTTAAATTTCTCTCAACATGTAACAACTGAGACTTTTATGAGAAATATTCTGTTTTTATGTTATATAAATCATCAAAGAAATCTTTCACTACACACAACACTAGCTTGGCTTGCTTTACACGTAACCGCGACCTTCCTCGATAGCTTACGTCGTACGCAATACCGAGTTTCACTAAACAACGATATGCTATTAAAATATTAATAAAACTAGCCATTATGAATAGTACTAACAGAATTTTTAATTTTATAACATTTTAATTCAACTTTTACATTTTCTAGAATGAGGTATAAAAGCAAAATCAGTTTTTTATAAAAGAAATATTTTTCAAAAAATAAAGTTTTTCCGCCTTTTGATGGCGCACCCACATTAAATCTAGTTTTTGACATGTTTATAAGTTCAATTTGACAAAATAAAATTCTTATTTTTAATCAGGGTATAAAAATTTACTTTGGATAAATTTTTGATATTTTTCTGATAACTTTCATATTTTGATGAATAGTAAAAATACGCTAATTTTTATTTAAAAACAAATTTTTTTCTTTGAGAAAATTTATATGGATAAATTATAATATTGAATGGTTTTAAAGTATAAATAGAATATATTTTTACCATTTAATATAATTTATGTCATTAGAATTAATTTCACATTGAATTCATAGGTAAAAACATTTCAATCTTTGGCAATGTTTTAACTTCTAAAACCCGTTTTCTTAACAACATGATTTCTTTTAAATTAATTACTGCAACTTATATGTTTGGAATTTTTAAAAATGGATTCCATATTCAGAATCAGTGGGTCCAAGTTATGTTAATAGGATACTTTTTATTTTTGGGAATTATGAATAGTTACTATGGTAAATTTTATTTACCATAGTTAAAGGTAAATCGGGTATGTAAGGGTAAATCTAAGATTATAAAATTACCCTAACACCTGGGAAAATCCTATTGGATGACTAAAAGTAGATCCATATCAACTAAGTGTCGGATTATATTCATTTAATGGACTTTGTTCCATGAAAATATTTTAATTATTATTAAAACCAAAGAATTTGACAACATGTCACTTTCTTAAATATTATAAGTATAATAATTTTAATTTGGTGATAAACTTAATGAAACATCGAACATGAATAGTATCCAAAAATAAAATAAAATTATCTACATCATAGGATTTTATTTAGAATTTTTAGGGATTAAATAATTATCATTAATTATGACCCAATAGTGATATTGAAATTATTTAATTAATTAAAATATCAAATAAATTGTTTTATAAATATTAAAATAAATATTATATGAATTATTTAATGTTCTACACTAATTTTCTAGATACATATGACATTTTATGAATCTATTAAAGCTTTTAGTTCAAACATATCTTCTGTATATATTTTATTTAAATTCAAATAAATGAAGTGTCAAAATTGACACTATTGTTATTTTTATAAAAATAACATATTATAAAATTGTTTAAAAATCACAAAAATATTTAAAAATTATAAATTAAAATTTATATGGTCTAAGTTGTCATAAAGTGTCAAATTATGGAAAATTCACAACACATATGTAATTATTTATAATAATTTAAAATTTAGAATATTATTACCACAAATAAAATTAAATTGATAAATAAGGATAAATCAAGTTGATAATGTTTAAAATAAATTACTAACATGTCTAAATTTTACTGTTTGATGATATTACAACCCTATTTCATCTTATATTCGAATATGAGTAATTTTTTGAGGTTTTTATGTGGGTTTGGGATTTAATATAAACAAATATTTCTTATATTTCCAAAGGTGCCGCTCTCCTCCCTTATAAAAGGGGACCTCCTCCCTCTCTTCCTCACACCAATTTGAGCCTTCAATCACGGCCAAACCCTTCCCATTTCACTTCCCCACTTCCTTAGAAACCTAATAGAGGTACTGGTCTTATCAAAATACCAACTCTAGTTCCTTAAGAGAAATTTTAAAGGAGGCACTTCGAGAAAGAGGTAATACCTTCTACCATTTTCTTCCAGTTCCATTCTTCTTCTACTCCGTCTTCTTTAGTTGTTTCATTATGAGGTAATAGAATCAGTATCGATCATATACTGATATGTTATTATAAATATTAATCAACCCTATTTCACCTCTTATCCATCCTACGGAAAACGAAATCACCGCGCGTGCGTACGTACGGAATACCGTCTCCACGCCGTGGTGTAATCTATTTTCCACCACCACCTTATGTGGATGGGTATAAGGTTGAAAGTAATGAATATATATATGATTATTGTAAAGATATATTGATTCTGAAATAGTATACATACACTCCAATACAATTCCACGATCATGGGAACGATATCATCGCTCGTGCGTACGTACGGAATACCGTCTCCACGATGTGATGCGATTCGTTCTACATGATCTTCAATGAATAATGATTATATAAATGAATTGAATTAATTAATATGATATATATTACACTAATAACATTATGGAAATGAGGTATCAATAACATAAAGTGATGAATAATAATTTATTCGACAAAAACGCATAAGAACAAAAAGTAATAAACACCCGAATAACAAGTAGTAATGAAATATTACTAATAAGAATCTACGAATATGACCATATATGATATCATAACAATAAGTATGATTCTGGAATAAGTCAATAACATTATTTAAATCATTATACAGTAGGTTCGGACACTTATGAAGGAAATCATACCTAAGGTAAGGAAAATATCACAATCTCATTTTTATCTGAGATTGTTTATACTTTGGAAATTACTGGGGTGTATTTTATCATCCACATCCATGTTTCCTCAATATTTAATATTATTTCCATCAACATACAATATTTTATATCCAATTTTACCCTTCGGTGAGTTTTTAGTAAAAGATATGAAAGGAATCTTTTGTCGTTTTTCGTACGAGGTACTTTTTGACTTTTCTGACAAAAGTACGAGAAGAATGTTTTTTTTAACTTATATGGCATGAATGGATTTTTTTAAAAAATTATTTCCAAGAATATTCCTTTACAAGTTTTCAAGTTTATTTTTAATCAACTTCTTTTAGTTTAAAATTGTATGACATGTTAGGAAAGGAAAAATGTTTTTGAAGTAGAAAGGTTATTTTCCTCAAGAATGGAGTTCAAGAGTTTTATCAAAATTATTTTCCATCTAAGATAATATAGGGTTCTATTTATATCACTATTATTACATGGATTTTATTATGTTGTGATGGAAATATTTTTATGAATTCCGTTATCTTATATGAATTGTTTTATGATGCCACGATGTTTAAGATTCGCATTTTTATTACATGGGTTATGCTATGATGTATGGTTTATGATTTTGTGGCACACATAAGAATGGTATAATTAAGAGATGGGTGGGACCTATATCTCCCTCCAATGCATTGGGTAAATATTTTATATCTCATGAGATAGACATGGCTGGAACGGCAGGTTAAACCAGTTCAGTGAAACAGGACTGAAACGAGGAGTGAACTCGGTTCAGAAGTGGACTTTGTCCACTAAGATAGTCTTGGCAATGAGTCTTGACTAATAAGAAATGATTCTCTATGATTATGTGTGTATGCCACAAAGTTTCATGTTTTACGTTATGATTATTGGAATTTCAATTCACTACTATGATTTATCCCATGTTATGAAATTATGCTCTCTTTTGCTGGTTAGGATTTCCAAAATGTTATGTTCTTCTGAATATGATGTGATTGATATTTCTTTGGATTACCCTTACTGAGAATTTTACCTCACCCTTTTGTATGTTTTCATTACCCAGGTCAGGAAGAATCTTATTAAGTATTGTATGCTAAAAGGGACTATAGATATGATGTAATAAATGGGAGACAATGTAGACGCATTACGAACCAGTTGTTTATGTTTCCCAGTTTCTAAAGACACTATACCTATACGGTCCATTCATGGTTTTATAATATGTTGTAATAAGTATGCTTCAATTTTGAAGTAATAACAATGTATTTAAAGTATGGTTTGTTATAGTTGGTATTAGAGGAAAGGTATAGCCGACCTTTGGAAACTAGGATGTGAAAGCCTTAGTAAGAACCCTAAGGAAAAGTCTAAGCATAGAACACAATCTTACTGTTTTAGAAATGACCATGAATAACCTAGGATAAGACCTTATGTGTGAAATTTTATTCTTGATTATGTGGTTTTCCTATTATAATTAGTGTTTCTCACACTATTATTCTTGGTTTTAGTCAATGGCTGGAACCCGAAGGAACCGTGTTAATGAGGAATGCGATGGGAAATGAAATGATTGTCCCCCTAAGAAACCAAACGTTATGGGAGCTGGAATGAAAAATCTTGTAGCCATGCTCACACAACATTCCCAAGCTATGAATCATGCAGGACTTCCAAACGAGAAAAGGAAGGAACAACATTCTGTTGAATCCTTCATGAGGCAGCATCCAACTTCTTTCAGCGGGTCTACTAATCCATTAGTGGATGAACAATGAATTAGTACTACTGAAAAGATATTTTCAGTTCATCAATGTTCTGAATAGGATAAATTCATCCTAGCAGTGTATCGTTTGGAAGGAGATGCTGATCAATGATGGAATCTTATTAAGAATATGAGGCAAAGGGATGAAATAGAGTCCATGGAATGGGACAAGTTCAAGAACTTATTATTCAATAAGTACTTCCCTCATATTCTCCGAACAAATATGGAGAAAGAGTTTCTTGAACTGAAGCAAAAGGATGATGAATCTGTTGGTACCTATGAAGAAAATTTTACAAGACTTGCAAGGTATGCTTCTGGTATTATTATCCAACCTGAGAGTAAGATCGATCGATTCTTTAGTGGCTTAAAACCAAGTCTTCGAAGGGCGTTATCCAAAAGGGACTTCAATAGCTATGAGGAAATCATTCGATTTGCTCTCAAAGCCGAGATGGAGATTGGAGTAACCCATCAGTCATATGGGTTTGATAAGAAGAGGAAAATGGAATTCAAAGGAAAATCTAAAGAGCACACTGAAAAGAAGATGAGCTTTCCCTTATGCTCTAAGTGAGGAAAGAAACATGGAGGGAGTTGTCTTAAAGGGACAAGTAAATGTTTCAAATGTGGAAAGGAAGGTCGTCGGGCATTTGATTGCCACAATGATGGGAAGAAGATGTCTAATGATGAAAACCAAGGAAGGGACACATAGAATGAACCTACTACACTTCAATGTTTCAAGTGCAAGGAGATGGGGAATTATTCCAATAAATTCCCTAATCCAAGGGTTATTGATGATGATCGACATCAACAAAATCATAAGGCTAAAGACAAAGGAAAGTCACTTGAAATTTCTATCAGTGATGTGGAGTACGATAACGATGTGATGAAAGGTACACTTACCATCCATTCTAAAGTAGAAAATGTTTTATTTGATTCTGGATCCACCCAATCGTTTATTTCTGAAGATTTTTCTAATGGTATCACTGTATTACCTCAATAATTAGATGTTGAGTTAGCTGTGACAACACCTAATGGCACAACAGTCGCATCAAAAGTTTATAATTCTTCCCGATTGAAGTTTGTGGGAATGTGCTTCCTACAAATCTTGTGATCCTTCCTATAGTGGAATTTGATGTGATTCTTGGCATGGATTGGCTTTCTTTATATGGATCTCATATCAATTTCCAAATAAGGGAAGTCAAATTTCATATTCCAGATCAATCTATGATCGTCTAGTGATGCAAGGATGAATATAACCTTCTAGTGGAATTTATTCAATATTATGGGTCTTCATTCCACTTAATGAAGGTTTCTTATCTCAAATGGTTGGTGAGAAACTCACAATTAAGAATATGCCCATTGTACGGGAGTTTTATGATGTCCTTCCAGAGGAATTGCCAGGTCTTTCACCAAATCGTGATGTTGAGTTTTCAATAGAACTCGTACTGGGTACTTTGCCTATTTCAAAGACACCTTATAGGATGTCCCCAATTGAGTTGCAGGAATTGAAGAAGCAACTCCAAGAGAATATTGATAAGGGATTCATACACCATAGTGTGTTACCTTGGGGAGCACCTGTTCTGTTTGTTAAGAAGAAAGATGGATCAATGAGAATCTGCATTGATTATCGAGAACTTAACACGATCACTATCAAGAACAAATATCCTCTCCCATGCATTGACGACCTATTTGACCAACTACGCGGAGCTCAGTACTTCTCCAAGATTGATCTTCATTCAGGGTATCATCAATTAAGGGTCCAAAGGGAGGATATACCCAAGACGGCTTTCTGTACAAGGTATGGACACTATGAATTTATAGTGATGTCATTTGGTCTTACTAATGCCTCTGCTGTCTTCATGGATCTGATCAATAGAGTCTTTAGAGACTAACTTGATCAATTTGTGGTAGTCTTTATAGAGGATATTCTTGTCTATTCAAAGAGCAAGGAAGAACATGAAGATCACTTGAGAATTATATTGAAGACCCTGAGAAAGGAGCAGCATTATGCCAAATTTACCAAGTGTGAATTTTGGCTTCTAAAAGATGCATTTTTGGGTCACATAATCTCAAAGGAGGGGATATCTGTGGATCCAGCAAAAATAGAGGTTATCGAATGATGGTCGAGCGGAGCAAGCCAAAAGATCTGTCTCACTTAGAGGAATCCATCAAAGTCGACGGTACGTCAATCGAACATCCGGAGCTTAAGATATAAGCGTTTCCGCTCTGAGGGCCCGGTTGGTTTCGTATCCGAACCAACCCGGCCAAACCCAAAGTAGTCTGAATCCTTGAGTGCGATATACGGAAATGACCGCCTCGATCCAAGGATCGCGTTGCCGCTAACGGGGCATCGTTCAAAGGCATGTAGCTCATGTTACGTGCATTTGACCGAAAATGGTCCGGAAACGGGGGGTCTGGGCCCGGGTCGACCTGGCCCGACCGGCGCGGCCCGGCCCGGCCAGGGTGCGACCCGGCCGAACCGGCGGGTTGGCTTGGCAGCTACGGCTGAGCCAAGGGCGGGGGGTGTGCTACCCCCGCGGATGAGAAGTGCGGCCCCTCGTGGGGCCGCCCCGAGTCAACCGGACGTGGCGGCTGGGCCGCGTCCGTCCACCGGTTCCGCGCAGCCACCGAACCGCGTCGCCGTGGCGGCTTCAGCCGCCGCGGGTTTTGCCGGCGGCGCGCCGGACGTCGCTGCTTCCGACCGCCGGCACCGCCGCGCCGGCGTGAGTTTCCACGGGCCCCCGGACGCACTCCGGTGGTCCATTTTTTGTGCGGTCATCGCCAGTGGTCCTCCCGAGACCCGATCCTCACTGCGAGGCTCTCAAACACCCTTGCGGCTTCCTTTGTCGTTGCCCGTCAATCCACACGTCAAATAACAAAACGTGCTATCTTTGCGGTTCTCTGGCGCGGCGTGCTGACACCACGCCCCTTCGTCGTGGCCCGACTCCTTCTACGGATATCTTCAGGTTTCTTCGACGCGGCGCGACGACGTCGCGTGCTTGTTCTTCCTTTCACGGCGCGGTGCGACGGCGCCGCTCATATCATCCGCATGAAATCGCATGGTGCGACGGCACCACGCTTTCTCGTACCAACCACAAGAAACCAACACGAAAATAAGGAGGACGGTCAGCCGTGTTTGTGCGGTCCGACCCCCCTCACGTTATTCGATAAAAAATGGTTTTAATCCACGATCATCATCATGTTGGTATTCATGAACATATATAAATGCTTGAATACAAACCCCTACCTTGGGTATAAGCCGATTGGAAGGAGGCGTTGTCGTTCGAGGTTCGTCGCGGTATGGCGTCGTGAGGATGACGACATCGAAGGGGGACGTCGGCGTTACATCATCGATCTCTGGGGGTTTGGCGTTATTTGTCGGAGGTCGGAGCATTTTTCGCGTTCTTCGCGTTCTTCGCGTTCTTCATCGAAGAACGAAGAATTCTCCTTCTGCTCTCCCAATGGTTTTTACACAACAAAAACCCCTCAACAAAAATAAAATAAGTCCTCAACTTATTTTATTATCAACTTTAGAATTTGAAAAACAAAAGATAAGAAACGAACTATTAATTCGAAGAATTAATTGTAAAACTTAACTGCCCAATTAAATTGGGGCGTTTCTTAACCAGAAAAATGCACGGTTGGCTTCTTTTAATAGGTGGGTGCGAGTGCGTTACTTAAGAAGAAAAGAAATGGTGGGGCTCGTGCGGGCCCCACCTCACAAATATCCTACCAAGTGGGTAGGATATTTTGAATTGCACCCTAATCGCTTCAACCCAGCTTAAGAAGCTTTTAAGTAATCTTTAAGCGGCTTTATGTGAAATAAAATTAAATTTTCATACAACTTTATTTTTTTTCTTAACTTAAACCCCAAAAATTAAAAAGCACAACCGAGTAAACGCAACTCCGAAAGAGGCGTTTCTAAGCAAAAACCGGCGCTGCGATTTCATTGGTGCCCTCGAAATTCGATTCCGAGCACTGGTTCAAAAGTTAGAAAAACCCGCTTGTCCGTTCACTGAACGTACCCGATCAAATCTTCGGAAATTGATTCCGAGCACACCGGGCCACGGAATCAGGCGCCGTCAGAAACTGCGTTCTTTTAAAATGTCAAAGAAAATTATGAAAAAAAATTCCTTGGAATTTACGGGTCTTTACTTACATTCCATCAATATGGAAAGAGGTTCTACAGACATGTAACCTTAATCCAACCTCTTTTTAAGGCAATGTAATGTACATAGTATACTTTATATTTCAGATTTTGAATTTAATAATCAAATTAATGCACCTACCATAGGCATGTCATGTGGTGAGAATACATGGTACAATACATTATTCAAATTTCATTAATAACAAGCCATTTATTATAGAAAGGCTCACCTTTAGGAAGGTCAAGAGAAGGTACACCTAAATGGCGGCTCAAACATGATAAATCACTAAACCCCAAATATCACATAACCTTCTACATGGGGAAGATTGAGTTATGGGTGTAACCGCTATCAAATAGTCTCATATTTGGAAGGATCATGACCATACTGTTTTAACATGTATAACCACGGAATGTAAATTTATGAAACATCTTCCAATGAAATCGGTAGGCCGCACACATATATTCCAAAATCAATGAAAATTACAGATGAGTTATTTTCCACCCACCTTATAGTTGTACAACTCTCCTCCTTTTGTATTGGCCCTTTATTTACCTTGGATTGGAGAAGATATAAAAGAATGAAGATAAATTCTCAATCAATGATATCTCAATCAGGAGGAAAAGAGAAGGAGAATAGCTCATGTGGACTTGATTACATAAGATTATGAATCCACGATGACAACCATAAGCTCGATCAGTTGATGGATGATGTAGATATATTGATTCGATGTTTAGATCTTAAAATAACCCAAATTTGAGAGAGAAATAGGCCAATCCCACATAAAATAGGATTGGAGAAGAAGAGGCCATATTAATTAGATCATTAAAGGAAAACTATAATTTTATCCAAAAATTTTTCATGTGCATGGTTTATACACACAGTTTGATAGACCGTTCACAATTCATACTTGGGTACATTGGATAATGAGGTGCTCCCATGGTTAGGCCAAATGGTCATGCACTAGCCATACCTGATGGCTCCATCCAAAAAAAACACAATCCACAGAGTATCCCAAACTGTGCAGAATTCATACGTGGTTTACTCGAAATGGAGCACCAAGATTTTTTATCCAAATAAGATGGGTTCTAGGATACAAAAATTCCTTGGTCACCCTAGAGACATATTCTTACCCCTTAAGCATCCATATTGGGTCCAAAGTAAGGATTTAGACAAAAAATATAAGGATCCATACATGATTGAAAATCCATGTTCTTATAGTCTTCCTCCCATAAAAGAACCCCCCTCGAGTTCTCCTTACAAGGGTACAAAAACACTATTTGAGAAAAATTCTATCAACTATGCTCTTGCATCATCTTCCCACTCCCATGTTTCATATTTCACTTGGTTTTACTACCACAAAAACCCATATGAGGGGGATTGAATTCCCTTAGAGAGAATTCATGCATTGGTCAATGATATGTTCTAGATATTCCTCAGAAGTACGATCAACATCTAACTAAACATACTCCGGATCAATGGTATGTGATGGGTTAACATGATATTGGTGAAGCTGTGAAACATAAAATACATCGTGCATGGAATGATACATATATGATAAAAGAAACTGATAGGCTACCGGCCCAACTATCTCAAGAATCTCTAATGATTCTATATAATAAGGTGGCATCATTACTTGCTTCTATAATTGTTTGTTCCCAAGCCGTGGTGAAAACAGAAGGAAAACACCATCCACATCGTCAAACTCTGGAGGTATTAGACAGCTATTAGAATAACATTTTTGTCTATACTAAGTAGTAGTCATATGATTCCTGATCATCTTAACCTACCCTGAAGTCTCTTGAACAAGATTAGGACCTAGTAGGTCTTCCTCATGTTTCTTTAGCCAACACAAGGGTGAACTGCATGTCATCCAATATAAGGCCTCAGAAAACCATCAAAATTGTTTCCTGAAAGCTGTTATTATATGGGAACATGATGAGAGGAATATTCTTCCCTTATGAACCGCTGAAATCAATGATTCATGCTCATAGAATAACCTATAGAACCTATATTATCAATTATGATTCTCTATAAGAATGAGGGTAAAAAATATTGCTTAGAAGCATATGAGTTCTCATAGAATTCTAAAAACAATGCCAAAATCGTTAATCGAAATGAGCATCCCTATTTGAAATGATAATAGTTGGAACCCCGTGTAGTCATATGATCTCACAGATATATAGTCTTCTTAGAACATCAATTGAGAAAGTCTCATGAATAGGAAGGAAGTGGGATGAATTAGTTAGTCAGTCAATGACTACACAGATAATATCCCTACCCTTCAACGACCTAGGTAAGACAAATATTAAATCCATAGAAAAATCTTAACACCTCTATTTCTAGAATAGATGGTGTTTTAACAAATCTGTTGGTTTCTGATGCTCTGCCTTCACCAACTATCAAGAGGAACAACTAGTTATAAAGCCATCGATTTGACATTTCATCCCATTCCACTAATTCTTTCATTTTATACCTTGATATATCTTCAGGATTATTAGATGAACTATCCACTAAGAAGATTGTGACTCTCTCATCAACTCCTATAACTTATATGTATGAACCCAGATACATAAACGTTGATGCAATATTTCATCCCTATCCAATGTCCAATCTAGATGCGTGTTATCTCCAAATATACACTAACAGAGAACCACCCCTGAATGATTTGAAAACTATCTACTCTTCACCTTCTCAAGGAGGAAAGAGGTAACATTCAAGGACAAGAGGTAAGAATTTTCATGAATATCATGAAAATCAAGATGAATATCAGAAAATAGAGTCCTTAAATTCCATTCATCTAGAGCTTCCAGTAGGGCATGCATTTGAGTTTTTCTACTCATTACATTAGTGACCATTTCTTTTTCTACATGTATATGAAATCACAAAATCAAAGGACTGAAGATATTAAAACCATATTCATTAGATGAGGTTCAGGTAATGATATGAGAAGATATATTTGAGGCTGTTGTGGTCCATGTACAACATAATTTTCTCACCCAATAGATAATGTCTCCATCAATGTAAGGACTAAAAAACTGCTACTAGATTGAGGATGTGTGTCTGGAAATTTCTCAGGTGAGGCATTAACTAGTGACAACCGTACACAACAATATTTTCTTTCTTTATCAACATTGTTCCTAAGAAAATTCCTAAAGCATCAAAAAATATGGTATAACCTTTCACAAGTTCTGGAAGAATCAAAATCAGTGCCAAGACAAGGCTCCTTTTCAGCTCATCAATGGCTTTAATGCATGCTTCAAACCACATGATCTTAAAACCCTTCATTTTAATTCAATTAATAGGTGAAGCAAGAGCTAAGATATCCTGTATGAAATGAAAGTAATATTCAAAAAGCACTAATAAATTCTTAATATCAAACACATTCTTGGGCTATTACCAGGAAACTATAGAAATATCCTTTTCAAGGTCAATAGATAGTTCTGATTATGAAAAAATATGACCAATGAAGGGAAATTTATCGATACAGAAGTGGAACTTATGAAGCAAGAAATAATTATGAAGATCTATTAGTGTACTCAAAATGATCTCAAGATGTGTGGCATGGTCACTTTGACTTCTATAATACACCAAGATATCATCCAAATAGACCGCAACAAAAGTGTCCAAATATTGGTGGAAAACCCTATTTGTCAAAGCCCATAAAATGGAGGGTGTGTTCATAAGATAAAATTTTATAACAAGGTACTAATACATATGATAACTACAACAGAATGTTGTAAAATTTATGTATGATGGGATGACGTACACCTGACGATAAACCAATCTCAGTCAATCTTAGGGAAAATACTTTCTCCTTGTACCTAGTCAAAGAGATCATCTATTCGAGGAAGGGAATACTGGTTCTGGACCATAAGTTGGATCAACCATATGTAATCCATTCATATAAGTATGGTTTCATTCCCCTTCGTGGAAAAAATCATTGGTTTACTCCAAGAGGATGTACTGGGCTGTATACATCCTTTGGGATCTAGGTCCTCCATCTAACCCATGAGCTCCTAAATCATAGTAGGTGTTATCCTATATTGTGGAATGTACACTCGATCTACATGTATATCAAGATCTATTGAAAAAATTACCTCTCTATCATAAGGTAATCCTGGAAATTCATCTAGAAATACATCCCTGGTATGATTCAGTACAGGAGGGAAAGAACTTATAGTAAATTGTGATCCTCTATTTAGATATTTTCATTCATAGAGGTTAATCCACCTAGCCCATGATTCTCTGGTCCAGCTCTATGAGACTTGACGACCCAATCACCTTTGAAAAGATTACTACTTATTTTAGGTGATTTAAAAGAGACCCTGAGGCCATAGCAGTATACAAAGGCATGATAGTTGACTAACCTGTTCATCCTGAGAATGCTATAAAAATTTGTCACCTCTAGAACAAAGAGATTCCAAAATAAATGGAAACTTCTTACCTCAAGAGGATAGTCAATGACCTGAGTATTACCTCGATAGTCCCATTGGTGCATTGAGGTTCATTAAACCATAATGATACTGCATCTCTAGTATTAGACTCTTTACAATAGAAACAGAAATAGAAGCATTTCAAGCTCTGGTATCAATCAAAGATGATATTATATTAGAGACTGTTATAATTGTACCTCGTATTGTAGATGGTCTCGTAGCCTGATCCTTGGGTACTTGTTATAAATCATGAAACTAACTTGATCCATTGCCCTATGAAATATATGGACAACAACAATCATGAATACTCTACTGGAGTTGCTGGTGATCAGGGGTGGGACTACCACGAGAACTACCACCTCCTCGGCCAAACCTACCGATAGTATTCCCAATCCCCGCATAATGAGGTACAAAAGAATTAGCTCCTGAACATGGATTTGATGTTGTTCCTTTTCCACTTGAAGCTGGTGTAAAGTTCAAGCTTAAATGCTAAAAAAGACTCATATGACTATAAGTTTGATACTCCATAGGGTCACGATCCCATTGGGGCTTCTTATTACCCAGTCCCCCAAACTGATGACACACCAAAAATCAATCAAACTGGATACTATAGATGCCATTTCCACAATTTTAAAACCTTAAGGGAACGTTTCCTGCCACCAGAAGAACTACTGCCCTAATATAGCACTGATCCTTTAAACCTGATACTCATGCCATCCCTCAAGTTTCACATATTTATAAGGGACTACTATACTATTTATAAATGATAGTTAGGTGAATGACATTCACATGAGTTTGAATGGAATACTAGATACCATCTTGAAAACATCAAGCAGGTGAAGCCTCATCACTAGATAGAATCGGTGAAAAGTGCTGTAAATTAATGAAACATGATGAATATTCCATAACTGACATAGAACCTTTCATTAGATAAATAAAATCACTAGATCTGTTAGATCTTAGTGCCGATGAAAAAATTGATCACAGAAGGAAGTTTGTAAATAAACCAATAACATACCCAAATGACGAATAGCCTAGGTAACCACATTCAACCAATGCTTTTCTAAATCCTGATGCAAATATGTATAAATATTGACTCTCCAATCTATATGCATTTTCAGATTCTCAATGATAGATAGCATTGACTAAAACAGATGTAGGAAACTATCATAGACATAAGAATCAAGACCCGGATCAGGTACAACATGTGGTACAACATGTGGCACTCATGGAGGTATGAATCGTGGCTGAGGGTCCACCACGTCTAGAGCATGGTTGTCACTAACTTCCTGGTATACGACACGAGGATGTCTTTGAGTTATTAGTCTAAAAACAAGGATGGTTTCACTACCCATGATATACTACCTCAAAATACATGCTTATATAGTCATGTATTGGTAATTTCTCAAGTATAAATTTTATTTCAAATTTCCTTTAATTTCTAGGTTCACTCTACCTTTCATAAACATGATAAGGAAAGAGAAGGATGTACAACCATTTCATTTTAGATTTCATGATTTATTTTATAATGGATATCCATTTCTGATGACTTAGTTCCCATACACATATCACTAGAAATGAAACCGATTTATTTTTATTATAATGGATTGAATCGGTAAATTAATCCTCCCAAGGCATGGGGGTCCATAAACCTCATGAATTGAAACATGAAATCACTAAATCACAACAAAAAGTAATCCATGAATAACAAAACTTGTATAGCATCACTCAAAATTCAAAATCATAACAATAAATTAAAATTAGTGAAATGAGCCTATATATCATGGAAATATAAAGGACATGTGAATTAAAAGTTCCTATAATAATTCATGTAATAATGCTCTTTACCCTTATATCATAGGTCCAAGGAAGAAAAAAATCATCAACCAGAGTAATAATAAAAAAAACCACAAAACATGTGATTCGCCAATAATGAAACATTTTCAAATGTAATGGGAATAGCATAAAAATAATTATATTTTAAGTAACATGTATTTAATCCAAAACATGGGTTTACGATGCCCATGAATTGAATATGACCAAGTCCATTGAATTCCTAATAAAAAATCTATTGTCTCCAAATAGTAAGGTATGAAAGGAAGCCACCTATGTTAAAACATTATGGTGTCCCTAACCAAAATTCCAATTAACGGGTGCCCCAAGAATGGTGGTCTAGATTGGCCCAAGCACATCTTCTAAATTTCCAACGAATGTCGACTTGCAGCAAGGTCCTAGGGTGGGTCCATGGGGAGACTATTACCTCATTAGAAGAGTGTAAAATAATGGAATGAAATATATAGTAGTAAACATGAGAATCAATATAAATAAACTATAGAAGAAAAATGAAACAATAGATAAATGAGAATAACTATAACTATATCAACTAGAAAAATGATGATGTAATGTCGTGTCACTAGAAAACAGAAAAACATGGATACAAGAAAACAGGAATAATATGTTCCATAATAGTATAATGAAAAAAATATCCCAAGCATCCTGAGTTATATATCGATTATATACAATCAAGCTCCAACCTAAATAGTAAACAATCAAGTGTTTGAATATGTACGCTTCCCTTTGTCAATATCAACATCCATGTATTCTACTTCAGGTACCAAATAGAACCCGAAGAGGGTGTGAGATAAATCTTAGTGGGCCACCAACAATGGGGTCTATAACATCTGGCCCATGTAATGGAACGTAGCAAAGTGTAGGCATGCAAATATTATTTTGAGCAAGAAATACAGTACATATAAATACCGAAGTACCTGTTTCATCCCACGGCTGGTGTCTGAACATGTAACTGGTAAATTAATTAAGTAATTACCATTTAATATTAAATTGTCACGTGAGTCCTAGCCATCACTTATATCTCCTCAAGGTAGTTTAAGTAGTGAAGGTCCCAATATAAAACATGGAAACCTGAAAATTATATCTAGTAAGGGAGTTCCAGTGTAACAACCATTGTAACATAGATCTCTTGGAATGATAACTCAATAGTACATGAGTCTATCCATGGAGTATGATTAAATTCCAAGGATCGTAATCCAATGAATTCCATAACAAAGATCCTACCATGTCTTAGGTGATTGACCAAGGTAAAACATGGATTTGTATGGATAAGTCCATATTGGAATTAACCACGAAACCAACAAGCCAATCATGGAACCAAGGAGTGTATCTGAGGTATTGTGTAATACGGTAAAAGTCCATACAGTAGTGTACTGGGCATCCAAGGAATATACAAGAAATAGATTCTAGGGAGTTGTCAACCTAAGAAAAATATTTCCTTAAATCAGAATGGGGTTCTCGATTCCCAAGGTAGTCTCCTCTTAGAATCCAAGGGGAGATCAATTCAGTCCATTCCTATTTGATATTTTAATCATGTAATCATTCATTAAGTTCAAGACTTGTCTTCCATTTGTGTGGATAGTCCATGTAGTATTTCAACCATTTAATAATGCCTTAATTATCCAATTTGGCACATTCAATTATTGATGTTCACTCAAAAAACATCCATAAATATGGAAAAGGGTGCTATAAACATGATACCTTTGTTGAATATCATTTATTTATGACTATTTATATACTTACTACACTTTCAATTTCAAATTTTACATTTAATAATCAATTTGAGGCACATTACTTAGGAAAGTCAAGGGGTGAGAACAAATGGTAAATTCCATTATGAAATTCTCATTAATAACAAACCTTTTATTATAGAAAGGCTCATCTTTTGAATGGTTAGGTGATGGCCCACTCAAAAGGTGGCTCATAAATTACAAAAATAATAAATTTGTAATGATCTAGAGCCTTTCACATGGGGTTGATTTAGTGGTGGGTGTAAACACTAACAACTAATCACATATTTTGAAAGAGAATTACCATACAATTCAAACAAGTATAATCATGGAATGTAAATTTAATAAACGACTCTAGATGAAATTGGGGGGCCCCACACATATTTTCAAATATTAACAATGTTTAGGGATGAGTTATAGAGCAACCAATTTAGGGTTTTATGACTCTCCTCCTCTAGTATCAGCCCTTGTTTTCCCTTAGATCAAAGTAGAAATGATAAAAGATAAAAAATTATCATACCATGATATCTCGATCAATATTAAAAGAGAAAGAGAGTGGCTCAAGGGGACTTGAGTACATACTTATGTGCATCCAACATGATGAAAGGAATCTTGGCGGTTTTCCATATGATAGAGATATCTTGATTAAAAGAATATATTCTGAAAAGACCCCAAATTTAGAGGGAAATAATTCAATCCGGCCTTCATTTAGATTAGTGAAGATATGAGGAGCTTTATTTGATCATTGACAGAAAAACTAAAATTTTACCCAACATTTATCATGAGTACGGTTTGTCTATATGATTTGACAAACCATGGGCAAACAATGCACATGTACCTAGAAAAAAGCGGCGCTCGTATGGCCATGCACCAACTATGTAAGATGGATCTATCCGAAAAAATACAATCAGCATGGTTTTCCAAACCCTATGGAATTTCTGCAGAGGATACTCTAAATCATGCACCATTATTGTTTTTTCAAAAAATATGGGTTTTGGGTTATGAACATTCTTTTGAAACCCCTGAGGCCTTTCATAACACCTAAACCATCCATATTAGGTTAAAATGAAATATTTACACCAAAAATTAAAGGATCCAGACCTGTGTGAAAAATTGGGTTCTTATAGCCTTATCCAACCTTACCATAAAATATGAGGCCATTTGGACTAATTTTTATTTGGTATGAATTTTTTATAATTTAATATATTTATAAATTCCAAAATATCCCCTCACCTCAATATAAATGAAAACCTTTTCCACACTAATTTAAAAAATATTAAGAATTATAGATCTAAAAAAATAAAATAAAAATATCACTTATAATTATACCAATACAGATTCTATAGGTTACATTCATCCAAAAACAACCATAGTTACCTTTAGAAGAGATCTAAAGGATTTGTATCTAAGAAGAGTTAATCAATTTTTTAAATAATTTATTTTCTACTATTCATTACAAACTCAAAATTTATGGTATGTTACATAAAGTAACATATTTAGTATCATTAATATATTTATATTCCATTATTATTATGAATAAACCATCTTTCCTATCAAATGAGAAGTAATAATATCGTTTGTGTGCACATAAAGCATACTATCTCCACATAGATATACAATTCATTTTTCATCACTATATATTATGGATGGGTATTATGATGGGTTAAATATTTTTATATTATATTAATGAAACAATTATAATTATTTAATAATAATATTATATCTACATTCTTAACATCTAATCCTTTGATAATTGATAATGTCTCTCGAGCATATAGGTGGACTACCTCTTCTAAAAAGTGATGTGATTCTTGTTTAATTTTTATTTTTTATCAGATAGTAATTTGGATATTATTTACCAATATATATGATATATGTGATGTAATAGTGAAATTTTATTGTTGAATTAAAATTTAAATTTCTGTCATTCAATCAATTAAAAAATTAAATCAACATTATTTCTTAAGTTCGACCATTCGTCTCCATGAATAGTGTAATTCATTTTGTTATATTAATTAGGGATGACTAAAATTTGTATATTATGAAAATATATGATATTAATATCATCATAAATATTCTATATATAATTTAACCCTAATAATTATAAATGTAACATAACTATTGAATTGATATATTAATGTTTAAAAAAAGATTACACGTGACAATAACATATTTAATATAGAATTGTTGAAAAAATGGGGTGTCAAAATTTTATAAAAGGATCATATATGAAATTATAACTGTGAAATTGACTTTACTATAAATTTATAATTAATAATAATTTCTTTTTTTGGATTAAAGAGTGATTTTAAATCAAGGAGAACTTGAGATAATGTTTTTTCATAGTCTCATCAGTATTTAATAGTATTTGGGTTTAACTCTAAATTGGGAAAGATTTATCTTATATAATTTTTTTTTCAAAAAATGTTGTATTAATGTTTTCTCAATTTATTTTTATTAATACTTGACTTTTTAAAAAATGATTTGAAAGGAATATTTTTGTCTCCTTCCAAATGAGGTACATTGGAACTTTTTTTGACAACAATGTGGAATGAATATTTCTTTTTATCTTTTATGGAATGAAAAAATTTTCCCACCATCATAACTCAATTATTCCTTGAATATTCTATTACATGTTTACATTATAATATTCAAATAAAATTATTTACTTTATAATTGTTTCATTTATAATTAAAAATATTTCTTAACAGAAATAATATTTTCCTAGAAAAATTATTCCAAGTGATCATTCAAAATATTTTGCCATATAACATGACTCTAGTTGATGCTTTACCAGGGTTATTATCCATGGGTATCATATTAATTATTTTTATGAATGGTTTATGTTTATGATTAAATGATGACATTTTTAATAAACCATTTCTATTCCATAGTTTATGTTAGGATGAAATTTTTATGAAAAACATTTCTTTCCACGGTTTCTTATATGATGAATGATTTGTAATAATATGGCACATATATGTATGATTTTTATAATGGGATGGTGGTTATGTTATAACCAAGGTTGGTGGTTAGGATATTACAAAGGATGGTGGTTATGTTATAACCAGGGAGGATAATAACGTTATAAAAAAAGACATGTGGGTCCTATATCTCCCTCAAATGAATGATTAAATGATTTATATATTATGAGATAAGTTTTACTAGAATATGGAGTGAACATACATCTTTAAGAGACTATATACGCTATTATGGTATTGCGAGTGAACCTTGACTATTATGATTTTTTAGATGTAAAACCATTCATCTATGATAGCCTTGGGATGAAAAATGAAATATATGGAAAATATCTTGTTTGAGCATGTTTATAGAATAATTCAATGACTTATTCATTTATCATGAACTCATAGTTCATGATATTGGATTACATTTATGATTCGTGTCTTACAAGATACCCAAATTTATTCAAGGAATTTCAATAATAATCTTTAATATAAATTTTCTAGTATTGAAACATTAAAATCATGTTATTATTACTTATGTTAATACTATGATTATGTGATCAATGGTATCTCCATTATTTAACCTTAATGAAAATTTGAGATCACCCTTTTCTTAGGATTCCTTTCACTATGTTATAAAAAAGGTATTATGTATTATATTTCTCATAAAGGTTGTAGTTATAGAGTAATTAGTGAGAAGAATTATGTATATTTTTGGAGAAAGTTGTTTTTGTTTCCATGATTCCAATGATACTGTACCTAAATGATTCTTGCTTCGATCAAAATGTTATGTTAAGAATATTCTTCTATTTAATGCACTATCATCTTATAAAATGAAAGTCTCACTATACTAATGGAATCAATTAATCTATTTTAATAAAAATAAATCCTATATTAGTTTAATACCAATTCAAAAGTATATTTTGTTTTTAAAGTAAATTTATTTAAAGGGAATAAATAACCCAACCAAAAAAATATATTTTTTACCTATTGATAAAATAAATAAATCTTCTAGAAATTTCCAAAGGAATAAACATAAGTAAATAATAAAATTTTGAAGAAAACAAATTATATGATAATATTTCAATAGTTTATCACTATTTATTTATAATTGGAGTTGCATTAAATGCATGATATCAAATAAATCTAATTTATTTAAAGAGTGATATATGAAAAAATATTATGGTGTTTCATTTACCCCCTTTTATCTATTTCACTCTTGATATTGAATTACTCTGCTTTAAATAACTGAGGATACTTGTACAACTTCAAATCCTTGGATTCCCGTAATGTTTTTTTAATTTTATAGTTTTTATATAAAACATTGACAAGATATGTTTCCTCATTTCCTAGAACATTATATCATAGATCCAAAATCTCAATTGTTTTCTCCGAATTAGAAATATATTTTTATTTTTGTATGACATATGAGCATAATACATGTGAATAATTGCGTATATAAATCAATCAATGATATATTTGGAACACATCATGAACTTTATATAGATTAAATATAAGCACCATGTAATAATACTCCATCCAAATAAAATCTATAATTTCAAAGGGATCAACATTTTGATGGATTATCATTCCCTTATTTCCAAATCTTGTTAATATTTTCTAGTATATGTTCACAGGAATAAGATCTCACCAAAATAAAACTACAAATATCATAGATGATTTTATGTTTAACTTTTTTCTTTGAGTTGTCCTTATGTGTTGTGGAATGGATCAAACCTTTTCTTCAACAATCTCATCTAGATCTAGTCCATAAAAATTCCCTCTAACATTTTCCCTACAAATTGTATTTCTTAGTATCCTTCTTTAATGGGCTATATAAAGATCTTTATGAATGTTTGAGTTAATAATAGTTGTAATAAAATTGTACCAAATAATGTTATTCATCATTACCACATTTAAATATATAATGAAATCTCTCAATATTTATTCCAGAGTGTAAATGGTCATATAAAACAAACCATCTATCTAAGGATGATAAGAAATATTGAAACTCAACTCTCTATATAAATCCTACTGAAGGATTATTCATAGCATCAGGGTAAACCATAGATCCTAGTCAATAATAATTGAAGTGGTTCTCCATGAAATCTCACAACATACATAATAAATAACTGAATAATATATTTAATAAAGAAAATTCTAATGGTGATAAAATGTGTTAATTTCTAAATTTGATAAACTAAAAAACAAATTTCATTATTATATTAATATTATTTGGGGAGTCTAATGACTAAATACATGGTAGAGTTTTCAAATTCTATTTTGGTATGTGTAATAGTAGTAACATCCCCTTAGACACATTTCTATCAACCATAACTATCTAATACCCTAGTCATCATGATACATACTCTGAAATATAAATTTTTATGTTATCCCACAAAATATACTATCCCAAATATTTGTATATGTTTTTAAATCTAGCATGATTAGAGAATGGTGAATTATTATCATTATCCAAGTACTCCACCTCCAATTCTGGTATTGATGGAATACATATTTTGTTTCTAAACCTTATCTACCTAGAACGTTCATGGTTAAACGTAAGAGCATCCCACACCCTCTTCTAAAATTCAATACCTTATTTATGCACCTTATTAATCATCTAATAGATATATAGTTGGTGTTTCCTCAGATAAATATATGATCTATCACCCTTCCATAAGATTTCACGATCATGATTCTACAAATCCTTCATTATTAGATATCATCCAATCCACATCACAAAAAATAACTAGCATTTTGTTTCTAACATTGATCTTAAACCATTGTTAACCATCCATTGGTGTAAATGTATTGAATAGTCATGATATGTTATCAGCCCATCGATATTAGTTGTCACAAATTTAACTCTTTCTATGTAAATATATAGTTCATTATTTTATGATATATATATATATTCACCTATTCACCATAAAGACAATAAATCCATATATTCATTGCATAAAACAACATTAATAGCTCAAAATCATTAGTGGAATAATTTTTTCTCATTAAATATCAGTTGAAAATATAGATAAGATATCACCATATCATCATACATGAGGAAAAATCACAGTCCCTTCTTCGATGCATCACCATATTTCACAATCCATTCCCCACTATTTGGTAGTGTGATCATAGGCATTGTGATCAACCTTTTAATTAATTTATTAAAATTATTGTCACATTTATTTTTAAAGAAGAACATTAATCCCATCTAGTTAAACAATTTTAGTAGATTCGATATTCATGTGAAATATAGAATAGATAAGTAGTAATATCCATGCAAACAAAGAAAACTATAGATCTCTATTACTATGTTTGGTCAAATCTGTTACTCAATAACTTCCACCATTGAGAGATCTGTCAATATAACCTCACATAATATTATATAATCTATGAATGATAATTTTTGTACCCAAAATTCAAACTAGGAAAATTTTTCATGTCACTTATCCTTAATTAGGCTCATTAACACAATCCTCAATTATTCTTCATGTACTTCCTTTCTCATCAAATATATATGAATATCTTATTCAAATATTACAACAAAATGATCATGGTAATATCTAATGACTCTATTAAGGAAATAAATTACGATTGTGGGATCATTGGAGTGACAAAATTGAATTACTATAAATTCCTAATAAATACAACATGAAAAGAATAATGTCTTGGGTATATTATCAGTCTTGAACCCTAGTTAATGAAATCCATATCAAAGATAAATATTTGAAAAAATAACCACTTTTAATTTATCAAAAAATCAATATTTTAATGTATATGATACTTTTTCTTCAAATAGATTTTATTATTTTCAAAACAGCCAATGAAATGATTAACTAAGACATGTTTCTTCTTAATAAAAAGAACAAATTCATCCTTCGTGAATCAATAGGCTAGATGAATCCTTCATATATATTTTCCTAAATATCCACCTTCAATTACTATAACTAAATCAGGTACATTCTATTTGGATTATTTAAAAAAGGGTTTTCACTATATATGAGTTCTATTAAAAATATATCATCATTATTCATGAGAGTACACAGAAATTCTACTAGAAAGACATCAAAAATCACTCATACAATAGATATATAATTAATTTTTATTTTTTAACCATTCATATCATAAAAATATCAATGATGTATATGTAATAAATCATATATCATTGAAATAATGTAAATTATGATTTTAGGCTCATCATCAAATAGATAGTATATAACTGTTTGATTTATAATTTTTAATGTAACATCATAAAGAAAAGAAAATATTTTCAATGTACATAATCAATTTCTCACATACCAAGGGATTAGTAGATAAATTAAAATTTATAGTCTAATTTCTCATAAATCAATCCTACATAGGTGATTAATTCAATATAATTATAGGTTTCTTTATATGTGTAATGTTATTCATGTTAATCAGATTTATATTCCCAAATATATAAATGATATTCATAGTTAAAACACCAATTGTATTATCTTACTCTACAGGGAAATCCCTATATGGTATAAATGTGATGATTCCATTTATTCTATTATTATCTATGACTAAATAGTGGAACACACTATGTAATCTCATAATCATCATGAATATTGATATATAAAATTTAAATCTATCTGAAATAAAAATTTATTAAATACTACAAGGGATCATCATAGTTATAATATTAGCTATGTTAATTTAAAGATTAGTTCCCAATGTTACTACTAAACATGTTTTTATACTCACCATATAAACACCAAATGTAGTATCATATAGTTGTTGTATGCTTTATTACATTGTGATAAGATAAAAGGGATCACAACACCCAATATCGATCAATTTAGTTGTATAGATGGACTAGAAGAATATATGATTATTAAAGTACATTGGAAACATAAAAATTCCTGAATAAACATCCATTAATCCTAGATTTTATTCATTATAACATTTTTAATATCATGAGTAATGGAAAACAAAAAAATGGTGACTTTATATGCTTAGTAAATGTTATTTATAGTGAAATCTATCCTGAATAAATAATTCATAATCAATTTAGAATGTTATAGTTAATTGAAAAAACTTTCAATTTAATCAATAACATGAGAATAAAATACATCAATTTATAATTAAAATACAATAATATCTTCGATAATAAAAAAAACTTATCAGGGAATAAAATGATTTATGTTGGGCAACATGATCTCAAAAATTAAGATAACTTTACCGTTATGGCCTTCTAACAAGACAATTTAATTAATGGGTAGGTATACACCAAAAACCTATTTACTATGTTTTTCATACTTGTTTATACAATATATCATAGTTATGAATCAATAGGCTATACATAATTGGTCTAAAAAATTTAAACAATTTAGGAATAAATTATGATATGTTGAATTAATAATTTAATTTATAAATGGTATTCCATATAAAAAAATCATTATTAATTATATAATATTAAATAATATGATTTCTCCAAATAATGAAATAACATTACTAGTAAAACACTGTATATATAAATTGTATAAACCTTTGGAAATAATCATATCATTGATATAAAGAATATGGATATTTAAGGGAAATATAATTTCTAAAGAAAATAGATCTCATGAAAGTAAATGTTTCATGGGAATGTGATTGAAATAAAAATTACTATTAGGTAGATGATGATTATCAAATCATATTAATGAGTGTTTTTTTAAAAATATTTTCCTTTTGAGAAATAAAAAAAATGTAAAAAAAATGTTAAAATAATTTTTAATTGATTTCTTTCCTTTTTAATACCATCGAAATCATCGAGAATAACCTAAATTGTTTAAAACAATTAATGTGGTGGGAAAATATGAAAATGAAGAATATGTTAAAAATCAATTCTTATTTTTTTTAAAGAAAGTAAAAAATAACCAAATTAAAAAAAATTATAATGATACAATTTAAAACATGTAAAAAGAAAATGATAATATAAAATATCCTTGATAAATAATTTTATTATATAGAATGAACTTTTAAAAACCAATAATGGAAAACATCAGCATAGAATAAAAAACATAATCAATAAAAAGATAAATAAGACAATATATTATTTTAGAAATATATATACTTGATTTAGATTCCAAAGAGAAGAAAACATAGAAGAAAAAAATTAAAATCCTCAAATAGCATAATAGTAATAAAATATATAGTGCTTTTAATGGATATATTATAATATTCCTTCAATGAAAATATTATTAATCCTAAAAATGATATTGTTAAATAAATTCATTGCATTTAAGAAAGTGTTAAATATAACCCCTTAAAAAATTATACCTGAATTGAAACTTCAAACATCATAAATAAATATATATTCAGGATTAATACCTCAATGTGGAAGTATGTACACCACAAAAAATTAAATAGGTGTATAATACCGAATATGTCTCATTAGAGTGGAAATTGAGCAGAAATATCATACAATGATCATATAATTGATCTAAGAATTAATCAATTAACTGATCATTTATAAAAAATATAAATCTAAAAAATTGGAAATTAAATGTGATAAAATTAGATTTTAGTTAATATATAATCATTTTTGAATATGTCAATGATGTATTAGGTTTACCTTATTAATTAAAATAGAGTTAAGAAACCCCTTACCTCACGTTTTAGTTTCATTGAAAAATATCTTACCTCTTCTACTATAAAATATAATTTTTTAAACATGTATAAATAATTCACTTAAATACATATATTATAATATTTAATGAAATTATAATATTAAGCTCCTATTTGTTAATAATTCCTTATTAAAATCATTATTCTTGAGTGTTAATTGTTTTGTTTTAAATTAGAATTTTGGTATGGTGATTCTGATCCTTGTTCTATGTTATGGTTCCATCATATCGATAATTTTAATCATGAAATAATTATAATATATAATATATATATAAATATATATTCAACTATATAATTTAATGGAAACAATGAATTTGAGTGCTCATGGACCATATGTGGTGTGCATCTGCATGAAAGTTGATTTCACTTTTTGATATATGGAATAATATAATGAACATTTATATTTAATTATTAATTTTTAATTATAATATAATATATAACATATATATTCACTAAATATATCCTTATTACCATCATTATAAATAAGGGATGGAAAATGGATCTCATCGCTTCAAAGAGGTGGTAAGCCACAAGTAAGCATAAGGGATGGTGTCATTTTTCTATGGATTGGAATGAAACATGGTAGATATGAAATACTAATTATATAATAATAATTAATTCATAAATTATATATATATATATATATATATATTATTAAAACAATAATTACCTCCAAAGAAAGATGTTGATTCGGAATCAATTACATCGCAACATGGAGGCGGTAGTCCACTCTTAAACCTGAGTGATAGTTTTAGTTCCCATTGGATGGAAAAGTGGATGAATATTGGTGGTTATATAATTATAATTACATTTATGTATATTTAAGATACTTAATTTTTTTATTATGTATAACTCAAATTTTTTGGAGGTATAAGAGGATATAATTTAAAAGTGGTTAGGTAGAATGACTACCTCTCCTTCGGTTAGCCTCCTTTTAAAATATTCTAAAAGAAAGATAAAATGTACTTTTAGGAATAAAAAATCAATATATAATGAATATTTATGTTTATAAGATAATTTTTAATGGTATATTAAATCTACATTGCTAAAATTGTAATCATGACAAAAAAAGGTGTGTCCTTTTATAAGGGACGGAAAGTACACACATAGAACTTCCTAAATGATTAAAATATTACGACCTCAATCTTTAGAAAAGTAATTAAAAATTATTATAGACTAAATTTTCGGATTTTATGGGATGTAAATATATACATATAATAGGATTTAGTAAATTTTAATTTGAAAACATATGCATATAACTAATTTTAGCCCCCTATAAACATGATTTCACCTTAAGCATAATAAAAAAAACTTATTCTTGGAGATTTTTAAAATTGAAAATAAGGTATAAATGTCTTCATAAATGTAATACGGATGAAATTTTATACCATTTATCATCATAATAGTTAATTTTTAATATTTTTTTATTTTTATATGTTTTAATAAAATATTATGTTTTAAAAAAATTCATTAATATAATTTTTGACACAATGAAGTTTATTGTATAAAAATACAACAATATAAATAGGTAATTTGAATATGAAACCTTAAACAATAAATAGAATATTGTTATTTACTATAAAAGACTTATGAAACCATAATTCATCCTGAAAACATCAGTTTGAGTGTTATCAAAATTAATTACATTGAATTTTTCTATGACATTCAAAAGAATAGTGTCAGAGTTATAGAAGTATTTAAGGTAAATATATAAAAATAATTATAAATAAAATAAAAGATGAAAAAAATTTAATTACCTGAAAAATAACCGTTAATGTTCATTTGAGGCTTATTATTACTCATATGGGTACTTATAATGGTGGTTTTTTTATTTTCATTACATTAAATAATGTAAATTTCGATATCAAAGGTAAATGGCCCCAAAATGAAAAGTATTAGAAGTTATGATAGATATGGTTGAACGAATATCAACCAATGAAATAAATTAATGTTTTTAGGGAAATGTATTTCGTTATCATCATATTTTTGAAATTAACAATTCAATTTACCCTTTATCGGGGAGATAAACTTTACAACGATTACAATTCATAATTCTTAAAAATATAAAACAAGTTGTTTTTACCATATTTTAATCTCTTAATTCCATATGTGGAATCCATTTTATCAAATTAAAATCTGTTATGTTAAAAAAATATATATTTAAAAATAAACATGTAAAATAAAAATAAAAATAGTTATCCAGAAAAAAATTTTGATTTTATGCCTAAATATTGACTTATATAAAAACATGTATAATGAATATACTAATGGAATTAATTAGAGTATTTTAATTAAAATTTAAATTATATCACTTTAGTATAAATTAAAAATTATATTATATATTTTAAATATGTTTATTTAATGAAAAATATTTAGAAAAATTTTACTTTTTCATAATTCACTAAAAAATAAATAATTTAAGTAAAATTCCCAAACATCCACACAAGATAATATAAAATAATGATTAAAATTATTAAATTTCAATATAATAATAATGAAATTGATTAAAATGGTATATTTGATCTATTTTTCCCTTTAAAGTAATTTATTAATGAAATTTAATTTATTTAAAACACATTGAAAATTATGGAGGGGTGAGTACTTAAGAGTAAATTGTAGGATCATACTTCTAAATAAAATACATACATGTGCAATAAATATTAATGAGTATGAAAGAATGAATCCATAAAGAAAATAATTAATGGAATATAAAAAAATAGAAATAAAAATAAATACAATAAAATAATTGATATCAAAACTCTCTTTTCACATAAAAAAATCCTCTACCAATCAACAAATATAATAATAATCCATTCAAATTCAACCATCATTAACCAAAAAATAAAATACAACATTCATTATGATAATACCAATTTGTATTGGCCCAAACATTACTTCCCTACTACTACTTGTCAGTTCAAGGTAGGCACACACTCAAACTGGTGGTGAGCTGGTTGTAGATCCCCCCATAATCCTATAAGATATAAATGTATGAGTTAAATCCCACATCATTCCAAGAATTTCTATGTGTTATGAAACCAAAAATGAATCATGTGAACACACACCATAACATATATCTGTATGCGACCATTTCCCACTGGATTTAGTATTCCACAACTATGGACCAAATCATCATATATCATTGCCATCACATATCTAAATACCAACCCTATGTCGATACATTACTGTAATCATGATGGACATAAACCATATTTCATTATCTTTTTTTATATCCCCTACCTATTACCCCATCATGACCAGCTAAATCTATGACTTGTCCCATCATCACTATGTTGTAACCATCAATGTATGGTATCATGAACTTGAAGTGAATCAACCTCACGCTCGCCCCATACTATACATTTCCCCCATCATGAATCATTTTTTATCTCCCTAGAATTACTCCCGTAATCCGATCCAAAATATAAAAATCATATATCTAAAAACTTTTTTAGCTTGGATTCTAAAAAAATAACCTTACTAGTGCTTATGAAAAGGGAACCACACAAACAATAGTTTCATAAATTTTTAAACTACTTCCACCCCCATAATTTACCAAATTCAAGCCTCATGAGATTTATTATTCCTTAAATCAAACCAACCCATTAAATTGTCATTAATATCTCTGGTATCTTTTTAATTTCATCATTCAATATTTTCATTTCAACCACATATAATATTCATATTCAACCAATATTTATAAACATAGTTATGTGTAACTAATTCATTCATCATTAATCATATAATTACTACTATGATTGTAATATACCTACCACATAATGTTGTCTTATAATGTACATGAATTACACTAATCTTAGGTGACATCCTTGAGACACTAATGACTAGTAATGAATATTATTGTAATTAACAAATCATAAGGGATGATTTTACCTTACATAATAAAAAAACTATAAGAGGCATCTCCCAAAATATATATTAAATTTATGCAAAAATCAATAAAAAGAGAAAAAAAAATGAATAATATATATAATCAATAATTAGAGTTTATAATCCATCATCAATACAAATAATAATGTCTTAAAAAGATAAAAAATGGTCGAAAATGTTCCCACATATTACACTCTTATGATCCCCTTGAAAAATATCACTACACTCCCAGTTCCACCCTATTCCAAAACACTAATTCTCCCCACTATAACCTATGAGTTAATATCATTACCTATATTATAAAGTTTAATGACTTTATAGGCACCAAGGTGAATCTGTATGGGTGAGTATATCAACACAATAAGAAATCCACTGATGGATTTCCACACAAGCCACTTAAATAAGAGCAAGACAAGTTACAATTTATATTGAATTGGATAGAATATAAATATGTGGTATATGAAGATAAAAAATTTTAAGAAACACAAAAAAAATCTATATTTCTATTTTATTCAATTATTTACATGAAATAACCTATCTATAAACTCATACCTTAATTATATGAAATCATACACATGAAATCGTCCCCATTCCAATGAAGAACTCCCAATGAATAAACCAACTTATTAGAGGGTAATAATTTAACATGATAAAAGTATTTATATACAAATGAATCTAATTTACACATGTTAATGGAACTAGAATCCACGTATATACCAATAAGGCCCCAATCGATGCATATCATGAATGCACACCAACCCATGTTTATGTCATGCTTACTCATTCTACTAATGTATTTATTACATGATAAAATAATCAATTATACAACCATAATCATAATGAAATAATTTTATCAATAAAAAACATGAAAATAGTTTCACTCAATTAATAGAATGTATTTATACTATATCCATAATCCATCAGGTTGATAAAGATTAAAGAGTGATAAAAAAAATTAAAAAAATGACTATTCATATCCAACATAACAAAAAAGAAGAGTATTTGATGAAAGAATAACCCTACCATTCCTCAAAAAAGTAGTCTTGTTCTAGATCCTTAGGGGTGAGAGAAATTATTTAGTTTTAGATAATTAATATGGGTCACAAATGACATTAACTCCCCCCTCTCCCACCACCACCACTAATAACATATCACAAAATATATCCACATTGAATGTAACTCTCCCATGATTTAGAGGTAATTTTATCCATTTCAAAAATCATTACAACAATGATATATATTTTCCACATATTATTTTTAGACATCTGATAGATTGTTTTCGAGATAATGAACTGAGATGATGGGTGATTTTGGGGCCTAGTGTGCATAAAATAAATGTTTGAAACAAATTAAATATATTAAATTCCATGTACAAAAAAATTTCTAGAAAAAAAGTGTAATAACATCTAAATAGATTACCAAAATAGATATATTTGGGAACCATTGGGTTTAAAATGTAGGGTTTTCCAACGATAAAACATAACCTTTTTCGACATGGTCATTCGTGAAAATGTAATCGCGTACATAAAACGAATTATATAACAATATAATTATTTCAATTCATTCATTGATGCAGTGAACTAAATTATTCTATAATTATATTGTTATTACAAATATGCATGGTCTGATACATATCATGAGATCCTATTTATAACCGTTAGAGAGATAATTAGAGGATATTTCTCACACAAACATTAACTACATCATATATCAGGGATTGTTGTGAAACGATATTCAGATATCTCTCCAACATAAATAAACTAGACTTAGTATTCATCAATGATAGATATATATTGAGGTAGGATGTTTGTTTTAATTGGATTATTTCCTGATTATCTATTTCAATAATTAATATGAATTAATTTACAAATGTATTTATTTTTGGATTGGAAATTTTTTGAGATTGGATATCTTTGGGAATCTTATTAGGGGATTTTATTTTTTTCTAGTTTGTTTATCTATTCATTCCTCCTTCTAATGGATATAGATCAAGAAATACATGAACAATGGACACGATTCATTCTTTTATGGTTGTGATTGTGCTTTTCTACCTCATTTATTCATTCAACATTGGATATTTCCTTTGTCCTGTATGTCTATATATATTGTAAAATCAAAAGTTGCAGACCCATTTCTTTGAGAAACAGTTTGAAATGAAAGATCCATACATGGAATAATGTGGTGATCATGTGAAGATGGATGAAAAATAGAAGATATTAGACAACATACCTCATTTTATATACTTCAATATGTGATGGTGGAAAATGAATTTAGATGATTTATGTGCATATTTTGTGGCTAGAATCTGGTTATTGATGGAAGAACTATTCACCTGTTGTACAACATTGATTTATAGCACGATTTATACCAAAATATGAGGTTGTGGTGCCATGAAATTATGTGGGAAGAAGAAAAAGTGGTTCTCTAAAAAATTGAATTATACAATGTGTAATAAAGATCTACATGTTTCTTGGGGGCCCCATAGATGAGACTATTTTTATGGTATGTTGATTAGGATCACACTACATTAGACACTTTTAGACAATGTGTGGCCCCTCTTAGATGGCCCATTGTGTTCCGCGTAGGGTACACAAACACAAAATATTGTAAATGGGAAGGATCCTTCCTTAGACTCCCACATGGATAGAACCAAGGTATAAGTACATGTGCATAGTTGTGTACATGGACATGGAAAACATTAATGGACATCATGACACCATTTACTTTTACACGGACATGGGTATAGGTTTTTTTACATGGGTAGAACCTAGTACTGAAGGGATACCCCATGTACTTCTTCAATATTGAATTGAATCCCTTATCCTATGTTTCAATTATATGTTTCACTACTGTTCATTCCACATATCCTATTCCCAGAGGGTTAGTACAGAATCATGTCCTACACATAGTGTTTAATCCATTCTGTATGAATTATTTGATATTGTTTTTGGAATCAACCAATGAATCCTAGAGTGAGATCCTCTATCATCATATTTTCAATGGTGATGTTCATGGTATTGTTATAACCAACACTACACATGCATCAATCCCTTACAATGTTGGTTAATATTAATTGAGTTGTTGGTATGCCCCGTGACATTAGGATTTAACCACATATATGTATCATATCATTTCTACCAACTAGTGTATACTTCTCATCGAGAGACCTGATGAGAAATACCTCTTGAAAGGATTTGATGAGTCCTATCTAACTCTTGGAGTGTGTTTTCATAGAAAAATGTTATATGGAACCATTTATCTAGATTCCTATGTAGGTAATATGGTTGTGACATTACATTAAGAATATATGCATTTTTTGATATTATATGAATACTCTTGGTATATTAAATGTATACATATGCTTCTATATATCTAACTATTATACATTTGTAATATTATTGGTGGTTTTGGTGTTTCCTTCTATTTATTATTATACTCATCCCTGAATTGGGGTTACCCACACATTTCATATCATCTGAAGATGATTGACCATATTATAGAGTCCTAGAGGTACTTGAACCAGATGGTGCCTTGTGGCCTACATAGACCTATGTGTGTTTAAGTAGTATATTGGTAGTATTACCAATTTCACAGTCATGTTGGATTTCTTTCTACTCATTTAGTTTGATTGTATTTTCCCTTGTTTATATTTTATTTCTTGTTTTGATACTCTAGTTTTTTGATGTATTCATTCATATTTTATTTTCTTACATTTTAACATTTTATGAGATTAAAGGTGTGAGTTTGTGTTATTTCATTATGATAAGTCCATTAATATTAAGAATATTCCTACTCATAGCTACTCATTGGCCCATAGCCTATTGGATGTGAGATTCGAGAGTCACATAATGGGCCCCATTTGGATATGTCATGACTGAGTGGTATCAGAGTAGTTGGTTCTAAATTTGTATCAAATTCTATGATATTTGTTTATTGAAACAACATTATGTGAATCTGGTTTATCTAATAGTCTAGGGATTCCATTGTTGTTGTGGAAACCGATGTATCAATCAAATATGAATTTGATCACCTTATTTTTAACTTAGTTTATGAGAGAACTACTTATAGAGAAAAAATATTACATGCATCATATAATAATGGGTTGTGGTTTTAGTTTCCTTCTTGATTTGGATCTTCATATACACTGATTATGTATGGTACATCATATTTATTTCAGGATTCCTATATAATGTATTCCAGATAGCATACCTCATTAGGATCATGAAGATGATCCCGTCAATGATGAGGCATCGAAGGCATTGATTCATAGACCAGTTCTACAGGTGTTAAATCTAGTTGGTGCACTAGATATACCACCGCCTGTTGAGGTGCATATGGTACCAACAATATGAGTGGATGAGTTGTGCATGATGAGAAACATTCTTGGGTTACAGTGATATTAAAATATTAGGCACTTAGGAAATCATGATCAATAGGTGGATACAGACTTCCCTGAGGCAGTGACATGCTTTTTATATCCGGTTAGAACACCAACGGATCAGATAGTGGTCTTGGTGAGGAGCCTTCGCTATGGATTAGATGGGAAATGTTAGAGTTTATTATCCCATTAATTTATGAAGAAACCATATAATTAGAAATCATTGAGGGAATTTTTATATATGAGTTCTCTTTGGATACACTAAGGGTTATACATATCTAGGAGTTTCTATAGCTTCAATAGGGTAGTATGATATGAGTTGAGTATTCATTGATCTTAAACAACCTCTTTAGGTACTCAAAGTATATGGTTGGCGATCAGTTATTCCATGATCAAACCTACAATCAAGGAATGGATAGAGAATTCTGAGGCCTATTAATACCTTTTTCATTCTTACCTATGTTGGGGTTCTAGAGTGGGATTTGTGGGTTGAGAGTTTCCTCTTTGAGAAAATGAAGACAATGGATAATGGTACATGGTATACAAGAGAATAAAAATTTTATGTAGGGAACTAATGCCCATCATGAGGACCTATATGTATGAGACTTATCAAGAGGTGGTCATATGATATATGTTTAATAGTTCAGGGCTAACAGGATGGGGCTAGTGAGCTCAGGTTGAAGTAATGTTGCTCATGTGACTGAATAGGACATTTTGTATTATATTTTCCAATCATCCTTATGGCTAAAATAGAGACAGTGGCTGGTTGTTGTGTCAAATGTATGGGAAGGATCAGTCATGTCTGTAGGGGAGCTAATGTGGAACAGGATCAGTGAGAGGAGCGCTAGGTGATTGATACTTTAACATGTTACCACCACTATCCCCAGGAGTTACATGCTAGGCATAGAGAGTTGGAGGACAGGGGTGGGGGTAGCTTTAGGCATGGTGCCTTATGACCCAGATGCTCCATTGATGATTCAGGATAAAATCAATATCTTTTCAAATTTATCTACATTAATGCTAGAAATAGGTGCTAGTAATTCATTTTTTCCACATATCTAATCTAAGACATAGATGATTTTCTTGAGCCATTATCTTATACATTGTGTTTGGAGAATACTACTAGATATGAATTAGTGATTAAACACTTGTGCTGGTAGTGTATCATAACTCTTGTAGGTGATATTTTTTATTGAGAATGTTTATAACAGTGGTGAGGCCTAACAACGTCATATTCGGTATGGAACTATTTTCTATAGTTCATTACCTTATAAACTATTTTAGTTGGAGTATTCTATATTTTCAGAGTGATGGGACGATGTGTTATTTTTTTTGAGAAGAAAACCCAGACAGTGTTTGATAAACTCATTCATAAGAGGGTGCATCCAATTACTCACTAGTTGGCTAGCATGACCCATGTATTAGTTGATGTTTTGAGTTTCAAGTTTCCCATAGTCGTTGAAATCTAATAGGATATATTTTTTCAGTATTTTTCTTGAAAACCTCACTAGTGAGAGATTGAATTTTGAATTGATTTACACCCTGGGATAACCCTGGTATTTGTTCCATCATATCATATAGATTCAATAGATCTTTTTATGCTAAGGGTTTAGTTGGAGGATTTGTAGAATAAGGGATATGTTAGACCCTGTGTTTCTCCAGGGGCATCCCCATTTTCATTTTCTATGAAGGTTGGAAGTGATATTGAGGTTATATGTAGACTATTAGTGCTTGAACCTGCTTATCATGAAGAAGTACTATCCACTACTGATGATCGATGACATCTTTGATATGTTGATAGGGGAAAATGGTTCTCTAAGGATGACCTCCTATTAGGTTATCCATAGTTGTGAGTACGGTATGATGTCATACCTAAGACAATATTCATATTTTTATACTGTCAATCTGATTACTTTGTGAGGACCTTTGGGAAAATGAATGCCTAAGTAGTGTTCAAGGGACTCATGAACCATATCATTCAACCCTTATCAGACTAGTTCATGGTAGTATTCATCGATGGCATATTTTTGTACTTAGTGTTTAAGGAGGAGCACATGTTACAATTTAGGATGGTTTTGGATATACTCCAGGTGAACCGTATTTCTATTATATCATTATGTTCTAGTAATTAATTAAAGAGGTCCACTTTCAAGTAAATGATATCTCAACAGATGGAGTGGAAGTGGACCTGTTGAAGGGAAAGGCAATGTTAGCATGGGAGCCACCCAACAAAATGTTGATGGTGTGGAGGTTCCCTAGGTTGGTAGGTGATTACCAGAGATTCATACATGAATTCTCTAGGATATCATCTACAACGACTGCTTTAACATAAAGGGGGTATCCCTTCATTTTGATGGAGAGGTTCTGGTTGTCTTTTCAGGAGTTGTGTAAGTGGTTCATGAGTGCTCCCATATTGAGACTGCCATCGAAGTGTGTTATGTATATAGTGTTTTGTGATGCATTAGGAACTAGGTCTTTTTTTTGATACAGAGATAGGTGGTGATTTTATATAGATAACATTAGTTGAGAGAACATGAGAAGAAATTTTTTATGAACAATCCCAAGGTAATAGCAGTAGTATTCACACTAATGATGTTGTGACACTAACTTATGAAAGAGTGGTTTATGATCTATTTTTAAAACAAGATTTGTAATTATTACTTTTCTCAAAGGGATAGTATCATGAGACATAGGTGATGGAAAGATTTACATCATGATTATGACTTCGAGATTTTCTATACTCCTTTTAAGGGGAATTTAGTTGATGATTATCTCAATAAGAGATCTTGTTCGCTATTACTGAATGGGGCATAAAAGAATTTAAAATCATTTTAGATCCATTTTGTAAAAGGATGTGAAACATATTAAATCTAATTAATGGTTGTTACACGAAAATTTTTTTAGCATGTTTGGTAGGTACATATTTTGTACACCGACTATGAGACCATACATAATAAAATACCAACTATACTTGCTCTTGATGGATTTTAAAAATGTGGGGATCATGTCATTCTTTTTCGGAAATGCATGATGGTACCAGTGCCCCTATCAGTGGATGTTATAGAATAGTTTCATAAATTTTCATTATTGGTAAATATAGGTGTCAAAAATAAGTGCTAATTTTTTAAATGGATTTTTAATTTTATTATAAGGATAGATATGGTTTTATTTTAAAAAAGGATTATGGTTAAGAATTAACCCCATTCAAACCTTTTCATTCTAAGAGAAGTGTGTGTATGGGGTTCACACTTCTTCCTATGCCTCTAAAGATGTGTTAATCCCATTGACACATCATTTGTATGGTGGAGGAAGAGTGTACGCAATTCATGCTTCATTCATGGAATTTAAAAAGGTGGTGTGAATGAGGTCCACGCCTCCAGACATTTAAATTTTATAAAATGGGTTCCCCCTATACCCCTCCATATTTTATTCTGCTCCATTTATTTTTGTTGCGAATCCCTATAGGAATTAATTTTCAATATATATTTGTAGCTTTTAAGAAGCAGATATGTCTATTTAAAATTATAATTATATAATTGTTATTTATTTTGTTTGTATGATTTATTTATTTAATATATATGGATGCATTAATGTTTTTAAATATAAATTTATGTATTTTGAATGAGTTAATTTATGGATGAGTTATTGTTTTTATGATATAATTTTTATTGAAAATTTAGGTAATTTAAATATGGTGTTTATATAATTTAAATGTTTTTTATAAAATTGCATTTATAGGGAAAAAATATTTTTGATAATATATATATTTTTAATTTAAATGGTGATTAATTACATTTCAATTTATTTTTACGTATATAAATAATGTTATATTTCAAGTGATAGAAATTTAAATCATAATATAATATACACATTCGTTTGTAGCTATATAAATAATTAAAAATATAATAGTTATACTGAGTATTATATTTAAATTTATTAAAAAATATATGCAAATATTATTTTTGTTAATAGTATATAAAAAGTTCACTATATGTAATAATTTAAAACTAAATTGGTATAAATAATTATTATTTAATGTAATAATATATCAAATATAATTACTTAAATTTTGGAATGTAGAAATATGAAAACAATTTATATATCAACTTATATTTTTATAAAATTTTAAATAACATATATTTATATTATTTGAATAGTTTTATTGTATGTGTAAATTATATTACATTCATTTACTATAAATAATATTTTTATAAATAAATTTAATATATATTAAGTTAAAAAAATTATTCTACAAAAAAAATGTTATGAAGATAGTGTGAAGAATAATCTTGTGATGACCGACCAATGCATACTTGAAATTGCATGTCTATTTTCATGTATGTGGTTATGTAATTTCAAAAAAATGCATTTTAGATTCCACAAAAATGACATGTGATTCATCCCTCTCTATGTATGTATCGAAATACATGTATGCATAAAAAATGTTATGTATATTATACCCCTAGACCCCCTCACCTGGATGTGAGTAATTTTGTAATAAAATGTTTTTGAATAAATGTGTCCAACTAGAGGTGTTTCTTTTTGAAAGGAGACTATAGGTTTATTTAATACACGGTAACATCGACTCTATGAGTTCACCAAAATGTTTTGGTTGGTTTATTAGATAATGATAATCTATTCCATATAAATATTCTCAAGATCAATTCATATATATATATTCACAAGAAATTAAATTTTTTGAACAATTTGATGTTGTGGAATAAAAATATATATCATTTTATTAAATTTTATTCTTTGATAATATTTCTATAAATATACTTCAATATAGAGGATATTTATGGTGACCAATGTTTTAGTTATAGTTTGTCACATGTAATAGTGAAAAATTATTGTGATAGAATGAATATAAATTGAAGTACATATATATATATATATATAATTTTTTAAATATTATTTATAATGTGGAAATATTTAAAACATAATTAACATCTCAAAAAAAATGTTATCAATCTATAATGTTTACTGATATTGAAATGGTCATTTAATGTATGATTGAAATTTCATTTGGTATTATTTTGTATCTAATTGTGGAATTAATAATAATTAGATGATATTGAGATGACCGACCAATGTTTGATCGAAAATTAATGTCATGTTTATTTTAGCAATATAATTTGTAATAATTTCATTTTCCCCTTGTTGATGACATGTTGAGCCTGATGTTGACATGTTAGGGGTGATGACCTATTTATGGATGCTGATGTCACATTTTGGAGAGTTTTCATTAGTATTATCCAGATGCTCATTTAGCTTATCAGTCATAGCTAGTAGAAATAACATGGAATGGGGCTGCTAGAATGTCAATATATTTTGAACATATATAGGTTTACTGGTCTGAGATTCGTAATTTATTAGACACTGATATACAAACATTTTCATCACAATGATCATCTTGTTCATATGTTGGAGAGAGTTCCAACTAGCATCCACTATCCATAGTGGTAGGACCGGGTACAAGTGGTGAGACTGTACACCCACCACCTCTCACATAGAATTATGTGGAAGTAGGTATCGATGATGATATAAAGAAGAAGCATATGCTAGAGTAGAGACATAGAAAGGCATAGTGGGGATGCATCAAATATATGCCATGTTATGTCATATTGGAGCATACGTTCCATAGATGATGGGTAGATTAGTGATAAATGTTATATGTTTTTGAAATCATTATTTATACATTATTTAAAAAACAAGCTAATATATTTTATAATGCTCTATAAATCAACTAACTAAAATAATTGGATGTTCATACTAATAATTTTAAAAATTGGAATCTTTAACATTAATAATTATATTGGTAATTCTAATAATTACTAATTACTATTCATATTATTAATAATTATTATTATCCATATATGTAAAATAAATAATATTCATAATTTTATTATTAAATATTAATAATATTTATTATTTTGAATTCAACAAAATTTATCATTATATAATAATTAATTTACGATTATTATTTAGTATTTATAATATGGATTATAATAATAAGTATTACTATAATAAATAATCATCTTAAATTAATTATTTAATAGTAACAATAACTCCAAATATTACTAAATATTAAATGAATATACATTAATATTCAAAAGTTTCAATAAATATTATTAGATATTACTAAATGACACTAAATATTCATAAATATTAACATTTAAATATATTCAATCATATTTATGTATATTTATTTAATTGATATCTATTATTTATTAAAAATTTATTAATAATTATTAAAATTTTGTAATATTTATTTAAAATTTATTAATATTTAATAATTATTTGTTTATACTCATTAATATTTAAATAATATTTAAATTATTAATAAAATATATTCTTTCACCCAAAACCTGTTAAAAAGGTAATTAAAAATTAAGAATATTTATTAAACATTTATTATTTTTAATTGATATTTATTAATATTCATGAATATTTGTTACCATTCATGAATATTTAATACAATTTACTTAGTGTAATATATTGTTTAATTAAAACTTGTAAATATTTATAATTGTTGAAATTTATTTTGTTGTTATTTATTAATATTAGTTAGTATTTTTTTTATATATTTAATTATTCGATTAATATGTATTAATATATATTAATAGTAATTAATATTATATTAAAACTCATGAATTTTTATTTTATATTTATTTATATTTAATTAGTATTTATTAATATTTAATTAACATTCATTACTTTTAATTAAAATTGTTTTTTATATTTAACTGGATTTCTATTTGTATATATTTATTTATTTATATTTATAATTTAAAACGAATCTAGATGAAGAGTGAACATCATTCACACATCCTTTGGAAAACTTACATAGAAATCACGAACCTCATTCAAGCTTCATGGTGAGGGGAGAAGTGTAAAGGGGGTTCACAAATCATGATGGGTTTACCACAGACATCTAAGGAACACTATTTCATAAGTGTGATCATAAATTGACCCACAAATTCATACTATATACTATCTATCCAAAGCATAATTCATTAGAGAGATTGGGATTCCAGTATGTGCATGATATAGTCTGACTCCATGGAGTTCTGTCAATGATCATTTTTTACTCTGATGATATCTTCACATATTGAAAATGATGGTCTTGGAGGAGGCGTTTGGGAATCAATTTCAATTGAGTATGGATTTTCACCTATAGATTGTTGGCTAGATAGAGTGTACCATTCATGTTCAAGAATATATTATATGAGATTTTGGGTTGTACTTTGTCTGTAGTTGCGAGGATCACAAAACAATCATATAATATTAATATAGTAACATCTATAAATCCACAATTGGTAAGGAATCATTCGATGCGATGCACGTGCAACCCTATGGATATCCCCTTTGCTGGACTGACCTGAGAAAGTCGGCAGTTATGGGCCCAGAGTTGGTGGGATATACTATAGTGAATGTGACGATCATATGGAAGTGGACGAGGACTACAGAAATCCCTCTAAAGTCCTATGTGGATAGAAGATGGTTTCCTTTAGAGTTCGATAAGGGGGACCATGTGTTCCTACAGGCTTCCCCTCAACATGGATTTTAGAGATTTGGTTGGCGCATCATGATATCTCTAAGATACATTATGTAACAACCCAATAATTTATCAAAGGAATATCTCCATTAATAGAATAATTTCAAATAGTATAAATCACATAGAATCACATAGAATCCATAAGAAAAATATTATAAATGAACAATGAAATAATAATTATTTCTAGAAATTAAAGAACCAATACTGATGATATAGTAACATGGCCTTATTAATAGTAATATAACACTTATGGATAGTAAACCAACCATATGAATATTATACTCACCAATGATTTTTTAAATTAAATTAATTGATCTTATAAATAAAATAATAGTGTAATTATATCATAGACTAATACAAAAATATTTTATAAATTATTAATAATTTTTTCAAATTTTTGTAATTCATAAATTCTTAAATAGAATATTATAATTAATATAATAATATAAAATAAAATTTGAAATTATAAAATTTATTCATAAATTAATTTTATTATGTCTTACAATTTTAAGATAATTTTATGATACCTTAAGTAAATTTGCAATGTCTTATTAAATTAGTAATAATTTTGAAATATGTATTTTCTATGTAAATGATGATTTTAATGAAAATTTTAAAAAATAATATTTAGAAATATGTTTAAATATAATGAAGTTCTGGTTTTAATTTTACATGTTTAAAAATGGATTGGGTGATTTTTTTGGGATTTTCCTAAAATACATAAATATTTTTGAATAGTTATATTTGATAATTTACGACAAAAGCTAAATACATGAATTATTGAGTCATAGATGATTTAATGATAATTTAAGCCCAAAATCTATAAATAACCATAATTATATTAATATATTTTATGATAATTCTGTAACTATTCATAGTCTTGTGCCAAAATAATAATTTATTTAATATAATATTGGGAAAACACCCCTCTCCCCCACTATAAATACCACCCTAGCCCCTCTTCTCCTCACACATATCAAGCATTGATCCTTACATATATTTGACACAATACACTTCCTTATCCTCTCCCATATTTACTAGATACCTTGGTGCCAATAAAATTCCAAAAACATTTCCCTAAAGAGATTCTTAAAGAGGATAAATCCAAGAGGTAAATTCTCATCGTTTTTTCTTTTAATTCCTTTTCAATTTACTTTATTTTCTTATTATATCCTGAACTCCCATAGCCCAAATCAAGTTATAACTCTATTAAATTAAATATAATATAAAAATATCATATTAATGTAACATACATCATTAAACTCATCCCTCTAACTCTTTTATTAATAAAAGGAAATCGTCTCCCGTGATGTGTCATTTTACCAACATCATGGTTGATGCACTTTAAGTTTCCTTAAAAACCTTATTTGATGTTAATAAAACCATTAAAAGTTTAAAAACATATTTTAATGTTTATTTTATAACCTTTTTTATGTTCTATAAATAACTACTAGTCATAATTCTAAATGATAAAACAAAACAAGTTTGTTGTGATAAAAAATCACCGCAATTAACCTATAACGATCCGCATTAACATTTTTATAAAGAATCATCCTTATGGTATATCAAATAATAAATTTTAATGTAATTGAATCAATTTTATGATAATTAATAATATATAATATCAGTTATATATGTTCCTGCTCATTTTAAATGAACTTCAATTCATGTATAAAAAACTGATCATGAAAACTATAAAACCGAACACTCATACATGAGAAAATTAACTCTATAACTCATCCAAAGGACACTTAATGAACTTAATATAACCATAATGAATTATATTCCTGTATAATGGATTATATAATTGTTTATAAATTAATATATTGCAAATATACGTGACATTAATGTGAATAAAGTGTTCAAACACAAGGTAAGATGAATACTCAAACCCAACTGACTTTTTTTTTTACTTTTTTACCTATTTCACCTGATTTTCAGTGTAGTTATTACTTAAAAATTATTTCTTCATAATTATCATACCATTCAATTCATAAATAAAATACTATATGTGTTTATTAAAAACAAAATGTTATCCAAAATAACTGTTATTTGAAATTCACCTTTTACTTCTCAAGATTGTTTCCATCACTAAAGGTTGTTGATTCTTATATAACGTTTCACATTACATCACTCATTTGGGAATCAAATGTTTATAAATTTATTCTTATTAAATGATTCAAAATTCTTTCCATGGGTTATTATATGTTCAATATAGATATATGTGGCATGCATGAGTGTGTAAATGTTGTGATGTAATGGGTGCACCAATAATTATATAGCACAATGTAAATGTAATGATGTGAAGGGTGTGATTAGAATTATGTAGTGCACTAATTCATTGAGTATTTTGAATACCCTCATGAGATAATGTAAAATATGCATGATAATTATTCTATATTTTTTTAACAACTATGTATGGTAGATGATAACTATGACATGATGTTTCATTTTTTGCATTTCCATATTACAAGTCTTTTCTTAATGATTCCTCTCAGGATTATGACTATATGTTATGATGATAATGATTATGCTCAACACATGTTATATTGTTTCATGATCTTATCTATCCTCTTACTAGACTATTAGATCATCCCTTTTGATGTATATCCTCAGGTGACTACGTGTTCTACGGAGAATTAAAGGGACCATAACAAGCATGAGAAGATGGAATTAAATACAAATTTATGTTTAGTTTTTTTTTAATTTTATATATAATCCATATTTCCATAGACAATAACCCTTTGTATACTCATTGTGTAATGATTTTATGTTGTTTTTTCTTAAATTTATGTAATAGTAATATAAGAAATCTAGGGTTTCTATAGTTGGTATTAGAGGATGGTTTAGTTATTTTGGGAGTTAGTATTAGAAAACCTAAGTGAATACCCTTATTATGATACTATGTATTAGTGAGCACCCAATAAGCTTTTTTTGTAAAATTATAAATATATGGATCCCATAATGTACGCCTTTAGACTTAAACGCACATAGTGATATATTATTTATTCATGAAATTTCGGCATATATTTGGTTCTAAACTTTTCAATTTAAGAAAAGGGTGGGGAACTTGAGAACCTTGGCCAACAACCCATACAAGTGACAATGCAGAAATATCCAAAATGAAATCCCCAATTCTTTGGGAGGTTGAGTTCAAAAAAATTTAGTGATGCTTACCCAACTATATCGGTTTATTAAAAATTACCTGAATAATGTGTAACGACCTCCTTCACTAATAGGTAAAAATAGACTATAGAATTTTTAAGGCGTCAATATCCACCTACGTTCAGGGGATCGTCTAATAGACTAGTATAGGAAGAGTGGATCAACAAATTAGAGAGAATATTTTATATGCTTTACTATTTGGAGAAACATAAGGGCACTGATGTTGCTTATCATCTAGATAGAGAGGTCGATCATTGGTCGTGTTTGATTAGGAACCCAAATATTAGAGGTGAAATTAATGAGATGGAGTGGGAAGACATTAAGATAATGTCTATTAACATGTATTTCCTTCAAAATCACTGAAAAAATATGGAGTTAAAATTTATAGAGAAAAATAAAAAGGATGTATAATCTATCACAGACTATGAAGAAAATTTCACAAGGATTTCAACGAATGATTCTAGTTTTTTATAAAAAAATTTAGAAAAATTGATAGAATATTTAGTTGTTTAAAAACACCCAATAGAATGCCTCTATCAATTAGATTCTTTGGAAGTTATGATAATATTTTTTTGATGTGATCTAAAAATGGAAATGGAGTTTTGAGAATAGTCCAATGGTTATGGTGATATGAAATGAAATATATTGTTTCATGCTGGAGGATCTCCTGGAAAACATTTAAAGAAAACTCAACCACCCATTTGTCAAAAATGTGCAAAGAAACATAATGGTAACTCCCTTAAAGGGATGGGGAAATGCTTCATGTGTGGGTGATAAGGACTAAATGATCATGAATGTTAAAAAGAAATGAGAAAGTATTGAAATATAGTGGATGGATGAAGAGCACCACCCATGGTCCAATGGTACAACCGTAGGGAGAAAGGAAACTATGTAAGACATTTCACTAATCCTTGAGTACAAAAAGGTAGTCATCATTATCATCCACCAAAGACATTGGATAAAGGTATGGATTATTCCATCACTGCTTCAGAAGTGGAGAAAGAAAAAAATTGTTCTAGGAATACATATAATTCTCTCAAAAATGGAAAAAGACTTATTTGATTCTAGATCTACGCATTACATTATATCTTGTATGTTTTCTAGAAATCTTGAATCAAATCCCTAATAACCTGATGTATAGATATCTATAAAAAACCATATGGTGCAATCAATTCAACCCAAGTGTTGGAACCTCCTTTTATTGGTGTATGTGGGAAGATTATTCTAGCGAATCTCATAATTCATTCCATAGGTTAATTCGATGTAGCACTAGGTATCGATTGGTTCAAGTTATATAGATAACATATCAATTTTTGGGAAAAGGAAATAAATTTTAATATTCCGAGCCATCCTATTCTTCTTTTACAATTCAAGGAAGTTCGTGAATCTCCTTTTCAAAATCCTTCAATGTTGTGGGTGTCCATTCCATATGAGAAACCATACCTCGTTCAAATGGATGAGTCCAAAAAGATATCAACCAATAGGGAATTCCCATTATAAGGGAATACAATTAGGAATTTCCAAAATAGTTACTCAGACCTCCCCTAGATCATGAGGTAGTTTCCTCAGTAGATCCCATATATGAAGCTAATCCTATCTCAATGTGTCCCTATTGGATGGAGGCTACCAGAGTATAGGATTTTATGATGCAACTACAATAGAATTTAGAAAAAGGGTTTGTACACCATAGTGTATCACCCAAGGTTGAACCAGTGCTCTTTGTCAAGAAGTATGATTTAGTAATGCTTTTTTGTATCAATTATCAAGAACACAATAATATCTCCATAAATAACAAGTATCATCTTCCAAGGACTGAATACTTTTGGATAAATTATGAAGAGTTATGTACTTATCAATGGTATATCTTCATTCTGATTAAAATAAGCTAAAGATGAAGTAGGATGATATTAAAAAGAATAACTTCTGTATATGGTATGGGTACTATTTATTTTTGGTGATTCTCTTTGGACTTACTTAATCAATTGTAAACATCATGGATTTAATGAATAGAGTCTTTAGATATTACGTTGAAATATTTGTGTTAGTTTTTATCGACTATATTCTCATATACAATAAGAGTAAGGAGGAACATGAATCAAATCAGATGGATTGATATAATCAAAGAGTATGACTTCTTTATTCACTATTATCCTAGAAAGGAAAACAAGGTATATGATTCTCATAGAATAAAATAACCTGCTACTCTATCCATGTGGTAGATGGAGATAGACCCTATCTTTAGTTACATGAAAGGAAGGATTAAGAAATCATAACGGTAGGTTAAATTCCATACATTCCCAAATTATTTCCCAACCATATATCCAAGATAATATTATGGAGGCACAAAGGTATTATCTAGAGTTACAAAATATGGTGAATATAGTAATAGAAGGTAAGCTTCAAGAGTTCCACAAATATGATGATCGTGTGATATAGATTGGAATGAGTCTTTTTGTGAATTATTCACATGGGATAAAGAAGGATCTATTAGAAAATTCACATAGATAACCTTTTCTTAACAATCTAGGGAGTATAATGATGTACCATAATATAAGAGGACATTTCTTATGGGAAAATATTATGAAAGAGATTGCAAAGAATATCTCAAGGATCATGATATATCAACAAGTTAAATATGAGAGAAATAAATCCAAAGAGATGATGTAGACATTTCTTATATCAATGTGGAAATGGGAGAATGTCAATATGGACTTTTTCATGGGTCTCATAAAGACATCAAAAGGAAATAATGTGACATGGGTTGTGGTTGACGAACTCACAAACACTTCCCATTTTATCATTATTCTGTAAGTCCTCTCTCTATAACAATATGCATTTATATATGTGAATGAATTGGTGAGACTAAATAGAGTTCAAATATTTATTTCCTCGAACTGTGATAACCGGTTGACGTCTAAATTCTAGAGGAGTCATCAAAATGCCTTGAGTACTAAAATGAATTTCATCATGGCCTATCACCCCAAAATGATGGCCAATTTGAAAGGAAAATTCATACGTACAAATATATTCTAAGTGCCTAATAATTATTATTTAAAAGTGGATTGGATCATAATCTCTCATTGGATGATTTATTATATGAAAATAGCTTCCACTAGGGATTTTAGATTGACTTATAACTTGATCTTTATGGAAAGGAATTTAAAACTCCAACACTTTAGGATGAAGTTTGTCAAAGAATACTACCTAGAAATAATCTTAGGAAAGACATGATAGAGAAGGTTCAATCCATCTAGAAACACATCAAAGATTCTTAGAGTCATGAGAAAGAGTTATACTACAAATCATTGAAGAGTCTTGGAGTTTGACATTGGAGATAATGTCATTATTAAAATATCACCGTGGAAGAGAGTCATGCAGTTAGGAAAGAAAGGGATGCAATTCCCAATAGTGGTTGAACCCTTTTAGACGCTTGATCACATTGGATCCTTGGATTATCAACATGAACTTCCACTGACTATACCTCAAGTTCATGATGTGTTATACGTATCTCTCGTGAGTAAGTACATACCCGATCCCTTAAATGTACTACACATAGATGTGGTAAATCAACAAGATGATCTCTCTTATGAGGAGCAGTCAGTAATGCTTTTATAAAAGAGAGATAATGTTCTATATAAAAAGATAATCCAAAATTTCAGTTTGTTATAGAATAACCATTAGTATGAAGATGTTACTTGATAATAAGAGGAGGTGGTGAATGTGAAGTACCCTCACCAATTTTTGTAAAATGAAATTTCAAGGGTGAAATTTCAAAATGGGGGAAGAATGTAACGATCCAAACATTTATCAATGTATTTTATCCCTTATTATAGTAACTTCACATAGTATAAATCACACAAAATATCTTATAAGACATAATAAAAATTTTATATAGGACGAAATAATGAAATTATATGCATTTTTAGATGTCTAAGAACTAATATTGAGAAAATAATAACATGAGCATAAGTATAGTAATATGAAATTTATGAAGTGTAAACCACCCATATTCATAGTAGGCTCACCCATGAAAGTATAAATAAAATTTAGGAATCTTATAAATAAAATAATATTATATTTATATCATAGAATAAGTAATTAAATATTTTAAAAATTATTAATTTAGTGTTGGATTTTTTGTAAGTCATAAATAGTTAATTGGAGTTTTATAATTAATTGAATAATTTAAAAAAAATTAATTTTCATAAAATTTAATCATAAATTAATATTTTTATGTCTTATGATTTTATTATATTTTTTTGAGACCTTATATAAATTTTTAACGTGTTATTAAATTAGTTATAATTTCAAAATATGCATTTTTTCATAAATGCTGATTTTAATTAAAAATTAAATTACTCAAATTTATAAAATTATTTTAATAAAATGGATTTCATGTTTGAATTATATATGTTGAAAAAAGGTTTGGGGGATTTTTTTTATTTTTCCAAAATACATCAATTTGGGATGAATAGTAATATATGATAATTTACGATAAATGCTAAATACATGAATTATGGAGTCATAGATGATTTATAGATGATATAAACAAAAAATATAGAACTCTCCATCATTATTTTAAAATATTTAATGATTATTCTCAATCTATTCATATCCATGATCCAAAATAATGAACTAATGAATATAATATTGAGAAAACACCCCTCTCCTATAATATAAATACCACCCTTCATCCCCTATTCACCTAAAGATTCTCAAGAATTGATCCATGCATATTCATTAAAATACTATTCCCTAAAAACTCCCTGACATCCTGGAGCCCTTGGTAATTTCAAAAGACCAAAACTATTTCCCTTAGGAGGCTCTCAAGGGGATAGATACAAGAGGGAAAATATTATTTCTTTTTTCTTTTAATTCCTTTTCAATTTAATTTCATTTAATATTCTATCCTTTCCTAAATTCATAAAAAATTTAACAATAACTCCAATAACATAAATATATTCAAAATTTATATTTTAAATGCAATATTACTCATTAAAATCCTCCCTCCCTCTCTTTTATTATAACAATGAAATCATCACCCATGATGTGTCCATGTGTCGACAACCAGGTGGATGCGCTTTAATATTCCTTAAATACATTAAATTATATTAATTAAACCATTAATTTTTTAAAACATATTTTATATTTTATTTTTGAACCATTTTAATGATGTGGAAATAAATTTTACTCATAATACTAAATGATTGAACAAAATAAGTTTGTTGGGATAAAAAACCAACCAAAACTAACTTAAAACTATCATCATAACTTATATCTAGATAGTCATCCTCATGGTATATAACCAAATCCTTTGTAAGATAATATAATATTTTTGAGTATCATTAATAACATATAATAACAATTATATATGCTTATCCACATTTTAAATGAATTTTCACTCATGTATACAAAAGAACAAATCATGAGAACTATAAAAATGAACACTCCCAGACGATGAAATTAACTCTATAACCAATCCAAAGACCATAAAAGATATTAATAGAACCATAATGAATTATATTCATGTATAAAATGTTATTTAGTTGTTAATTAATTAATCGTATGTCATTATATAAGAAATTAATGTGAATAAAGCGTTCAGACACAAGGTAAGGGGAATTCTCATACCCAACTCACATTATTTGGGGTTTCCCTATATCACACCATTTTTAGTAGGGTAATTCTATAAAAAATAATTTCATTATAACTATATTAATTTTTTATGATATACATGTTTTCTAATTTATTTTATGATAAAAAATGATTTCCAGAAGAACTCTTTTATCAAACACAACTTTTACTTCTCAAGATTGTTTCCTTTATTCAATGTTTTGGATTCTTATATCATGTTTGTTATTCCATATTTTATTTGGTAACCAAAGGTTTATAAATTTATTCTTATGAAATGAATCACATTCATTTAAATGGTTTATTATATGTTCAACGTTGATATATGTGTCATTCATGATGATATAAGTGTTTTTCAGTGATAGTTGTGATCAGAATTATATAGAGAAATGTAAATGTTATGATGTAATGGGTGATCCAAGAATTATATAGAACTCCAATGAGTTTGGTAAGGTGAATAACCTCATGAGATAATGTTATATATTTTTGAACATGATTCTATATTTTTAAAAAACAATTTGTGGTAATTGATCAGTATGAAATTATCTTTAATTTTTTGCATTTCCACATTCCAAGTCTTTTATTAATTATTCCTCTCCTGATTATGATCCTATGTTATGATGATAATGATAATTCTTACCCAATGTTATATTATTTCATGTTCTTATCTATCTTTTTACAAGGATTTTAGCTCACCTAATTTTGATATATATCATCTAGTGACTACATTTACTAATATGAATTTAAGGGGAAATAAGTTGCTATATATGAAGGAATTAAATAAATGTTAATGATTTATTTTGTAAGTGTTATGTATGGTACTAATGTTCGCCAGACACTAAACCTTCAGATCTGCATTGTGTAATGATTTTATATCCATTGTACATAATTTGATCTTATATTAATGTACTAAAAGAGTAGTCACAACAAATTATCCCTTTCCAGATACCGTGTAGAGTTTGTGAGGTGGCATACTACATAGCTATACCATCTTAGTCAGACCAGGTACACAAAATCTTCTATATATCATAGATGAGGAGGCACATGAATTACCCCCAATATATTATCAATAAGGTGGATCATAACATCGAGGACATGTTTAACATTTTAAAGTACCTAGTATAGATCAAGGATTAGTATGATAGTATCCTTCGAGGGTGAGAAATTACTTAAGTCCATGTACGATGGAAGTTTAGGAATATTCATGAAATCACCTAAGAGAAGGAACCTCATTTGCATTCTTAGTACCCACATCTCATTCTATAGCCAATTGTTTTGGATTTTATAGAAGTAAATCACCAAGGTGGGTAGAATTTAATGACTCAAATTTTCCATGTATAGTTTTTGGAATATTTTATGTATTATTTCCTAAACAAGACACTGATATTCTATGTTATTCTGATGGATGGGGTGCCCAAAATAATTTTTTTCGATACATTAAATATATTAAATCACACTTGTATATAGTTTTCCTAAAAAAGAGGAATAACCTCAAAATAGAGATTCAGATAACATATCTACAAGAACAGTTGTGTTTGGAATATGGGTTTTACCCTAGCTGTGATATAACCATTACTGAAGGTATATTGTGAAAAATCATCATGGTCCTAATATTTATAAAATAATTAAATAATAATTTCATTTTATTCATTGAAATATCAACCTAAATTTTTCTATAAATATATTTTTATTCTAAATCCTATGGGTTACCAAGAAACCATATAGAATTTTTAGAACCATTAGAGAGAGTGATGGAGGGTATTTCTTAGATGAACATTTACTAGGTTGTATATCGGCAACCAATGTGGAACATGATTCCGAGATATCACAACCAACAACAACATAGAATATTTCTTCATCAAAAATAAATCCATAATGAGGTTGGATTTTTTTATTAGATTATTTCCCCGTTATATATTTCTAGGATGAACATGAATCAATTGACTAAAATATTGATTCATAGATCAATCGTTTTTCAATATGGGTTATCAAGGAGGATCTTTTTGGGGGAATTATTTTATTTTTGTTTCATTATCAATTAATTTATCATTATAATGAAAATTAATCTAAGAAAACAGGAACATTAACTGATGTTTTTTTCCACATGGTTGTGATTTTTCTTTTCTCCCACATTTCTTCATTCATAATGGGTAATTTACTTTGGAAGATTGTTCATCATAACCAGAAAATCAAATAGTATGCACCCATTTCATAGATCAATGGTTAGGAATCAAAGTTCTAGTATTGACATGATGTGGTGAACATGATATGATGGAAGGGCCAATGGGATGGATAGTTTGGATACCTGATTTCAAGTTCTTCGATGTGTGATTGTTGGAGATGTATATGTTTTCTTTCTAAGCTGTTTTGGTGGCCAGAATCTCATGACTAATAGTGGAACAGTTTGACCAATTTATATCCAATATTTTTGGATATGTTGAGGTCCAAATCTGAGGATATAAAATTGAGAGCCTACGAGGGGGGAGGAACAAGTGTTTCTAGAGAAACCCTATCATCATGGTGTGTAATAAGAAGCTACGTTCCATGTTCCCCCACCCCTTAGTGGTGGATAAGGTTTTCGGATGATGTTAAGGATCATGTGGTCTGTGACCATGTAACATGTTGTGTGACCCCTCCATAATGTCCTAGTGTGTTCCATAGAGAGTATGCAGACATGGAAAGAAGTATACTAGATGGAGAATTCTATGTACACACACATGGAAACAAAATGAATATATGTAAATGGTCATTGTCATGTACATGGACAAGGGATGAAGTATATGGTCACCAATAGGCTAGGTCATTTTATACATACATAGTAACATGCCAATTTCATGGGAATTACCTAGTTTCATGTGGACATACTGTGAACTCCTAGTACATGATGTATTTTGATCAGCAATTGGTCAGAGACATTTTCCTTTTCATCTTATTCAAGTGTCGTTAGTGTGTATTCCCCTTATCGTATTACCTAAGGGTTAGTATCAAATCACATATGACACTTAAGATATTTATCCCTTTATATGGAATTCTTTGATAGTTTGGAATACTTCTCTGATTACTGGAGTGAGATACTATCTCATATCCATACTCTAGGTGGAGTTCATGGTATTTTCATGACCAATACTATGCGGGTGTCAATCCTATACATTGAAGGTTAATCTAGATTGTTCTATTGTGACACCTTAGGGTATTAAGTGTGATCCTCATATGTGTATCATATTTCTTCAGATTTTTGGTGTATTATTCTCATAGGGAGACCAAAAGATCAATATCTCTAGGATGGAATTCATCATTTCTATATAACATGCAGAGTGTGTTCTCCTAAAAGAGTGCTATGTAGAACCTTTAGCCATGAATCCCACGATATAATTATGGATTAGAAATTATCAGGAGATTGTGTCTGTCTGTTGAGTATATCTTAATATTCTTATTAAATATACTAAAGAAATATAGATGGGTTTAACATGCTGTTATTATTTTGTTATATTATTTTTAGTTTTGGGGTATCATATTGAGTATTTTTATACTCACCCATTGATTGTATTTTCCCACACATGTCATTTATTGTTAAGACAATAGATCTGTTGATAGAGACCTAGAGGGACCAGAACCATAAAGTGAATCTTGATTCAGATAGAGCAGGATGTGTTCCTGGGGTATCATTATACCAGTCCCCTTATTTACTTTCTAGTTGTACTACTTTTTATAATTTGTGAGGAGGGATTTTATTTGGACCTATTTACATTCAATTTCATATTGTTGTACTTTGGTTGTGGGATTAAGATTTATTCTTGAATATTTTATTAGTTTTTTACATTTCATCATTTTATGTTCTTGGATATGTTTTCATGTGTATTATTTCATTATGTTATGGTCTCCCATGTTAGTTAAATTCCTACACTACACTAGTCTCTATCCCCTATCCTATTGGAGGTGGACTTGGGGAGTCACAGAATGGGCCCCATGGGAATTGGTTGTGACAAATTTAACTAACACCGTGTCTTGTACTACATTTCATTTCATTCCAATATAATGTTTTGGATAACTCACATGAGGTGGACCCCTCCCAAAAAAATTTAAATATGCCCAATTGAATTTGGATCTTGTGTAAATTATTCAATTAGAACCATATTATATATTTATATGTAAAAAACAATGTAAAACTAGTGTTGTTGTCAGAGATAATTTTATACTTTACATGATGCAAGGTAAATAAATTTTTTACATTTCACTCTTTTAAATATTTATAGGAAAAAATCCTAAAATTTGATAAAAATTAACCAAATTAAATATTCTTATTAAATATATTATAGATATATACATGTGTATAACATGCTGTTATTATTTTGTTATATGATTTGTAGTTTTGGGGTTTCATTTTGAGTATTTTTATACCCACCCATTGATTTGATTTTCCCACACATGTCATGTATTGTGAAGACAATAGACCTTTTGATAGAGACCTTTAGGGACCAGAACCATAAAGTGAATCTTGATTCAGATAGACCAGGATGTTTTCCTGGGGTATCATTATACCAGTCCCCATATTTACTTTCTAGTTGTACTACTTTTTATAATTTGTGTGGTGGGAATTTATTTGGACCTATTTACATTCTATTTCTTATTTTTGTACTTTGGTTGTGGGATTAAGATTTATTCTTGAATATTTTATTAGTTTTTTACATTTCATCCTTTTATGGTCTTGGAGATGTTTTCATGTGTATTATTACATTATGTTATGGTCTCCCATGTTAGTTAAATTCCTACTTGACACTAGTCTCCACCCCCTAGCCTATTGGAGGCGGGCTTGGGGAGTCACATAATTGGCCCCATGGGAATTGGTTGTGAAAAATTCAACTAACGCAGTGTCTTGTACTGCATTTTGTTTCATTCTCATATGATGTTTTTGATAACCCACATGAGGTCGAACCCTCCCAAAAATATTTAAATATTCCTGAGTGAATTTAGATCTTGTGTAAATGATTCAATTAGAAACATATGATAGATTTATATGTTAAAAAAATTGTAAAACTAGTGTTTTAGTCAGAGATAATTTTATACATTACATGATGCAAGGTAAATACATTTTGAACATTCCACTCCTTAAAATATTTATAGGAACTAATCCCAAAATTTGAATTAAATTAACCAAATAAATTTAGTATTTAAATTACTACATTGATGAAAAAATATCCTGAAAAATTCCAGATTTTATGGCACATGAAAATTTACTCCGACTACTAGAATGGTACATGTAAAATTTGAAACATTCTCATCTAATAGTTTTCTACAATTCCTGAATTTATGTACCATCACAATATCTAAATGGATAAAGCACATATAACAATTATAATATATGGAGGAACAATATTTTCATCTGAACCAAAAATATTAAAGTTTCATTATCAACTGATCCATTTATGGCTCCCCACCATTATGTTTTCACTTAACGGTATGATATTGAAATTCGCCCACTGAAATTCATAAAACATGGTCAAAAAAATTCATGAAGGAGAGCCAAATGATAACGAGCATGACCTAATATTATTCTATAAAATAATTTATCATGCCATCAATTTTATCCTTGAACCACCCATGATCCAATATTTCAATAACCTAACACTAAGATACTTGCGAGTGAAGACATCCTTTGACCAATCTATCCTGAACTTACTACACTAGTCAAGGCATACCTCAGTGATACCTAACATTAGAAGACATCAATAAGGAAATATAAATAACACATAAATCATATATGTTAATAATATATAAAGTATACATAACATATCAAGAAATAATGAAATTATATTCCATCAAAAAAACAACAATAACATCTCTAAATCTAAACACATGACCATGTACCTACCTATACCCCTAAAAACTCGAAAAGAAGTTTCCAGTGCAAATATTATACCAAAAAACACACCTAATAAAAAATTAAACATAGGATGGATCTTATGAATATTGGTAAAACATATTTAAAAATTCCCCCAACTATAATTTCTATTTCCAAAGTTAGTCAGCAAAAGACAAAAGGTAATTCATACATAACTTTTGTACTCTTATAGATTCTTTTCCTAGACCCCTTGAAAATATTAAAAAATAATCGTGGAGAATACCATATATATATGAAATAGTTACCCAACATGAATTATAGTCAATGTGAAATTGAAAAATATTTGGAACTAACTTCCCTATATCACAGTAAAACCACTTCTATGATAATGAACTCCACCATAGCTTAACCATATCAAGGATAAATATATGTTCTGAATAACCTAAATCTATTAATATCTAGTTACCTATGATTTATCATGATTCTAATCCCATGATACATCAATAACCAAGGAAATATTATTTCTTTTCCAATATATGATGCCTATCACACAAAAATAAACACTATCTCCACCAAAAAAATATGTACAAAAATAATGAAAATTCTTCTAATCTCAAAAGTTCAATAAGTAAGAAGGTATGGATAGTATATAAAGTGTATCATGATTAAATAGAACAAATATCTCAATACATGTAATAATTTCCCATGGAAATATCAAACCTCGTCTTGTTTAGGCATAATAACAAGAGGCTTCCCATTCTTGTCATCTATTAAGGTTTCCACTCCCAAATTCTTAATGATATAAAATTTCCAGAAATATATACAAAAGATCATTGAATCCAAAAATAATTTCATTATTTCTTAAAAAATTTCTTTTAAAAAAACCATTTAACCAAAAATTTATATTTTCTGAATACAAGTAAAACCATTCGAAAACACATTTTTATTAAATATTAAAAAGGAAGTGGCACAAAACAATGACACATTAAAAATATAAAAATAATTACAAAAAAACAATTATAGAATTTAAAATATTGAAATTTCTCCATCCATTAACTATTTTTCCAATGTTTCAATTATTTAAGGATCTTTAATCTTTTTGAAGACCCGAGGTATCTGAAAAGTTTCATGAAACATTCAATAAGATTTATGTGTAAAGTCTGTTTTAAATCCTCAAAAAAATTATCTCAAATAATTCCAATGGGATTATTTAATATAAAATCAACATAATTAATAAATCTTGTCATATCAAACTAGATTAAATAAATACTAATAAACAAATAATTTGATCATCACCATGACAGAAAAGAATAATTTGAACAATCATTTAATATACACGAAAATGTTAGTAAATTAATAATGAACTCTAGATCAATAAAGTTCTTTAATAAAAATATCTTTAAATTTATTCACCCAAAGTATAACCAGGTTGAAGTATTTTGAACCAAAATAAATCATGTTATTGCAACACATTATTCACTGTAATATTTCACACAATTATATTGCCAGGATAAAACTTTTACAAGAAAAATTTGTTTACCAATAAATAATGATTAATTATTGAAACAATTAAGGATATATCTTTTATATTACAAATAATTTATCATTTTCTTATAATATATAAATTAAAAATCATTAAAACAGAATACTTGGTTACCATTAATATAAGCTATAACTTTTGCACATTATTTTATCATATATGTGAGGGAAATAATTAAACATATACATACTTCCCTTACCAAGTACCTAAAATCTAATTACCCACAATATTTTTATATATATTTTCAAATTATCAAAATGAAAATTTTCCAATTTACATAATGTGTTTTATCTAATTATAGTCATTAAATATTATGCATTCAAATTATGAGGTTTTACTCACTGTATAGAATATGAAGAAAATTTTCGTTGAGGTTATATGAAAATTACAATATATAATTAAGGGGTATTCTTTATTATCGACATATAAACATTCATTATGAAATGTGGATGTAATTATGTAATTATTCATTAATGTAATTATTATAATTTGATGACGTTCTTCTAATATTGATAGGATTTCAATAATTAATTAATCCTTTAATTCTAATAAAATATTCTACAATTTTGAATGTTTCATGGACAAATTCGTTTAAATATTAAAACCACTAGAAGGAATAAATAAATAAATAATGAATGAATAAAAAATAATGAAATGAGAAACCATATTTTACTTAATTTAAGAAATTATTCCTTACAAACTCTCAAGTTCATCCCCATAAAAAGTTGACAATTTATATCAAAAAAAAGAATATTTATACCATTTATCAATGAGAAACAAATAATACTAATTGTGAATATTGGAATCCAATTGGGAAGTCTATTTATTAATTCATGGTGCTAAAAACCCATTGTCCAAACCCAAGTAAATGAGGTGACAAAATACCTAGGTGACATTAAGAAATCGTTTTATAGTCATACTACCATGGTAAATTGATGTTAAACATAAATAGGTTAGTTAATCCTTTTATGATATACATATAAAATTTTGGCACATATTATCTCCATAACATCCATCCCAACAAGCTGACCAAATCAAACTAATTCTATTTGTAATATCCCAACTTGGACACTTTAGATTTGGAAGGACTAGAATACCTCTATAAAAAGGTAACGTCCCCCATACATCGATGGTTGGAAATAAAATTCAATAGAAATTAAAATCACGAGGGAAATTTTACATTACATACAAAAAACTTTATGCCTCATCTCTTAAATTCATATACTAAGAAGTTTTATGAATATACACTATACCAAACAAATTCACATTATATTAATCAATAATAATAAGATTGTATAATACAATAAAAATTAGATGGACAAAGAATTAAAAATATAAAAAATGATTTTATAGGATTCCATATAGTTCACTCCCATTATTCCCATGAAAACTACCACTGAGCTCCCATGTTCTTCCTAGTCCCTAGAATTAATACACCCCAACAGTACATAAGAGTTCATCAATACACCTATTTCCAAAAGAGTGATTACTATGTACACAGAAAATTGTATATGCAGGAGTGAGTATATTGAATCTGTTGAAAATACACCAAAATCTTCCCAAAAATGACACATAATCATGAACATGTTTTCTCACATTATATATAAAATGAGAGGGATGTGGAATACAAGGTATATGTAAAGAAAATCATTTAAATACATAAACCAAAAAGAAAAATGCCTTTTTTCCCATTTTTTGCATGAAATAACCCACATGTTAACGCAGAAACTAATTCCTAATACTCAAACTCATGCATGCATTCCCTTATAAAAATGTAATCCCTAATGATTGAACTAACTCATGGGAGAAACCCTTTAAAACCAACCCAATGAATCTATCAATGATTTATTCTTAGGTTATTGCATAAATAGAACTTGTATCGATGTTAATTTTAATAAGGACCCAATCAATAGATATCATTAATGCATAATAACACATTATATTACAAGCATACTCACACCAAAAAATTATTTATCATTTGTTAAAATTATCGCTTTTCAAACTAAATTCAGTAGGAATTCATTTTTAACAACCAGTCATATGCAAATTATTTAACAGCATCCACAATAAAAAATTTTATGAAAACAAAAATTATTTTTGATTTATAGAGAAATTGGTTTGATAAATAATCAACCTGCCTCAACCATGATCATGTAGTAGAAACAAAAAAGATACATTCAGTGAACTATTCACTGAAAAAGTCTCCCAAGAATTACCTGGTTTTATATCCCCATTGAGGAGGGAAATGATGTAGTTTTTATAATGTTAACTTTGTGAAAAAATTCATTATGACTCCCCTCATCACAAAATGAATATCAAATATGATTTGACATCCATGTACATAACACCTCCCCATCATCCAATGACAATTTTAGTTTATCAAAAATATATCCGATCAACACCATGACTTCTATAATAGTGTGGTTAAATCTTAATGGATGGTTTTGATAGATCATGAAAGGATAATTCTATATAGACACTACAAGGAGTGACTATAGAATAGAGAGTTTTTCCTAAGCTAATAACATCGCCATGCCAAAGACCAAGATGTTGTTAGTCATTCCAAACCATTTCAAATGTGATCTACCTATGTCATATTCTTTGTAAATTTAAATATACTTACCTTTATATAGCACATAATACACTTACATGGTCTCAAAAATTCACTTATACCACATCAACCACTAAACAAATCTTCCCATCTCATTCTCCAAGGGTTACCTTACTAAAAACATTGTATAATAAAATTACTATTGTTATTATTAATACCCTAACCCCAGTTTCCAAAATTTGTTGGTTGTATAATTACATTAGAAAAATATACAAGGAATCACATCTCGATGGACTAAATATTTTAGTAGTCTTAATAAACAAGATACATACTTTAATTTCCTATAAATTTTACATCATAAAATAATACAATTTATTTTTTTCAGAACACTTTTATTCCCTCATTAATTTCCCTATATATCAATCTTAAAATATTTCCTGGCATCATGGGGAAAGTAAACCTAATAATGGGTTGAGCAATAATGCTAATTAAATGTATGGGTATTATTGGTGATATGAATATATAATGTATAAGAAATATGGAAATATAAATAACTGAAAAACTTTCAATGTAATCTATAAGATGAGTATAATATGGAAGGAATAAATAATGATCAAATAATGTGATATACATAAACACATGATCTTGAAGTATTTACGTGGATATTTTGACAAATCTACTAATCATAAGGACATTAATGAATAATATCATAATTAGGGAATGTATAAATTTATACATTATAACCATACCATCAATGAATTTTACAGATACATATTACATAATTAGTTTGGGCCTCTGCCAAAAAACCATCTATATATTGTCATGAGACCTACTGATACATCGAGCGGATATTGAAGGCCCCGCCCATAACATAATAATTCCAATTTATTATTAATATGAAAGAGGTGAAACATAACAAAATTTAACATTATTATTATATAATTAACTTATGAAATGTTAATAATTATCCCAATCAATAAAAATAACTATAAATCATTCAAGGAAATATAGAGAATGGTATTAATGAGGTACACCCCCAATCAATCTAATAATAAACCATCTAGATAATTAATAAATATCATATCATTAATATAATTCATAATGAAGATGAAGTAAAATAAGGGGTTTTATGAATAAAAATACCATAAAAGTGATATTAAAAACATTCTTTAGGAAACATTTATTTTATTTTTGAAAATATTATTTTAAAACTAAAATTAAGAATAAATTGAAAACAATCAATTATATATAAAATTTTAAAATTTTAATATAATTCTTTACAAATTATGTGGTCATGATGGTGTAAAATGCAATAAATTTCATATAACATAAAAGAAGGATTCCATTCACATTTTTGTTAAAATCCAATGGGACATGTTTTGAAAAAAAACATGATGATTCTTTTCAATATATTATTTAAAAGTAAAAAATTATTTAACATATCATTTTTATTATTTTGAGTAAACTTTTGATGTTTTTTCTATAAAATATGGATTTGGATGAAAATATATTCTCTATTAATAAGTGAAATAATTTCAGAATTTCCTAATTGTTTTTAAATAATTTAATTATAACATGAGACGAAAAATAAAAAAAATTGCATGAAAAAATTCATTACTAACCATATGATAAAAACATATTTTTTTTTTAGAAATATGAAATATTTCTTCGAATGGATACTTATACATATATAGTCCTAAATAATGATGATATTATGAATTACACCCTGAAAAATTTTGTAAAATATAAAACATCATCGCTATGAAATAAATAACATAAAATAAAAAAAATTATTTAATACTGAAAGATAAATATTCAAGATATAAAATATAAAAAATGGCGGTATATACATTACACAAAGGAATAAGGGGTGAATAATTCATATGTCTTGTTGAAGTAAATGTGAGATGATAAACCCTTAACATATGATTGATTCACTACATCTGTGTAAAATTATATTTTATAATATATATTTTAATAATTTAATTTTTTTAAAAACTATAATAATTTATTTTATAGAATATATGATTTACTCGTATACTTTTTCCACTAGTTTAATGATAAATATTTATGAAAATAAATATTTTAGGTGATAATTGCTTTGATTTTCATTTATTTTTTTGTTTAGTAATTTCAACCCAGTTATATTGAATATGGTTCCATAATATCTATAATATAAAAACATATATAAATTTCATAAATATTATTTATATATGTATTTAGAGATTTCTGAAAAATATTGATTTATAAATTGGATTAAACCATTCATGGATATAATTGGTCATAGGTACGCCTTAACGTTTCATCCACTTATCTCAAAAAAATGAAAGAAAGAAAAAAAATATTAATTAAACATTAAATACAAATTATAATTTTAATAATATCATTTAAATTGAAAAAAATTTTTTTTATTATAATCTAATCAAATAATTTCTAAAAAATGACTCAATTCACATCATGATGTAGTAGTCTTTTGTAGACAAGGGTGACATTATAATATACCAAATGAAATATAATGTATGATGTTATATGTGATATAATAATTATTAGGGTATAATTATACCATAAATATTAGAAAAATTTGTTAAATCCATTATTATATCCGTTGCTTAATGGTGTTGATGGAAAACGAATTACATCAGTTAATGAGGTTGTAGTCCAACTTACAAACAATCGACTATTTCATTTCCCATTTGATGGGTGTGGGATGGATATTAGTTATGAAATTAAAATAATAAAATCTAAATATACATTAGTTACTATTTTTATTATTTTATCATAGTAGAATATTAATTTATATAGGTGGAAGAATAAATATTAAAAATAAGAATATTTAATAATGTCACCTCTTCTTCAGAGATACTCTTTAAGATTATGACTAAAGCCCTATAAGGATGAGTTCAAAATAAAAATATGTCATGTACGATTTTGGGAAGGACTAAGACGATCTATAGGTAGGCAAAAAGTCTCCTAGAAAAAAAAAATTAAAATGAAATAAATTATGATACAAGACATTATAGAGCGTCTCTACCAAGATGAGTGTACACCTCACCACTATAATTTGCGGGAGAAAGACTTTAAAAATACTAAAGTAAGACAAAAGACAAATTAGAACTGACCTTAGAGATGGTACCCTTTGAGAGAGAATCCAAAACATGATTATATTTGTGATAAGTGAGCATGACTTCAAGGGAGAGTGAACTAATGAGAAGAAGGTTTTCAGTCTAGACTGGTAACTTCTTCAATGGCACATTCTTTGAACAGTCTATGGGAATTTGTAAAATAACATAAGTGTCTAATTCTATCTGTAAGTCATACCAAAATAAATGGATATAATATGTTATCGCTTTTATCATATCCCAAAGATTGGATTCAATGGAAAATCCATTACCAATGAAATGGAGAAAGCACCCATTCACAAATAATCTCTTGGTACGGATGATGCCATAGAATCCAGAGGGACCTAAAGCACCCGATGAAGCTCCATCATCATTGAATTGTATCCAGCATGGGATGGGTGGTATCCATCGAACATACATCATCATCATAGGATTATTCAAGCTACCATTAACACCAAGGTAACTTAGCTGAATAAGGTTAGAGACATCCTTTCACATAGAATCAGTTTGGATGTTAGAGGAAATTCAGATGGCGTGATGAATAGAATGAACACCCTCATAGAAATAGGGTTTTGTGATGATGAATATCAAGGAATTACTAGCCTTCCATATAATGTCCAGGATCACGGACTCCACTATCAATATGATGTCATGAACCTCCTCGTTGCATTCAAAACTACAAACATAATGCAATAAATCTTTCTCAGACTAGAGGGATAGATGGAATTTAAAAATTACATGTATATAGTCCCAAAACATTCAATAAAGGTTGAAAGAGATAAAAACATGTAACATGGTTCCATATGATGCTAAACAAAAATTTTAGCACACAACCTACTGAAAACCACAAGGCTGCATCATGTGCTATAGGGGAAGGTGACATTTCCAGATCCTCCTGACCAGTAATGGATGAGATGTAGGTATAAATGGTTTATAAAAGAATTTAACCTAGATAAGAGGGTGATGTGAATTACCACAACAAAGATATCTATAACAACCCATTGTTATGAAACAACCATTCACTTTAGGCATATTGACCAACACATCACTATAATTAAAACTATATTGAAATGCCTCAAAGTGACGGTGGATGGGAAGAATTTCCCGAAGCTCTATATTTTTATAAAATTCTGCAAATTTTCAATATGTATAAAAGATATAATGATAGTATCATCGAATATGGATCGTGAAACCCAAGGGGTTGTCAAAAAAATTCATATTTCACTTTTGTGCTCCACCCATTTCAAGTAGACCATGTGTCTAGAAAAAGCCTACTTCAAAGCTGTCCAAACAGAGATTCTGAGGTAACTTGAATATCTATTTCTACAATTTCCCAAAAATTATATTTTCCAGGAAGTCCATAGATGAATTTGAGTTTGATCTAATATTCCAAGTGATTTTTTTGATAAAGGTATCTTTTCATAAGATGATATATTTAATACCCATCCCAACCATTTGGGCTGGTTTAATACATTCCCTCCAAGCAACCATGACTGACTTTCTCTCATGAATAAAACTAGTCCAAAAAAAGTATTTTATTTGGCTACTTAACTCCTTAAGTAGAATTCTGGGACATATGTACAAATAAAAAAAGTATAAAATAATTTAATTGATGACTGCATTGACCATACATATTCTACCTACCTAAGATATGTTTTCCTTTTCCAGCTTTCCAAATGATTAGTAATATTTAATTCGATTCTTTCCAAATGAAAAATTTTTATTCTTCACTAGAAAAGAGGAACACCAAGGTAATTTAATGGTAGATTCCCCCTTAAAACTTTAAGCTTCATGGGAATTCTCTTTTTCCTAGATATTACAATTCCTTCACCAAATAAGTCAAATGATTTTCGCCGACTGATAACTTGCCCTGCAACCTCTTTATAGTGCGTGAAAATTCCTTTTATGTAAAACACAATAATTTTGTCTACTCTTCCAAAGAGAAAGATGTCATCAGCATAAAATAAATGTGATTGGGCACACAAGCCCCTTCCAATTCTCATATATTAATACCATCCAAAGATGACCAGATCATTCAGGCACCAACAAAAGTAATATTTTGTAATAGAAAATAACATACTAGAGAGGGGGTCACCATGTCTGACACCTCTTGAACAACGAAAAAATACTCAAGGGGATCCATTCACATGAATGGATAGCCTAACAATGGTGAGAATGGACCCAACAAGATCAATTAATTTCTATGAGAAGTCATGCATATTATGAATGGTAAAAAAACTCCTTCTGATGTTGTCAGAAGCATTATAAATGTCAATCTTCATGGACATATTTCTATATTTCACCATTCTATTCATTGAATTCACAAATTCATAGGCTGTGAAAATTTGGGTTTGTATATTCCATCCTGGGAAAAAACCAAACAAGTTACTTGATATGATCCCCTTGGAAACCTCACCCAATCTTTGAGTCATAATTTTACTGATTAGTTTTGGTGTGGTATTCCCAATAGAAACAGGTCATAAATCCTTAATGTATACGGAATTTCCCATCATAGGGATTTTAGAAACAATTTTGGAGTTCATCCCAAAAGGTATGTATGTTGGTTTAAAAAAATCCCTCAGACCATTTATTAGATCAATCCGGACAATGTCCAAGTATAACATAAATAACTTATTTGTGATGCCATCTGGACTTGAAGGACTATCAATATTCATATAAAAGAGTGATTAATATAACTCTTGTTCATTGGGGATGTCAAACAGTCTCCTATATTGATCCTCTCTGATGGACAAATCGAAGAAGAAGATAATCTTCACAGAAAATTCATTACTAGAATATGAATACAGCTTCTCAAAATAGGTTATCACAGCATCTGCATTCTCATTTTCATATGAGAAGACATTACCGTCAATACTCAAATTTTTTTGGCTCCACTCTTCCTTTCTTTCTATATTAATGAATTGGAAAATTATTTTGTTTTTGTCCTTTTATTTTATCCATTTTATATTAAATTGGTTCTAAGTTAATTTCTATTTTAGGATCAATAATTTATCCAGATTTGAAGTAGCTTGAATTTCCTCTTGAGAGGGAAGTTCCTGACATGTATTGTTGACTTGGTATCCTGAAAAGAAATTTTCAGCCTCTCCGATGTCACTATCCAAGGAGGAAAATGAATCCCTACTCTATTGTTTCAGCCTTGCCTTGGATTCCTTAATTTTATAGCATAAGATGTGAGAGGCACTCCCCAAATGAACTTTTTTCTAAATATCCACGATAATCTCTTTGCATCCAGGGATAACAAGATAAGTATTTTTAAACTTAAAGTGAAGGGGGTTGATCTTATTCTCTTAAAATTTACATCAAAATTGATAGGATTATGATGGGAGTGTTGTCTTGGAAGAGTCCCCCCAGTCACATTGATCCCCTCATTCCTACCATCCAGTTACACTAAACACCTATCCAATTTACTTACCTATAACACATTAACAATGTAACTAACCCATGTATAATCGAACCAGATTGGGATACCCTATAGAGACCATAATTATCAATGAAAGATATCATGTTAGTAGCTGAAACACGACAAAAATTTTCACCATTTTTTTCATCAGGCAGCATTAGAGTATTAAAATCACAAAGAAGAACCCATCTGGTATTCATGATCTAATATATACTGACAATAATTTTCCACAAAGACCATATTCTTGAATAAATTTTAAAGGAATAAATTTTTTTACAGAAGTAGAGGCAGTATCAGCATAACAATATATGGTGACAAATTGGAATTCTTCTAGAACGTTGTTAATATTGATTCTATTAGGATTGAGCACCCATAAGGATTCAAAATTTCCCTCAGGTTGATTTCTTAAAATAAAGGAGTAGCCCAAAGAAGCCCATTTGAATGAGCTACAATTCTCAAATTTTAATTTTGGTTCAACAATACAATCTAACATGTGTATATGTGTCTAAGGGACCTGATCGTCGAAGGATTCCCAATCCCTTGAATATTCTAAAATTGAATTTTCATTTTCTAGGATGGAGCCTAGTCATAAGACAATAGTTAATTAAAGTAATTTCCTTACCAAAGGAGATAGTAATGGTATCATCTGAAGTATATTTCATTTGTTCAACTGATGTAGAGTCATCCTTCTACCCAACAGATTCCTCATCATTATGCAAGGGGAATCTATTAGTGGGGTAGAGTACACACAATTATTTTTTGAATCTATAAAGACAATATCAAGTTTTTATGATGAATTATTTATAAAAAAATATGTCATTAATTAACCATTTAGCTTATATGGTCTATATATTTCTATCCAATGGGTTTTGGACAAGATTAATGTTATTTTTAATAAATTTAATCTCAGTTTATCCTTTTGGAACACCACTTTCTTACCATAACCATGATAATTAATTTTTTACGTCATTTACAATAAATAATGGTAGAATATTTATTTGAAATTTTTTTATATTATAAATTTATATGATTTTAAATATTTAATAAAATTTTCAAAATTACATTCATACAATTTGAAGACTCCATTGTAAAATTTAAACCCGTAGATGTGTCAAAAAATGGGTTTTCCAAATAAATAAATTTAAAAATATTAAGAAGTTTTTATATCAGAATTAAATTTGATATTAATTAAACTGAACTAAATTATTTATGATTCACTAACCATTCATAAATTTATTTTAGAAATAAATTAAAGTCGAACATAACAATTTATATAATTTTAATGAATCTATTTTCAAAATATATAAGACTTTTCAATATTCATCTATAATATTTTTTAAATAAAAAAATGTCCATAGATGAAAACATTGACTTATGAATTTGAAGAATTAATTTTGGTTTATAAAATAAATTTTCTAAAATTAGTAAATATAATTCTAAATTATTTACAAATAGCATGGAAACACGTCAATATATAAAAATATAGTTTATTGGAAAATTATTTTTTCCTATCAAATGTTTCTTATTTTATTTCTAATAAATATGACACCATTGAATTTATTTTATATATTTTTAATACATATAATTTTTAAAATTTATCTAGTCCTATTCATACCAGCCATCTAATTGACTAAGTCATAATATTCATGTTTAAATAATAATATTTAAATAGAGTACAATGTTCTATTTAATCCCGGAGCTACGTGCATCATAAGTTATCAAACTGATTGAATTTATTACAATAAATATATCATAATTTCTTTCTGTGTCAAAATATCTGCATCGGTTTGTATTTTGTGTCATATAAATTATAAACGACGATGTTTCTATTTTAAAATCACAGGGAATTATATTCTACTAAAATAAATAAATTGTGCCCTCACAATTAAATCATGATCTCAAAAATTAAGGGGTTGACTTTTGAAAATTCCATTTTTGGAAAACCATGTCCCGAAATGGTTTAATAAAGAAACATTTTTATATAATAGAATGGGAAGTTCAAATTTCATATTGAATGACCCATAACTATGTTTTCATATAGGAGAGCATTGGTTGGAAGTAAATATATGAAAGTGAAAGAAAAGAGGAAATAATTATTGGGTGTGACAGAGATAATTGATCACAAAAATATAAACGTTAAATATAAAGTAAATGACATAAATTTTATAAATATGTTATTATTTAAAACACTATTTGATTCATCATATAGAAATGGAATATGATAACATTTTTTCAATATCCATTTTTCAAATATTTAGGAATTCTTTTACAGTATAAGAATATAAGGAAAAATACATACTTGATATCATTATATTTCAAAATAAAAATTTAATCATTTGGATGTGATATCATCAACTACCAATTTATTTTTTACACTATGAAATGAATATCAAAATATTATTTTTATACCTAAATAAAAAAAAATATCTTTTAATGGATCACAAGATAAATAAAGGAGTGAAATGTATTTCTATATATGTCAAAATATTTTCGGAAACCAATATGGTCTGTAAAATTATCCAATAATACATTAATATATAATTTATCATTATTAACACCCATAGTTCATATTAATCCATTATATAATTTTTTTATATAAATCCCTTATGTAAATACATTGTCTTATTAAGAAAAACATCCCATATGCCAGTGGTAGGTGAAGCACCCATTTCACCCTTTGATTAAGGGTTTTAGCACAACAACCTTTACATATGTGATCGGTTTTTACTCATAATGTGGGTAATCCTTTTTCCAAAACATAATTTTTATAATTCTTATATTGTTATAAAATTGTAATAACCAATAATTACAGCAGCATCAAAAGTAAGATAAAACATAAATGTTACTAATACCTTCACAAAAAAGAATTTATCATTATTATAAAAAAATCAGGAACATATTAAGATTATATTACATAAATAATGTCCTTTCAATGAAATAAAACATGTTATTAAATCACATTTCCCAGTCATCAGTATCAATAAACATATAGTCTCAAATAATTAATGTATAATTCTTGTAGTACAATCCTTATTCATTTCAAAATTCATAAAACTGAAATATCAATGATAAAATATTTTTATGAAATAAATATTGAATCCACATGAATGGAAATTAATCATTGCACTATATTTGTAGTAATATAATAAGAAAAACCTTGATCCATTAGATTATTTTGAGATATATTCCCTTGATACTTATGGAATAAATTTGAATAATTTCTCATCTCTTTACTATTGAATCATTTCATATTAGTAGATTCAATGATTCCAATCCAATCAAAATCATGGTGACTATTATCCCAACACACATTGTGTGCTCCTATTACCATAACTTAGATTTTTAATTTCCACATTTATCACATGGGGGAAATCATTCTTTCAATTCATTGACTTATCAGCCATTTTCACTTATATTCACCTCTTCTCTTACTTCCCTTCAAATAAATAAGACTTGGATAATTATTTTCCAATCATTATACCACATGATTATATGTCCTCGTTTGATGAGAATATTTTGTTTACTACCACCCTTCAATGAATTGTATTAATCCTAATAGAGTAATGGTCAGCCTCTCTCTTTGGAAAACATAAGTAGTATGTAGCATGCATTTATAACATTTTAATGATCGATTCACACATAGTAAAATTTTGAAATTTCTTTCATCTTATATTAATTAATTTTCTATTCATATTTACTTTTCACTTATGAAGAAAATACATTTCCAAAAAGTGTACATTAAAATATTACCATTCCATGATTTTGTTTTATCTTGAAATATAATTTTTTGAATCAATGTACACTTTTTATTCATATCCCTTGATAGATGATAAACATACATAGAACCTTTCTCTCTATCATTGCATCCAAATTTGAGAAATATCTACATAATGGAAATTATCCATTCCACATCTACAAATGGAAAAGAAGTGCTATTAAATATTATGGGTATATGAAGAAAAAAATTGATCTAGAGTTGGTACACCACATGATGAATCAACTGACTACTCTCTAAACGAAAGGTTACTGCACATAACCTGAGTCGGTATACCGAATATAGTTAATGTTTTATTATCATTAGTAGTATCTCAAATAACATATTGATTATACTTCCCTATAAGGAATTAATGACAAGAAATACATGTATTAAAACTATTTACATTCTAGTAACCATTTCAAAATAATTGAATAAAATATATTATATCATAAAATTACTATACATAATTTATATTTTCAAAACATGTGTAACAATAAATATAAATTTAAACATTTATGCATGGAAAATATCATAATCATAAACATAGTTTCTTTGGGAATTCATTAATGTAATTAAAATATTGAAAAAACCTTTACAATTATTTTTAAAGAAAATATTAATTATCCCTTGAATATCCCATTGTAGATTCAAAATAATCGTGAATTGAGGCTCATTTTCCTGATCCATATAATGATTCATGCCCAATAACCATTTTTCATACTTATTACCACTTGGTATAACTATTCTAGAACAATTTCCACTAATAGTATATATACAGGGAGGTATTTATATATTAAACCACATAATATCTACCTTACAAAAATATTTTTATGTACTTCAATAGTTACTGTCAATGTCTATATTAAGGTAATATTATTTCATCTATGATTTATTAAATCTAGTTCCCATGGTTTTTAATATAATTCTTATGTTATAAGGTATAATTTATCAGACCCTAGAAAACCATATAAATTGGATTATTTATTAAATTTCTATAATATAAAAGGATTCACACCCCAAAGGTCCGAATATATTACCTGTACATGTATACAAGATGTATACATTAATTTCACAAAATTCTAAAAAATAAAATATAATAAAATATATTATTTGAGAATATATTTATTCCAACTAGCACATCCCTATATATTAATTTTAAAAATTTCCCATCCAGGAATAAGTAAATGTAAGAAAGGGGTGAGAATTAATTCTCAGTAAGGGTCCGAGTATGAAATAATTAATTAATAAATGAAGAATATTTTAATAGGAAAGTTAAATAACATAAACACATTCTATTTAATCAATAACGAGATAAAAATATGTCAAAGAAATAATGATTAATTAATTCTATATACATTATCACATGAGAATAATTATTTTCCATGGATATTATAACCAATTGGAAAATCATATGGGCATCCATAAATAATCCAATAATGATGGAATCCATAATTCTAGACATTATGACAACACTATCAAGCCCTCAAGAAAACACATTTTACATAAATTGGAGTGTTCTAATCCAAAATCCTATCTAGTTTGTTTCATGAGATGTAACTATTCATCATTGCTTTATATTGGGCCTCGAATGTCATGTACTATATAAAATTATATTTTCATATGGAAGGGTTTAAACATAATCAATATAAAAATTCATATTTTAAAATAGACATACATAATTCTAATAATTACCACAATCACTAACCATAATCATAAACCATTTTGTGTAATATTGTTCATTTTAAAAAAGTAGTACATAAAGATTCAAATTGTACATAAACCATCTATATAAATAATAACGATGGTATCAATATAACATATTCCCAATAAAGAATCATTAAAAAATGCTTTTTATATTTATTAATAGACGTACCATAAATTTTTTATTTAAATCATAGTTTAGGAAAATATCTTATTCATTTTGAAAGTAATTTTTTAAAAAATTAGTTCAAAATATAGTATGAAAATAGTTTTCCTTGAAAATAATAATTTAAACATGGAAAATAAGAATTAAAGAAATGATTGGTCGTGATTTTATTGAATTATGTAGATTCTATATAAGATAAAAAATATTCCTTTTATATTTTTAGTAAAATACAAACATGCCTTGTTAGAAAATGACAAGAATATTTATTTCAATTTTTTTTGAAAAATGTCAAAATGTGTAAATATTTATTTAGTAAATCATCTCTATAATATTAATATCATTTTTAAAAACATTTTTATAAAAAGTTGATTTAAATGAAAAAACATTCGACCGAATACAGAAATAATGTTGCATTATATTAAAATCATTTATTAGGAATTTTATGTAACCAATAGAGGAAACAATTTTATTATTACATGAATTATTTTTGAATAACCAAAGGTTAAGAAAATATGTTTTCTATGAAATATCAAATAATTCCCCAAAGGGAGGATTAAAAATAATTAATTCTAAATAATGATGGTATTTTTTTAATACACCCTTACAATATTGGTAATGTTTTAATAATAAGCCCCATGAAAGAAATAATGCGAAAGGAAACATTAAATATAATGATGAGGAATATATTATTGATATAACATGTCAAAAAATGATTTTATATTAACCACAAAAATTAATAATTTGGGATTATCTCATATGTCTTGCTATAGTTAAATTGACCAAAGAAACAATTACCTCGAATACGATATCTTTTATATGTGTATGAAGTACCATTATAATAAACATTGATATGTTATACACATATTAAATAAATATTAACATTAATATTATATAACATATGATTTAATTATAGTCTTTTACACATTAATTGTTAATATTTATTTATTAAAATCATTGGGTCGAGTGCTAATTACTTTTTTCATGTATGTCTTAGTTTAGTGATTCAGGTACATTTAGTTTGATCCTTGGTTCATTATAAGAAAATATTAAACATGATCTAAATTTCATATATATTAATTATATATTGATTTATATTTATCTATAAATGTTAGAGATTGAAAATGGGTTACACTGTTCTTGAAGATGGTAGGACGTACGTACGTATGAATGATGTTTCCATTTTTCTCAATAGATAGAATGAATGGAACATAAACATTATTTAATCTTTATATAATATATATATATATATATATAATTTATATTAATATTATATATCCTTATTACCTTCCATTAAAATAATTAGTGAAAAATTAGTGACACTACTTTTTAAGGTGGTATTCTAATATACATATGAGGGACATTATAAAATCACCCAAGGAATTTGTAGTAGGAAGGAATATATGACATATTAATTATAAAGGTGTAATTATAATCTAAAATTCAAAAAAAATTAAATCCATCATTATATCCATCCTTTAAATGTGGTTAGGTAAAAATAATTACATTGGTTCGTGAGACTGTAGTCAACCAAACACACGATCGACAATTTTTCTCCCATTTGATGAATTACTGAAGATATGGAATATTTCATTAATATAATAACATCTAAATAAGTCATGGATACTTATTTTATTTTATTATATTTTTTTGATGATTATTTTAATTATTTGGAATAATAAATTTTAAAAAATATGTATGTTTAACTATTTTACCCCTTCTTTGGACAACCACTTTAGGATTAAACATGAAGCCTTCATAGGAGGGTTTCCTAATAAAAATAATCCATATAGAATTTGGGGAAGTAATTAATAAATATAGTTTAATAGGAATTTGATAAACCATAGGGTTTTCAATGTTTGAATATTATAAGATATTTGGAGGCCTTTTATAAGTGGGGGAGTGGACAGACATGGATTTTTTGAAAATATAAATTGATACCCATATTTTTTTCATACAAAATGGCTCAGAAAATTGGAACTTATGAAGAAATAATGTATATAAGGTCTATATATTTCCATAAAATGAGTTTTAGGACATGTTTTTTGTCATATTTAATCATTATCTTCTTATTTTAACCCCCCCCCCAGAATAATCATTTTTACTTCAACTGCGGTAGTAAATATTTACTTATATTACTAATAAAAATATAAATAAATAAACCAATTATTAATAGATAAAATAAATTAATTTGATTCCAAATATTGAATCCATTTTTTCAAATTCAATTAATATAAGTTACATAATATAGTTTTAAATTTGAACCCAGAGAAGTGTCTGGAAAATAGTTTTTCTATGGAATAAAATCTCAAATGTATAAAATGTTTTTATTTCATAATTTAATATAAAATTGATAAAAATGAATTAAATTAATTAAAATGTTGAACAATTGAATTAATTATAATTTAAAACTTAATTAATATATAATTTATCATTTTAAATAATGTAAATGAATATGGAGTTTTCAATAAAAACATTATTCTTCAGTATTCATCAAAAAAATTATATTTTTGGAAAACCCAATAATTTCACCCAAAGATAATTTTGATATTTAGGATTCAAAAATAAATTTTATTTTTTCAAATAAATTTAGAACATTACAAATGATTAATTTTAAATTATTTTTTCTATGAGATACTAAACCACCATTTAGATTAATATAGTTGTTAAGAAAACATTTCGTTTTAATTAAATTGATTCTTATTTTATATATAATAAATAGATAACCACTGAATTTATTTTTTCACATGTAAACTATATAATCATCATAGTTAAGTTATTTCTATTCATAACCGCTATCTTTTTTTCAAGGTTATACTAATCATGTGTAAATATTAATATTTTAATAAACTATTATGTTTTTTAAACTCTATGTTGAGTACCTCGTATGCCATTGATGCGATTTTATTAAATTAAAAATAAATATATAATAAAGTGTCATTATGTTAAATTGTCTTCCAATATTGGTATTTCATGTCTTAAAAATAATCGAATATTATGTTCCTTTTTCTAATCCTCTTGGTGTTACAATTATGATGTGGTGTCATCCCTATCTCCATCTAGATCACCATGTTCGCCACTCATCTTAGAAAACTCTATACCTAACACAACAACCTCAACTATATGGACCACTATAGCATGATGGATCCAATTCTCTCCAAACACTACCTCATCCAACAAAATCAACTTCCAAACTTCCAATAATGTAAATAAACAATTAAAATAAATAAAATTTGATAAAATTGTAACATACCTCAAACCATTTTCATCACAACTATCAATATACAATTAGATCACTTAAAATTTATCATAACCAATTTTTCATATTATTTTTTATTTTTTATTCCATAAAGGTTATATTTATTTTCTAACAAAAAATATATATATTAAATCCCCATTAAACTCCACACACATTCACTTAATATTCTCTTTAAAAGTCATTAAGTATTATTCTAGAAATATATGCTCTCAAATTCAATGCTTTACCATTACAATCGAAACTTTTCCCCTTATTCGAATTACTTCAAAACAAAGTTATCATGTCCAATTTTATCAACACCATATGTCACTCCTCATTTCAACATCATTTCATAATCTATATTAAAAATCATTTAAATGGATCTATATTTAATATCATTGTATAAACACCTCATTTAATCCTCGCCAATTATTTTAATAAATAGAAAGAGTAACATCAATGGATTTACTGATTTTAGATTTCATTATAATCCAATAGATGGAAAGTTTTATTAAAGTCCATTCATTAGAAAATAATAATAAATAAAATCCAATATAGGTAAAATATATATAATTTTAAATAAAAATCATAAAGGATGAAAAAACATGAAGGGGATAGGCCATTAAATTAGATACCTATCATATTTATCATTCCATAATTAATTCCCTTAACTTTTAATATTTCTATTATATACTATTTAATTTTTATGATATAAAAATAATGCACTTTAAGAATCATTAATCATTATAGAAGGATAACATGATTATTTGAATGGAAAGGATCAAAATGGGTGTAATTAATAATTTTATTCTAGATGATAGAATATATTTCATGAAAACTCAAACCATTTGATTCTAGGAAATTTATATGACTTGAGAAATTCTCTCACACACCAAAAAATTACATGAAAAATCATCATCTTAAACCATTGAATTCATAAACAAGTCATTAATCGTGATCCAAAAAATCTATACTCCAAACATGATTCCATAATCCTTAGAGAATGACAAAAAATAAAAAAATAATAGAGATGTAAAGTATTCCTCAAATTAATAGAGGATTAAATTTCAATGAATCAAGAAGTTTAAGATCCATAAATGAACATTTTCTTTCCTCTAAGAATGTCCTACAGTTTATAGATAGCTCTAGGGGAATTTTAAAATTTCAAATAATGATATAAAGATGACCTCTTATTATAGGGTAACCATAAAAATAATAACCACAACATAGAATGATCCACTATGGTCATGTTTTCCTTTGTTAAAATTGATTTGATATCCTTATTATCAAAATAGTTGATCCCCTACTTCTATGTATCCATTTCATCCACTTAAAATGATATTTGGCCACCACCATGAACTCACTCATAGCATAGAGGAATTATCCTCACCATTTTGGACCGCAAGACAACCACCATAGCATGGGATAAATTTTAGAGAAGCCAAACACACCATTTCACCAACATCTTGTTGAGATAAACACTTCACTTGAAACAAATCACCACAATCAGTCACACCCTTTTTCATGCTCCACATTTCTCACATTGTGAATCACATGATTCTTCTAATAACCATGCCTTCTAAAATGGAAACTTCTATAGAATGGTGGTTACCACTCAATTGCACTGAATGGTTCTAGAGGCCACACCTAACTACATCATATAATTTGCCTACCTATTTTTCATAGAGATACACCTTTAGTCACCAAAATCTCCAAAACACCAACCATGAAAATTCTCTATTATCCCAATTTTACATGTTGAAGAATCCCATAAAAATTTCCAACACTTTTAGTATTTCAAATTTATATAGATATCCTATAATATAACTATTGGATCTAAATGTATTCCTCTAAAATATAATTCCTTCCATTCCTTTTATCAGTGTAAGGGCCACATCTATAACTACCACAACTAGTTTGTGAACCCTAAGAAGGGTAGATCTCTTCACAAAACACCAAGGACACAATAAGGCTTCATCTCAAATCATTAAAACAATATGAAATGTAAAATAATTTCCCAAATGTGACCATTATGCTACATCATATTCCACTCAAATGATTCTCACCCTTGAGAAGAAAAATAAATCCAAGAGAATGAAAAGGGTGTCGCCCGAAAGACTATCCTATGAGAATAATATTTGAAATGTGATTATAAATCTAACATTTCCTCCCAAAATAATAATAGGTTCTAAGAACACATAAGAAACATAAATATAATCAACCCAAGGGTGCTATGATAATCTCTATATTTATAAAATAAGCTCACTATCACCTTTTGTGATCTTTGAAACCTAAAACATAGATCATTTATCTAAATATTAAAATAAAATTCCATTGGGTATTTCTCATATACCATCATCTTTAATAATTCACTTTACAATATCTCTACACAATATATCACTACTTACTAAGACACACAATAAATAAGAACAACTAATTACTAAATCTTCCTCTACAAAGATGATATGAAAAGTTGTGCATACTCACTCTCACATTATAAAAAATATATAAACCAACTAACAAAATCCAAAAAAATATCCATTCTATGAACACTATCAATCGCATAATAAATTTCTCAAATCCCTCTCATAATATTTCAAATATTCAATTTATTGAATAATACTTCTAGAATAATTCATAATAATCATCTAAATACATCACATCAGTGTATCTTCACTTCATTTAAAAACATATTCATGGAAAATTAATGAACTAGAAAACTAAAAATGTTACTTAGAACCTACATAGATTGTTCAGAAGCCAAAATTAAACCTCAAATTCACAAAATGAATCTACAATATAGGGGAGATATCTTCCACTAAATAATATTGGTACTTCCTAAAACTAGAATTTCAACAGTGATATATTCCAGAAATGATTCTTCTCAACCCTACAATCAAAATCCCAACATCATTTCAATAGTAATATTTTAAATCAATTTGAATATAGGTAATAATAATCCTTAAAATCACATGAATCATCATATAGTGAAATGACATTTCACAATATGGAAAATCGACTCACACAATAACCTTTTTGACCCATTCAAATTTGAAACATCCTTCACCACCACACCAAATTCCCCATAAAACGAATGTTTATACCACCATTTTCACATAACCCATATCTCAAAATGAAAACTAGGATGAAATGTCCAATAGTAATAGCTACTAAAATGTTCTATAATTTCCACTAAATCATACCCATTTTATATAACTAACTATACTATCATTTCAAGCAATTAATCCCATCTACAATATATTATTTGAATAAATAGTCATTCCAAAAAATGATTCAAAAATATAATATTTATTTATGTGACATTTCAAGAAATTCATTATAAATTACATTCTAATATAAAGTCTAATGATGTTTAGTTACATTGAATTATTTTTTACATGGTTATGAAATAGAATTTTAAACAATTTTCTTCATGTCTAAGATGATATAATATAAAAAAATATAAAATTATAGTTTTTTAAATCCTTATTTCATATATCCCAAATAAAATATACATTTCCTTAATAATTTCATTAATAACAAAACATTATTTTTATTTTAAATAAATTACATGTTTTTTTGAAAATACATAATCAATACAAAATATGTTCATGTGAATGTGTACTAGTTTTTTATTAAAAAAATTGAGAAAGATATACATTAATCTTAGTCGTGCCTACTAAATTTAAAAAATATTCATTTTACCATAACCCATGATTATTTAATTTTTAAAAATTATACATGGAATGTAAACATAATTTGAACTATCACACATAAAAAATTTAGCATCACAAAACATCATAAATTCTTGAAAAAAATATATACCAGTTTTAAATAAATAAAAGTTCTCAATTTTTAAAGGATTATACATTATGTAAAATTAAAAATTATATAAAAAAATAACTATATCTAAATATATTTACATTATAATCATTCTACATATAATGAGTGGAAGGTGAGTTAAGAAATTTAATATTTTATATAATTTAATACAATTCTACCCATGACTCAAAATAAATTCATTTAAATCTATTAATCTATAATATATTATATGGGAAATGCTTTATAATGTTCATAAAAGTAAATAATTTCATTCAATAAAATCATTCTATGAATTATTTATCTACAAATCTGAAAATCATAGAAACAATCAAATATGCCACAAACATCAATAATGAGAATAAAATTCAATTACAAGGATATATTTTTTCAACAATCAGGAGGAAAACATATTCAATGTTCCCAAAATCTCAAATTTATCAATAGATCGCATTCACTTACAATTTTTTTCTTATTAATGTATATTGATACATTTAGTAATTTGAAAATTGATCGTCCCTAAATGTATCATGGTTGTATAATCATAGGAACACACATAATATACCTAATGAATATTCCAATGAAGCTAATGATATTGATACATATAAATCTAAATGATTCCATCCCTAAATTTACAACACATTCACCTATACATTTCAGTATCTTGGTAAAATCCTTAAGTTGAGTCTTAAGAACTCATAAATATTCATTTCATCATGATTATTTTTGTTTAAAATCACATGTTAGAATTGAGTTTTACTAAATTAATATATATCCCAAGTATTTGTATCATATTCCTAACTCTACTTCTCTACTCTATCTCTCTAACTTCATCTTCGATACCATAATATTACAAGACACCCAGCCCCCCACTGGTTCCCATCCTAGAAAATAAATATATAAACAGAGTGACCCCCAAATCCCACCTCTAATAAACTATGATTTGGGGATTGTAAATGAGGGTACAAAGTAAACCATGGGAGGAAATAGCCCTAATAAAAATTTAAGGACAAAAAAAAGTGTATATCCACCAATAAAAACAAAATAATTTACATTCCCAAAAAAATTCCACAATATGAAATCTTTTTAAATTTAATATAATTTAAAATCTGAAAAAATATGTATGATTAATCCAAAACTCTAATTTCTCTACTAACTCTATCTATGCTACCCGAACATTATATCCAATCGTTTTTAGATTAAACATCAATAAGATAATAATCATTGGTGGGGTGAATACATGGGATAAGTAAATCGTATTATCCTTCTAAAAAAATTCAAATCCATGATAATTAAATATTTTTGAGTAAGAATGTGTTAAGTCATCATAAAAAACAAAAAAGCCACAGATACAGGAATGTACATAAATAAATATGTTGGTAAAAATATAGGTCAAAACTATTATATAACATCCAAAATATTCTCTAATAATCTCCCAATATTAAGGTCATCGAACTAGAATCCATATTTACAATCCAAAATAAGCTAAAATCAAACAAAAAATACCATATTATTCACTTCTCTCATCATAGACATCAATTCTTATCTCTTTCTTCCTAGTTCAAGGTTTTATCCCACTGCATCTAGAAGAGAGTGGGTATGATCTCCCCAAAATAACAAATTCTTGATGCAAGAGTGTGAAAAATCTAGTAACATATCAATAGTAAAAATATCTTATCAAAACAATAAAAGATCATGGGCCTATTGACCATAAAAAATATATACATTCCACCATATCTCATCCATAGTGATCATTCTAAGGCCACAAACCACATCATTACATATCATCATCATACACCCACATGAGAAACCTATTTCGGTAGGGTAATTTAAACATGAATACTAATAACCTCATCTCCACCATCTTCCATGTACATCTGCCACCTATGCACCAGCATCTCCTATTGTCACCAACAGTTTTGATAACATCACAATATCGTAACCATTATATTATGGTATCCTAAACAAGTATTGAATTAACATTGTGACCTCACCAACCATGAATGAACTCACTGAAAAACATCATCATTAAACCATAACTAATACCATAATTATTCCCAAAATAAAACTAATATATATAAAAAACACATCTCAGAAGTTGGAATAAAAAAAATAACACAATCAATACTTCAGGAAAGGGAACTGAAAAACTATATTTTATCCTTTCCAATATTAATTACACCATCATTGTTTACAAATTTCTAGACTCATTGTATTTTTATTCATTAATTTAAGCTATTACGATCAATTATAATTAAAATATCAAGTGTCGTTTTAATTCCAATATTTAATATTAACACTCTAGTCCCACAAAATATTCATATTCAACACATAATTATTCTCACAGCTTTGGGAAACTCATTCATCGACAAATAAACAAATTATTACCACTACTATAAATTCCCACATACATCATTAATAATTTATCGAATCCTATTCACCTTTATATTTTATATTTATCATATCAGGGAGTTCCATTTATATCATAACTATCCATAATTTATTAATATCACATTACACACATTATTCTTTATTCTATATTTGTTTCATATTTAATGAAGGATTGTTTTATAAATAAATTATCTCTAGTTTTTATCATGACCACTACATTTATAGTTTTTAAAAATATCCTAACTTGTTGATAACACATTAATATTATGTAGATATTTTTTTCAATACTGGAATTCAATCCCAATTTCATTATCTTTCTAGAAACCATTTTATAAATAATTTTATGGATTTAATATTAAACTTTAATACAATAATAATTAAATAAACGGAAATAAATACAAAAAAAAGATGAACATGAATCATCTTTTACAATTCCAAAGTTCTATCGATCAAGTATTTAATTCGCATATTAATTCCATTCACATTTAATTTATGTGTCATATAATCTTCCCTAATCCCCATAAACAATGTAAACTCATTATAAAACATCATCTAATATAGAATATGAGCATGATTTTATTTCTATAAGTGATCATAGAAAGTTTAATCACATACCATATTCCAGAAGATATAATATATGTCTATAAAACCATACCTCATAAAGAAAAGAAAATTTTATGACAATAAAACCTTAACCAAGAACTAATGAACCCCTGTGAAACTCCCATTTCAAATAATACCACATCCATCTTCAAGAAATCATTCATGATCTATGGAAACCATGTACCTATAAGTATTCAATGATCGAGAGAGAAATAATAAGAAGAATAAAGGAGGGGAGGCATGAAGATTAACTAAAACCAAATGATTATTCAATCAAAACTATAACTAACCAACTTGGATCAACCTAACACATAACCCATGCTATCCTACCAAAAGGGTTGGAACACATTCTAAATCTCCATTGTTTGACAGTAAGAACCTGTGTACAAACATACGCCACCCTGTGAATTACTTCACCCTAAAAACACAATAGAACATGTTTGATGTATGAAAAGATAAATATACAAAACCAAAGTAAATTATGGATCAATATCCACATAACAATTAGAATCGAAAAAAATATATGTATAATTTAAGAAACAAAACATGTTCAAGAACATAATCAAGTCTCCATGGGATAATTTGTTACTACCATTAGAAAACAAAAAGAAGAAACACTATCCATGTAATTTTTTCAAGATACATGAAACCCATCACTTAATATGTTCCCTAAAAATAAAAGACTCTATATTCCTTACTTCATAAGATATATGAGTTAAAAATACCTTGTATTATATCTACATGAATCTATAATATTTCACTCACAATATGATCGTTACATATTCCTTCATGTTTAATAAATAATTTTTTTCAGATATATTTTTGTCAAAGAATAATTTTGTTTTGTTTTTAAATAATCCATATTAAAATCCCTAGGATAATATAAATTTAGATGAATTAAAACCTTGAGGGATATAGTTTAAAAGAAACCATATCTAAATGGAAATAAATGTTTATAGTCAATGAATTAAACATTATCATCCTGACTAAAATTAAACTTTAATTATCTCTAGCCTATGAGAATATGATTCTAGGCTATATAAGGGACACTATGACCTAATAATGTTAATAATAATGATACCTTGTCTTCACAAAAACTATTGGTATCAAAAATATAAAATCTTGCGGTTCCACACTCACTAATGTTTGAATATATCCATAACCCAATTCACCCAAGTATCTCAATGTTCTATTGTCCTTTAAAATCTTCAAGAAAATCATTCTCAGAATTCTATAAAAATTTTATGGAAGAATATAATTACTTGTCTAATGGATTAAATAAACAAGACATTCATTGATATATTTCATACAGCACTTTATGTACATTAATCTTATAAAAACCCTTCATTAAAACCATTTTTCCCACCAAAGAAGCATTTACGCAAAAGGACCCCTTAAATATAAAATTAATCATTTTCACAAGACATACCAAATGAATACACCACAACCATAAACTGTTTCATTATATAAAAGCCATTTTAAATTGAAATTTACATTCCTAGAGTAGAAAACTGAGATTCTTTAAAAAATAGTTCTTTGAGATGAAGTGATCATGTCCTCATAAGAGTAGATACCTATGAAACATCATTAACTGTCAAAAAAATATTTACATCCAAAAATTGAATCCCATAAGAGATCTAACCCTTAATGGATAAGGTACATTGATCGTAGATCATGAAGGAGGATGAAAAAATTGTGGAAATTAGAAAATAACTAAAGTGATCCACCAAGAATGAAAGATAATCACTATGAGACGAAGGGGAGAACATCTATGATTTCCAAAGAAAGATTGTTGTAGATCAAGATATTTTAGGGTATTATTTTGAATAAAAAAAGAAAAGGTAGAAATGTAATTCTCTAATTGTATATGGATCATATGGGTCTCATAGTTAGTTATCATATTTAAAAAACATTATGTGGTCATTAGAATATCATTAAAACCAAAGAACACAATTACTTGGTAATAGTAACAATATAACAACTTCCATAGGAATGTATTAGAACATCCTATAGACTTAAAATCACTCATTTTAATGATTTTAGTAGAGAATCACATAGTCATAAAATATATTCCCAGGTCGTGTAATATTCCAATAGAATATACAAATCCTTTCTAGATGGTTACTGCACAGCTAAAACTGACAATGCATATACCATTCCCCAGACTTATTTCCCTAAAAATTAAAAAAAATATAAACCCTCAAGTATATAAACCCCATAACATAAGAATAAATAAAATTTAATAAAAAATAGAAATAATCAGTTTTCAAAAATTATCAAAAATTTCCCCACCATGAAAATTATTTCCCTAGAAATCCATAATCATTTAGGACCCACAAAGTGGTAATTCATATATTACATCATCAATGGTTCATGCTCCAATGTATCATTGATATTACCTCTACACTAAGACATTACACAAACCATAAGAATCATTTTATTGTGTATAAAATTATTTTTATGATCTATAATCTATACTGGTTTCCAATCAATTGAGGTTTTTGTCTCATGATCAATATAATTAGATACAATCACATGAGAAGGTTCTTGTTAATACATCCTCAATTTGGAAGGATAGATCATTTCATGAATTTATATCATGATGTATTTTATTTCCAACTAATATACTATCTTTTCATATTTTTTTATGACCTAAATGGTTCTAATAATCCACAGTTTTATCATACCTAGTACCCCCAAATATTTATGTCCTAAACATGTTGAAACCCAGTGAAAAACATACTCACCTACCAAAAAATACAATGGGTTATGGAGATTTTTGAAAAATGATGTCTGATGATAATTATTAATAGATAAATTTTTTAAATCATCTTCACTATTTCTATCATCACTAAAACTCAACTTCATCAATCCAATGAAAACTCTCCCAACATTTCCAAAAAATTGGATTTATATAGTCACTCATACAATTCTTTTAAATAAATATTTTTAATCAATTGTTGATAAATGTTATTTAATATTCTTTAAATAAAAAATATATTATTTTCACAAGAACCACCTAATTAAATACATGACACATTACAAATATCCTTATGAAACAAAATGGCTTCATCTATCAGTCCACTCATCCATGGTTGATGCCTTGTGCATAGCATCAATATGGTAGCTATTGACTTTTTTAAAATATTAAGAAACTATGATGTAAACTACAGATATATTTTAGAAAATATAGAATAAATCACTCTATATATCTTTCGGATCATTAGAATATAGAAATAAACAATATATTCCACATTAATAATCACATTGATAAGAAGGAAATGAATCAATTTCAGGATTTGATCAATGATCACCCGAATCATAGCCTTCCCCAAAAGATTATGTAATTAATAAATAATTAATCCCATGGATATCTAATTTCACATTTATACTATAATAGTTATGGTATGTAACCAAATGGAATGTCTCAAGTAATTTTCCATAATCTTTTATAAGGTAAGGTATCATGAAAAAATACTACAATCAGTGACATCATCCATGTCCACCATTAATGAAATCTCAAATCATGATACATCATGGTAGTCTCAGGATGTAAAAACCAACTATGTCAGTTCACAAAATCCATAATTTCACTAAGATGCTTCTCTTTGGTATATCATGGAATAAAATATTAATATGTTTGTCACAAAACTAAAATTTAGAAATATTTACATATATATCAAACTATTTTAGAGTTGTATGAAAGAATATCTAGATAATCCATGATTTTATCCATTAACTCCGAATAAACAAAAATATCATCCATAAAAACATCCATGAATGGGTCAATGAACTGATGAAAGACATAATTCATCAATTCCATAAATATTATAGAAGAATTAGTAAGGTGAAATAAGATATCTAAATACTCATAATTCGCATAAAAACACTTGAAAAATGACTTTGGAATATCCTCCTCTTGAATACATAGCTGATTGTACCTAGATCAAAGATCAATTTTAGAAAATTATCTCACTCTAAAGAGTTTCTTAAATAGGTCATCAATCCTATGAAAATGATAGTTATTATTAATAGTTACCATATTAATATTTTATTAATAAATAAAATTTTAAGTATTCTATATACCTTCTTGGAAAAGATATATATTAAATCCCATGGTGGCAAACATAGATGAACACATCCTTTGGCCTTAAAATCATCATGTTAAACCATATGAATTTTAACAGAACAAGTTCTATTTTATTAGATATCATGGATATGGGAATCATCCCATGGAGTTGGTAAATATAAAGGTCAACATCTCTCTGTGGTGATAAACGTGACTAATAATTATGAAATAACTCAGGGTTCTCCTCATGTATTTCATGAAGGATACAACTAAAATGTTAGTACAAGGAATTAAGAAACAATAAAGAAAATTTCATCAAGATCACTCTAGCTTCATAAACTAGAATCCCCCCACTATTAGATCTAGGATCTCATTCACAATAATGTATGTGATTAAATCAATTTGTTGATAGGTAATGATCCTAGTGATGATAAAACTATATAAGTTATTTAATATTTACCAAACAATCCATTCCAATATTGATTTCAATGATATAAATATCTATAGCATTAATATCCCACATGACCTTATGGTTGATGATCATAACGAGGAACATATAGAATTAAACTCACTTTTCATTCCATCTTCACAAGGCAGCGGAAAGACCAATTAAAAATTTAATACACATCATGAATTATCCCTATATATCAATCAACTTATATTAATAAAATAATGATATGAACATGTATAAAATAATGATGGGCTGTAGAGGATGAAATTAATAATTTAACACTGACATTCAATATCCTCTCATTAGATTCATCTGGTGAAATCTACACGGTATAATATAATTCCACCATAGACTCTCCCTAATTTATCTTTAATGTCTAAGTATCCATATTATCATGAGAATGTGATCCACTAATATTCGTTGTATCTTTTTGAACCTGTGAACCATTAGTAAGAGTTGATAAAACTATACTTCATTGGGATAATATTCAAAGAAATTATTATGATTAATGGATTGATCTATATGATAGAAAATCAAGTGTTGTATCATATAATATGCCTAGGTATGGTCTGATGATCCACACTTGTGACAGACCACTTGGTGTTCACTAAAAGAATCCCCCAAAACTGTTCATGAAATAAACATAGCCCCCTTATTGTGATTTATTTTCTAGCTAGATGACACACTCAATCTACATCATTCTACTACTAATGTTCAATTATGTATAGTATTACTGGGTAAGACTATTTCATCCATAGCCGCATTATCAACTACCACCGCAATGTCTTCATGAATACGAGAATAATTTGTAATTGAATATAAGGATTAAGACTAATATCAAACAAGCATTTCTTCATGTATTCATTATAGAAAAATTCTACATATATATTAATGAACACCAAAAATTGAGTATCATAAACCATCATAGAATGATTTCCTTGATCCAATGGAAAATAATCATGATCCCCCACCACACACAACATTTATAGATGGAACAACTAATTGAGATCCTTCTTGAAAGTTTTCTAAGTGAGGTCCTTTTTTAATGTATCCTACACAATGGAATCAAATTATTTCAATTAAGTTACCTCAATAATAAAAGTAGAAAATGCAACCTTAGATTCCGATATATTCAACCAAAAGTGTAAAAACATTTCTTTTATATCAATCCATTACTCAGATTCTTGGGATTCCTTTTAACTATGTAAGATCAGTTGATTGTGTTTGGAAAACTCCAAAGTGTTATCAACTGTCCAATCTTAGTTTTTATCACCTACATGACATAGGTATTAAATATTTAAAATTACCATTTCCTCCAAAGAAGCTTCAACTAGAGTTTTTTCCTATGGTTTATTCCCCATAGATTATTCCATCCTATTTAAATAGATCTATTTAAGAGGAATTATCAATTATGCATATGATATAACACCTAAATATATTAGGAACAAATCATCAAACCAAAGGATTAACATCCTAAATCCATATTAGAAAACATAAAAAACTAATGTAAGTAAATATTATATTCGATAAACAAGCGGTCAAAGTATCAAAAAACCCAAAGAAGGGCATAAAATGGTTCAATTAAATAAACCCAAAAAATAACCTAAATCATGATGAAATATCAATGACCACCCATTATATCTTGAAGTTATATAAAAAATAATGTTATAAAACCATCCTACCACACTTACTACCAAATATTCGATATACCATAATCCATTATACCAGCTATCATTGGAAAAAATCATTTGACAACATTTTGTAACGAACCATCTTGGGTCTACCAAACATGTCACGCAAGATGACCTACCACAATTCCAAAAGTGTGCTCCATATCCACATAAGTTGTCCACAAGAACATAAGTTCCAAAATGAAACAATCATTGGAATTATTTCAACATAAATTGTTGTTCTCAAGTATAAAAAGTTACAGATAATCCAACACAGTACATAATGAAATTATATTTTCATATTTATATGACATAATGAAAAAATCCATAAGGATAATACCTTAAAAAACATGTCCAAGTCCATAACCACATCTTCACATTATTTCCCCTATCCACACCCCCAAACCCCCATAAAGAGTCACCAATGAATAAAATCATTCAATCTGTCTTAAATCCTTCCCTTTTACTAGAAACTATAAAACAAAACATGTATATAAAAAGCATCAAATCCCAAGAGTAATGATAATTCCCAATAAGATACCACCATGAGTATATATAATATCTGTCACTATGAAACCATTAGTTATATGTTAGAAATAAAAAATATCTTACAACATTTCACTTCAAAGAATTTATCATTACAAACCTAATGGGTATCCTTTATAATAATGTATAATTATAACCATAATAAAATATAGAAAAAATTAATGAAAAAATAGATGGGAGTAATTCAAAAAATTCCATATCTAAAATTCTAAATAAATAGGCATTCAAAGCATGAAAAATTAACAACATGGATAAAAATAATAAAAAAATGGGATCTATCCATTTCGAATAGGTAACTAATAAATATAAGGAAAACTAATCCAGAATAATGGGAATCATAAACATATAGGGACCTTTACTTGTCTATCAGTTTCAAAATCATATCCCATAGTGGTACCACACTCACTAAGTTATCGATTTGTCCATAAAAAAGTTCATCTATGGTTCCTAATGGGATATGTTCTCTAAAAACATTCAATAAAATCATTCCCATAATTTTTTAAAACATGTAAAACCGAAATTAATTTTTTATATTTTTCTTGAGAAACTATTCTAGACTCAAAACCATCAACAAGTAGTTTCATAAAAAAATGAATTTCATAAAACTAATTTTAAATAAATTATTCTTTAAAACAATTTTATATGATACAAAAGTTGAATTTAAATATAAATAAATTAACAGATATTTGATCTCTATTTTTCAAATGAAAATCCAAATGAAAAAAATTATAACCATAAAGTGTTTCATGAAAAAAAATGAATATATAAAGGATTATATCATTCAATAGAGAAAATCTTGTCTCTTTAAAAAAGAGTTATTGGATATGAAGTTATCATGACTTCAAAATTATTGATCCTTATGAAACACAAATAATTATCAATAAAAACCATTATATATAGGCATCACATCAATTAATAGATCTAAATCTTAAAGGAGAAGAGATTTCAAGTGGATATGTGTAAAGATGAAGAGAAAATGGGTGGAAATTGGAACAAAAATCAAAGAGATCCACAAAAAATTAAGCATAATTACTGACAGTGTTAGTAGAGAACCTCCAAGAGAATTAAGTATAGGATGGGTTGATATAATGATAGAATACGGTGAGAATTATCTGAAAAAATTCGATATTCAAGTACTTTTATAATTTTAATAGGGTAATATTGGAAACAAAATTTTGTTGTACAATTACAAAAAACATGCACCAACCATATAGTCACTAATATCACATGAAAACCAAAGTGCACAGTTACCTAGGAAAAACATCATATTTGGAATAACAATGTACATGCTAAAAACTACCTCTAGTACCAAACTCATTTATCAACAAGATTTTCTTGGTAAATCTCATAGTTAAAAAAACATTCCTAAGACTATGTAAAATTAAACTAGAAAAAATTGATTCCAATAGCATGGTTACTGCCTTGTTATTACTAATCATTATAATACCTTGAACATTTTTTGTTTCCACGAAAATTTAAAATTCTCAACAACATATTCATGAATGCCTTTAAAACCAACTAATATTTAAATTAAACCCAAAATTAAAAACAAATCCATGAATGGTGTCACAACCGTTAGTAAAAATGTTATTGATCAAAAAAGCTATTAGTAAACACCTCTTAGAGAGACACTAAATTCATTTAAGACTTATAGGGGTGATAAAATTTTAAAAAAATATATATTAGGATGGACACATTATTATTTGATAACAAACACCAACACTACCATGATATTGATAAATCAATTATGTCTATTTTTTCAATAGTCAAAATAGTTATGAGATTATTTTTATTCCAAACAGTTGGTTTCCCTTTATTCTTAATAGCTAATTCAGCCACTAAAAAGAAAAAATAGTTAAAATCATTCAATTACCCACATAATGTTTCAATTCTCCTCACCATTTTAGCACACTAATAAACCACCATCGTATGACCGACAGCTTTGTGATTTCACACTCTTTATTTTGAAGCCAATTTTTACATCTCAACTCTTTTATCAACAGATATTGTCATGCCACCTGTTTATTTCATGGTCCTCATTTCTCAAAAGGGGAGTCAAATGAATCTTCCATCCATCATACCTCTTGAAATAGACAACACTATTACCTGGTGTCCTCCACTCAACTATAGAAAATTATTCAATACACTACAACCAACACCATGTCATAAAAAACCACTCTATTTTAAACAATGATATTCCTTAACACACTATTCTCTCTAAAACTCTACCCATCATGCTGTTTTATCGTCCTATTTTCACATGTTATTAAACCCATATGAAACTCCATCTACTATGAATGTTTTAGAACCCTTAGTGTACTTCTTATCCCAATGGCTTGCATCACAACTAATCCTCCTAAATTTGCATGATTTATATGCCTATGATCACAAAAATATCCACCACCACACCTATCACTATAGTGTGGTGAATCTTAGAAGAGATAGAACTCTTAAATACTAAGGGACACTACCAAAATTACTCAAGAAAAATTCAAAGAAACAAATTTGTAATGGAATAGGTTATATGTTTTCAGGCTGTGACCTGAAATACCTCCAAATCAATTCTCATCCTTAGGAATCAAAACCCACTGAAATAAAATGGTACAGTCCAAAAATATATGTGAGATACTTCTCAGATAACTCACTATAAATAAATATTCACCACCAAAAAGAAGAAAATATTCCTATAATATTAAAGATACCTCATATTACTTAATTAAAAAGTTAAAATCAATGATATAGCTTTAGAAGATCACCTACTTATCAATTATCATGAACTATAAGCTTGAAAACATTTAGAATTAATCTTAATATTCAAAACCTCTTAGGAGGGGTATTCACTAAAACCCTCCATCATGGATATTTAAACCATAACAATATCAAATATATATCATTATTATTCTTAATACAATAAAGGAAAATAACTGATTATATCAGAATCTCAGGACTCAAAGATGACTCAAAAATATGTTCTACATTTCTCTCTCACTGAATAGGAAACACGAAAATACTCTAACAAAATAAATGAAATAAATCCCAAAGTAATGAAAACCCTATTACCCACACTCAATATCTCAATGATATCTCATATGATCACACATATTCACATGGTAGATTAAATCCATCGTGAATGATTAAAAAAACTCCTCCTAAGACAAATATTTTGATTCTCCTAATAGTATCTACCATCATATTATATCTATTTATTAGAACATTCCAACTAGGAATGTAACTGATAAATGATCTTGTGTATTCAATATCCTAATGAAAAAATCATCATCCTCTATCCAATAAAATTTATTAGGGCTAGATGATCCACTATAGATAATTGAATCTTACTACCACTGAAATTTCAATAAGTCTCCATCCCATGTTTCCTCTCATTTCTCATGGACGTCATCTAAATAGAATTTCAAAAACATGAGTTTAGATAAAAAATAAGGACTATAAAACAAACAATCACATCAATCATCCCATATGGAAACAATATTTCATAAGAATCGACATTTACAACAACACTTCAAATTCTGAAAATATCACCCAGAAAGTATATTATACTAACAATCCTCCTACCCCCAATAAAACACACATTCATAAATCCTTTATTGCATCACCGACATATCTTTATAACAATGATTACAAAAATGAAAAATTGATTATACTAATCATTACTTGAACTATCTCACAACATCCAAAAAACTATACCACTTTCACATAAAAAACTATTTCACCATTTAAACCTTGATTAAACACTTTCAATCTATTACCTTATTAACCATACAACATATTATCATCTCAAAAAACCATCCAATATCTAAAATATACATAAAAACCATAAATTATATTTCATAATTGGTCATTCTGTCATATATCTACTACCTAACTCATTCTAAAACACAAATTGTCCACAAAATTTACTTCAGACACAAAATAACCTATCTAATAAAGCCAAAATTATTATTCTCTTCTCATTATTCTTTTACAATAAATCTTTATGGGTAAAAAGAATAAAAATTATTAGTTCATCAAGATATTATTTTATTACCAGATTTAATTTTTTTAAAGTTTTATGGGAGGTAATATAATGACTTAAATAGTATAAAATTAATTCCAATGAACTCTATAGATATAATCACTTCACATTAACATTTTGAGAATAACTCAATATTTTTGGGTAAAAGTTTTATTAAGAAAAAGTATCGATTCGTCAGACATTAGATTACTAATTTACAATACAATGATATTATATTTTCAAAAAAAAAGCTAACATTATTTAAATGGAATAAATTATCTAGTAGAGTTTCAGAGATTTATATATAATTATTACAGTTAAATTTTATAAAATTCATCATGTTTTGGATGATACATGAAAATATAAACATACATATTTCATATAAACTATGTATAACATGCTCAAGAAAATTATTTTTAAATATATACAACATAATTAACTTGATTTTATATTAAATAAATTACTATCTATGAATTTAACTCCTTATTTAATAATGGTAATGAATCAATTAATTGTTTTTCACTCATAAAAACTTTATTTATATAACCCCAACCCTTCTCATGTGATCGATGTGGATGATTTTGAGCAAGGGATGGATGCTTCAATTGAAGATCATTTGATTTCGGTGTTAAATCATATATAAAAACTGTTGTTGAGAAATAAAGTGTTGGTAGTTCATATTTTATATAATAATGGATGTTTATAGAAGGAAAGACGAGAAAGGTATGTAGATACAAAGGAAAAAAATACTAAACTTTTTTATTTGAAATCATAGAGAAACATAGGAGTGCATCTTAAGGATGAATTGTTATAAGGTGGGGAGATTGATAGATCCTGAATTTTTCTAGAGTTGTCTGAATCATGTTTCATGAACTAATTTTCATCAGGATCAATATATTTGGATTTGGTTTTACCTTTGGGGTATGTTTGGGTATATTTTTAGAATCATTATAAGAATTTGGGTTGTTCACGGTTCTTTCATGGTTAATGAAAACCATGCTCCCCAACCAATTAAACTATGAAAAACTAGACTTTGGGGAGTTTCACACATGATGCATAGTTTTTCATGCCTTTCCACCCAAAAGGAAAATCCATGTAACCATAATATAATGAAATCATAGTTATGGCACATGGTAATGGAAAACAAAGTTCCCATTCCCAGTAAACCATGCATGATATTTTTAATGGCCCAAAAATCAGTTCTGAATCCACCCAAACCACTAAAAGTCCCCATTTATCCCAATCATAGAAAATCATTATTTTTTATGATATCCTAAAGATCAGGAGGGATTTAAAGGCCTTATATAGTATTTTCATTATAATTCAAATCCTAGATCAATGATCTAATCATTTTCCAGTATGAGGAACCTATCTCGCTTTCTTTCCCATTCATCCACCATCCTTCTCTATTTCATTAAGATAAGTTATTCTAAAATTTTTATTAGATTTATACCTTATATTTTAGTTCTATATGTTATATTATATATCCATATCTAGAGGAAAAATATCTTTATTATATTAATATTTACATATATATTAGATCTCAAACATGTTATATGTCATTGAGCTATAGAATTTGTGGAATATATGTTGGGTGATCATTCATCAATGAATCAAGGTATGTGGTATATAATTCAAATCTCATAGTTGTGATCCTAATTTTGTAAGTTAAAGTTGTATAATTGAAATTTGTATTTTTAAATTGAAATTCCTAAATTAAATTAGTTAAAGAGGTCAATTAATTATTGGGAAAATTAGGGATTGATTTAATTATTGAATTGTAGAATTGATATAATTAATTATTGAATTAATTATCAAATGTACGACTTCTTGAATTTGGTCTATTTTATGTTTTTTTATAAATGTAAGAATGATGAATTATGAATTTAATGTAATTAATTGGTGAATTAATTATTGAATGTTGACATTCTTATTAATTAATTATATTTTAATTAATTATTTGACTTTATATGGTTAATTAATAATTTAATTGATTAATATATGAGATTTTCTAAAGAATTGTTAAATTAATAAACGGGAATGAAGTGATTAATTAATTGTTGGGATAGATAATGAGAAGGGTTGTGATTAGTTAATTCAATTATTTTATGTGAATGATTGATTAAATAACTATAGAATTAATTAATTGAAAATAATGTGATTAATTTATTTATCAATTAATTTTTGTGATGATTTTTGAGTATACTGGCATGGATTATCACATGGGATAATTTGGGTGTGAGGAAGTAATTGTTTAGATAGACCATGAGATCCTATTGAGAATAGCTTTGTGATCTTGATAAGAAGGACTATGTGAGCCTGTTGAGAGGGAGACAAGGCCAAATACCATTTTTATTTCCATGGGGCCATGATATGTCTTGGTGTTAAGATTGTGAATAGATGGTGAGAGCATTCCGCTCTTTCTATCAGGAAATTATGATTCCTTTAGTCATACTCACATTAAACCATTGAGGTTAGAATCCTAGGTGCACATTACAATTGACCGATTGATATGCATGTTTCATATATTTTATTAGATATAAGTTGTGATAATGAATAGTATTGTTGAATTAATATATATGATATCCCTTGGAAATAGTTCAAACTTTGAAATGAGAAAAGAAGGTTTTGAGGTTTGGGGGACCCCGAAAACCTAGGGATTTTGTGATTAAATAGATAATATTTAACAAAGTGTCATTCTATTTATTTATGAATTGTACTTATATATTTATACAATTGTATAAAATATTATTTATTGGAATTTTTTATTCAGTATTGGTGGTAGACTAATTAGTTTTACTCACACCCAACTCATGTCGCTTGATCGGTACTTGAATAGGATTTATTTTTGTAGGAATGGTTATGGTTAATGGCTCCATGTTAGATGGATAATATGGGGTGGTATCTTAGATGCGGGAACTGGATGTGGTTGAAGACTCTCTATGGAGTCTTCAATGTCTTAATTTCTAGTTTTCATTTGATACACTTGACACGAACACTAACATGGCATGCATTCTATTTCAGTTTGATATTTTATTTTCATGATTGATGTTTTTGAGATATTTTTATTGTTTATGGTTATATAGTATTTTTCAATTGTTATTTAATTTTCACTGGTGTATTACTCTAATAAAATATGGTATAGTTGCACCATTATCGACGTATCAGAACATTAGTACTATTCGAAAACCTCTGGTGTATAACTATGCACGCATGAGGTCATGTGGCTGGTTGGCTTGGGGAACTAGTGTGTGGCACCCATGCCGGGATGTTACGACATGGATATGAATTAGTTTTTCACCTTGGGGTCAAGCCTTTTAAATATATTATGTATTAGTCTTTTTTTTATTCTTCATGTTATGTGGTTTGTCCATTTTTGGTAAAATATAATAAAATATATTTATTTCCATATTTATTATTGGGGTTCAAATATTATATTAGTTAAAATATTAAAATAATATTTGGATTTTGGTAAATAAAATTTATAACAACTAATCCATCCCCCTCACATAAAAGGTTTATAAATAATTCATAAAATACACGAATATTGTAGGCAATATGATGATTAATTTATCATTGTTTTCAGAAAAACATTACATGACTTTATGTGTATATCCAATGCAACTCATTGAAAATATTATTCCTTATTACATACTAAAACATTTAATGGGATAAATCATTGATACAAAAAAATATTATAACAACCCTAATTTTTATTACACACTTCAACACGATTTATTACATAAACTCGTCACTTGATACAACATGGATGATCATGTGGTCAAGTGTCTTTTTGGCTTAGAAACATTACATAATAACGTAAAACATAAAACACACAACATCTTTAATTAAATCATCCTTTACATAACCATGACATTCCCTTGTACATAACATTGCATTAGATAACCTAAGGACATACATGTGAAAAGGGTAAGAAATAAATCCTAGTAAGGGGGTAAACAAGGCATAAAATGAATAAGACAATACATGTTAAGAAATAGTCATATCAATAGAGCATAAAGGAAACATGAACATAAAGTCATGAAATGACATGATTATCATAACATGGAAATGTCGAAACATCACTAAACATCATACTAGAATGAGCCAAGGATAATTGAACATGGAGCATGAGTAAACCCTCATTGAACTTGAATTAGAATGAGTAAACCCTCATTGCACATGATGTATCATGATACTAATCTTTACTCAATTCATTGGAGCGCTATCAGGGCACACCCTTCTTAAACATTTCATTTCATGCATAAGTGTTCCACATAGATCATACAACATAGATTAATAAAACATCATAATTTATTCCTTGAAAAAGCAATGTGGAACACATAAATTTATGTCCTTAATCAAAAATTACATGTGCATAAAGGTGAATACCCATTATAAAGAAATGGGTCTGGTCATCACTTACATGATGATTTTGGCATGGAAATTATGGTATAACTTCAGCTACATAATGATGTCAAATAGCAATCATAAAAGGGGTTGATGAGAGGGAAAGAATCTCTCACCATTTACACATGAAATGGACAGTAAGTGGGGTCATGGAACATAATATCCCATAATAATGTAATGTAATTTAAATGCATAATATAAATGATTTTTTTAAATTTAAATGAGAAAGAGAAATTCCTAATAGAATTTCTGCATGGTAACAGTTGTACATGGGAGGAATTAATGAGAGATAAAGGTATCTATCATCATACAAACATAATGAATGATTTATTAGGGAGTTTAGGAATCATAATCCAACATATATAATTTAAAATAAAAGGGAATATAAATATAAAGACACATGGACATAAATAAGGATGTAAGGAAATCCTTTACTTTGAAGTGTGATCCCAATGGATTGGGAGAGGTTTGAGAAAGGCTTCTTGGGAGATTGGGGCACCTTGGGAAGATTTTAGAGTTAGGATGGAATATGTTGGATGAACTCCAGAAGTCTTTGAGTGAATATGAAGAGGGAGCTTTAGTGGGTTTATATAGGAAATGAGAGAGAATTCATTATTATTTAGGTTTGGGTTACAAGACATTATAATAATCCAAACCAAAAACTAGCCCATGGGTTTTTCCCAAGGGTAGTGGAAAAAATTATTTTATAAATAAAATGGATAGCCTTCATAAAATAATTCGGATTCAAATGTGGAGGTGACTCACACTCTCAAGGAAAACAAATTAAAAAGCTAAAATGCTTTATAAGTCTTCAAGGGTCCACTAAGGCTTTGTAAAATAAATCAATAAAAACAAAAAATCACATTATTTTAATGGTAAAATATATATAGGCCGATCATAATGTTTATAGTATTTTATTACCTCACCATTGGGTCATTATGATGTCATAAAACACATTATATATTTAAAAGGAATTTAATTTTCAATTACAAATTCGACTGTCTCAGAAAATTGTGAAAAATTCACCATTGGTTAATTTCAATGTCTATATTCCAAATATAAGATTAATTTTATCCAAATAATTTTATAGATATGTGAATTTTGACATTTAAAATAATAGCTAACATTTTTCTTAAATACTTGGGGTTTGACAAAAACAACTTTCAAACCTTAATAAGAATTTCAATTGTATTCATAATAATTATACGGTAATTTATATTATATAAAAATTAATTTAGTAATAATATTTAACTAAATTATTATTTAATTAAAAAATCCATGAATTCATCAAAATAGATTTTTTAATTGAATATTAAAAAAATACTATTTGTGCTTTAAAAACTATTTACAAAGTAACAATAATTAAATGAATTTATATTATTTATTATATACAAAAATAATGAACATAATCATAGTGCTATGGTGTTTTTAAATAAACCATTATAACACCTTCCTAACACAAAAGTGTAAGGTTAATGATGGTGACAAACTATCGGGGTGGTAGGGATAAACCTGCTCAGGTGGTAATCTCTGTCAACTTCCTCTTCTCCTATTGGTAGTTCTGTTTGAGATTAACATACTGAAGCTCGGCTGGGGATTGGTCAAGAGATAATCCCAATGATGCTACCTCATTTTTTGAGCTTCGAAAAATGGGCTTCATAAGGGGAAAGTCTACTGGATGAGGTCATCGCTTACTTTTTCAGAGTAAATTATATTTTTTAAAGCCCTATACTTATATTAATCTTGTTATCACTTTTAAATTTCTATATTATCAATGATCAAATTTCATAATGGTATTTTGAAAATCCAAAATCATAAAACCAAAGAAGTGAACATTTTATATAACCATTTCACATAATAATACATTTAATTAGATCATGATGAATCTCAATTATCAAAAGTTTGGGTTATTAAAAATATAATCAGAATCTTATTAATAGAGTAATATCTTGATACTAGGATTGAGTTATCAACATAAATTATATATCTCATCATTCATATTTTAAATTTACATGCTTAAAATAATTTTATCATCTAGTATAGCAAATTCAATTTGTGACAGTGAAATTTAAAAAGTTGGGAAGAATGTAAAATCATGAATTTTAAAAAACATTTATTTCTTTATATTATTTTTATACTATAAATTTTTTTGTTTCTTTTATTTCATTGAAACTGGTCTCATATAAAAAAAATAAGACATTATATTGAGTTAAAATGAACAATTATTTAGGTTATTATGGAATAATATTTAAATATACAATGATGTAAACATTATTACATAAAATATAAATGGGGAATATATATAAAAAATACAGGATGAATATAAAAAAAAGTATATAAAATAATATAATCTAAAAATATTCATCCTAATATTCTCCCATGAATATAAAATCACTGTATCTAATAGTTGAAAAAAATCAAAAGAAATATGAAATAAATGTTGAATGAACTAAAATATTTTCATAGAGATGTATGAGTAGTTATATGGAAATGGAAAAGTGTAATGTAAATATTATATAAATTTTGGGATATATAGTCATCTCATATATAACAATAGAATTATATAATATAATCATTTATCAGTTTGGACACCTTCCCCACATATGAATGGTAAAGGGTGGGTTCTGATATCATAGAAATTTGGATTCAGACACCAATAAATAAATTTTATGGGTTACTGTGAAAACATTTTGTAATCAGAAATGTGTCATACACTATAATCTTATAGTATAGAATAAAATTATGGTATTGAGAAATTTTTCAAATAGATTATCAGGAATTTTTTCTAATTTTTTCTGCCCTATTTATAAGGCCTTCAAGCTTGAGTTGGTAGCCCATCAAGTCTAGTATAATAATAAGAAAATTAGTAGTGGTTTAATAATTTCGGCAGTGGTCCTACCTAATATTACCATATGAGGTTGTGTGTGTATTTTTTATATTTTTTCCCCCAAATAAATTCATAGAAAGTTTCATTTTAGAATTTAAGTTATTACTTATTATAGATAAAAAAATTGTGGACAAATATATCTTGAAAATATGAAATAATATATTTTACATGTAATAGACACCTAAAAAATTATGAAATATATAAAATAAAAATAATTAATTGGTTAATAATTATATATATATATATATATATATTATTTTCTATGTAATTTTTTTACATCTATCAGGTTTAAGTAATTAGTTTAATAATATTTTTTTATAATTTTATACATACAGAATGATTCATAGATTGATTATAAATTTAAAATAAATAAGAATAAAATATTTAAATTTTAAAATAAAATTCAAAAAATATTATTTTTCATTTATTTAAATTTTCTATTTAAATTTTTTTATTAATTAGGTGAAATTTATTTTAATAAAATAGATTATATATTTTGAATATAATGAATCTCATTTATAAGCCCTTAATTTCTCCTTTTATTGGGTTCATCATGTGCTGTGTTGAAGGAATTTTATGCATGATGTGGAAGGGAAGTAAGAGTACTATTTTACATAGATCCACTCAATAAATTTCCACTTAAATATTCTTCTTAGTTTTATTATAGTTGTGGTTTTCATTATAGAGAGTTGGAGAAACATGTAGTTGAACTAAGGGATTGAATTTAAAGGTGAGTGGTAAAGTAGGGGAGTGGGTACCCTATGGGATTGGATGGTGAATCTCATGGAAGTTGAGTTTTATAAATAGTTGGATTTTGATCCATAGTGTTCCTAGTGACCTTATATTAGGTACCAAAAAATTATTCTAAAATATAATATAAAAGAGTTAAAATTTTCAATTTACTTCCCAATTTTAAATCCCAAAACCTTATGATTCAATATTTATCTTTCATTTTTCATTTCTATATTTTACTATGATATGTCCCTCTCTTCACAATACCCATTTAGAAAATCCATCTTCATCCTTCTTCTAGATTACTTCCAGTTGGCCACAGGGGTTCATCTTTAGCTTCACAAGTATCAGTATTACCTATATTCTTCATTTTATTCACTTTTTATTATACAAATTAATCAATAAATCTATACCTATATATATGTTTTGTGGGATCCCATAGTTTCATTGGGTTCCCTACTGCCTAACCATTCAACGATTTTTTATGAGGTAAAGTGAATATATTGCTACTATTTTGTTCACCAGATTTCAGGATTCACCATAATAGTAGTTTAATTTTTTTATAAGAAAATTATAGTTTGATATGAGATCTCATAGAGTGGATTCCACTCTAATATTATCCTTTAATGAATCATTAAGAACTATAATAGGTATATGAACAACTCAATTATCACATAATATCTAAGGTATTTTGTTATAATAATATAGGTTAATGTGAGTTAAATATGAAGTTTTTTTCAAATAATATAGAACAACTATAATTCTTGTTGTGTAAAGGAAGACAAGATTATTTTCATGAAATTTTTTTTATCATGATTTGGATGTGTATTATATATTATTATTTTCCCATGTTACATTATCATTATATAATGTTGTTTCTATCCTAAAATTCCTATATAAAGGTTGAATAAATCTAAATCATTTTATTTTATCTATTTCTATTTTAATATTAAATCCAAATATGTTACAAGTGTTTCTAGTTGTTTGACTCAATGTATTTCCCTAGGTAGTGCTTTTATGTGATAAATAAATATTTTACCCACTAAATTCATGTTGGTTAAACAATTAAATGGGGTCCATAATTTCAATATAAAATATTATAATTTTATATTTTGGTTCAGAGTATGATGAATGGGATGGTCTCATAATTCACTTGCATAGTATACCCTTTCCCCATTCCATTGACATGGGGTTAATGACTTCCCTAAATCTAGTATACCCACTCACCTCTCCCATGATATTTTATTATATCATAACTATATTATATGTATCACATTGAAAAGGATAAGATGAAATAATTCCCTAGAACTACCAAGAAATTAAGTATAGTTTTAGAAGAAAAGTACGCGATTACTGGTATATACCCTCTTTTTATATGGGGTTACATGTTCTAGTTATATATGATATTGTTTAAAACCAATATTATGTACTTTATTGCAATATTTTTTTATTAATGCATTCATTTTTTAAAATGTTGGGGTCAAAGCCTCACTTATTATTAAAGCAAATGAAAATACCTCTTTTAACTGGGTAGATGTAGACACATTACATAGCCCGAAGGCCCAATGGACTTTTAGCCCATTATATGGCCTGTAAGCCAAAAATTTTGGCCCAAGGCCCATTATGTTAATATATTTTTTGATTATTCATTTGATTTAATTATATGTAAGTATAGGTCAGGTGGGTACTACCTATTAGATATTTTCAAAGTTATGCCCCGTGTATCCCCTTACAGGAGGCACGTAGATTACGTTTTCCATGACACAAGTAAAGGAAAATACCATGAGAATTATCGTGTGCTTCATGGAGTATTGGAGGAATCAATGGATACATTTCATTATTTTGGTTGATTTCCATCACATTATAATGAAAATAATCCAATACTCCCTCAATAGGGAACTCTTTCACATGGACTAGTCCCTTTTCTACTATACGCTTATCTAGAAAAAAAAGTGTATCTATTTTTTCCATTTTCATACATAAATGATTTTAAACTTATGTTTGTACATTTATGTATAAAAATTCATGTTTATATGGGTGTTATATAATTTATTGTTATTTTATCATAGTAGTGTGTATCCCATTTATGAATACTCGCACATCGATTCTATTGACTGATGTGTATGGGGTTCATATCGAAATATCTACATAGTACCATTATGATTTAATTTTATATTTAATTATAAAAAATCACCCCTCATGTGGAATTCATAAAATACCTAGTGTTAATTCTATGATGAGGTGATCAAGAGGTGTGAATTTGATGTTTTAATGATTTGACCTCAGTTCCATTTTTTATTTGGGTCAGAATGTTTATGAAATGTTATAACATCCCACAATTCTATCATTTATTTATGTGATTTAAGAGTATACAAGAGAAAATAACATTGAAGGATATAAATTAACCTTTTAAATATGACTCATAACATTATTATGGTGGGAATTGGATTTGACATGGGAATTTTGATGATCAATTTTTCTATATAATCTGTTGTGGTACAAATTTTTTTGATCCCACACATTATGTTTTTCATCAATATGTAGGAACAACTTGCGTATGATTCATCTTTAATTATTTACCATCTCTTATTATTTTCCTTATTAATAAAATGAATTGACTATCCATATTATTTTTCACATTATCAATAAATAATGACATTATTTCAATATAATTCTTTTTGATGTCTAGATTATAGGAAAATAGTTGTTTCCTTTTATTGATTTTTTATCTTATTATAACTAGTTATGAAAAATTCATTTACATATTATAAAACAGATATTTAGATGTTTGTTTTTATCACTTATAAAGGTTTTGAACAATTATTGTATGTATTATAGGTTATCAATTCGTCCATATACTAAAAAAGTGTTTAAAGATGAATTGATTTTATTTTTTAAGTGCTTCATCTTTGGAAATGAATTTTTATGGAAGAGAGAGGTTGTATTATGAACCAAAATAGTGTAGTACTTTAATTTTTTTGATATTTTTAATGTTTTATAGGCCCTATGAAATTTGGGTCTTGTATGTTGGTGTATTTATTCTTGATATTTTTTGTATAAAAGTGATCAAAATGGGTTTATATAATTTATAGATTTTTTTTAAAATGTAAATTGAAGATATTTATTGATTTATTTATATTTGTAACCAAATTTTTTTTATATAGACTTAATGTTCATGATAATATTTAATTTAAATAATTTTGGGTTTGTATAAAGATAATTTAAATTTATTAATGTTATTTGGTCTAAAATGGTTTAATATTAGTTCTTTTTTGGTGTTATATTGGGAGATTTATTTGGTAAAATTTATTATGAAATGTTGTTTGTATATTATTTTTATAAATTTAGTGCTTTTAATTTCATTTTGATTTTTTTGTTTTTATTAAATAAACATTAATTAATTTTTGTTATTTCCATGGATACCTATATTAGAGTTAAAATTTTAATTTAATTATTTCATATGGTATTTTATTGGAAATGAAAAATTTTACCTTCATAATTTTTCTCTTAAAAAGGAAAAAAATCATTTTAAAATTATTTGAAATGTGTAATTTAAATCCTAGAGGATCATTTTAGTAATTTTTAATAGTAAATGTATTCATAAGTTGTAATTGTAGATTTCATGGGTTTGGAGATTACTGTTGGTGATGTAAGTGGCTATTAGGTACATAGTTGTCTATTATCTGGTGCTTAGTCAACAGACATGTGGGTATTTATTCAATTCGTTTTCTACCCAATTGATGGTGGTATTCCACCAGGTAACACTACTGGAAATATGACTTTTCCCAATTCTTCTATACCAATAGTTTGTAAAAACCCTAGGTAAAGGTCCCCTTTCCAAACGGTTTGGCCAAACCATTGGGAAAGCCCACTTTGAGGCCACCTTTCCCAACTGTTTTGGCAAAACATTGGGAAAAGTACACTATATAGACACCTTTCTATATGGTTTGGCCAAACCATTGGGAAAGGGTATACCTATCCCAACGGTTTTCCAAAACCATTGGGAATGGTCTCCCACAAATAACCTTCCACCCAAAATAGAATCTAGAATCAGGACCTATACCAATGGTTGTCAAAACCGTTGGTATAGACCTATTCCAAAGGTTTTGAAAACCGTTGGTATAGGTCCTGATAATTTTTATCAGTTCATCTTACCAAGAACATTATATAAATAAAAATTTAAAATAATTATGAAAATACATATATATATTTAACTAATTATGTTCACAAAAGTAATGTTAGATTACTGGTTAAGTCGTTCACTGATAAACTAGGGGTCCTGGGATCAAATCCCCGCGAATGTTTTTTTTGAAATACTTATACCGAAGGTTCCATAACCATTGGTATAGATTTTCATATTACTTATACCAACATTTTCCAAAACCGTTGGTATAGGTCTATACCAACAGTTTTCACAAAACCGTTGGTATAGACCTATCCCAACGGCTTACTTGGAAACGGTTCACCAAACCGTTGGTATAGGGTATACCAATGGTTTGGAGGCCTGTACCAATGGTTCCAAACCATTGGTATATGTTAGTTTTCTAGTAGTTTACCATATGGGGTCATGTTTTATTTCTTAGGGGAAATTAATAGTTTTCCTTTATCATAACTTATCTTTAATCATCTTGGTTTTTATGATTAATTTATCGTACTCCAACCATATTCATTGTTAAGGTAAATCCATTCCTACCTTATCTTCTATTTTTTTAAACCATCATATTACCCTCATACTGAATGGGTAATTACTATTTTTATTTCACCATGATTTGTTGAAACCACCTTATAGTTTTTTAGGAATAACAAGTTTGGAGATGTTAAGAAAAATTTGGTTGTTAGGAATGAAGGATTTATTGTGTTTCATATTTTGTTACCATGCATAATATTATAGGATATACTATGACTTACATATGAATGATTCCAAACTAATGTTATTGATTCTAATAGGTGTAGTACATTGGATTGAGGTAATTAGATATAGGATGGTATGAAGGTTTTTTTATTTTAAGATCAATATAATTGTTTTAATAAGAAAAAATCTTTTAATGATTTGTAGTTCATTAAAATTACCAAACATATAGTTTATAAAAAATTTATTCACGACTCTAGATAATGGTTACTCGTATATGAAGAATTATTATAGAGGCATTGGGGATGTGTTTTTCATCCAATAAATTTTTAATATTTATCAAAAAAATGTATCCTAGAAATTTTATAAAATGAATTTCATCAAATAGAATATTATAAAGTAATATAATAGTGTTTACTAGAAAAACCAAGGTTATTATTACATCATAATGATATATATATCAATTACATAAAATGAAATTTTAAAAATTAATTAGTAAAATTCATTCAAATGTTTTTTATCAAACACGGGTTTCCATGAAAAGGAAACAAATATGAGTTTCAAAGAAAATTCTTTAGATAATTGTGTATGAATTAATGATACATAGATTTCTAAGAGGAGGTAATAAAAATGTTAATTTATGTTTGGATATATATTTCAGAATCATCAAATAAAAGGATTACATATAAAACCATCAAATAGAGTAATAGGATTATGAATGGTATATAAGTGAAGAAAGAACTGATTCATTTAACAAAAGGTATCTTTCTGAGATGATTGATGAAGGAACACCAGAAAAAAACATTTTAAGGTTATTGAAGGTATTATTTCCCATGAAGAGTTTATGTATGTTTCTTTTCAAAGTCATTTATAATGTCTTTATAAAGTAATTAAATGTGATGATTCTTATATGAACATTTAATTATATAATAATAATAAATGATGGATCATAAACCTCTCTAATTATTATAGAAATATTGAATAATCATAATAATGAAATATAGAAATGATATTAAGATTTCAATGAAATTGATATTTAATGAATGTTCTAGTATTATAAAAATTTTAAGTTGGTGAAGTGTTTGGAGTTTTGAGTGGGATTCTCTTATTTGTGTGGGATGTTTGAATGTGACATCGGATTTTCACTGTGAAATTATGGAGGATCAATTCCAATATAAAGGTATGATTAGGAATTGAATTATGTTACTATTTTGGTCGGATTATTTGATTTGTGTAATGGGTTAAATCATTTAAATTTCATGGTAGCAAATATATTCTTCAAATTAATTGGAATTATATGAATAGTATTTAGAAGGGTTTATGAAAACATGGGTGATAATATTAATATATAATTGGATGATATCACCAGAACTAGGGTACTAGTTAGATAATTTATCTCATGGGTACTTTCATAAAATCATATTTTGTAGTTTTTAATCACGATTGTGAAAGAAGTTAAATATGAAAATGAACTTACTGGAAGTCATGTGTTGAGAAAATCATGTGCCACCATGAAAAATAATCAAATCCTATTAGGAAAGGTTCATTTATTGTTTTAAACATTACTATCACATTATCTATTAATGGATCACATGAATTCTCTTTGTAGTGTATTCCTATTCAAGTGATGGATATTCCCAACTTGATGTATTCCACATAAGGATTGTTTTCTAATGATGGGTTGATATGGTATTATTTCCAAAAAAATCCCAATGACTTACTAATATTGTTGTGTCTCCTTTTATATTTCATGGTACCCATGGGTGTGTCTATGAGATGGTTTCATTGAAAATTTATTTAAATATAATTGAAGGAGAATGTTGTTTTCATGTTATAAAATGAAAAAATTTCTATTTACATTTTGAGCCCTTCCCTCTTAGTGAATACTCTGATCTTGAATGTACCATTGAATTTGAACTAGTGTATAGGTTCTATTATTTACTCTATATTCTGTGAACATTGATGAAATATATTTATTCAATGGTTATTCATAACCCAATTAAAATTAATATAAAATATATTATATAGGTGAGGCACTATTATATTTCAAAAAAATGAGTATCAATAATATGTCAATTAGATGTGAAGTTATTAAAAATATATATGGTTTCCGTCTTCCTTCCAAGGGTGATCATATAAGGGTTGTGGATAATAAAAATATGGATAATTATGGCCACACAAGAAATGTATAAATTTACTCACTCTTTGGAATTAAATTCCTGAAATTGAAAGGAATTGTAATGGATAAAGGCATCAGGTACATGTTAACGAATATTTATGATGGAAATTTGAAATACAATATTGAAAAAATAAAGATCTAAATATTGAATTATTAAGATCTAAAAATGTGGCATTATGAACCATTTGGTGAGTTCTTCAAAAGCGTTAATTATTCTATAATAACCATAAGCTATCTCATTGTGAAGATAGAATACTATACTATTTTTAAATGTATTCTGAGAATTATTCTTGATAAATTCAATGACATGATATTATCCTTAAAATATAAACACCAATAAACTCTTTGTCTGGTGGTTTACATAGTAATATAAAAACATATAATATTAGAAGAGGAGAGGCTATTAGAAATAAGATAATGGGGATCGGGTTGTCTCTTTAATAGAATATAAAAAATGTATGTCTAATAAAGTTACCTTAGAAGAACTAAATGACACTAACTATGAATAAAAAATAAATAAATTTATGATTTCATTTATATGTTTTGTAGAAAAATTAAAATTGGAATAGGGAAATAATAATACATGTTCACTTTGAAATGAATTAGTTTTGTATCTCTTTGACAATATGTAATAATAGGTCCTAGGGTAAGGTATAATTATGATAGCGATGTGGAAGAATGGAAGATAAGAATATCTCTGAAGAACAAGGTGGAAAAATCCTTTTAAATTTAATAAATATGGTATTTGAAGATCTCTAAATATAAAAAGAGAAAATTTCTATCGAATTTAAAGAAGGATGATTATAGTGAAGTGGAGGATGAACACTTTAGTGACGAAAATGGAAAATAGTTTCTCATTGTTAATATACATTACCAGTGATAGAATTAGAAACACAAAATAAGTTGAAGAGGATATTCAAATGGTTTAAATTCTTATAAGATATTTAAAATAACTCCTTTAATTTTTTGTCATATTTGAAAATGCGAACAAGAAATTGAATAAATATGGACTATCATCATGTATCCATAAATAAATAATTGATGTAAAATTTAAATTACTAAAATTGATTTATGATTTGAATAAGATTCATTATGTAGATAAAAATATCAACTTCAAGTGTGAAAAATATATATCCATTAATGTTAATAAAAATGATATTTTTAAAAAAATGTTATTAATTTTGTAATGGAATCAATAAATTCAAAAACAATGTTTTATAAGTTTGAAAAATTTATAAAAAGAGATGACCTAATAACGATTAAAAAAATACCTCTTGGAGTTTAATAACAATGTTGATAATGTGAAAATGAGAAAACAACTAAGAATACCACATATGTATAAAAAAAATTTATATTCAAATAAAATAGATTTTTAGAATTATCATAGTATGAAGAATTGGTTTCCAAAATTTGAAACAGTATTAATGATTAGAAGAAGAATAATTTGTTGAAATTTTATGATGAGAAATATAATATAAGATAATAATATAATTCTATTCAACATACAAGTTAAAGATGAAAAATATGCTTTATATGGGAACAATTGGTACATTGGATACTTTTATCATATATAAAACATGTAATTGTTAATCATTAACACCTCAATGAATCTATGAGGTATTTTTTTTATATTTTCAGTGGGATTAAATTCAATTGAAGAAGACCATATAATGAATCATATTTGAAGATTAAAAATATATTTTTTCATCTAAAAACTCTTTATGACCAATGAATTTTATTAAATTGTTTCTTATTATTATCCCATAATAACAATGATTATATGAAAAATATTGGAATCCTTGTGTAAAGGACTGATATGGAAATAAAAATGATTGCGTTATTGAGATACCTCTCAAAAATATTAAATGGGTAACGACCATGGATATATTATTGTGGGTTTTCTTCACATATTTTTGGATATTTTATGTTGTAAAAAACATTATGATTAAAATGAATGAATAGTGACTTTTGAAAATTTAGAGTTTCCCAGAATAAAAGGCATTGAATTTTAAATCGTTGGGAATGATAATTTGAAATATATCAATTCCATTTTTTTGATGTACTGAAACACAAATTTTTAATAATTTCAAAACATCGGACGATGTTAACAAATTTATTTTTATAATATATTAATTTTTTTCATAAGGATTGATATGGGAGTATTCTATCAAGAGGAAAATGAAAAAAGGTCAATCTGATTTACGTATAAAATGCATATGGTTGTTGATATTTAAACATGATGGAGGAAAATAATTTAGAACATAATAGGATTAATCACCTATTCTTGTGAGATATGAGAAGGCAATAAACCAGAAAAAGTGTTCATTAAATTCATGACCACACAAGAAAAAGATTTTTGTGTTTCAAACAATCCATAAGCGTATGATTACAAACATAGTTCTTAAAAGGGATGAGATTCATTTAACTCATCTTATAGAGGTTATCCATTATTATATATGTGGGTTGATGAGGAAGTTATCAAAAAATAAAGATATGTTTTTAATTTTCATTATTTACGACATTACTCTCATTTCATGTATTATATTTACAAAATAAAAATCAGTGGAACTCAAAAATTTAATGAGTTTTAATAAAAGTTATTAGATTGAATGCGGATAATCTTAAAATAATAATGGAAGAGATAATGTTGTTGAACATAAAAATTGAATGTTTAAATATTAACATTAAATCATGGCATCCATTATGAATTTTGAGTAATAAACACACCATAAAAAAATGGTGTTTGTGAATGCAGAAATAGAATTTTGGTGGAGATGGTTAAAACCATTCTTATTTAATATGATTCCATATATTTTTTAGGACATGTTTTTGGAGTAGTAGTATACTTCTCAAATAATATTATTTACACTAAATACTAAGATATTAAATTTTAAAAGAATTATTTAATATTTAACCAATGTTTTTAATACTAATTGGTTTTTGGTAGCCCATGAATTATCAATGTCAATGGTCAAAATATTGGGATTTTAGATCAAAGGGTAATTAATGGATTTTTCTATAGCTACCCTCATAATGATAAAAAAATATTTGATATTCCAAGGAAGTAGGAATGATTTTTGTCTCTATAGATGTGAATGTAGTATATAATTATGATATATAAATGTCACATTTAGTTGTTGAAATGTGATAATTTTAAGGAAACTTTGTAACCACAAAACAAAACTTTTGTCAACAAATTAAAGAGATGATATTTAACTCTTATCAGATGAAGTCTCTGATTCATCTATTTCAAGTGATGAGGTAAAATTTCATTCATCTCATCCAAGGCTGGGTAGACATGTGGGGGTCCAAAATATCATTAGTGATCATGGAAAATGAGTTCAAACTAGAAGATCACAGATGAAAGACTCATATCATTTTTCTCATAGGTTACACCAAGAAATGTTAAAGAATCTATGAAGCATCAATAGTGGATTGATTCCATGAATTAAGAGACCAAACCTATTGAGAATTATTAAACTATGGAAATTGTACCCAAAATAGAAGATAATAACGCAATTGGTACAAAGTTGGTGTACAAAAACTTGCTGAATAAAGAAGAAGAAATCATAAGAAAAAAATAAAGACCAGTTTATAAAGCCTAATCACATATAAAATTAATTTAATTTAATCATTCAATTTCTACATTAGAAATAAATAATCCTTTAAAATCATAATTTCTATTACATCATAAGGATTATACAAGATATTAGAAATTATTGTTATGTCTTCTATCCATTTTTAGTAGCTGAAAGATGTATTTTATATTGATCAACAAAGAGTTTTCTTAAAAGATCAAGATGAAATAAATTTTACATGTATAATAAGTATTTGTATGGATTGAAGAAATACATAATATCTTGGTATTCCAAAATAGAATCATTATTAAGGATGCCGAATTTTAGAAATTGGAGAGTTGAAAAACCCTCTACATAGTATAAAATCACGTAGTCTCCCAAATTGTGATTTTTTTGTTGATAATATCATACTCATCGGAAAAAATTAATAAGTTTATGATGTATTTAATAAATAAATAAAGATAATTTTTAATATATCAATGAATTGAGAAATGAGGTGATTTCATGGCTTAACAATATATCAAGAGAAGTATCACATTTTCCTATAAAAAATATTCCAAGAAATTTTTTCAATGATTTAGAATGGTAAATTCAAATCCCATTTCAACACCTATATCTACTAGATCAAAGTTTCATAAGGATGAATTATAAAAATATGATGATTTTAAAATGTTTTGGAAAAATACTAGATGTTTGTTGTATCTAACTGCCTCTTACCCAATCATTTCATATATTGTTAGCCTATGTAGTAGGCTTCAATATGATAAAAAATAACACATGTTGTGGTTGGTAATGGATGTTTTTGAAATTTTAGGGGTACTATAGTTTTCTATATGATGTATTTTTTAACGAGATAAATAATATGAGATTAAAATCTGAAAAAAATTCCAATTAATCATTCAATTATTTTGACATTCATATCATGAGGATGGTCAAGGATACATTTATAAATCTATTGTTACAGAACAATGACTATCCTCAAGGTATCACTAAATAAAGAATTGTTGAAGTCCCTAGTGGTATTTCTAAAAATTGTTCTTTATTTTTCAATTTTAAAAGATGTTGAATAAAATAGCATGAAACAATGATGAGAAAAAATGGGTATGATGGTATATAAATCCACACAGACAACATGAAAAAACGGAAAAATGGAAATAATAGAGTCGGTAAGAATATGGCTGGATCCAGTTGATCCTCCCTAAATAGATCATCTAAAGAAGAACATAAAATCTCAATATACTCAATGCCTGAAAAAAAATCTGATCACAAGTATCTCTCACCTAAAAAATGAATACCCAAAAAAAATTTTATTCAGTGCTCATGAATTCCCCCAGAATAAAAATTGATTCACTCTGGAGACTTATCCTAAATAGGAATTGTAACAATTTAAAATGATCCTGTAAAGATCATTAGGTCACATAAACAATCTCAGATGCTCAATTTATTAAAATTAGGGAGGAATGATAAAATAAATGTGGAAATAATTATCATACATTTTCTGGGAAATATTTTTCTCTCTTACAACCCAAATGACATTCACAATCTTTTAATGGGAAATTAGAATTTGTGATGATCTTCATGAAGTTTAGATATACGTGGAGAATTGAGATTCAATTCCTTGATAAAGCCTCAAAAATATTCCTTGAATAATGGATATTAGAGATCACACATAAACATGGGAATATCAAATATACTAACATTAATATTGTGTTAAAAAATTAAAATCAGTTAAGCAATATATACATAATAGTAGAAGAGATAAAAATAAAAAAATGAAATAAGAATAAAAAAGACGTTTTCGTTTAATGAAATCACAGATAACTTATATCTCTATATAATACTTAAATTAGATTAGGATCCCCTTTTTATATGAAAAAAAACGGAAAATTATTTTTCAAAACTAACTAATGGGAAAAAAATTCCACGAAGTGTGCGACGATGCTCTCATCACTTGTCTTCAGTGAACTCTAATTCACTATAACCATCCTCTTGAAAAAACCTAAACCTCCCCTCATATAATGGATATAATTCCCTATAATTTTCTTTACATTTTACATTTGATCAGATCCCAAATCCTCCACAAAAACATAATGATATGAGACACTTATAAATTTTTATTTTTATTTTTGTCTATAGGACTTCAACATACGAATAATTATATATATATATATATTTTATTGAATATATTTGTATTAAATATATATGAATTAAATATAAATATAAATTTGAAATTGTGTTTATATATTTTTTTACTAATTATTAATAATATGTATATATATATAATAACTGTAATTATTTTTATAATTTTAATTACTATTTTGTTTTGATATTTTTTTATTTTAGATTTTGTTTTCATCTTTATTTATTTACCTCAACCTATATTGGTATTAATTAATAAATTGGGGGGATTCTTTTTTCTCTGGATTCACAGAAAATCATTCTCTATTAATAGTACATAGCTTCATTCAGTAGTGGATCTTGCGAGGTAGGTTGGAATCAATTGTGTTAGGATCATGGTTGTTGCGTTGTTCATAGGTGTGACAACATCATGTTCAGGGGTGAGGGGTCTTCAAGTGTTGTCTAGATCTGTTCATCCAAAAAACATAGTGGAAAAATTTTATCTTCCTCTGGTCATAGTTTATGTTTAATTAAGATCTGATAGCAGGGATCTTGGGTCGTATGGTGGATGATGCTTTTGTTTTACCAGAGGCACTAAGGTTGCTTCAAATCGACATTGAACAATATTGAGTGTTGGAAATGGATCAGGTAGTGTTTCTGCAGAAAAATAAACATAAAAAATAAATTCAAAATAAACCAAATATAAATTAAAATAAACCATGTTAAATTATTTATTTTTACATAAAAAAATATTTAAATGATTTTATTAATTTATTTTGAAAAAATATAATGGAAATAAAATAACAAAAAATTAAAACAATTAAATAAATTAAACAAAAATATTATTTAAACATATTAAAATTTAATTAAATTGAAAAAAAATTAAATGGTATTAGAGGATATATTAAATTATTATAGTTATTATTTTTATATAATGTAAAATGAAGAAAATGAATTAATGAAAAAAAAGAAAAAAGAAATATTGCTAAAATTTCAAACAAGTACACATAATTAGAAAATATGGATAATTTACAAAATTAATTAAATAATTTTAAATTAATTAAAAACAACAAAATAAAAAAATACTACCTAAAAAATAAATTTTCCCGATTTAATAAAAATGTAAAATGATACATATTGTACAAAAAACATTATTTTAAAAATTAAAAGACAATTAATTATAATAAGTGTTGTGAAAAAAGATCATTAAAAAGAGCCACATCAATTTATCCCACATACTAATATTTTTTTCCTCATGTTATTTTATGGTTTTTTGTATTAATAAAACAAAAAAACATTATTTTTCATAGTCAATTCAAAATTAAGCATGTCATGACATTTAACTTTAGAAGAAAAAAACATGAGGTGGTTTTGGCTTTTTATATTAATCCATCTACTTTCAGACTTCAACTAATGTTGAAGATATAATTTTTAGAGTGATGAAAAGTTTGATGTAACTAGAAATAATATATTAACAAAAGGTAACATCAATTTTCACTTTCATCAATGTTTGAGAAAAAATTATTTTTTATTACTTTACTGATTCTACAGAAACGATATTCATATAATCATGTTTTCTACTTCTTCATATGGATTCAACATTCTCTCCACCATAATGAACACAATTTTTACTACTTGGAAGTTAATTTTTTTTATTTTTTTTTATTTTTTTTTCAATTTTACCCATCCATATATGTGATTATAATTATGAAAAGATCTTATTTGATATTTACATAGGTATTACACACACCCAACACATATAATGTTATATTCTTAATATGAGATCACATTTTCAAATTTTTATCCATTTACAATGGACATTAATATTAATTATTTTAGTTAGATCCCTAAGGTGATTAACACTATAATGAATTTTATTCCCCTATGTTTGAGTTCATAATTCATGTTTCTAAAAGTTATAATCATAAATAAATAAAATATATCATATATCACTCCCTTTCTCAGTTCCTAAAAAGAATACTCATAAAAAACAGTGTAAAATGTTTCTTAGAAATCATACATCACCATCAATTTAAAAATTTATTGATAACCATAATAACCACTATATTATTATACACTATTAAACAAATAAATTGGTATGAAATTGAATCATAATACCCTTAATTTGTGAAGATAATTGGAAATTCTATTTTTCCAATCATTTGAAAAACATAAACATGAATTTTGATGTGTCTATCTTTTAAAGCATATATTGGAATAGAACAACCAATATACCCACACATATAATATTGTAATATCCCCATTGATGAATAATAGAGTGGAAGAAAAATAAATAAGTTTGAAATAGTATTGTAAATGAAGCATAGTAAGATATTTTTTGGAGGGGGTAGTAGTCAAGCTCAAATATTATGTTTGTCATAAAAACTATGTTAAACACAAAAAAATTTACACATGACCCCTATTCTCCCCCACCAAATAAGAAAGTGCAATTTTTTTGAAAAAAATTCCAATATTAGTATTTATAAAAAGAAAAATTATTTGTTAACATTTAGTTAAAGAAGAATCATTATCAGTAATGATACTTAAAAACAAAAATATTAAATTTAAAGACCATATGTGGGTAGAATAAAAATACTATCATTAAGTTCAATATAAATTTTTAACTATAGAGATTCGTACAAATATAAAAACCCAATTTAATAAGAAGAATTCAAATTTTACAAAACAAAATCGTGGGGTATTCTCCAGTGCATAGAAATACAAAGAATAAAAATATTTATGTGGCAATTTTAGAATATTCCACCAACCTGATGTATAATATTTTAAGATGTAAATTTCTCCATAAGACTCCACCATATTATCATTGAAAATATTTCTCTACCATCTACGTTCAAGTGCCTATAGATGTAATCAGATTAATTTTAGACTAATTACTTAATGATCAATGTGAAATGAAACCAACATGTGATTAAGGGAGTTTCGATCCTTTTAACATATGTGTGTATTTCCCTTTGTCCTTGGCTGACTACAAGGTATATAAAATACCTGGTTAGTATCCTTCTATGAAAAAACAAACAAGCTTAATATAGGCATAAATAAACTATAACATGGAAATAAATAGGATAATAATGGGATAACCCCACAGGGGGTGCAGTATATTGAATGCCCATAGGTAGACAATAATTATATCAACCCCTATCTGATGAAGATTATTTATTATTACATTGAAACTAGAAGATGTGATTATTTACCACTTTAGATCTTTTCCATAGGTTGAGTACCACATTTATAGTTCCCTAAAAATCCATCTTTTTTCTAGTGGAGTACCTATTGAGGATTTATGGTGGGGAAAGGAATATATATCGGTACTAATCACATTAGTCAACTTGGGGTTGAGAGTGAAAATGATATAATGTTATAATTATAGGATGTGATGATTATTCCATTTCAAAATGAACAATAATTCATTAATTGAAATAAAAAAGTGCATCATCATCCTATTCCCAACCTATACAATGCTCTAGTAACCCCTCTTCAATATTATTGTCAAAATTTTAATTTGTATCCAAAATTTGGATTTCTAGAAATTTCTCATCAGGTAAAACATCAAGTTTCTCTTCACATTCTAGGTATTAAAAAAAATTAACTTACTCATCAATAGCTACAATATGATTTGAAAAATTTAAATAAACTTCAGTGTTATCAAATTCAAATTGAATAATAGATTATTTAATGAAATTTTCATCTCCTGATAATAGTGTAGTTCATTCTTCATCTCGACTGAACAACTGTCCTTGGAAAATGATTAGGGAAAGAGTCAGGTTGTAAACCTCCTTCATCCTCTCTTGAAAATACATCATGAAATGTTTACATATTCCCAGGAAAACAAGATGATGTCTTTTGTTACTTGACTTTTTTAATCATTGAAAATCTATTATACAAGTGTGGATAATATAAATCATTAATAAGAATATCTTGAAAACAATGATCTTCAAAATAATTTCTATAATTTTCAATTTCTATATGTTCCAACTCTTATAATCGCTTGAAATAATATAGAGAATGAGATTATGAAATTTCACACCTTCAATCTCGGGGTATATCAAGATAAAAAAAAGGTATCTCTAACATCACTTTTCATGTATTTCTTTTCATTTAAATTATCAATTTATTTTAAAAAGTTTAAATTTAGTGAGTTATTTAAGTTCTGCCTAATCTTAGTCGTTTTATTCGATCATATCTAAATATTACTTCATAATTTTCATGATTTCTTGAGAAGAATATTTTTCATTTTTAGTAAGGCCTTGATGTTTTCATTCTTACAACCATAATTCAAAAGCAACAAAAGCCTCCTCATGTTTTTTAATCAGCTCAAATAGAAAAACATAATTGTAAAAGGTATATTTCATCACTGTTGTGTGTTTATATTAATTTTCCTATCTTAAAATACTAGAAAATTTTGCCAAAATCACAAATGAAAACATTTCTTCCCCAGAAGTAGCACCAAAATTTGAAAACCTCTTTATCATGAGCATGGTCAACTTGACAATTATATGACAAAAGAAATATCATAATCAATATTTTAGGGGTCTCTCTATGTAAGAAGTGTTGAATTCTATAGTATTACATCCAAATTTCATTTTTTATATTATAAATAATGTAGATTAAAATAGAATGAAATAGTGACGATATATAAAATGGGTTAGATGTAATTGAAAACAACACAATGAAACAGAAAATAAAGACAAAATGCATGGAAGAGAGTCAATAAGAACAATGTTATATGTATGTTGTTCCAACCTCAGTTACCTTTCATTAATATATATATATATATATATATATGAATACCATAAACTCTAAATTTAATCAATGACTGACCAATGACTCATATGGAACACCTATCTCACATAATCAATGAACACTCAAATGATCAATTTCTTAAGTGCTCGAACATACCTCTATTCTTCATAATGAACTACTAAGAAGACACATTTTAGCAATGATGTCTCACAAGATAGAATAAACATTATAATATTATCATATCGTGCTCTCCAATTCAGATGATATGATTGAGAAAATTAGCGAGGAAGTAAAAAATGAAGGAGGAAAATAGTATGGGACTATTCCTATGCATGATTGATCTCTCCCACACCCCAAATCACATTCCTTATCTATTAAGATGAAAGGAATGGTGAAGATTTCCATGAAGCATATATCTCTAAAAAGGGTTAAGATTCAATTACAAGATCAATATCCACACATTAGTTCTCTATAACTACAGATTTAAGATCAAACATAGATGTATAAGGAATGGATAAAATAACATTTCAATTTAATTTACAAAATAAAATTAGTATATAAATATATACAGAAATGAATCAAAAAAACAAATAGCAAAAATGAAAGTGGAATTAGAGGTAATAAGTTCTATTTTACAATAATTTTAGATCTTTACCATGTATAACGTTTATAAGAAAAGGAGGATCCACCGAAATGTTAGAAAGAAATCATAAAACACAGTGATGAAACTAACAGATAGGAAAGAAACCCAGACGACATCCCTTGATACTTTCATCAGCAGCATTAAATGAAATCCAAGTGAGTGTAGTTAGCCTCTTAAAATTACATGTTCCTCCCCACACATTTTCATTGTAATGAACATAATTAGTCCCACCTCCCACCCATTATTTTCTCCCAAATATTACATAAAAATAGAACGATATGGTACACTATAACAATTTATATGTTTTTTTGTCTCAAACATCAATGTACATGTGTTTTTATAAAAATATTAAAATATTTTTTACTTATTTTATGTATGATAGTATTTAATAGTTTATTATTAAATATAAATATAAATATTAAAATGTATTTATATATTACTATTATTATATATTAAATATATTATAACTACTGCTATTATTATATAGACTAATTTTACATTTTAATATTTTTTATGTTATCTTTAATTCTGTTATTTATTATTTTTTTATCTAATGTCATGTTGGTATTTATTCATAGAAGGTCGGGGTGATTTTGGCTCTGGCTTCACAGCGAAGTGTTATCCAACGGCGGCGCAGGGCTTCATCTGGTGGTGGATCCTAAATGGGATGTGTGGCCCTGTGGTCCTAGGATCAGGGTGGTCGTCATGAGCACATGAGTGGTTGTATCAACATTAAGTGACAGTATTCGAGTGGTGATCTGCTATGTTCATCCTAGATCTCATGATGGGGCTCAGTCATATTCTTTCGAACTTGGATTAAGATTAATCAAGATCTGGAAAGGATGAGAATGCATCATGCGGTTTCCAATGGTTTGGGTTCCTTGATTGTTGTTTAGTGGCTTCAAATCAACTCAGAACAAAGGCAGGACTGGAGATATCTAGAGGAATTTAGACTTTCTTTCTCAAATGGGTTTGAAATATGGGTTCTTCTTATTTTGATGAGGGTTAGTTTCATCATGTTTTCATATCTATAAATTATGAGGTTTGTATTGGTAGGTGCTTCAACTCGGAAGGGGGGTCGATTTCATTAGTGGAATCAAACTCTATTGGAAATGAGTTTGTATATGGATATCTCGAGCAATTTATGGTTAGTGTGTTTCCCACTGGTGTTTATTTTTGCATGATGATTCTTGTTGGATGATAGGCAATGCCATTGTTGGGTTGTTCCACTATAACAACCTAATATTTTCTTAATGAAAATTCTTCTTGATTTAATTAAAGGTCTTATTATGTAAATTGGTTATATAAAACATATGAAAATTCTTGGTTTTATGTTTATGGATTTAAAAATATAGTTACGGATTGTTATCGTTGATAATATAGCCATTGAAGAGTGATCACATGATTGGTATAAATATAGGGCTTTAACAAATCCAATTTACTAATCAAGAGGAAGTGATGGACTAATGTAATAGATTTTCTCCATATGAAGCCCATTTTTTTGAGCTCGGAGAAAAGTTACCATCATTGGGCATCTCTCTTGACCAAACCCATGCTGAGATTTAACACATTACACTCGAGCAGAACCACCTATGGGAGATGTGAATGCTAATCGAGATTACCACCCGAGTGATGTTATATGAGCCTCCCCATGAGCCTGTCACCAATGCACACCATACCATTCGGTCATATGCGGGTGTTATAAGGGGTAATGTAACAAGACCCTAGAAATATTATTATGTTCTTTAAATTTGTATATAAAAAATAATATACATTCATTTTATTATTATTTTTTAACTATTTATTATATCACCAATAGTTTTTTAATATTCAACTATAAAATCTATTTTAATGAATTAATGGATTTTTGAATTAAATAATACATTATTAATATATTATCACATAATTATTTCTTATGAAATATATATTATTGTATAATTATTATGAATAAAATTGTATTTTTTATTAAGGATTGAAAGCTGTTTTTCTTCAAAACCCAAGATTTTTTTTAAATGTGAGTTTTTATTTTAAAGGTAAAAAATTCACACATTTAGAATATTATTTAGATAAAATGAATATTAGTTTTTGACTTAGGATGTCGGAATTATCCAATGGTGAATTTTTCCTATGTTTCCAAGACATTATATTTTTAGGGTAAAAATTAAAAACTGTTTAAATATATTACGCATTTTATGACATCATAATGATCCAATAGTGACATAATAAAATACTATAAATTGGATGTTCAGACAATATATTTTTTATATTATAAAAAGGTGATTTTAATTTTTTTTTATTTATTTTTCAAAAAAACTAGTGGACCCTCCAAGATATATAAATAGTCATATCTTTTTAAAATGATTTCCTTGAGGGTTTGACTCGCCTCCACATAAACAAGACTAATATTTTAATATGTTATTCCATTTTTCTTATTACTTTTTCTCCCATTACCCATTGGAAAAAACCATGGGCAAAAACTATTGGTTGGTTTGTGGTTTTGATTATTTTAATGTGTGGTGTCCAAAACCTAAATAATAAATAATTTCCTCCCCATTCCAATATAATCCCACCCAAGATCCCACTTCAATTCACTAAAAACCCTTGGATAACATCCCTAATCATACATACTCTTTCTAAAATCCTTCAAAGGCACCCCAAGCCCCCACAAAACCTCTCTCTATCCCTTCCCAAACTTTTGAGATCACACTTTTAGGTAAGGGATTTCTTCTTTCTCATTTTTGCCCATATTTATTTATGTTTTTCTACCCTTTTATTTTCATTTTAAAATGTTAGGGTATGATTTCAACCTTCTTATATACATTCATACATATGTGTTAATGATGATAGACTCATTTATATCTCATTAATGCATCCCATGTACCCCAATTACCAAATCAAAATTCCATAAGGGATTTTCTCTACTAATTCACATTCAAGTAATTCATTTATAATATGCATCAAAATTAAATTAAATATGTTTGGAAATATATCTATATGACCCATTACTATCCATTTCATGTAAATATAATGAGATACCCCTTTCTCTATTATGAACCATTTTTATGAATTATTAATTTTGTGTTGTTATGCTGCTAAAATTGTACCGCGATTTTCCATGCCAAAGCCATTATGTAGTGAATAGAATTCCCATTTCACTATCAAGGGTATTTACCATTATAAAAAAATACTTATTATTTATATATTTTCATGTATATATTACACATTATTTTATCATTTAATAAATTATGATGTTGAATGATTCTATGTCATATGATCCATGTGGAACCCTTATGCATGAATTGAAATGATTAAGAAGGGTGCACCCTGAGAGCACTCTAATGAAATTGGTAATAACTTGTATCACGATAAGTCAAGTGAAATAAGGGTTTACTCTTTCTAATTCAATTAAAATGAGTGTTTACTCTTGCTTCATGTTCAATTATCCTTATCTCAAGCTAATATCATATTAAATGGTGATCCCACATTTCCATGTTATGATAATCATGTTATATATTGCCTTTATGATAATTTTTTCTTATGCTTCATTGATATTACTATTTCCCAATATGTATGGTATTCTTAATGTTATTCTTTTTTACTCCCTTATTGGAATCTATTGCTCACACTTTTCTACTGAATGTCTTCAGGTTATCCGATGCAATGCTAAGTACAAAAGATTGTTTGTGGTAAAGTAAATGAAGTTTTCAGTAATGGTGTGTATTTCATGTTTTAAGTTATTATGTAATTTTACTAAGCCCCAAATACACTAGACCTCTCAATATTTTTTGTTTTATCAAGAAAATAGTTTATTTAATAAATCATGTTTAACTGTGTAATAAAGAGGAAGGTTGTTATTGCCACCATTAGTGAGGTGACAACATTGGATCCATGTCTTGAGAAGGAAGTGGATGGCCATGAGTTAGTGGTGGAGGCATGTTAACGGTAGTAGGGTGTGGATAATTGTAAGGGGATATAGGGTTTGGAGGTAGCATATACAATGTGGAAGAAGGAGTATCCAAGGGATGATAGAGTAAGAAATGGTAACAGAGTGCTACGCTGGAGAATAGTTAGTGTGGGTCCTGTAGTGGTGCTCCTAAGAAAATAATTTATAAATAAAGACAAACAAAATATCAAAAAATTTATATATAAATTATAAATTATTTAATTTGACATAAAAAATAATTAAATGAATGTATCCATTAATTTTTAAAAATAAAAACAAAACAAAATGAGAAATTAAAATAAATTAAACAATTAATTTAAAATATTATTTAAATAAAATGATATTTAATAAATTTGAAATAAATTAAATAATGAACAAATGGGATAAAGATTTATATATTAAATGATTTTTATTATTGTTTTGACAAAATAATATATGAAAAAATGAATTATTGAAAAGAATTAAAGAGGAAAAATTAATAAAATTAAACAAAATACTAATTAATATAAAAGGTAGTTAATAAAAAATTAATTATTTTATTTAAATTAACTAAAACTATGTAATTTAAAAAATAACATAGATTACAGAAATAAATAAAGTTTTAGTGATTTAATAAAAAATTTACAATATTTTATAATTATTCAACAAAAAATTATTTTAGTAATAAAAATAAAATTACTTATAATGAATTATATAAAAATATGGGTCAAAATAACCACATATAATTCAACTCCCTAATTTAATTATTTAAATTAAATTAATATAAAATTGATTGCTTTATAGATTCTTGAATTCTTGGGAAATGTCTTGAGATGTGATGTTTAATGATTTATTTTAATTTTTAAATTTATAAAGCCATAACGAGTTTTTATATATTTTAACTTATTTTTTAATTAGTCAAAAATTAATCTTTATAAATTGGTTCAGTTTCTTGAGTTCTAATTAATTTATTAATTTTTTAATTTAATGAAAATAAATAAATATAAATTGTTTAAAGAATGAATTTTATAATTTCATTTTGTGTTATTACATGTTGTTTAATATTAGTCCTAAAAATTTTATTGAGTTTTTCAAAAATATGATTTTCAATTGAATTAAAAAATGAACTGATTTTTTATAGAAATTTTTTTCAATATCATATTTTAATCTCTAATTGATCCTAAATAAAAAATCCCCTTTCTTTGTAAATTTTGAAGGCACCAAGATGTGACTATAAAGAAGTCTGTTACTGTTAAACACCAATACTATTTGTCCTTGAAACCATTAGCCTGCTTCCATGAGAATAAATAATTATGCTACCATCGCCCCTTAATTTTTTTACCATAATTTCTTATCCTTTTTGTCAGTACTCTTTCCCATCTTCTACTACCAGAAAAATACTACTATTAATTTCAATACCACTCCCATATTATCATCGTCATTCTACAACCAGAATAAATAATGATCTATAATGAGAATGATATTTTTTAACCCCCATCTTCTACCACCACATCTTCTTACTATGTGTAGCAGTACCTCTTATACAATTGCCCAAAATTCTAGCTATTGTAATGCTTTCTTAATATACAATGATATTTCTTCTACTACCCATGATACCACCCTAACCCTTCAACTACGGAACTAACCAACATCATACTTCTATAAGAGAACACATGGATCAGTTCCACTTGTACTTCTCAATCTTAGCCAATAAAAGTTGTGCCCGAATAGAGTAGATATCTAAGATCAACCATTTTGAATAATTTAAAATTTACAATCGTTTAGTTGTTATAGTGTAACTCTTATGGAATTATTTTTCATAGCTCATGGAACCCAGAAGGCATAGAAAAAACCAACCTGAAAAAGCTGTTAAAAATGTGGTTGTAGTTGAGACACATGTGAACTAATAGTTGGTTTAATGAAATTATCATTCTTTTAAAGATATGGATAGAGGGAAATAATGTGATTATCCAAGGAAAGTGGATCATTCCATAATATTCCAAAAGAAGAATCCACCAATATTTTGGGGATATTTGGAACTAGAGAAATCTGAGGTGTGGATGAATAAGATAAATTAAAGCATCAATTTCTGAGGCACACCATCATAGATGAAATTTAAATTAGAAGCATCAATATTAAGGGATATTCAGTGAAATTGGTGGGATTTAATATTTGAGGCTAAATTGACAAAGTCATGGCATGAGTAGATTTTGAAGAATTGTTTTACAAACAATTATATAATCACATGTTCAGGAGTTCTAGAGGCTCATACTTTTTCAGATTGATGATTGAGTATATCTTAGTGAGATAGAATCATGATAAATTTATTAATATTGTACACTTTTCACTTGTAGTTTTATCATGTGCACCTTTAAAGGAACACATATATTATTCATGGGTCAGTAATGATATTCTCTCATAAATATTTTCATTTTATTGACAAAATATACGAAGACGATCAATAGTTAGATGGAGGAAAAAAGGGCATCTCGAGAACTAAAGGTGGAATAATAATGTTCTTACCTTGGAGAAATAGTGAAAAATTAATTGTTGGGAACATGTATAATATGGGAACATGTTTTCAATGTAGTGACTTGACTCAAAAACCGATATATGGATTAGTGAATCTTCCTCCAAAACCCAATATCATGAATAGTTGTTTTCAGTGTGGTTATTTATACCGCACGAAGTAAGATTGTATGACACAACCTAGATCATGACACAATGAAAACCAAATGGTGAATCTTAAGCACTATTATCACAATGCTCTATGTTTGAGTGCTAGGGACACATATAGTATATCCCAAACATCTTATTCATTGATGGATTAAGGGAAGAAGAATACCTCTCATCAATAGAGCTGATGTAGATATGGTGATTCTAGGAATATTATGACTTTTCAAAAAGGGAAATACTAATTATTCAATAAATATAAATGTTTAGTGATTATAAAATTACATGGAGTGAACCACGTGATTTTGGATGATCAATTGGTACCATTAAAAGTGAAATGAATGATTCTTTTGAGTTGTATCATTATTCAACCATTGTTTGATATGGGTGCATCATATTTGTTTATTTCTTCTTCTGTTTTTTATCTTTTGGGTTTTCATGTTGTGATGATGATTACTATTTTGGAACTTCAAACTCTTCTTTACCAATGAGAATATCGAGCATTCATATACAAATAACGTTATATAATGATCAATGAAGATGAGTTGATTTGTGATTTCTATGTTCTTGAGAATTATATTTATTATTTATTCATGGGAATGGATTGTTTGAAAATGTTCAAATCTCACATCAATTTTATAGATGATATATTAAATTTAAAATTGATAATGGCATCGATCCCCTCATTACTGGATACCAGAAAGTGAAGGCAAGTGCATCAGGTTTTTATTGCACCATATGTTGGAACTATCTCATACATGTTGACAACTTTTGAATTAGAACCAGTTGAAGAAATAGATAATAGAGGGTTTCCAACAGTTTTTGATCAGTTTCAAGATGTTTTTCAAGATTATTTTGTAGGTTATCCACCCAAAATGGATGTGGAGTTTACGATTGATCTGGTACCGAGGACCAGTCCTATCTAACTTCTGTCTTATCGGATGGAACCAACATTATTAAGGTAATTAAACGTGTTGTTGGAAGAGATAGAAATATAAGGGTTAATTTGGCCTAGAACATTTTCATGGGAAAACTAGTCTAGTTTGTGAAAAATGAATAAGAAACACTAATATGTGTGTGGATTATTATATGCATAACCCATATATGATAAAGAATCTGTATCCACTTCCATAAATTGATGATCTATTAGATCAATCAGTCGGAGCCTAAGGTTTCACTAAAATTGAATTTCATTCAGGATATCACCAATTGTTGGTTAAGAAAGGGAATATTCTGAAAGAAGCATTCATAAGTAGATATGACCATTACAAGTAATGGTTATTCTTTTTAGTCTTATGAAAAAAAAATGTAATTATTGAATTTTATTTTTTATATATAACAATGATATTTGGATTAATTTATGGCGGTGTTTGTGAATTTGATATTGGTGTATTGAAGTAATAGTTCTGAGCCTGAGAAACATGTGATGATAGTGTAAGTAATTTTCTAGGATCATCATTTGTATGCTAAATTATAAAATAAATATTTTTTTTATAAAATAGGAATATTTCCTTATCCACGTTATCTCTAAAATATGTGTTATTTGGAACCATAAAAGATATACATTGTGATAAATTATCATCCAGAAAAGAATTTATTCGAGATACACAATTTACTATTCTTTTCTGGTTATTACCAATGTTTTTAATTACATTTCATAGCTAGATTTACCAAAGATAGCTCGGAAATGGAAGAATGTTCCATTCCTTGGGAATTATGAATTCCCAAAGTCATCTCAATAGGATAAATGAGCCATTACATTAGCACCAATCATTATTTATAAATTAATATTTAAGGGTATATGATGTATTGAGACAGTTTGGGTTTTATTTTGGGTTTTGTTCACTTGTAGGGATTCATGTTTCTTCTTATAGATTAGATATGTTATAGTTTAATGGGAATAACTACCCATAACATGATTTATAGTTATCTAGAGTGGTCTATGCTTTGAATAAATGGAGTCATTATGTATTCCATGAGATATACATTATATTCCCTGATAATAAAACCGTGAAACACATTTTAACTTAACAAAATTTGAATCGGAGACAAACATGATAGATAGAGTGTGTTAAAATATATAACTTTGAATTAATGTATACATCAGGTAATGGAAATTTAGTGGTAGATTAAATAAGAAGGATTTTGTATGGTTATTTAAAAAATTTGGATTCATATTAGTGGTGGATGATGTTTAGGATAGTTTAGAAGGACATAGATTGTGAAGATTGAAGTAGTGTGGTGTTTTTCTTCTTAATTTCTTTTGTTAATAATTTGGTTGAGATTTTCAAATAGGAACAACCATATGATATGAAATGTGTTCCTATGAGGTCAAAACATAATTTTGTCAAACCATTGTGGGATGTAAGTTGGATAGTAGTTCAGTTTTATAGTTTTGAAGTCAGATGACGATACCCTTGGAATGTAAGAAACAATGTCTTCATGATATCCATAATTTGAAATATGACGTTCATCTTAGAATACAGAATATATATAATGAAATTAATGAAATGTTTTTATGGGTTTGCATGAAAATAAAAGTGCGTGAGTTTATTTTTAGAGAAGACACACCTTTCAGCAATTTAATATTGAGAAATAGTATCTAGTTCATATGTGGTATTCATTACCTATTCTTATTTGGAAATGAGAATAAATATCTAATAATTTTGGTAACATCTCGTAAGGAAGGTTTAGAAACATGATTCCATCTGGGTGATTAAAGATCATCTCATAAAGTCATACCATTTAATCCTTATTCATCAATCTCATATAGTAGAGTGATTGTTCAAAATTTTAATCTAGGAAGTGGAAAATAGGCATGGGATAACAGTTTTGATAGTATCAAACAAAGTTATGAGGTTTATATCTTATTTTCTGAAACCCTTACAACATGTTCTGGGAAGTAAATTAATTATGATTACAATTTATCATCCTTAGATATATGGATGATCCTAAAGGATGATTAAAATGTTGGAATACATGCATTGAACTTGTTTAATGAATTTTGGGGTCTCATGGGAGGATTACATACCTATAGTGGAGTTCCTATATAACAGATGTTTTCATGATATGACATGTATGGATCATTTGGAATCCATATATAATAATCCTTATTATTCTTTTATTTTTTGGTTGGAAATAGTAGGGTCTAAACATGATGGACCAAGCCTTGTTTAAGAGACAAGAGAGAAGGTTATAATGATTGAGAAGATAATGGAACTGACATAGAGTTCTATGAAATTGTAGGTATACCATCGTTGATGGTCATTGTTATTCGAGGTGAGTGATCATGTGTTTTTAAAATATATCCAAGGCATGGGAATCATATTTTTTAAAAGTAAAAAAATTTAACTCCATTATGAATATGAAAATTTTAGTTACTTGAATGAGGTGTTGATATTGCATATTTCCTGAATTTTTTTTACCATGGTTGAGTTTAATGAAAAATTTGTTTTATGTATATTATTTGGAGATATATCATCCTAATACTATTTGATGCTATAATTTTAACCTAGGCCAAGATGATTCATTTTATTATATACCAATATAGATTTTGGATGTGGGAAATGAATATTCCTAGTGTGGGTTTTATGGTTGCATGATCAGATTCAATAATTAACATTGGAGTGGAAAAAGGAAATGTTTAAGAAATGGATCGATCTCTTTCTGGAAAATGGTTGTTTTCCACACTATGAGGATGGAAAAGCCAATGGTGGGGAGAATTAATCACCCCAAGTTTCATGTTAGAAACCATTTCATTATGAATTTGAATTATGTAATGAAATTGGGATGTTTTGGAGGCATATTGAAAAATTATTGAGGTTTTTCTAGAGTATATTTTTTTGGAATGTTTAGAAGAAACTATGAAACAACTCTAGGAATATGGGAAAAGTGAAACAATGTGATATGGGTACACATTTTAGCTAAACCAAGAATAAACCAAGAGAAAGAATGATATTTTGGATAGAGTGCTTCTCCATGGTTTCTTCATGATTTATCTTACCATATGAGACAACAATTTGAGGTACTTCTAGAGGTATAATCCTTTGTAGAGTTAGTGAATGGTGTTCCAGATTGTGCTCTTTAACTATGCACGGCTAATAGTTAGATCAGAAAATTGTGGATCAAACTTGGTTTTCCACAGTAACAAAAAATTGTTTATATAACCCAAACTTAACATCAATTACACTCCTCCAGATGGTTTGGTATATTCTTCCATCCAATATTGTAGTGATCCGTTGGCAAATCATGGTGCGTTGGAGGTCAGATTCCTTGGTACGTCTTCATTCATGGATGTTTTTTCTTATTTTCTTCTTTTTACCTCAATTGGATTCATACATCTTGTATATTAGGGACATATCTATGTTCTTTGATGTCAATCATGTTAATATATGGCTATTATGATGTTATGGATCAAGAACTGAGGCTAGGTTTTTGAGTTTCAACCCCGGTTTTATGAAAAATATTTTTATTTCTTTATTTTTTAAATAAGTTTGTGGGGTAAGTTGATTTAATCTCAACTAATATTATTATAAATTTAATTATTGGATTAAATGTTTTTTAATATCGTTAAATTGATTGTGGAATTGTTGCGAAAATATTACTAGAAACCCTCTATATTGGCGGTATGAATTATTTTAGAAATTTTTTGTTGTGAAAAGTGTTAGTTTCATTACTTAAAAATGATGTTATAAAATATTTCTTGGATTTGATTCATGTAAATAGTTTGATTGAAATGTTTTCAATAAATTGATTTTTTTAATGGAATGGATTGAAATTATTGGTTTGTCAATGTTTTTTTCTTACTTGGATGACGTGTGTTTATTTTCATTGACATGACCCCATGGAAAGGGTGTCTTCTATTAGGAAAATTTGTATATGGTTACCTTGTGACAACATGAAAGATTTATTTAATACCTATCATGAGTGTGGAACTATATCATGAGCATGCGTGTGTGGTTGTGTGAAATTGTGGAATCTTGTAACTGTCAAGTCAATGGATTGACAAATATTTTGAATGATTTGTTTTGTTTATTTTTTTAGAAATGGTTTTTCATTAAGAAAAAATTTTGGTGGTTAAATTTTTTCCCCTAAAATTGGTATGGATTATTATAATATATGGTATGTTTTTTTATATAAATTATTTTATATAAATGTTATAACATGTTATATCGTAGTAGAGTAGGTAGGGATACCATTTGGGTATATCCTACTATGTCTCATTACTCAAACCTTTCCTGGGAGATCTGATGCGTTTGTAGATATTTTTAATTGAGACACAGGTATAGGAATGGTATTTCATTTTCATTACTAATGGTTCATTATACATTAGGGAATATTTAATAGAGTTGGATCTTGGAGAAAGATGGAAATAATGAAGTCATGTCTTTGGAGTCTTTGAATTATTGTTTATAGTGTCTTTTTCTTTGTACTCATACATGGATATTTGTTGTGGTTAGATGTATTATCTTTCCGGTTTGAATTGAATTGTATAACATTGATATCATGCTTTATATAGTGGTGTTTATTAATGGTTATATGGGTTTGTTTACTTATGTTAAAAATGTAAAATCATCATCAAACTGAAAATGAAAACATTGTAATTTATATTTTCCTTTTGGTTTATTAGGTATGTCAACTAGGCCTATTTAATGTCCTAAAACTATCTCAATAATATTAGGAGGGTAGGGATGCTACAACAATATTCAATGATGAAATGTTGAAGAGGTCACTAATCATCATTGATGATTATGGATAATCGCTTAGTCACCCAAAATATTTGAAAGAACTGTTGATGATCTTTAGCTCAATTGAGATGTGCACTGAGAATCTAATTATATTCTTATATAAATGGATAATTAGTCAATAGTTCCAATCTATCTATAATATGGAGGGTTCTTCTAGAATAACATGATCAATATACGACGACTGACCTCATTTTATTAAATTTCTGTTTTTGTGTACTCTCTAGGGATGAAATAGTAGTATACTAGTGGTTGAGCCATGAATAACTCTCCCACCCTTTTGAAGAAATATTATTTTTATGGATAATTACTCTCAATTAAATTCAATAGATTTTTCATGATTCATATCTTATTGGATATTTCAATTTTTCATCACTTTTAAATTATTCATTCTTTTTTAACTACTGTCACCCATAGGATACATGGTAATTCATTTAATGCATATGATAGTTAACTATAGGCTTCTTTTAGAGTGATTGGTGGTATCCAAAAACCATTCATGGCTTGCATAAAATAATTTTTTTATTTTATTTTACCATTAGAAACTAAAATGTTCTATATTTGATATTCAAGGAGATTTCCATTAATTAGTAAATTATTGGGGGTAGAAAATAAAAAATGGTTCATAGGTAGGTGATTGGAGATATAAAAACTTATAGAACAATATTTTAAGAAGATAGTATAACTAATCAATCACTATACCTATTTTAAAAAAAACATAACCCATAAAACCATAGAAAAATACACTCAATACACTATATTATTTAGAGAAAACCTGAGTCCCACATTACTACATTTTACATGGGTTAAAACATTTATTTTTATTATCCCTAAGACAGGTTTCATGTAAAACCTATTGCCCATATCATAGAATCTTGTATTATTAATAAAACTTATTTAATATTATTTAAACAATTGACTATATCTAGTTATTTAAAATTCATTGGTATTGATCTAGATGTTTGGATAATTGTGCTCAATTCACATAAAACACTAAAAATTACTAAATTAGTTGAAAGAGAGTTTTTAACATTCAATTATCTAACTCCATTTCCTTGAATTCTTGTTCCAATTAAGATACATTAGGAAGTGAAATGATATAATATAATATTTTTCATGTGAATAAGGCTATGATAAAATTTTATTATCTAAATTAGATCATTAATAATCAACTATTACAATTTAGTTTCCACAAGGATTATGAACTTAAAAAAATTATTATATTTTTTCATAACTTTCATGGATTTTGAGTGGAAAAAACAAATTGTTTAGAGTGTTTTTAATGATGTATATAATGGATTCATAACATGATGACTAACTTATGTAGAAATTAGCTATAAGGAATTCCCTTTCATCTTGAAGGAGCTTCCATAGTATGTCTATATAATCTAAAACTTAATTAATTTTCAACATGGTCTGATCTATATAGGGACTTATACTAATCAAAATAAAATACTTTAAGGAGGTGTAAACAGATGATGTATATCTATTAAATTATGAATGAAACAAAAAAACCCTCAATGTGTTTTAGTAAAGGATTAAAAAACTAACTGCATCCTTCCCGCACCAACTGGGTGAATGAAATAATATTATGCGGTTATTTTACTATGGATTGAATGATAATGGTCAGATCATACTAGATTCATGATTCAAAGGATAAATAATATATACGTAACTTTATGATGTCATAGACAATATTAATAGGATTTCGAAAAATTCCCAAAAAAATTGGAATAAGAAGTGAAACTAGAGGTGTAAGTGAGGTAAAAATTTATAACTCACATCTAATAGAAAATAAAATTGATGAAGTAATATATAACATGAGATAAATGGTTATAAAAAATTTTTAGGTGGCATCCCCCACCTCACCTCCTCATGTTTATCGTCGTTACTATTATTAGTGTTATTAAACCAATAAATACCTATATTTTCAATGGAATTATTATCTTTATTCCATATTCTAAAGGTAGTTTACACATCAATAAAGTAAAAAACAAGGATTTATATAATTTCTTTCCAATCAGGTTAGAGTTGGGAGTCAACATCCTCAATATCCACAATTCCAATAATAATTTCAATGTTCATTTCAATAGAATGTTATGCCCCACAAATTCTAGATACCAACCTTCCAGTAATTTACAATCTACCACTAAATAAAATTAAAATATACATTTAAAAAGTATAGACTGAGATAGCTGATCATTCATCATAATATTTGAAACCCACTTTTTCAATTCATGGATTTTAGTTAATGGGATTAAATTGACAATTATTCCCACTCATAACTATACTTAATAACTTGTTAAATAAAGGATCTAGTAATCTTCATTCTCAACTAATTCCTATACCCAATGAAAATTTTATCCTACTACCTTATGCAGTGGTATATAGAAAGGAAAGTGTTATGGATTTCCCATGAAGATAAAATGAAATACTGGATAGTAATATACACAAAAATAATATACCCCCATTAAATAACAAGAAGAGGAACCTATGAAGGAAACATTCATGAAAGACTATGGGAAAGAAAAAATGGAAGACGCACAACAACCCCAAATTCCATTTCTTATAAGGATACAATAACCCTAGAAGACTAATATAGAATCCTTAGAAAATGAGATCTTTGAGGTGTTCCAACAGGTAAAAATAAAAATACCTCTATTAGAGTCCATATATAAAATTATTATGTATACAATATTTATAAACATCATATAAATAAATAGAAGGATATTGAATGAATATAACAATGTAAGAACTTTTAATAATTATTCTTCCCATTTTACCTCCACAATTTTTTTTGAAATTTCAAAATTCAGGTGATTTCACAATCTCATGAACTATAAGAGAGATTTTGTTTTTATAATTAACTTTTTTATTTAGAATCATAAATTAATTTAACATCATATTCTCTTTATTCTTTTCTGAAAAGGGTCCCATGTGTTTGGGAAGCTCATTAATAAATCCCCTACCTATCCTATAGGTGTTATTGAAGATGTCATGGTTTGTGTACAAGGATTTACATTCTCTTCCATCTTATAAATTCTCTACATTGATGAAGGAAAATGTAAATATGACTCTCTTACCATTATAGGTAGTCCATTCCTCATGACTTATAAATCAAATATAAATATAAATGAAGAATATATTTCCACTTATTTGGTGAATAAATATTGGATTTAAATATCCTTAATTCAATAAAATTATCACAAGAAAGACAATGTATTTTAATATAAATCATTTATTAATTACATTTTTCTTCTATGGTAGAGATTTAAATGTTATATAGAATTACTAGATTGGTAGATGATGTGGAAACATCAAATCTAATAAGTGAATCTTTATTTCAAAATGATATTAATTAGGGAATGGTTGGCAGTGTTGAACTATTTGATGAAATCGAAGAATGTAATTTTGAAAATGTACTAAAATCATATAATACTATTTCATCCCTACATGTGATGGTTTCAATAATTGTTACCTCTAAAAAAATCATCAATAGAAAACACCATAAACTAGAACATATATTTCCACTATAAAACATAGATATTTTTTATGAAGAAAATTTGAAACTACCAGTCATAATTGAAGATTAATTTACACCTTATCCAAGAAAATCAATAGCTATAAATTATGAAACATAATAATATGGTCATTTTTTATATATTTTGGTAAATATCTTGGATTATCCAAATCACCAATATGAAATGTGTTTTTCATGAAAATATGTCTAAACATCATTGAAATCCCCTATGTATGGGCAACCAAACCCTTATAAAAGTAGTAAAAAAATGAAATATAAGGACTCTTAGGAGCTACAATAATTAACACCACCTCAAACTCTCAATGGGTGAGTCCTATTTAAACTGTCCCAAAATAATGTAATATATAAAATTTTTTAAATTAAGAATAATGATTTAGTGACAAAAAAATCAAAATATTTAATGAGTTTGTATTAATTATATGAAATTGTTACTAGTGAACGAAAAATACAATTTTACCATTCCCTTTTTGGACTAGATATTAGAGTAATTATTAGGTATGGGTAATGGATTATTGATGGATTTTTTAGGTATTATAAAGTTATAATGGTGTGAGATAATGGATTTATATAAATATAATATTCACATTCCCACATCACATGGGATGGTATTATTCCCTCGCTCTAATATATATTTTCAGAAAACATATAAGGAGAAAAAAAAATCGGTTCTAAAATAAGAGTATTTTTGGATCACACAAATGATGATACACACTATTAGGGGTAAAAAAAAATGGGTATATAATTTTCCACCTAAATATCATACATATTCACCAAATATGTATCAAAATACTCATATTTGACGAAATAAAAAAGAAAAAAAAACATTTTATTTCATGGTTCAACTCCTTATATGATAACACCATCTCTTCTGTATCATTGTTATTATCTCACACAAATATATACCTTATTATTACCAGAAGGGTATTTAAAAAAATTTTAAGATTAAACATATATAAATAATAACACCAACAAGTAATATTATCAAATAGATAGAACAAAAATATCATTAGGTTATATTGTTGGAGAATGTATGAGCGTCAAGAAAAACTCCACAAATGTTGATCATATTCCTCTTCCTTATAAAACAATTTCCTATTACTTTTAAAATTTATTATTCTTCAATAAATAATTTTATTGATTCTCATCTCGTAGAATTCTCAACTACCTTTATTTATTAATTTTTTATTATTTATACTCACTAAATATTATGTAAATATAATATCCATAATAGTAACGGAAATATCCATGTTTTTTGGTAGAATGGATCTTCTCACTAAAACATATAAAATTGAAGTTTGTGTCTTCATTAAATTTATCTTTATATCTTGGTAAATGATCCTTCACATGTTATATGAAATACTATGACCTTGATATCCCTATAAAACACATAACTTTTATATTGGCATGAAGGAATAAGAAAACCAATGTGTGGTGCGGAATGGAGCTTTGTTATTGATCCTTGTACATTCTTATGTTGAGATAATCTTAAGACACTAAAAAAAATTCACAGTTTTTTATACACCCCCATCATTTCTGTTACATCACATGTTGTTTTGTTGGATGAAATTTCAAGAGAATTAAATTTTTTTCATGTGGATGATGGTTTATTTTGAAAACAGGTCATCAATATGGAATTATGAGAGTCCGAAAACCTAAATGTGTATTTTTTAGAAGTGATTAGTGGAATAAGGGGTCCATCAATGTGTTTTCTCATGTTTTTTGTGGTCCAATCCCCAAAAAATTAGATTTTTAGGGATCTACAATGAGAGAATGGTTTGTATAAAATTGTATATCACTTATGGAAAATAGTGAAACATTATCTAGTGGAGAAGGAAGTGCCACATGTTTTGGTTAAAATAAGAAGAATTAGTCACAAGGCCATGAAACCTATGGTAGGTTCATGGATGAGTATTTTGTGCATGTTTTGAATTTTGTTAGAGAAATAATGTGCCATAACCCTGTGGGTATCTCCTTGGGTAGTGACTTAGCACACGGTCGGTGCACAGTTTGGCTAATAATGGTTCCAAAACTTGTGCCCTATTTTTTAATAGTTAAATGATGATTCAACCCTTAATTATATTAAATTCAAAGCCCTTATTCTCCTCCTATTATTTTCTACTCGCCTCCTCCTCACCCACATGGGGACCTCCCCCCCCCCTTCAACCTACGGATCATGAGATCTCCCTCATTTCAATATAGTGTCTCTCACCTTTAGAAGTAAGGGAAATCACATGGTAATCTCAATAATCATCTCTCATCACTTCCAAGTTTCTTTAATCCTCTATTGTGCAATTTAGGTGAATTATTTCTCTATTATTAGGTTTTTGGATTGTTTCATTGATTTCTTTTGAACCTAACCATATTATTATTCTGTATCGTACGTATGGGTCTTCCATGGGATATATCCACCCTACTATTTAAGACATATTGTTACTTGATTTATTACATAAGAATTCACTTAATACAACCCATACGATCGAGAAATACAGTGTCTTCGAAATTTATATACATTTATTAGAAACATAAAATATGGAATAAGACATATTTTTTTTAAAACATCATTTACATGCTCAAAATAATCATTCAAACATAAAACTACATGTGATAACATGGGGAAACACATAATAATGAGATCATCAATAAAGCCCAGTAATGAAATAAACTTGGAATAACATAAATATGATGATACATGTTAGGAAATAGGCTTATAAATAAGTCATAAAAACTGTAGGAATCATAAAAATGAACAGTGTGACAAGATAAAACATGATATTCATAACATGGGATATGTGGAAACAACAAAAAACACTACATCAGAAATAAAATTCAAGGAAAAAATTCATATGATTTGTGTTAGAAAAAGTCCCATGTTGGAATCACACAAAAACCTATCCCAACATTATGTATCATGATACTCATCATTACCCAATTCATTAGAGCATTATCTAGGACCACAAATCATATTCATTTCAAACTCATGCTTAGGTGTGCCACATAGATCATAGAACATGGATTTATTCATTATTACGAATTATTCCATAATCAAGGATTCAGGATGAAACATATTTATTTACCCAATAAAATTTATATATTCATAATTGTGAATACACTTGAAAGAAATGGGTATGGTATTAACTATATAATTTTTAATGTCATGGAAAACTGTAGTGGAATTTTAGTAGCATAACAATGTCACATAAAAATTCATAAAAAATGGTTAATGAGAGAAAAATGGTCCTATCATCATTTAAAAAATAAATAAGAAGTAATAGGGGAATTGAAATACATTTTACAACATTAGGAAACTTATATAGAATGAATACCTTCATAAATAAACTTGAACATTGAATAGAATTTGGGAATCCCTCACAAAATTTTGATATAACAACAGATTAGTTAATGGTCATGTCACGACCCGTCCTCGGGACCCGTGATGTGACTACCCCAAGCCCGCCTTCCATAGGCCAGGGGTTGCCGACTAGCACCATGGCATAAATCCTAACAAAAAGGGAAGGCATTACCTTTATAAAAAACAAACACTATAGAGTAAGCAAGCATAAGTAAACACTAAGTAAAACTGGGTACAATAGTAAGTGCGGAAAAGTAAGTGGGCCAGAATACCAACCCAAACTAAAAGTAATGTAGAACTGGAATGAAAGTATAGTAACTGAAAAGTAAAACAGCAACGTCGAGCGGTCCACTGGAAATCCAACCTGAAGGGTGGGTACAAATAGTCTCGTCAGCTCCTTGGGTCCAACCATCCGCTCCGTGTACGTCCCACCCAGTGGTCCACCTCTAGGTACCGACATGCTCCACAAGCCTCAACCATTATTAGTGATGTCCGTCATCTACATCCAACACAACGTAGTGAGGGAATAACCCATGTAGGGGTGAGTATATGCTACTCAGTAGGGACCCCGAGACCCCCGAAGGCTCCCAGAATCCACGAAGGATAATCCACAAAGGAAAGATACAATCATGAAGTAAAATCCAACTCTACTTAGGTATATGTCCATACATATACCTAAGTTATCAATTCCAGTTCACCTCCATCATCCGAGCCCAAGTTTGATCACATCCACATACAATAGTGCAACCCAATCCACACAGGATAACACAACCCAAGAAAGTCAATCATATCGAAGATATTGATTGAATGTCACGACTCAGCTCACACAGGTATACTTCTTAGTAAGGTGATAGAGATGATCATATGTAGCCACTGATTCATCTAAGCTGGGAACCACATAGGATACAAGACCAGATAAGCTGTTAGACCCACAAATGATACAAGACCAGCCACTCTAACAGACCCACGTAGGATACAAGTACAGAGTAAAATACTATCAGACCCACGTAGGATACAAGAATAGTAGTACTTCCAGAACAACATATGATACAAGAACAATAGTCATCTCTATCAAAAACAAGGAGGATTTTTGCACGGTCGTCATCGCTGCCGAACCGAAAGAGGATTTCAGTGCAGTCGTCATCGTCGTCACTGTCGTAGCCATCTCTAGGGTTCCCGCACACATCATGCTTGATTCGGGAGGGACCAACCCACGATCCAAGGGGGTTCGATACATCAACTGACACTTAGTCTGGATTTGATGTATCCCAAAGATCCATCTTGTCGATGGGAACTCAACACGACAGACGGTGTGTCAATCAGACACCCGGTCTGAGAGTTATTGGTTTTTTCGTCCTAGGGGCCTAGTTGGTTTTTAAGTCAAAACCAACATGAACGTACTCCAACTACATCCAAACCATGATCGGAGTAATCCAAAAGGATCTTCTCACTAAGAGGAATCCGACAAAGTTGAAGGCACGCCAATCAAATGTCTGGAGCTAAAGTTATAGGCGTTTCTGCTCCGAGGGCCAGGTTTTTCTCATGTTCAAACCAACCTGGGCATATGAAAATTTCTTTGAAACCTTGAGTGTAATATACCTAAACGACCTTCTCGATCCTAGGATCGTATCGCAATAGACGGTGCATCGATCGGAGGTCCGTAGCCCAAGTTACATGCGTTTGAACGAACCTATCCGTTTTTCAGGGGTTTTGGGCCCGGACCGTCCCGACCCGAGACTGCCTGGGTCGGCCAGCATCGGTTCGAGCCGACCAGGGTCCGGGTCCAGCCCATCAGGGCATGGCTAGTCCTGGTACATCAGGGCATGGCCCATCCCTGCTGGCACGGCCCAGCCCCGCCCGCGCTGCCCGGCCCGGCGCGGGCGGCCCGGCCTCGCACGGTGCATGTGGCACAGCCCGACGCGGGCAGCCAGAAATGGCAGGGGTGGCCTGGCCCGGTTCGGCCGGACTAGCCTAGGCGGCTGGTCGGCCAGGCAAGGGTGCCACACGCCACGTGAGCACGGAAGGGAGAAGCCGCCACCCCTTCGGACCAAACGACATACCTGGAGTGGGGTCCACCCTACTACGTTGACCGTGGGTCAAACCACTGGTTTTCTGGATCTGGCTGGCTAGTGTACCATGCAAGACCGTTTGGCCCTGCCCGCCATGCACAGGCGGCCGGCGGTTCCGGCCGTCGCTCCCTGCTCCGCCGCGGGCAATGGCTGCGACCTTCGTCCGACTGGCGCGGCGCAACAGCACGACACCCCTCCGCCGCGGCCTGCTCCTGCCGCGCCCTTCCGCTGCGGCCCCACTCCGGCCACGGTCTCTTTTGGCCTCAACAGCGTGGCGCGACGACACCGCGCTTCTTTGCCGCGCTCCTCCTTGTTTCTGCACGGTGTTGTTGCACCGCGCCGCCTTTGTTCGAGCCACAACGAATACAACAACAAAGGGGGAGGAGGGTCGGCTGTGTTCATGCGGTCCGGACCCCTCCGTTAATTTGATATCGAGCGGCTAAAGAATTTGACATTGGACGACAATGAATATTCATGAACAAAATCAAACCCCTACCTTGAAGAAGTAGTCGAACGAGGTTCGTCGCAATAAAAAGACGTCGCAGAAGATGGAGTCGCGAAATGAGGCTCCATAAGTGTCGTCAGTGTTCACCCGATGAAGGATGCAGCATGTCATCTTTCTCTGAAGAAGGTGTCTCTCACTCTCTACAGTGAGGAGAGGAGATGGTACGACGATCTCCACTTGCGGTGACAATGTTCTTCATCAAAGACTCGACGTTGTTCGCGATGAAGATGAAGTTCTTCAAGGCTCGTGAATTTTCTCCCCAAACCATATCGCACAAAAAATTACGAATAATAAAATAAGGCTTCCCTTATTTTATTACTCATGCCAACTTTTTCAAAATTCAAAATGAATTCATCGAATTAATTAACATGCATTGTGAAATTAATGATGCGTTTTCATGGCATGTAAATGAATGTGGAGGAGATAAAAAATAAGTGCTAGAGGTGAAATAAATGGGGTGTTAGGAATTTTAAGGAGGTGGGGTCTCTTGCGCACCCCCCCCCCAAATTCTTCACATTTTCCCTCCCATAACACATAAACCATAGTAATGAAATAAAAATAAAATTGCAAAACAATTTTTTTTACTCCACACATTTTGAACATATCCTCCTGAGAAAACGCGACCCATAAAAAGGTGCTCTTAAGCAAAACCCGGCGCTGCGGATTCATCGGTGCCCTCGTATTTTGATTCCAAGAACCGGTTCGAAAGTTAGGAAAACCCTCTCGTTCATTCACTAAACGTACCTGAGCTAAACTTCGGAAATTGATTTTGGGCACACCGGGCCTCAGAATCAGGTGCCGTCAGAAACTGCGTACTCGTAAAATCCCAAAGAAATAAAAATAAATCCTTGAAATTTAAAGTTCTTTACATTAATCCAACCTCCGGACATTATGTCCCTCTAAAGACACGTCACAAACTAGGGGAACAAATGAGGGTACTGTGCACACATCTAATCCTCCCGCTCCCAAGTGCTCTCCTGGAGGTTACCGTGCTACCACCTGATGCGAACTAGAGGAATCGACCACCAACGTAGGACCCACTCCTCTCGATCCCCAATCTCCACCGGGACCTCCACAAAAGTCGACCCATCGTCAATGTCCATCTCCCCATGGTCGATGATATGAATCAGGTCATGCCTGTATCCCCTCAGCTGAGATAAGTGGAAGACGTCGTGCATCCAGTGCAACTGATGTGGTAGAGCCAGGTGAGAAGCCACCTCACCTAACCTGTTGAGAACTTGGAATGGTCCGATGAAGAGCGGATATAACTTGCCTCCCCAGCCAAATCTCCTAAATCCACATCGAGGTAAGGCCCACAAGAAAACGTGGTCTCCATCCTCAAACTCTAGTGGTCTCCACCTCCCGTCTCCATAAGAATTCTGTCGGCCCTGAGCTGTCCTCATCCGCTCCTGGATGAGCTTCACCTTCTCCGTCGTGGCCTGGACCATCTCCGGTCCCACAAGTGCATACTCCCCAGGGTTTTTCCAGCACAGAGGTGACCTGCAAGGTCGGTCGTACAATGCCTCGTATGGTGCCATCCCGATGTTGGAGTGGTAGTTGTTGTTGTACAAAAACTCCACCAATGTTAGGTGATCCCCCCAGCTGTGACCAAAGTCAAGGACACATGCACATAGCTTTTCCTTGAGTTTCTGAATGGTCATCTTCTTCTGACCATCCATTTGAGGGTGAAAGGCGGTGCATAGACGTAGTTGTATCCCGAATGCCTCCTAAAACCCCTTCCAATGCTGGGAAGTAAAGCGAGCATCTCGATCGAAGATTATAGATGATGGAACACCATGAATTCGTATAATATCCTAAACTTAGATATGTCCCATGCTCTCTACTGAGCCCTGCACTATGATGGGAAAGAAGCGAGATGACTTGGTGAGTCAGTCGACAATCACCCAAATAGAGTCATGACCTCTGGAAGTACGTGGAATTCCAGTCATGAAATCCATAGATATACCATCCCACTTCCACTCCGAAACCTCCAAGGGATGTACCGAACCTGCTGGTACTTGGTTCTCTTCCTTCACCTGCTGGCAGGTGAGGCATCGAGAAATGAACTCTGCCACATCCTTCTTCATACCTTACCACCAGTGCTGTCGTCTGAGATCCTAGTACATCTTCGCCACTCCGGGATATACCGCTAAAGGGGAAGTGGGAAACTCTCTCAGCACCTCCTACTATAAAGCAGTTGGTACCATTTTAAGTCCTCTGAAAAATACGACGTTCTCTCCTCACATAGAGAATCCATCAGTTTCCTGTCCTGAGGAAATCTATGCAGGCCGCATCTCACAGTCAACGTCCTCACGTTGTGCCTCTCTGACCCACTGTAGTAATGGATGAGTGACTGTGAGTGACTAAAGAAAGGCTTCTCCATCTCTATCCACGAAGGATATCTGCAAAGTGGCTAGCTACTCTATCGCCTCACCAATTAGTTGAATACCTGTTCTCCTGCTGAGAGAATCAGCTACTATGTTCCCCTTTCTAGGAGTATAGAATATATCAATGTCATAGTCCTGGTGTAACTCGAGCCATCGCCACTATCTCAGGTTCAGGTCCTTCTACGAAAAGATGTACCTGAGACTCTGGTGGTCAGAATATATAGTAAAGTGGTTTCCCATCAGATAGTTCCACCATGTCTTCAGAGCGAAGACCACTGCTTCAAATTCCAGGTCATGGGTAGCGTAGTTCTACTTGTGCTTCTTCAACTGTCATGATCCATAGGTGATCACTGACCGCTCCGGCATCAGGACACACCCGAGTTCGGTCCCTGATGCATCGCAGTAGATTACATACCCTACTCCCGCATCCGGTAGCCTCAAGATGGGTGCACTGGTCAATCTCTGTCTCAGATCATGGAAGCTCTTCAGACATCTGTCAGACCATACGAAGGGCTTACCTTTCTTCATAAAAGCTGAAATCGGCGCTGCAACTCTAGAGATGTCTGGCACGAACCTCCGGTAGTATCCAGCAAGACCTAGGAAACATCGCACCTCTGTCATGCTCCTGGGTGGCTCCCAAGCTAGCACGGCCTTGATCATCAAAGGATCCACTGCAACTCCCACCTCAAAGATGATGTGCCCCAAGAATTGGACCTCACTTAAAAATAACCGACACTTCGAGAGCTTACCATAAAGCTGGTGCTCTCGGAGTGTGTCTAGTACAACCCGTAAGTGGTAGGCGTGCTCCTCCTCAGAAGTTGAGTATATCAATATGTCGTCGATGAAGACCACGACAAATCAATTGAGGTAAGGCTGAAAGATCCTATTCATGAGGCTCATGAACACTGCTGGAGCATTGGTTACTCCGAAAGGCATAACTAAGAACTCATAGTGTCTATACTGACATCTGAAGGCCGTCTTCTGCACATCCTCATCCCGAACTATGAGCTGATGATAGCCCGACCTGAGGTCTATCTTTGAGAACCACCGTGCTCCTTTGTGATGATCGAAGAGGTCTTCAATCCTCATTAGTAGATTCTTGTTCCTCCCGGTTACCTGGTTTAGGCGACGATAGTTAAAACACGGTCGTAAGCTCCCGTATACCTTCTTGGCGAACAATATTAGAGAAGCCCAGGGTGAAACACTGGGTTGGATGAATCCCTTTCCCTACAAGTCCTCCAACTGTACCCGTAGCTCTCGAATCTCAGTGAGAGACATCTGATATTCTGGGGTGGATATCGGGGTTGTCCTAGGATACAAGTCAATAATAAAGTCTACCTCTCTGCGAGGAGGTAGTTCTGGAACGTTGTCAGGAAAATCATCCGCATATTCATCCACCACTACAGGAAAACTCGGACTCCACATTTCAACTACTCCTAGGATGAGGCTAGCCAACTAATGAGTGATCAGCTATCCTCTCCTCTACGTGAGTCCATCCTGTGCTGTGAAGGCTCCCTTCTTGTTGGTGAAGGTGAACCTGCTCCTGTCCGTGCGGACACACCGCACCATGCACCTAATACAGTCGTTCTGAGCATGGACTGTAGATAACCAATCCATGCACAAGATGACGTTGTTAGGTCTCAACGCCGCTACAAGAAGATCCCAGCCAAAGCTCTCGCCTCCTAGAGTAAGCTCACACTACCGGCACCAGTGCGTAATCATCGAGTCTACTCCTGTAGGAGTCTCTAGCCGTAAGGATCAAGCCACCGACTCCGTCGGAATCTCTGAGCTCCGAACAAGGGCAGTGGAAATGAAATAATGACTCACTCGTGAGTCTACAGAAACTGCAGCAATGGTGGAGTAAACACGGATAGTACCTTGAATCATCTCTGGCGTGACATGGTTATAGGCCTCCGCTGCATGAAGCTGAGCCTACCTCTGCGCGCCAGCTCCCTGTGGCCGGGGTGTACCTCCTGGTGGTGGTGGTTGTAAAGCCTTAAAGTGTCACCCACCACCTACTGCTCATCCTGCTCCTCTGCCTCGTCCTCCTGCTCTCGGTGTATCTCCATGGTCGACCCTCTATCTCTTCCTGGGTGGCCCCTCAACCGTCTTCTGCACCTCTGCAAGGCGAGTCGGGTAGTCACGAGCCATGTGGCCCTACCCGCCACATGTGTAGCACTGTCTGCTCCTCAGAAGGCTGGCTCTACGCCGTGTGCCCCGCACCACTGAGCTAGTGTCCTGAGGTCTTCCACCTGCTGGTCTGGTCCTCCTGGACCCCTGTGAAGACCGTCAACTGCTAGCTACAGAAGACTCTTCTACGTGTCGCCCTGCGGTAGGTCTCACTGCGAGCATAGGCTCAGAAAAAAAGATCTCTATGAGAAGGGCTTGCTCCAGTACTCGTGCCTTCATCAGATTTCTGAGGGAGATCATCGATGCTCTGATCTCATGCCTCAATCCCTGCTCAAAGGCACGAGCCCAGAATAATGGGTCCCATACCATGTGTGTGGAATAGCATGAGAGATCGGTAAATCTCGCCAAGTACTGGGCTACTATCATGCTGCCCTGCCGCAGCTATAGTAGATCCGGAATGCGCACTGCATGGAGGGTTGATTGGGCGAACTCTGAGAAGAAGAAGCTCTCAAAGTCCATCTAGAGAAGTGATTCCCCATCGTCCACCTGGATCATCAAGCTTCACCATCTGCCTGCTACCGCGTGAAGGAGGCTCACTTAAAGGATCACCATGAGGTTAGATGGGGTCCCTACTAGCCTAACAACTTAAACTACAGCATCCAGCCAATCCTCGAATGCCTGAGGGACCGTCTCCCCACGGATCCCAGGCAGTCTCTGATGCTGAAACTTCCTACAGTGCACTAAGGTGATGTGCTATCTCAACGGCTGGGGCTGGTGGCATCGGTGGCTTGGCTGGTAGAGGTACCACCAGTGCCTCCACAGTAAAAGGGCCATACACTGAGCCCTCGTCACTTGGTGGGTTGTCGTCTCCCACAAAGCTTAGAATACTAGATGGATACCATCGTGGGGCCATCCTGAAAAGAAACAGATGTGCCACGGTCAAAACAGTATACCTGGTGAGCTGATACAAAGTAATCACAAATAAATCTTTTTAAACACAAATGCAATCAATGTTTTCGTGCACTAAGTCGAAAATCAGAATTCAAGGTCCTGGTGTATGGATACATCGGTCGCCACACCAACACTGGAATCCCTGTACTAATAACCACACTCAATACGTTTAACACTATTGCTTCACATAGAAGAAAGATCAGAGTCCCGAGTTCTGCGGTAGAACTGAACTCCTCTGATAGCAATTTATCAGGACCCGTCCTCGGGACTCGTGCCGTGACTACCCCAAGCCTACCTTCCATAGGCCAGCGACTGGTGAATAGCACCAAGGCGTAAATACCGACAAAAATGGAAGGCATTGCCTTTATAAAAAAACAAACACCACAGAGTAAGAAAGCATAAGTAAACACTAATTAAAACTGGGTACAATAGTAAGTGTGGAAAAGTAAGTGGTCCAGAATACAAACCCAAACTGAAAGTAAAGTACAACTGAAAGAAAGTACATCAACTGAAAAGAAAAGCAGCAACGTCGAGTTGTCCATAGAAAATCCCACCTGAAGGGTGGGTACAGATAGTCTCATCAGCTCCTCGGGTCCAAACGTCAGCTCCGTATACATCCCGCCCAGTGGTCCACCTCCAGGAACCGATTTTCTCCACAAGCCTCAAACACGATCAGCCTTGTCTGTCGTCTGCATCCAACACAACATAGTGTGGGCATAGCCCATGAAGGGGTGAGTATACACTACTCGGTAGGGATCCCAGGACCCCTGAAGGTCTCCGAAAATCCATGACGCATAATCCACAAAGGAAAGATACAATTATGAAGTAACAACCAACTGTACTTTCGTATATGCCCATACATATTCCTAAGTTAGAAATTCCAGTTCGGCTCCATCATCCGAGCCCAATTTCGATCACGTCCACACATGATAGTGCACCCAATCCACACAGGATAACACAACCCAAGCAAGTCAATCATATCGAAGATAATGATTGAAAGTCATGAATCAACTCACACAGGTATAATTCTTCATAAGGAGATAGAAATGATCAGATGTTGCCACTGATTCATCTAATCTGGGACCCACATAGGATATAAGACCATCTAAGCTGTGGGACCCACAAAGGATACAAGACCAGCCACTCTATCAGACCCACATAGGATACAAGTACAGAGTCAAATACTGCCAGACCCACCTAGGATACAAGAACAGTAGCACTGCCGGACGCACATATGATACAAGAACAGTAGTCATCACCATCAATCCCATGGATGATTTCAGTACGGTCGTCATCGCTGATGAACCCATGGAGTATTTTAGTGTAGTCATCATCGACGTCGCAATCACAGCCAGCTCTAGGGTTCCTGCACAGAGCATGCTTGATTCCGGGAGGGTCCGCTCCACGATCCAAGGGGGTTCGATACATCAACAGACTCATAGTATAGAGTTGATATATCACAAAGTTCCTTCTCATTGATAGGAACTCAACATGACATATGGCGCGTCAATCGGATGCCCGGTCTGAGAGTTATTGGCCTTTTCCTCCTAAGGGCCCAGTTGGTTTTTAAGTCAAAACCAACCTGAACGTACTCCAACTGCATCCAAATCTCGATCGGAGTAAGACAAATGGTCCGTCTCACTAAGATGAATCCAAAAAAGTCTAGGGCATGTCAATTAGTCATCCAGAGCTCATGTTATAGGTGTTTTTGCTCCGAGGGCCCGATTGGTCTCGTGTTCGAACCAAGGATCGCATCGCAACTAATAGTTCATCGATCTAAGGTCCGTAGCCCATGTTATGGGTGTTTGAATGAACCTGTCCATTTTTAGGGGGTTTTGGGTCCGGAACGTCCCCGCTCGAGACCCCATGGGTCAGCACAAACTGGGTCGACCCGACCCGGGTCTGGGTATGGCCCATCAGGGAGCGGCCCAGCCCAGCCCGGTCTGGCTGGTCCGGCCCGGGGTGGCCGGTCATCTCGAAGAGGGTGTCGCGCGCCGCGTGAATGCGGAAGGGGGGAGCTGCCATCCCTTCAGATGGAACGACAAACCCGCGAGGGTGGGGGGGGGGGTCCGCCCTGCCATGTTGACCGGGGATCAAACCCTCGGTTTTCTGGATCTAGCTGGCCTTAACGGCCAGCTAGTGACCCACGTGGGACCGGTTGGTCTGGACCTCCATGCATCGGTGGCCGGTGGTTCGGGCCGCCACTCCCTGCTCGGCCGCGGCTAAAGGCCGCGGCCTTGGTCCGACCGTCACTGCGCGACGGCACCGCACCCCTCCGACGCAGCCCGCTCCAGCCGCGGCCCTCCTTGGTTTTCCGACCCGGCGTGATGGTGTTGCGCCCTTCTGCCGCAGCCCCACTCCGATCGTGACCTCTTTCAGCCTCAACGGTGCGGCTCGATGGTGCCATGCTTCTTCGTCGCACTCCTCCTTGTTTCCGCGCGGTGCCGTTGCACCGCGCCACATTCATTCGAGCCGCAACGAATACAACAACAAAGGGGGAGGAGGGTCAGTTGTGTTCATGCGGTCCATCCCCCTCCGTTAATTCGATATCATGCATCTAATGAATTTGATGTTGGACGGCAAAGAATTTTCATGAACAAAACCAAACCCCTACTTCAAAGAAGACATCGAACGAGGTTCATCGCGGGAAATAGACGTCACGGAAGACGGTATTGCGGAACGAGGGTCCATAAGCATTGTCGGTGTTTGTACATTGAAGGATGTGACGCGTCTTCGTTCTCTGAAGAAGGCATCTATCACTGGCTTCGGAGAGGAAAGGAGATGGTACGTTGATATCCCCTTGCGGTGATGGTGTTCTTCGTCGTAGACTCGACGTTCTTCGCAAAGAAGATGAAGTTCTTCAAGGCTCGTTAATTTTCTCCCAAACATTATCACACAACAAATTCCCAATAATAAAATAAGGCTTCCATTATTTTATTACTCATGCCAACTTTTTCAAAATTCAAAATGAATTCACCTAATTAATTAATGTGTGTTGTCAAATTAATGAGGTGTTTTCATGGCATGCAAATTAATGTGGATGAGATATAAAATAATTGCTTAAGGGGAAATAAATGGGGTGTTTAATGGGGTGTTAGGAATTTTAAGGAGGTGGGGGCTCGTGTGGGCCCCACCCAACTTCCTCACATCTTCCCTCCCATAACACTTAAACCATAGTAAATAAATAAAAATAAAAGTGTAAAACAATTTTTATTTTTATTCCTCACATTTTTAACATCTCCTCCCGAGAAAACGCGACCTAGAAAAAGGTGCTCTTAAGAAAAAACCGGCGCAGCTGATTCATCGGTGCCCTCAGATTTCGATTCCGAGCATCGGTTAAAATGATAGAAAAACCTGCTCATTTGTTCACTGAACGTACCCGAGCTAAACTTCGGAAATCGATTTCGGGCACACCGGGTCTCGGAATCAGGTGCCGTCAGAAACTACGTACTCGTATAATCACAAAGAAATTAAAAAAAATCCTTGAAATTTATGGGTCTTTACAGGCCCAACAGTGAGAGGATAAATTATATTTTATTCAAATAACATAAAATGAAAATTATGTTAATGATTATATATTAATGAAATTATTACCATTTTAAATTTAAAGAACTTATTTGAAAAATGTTTTATAAATTTTAATGGAAGAGATGAATGTCTGTTACACGAATGTTTGACTAAAAAGGTTTGGTAGAGGATACTTAAGTGCTTTGTGGGACATTGGGAGGACTCTGGAGAGTGGATGGAAGATTTTAGACATTATGCAAGGATTTTTAGTGATGATAAATAAGAGATAATGTTTGATTCTTTCGGGAAAAAAATTAGATTTCTTTATTATTTTGTTTTTGGTAACTACACTATTAAATTTACAAAACATCAAATCATCCTATTATTTTTTTCCAATGTTTTATTCAAATAGTAATTGTTTAATTTATTTTATATGTCTAAGGGATGAAATTATTAAAATATTATGATTATTTATGTGGGGGTGAGTCACACTCTTAAATAAATGATTTTAAAATAATAAAATTTCTTATAAGTCTTGAATGATTAATAATGGATTTAAAAAATAAATGAAATCAACATAAAATAAAATTATTTTAAAATTAGAACATAAATTTGGTGGTGAAAACCATTTTTATAACTTATTATATTACCTTTTGTTCATTATGATGTCATAAAAATCAATGTATATTTGAACAATGATTAATTTTTACTAAAAAATCGATTATCTTAGAAAATAATGAAAATAACCGTTGTATAAATTAGACAAAAAAATTTAAAAATAATATTTATTTTATCTAAATAATTTTTTAAATAAGGAAATTTTAACTTTTAAAATATGATCTGACATTCATAGAAAATGATAGGTTTTTAAGAACAACATTTTTTTAATACTTATAAAAAATATATATTGACCTTATAATAGTTATATAATTATTTGTTGAAACATTTTTAAATAATAATACTATATTAAAATGTAATTTATTTCAAAAATCCAGTAATTCAAATAAATCATAATTCAATTTTAAAATTGAGCAAATATATTTTTTGTGTTTTATTAAATCGAAATAAAAAACATTGATAAAGTAAGAATAATAGGATAAAAATATACTCATAATTTTATAATAAAATAATTTAATGTTTCTATTTATAGGTCCCTTTAATACACCAGTATACCCCCTATGAGTGAGGTGTGCAATGGTGGGGATTTCACAAGGTCGTTCAATGAACTTGGTTTGGGCCGTTATCTCAATGATCATTAACATATCCTATAAATTATTTCCCTGATTTTTATGTTGTTGTATCTCGCCTTGTACTCGGTCTAGGGAAAGGACCATAAATTATATCTCCCTCATATGCTATGATAAATGGGATTCATAGGGTATGAACCAACTAGTTGAGTCCATCACTTCCCATGTCTGTAAAAATTAGATTTGTTAAAATAGGTTATTTATAATAATAATTTGATAACAATTCGATGGATATATTGTCAATGTTAGAGATACATATTAGTCATTTAAATCCAATTGGATATATTAAAAAAATACGTTCTTCGGTTTTTTATAACCATAAGACATTTAATTAATATAAAAATAGGAATTTTAATCAAAATAGTTCGGGTTGATACAATCTTCTCTCCTTTAGAAATTTCACATTAAATTGTTTCCCCATAAAAAAAGATGAGGGAAAATGTTCTTCATCCCCTCCTTCAATTCCCAAGTATCATTTTTAAATGTATGGTTTCCACACAACACTTTGATAAAGGTAATAGTATTATTTTATGGAACATTGTCTCTAGATCTAAGATCTTCACTGACTACTCTTCATAGGAAAAATCATTATCCGATAGTACCACCTAATGATTGAGTATATGTGAGGGGAATTTTATGTTCTTTATCAAGATGAATACAAGGAATATATCATGATGTTGAGATAGATTTGGTGAGATAGCTAGTGGATAATCCACTACATCGATGAGATTGAGGACTTAAAATGTTCTGATGTACCCTGGAAATGCTTTCCATTCATCCTAAATCTCATCAGTTTCTTCCATAGAGATATGTGGAAGAATTCTATGTCTCTACCATCAAACTCTAGTCCTCATTGAAAATTGTTAGCATAGTACTTCTGTCAAATTTGAGTATCATTGACGTGATGCTAAAAGTTATGAACATTCTCCACCATTTTGTTAACTATTTCAGGACCAACACCAATTTCAACACAGCATGCCCATGTTTTTCATCTCTTCCCATAAATGGATTCATAGTGATCCCTTTGGATGCTCGAGTAAAAAATATTTTTTAATATAACTAAACCAAAAGAATGTGTTGGTCCCATTAACTAATGAAGTCTATAAAACATTCTCTCATCATGTCTTATATTGTATGAACAGTCCGCTTAGATATTCCATCATTTTGAGGATGATAGGTTGTACTAAAATTGAACACAACTTTTAGAGCATACTAGATAATTTTACAGAATGTGGAGGTGAATTATGGATCTTGATTTGAAAAAATCGATAGTTGTACTCAATGAATCCTTACAACTTATTTGATGTATATCCATTCTATTTGATCCAGTAATAAATTCTCGTAAATCACAATAAAGTGTGTAGTATTTGTAGGATGATCCAAAAAAATATTATACCATTGTTTACTTTGGATGTATTTGGAAGAATGGTGAAAAATTCAATGGTGATGTTTCCCATTTCCATGATAGTATGCATAATGTTTGAATCATCCCATTAGACTTATAACTTTTAGCCATCACTTTCTTACATACCAGGAAATTTGACGTATAATCATTGATCTACTTTTTCAAGTTATCCCACCAATAGTTCTTTCAGAAATCACGTTACATATTTCTGTTTCCTAGGTGAATAGAGAAAGTAAAACTATGTGAATTGTCCAATAGTTCCTTCATTTACATAGGATTTTGTGAAACACATCATATTGACACAAATGTCACAATTCTATATTCATTAACATTAAACTCTATGTATTTTCCTTTTCCTATAGTTTCCATTTTCTTTTAAATTCCCACATTATCTTTCTATGAATCCTTCATCCTTTCATGATGATATGGTTAAGAAATAATTTTATTAAATGATTGATGATATTCCTTCTTTTATGATTCCATGTCTATCATTTTAAAATATAAGAATATCATATTCTTCTTTATTCTCATTAAGGATAAAATTGATGGATCCTTTCAACTTAGAGAACCCAGCACTTTGTTTGATTTCCCAGGATGGTAGTTTATTGAGAATTCATAATACATTATGAGATCTATCAACATTCATTAATTAAAATTAAGCTATTTCTATGTGAATATATATATAAGACTTTATTGATTTGTATATATTTCACACTTCTTGCCAAAGAGAAAATGATTTCAAATTTTCAATACATGGAACATATTTTAAAACTCCAGATCATGTATGGGATAGTTTTGATTATAAATTTTCAAGTTCCCTGAGTTGTAGGAAATGAATTTTTAATTTTTCTTCAACACACATTTCAATTACTTTTCCAAAGCTTCACTGTACAATATAATTATTTTCCCACTTCTGGGTAGTATGAGAAAATGGGAAATTATAAGCCTACTTTTCAACACATTTATGATTTCTTTATATTCATAAGTTTAAAAAAACATTACTCGCTTTTGGGTTAGCTCTTTAAGAGGGTTTGAAAATTTCAATAAATTTATCACATATCAGTGGTAATACCCATCTATCCCAAAGAAACTATAGACATTGATCACATATATTGGCCTCCTACATTCTTGAAATTATTTTGTCTTTGAAGGATTTACATATATCCCATGTCATGTGATGATGTTCCTCATAAATGATGCTTCCTTTGACCAAAAAACATAATTATAGTGCTTGGAATAATTATTCATCGTTTTCAAGGTCTTTATAAATGTAATTATATTCTCATCATGATCCTCATTTTTTGGAGTATATTAGAATATATTCGTTAAATACTCCTAAATATTGTTCATGTTGATATATAAAAAATATATTCTTAAAATCCATGAATATTATTAGAGAATAAGAGACTTTTAATGGAATCACTATGAAATCATAGTGCCTGTACCATGTATGAAAATAAGTATTGGGGATATCTTTATCCCTCAACCTTACTTGATAATATAAAGACTAAAAATACACCTTGGAAAAGAATTGTTCTACATGTATCTGATCAAACATGTCATCAGTCCTTGAAAAATGGGATTTTTTCATTATTTTGATGTTGTTGAGCACGTGATAATCAATGAAAAGTAACATAGACTAGTCTTTCTTCATGAAGAAGGGGAATGGTGCACCCCATGGTGATGAACTTGGGAGTATGAACCATTTATCCAAACACTCACGTATATGTTTCTTCAGTTCCTCATTCTCCACAATATCTATCCTATATGAAGTCATAGATATTGGTAATTCCTTTGGTATTTGATCAATTAATAATTATACCTCTTGTCTGGGAGAAAGACTAGAAAATTCCTCACGAAATACACCAGTGTATTCCCTCACAATAGTCGTATCATCGAGGATGATCTTTTCCTTAGACTCAATCATTTGTGATAGATACACTTTGTCATAGGGAAATAATAACCAGGATTAAGATAATGTTGTTAAATAATTTTCATCCTTCACCTTGCACTTTTATAGTATTGGGGGTTGATTCTCTATATAGATATTGATATCCATGTCATGGTAATTTATGTTGCATTTAAATATAGAAATCCAATCCATGCCCATAGTTGCATCAATTTCCACCAAGGGAACTATGATAAGGTTATACCGAAATTTCATCCAACACTCATTAAAAACAGAGTATTTTTATACCTGGGATGTAATATTTTCTCAACTAACAATTTTCTCTAACATCCCCACTTTCATGGATTATGTTGGTGTTGTGATATTTCTAATAATCATTTGTGATATAAAAGAATGTGTAGAAATATAATCAAAACATATTCTCTATGTTATTTAATGAATAACTAGTGTACCTCTCACAACTTCCTTGTTAAGATTCACATAAGTGGCAGTGATGGAAAAATCTTACCCTTACTTTCTTAGAGGTTGTTGGTTTCCTAAAAAAACCATTGGATTAGGGAATTTATTTGAATCTATCTTTGTTCCTTATATCTTATGAAATTATCAATGCTGTGAGGGTTGATAGGAATATTCATTTCCTCTATCGCATTCATCGGTTTCTCCGAACAAAAAATGATAGATAGGTGTTATTCCATACCAACACTAAAATGTTTCTTTGTTCCCTATAATAAATTTTAAGGGTTCTTTTTCCTACAGCTTTGAAAAGTGGGATGAAATAATTTTATGAAACTGTTATAACTTTCCATAAGACCACAAAAAATAAACTCCACATTATGGTTCACATCCCTGTGATACCCTAGCGATACTATAATATTCATCTCATCTTTGATTAACATCAGATAATTTTCCTATAGCTATCAATGTCCTAGATCACCAACGATTTTCATAGAATAGGTATTATCCCTCCAATAGAGTGCTCAACCTCACATTCAGAGGTAGCGACTAAACTAGAGGTGTATCATGAATTTCTAATGAATTTTTACTCATACGACCCAATAGATCTATTATCATTTTTGATTTAGTATAAGGACGTACCATTCCATTTTTATATAGAGAGTTGATGAAAAATATTTATTGAATTCCTTTCCTGTATTTCACATACTATATCACATTAATCTCTTCCATAGGCTTCATATTGTTTTTATAAATGTCCACCACATATCATCTTATCCCTCCAAATGATAAAAAATGAAAAGAACCTTCTCTTTTTTAAAACATTGAAGGGTGGATAAGATCACTTCGTTGGATTTGATCAATTATTCTGGGATTATGAGATCTGATGATCCATTGAATATACGATTCATTTTTCAAATGATGATATTGATTGTAGATTGTTCTCTCTTTGGGGAGGGGGTATAGGATCTCTTCTTGATATAGTTTTCAATTCAAAACATATGTTATCTAAGAGATTATAATGAAAAATTTAATCATTCATGCTCCCATCAGATTGGGAAACTCATTAAAGAAGTCATCACATTTCCCTTCACAATTATTTTTAACATGATTCCTCCTATTAATGATACTTGGATAGAATAAAGCTGAAATTAGGGATGATTATTTTAAAAAATTAAACACTTAAAGGGGAATCCCATTACAATAAATTGTTAACTTATAAATTAAATTTATTTCTTTATCTAGTGAATTTATAGGCTTTAATCTAACTTATGCATGATATATTTCATAACATATAGTCTTAAAACATTTTTTTGTTCACTTAATAATGGTTTGTTATGAAAATATGTATTTAACCAAGCATATCCCCTGATATTTTCAAACTAGGTGTGTAGTGATGCAAGTAATCAATTACCAGATTGCCCCATGTTAGGCCTTGAACATATCATCATATTTATTACACCTTGGCACTTCTGTGCTAAAACCCTATCCACATGTAGTATCCAAACATGGATTTAATTTTATGATAAAACACATACTATATACTTAATAAAATTTTTGGAGGTTTTATTATACATAGTATGATCTCTAATTATTTTTCTAGAGTAGTCTAATCCTAACCAAAAAAATTACTTAACTTTTCCTTTGACACAAACTATAACAACTCTACTCAATATTACACATTAACATTTGATTTATTATGTAATAATGCACATAATACTATTTTGATGATAAAAAATTCTACTGTATTTGGTATTTAGGTACATTAAATAACTATATAAAACATGGAAGATGAAATCTTTAATGAAAACATCAGTAACATGATGAAAATACTCATCCGAACATAAAATTGATTGGGATAACTTGGGAAAAAAATAATAAATTGGTGAGATATAAAGGCTAGTAAAGGAATAAACAAGGCATCCAATGACGAATATTATACATGTTAAATAATACAAATATCAATAGGGCATAAAAAGTGTAGTAATCATAAACATGAACAAAGAAACATCATATAACATGATAATCTGAATTAGAGAAATGTGGAAAGAACATAAAACACTGTATCATAAACAAAAGTTATGTATAAATCCACCAAGATCTAAGGGGGATAATTTAGCATAAATTAATTAGGTACAAAAATATCCCAACATGACTTATCATGATACTAAACATTACCCAATTTATTAGAGCGTTATCTGGGCACAACCATAATATTCATTTCATACACATGCAAAAGTGTTCCACATAGATCATATAACATGATATCATTCATCCTAATGATTTATTAAAAGATCAATGATTTTATAATTAAAATATTAATAAACCAAATAAAATTTATTTGTGAACAAATGTGAATCTCCTTGATAAGAAATGGGTATGTTATTCACTATACAGTTTTTTTTATTAGGGAAAAGTGTGGTGAATTTTCATCAGCATAACAACATTTTAAAAATTTAATAAAAATGGGTGATGAGAGTGAAATCGGTGTATAATAATTTAAACATATAATGGTTAGTAATAGGGTTATGGAAATAAATGTCCTAAAACATTGAAATGGAAATTAAATGCATATGTTCATAAATAAACTTGAACCAATCAAAGAAAGTGAGAATCCCACATGAAATTTTGGAATAGTGAAAGCATAGTTACATGTCCAAATGGTGGAGGATAAATGATCCCTCATTAAAATTAAATCAAATAGACCCTATGAAAATGATTATATTGTAATAACAATATTGAAACTTGTTTTTAAATGAACTAATTTCAAATATTTTTCTTTAATTTTAAAAGAGGATAGGAATGTTCCATATATAAATGAGTGATTCCAATTTATTGGGAGGTGCTTCCTGAGAGAATAGTGGCACCTTGGGTGGACTCTAGGGAGTATAGATCTGAATTTGGATGTGCTCTATGTATTTTTAGTGCAGATAAATTGGATCTTGAGTGGTTTTATATAGGAAGAGAGGGTGATTTCTTTATTATTTTAGTTTTGGACACTACATAATAAAATATCCCAAAACAAAAAAATATCCCCTTGTTTTTACCATGGTTTTTCGAAATGGGAGTGCATTACATTATTTTATAATTTTAAGGTCCTGTATAACTAAAATATTATTTTTGTTTATGTGGAGGTGAGTCACACCCTTAAAGGAAGTATTTTATAATCCTAAAATATATTATATGTCTTGGAGGATTCATGATGGATTTAAAAAATTAAAAATAAATAAATTTAAAATAACATTATTTTAAAGGTAAAACATATAATTAGTCTTGTACCTCATTTAAATTACTTATTACTTCTCATTTTCTTCATTATTATGTCATAAAACCCAATGTATATTTATAATGTAATTAATTTTTACCCAACCATTCCACTGTCTCAGAAAACTACAAAAAAGTCACCATTGGATTATTATGAAATCCAAATTCCAAAAATAATATTCATTGTAACTAAATGGTTTCTTAAATATTTCACTTTTCAATTTTAAAATTAAAACCTATAATTATGGAAAATGAAGTGTTTTTTTCAACAAAATTTCTTTGAACACTTATAGAAATTAAATTTGTCTTCAAAAATTTATACGACCATTTATATAGAAATTATTGAACAATAATATATTTTGAATATGTTATTTATTTAAAAAATACATCAATTAATCAAAATTAATATTGTAATTGAATTTTAATATTAAAAAAATACTATTTTTGTTTTATTGATTCAAAATAAGAATCATTTATATTGTAATTATAATAGGATAAAAACAATACATTATTCTATAAATACAATGTGCATATTCCTATTTTATTGGCCTTGATACATATGCCTTTAATAGACTTGAATACACCCTAAGAATATGGTATGTGATGGGCGACTTTCAAGGGGGCATTCGGTGAACATGGGTTAGGTGTGATATCGATGAGCTTGAAGATATCTCATTAATAGATTCAGTCATGCATAAGTTATTGTATCTGAACATGAACTTTTCCTAGGGAAAATCTCAAAAATTCTATCTCCATTGGATTCTCTGATAAATGGGATTCATAGAGTATGATCCTACTATTTTATCCCATCACATACCTTATCTTTGAGAATTATATTTTTTAAAATCATATATTTTTACTAATTTTGTGATAAATGTTCAATGGTTATATTATCAATGGTAAATATTTATATTTTTAATTAAAATAAACTTAAATATAATAAAATAGAATATGTTAATGTGTTTCCCATATCCATAATAAAATTAATTAAATCAAAATGGGAAATTTTATATATAACAGTTAGGGTCATTAAATGGTACATGGTTGGTGGTCTATATATTTTCCCTCAATGTTTTATTTCATTATAGAATGTTGATTTTTTTTTAATATTATCTCTTTTCATGAATCTTATTAAAATGGTTTTATTTATCTTAAATTGATATACACATCTTTCTACACTTCTAATGATCGATGATTAGTAATTAGAGGACGTTGAATTTGATCATGAACATACATTAGGGGATTTAAAAATATTTTAACCTTTATAATTGAATGGTAAAATACCCGTAACGCCTCCCATGTTTTTAGATTGGTTAGTAAGTGTTCTTTCCCTCTTTTATACTGATGATTAATGAATCTCAGTCACCTCCTAAGTTCATATATTGACCTATAAATGGTTTTTCGCTTTTAGGTTGTTTCCTAGTTTTTTGGGGAACCAATTTTAATATTCTCCATGAACCATGAATTGGGATTCCCATGTTTTATTCATTTATTATATGTATCTTTTGGGATAATTGAGTTATTCCTCTTTAATATTTTGTTTTATGATATAAATAATTTTTTTAAAATATATTCAAGTTCTCTAATAAAACGATTCAATGAGGTGAATTGTCTTCAAGTGAAAATTGATATGTGTGAGTGACATTGTTTGAGTTGATTTCATTCATATTTATTTTGTTTTAGATGTGATGTTTCCTCTACCACTTCAAAAATGAAATAGAAAATTGGTATGGTACTTTTTAATGTGTTTTTGATTCATGTTAAGGCATGATTAATAAGATGGTCCATTTTATTATAAATTTAATTGATGAAATGTATTATAAACATCAATAGTGGTACATGGGATTCATTCCATGGAATGATATGGATGTGATCATCATGTATGTGATTAATTTCAATTTTTGATTTTTGTATACATTGGTGGTGATAATGGTATGCCATTACCAGTTAACTATGTGATCTTATAACATTATTAGGAGGGATACTAGTTCCCTAGGGGAGACACATTGGATGGGATCGTCAATGAGATTATTGTACCCATCGAAGGGTGAGACATGGTCCCCATCGTAAGATACTAGGTATAGGATCATAGGTTGAATTCTCACACTATGTCGGGAGTGATACTATTAATTCCTTTCAAGGGTCACATTTGATGGATTTTGGTGGTAGAGGGCCTTACAGAACTCCTAGTGGGATACAAAAGTTCATTTTTATGGTTCTCCTTGGACATGCCTTAGTTGATGCTTATTTTAAGATGTATGTTATTTTTTAAAAGTTCCAATGGTTTATATTTGACATCAAAGGGAAGGTTCCTCCAAGCTAAATTACATTATCGGGATTGATCCTACTCATTATACATGTTCCTGGATGATATATCTATTATTTTCCTTTATCACTGGGAATAGGTTGATCATACTTCAATGATTTATGGAATATCTTTATATAGGTATAGTCTAAGCAGTGTCCTTGAGAAACCGTAAGTGACTTCATTATTTAATTGTTCTGCATTTCTTCTTTATTTTCATATATTCATAAACAATACATATTTTATATCCATGAACTAGATTATTCTTGACAATGTTAGTGGTTGCCTACTAATATTATCTCACACCCTCCTTGAGAAACCATTCGACTAGGGTGCCTGAACAGATCTCATTCATTTCCGGATCAGGATCCTCATTTTATAGCATGTTCTGTGCATTTTCCCAAGGATTTTGTATCATTAGATTGATCTAGTACTATGGATTCTCATAGAGTCCTCCCATGGGGATTTTTATTTCCTTTTATTTATTTTATTGTATTACATTATACTACCTATTGTGTGTTAGTTGTTTTAGTTTATGTATCATTATATGGACATGAATTCAAGGTTAATTGTATATTAGAGTGTGCCGCATTACTCTATTATTATATTCATCTTCCACTATTTTTATTTTCATTTATTATTTCTTCTGATACTTCCTATATATTTTATTGTTACCAACCCTTTGGGACACTCTGATCTTTACAGTATAGTCTACCCACCCAAGCGCTATCAGCCCCTCACTACTAGTCAGTAGCCTATGGTGTATGGGGAACCAAGCTTGCAATAATGTGGTGACCAGTCTGGATATCGTATTTATGGTTTTTCTGGCTAGGATGGTACATAGTGGTATTAGAGGGTTTATTTTACTTTATCATACTGTAATGGGATGGTATACAGGAGAGTCGTAATGTGTTGGCACTTAGTAAATAGTTATTTTTGAGACTGATCAAAACACACACATGGAATGTCAATGTGACTAGGGATGATATTTTTTTTTCAGGTTCTATACTATTACAAATGATTTTGATTTTACCTAGAGTTATTGGAGTATTTTCCACTACTTATTGATATATGAGAGTCATATAATTTTCCCATGGCATAAAATTAGAGGGTTTTATAAATTAAATGAATCATTATAGGAACATAGAAATTAACAAGCCCCAAATATTCCATGCCATTTACACTACATCATTATGATATTAAAAACTATTGATGTGCCTTCGATATTAATTTCCTACATATTTTATTATATTATAGGTTCATTGGGGACATATTTAAATGTATGCCTTGATATGTTAATGATTAGCTTTCCTCTGTAATTTAAATTATCATTTTTAACATATTTTTCATGTTTGAGTGTATCCTTGCATTTATTGGAATTCTTACAATGTTTAGGTTATTAAAAACGGTATTTTTTTAAAATTTTCTTTCATCTATACATGTTTTTCATTGGCTGAAACTTGTGGGTTGTGATTAAATTGGGTTCAACATGCAATTTATATAGTTAGTGGGATCCTTATAATTGGTAAAGTGACAACCCATATAACCAAACAAATGATGAATCAATTAATATACTTGAATACTATTTTATAAATTTTTATGTAGTTAAATTTTTTCTTTTATATTAAATAAATTGGTTGTGGATAAATTGGATCCAATTTTTAATTTTCAATGTGTATAAATTATTTATGAATTTGAGTGAGGTGACACATATAATCAATATATTATAGATAGAACTTATATAGTTTATGAATTTCTCAAAAATGTTAAGGTTGTTGAATTTTCATTTAATTTTACACAAAATGGTTGTGGTTAGATGGGAGATTCCTCCAATTTGTATGGTGAATGGGTTCTTTATAATTTGAAGGGTTGTAACCCATTAAAACAAAAAACATCTATTACATTTCATTAATATATTCGATCTACTGAAAATATAAATGTTGTTCAATTTTGGCCCTATAGGTTTTCGTTCCCTTATTAAGGATTCTACCCCTATTATTTGGGTTTAATTACCAGTATAGATAAAATTAAGAAGGAAAAACATGAAACAATTGTGTCATTTGGAGAATATTGTTAATAAAATGAATCCAATAAATATGTTTTCAAAATATTAATTCTTAAATTGTTTGGGTTGTTTTTTATAATCTCATAATATATTAAGAGTCCATAATAGGACTTCCTCCTTTTTATATGCCATATTTTTTAACCACAAGGTGGTGTGGTTTTCTATAAAAGGTGGTAATTTAATGTTTATTATTTTATGGGAATCAATGATGATTAGTACGTCTTTAAATACCATAATTACTTTTAGTATACTTCATCTCTTTTTGGTGAGGACATATTAGTAAATGAATGGTGTTTAAAAAGTATTTATGTGATAAAATGGCTGAATTATATTGGTATATCACTGAATAATAATGTCTAAAAGGGTAGTTAAAAATGAATGAACTATTTTCCTTATCATTAGAGTTAATTTTTATTGTTAAAATTATGAATTGAATGGTAAAATAGTTATATGAGTTTTGTGTAATTATTATAATAAAGCACAAGTGGTGTTTTAGCCCAACCCTCATGTAAGGGTAGTTAAAATCCATTTGGTGTGTTTCTTTTGTAGCCCCCATGAAATGGAAACATGAGAAAATTTCATAGGATTCATCCTTATTAAGATTGAATCTAAATTATAGTACCTTTATCATGTTTTCATGTCGAACATTATTCCTCATTTTCGTTAAATGATCTCCATTTCATTAAAAGGGTACCGCATTGTATGTAGTTCCATCAGATTATAGATCTTTTTCTAGTTGATTTTGAATAGTTTACACTGTTTCTTTTTATTCGAGAGATGTGTTCTGTCATGAAAATTTATTTTCCAAAATTACACCCTTTGTTTAACGGTAGTCATGTGTTTTCTAACATTTTCTTTGAGTGTTAGATTTATAAAACAATTAGTTCTAGTGTGTTAGACCTGCCTATAGAATGGTAAACTATTTATTACGCTGTGTGACAATTTATATCCTTACATTCAGTGTTGGATTCCTCTGGAGGTTGCCATATTGTTCTACAGATGTACAACGTAATGTAAATATGGTTTAGTTCTATTGTGTGATACCATGTAGACTTCAATTCATAGGGAGTGTAAGCTTATGAAGAGTATTTGGGATTTAATTATTTCTATTTTAATCTTAGGGTGGTATAAGTTGATATATATGGTACTATTAATTTTATTAAAACTTATAATGAATCGATTGATTTCTATGGAACTATTAGGATTTGAGTAGTTATGCTTTGAACATCAGCCATATCTAGTGTACAATGACCTGAACATTATCAAAGACCCTAACTCATCCAATTTTTTTGGATTGATGTCTTAATAAGGATCATTCTTTTTAGTATGATGGTAAGTTGTTTTATATTTTATTCCAAACGACATGATGTATTGAAGCATCACTTGGGGATAAAAACATGTTATCCTAGTTCTATCCTGAACCAAGTTAATTTGTGAGAGAAAAATTTCAATCTCTTAGGAAAAAATCCTGTAAAAGTATGTTAGACACAAATAGTAAATGTATTAGTGGTCGATGGAGTGTGTTCCATGGGATGATTTCATTTCTCAACAAATCTGAATTTAAGGGAACTCATAATGTGGGGTGAATCTAGTAATTTTTTGTCAAATGTGTCCATCGAGGTAGGAGGAAAATAACCAAGAAGGACCATCTAGAATGGTCCGATCTTTTATCAGTCTCCATTGAAGCAAGAAAGCTAGGATCATCTTAGCATTGTGAAGAATCACAATGATGAATGGTTGGTTGTATATGAAACTTTTACAGACAATGTTCTTTAGGAAGGTGCATTAGTGTTTTTAAGCCCTATGGTATGCCTTGTGTATTAAGTATGTTTTTTTCATTAGATGGTAATACATTATTGACTCTTGTCGAGATCTTATAAGGAGGTCAACCTGTAATGGTTTGATAGTGCTTCCATTTTTTTAGAATGGTTGTTTTGAGAACATGCTGACCAATTTCATATCATTGTGGATGGGTATATTAGATCCTTTTTTGGGATCTTGTAAATCCTATTAGTGTACTATAATCTTAAGGAATACCATGTCCCTTATCATGTTATCATCCTTGTATAATGATAGTGTTTTGGTCATACACCCCACTAAAGATTTAAATGTTGTTCTACTTGTTCGGTTTCTTTTTTCTTGACTACCAATCATATTCTGATTCAGGTTCGGTTAGTGTCCATGAAACATGCATGTTTATCCTTGTAAAAACATGTCACTTATAAGATAATGGGTATGGTTTTCCATGGATAAACTCCTTTGACCACTAATTTTGTAACGCCCTGACCCCAGCTACCCAGAGTCAGTGCATTACTTCGTAACATTGGCATGATCCCAAAAGATCAAGTCTCGAAAGACCAATTAGTTTAGTAGCCTTGGAAACACTAGATACATTCATAAATGTTACATTACATCAAAAAGTGAAAAACTATAATAACATAGTCTCCATAGTCCACACTTCTATCCTCTTCGGACTATCCCTGCAGATCATTCATAAAATACTTCTTCACATCCTGGAAAATATTAAAAAATTGAAAGGGGTGAGCTCAAATGCTCAGTATGGTTGACAATATAGAGGAAGTTTTCATAAATAAACATAAACATTTAAAGAAATGTATAACTAAAACAAAATCCTTTTAAACATGAACATCAACATAATATGGAAAAAGTAAAATGAGATAATGCCATTTACTTCTTCACATGGATACTCTACTGGTCGAATAATCACATGCAATATTAATAACCACTTTCATAATGATGGAATGCATAATGCTAGACTATCATAACCACGTATCCAAGGCCTCGTGCCAAGACCACAAATAAGATTTTGTCAAGGCCTCGTGCCAAGGCACTAGTTTGTCTCATGAGACATGCCGATGAAATTTTTTTAGAAGATACGTACGTTTAAAATGGCTCAAATATACTCCAGTGTTTTTCTGAAAACATTAAGCAAGCTTCTGAAAACTAAATAACTAATTCTGAGACTTCTCGACTAATTACAGGCCATGATGGGTCCACGCCCAATCCCTTCCTGTCTACCACACCCGAGAGTCGGGTTTTCTGAAATCATTTTTAAGCTTGCGTTAAATACGTATACTTTTGCACTAGATTTTCATATATTGGAGAGAAATATCTCTTTTTTGAAATCATTTAAAAATCACATAATTATAAAAGAAATAGTTTTGAATAAACATAAAAGTCAAAGGGATTTATACACCGTATAAAAGAATGTCGTGTATAAAATGAAATATGCCTCAATGAAAGGAGATTGAGACGAAGTCCTTACAAAGATCATTTTTAAAATAAAATAGATCTGTTATGTGTATTCACTATAAGTACACATAAATAATGTACAAATACAATATAGTACATAATAATATCATGACATAATTTGAAAGTAGGAGATTAACCCAAAGAATAGAAATTGGGTTAAGAAGTTCCCTTACCTTGCGTCCTGTCCTGACTCGACCGTTCTTTAACCTCCTGAATAATAAACTAGAGTTAATTTATATTTACTTAAGAACCTTTTTCATGTTCATTATTCCTTTTATATCACTTATTACCATGTTATGAACATTATGTAATTATTTAAGTTAATAACGGTCGTTTTGTCGATCGTTGGTACTTGAGTCAAAAATAAACTTCTTATAATTACAAGTTGTTCATGTGGTGAAATATCAATTATATCCAGAATTATATTAATGATGTAGATATCATATATATCATATATATATATAGTATATACATTCATTTGTAATATTACGTAACATTTAGAGGTATGAAATGAAATGCACCGTTCATGGAGACGGTAAGCCGTACGTACGCATGAACGCTACTTTCATTTCTATTTCGTATTTAATGGAATGAAATAATAATGATATAAATGTATAATATAATTCCAGTGTAATATCATATATAATATCATTTACTCCATCATTTATACATCCCACATGTGGCATTAACGATTCACATCACTTTGAGGGGGCGGTAGTCCGCACTTCCTAAAATGAAATTATCGCATTTTACCCATAATGGAAATCATAAAGTATGCCATAAATGAGAAATACAGAAGAATAAGTAAAACATAAACATATTATATATCATATATAAAAATAGTTACATCTTAATTTCCATCTTTGAAGGTGTTATATGAGTGTTGAACAATCATCGTTTCGTGAGGCAGAAATTCGTCATCCACAGAAACTGTATGTTCTTTAACCATTAGATGTAGGAGTGTGTAAGTGTAGATCGAATCCTTCTTATAAAAACATCCTAGTATATTTAGGATACTGGTGTTTTTACAAAAGAAATGAATAAAAAGAGTTTAGGGGGTTGGAGAATAAAAATAAAACAAAACAACATTAGAGAAGACATTACCTCAAAATCGGGTAACTCTTTTTGATTTGAGACAAAGGCTTCATTGGGAAGAGTTCTGCCCAAAGTGAGGCTTCTAGGAGTAAGAGGGGGAAGTTGGGAGAGTATTTGGGCAGAGGTTGGCCGAGCCAAATGGCTTGAAAGTGTAAATGAGGTGGGAGAGGTGGGGGCCTTTTGTAAGTGGAGAGGAGGTGCTCTTTTGGAAAGATTGAAATGTTACATTATTATACAATGCTTTTCGGATTCTAAAGGACCCACACTTATATAATTCGTGGATAAGGTGATAAGGGTTCAAAATCTACCCATCCAATAGTCTTTGGACAAGTGTAAGCCTTGGATTTTACATTATCTTTTCATTTTATTAAAATTGTTAATTAATGAGGTCATCGCTGCATCATAATGATGTTATAAATAATTTAATTTATTTAATGTCTAAAAATTATAAAAAACTACTATGATGTAGGAAATCTTTTTATCTTTCTAATGAATATTTATAATAAAAATTTGGACTTGTGTAACCCCACTTATAACTGTTTTAGTAAAACAACTCATGTTTGTGTCAATTTAATTTTAACATTAAATAAATATATATTAACGTCATTTTCCAACCAAAGTGGCTCCATGGGGTCCCCAAGTTGACCCATGGGTTGTATTGGTCGGCGATGACCCTTCCAATAGATGTAGGACAAGTGTCAAGCTCATCTCATATTATTAAAACATTATTTTTACCTTAAACTACACTAATTACCTCTAATCGCGATTAAGAACTTAAAAGTTACTATTCACCAAAAATTATTTTAATCTCATTGAACCACATTTTACTTCTTAATGACAACCATGTATGTCAGATTTTTGAAAATCAAATCACAGAAGTGGTAATATTTCATTTAAACGAAAAATCAGTTATTTAACTACCACTTAGTGGTTTCACTATTCATCAAAAATTGAAGTTTTTCAGAACAATGCCAAAATTTCACCCTAAGCTATAATTGATATTCCGAATTCAAAAAATGATGTCTATTTTAAAAAATTACAAACATATAAGTTTCATTAATTAATTTTATAATTAATTCCCGCTGTTACAACAAATAGCGTGTTTTTAAGAAATAATTTATATCAAAAGATTGGCAATTGTTTATGTCGAATTTCAATGTTAAATTAATTCAAATAACCACCATTGGATAAAATGGTAAAAATATATTCTAATTATACTTTAAAACCACTAAATATTATAAATTATCACTATAAATTATTTTGATTAAAAAAGATTTTTTTAAGTAATTTTCTCTATTCATAAAAAATTGGAAGTTCTCAGAAAATTACAAAAAATTCAACTTTGGATAATTTCGATATTACGAATACAAAAATGAAGTCTATTTTGAAATATAAAATTTCTATAATTTTAAAAAGTGGTTATTACTATTCATAACGGCTACTTTGATTAGTCACGGTGTTTTAGAACTCGAAGTTGCGTACAATGCAAGCTATTGCATTATTGAATGAGAAGCATATCGTGGAAGCTCGGGGTGTTACATTCTCCCCTCCTTCAATAAATTGCATCCTCGCAATTTGAAATTTTTCATTGAAAATAAAAGGTTGAAAAGATAAAATACCTTTGAGGAAAACCCACATCAGAAATAAGATTAATAAATATATAACATAAAAAGAAATCAGGATAAGTTCAAAGGTCACCCGATATAGAACATTCTAGGATTCTATGAAAATATGGATATGGAGGAGAAACAAACCATCAAGGTCTGATGAAGAGTTATAGAAAACAGGATTAGGAGTAAGTTTAACCACAAGAAAATCACAAACTTGTGATTGGTTAAACGGTGATTGAATCCCCAGTTGGAAAAGTTAACCGACAACATTTTTGTTTTAAGTTACCTTTTATAATGTTGAGGAATTTATTTAGGAGATTTACTAAGAACATAAGGGAATATACATACTTGTTAGGTATACATTCATTCGTTAATAAATTTCTACCACAAACCCAACTTTTACTCCAAATGGTAACGGAACTCAAAAATATGCTATTTATCCTAATTGTATAAGGTTCCAAATGTTAACACATACCATTTAGATTAGTAGAATTATTTTGTAATAACCAGGTACTTCTTATAGGCTAGTGGTAGGAAATAAAGGCCGGTCGCACTATGATTGTGGGTTCGATTCCTGAAGCTTTGTCCGACGTGACAGGTTATGCCCCACCCTACGGGTTGTCCTTTTCCTAAAACTATAGTATTATAATATTCCAAAAATAATCTTCATAAATTTTTTAACCTTTAACAATACTATCCAAAGATCAACTTAATCCACTCCAACATTTATAGTTATCCAAAATACCTCTGTCCAGACTTTCTCTAAAAGGTCTCTTAATTCCAAAATCAATTTATCAGATTCCCCAAACAAATTAAAGTTTCTCTTATTGTCACATACTATAAATATAATTACCTTCATCATATAAAAACCTTACTGAAATCAACAAGTACTGCAGTACAATACTTATATATATATCACATTATTCTAATAACCAGAATATAATCCATGAGTCCAAAAGCACCAATACATTAGTTATCCTACTTCTACTGTAGTAACAGCATAAGATTGTCCATGATCCCTTGGCCTTTTCAGAGGTAAGTTTCCCTGACGCTTAGGACATTCATTTGAATAATGACCCATTTATCTACATTTGTAACATTCAACGTTGATAGCCTCTTTCTTTCCCTTGCAATCACGAGCCTGGTGACCCTTTTATCCACATTTATAACAAACTCCCATTCCTTTTAGGAAAGTACCAGGGTGATTCTTCCCACAATTATCACATAATGAAAAATCCTTCTTTCCCTTTTCCCCTTTATCTGTCTTTTGTTCCACCGTTCTCTTCTTCTCTTTCTTTACTTTGTTGTCATAAGACTTAGAGAATTCTTTTTCTGTCTTGATAGCACACGAGACAATATCTTCGTATGATGAGAAGGATTGTGATACTAATGCTCGACGGAGAAATTGTTTTAACCCATCAAAGAAACGATCAATATTACTCTTTGGGTTACGTATATAATCGACATCATGCCTCGCTAACCTTGTAATGTTAGCCTCATACTTTGCGACATTCTCATCCTCCTTCTGCCTCATACTCAGAAATTGTCTTTCCATATCTGCTCGATGGTCACGAGGAAAGTATTTTTCTAAGAAAAGCTCTTTGAACTCCCTCCATTCCATATTCGATATGTCATCATCTTCCTTTGTTTTTTGAATCAGCGACCACCACTGATCGGCATCTCCAGTGAGGCAGTAAACTGCCATGACAACCTTCTCCCTTTCGCTACTCCCCAAGGCATGGAATATTTTCTCTAAGGAGTTTATCCATTGCACAGCTACTAACAGATTTGTACCCCCATTAAATGTTGGTGGTTGTTGCCTCATGAAGCAGTCTAACATTGATCCTCCACGTTGCGGATCAGGGTGCTCCATACGAGTAAGGTTATTATTTATAACCTGAGTGAGTTGTCCCAGTATGGTAATAAGTTGATCAGCACCAGTGGTATTTCCAGCTCCACAATAATTATCTTGAGCAGGAGCGCAATCCCTGCACGGAGTGCGTGCATTGATACGGTTTCCATTCCTTCCACTAGGCGGCATTTCTAAACAATGTCATAAACTAGATTAGTTTATGAATCAAAATACATAATTACGTACTTGTAAAATACTTAACATAAGTTGAACTATTTATGGATATAATCCATAATCATAAAAAGGTTTTATTTGAGGAAGTATATACTCATAACCGTTCATAGTGGTTTGTAAAATAAATGAGAATTATCCTAAGAATATCCCCCGAGAGTGTCGTAACCAAGAGTGTTGCAAGGCCCGTTGTCGTGCACCATTTCCCGTTCGAGTCTAGCTCAAAACGGTGTTTTCAGGTTTTACCCCTAGGAACATCTGTGCCAGAGCCGCCTCTACCTGCTCGTATCCAGACAGGGATGTATTGCTCGGAAAACTCACAAAATCTCTACAATACCAAAATTCTAGGAAGTTCTTCTATACTAATCCTCAAAATCTATCTTTGGGCTATGTTCTCTAATCAGAGATTATCTAAATCTAGCTTCCATGGTTAGTACTAAACTGCCTCTGATACCAACTGTAACGCCCCGACCCCAGCTACCCAGAGTCGGTGCATTACTTCGTAACATTGGCATGATCACAAAAGATCAAGTCTCGAAAGACCGATTAGTTTAGTAGCCTTGGAAACACTAGATACATTCATAAATGTTACATTACATCACAATGTGAAAAACTATAATAACATAGTCTCCATAGTCTACACTTCTATCCTCTTCGGACTATCCCTGCAGGTCATTCATAAAATACTTCTTCACATCCTGGAAAATATTAAAAAATTGAAAGGGGTGAGCTCAGATGCTCAGTATGGTTAACAATATAGTGGAATCTTTCATAAATAAACATAAACATTTAAGGAAATGTATAACTAAAACAAAAGCCTTTTAAACATGAACATCCACATAATATGGAAAAAGTAAAATGAGATAATGCCATTTACTTCTTCACATGGATATTCTACTGGTCGAATAATCACATGCAATATCAATAACCACTTTCATAATGATGGAATGCATAATGCCATACTATCATAACCACGTAGCCAAGGCCTCGTGCCAAGACCACAAATAAGATTTTGTAAAGGCCTCGTGCCAAGACACTAGTTTGTCTCATGAGACCTGCCGATGCAATTTTTTTTAGAAGATACTTACGTTTAAAATTGCTCAAATATACTCCAGTGTTTTTCTGAAAACATTAAGCAAGCTTCTGAAAACTAAATAACTAATTCTGAGACTTCTCGACTAATTACAGGCCATGATGGTTCCACGCCCAATCCCTTCCTGTCTACCACACTCGAGAGTCGGGTTCTCTGAAATCATTTTTAAGCTTGCGTTAAATACGTATACTTTTGCACTGGATTTTCATATATTGGAGAGAAATATCTCTTTTTTGAAATCATTTAAAAATCACATAATTATAAAAGAAATACTTTTGAATAAACATAAAAGTCAAAGGGATTTATACACCATATAAAAGAAAGATGTGTATAAAACGAAATATGCCTCAATGAAAGGAGATTGAGACAATGTCCTTTCAAAGATCATTTATAAAATAAAATCGATCTATTATTTTTATTCAATATAAGTACACATAAATAATGTACAAATACAATATAGGAAATAATAATATCATGACATAATTTGAAAGTAGGAGATTAACCGAAAGAATAGAAATTGGGTTAAGAAGTTCCCTTACCTTGCGTCCTGTCCTGACTCGAACGTTCTTTAACCTCCTGAATAATAAACTAGAGTTAATTTATATTTACATAAGAACATTTATCATGTTCATTATTCCTTTTATATCACTTATTACCATGTTATGAACATTATGTAATTATTTAAGTTAATAACGGTCGTTTTGTCGATCGTTGGTACTTGAGTCAAAAATAAACTTCTTATAATTACAAGTTGTTCATGTGGTGAAATATAAATTATATCCAGAATTATATTAATGATGTAGATATCATATATATCATATATATACAGTATATACATTCATTTGTAATATTACGTAACATTTAGAGGTAAGAAATGAAATGCACCGTTCATGGAGACGGTAAGTCGTGCGTACGCATGAACGCTACTTTCATTTCTATTTCGTATTTAATGGAATGAAATCATAATGATATAAATGTATAATATAATTCCAGTATAATATCATATATAATATCATTTACTCCATCATTTATACATCCCACATGTGGCATTAACGATTCACATCACTTTGAGGGGGCGGTAGTCCGCACTTCCTAAAATGAAATTACCGCATTTTACCCATAATGGAAATCAAAAAGTTTTCCATAAATGAGAAATACAGAAGCATAAGTAAAACTAAAACGTATTATATATCATATATAAAAATAGTGACATCTTAATGGCCACCTTTGAAGGTGTTATATGAGTGTTGAACAATCATCGTTTCGTGAGGCAGAAATTTGCCATCCACATAAACCGTATGTTCTTTAACCATTAGATGTAGGTGTGTGTAAGTGTAGCTCGAATAATTCTTATGAAAACATCTTAGTATATTTAGGATACTGGTGTTGTTACAAAATAAATGAATAAAAAGATTTTAGGGGGTTGGAGAAGAAAAATAAAACAAAACAACATTAGAGAAGACATTACCTCAAAATCGGGTAACTCTTTTTAATTTGAGAAAAAGGCTTCCTTGGGAAGCGTTCTGCCAAAGTGAGTCTTCTAGGAGTAAGAGGGGGACGTTGGGGGAGTATTTGGACCAAGTTTGGCCGAGCCAAATGGCTTGAAAGTGTAAATTAGGTGGGAGAGGTGGGGGCCTTTTGTAAGTGGAGAGGAGGGGCTCTTTTGGAAAGATTGAAATGTTACATTATTATACAATGCTTTTCGGATTCTAAAGGTCCCACACTTATATAATTCGTGGCTATGGTGATAAGGGTTCGAAATATATCCATCCAAAAGCTTTTGGACAAGTTTAAGACTTGTATTTTACATTATCTTTTCATTTTATTAAAATCGTTAAATAATGAGGCCATCGCTGCATCATAATGATGTTCTAAATAATTTAATTTATTTAATGTCTAAAAATTATTAAAAAATACTATGATGTAGTAAATCGTTTTAGCTTTCTAATGAATATTTATAATAAAAATTTGGACTTGTGTAACCCCACATAAAAACTGTTTTATAAAACAACTCATGGTTGTGTCAATTTAATTTTAACATTAAATAAATATATATTAATGTCATTTTCCAACCAAAGTGGCTCCATGGGGTCCCCAAGTTGACCCATGGGTTTTCTTGGTCGGACATGACCCTTACAATAGATTTAGGACAAGTGTAAAGCTCATCTCATATTATTAAAACATTATTTTTACCTTAAACTACACTAATTACCTCTAATCGCGATTAAGAACTTTAAAGTTACTATTCACCAAAAATTATTTTAATCTCATTGAACCACATTTTACTTCTTAATGAAAACCATGTATGTTGGATTTTTGAAAATAAAATCATAGAAGTGGTAATATTTCATTTAAACGAAAAATCAGTTATTTAACTACCACTTAGTGGTTTCACTATTCATCAAAAATTGAAGTTTTTCAGAACAAGGCCAAAATTTCACCCTAAGCTATTATTGATATTCTGAATTCAAAAATGATGTCTATTTTACAAAATTACAAACATATAAGTTGCATTAATTAATTTTATAATTAATTCCCGCTGTTACAACAAATAGCGTGTTTTTAAGAAATAATTTATATCAAAAGATTGGCAATTATTTATGTCCAATTTCAATGTTAAATTAATTCTAATGACCACCATTGGATAAAATGGTAAAAATATATTTTAATTTTAATTTAAAACCACTAAATAGTATAATTTATCACTATAAATTATTTTGATTAAAAAAGTTGTTTTTAAGTAATTTTCACTATTCATAAAAAATTGGAAGTTCTCAGAAAATTACAAAAAATTCAACTTTGGATAATTTCGATATTACGAATACAAAAATGAAGTACATTTTGAAATATAAAATTTCTATAATTTAAAAAAGTGGTTATTACTATTCATAATGGCTACTTTGATTAGTCGCGGTGTTTTAGAACTCGAAGTTGCGTACAATGCAAGCTATTGCATTATTGAATGAGAAGCGTATCGTGGAAGCTCGGGGTGTTACATTATCCCCTCCTTCAATAAATTGCGTCCTCACAATTTGAAATTTTTCTTTGAAAATAAAAGGTTGAAAAGAGAAAATACCTTTGAGGAAAACCCACATCGGAAATGAGGTAAATAAATATATAACATTAAAAGAAATCAAGATAAGTAGAAAGGTCACCCGATATAGCCCATTCTAGGATTCTATGAAAATATGGATATGGAGGAGAAAGAAACCATCAAGGTCTGATGGAGAGTTATAGAAAACAGGATTAGGAGAAGTTTAACCACAAGAAAATCACAAACTTGTGATTGGTTAAACGGTCACTAAATCCCCAGTTGGAAAAGTTAACCGACAACATTTTTGTTTTAAGTTACCTTTTATAATGTTGAGGAATTTATTTAGGAGATTTACTGAGAACGTAAGGGAATATACATACTTGTTATGTATACTTTCATTCGTTAATAAATTTCTACCACAAACCCAACTTTTACTCCAAATGGTAACGGAACTCAAAAATATTCTATTTATCCTAATTGTATAAGGTTACAAATGTTACCACATACCATTTAGATTAGTAGAATTATTTTGTAATAACCAGGTACTTCTTGTAGGCTAGTGGTAGGAAATAAAGGCCCGTCACACTATGATTGTGGGTTCGATTCCTGCAGCTTTGTCTGACGTGACAGGTTATGCCCCACCCCGCAGGTTGTCCTTTTCCTAAAACTATAGTATTATAATATTCCAAAAATAATCTTCATAAATTTTTTAACCTTTAACAATACTATCCAAAGATCAACTTAATCCACTCCAACATTTATAGTTATCCAAAATACCTCTGTCCAGACTTTCTCTAAAAGGTCTCTTAATTCCAAAATCAATTTATCAGATTCCCCAAACAAAGTAAAGTTTCTCTTATTGTCACATACTAAAAATATAATTACCTCCATCATATTAAAACCTTACTGAAATCAACAAGTACTGCAGTACAATACTTATATATATATCACATTATTCTAAAACCAGAATATAATCCATGAGTCCAAAAGCACCAATACATTAGTTATTCTGCTTCAACTGTAGTAACATCATAAGATTGTCCATGATCCCTTGGCCTTTTCGGAGGAATGTTTCCCTGACGCTTAGGAAATTTATTTGCATAATGACCCATTTCTCTACATTTGTAACATTCAACTTTGATAGCCTCTTTCTTTCCCTTGAAATCACGAGCCTGGTGACCCTTTTCTCCACATTTATAACAAACTCCCATTCCTTTTAGGCAAGTACCAGGGTGATTCTTCCCACAATTATCACATAATGGAAAATCCTTCTTTCCCTTTTTCCCTTTATCTGTCTTTTGTTCCACCGTTCTCTTCTTCTCTTGCTTTACTTTGTTGTCATAAGACATAGAGAATTCTTTTTCTGTCTTGATAGCACACGAGACAATATCTTCGTATGATGAGAAGGATTGTGATACTAATGCTCGACGGAGAAATGGTTTTAACCCATCAAAGAAACGATCAATCTTACTACTTGGGTTACGTATATAATCGGCAGCATGCCTCGCTAACCTTGTAATGTTAGCCTCATACTTTGCGACATTCTCATCCTCCTTCTGCCTCAGACTCAGAAATTGTCTTTCCATATCTGCTCGATGGTCACGAGGAAAGTATTTTTCTACGAAAAGCTCTTTGAACTCCCTCCATTCCATATTCGATATGTCATCATCTTCCTTTGTGTTTTGAATCAGCGACCACCCCTGATCGGCATCTCCAGTGAGGCGGTAAACTACCATGACAACCTTCTCCCTTTCGCTACTCCCCAAGGCATGGAATATTTTCTCTAAGGAGTTTATCCATTGCGCAGCTACTAACGGATTTGTACCCCCATTAAATGTTGGTGGTTGTTGCCTCATGAAGCAGTCTAACATTGATCCTCCACGTTGCGGATTAGGGTGCTCCATACGAGTAAGGTTATTATTCATAACCTGAGTGAGGTGTCCCAGTATGGTAATAAGTTGATCAACACCAGTGGTATTTCCAGCTAAACAATAATTTTCTTGAGCAGGAGGGCAATCCCTGCACGGAGTGCGTGCATTGATACAATTTACATTCCTTCCACTAGGAGGCATTTCTAAACAATGTCATAAACTAGATTAGTTTATGAATCGAAATACATAATTACATACTTGTAAAATACTTAACATAAATTGAACTATTTATGGATATAATCCATAATCATAAAAAGATTTTATTTGAGGAAGTATATACTCATAACCGTTCATAGTGGTTTGTAAAGAAAATGAGAATTATCTTAAGCATATCCCCCGGGAGTGTCGTAACCAAGAGTGCTGCAAGGCCCGTTGTCGTGCACTAGTTCCCGTTCGAGTCTAGCTCAAAACGGTGTTTTCATGTTTTTCCGCTAGGAACATCTGTGCCAGAGCCGCCTCTACCTGCTCGTATCCAGACAGGGATGTATTGCTCGGAAAACTCAAAAAATCTCTACAATACCAAAATTCTAGGAAGTTCTTCTATACTAATCCTCAAAATATATCTTTGGGCTATGTGCTCTAATCAGAGTTTATCTAAATCTAGCTTCCAAGGTTAGTACTAAACTGCCTCTGATACCAACTGTAACGCCCCGACCCCAGCTACCCAGAGTCGGTGCATTACTTCGTAACATTGGCATGATCACAAAAGATCAAGTCTCGAAAGACCGATTAGTTTAGTAGCCTTGGAAACACTAGATACATTCATAAATCTTACATTACATCACAAAGTGAAAAACTATAATAACATAGTCTCTATAGTCCACACTTCTATCCTCTTCGGACTATCCCTGCAGGTCATTCATAAAATACTTCTTCACATCCTGGAAAATATTAAAAAATTGAAAGGGGTGAGCTCAGATGCTCAGTAAGGTTAATAATATAGCGGAAGCTTCCATAAATAAACATAAACATTTAAGGAAATGTATAACTAAAACAAAAGCCTTTTAAACATGAACATCAACATAATATGGAAAAAGTAAAATGAGATAATGCCATTTACTTCTTCACATGGATATTCTACTGGTCGAATAATCACATGCAATATCAATAACCAATTTCATAATGATGGAATGCATAATGCCATACTATCATAACCACGTAGCCAAGGCCTCGTGCCAAGACCACAAATAAGATTTTATCAAGGCCTCGTTCCAAGACACTAGTTTGTCTCATGAGACCTGCCGATGCAATTTTTTTTAGAAGATACTTACGTTTAAAATTGCTCAAATATACTCCAGTGTTTTTCTGAAAACATTAAGCAAGCTTCTGAAAACTAAATAACTAATTCTGAGACTTCTCAACTAATCACAGGCCATGATGGGTCCACGCCCCATCCCTTCCTGTCTACCACACTCGAGAGTCGGGTTTTCTGAAATCATTTTTAAGCTTGCGTTAAATACGTATATTTTTGCACTGGATTTTCATATATTGGAGAGAAATATCTCTTTTTTGAAATAATTTAAAAATCAAATAATTATAAAAGAAATACTTTTGAATAAACATAAAAGTCAAAGGGATTTATACACCGTATAAAAGAATGTTGTGTATAAAACGAAATATGCCTCAATGAAAGGAGATTGAGACGAAGTCCTTACAAAGATCATTTTTAAAATAAAATAGATCTATTATGTGTATTCACTATAATTAAAAATAAATAATGTACAAATACAATATAGGACATAATAATATCATGACATAATTTTAAAGTAGGAGATTAACCCAAAGAATAGAAATTGGGTTAAGAAGTTCCCTTACCTTGCGTCCTGTCCTGTCCTGACTCGACCGTTCATTAACCTCCTGAATAATAAACTAGAGTTAAATTATATTTACTTAAGAACCTTTTTCATGTTCATTATTCCTTTTATATCAGTTATTACCATTTTATGAACATTATGTAATTATTTAAGTTAATAACGGTCGTTTTGTCGATCGTTGGTACTTGAGTCAAAAATAAACTTCTTATAATTACAAGTTGTTCATGTGGTGAAATATCAATTATATCCAGAATTATATTAATGATGTAGATATAATATATATCATATATATACAGTATATACATTCATTTGTAATATTGCGTAACATTTAGAGGTAAGAAATGAAATGCACCGTTCATGGAGACGGTAAGCCGTACGTACGCATGAACGCTAATTTCATTTATATTTCGTATTTAATGGAATGAAATCATAATGATATAAATGTATAATATAATTCCAGTATAATATAATATATAATATCATTTACTCCATCATTTATACATCCCACATGTGGCATTAACGATTCACATCACTTTGAGGGGGCGGTAGTCCGCACTTCCTAAAATGAAATTATCGCATTTTACCCATAATGGAAATCATAAAGTATGCCATAAATGAGAAATAAAGAAGCATAAGTAAAACATAAACATATTATATATCATATATAAAAATAGTGACATCTTAATGGCCACCTTTGAAGGTGTTATATGAGTGTTGAACAATCATCGTTTCGTGAGGCAGAAATTCGCCATCCACAGAAACCGTATGTTCTTTAACCATTAGATGTAGGTGTGTGTAAGTGTAGCTCGAATATTTCTTATAACAACATCCTAGTATATTGAGGATACTGGTTTTGTTACAAAAGAAATTAATAAAAAGAGTTTAGGGGGTTGGAGAAGAAAAATAAAACAAAACAACATTAGAGAAGACATTACCTCAAAATCGGGTAACTCTTTTTGATTTGAGACAAAGGCTTCCTTGGGAAGAGGTCTGCCCAAAGTGAGGCTTCTAGGAGTAAGAGGGGGAAGTTGGGAGAGTATTTGGGCAGAGTTTGGCCGAGCCAAATGGCTTGAATGTGTAAATGAGGTGGGAGAGGTGGGGGCCTTTTGTAAGTGGAGAGGAGGTTCTCTTTTGGAAAGATTGAAATGTTACATTATTATACAATGCTTTTCGGATTCTAAAGGTCCCACACTTATATAATTAGTGGCTAAGGTGATAAGGGTTCGAAATCTACCCATACAATAGTCTTTGGACAAGTGTAAGCCTTGGATTTTAAATTATCTTTTCATTTTATTAAAATCGTTAAATAATGAGGTCATCACTGCATCATAATGATGTTATAAATAATTTAATTTATTTAATGTCTAAAAATTATATAAAATACTATGATGTAGGAAATAGTTTTATATTTCTAATGAATATTTATAATAAAAATTTGGACTTGTGTAACCCCACTTAAAAACTGTTTTAGTAAAACAACTCATGTTTGTGTCAATTTAATTTTAACATTAAATAAATATATATTAATGTCATTTTCCAACCAAAGTGGCTGCATGGGGTCCCCAAGTTGACCCATGGGTTGTCTTGGTCGTCCATGACCCTTCCAATAGATGTAGGACAATTTTCATGCTCATCTCATATTATTAAAACATTATTTTTACCTTAAACTACACTAATTACCTCTAATCGCGATTAAGAACTTAAAAGTTACTATTCACCAAAAATTATTTTAATCTCATTGAACCACATTTTACTTCTTAATGACAAACATGTATGTTGGATTTTTTAAAATCAAATCACAGAAGTGGTAATATTTCATTTAAACGAAAAATCAGTTATTTAACTACCACTTAGTGGTTTCACTATTCATCAAAAATTGAAGTTTTTCAGAACAAGGCCAAAATTTCATCCTAAGCTATAATTGATATTCCGAATTCAAAAATGATGTCTATTTTACAAAATTACAAACATATATGTTTCATTAATTAATTTTATCATTAATTCCCACTATTACAACAAATAGCGTGTTTTTAAGAAATAGTTTATATCAAAAGATTGGCAATTGTTTATGTCCAATTTCAATGTTAAATTAATTCTAATGACCACCATTGGATAAAATGGTATAAATATATTCTAAATATACTTTAAAACCACTAAATAGTATAATTTATCACTATAAATTATTTTTGTTAAAAAAGTTATTTTTAAGTAATTTTCACTATTCATAAAAAATTGGAAGTTCTCAGAAAATTACAAAAAATTCAACTTTGGATAATTTCGATATTACGAATGCAAAAATGAAGTCCATTTTGAAATATAAAATTTCTATAATTTTAAAAAGTTGTTATTACTATTCATAATGGCTACTTTGATTAGTCGCGGTGTTTTAGAACTCGAAGTTGCATACAATGCAAGCTATTGCATTATTGAATGAGAAGCGTATCATGGAAGCTCGGGGTGTTACAAATTTGACTATAAGGATACACATAATTTAGTCGAGAATGGAAAGTGATGTTTTCGCAGTGATTATCTAAATGTTTTAGATCATGAAATGTTTCTACATTTGTAAAGAATAAGAAGATAAATATGGGTTTTGAATAGAGATATAACTAGAAGCCTCTAATGGGAAACGTTGAGTGTTCTCTAAGAAAGTCTGAAGTTTCCTTCATTTAAATGCTTCGAGTTTAGCTTTTGATATACGCTGCCCATATGAGAATAGAGTTTAGAGATTTTTCTATTGGTAAAGGCATTATATGATTCCTCTAGGTCTTCTAAATATGTTTTTTTGTAATTGACCCCTCAATAATATCATGTAACATGCCTTGAGAAACATTATAACTCTATAGATACTTTTTAAAGACAATTTTTACGGTAGATACATTATGCTTCAAAATTGTCCATTAATGCCATAACCTATGGCAGAAGAACTATATGAATTATAGTTAAAGAGACAGTGTGAATATATTGTGTCTATTTGATGGGATATATTAATAATCTTTTTAGTCATTATGTTAGTAAAAACATGATTGAATTGAGTTTATACAGCTCAAGTAATATTTGTTAAGGTGATTCTCAAAGGTACATTGGGTGCTTAGAAACACAAATGGGCTATTTATATAATAAATTACAACACAAGTATATCACGTGATGTTATTTATATTTCCACAAGGCTTCTCAAGGATGAGATGATCCAATGTGGGGAGATTAATTTGATTTTATTCATTTGGTGGATGATTTAGTTTGTACACTGTGCTTCAAAATTGAATTGAAATAGATGGACCACATCAAGGTATTTTTTTAGATGTGGTTCAAGGAATGAGGGCACCTCATATGTTTTTTTGGAGTATTAGGGGTGTCTAACACTGAAAACATCATCATTTGTGGTAATTATTAAGTGTGCAAAATTTTTCTAAAACCATGCGGCAGCCATGGAAAATTTTATGCCCTTATCTAGTGGACCTAGAAGTGCCACATGGTTTAGTCAAACCATATAGAATATACTGAATTTATGTGAAAACCTTTAAAGGTTTGAGAGAGTATTTTTTATGGTTTACACATGGGTATAGAAAATATATGCCTTAGTTAGGCGAGGACCTCCTTGGGTAGTGACTTTGTGTACCACAGGTGCACAGTTTGGCCAAACATCTGGAAAAACCATGTACCCTATTATGTCAGGGTGAAATAATGATTATACACATAATGATCCGATATTATAAACCCTGATTCTACTCCCTTTCTTTTCCAGTAGGCTCCTCCCCCCTCCATATGTGGATTCCTCCACCATTTTGATATAGGAATAATGAAATCTCCCTCATTTGTCCTTTTTTTTTGCTTGTCATTTAATGTAGGGGTGTCCATGGACATGCATGGGTCAGGTTGAGAGATGTTTTTGGACCCGACCAATGAATAGAGGGTTGGGTTGGGTCAGGTCAGGTTGAGGTGGTTTTTTAATTTAGAACCAAACAGTCCCAGCCTGTCTCAGATTCGGTTGGGTTGGTTGGGTCAATCCGGATATTCCCAAAAAAAAATCTACTAGTTATTTTGCATCCTTCCCCACTTGTTGAAAAAGTTTTTAATTCTACTGAATATCTGTCTATCCACACTAATGAATGGCCACATCCACTTTTCTGTGATGAATCTACACAAAAAATAACATCATTTGGTGGTGTTATCATCTCGCCCGCCGGCATGCAGTCGTTGAAGTCCGAGGACGTTGATGGTGAGGCAAGTAGGGTGATGAGGAGGTGGTAGTGTCCAACGTAGGTAGATATCTGGGGCCATATTCATGGCGTAGATGGATATAGTGGTAGAGGCATAGTGTATAGATGTATGTGCAGTGTGATGGAGACATTGGTGGAGGAAGACACCAACGAGGTGGGGGTGGGGGGTGATGTCGATGTGGAATGATTGTTTTCTTGGCCAATCTCCACTATCTGATCTTAGAATTTTTAACCAACCACTAGTATTCCATTGTTTTTTTGTTTGTTCCTTACTTGACATACTATATTAGAATGGAATTAAATATTTTTCTCTTGAATTTGTTTGTTGATCTTGAAATGGAATCTTTTTCCACTGATTTCATACATCTTGAGTCTTCTGATTTTTTTTTCTTTGCTTAAAATCCATGGATGATGGAATGTTTAATCATCTTCATGATTAATCCAATATTCAAGTTACAGTAGTCAATGGAACGGAATCAATGGATATATTAGGTAAGGGGAAGTCATCATCTTGGTCTACGGAGAGGGCATCAGGTCTAGAGGCAGGCGGGAGAGGCAGATGCAAGAAGCAAAGTCTAAAGGGAGGGGGTGACTCACAGTATTCGGGATGGTTGGGTCAGGTTACGTCATTTTGTTCCCAAATCGTTACCCAACCCAAACCAAGGTAGATATTTTTTATTCGGACCCAACCCTCCTCAACTAAATTGAGTTGAGTTAGGACGGTCAGGATGGTTTGGGTTTGGACACCCCTAGTTGGATGCAATAGAAAGCTCACAGTATGTCCAATCATTCTCTACTGTATCTTGTTGTTTCTTCCATCCAATGTAGAACTATTTAATTTTTTCCCCTTCAACCCTATATTCAATTTATTGAATGATTTCATCAATATAATCCTGACTAGACCATATTAATATTTGATATTGAACATTTAGTCATCTTTGTTAAAAGGTGTGTTTTTAATAGCATTTCTCTCAATGTTTTATTTCATTATAAATTGTTTCCATTATGCTGCACACCGGAATGTTTTGTGCACAACCCAATATGGTTTTCATTATCCTAAATTTGTATATGCACCTTAAAATATATTTGATGATCGATGTTTGGAAATTAGAGGATGGTAACCTTTATCCTAGACACCCCTTGCGTGTGCATTCATGATTTTACCCTTTGTAATTGAATGATAAAATTCTAAAAACACCTACCATATGTTTTTATGTGGTTATAAATTTCCCTTTACTATTTTATACATATGTTAAATTAACCCAATTAACCTCTTATGTGTTGTTCCCGACCTATAAATGGTTCTTCACTTGTAGGTAGTTTCCTTGTTGATCAAAGAACCCATTTTAGGTGCCTCTTAAAACCATGAAATATTTTCCCTATTTGATAGAGTTCTAAAATTTTTTTATGGTAAAATTGAGTTCTACCACATGAATTTGATTTTTTTTGAGAAGAATTATTTTTTTGTTAAATAATGCCATGTTTTCTAATAAAACCCCTCAGTGTGGTCCATTTTCTTCTATGAGAATATTATATTTGTGATATCATTGTTTGACAAGATTTACTACATATTTAATTTATTTTAGACGTTATGTGGCCCCCTAATTCATCAAAAATAAAATATAAAATGTCCATGGTACTTTTTAATTTGTGATTGATTCATTATAAGTCATTCTTACATGAATGGACCCTTGTATTGTTAATTTATTTAATTAAATGACTTATGAACAACATGAGCGATATGTAGGATTCCTTACAAGGAATTAGATGGAAGTGAACTTCATGATTACTATCAATTTCACTATTCCAGTCATGCATATGTCTAGGGTGATACTGGTATTTTAGGATGGGTTCACCAAACATTATTCTTGCCTCTTAATTATCGATATCGGTTCCCTAGGGGAGACACCTTAGTCAAGATTATTGGAAATATGGTTATACCAAGACACAAGTGAGACATGATATCTTATGTGAGGTACCAAGTATTTGTTCAAAGGTTTCTTTCTCACATTGGGTCGGGAGTGATACATGTAACGACTTTTCTCAATCGTATCGGACAAAATTTGATGGTAGTGAGTTATACAACACTTATAGTATAATACATGGGTTCCATGTTATGGTTCACCTTTGATGAGAATTTGATGATGATTTTTTAAAATTTGAAGTTACATTTATAGAAAAGGGAAATGGATTATATTTAATATCCTTGGGAGGTGAAATCCAAGACAAATCACATTCTAGGGTTTGGTCCATATCATTATACATTTTGTACAACGCTTCTACTATTATTTTCCAATACCTCTTGGTAAAAGATTCTCATGGTTAATATATTTATGGATGAGGAAAAATTATATAATGTCGACCAAAATTGAATGATTAAACTAAGGTTACTTCCTTATTGATTCATTACCCATTGTTTCTTTATTTATACATACATGCACAACGCGTATTTTATATGCATGGAATAGATTACTCTTTGACATCATTTTCAGTGTCCTACTAAGTATATTTCACACCATGTTCGGGTAGTCTTTTCACAGGGGTACCCGAACATATCCCATTGGTTATAGTATTGGGATCCTTAGTTGATTTATAATGTTCTTCATTATACTATGGAGTTAGGGTAATAGTATTGAGATAGTAATCCTGATGCTCATAGAGACATTCCATAGGGCTTTATTTTTTATTTCATTTATTTTATTTTATTTTAATATTCAACCTTTTATGAGTTACTTGTTTTAGTTTATGTATCATCATATGAAGATGCATTCATAGTAAGTTGTATATTGGAATTTGTCAATTTTGTATATTTTTATGTTTATCATCTAATATTTTTATGTTGTTTATTATTACATATACTACTTCCTTTGGATTTCATTATAACCATGCTGTTGTGCCACTCTATTCTCAAGCATATTGTATCCCCATAATACCACCATCAGACCCTCACTATTAATCAGTAGCCTCTAAAGTACAAGGATGTGCTATTGTGACCATGTGGTGACCTTTCCAACTATTTTTTTTATGGTCATTCAAGATGGGACATTATAATTAGTCATGGGGGTTGTATTTTTTAAATTTCTTATCACCATGGTTTGGTGTTCACTATCTGATTAATATTCAACCTTAATTTTCACCATGATTTACACCATGATTTACCACATTAATCTAACATTTTTACACACACCATGACCTTTAGTAAAGGGTGATCCCCCTAGAATCATAAAAATAATCACAACCACTATTGTGATTTATTTTTTATCATATTTCTATGCAATAAATCATCTAATTTTATCATATCACTATCTCAAAATTTCTCTAGGAATAAAAAACATACGAGAAGAGAAACCTCACAAGGGTATTGAAAATTCCATATTCCCTTCCCAAATTTCTTACGACATCCACAGACATCATACGGTATAAAAAATACATTGAGGTTCAGCCTATTCCAAAATATTGCAACTTCAAATATCCTATAGGATGCAAAAATTCCTTACGTGTGTGACAAATATCACATGGTATATTCAAATGTAATACATCTTAAGTATTTTTCCTTAGTTAAATTTCTGAAATCATAAAAAATAATCATGTATAAAATGTGTTATGTGTGATTCTCATAGGATAATTCTCCTCCAAATTGATCAATTTTCATTCCCCTTTTTATAATGTGAAATTGCATAGATTAAATGTCTCATGTTGTGATGAAATATCATATGTGAATACCAAAAATAAAATTTTATCATGAATTTTCCCTTATAAAAAACATAAAATTCATTATGGAATGAACAAATATGATTGGATACTTGAAATATCATAAATATATGACGATTTCTATTTCAAAAAATCAACTTCTAAAGTACCTTTCAAAACATTGATTGTATTAGACCAGAAAATCTTGATCTCATCACAAAGGTAACTAATCCACTCAAAAACTAATCCCAAAAAAATTGATCACCTAAAAATACTATTTAAATATATTATAGATACTGAATTCTTTATAATTATAGTTTTATTGACTTTAATATTAGCTCAAAAATTTACACACATGAAATTTGTTATCAACAAATAAAATAACATGCTAATGTTTGGTCAAAAAATGAAAGGGGAAATGCAGAAGAATGAGATAATAAGAAACATGATTTTCATTAATAGGGAAAAATATATACGTCCATGAAGTGGTAGAAAAATTCAATATAATAGGAACAAGATTATTGTGAAAAAATAATTAGTAGTATAGAAACAGTAACTCGAAATGAACTCATACTGAAACAAGGTTTTATAATAAAATGTGGTTCTATAATAACAATTCCAAAAAGTAACTCCATTATAGTAATATAATATAGTAAATAAGTCCACAATTATATAGTACACTAACGATATCAAAAGAATTTTCTACTATATTAACCAAGTATAATTTCACAATGATATTACATAACTCTTTGTGTCATGTGTCATCTCTTTTAGAGATTTCGTCACCCCATACAGGATGGTGACTCTTTTAAAACCCTCAGTGACCTCACCATAGAGGCTTAACCAAAAGAGTTTTCAATAGAGTTATATTACATAACATAATAAGGTGAACCAAATTCATCAAATGGATCAATCTACACGATTCCAATATATGAATAAATCTGGATTGGGTGGGCAACCTGGTTTTTTTACCTCCAACCATGAAAATTCTATTATGTTAGAATCATAGTAGGTGAGTATAGAAATGGGATGATATAGTGGGTTAATTATTTTATATTTATAAAATTTTATTTAAAATAAATTTTATTCAATTTCATCATCTAAATTTCATTCACTATAGCCTTTCATTATTTTTCCAAGTACTTGAGTTTATAACATATAATTAGAAGCGGGTTGATGACTTGATGATTGATATTTTAATACTAACACAATTAAAATTCCAATAAATTATTTATAAATATCCATTTATACATATCAAGCTAATGGAAAATCCTTTGATCATGGGAGATAGATGCATGTACCAATAAGATAATTGGTAAGGACTTTTTGGAATTTTTGTGGACAACTAGGGAATTAGGATGTGGTTTTTTCATGACCACCTATATAAGGGATCCATTATTAGATATTCGTATCTTTATCACATTAGGATTAGTTTTGAATAAACCTTTTATATATAACTTTTTTTCATCTAATTTTTCCTGCATGATTGATTTTACAATTGTTTTTGTACTAGACTGTATGGTAATGCTTCTATGTATTAGTGTTATATCATTTCTTCTCCATGTAGCTTTGTATAGATTATTTCACATAATGATACATGACTTCATAGTCTTATGTATGATGTCTCTTTGGTTCAAGCATTGTCACACCCCGATATTTAATGAGATATATTTATTTTAATTTCATTGATTTCTTCTGTTGTATGATAGACTAATAATACCTTACAGTATACAAAAAATTATTGTGGGCCTGTATTACAAAAACATTAAAGCCCTTTTTGTATAATTAATTTCATTAAAAACCAAATATAGATGTTAACATAATATTATATCCTAATAATTATAATGGCGGGTATACATAGTATTAACTTCCTTCAAAAAACTATTTAAATGAAAATAAGTCAGTCTATTTAACAATAAAATCACTCTATATGGATTATATTAGTGAAATATATATACCATTGATTCAGTTTAATGTTTCTAATTCATCTTATATGTTTTCTATATATGATATAAGAACAAATTCAATTTTTTCTGATTAATGAAGTATTTTTCAGAAAATATAGTTTTACAACCTTTTAATGGCACACCCATTTTAAATCTAGTGTTTATTGACACATAATTATATTCAATTTAACTGAATTACTTTTTATTTTAATGTGGATTATAAAAAATTATTTGGTATAAGTTTTGGTATTTTTTTATAAGATTAAATTTGTGATAAATAGTGACAGTATTGAATTTGGATGAAAACATTATTATAATTCAAAGTCATTACATAGTAAAATTATGTTTTTGATTAATTTTAAATATTAATTATTTATTTATTATTCAATTATATTTTTTTAAAATTATTTTATACATGAATATTTTATAGAAACATTTTGCATTTAAAAATGGTTATTTTTACAAAAAAGAAGTTGTTCGTGACATTTTATCATCATTATTTTAAATTATACTTTGAATCATCTGGGTTTTGAATAATTATAAAGGTATTTAATATTTGGATTAATAAGGACCAAATTTTTTAATTACGACCCATTTATTTTTGACCAATTTGAATAGTAACGGTAGTAAATTTTGTTACAATGGTAAGGATAAATTTTGTAATTTAGGGTAAAAATTAAATTATAACAATTATAAAATGACAAAAAGAAATGAAAAAAATTCATTTGATGAATTAAATTCAACCCTTATAATTTTACAATAAACAATATGTGATTTAATGAAAACCTTTCTATGAATATTACTTAAATAATATTTAAATGAACGAAAGACACAAAGTGTAATTTTATTTGTCATTAATATATTATTTATGATCAAATATGGATAAATGGTTTTTATCAATGGATTTAAATGTTAAATTTGAATTTAATAACACATTTAATTATTATAAATTTAATTTTTTTTACATTTGGGGCATTTGGGAGATATTATGTTATTTATAATATACTATTTAATGAATATTCAATGATACGTCATTCATGTTTTATATAATATTTAACATTTAAAAAAAGGATATAAAGATACTAAATTATAAAATAAAAACATATTTTAAATCTAAAATGACTATCATTTTCATGGTAATTGATTTTTAATTTTTAGGAATGAAATAATTAACTTGATTTTGTATATATGGACAACGCAAAAATTATTTAATTGATGAGCAATGAATAAACTAATATTATTAAATTTATAACAACCAGAGAATGTTGAGAAAACATTATAAAATTTCATTATTAGAGTATATATCGACCAAAAAAATCCAATGGTCTAGTTAGTGACCATTTGAAGGCTTATATAAGAGATTATGACACATATATTATTTTTTTACATGTGGTATAAAAGTTATCACATTCATAATCTATTAAATATAACATTTTTAATAGAAACATTTCCAGAGATTAAATTTGACTAAAAGTATTCTTATAAAATTTATTATATTTATCATCATCGTAGTATTTTATTTTTAATTTTTTTGATAAAAAATTAAATAATTACAAAACATTGGTGTAGTAAATATTTTATTAAAGAAAATATCAAATAAATGTTGTTAAAAATATAGAAATAAATTATATTTGGGATAATTAATTTTTCAAATCAATTTTATTTATGACCTTGACCGTATATTAATATGATAAAATATTTGGTAAGAGTATAAAATAATATCTACAAATTCATAAAAAATGATGATATAAATAAAATCCAAACAGACAACATTCAAGTTTTGTCAAAATATGGTTTTCTTAAATGATTTAAAAATATTAAAACATATTTAAAAATATATCATATTTATTATATTGTCTAAAAAATTCAACATTATTAATTTAGGGTCTAAATGTCTTCATATAAGAAAAAAAAATTACCCTATTAATATTAATATATTTGTTCTGCTTGTTAGAAATTAATTACAATAAATAAGTATTAATTAAAATGATAATGATTAAATTGATATAAAAATGTATCTAAAATTTATTAGTTGTCGATATTAAAACACTATATCATATCATCTTATAAATTTGTATATTATGAATTCTTTATGTGGGGTTTTATTTAATTATAAATAAATATTTTTGGTGTTTCTAAAATTTCCCTTCGCCTCATTTATAAAGGGAACTTCCTCCCTCATATATTAATATTATTTTGAGCATTCTTTCTAGACCAAACCATTCCCATTTACCTTATCAACATTCCTAGAAAAATTATATATGTCCTAGTATTCTTCAAAGTCCATATCTAGTGATCTTATATGAGATACAGACGAGGACCATTAAAGAAGAGGTAAAATCAATTAACAATTCTATCAAGCTTCTTTATTCCTCTACTTCCTCTTTATTAGTTGATTCATTATTATGTAGTAACTAAAATATAAATTTTATATTGATATTTTATTATGAATATGAAACAATCATATTTCATATTCCGTACATCCTATGAAAAATGAAATCACCACATATATGTGCATATGACTTACTGTATCCACAATATGGTGTAATTTGTTTTTCATCACTAACATACATGGATGGGTTTAATGATGTATGAAATAAATCTATATGATTATTATAAAATTAAAATGATTATGAAATTTTATACACCATCCATTTCAATACGATTCAACAATTATGGGAATGATATCGTCCCTCGTGCGTACGTACGACCTACTATCTCCCTGATGCGATGTGATTCATTCTACTAGATCTTCATTAAAGCATGATTATATAAATTAATTTAATTAATAAATATTATATAAATTATTGTAATATCATTATTTATGAGATATTACTATAAAATAATAATATAAACAATAAATTATTCGACAAAACATGCATAAGAACCTAAAGTCGTTAATACACGAATATCGAGTAACAAAGGAATGTTAAAAACAAAAGGATGAGAATATAATAATATATAATATAATAAGAATTAATATAATTATGAAATAAGTTAATAAAATTATTTAAATCTGAATATAATAGGGTTGGATATATACAAAGTATATCAGACCTAAGGTATGGGATAAATTTTTAATCCCATTTTTATCTAAGATTCTTTATACGTAAGTATTTACTAGGGATATATTTACACCCATGTCCATGTTTTGTAAAAATGTTTTCATAAAATTTATACTACTATTATATGTATGTTTAAAGTCATTTGTACCTATTTTTGTTATTATAATACATGTTATTGACGGAATCTTTTTTGGTTTCACATATGAGGTAATTTTTGACTCATCTAGAAAAAGTATGAGGGGAATTTTTTTTAACTTATATGACATGAATTGATTTTTGTGTCTTTATAACACCTTATATCTATGAGGATTTCTCTAGAAGATTTCATGTTTATTATAAAATAATTTTTTTCTCTTTAATTCTAATGGTATATTGAGAAAACAACTCATTATTGAAGAAGAAAGGATATTTCCCTCAAGAATTAATTTAAAGGGTTTTATAAAACAAATTCCATATAAGATGACTCTCATTAAATATAATTATCATTATATAAATATTATTACTATGATTTTATTTTTTAATGATGGAATGATATTTTATAATGATTATGTTATGATAGAATTATGTTTATGAAACCCATTTTTTTCTAGGGTTATGTTATGATTAATGATTTGTATTTTTTTTTGAAATATATAAGAATGATTTCACTATGAGATGGGTGGGACCTATATCCCCCTCCAATGAATTGGGTAATGATTTAAATCTTATGATGCAGACACGAATTGAATGAAAATTAAATTTGATTCAGAAATACATGGAAAAACTGACAAGTAAATGAGGTTCTGAAATACATGAATGGAACGACGTGTAAACTCGGTTTATTAGTGGAATTTTTCCATTATGATGGTCCTGGAAACAAGGCCTTGGATACAATAGAATTAATATTTTTTACTTATTTATTTACAAATATTATATGTTTTATTCCAATTATATATTTTTATGATTAATGTCCCTTTATGATCTATTCTTTACTTACTGTCATGATTTATTCCATGACTCAAAATTTTTATATTTAAAATTTATGTTCATATTTTTTCACTCTTATATATATGGTTTTTTTATCTTCTATATGTTTACCCTTACTAAGAATTTATGCTCACCATTTTAATTTTTTCATTCCCTAAAGATATAATGAAGGTTTTAGGTAAGAAAACAATATGGGAAGACATTTATGGGATATGTGGAAGATCATTCACCATGTTAGAAGATTATGTTCCACCATTCCAATGGAACTAAACTAACATGATTTTTAGGAATATTTTTTATACATTTATTAATTATTGTGAAAAAATGTAATGTCCATTTATGTCATTCTTTGGTCTCTATATGCATAAATACCAAAATTTTAACATTCTGATTTAATTGTATATTTAATGAGAAGATCCACTTTCCAAAGGAACTTAACTAATTTTTTATGTTTACATGATCCTATTGTAGTCTATAAATGTACTAGCTGTGTTTTGGTGGTGCGACATGGGTTATATTTAGGTAATTAGGTCACATATGTTACCTTGAATAATTATCTTAGTATTAAGAAAAATGTCTAATTTCATTTTTAGAAATAAAAATTTTGTTATCGACGTAGAAATTGAGTTTATATGGTAAATAGTAAAATGGGGGAAAAAATTAAACAAATAAATAAAATAAAATTATATATTTAAATAATATAACCAAAATGTGTGGATTAAAGGAATTATTAATGAAACATAATAATTTTTCTATTATTGATATATTTTCCTAGAAGAATTAAATTTATTAAACACTATGGAATGTGTAATTACAAATATGATAATTAAACACATATATAAAATGACTATTCCTCCACCCATTAAAAATTGCACCTCCATTTTGATTACCCCTATAATATGATCCCAAATTTTCTCTTTTTATGACATCTATTTGTTTTAGAACATTGTCAAACATTGATACCCTAATATTTCATTTCAATAAAACTCCATAAATGAAATTTTCACAAATTAATGTATATATTATATTTTAGTGAATAATTTTCATTATTTTTCTCCTTTAACTATTATTAAATATAATTTAACAAATAAATAACATGTTATTTAAATAATTACCCTTTAGTAAATTTTATTATATAACTAAAGAAAATATTTTTAATCACTCATTCCAAAGAACATTATTTTTATTGGGTAGTTTTTACAATTTATATTAAATTGTTAAAAAAACATCTTGGAGGAGAATGAAATATAAAATAATAGTAATATATTATATTAAATATGAATTTAGGTTTTTATATATTTGGAATGGTAATATATATATTTTTATTAATTATTATTATAATTAATTTTTTTGTTAAAAAATATGAAATAAGAACATTATGGATTTCATGTTTCTACATTGGTATTGTAACATCCATGGATGATATAAAATCAATAGGGTTTTTTGAATAAATTACACTAAAAATCAGGAGATTATATTCTTATGAATCGTGAATGATGACTAATACCTTCATATAGAAAAAATAATGGATCAATTGGAATCATTAAAAAGAAATGATCAAATTAAGAAATTGTTATTAAATATATATATACAATAAATGAAAATAATTCTAAAATATAAAAGGAATAAAATATAAATGTTTTTCTAAAATGAAATATTATTGAAAATATGTTTAATGTTTATATATAAATAACTTGTTTAATAGTGTTTTTTGTTAATTTATTGGGTTTAAATTCTAAATCTTTTTCTTATGATTGAAAATAATTCTTCATTTTATATCATATTCTATGTATTATTCACTTTTCCCTCTGATATATTACACTATTTACTCTTCTTGTATGTGATATATGATTTTAATTCCCTATTCCAAAATAGGTTGACTACAATATTAAAATATAGTGTCTCTATTTTTATTTATTGTTTTCCCTTTATCCTTCATACTATTCAAGATACTATGTATATTTTATTTATTTTGAATATGTCAATGTTTCTTCAATATAAAACCACATATTTTGTAACAGCCCAAGACTTTATGAAAAATATTCTTTTTAATTTCACTAATGTCTTGTGTTGTACGCAACATAAAAAGGAGCTTGCACAACACGCATCGTTGACTTGCCTTGCATTACACACAATCGCAACCTTCCTCGATAGCGTGTGTAGTACGCAATACCGAGTTTCACTAAACAACAATATGTTATTAAAATATTATTAAAACTAGCCGTTATGAATAGTAATAACCACTTTTTAAATTTTAGAAATTTTAGCTCTCAAAATGGACTTCATTTTTAGATTCGGAGTGTCGAATTTAGCCTAAGGTGAAATTTTGGTACATTTCGGATAACTTCCATATTCTGATTAATAGTGAAAATTACTAAATTATAATTAAAAACAACTTTTTTAATCGAAATAATTAATAGTGATAAATTATTAATTTGAGTGGTTTTAAAGTATATTTAGAATATATTTTTACAATTTAATACAATGTTGGTCATTGGTTGTAATTTCACATTTAAACCAGACATAATCAAGTGTCAATCTTTTGATATATTTTGTTTCCTAAAAACACGCTATTTATTTTAACAGCGGGGTTTAATTATAAAATTAATTAATGCAACTTCTATGTTATGAATTTGGTAAAATAGATTTCATTTTTGAATTCGGAATATGAAATATAGCTTAGGATGAAATTTTGTCATTGTTCTGAAAAACATCAATTTTTGATGAATAGTGAAACTACTAAGTGGTAGTTAAAAAAACTGAATTTTTCATAAAACTTAATTTTACCGCTTCTGTGAATGGAATTTCAAAAATCCGAGAGACACGGTTGATGTCAGTAAGTAAAATGTGGTTCAATGAGATGAAAATAATTTTTGGTGAATAGTAACTTTTTACTTTTTTTTACCACGGTTAATAGTAAATAGGGTAACTAAGGGTAAATATTATTTTAGTATTACCCTAACACATGTCCTAATTCTATTGGATAAGTTTAATTCGACCAAAAACAACCTTATGAATATAATATGACCATTTAGGTCCACTTGGATTAGATTATGACATTTAATATTATTTTATTTAATGAATAGTTAAAATAGTTAAAATCAAAGTTTAATAACTAAAACATTTTTAATATGGGGTTATACATAGGATAAATTCGACTATAAATATTCATTAGAAATATAAAAAGATTTCCTACATAATGATATTTTATTTATAATTTTTAGACTTTAAATAAATTAATTTATTTATGACACAACGATGATGCAGTAATTACCCTTTTAAGGAAATATTACATTAATTAATGTTATAAATTCTCAAATGAATGTAATTTGAAACTTTTTATGAATTCCACTAATTTTATAGGTTACTATGATATATTAGTGTTGCTTTAATCAACTTGGTTCGAACATATAATTCTGTTATGACTTTCACAAAAATCATATATCAAATAGTGTCAAAATTGACACAAAATAGTTTTTAAATAAAATATTATATTATTAATTGTTATTTTATTCCCAAAAATCTAAGGTTCGGCCAAATGACTTAGATAAGGATATATATATTAATAATAAACAATTTGGGGTTCGTTTGTCATGTTATAGTAAGTTTATTAACCATATAGTGAAAGAAAACAAAAAGACACGGTAAAAGTTAAATTATTTAACTTAGAGTTAAATCTAATTGATAAGGTTAAAATAATACCCTAAACATGTCTAAATCCTATTGGATGATAGGATTTCGACCCATCCCCACTTTAGCTTCTAAATAAGACCCTTTGGAACCATTATAAACTGATTTTGACTTTAATATAAAATAATATTTTGAGATATTCCTAAGGTGCCCCTCTCCTCCCTTATAAAAGGGCACCTCCTCCCCCTCCTCCTCACACCAAATTGAGCACTCAAGCTCGGCCAAACCCTGCCATTTTCTCCTCTCCACTTCCCTAGAATAATCCTAGAGGTCATGGTCTTCTTCAAAGACCAATCTTAGTTCCCTATGTGGAGGATTCAAAGAGGCGTTCCAAAGAAGAGGTAATATCCATTACCGATCTTTTCAATTTCTTTCTTCTTCAACTTCTTCTTCTTTAGTTGTTTCATTATGAAGTAATAACATCAGTATCACTCATATACTGATATGTTATTATAAGTATCAAACAACCCTATTTCACCATCTATCCATCTTACGGAAAAAGAAATCACCGCGCGTGCGTACGTACGGAATACCGTCTCCACGCCGTGGTGTAATCTATTTTCCACCACCACCTTACATGGATGAGTATAATGGTGTAAAGAATAACTATACATAGTTATTACAACATCATATTGATTCTGATATATTGTATAATCCACTCCAATTCAATTCAATATTTATGGAAATGATAGCATCGCTCATGCGTACGTACGGACTACCGTCTCCACGACGCGATGAGATTCATTCTCAATGATTAACCATTAATGAATGATTATAAAGTATATATAATAAGTACTAATGAAATATATTACCTAATAATAATACTGTAATTATTTATATTTATATGTATGTCATCTACTTAATTCCATTCAATTCAATAAGGAAATGAAAACAGCGTTCATGCGTACGTACGGACTACCGTCTCCATGAACGGTGTATTTCTTTCCATTTACTGATTTATTATATATGTATATTCTGAATATATATATATAAATCATGTTTTATATTCTGGAATTAATTAATCATGATCTAAGTAATCATATGAATAATTACAAGTTAAAAACACAAACGACAAATGAGACGATTTTACCCAAAACCCTACTTTAACATGAATTTACAAAAGAACGGGTAATATAAAGTCATAAGTGGACCATATATGATATAATAACAATGAATATGATTCTGGAATAATTCAATAACATGATTTAAATCATTATACAGGAGGTTCGGACACTTACGAAGCAAATCAGACCTAAGGTAAGGGAAATATCACAATGTCATTTTTATCTGAGATTGTTTATTCGTAAGTATTTACTAGGGTGTATTTTATCATCCACATACATGTTTCATCAGAATGTAATATTATTTCCATCCAACTACAATTGTTTAAATCCATTTTTACCCTTCGGTGAGTTTTTAGAAATACGTATGAAAGGAATCTTTTGTCGTACGAGGTACTTTTTGACTTTTCTGACAAAAGTACAAAGAATGTTTTTTTTAACTTATACGGCATGAATGGATTTTTAAAACATTATTTCCAAGAAGCTTCCTTTACAAGTTTTCAAGTTTATTTTTAATTAACTTCTTTTATTTTAATGTTATATGGCATGTTATGAAAGGAAAAATGTTTTTGAAGAAGAAAGGATATTTTCCTCAAGAATTAAATTCAAGTGTTTTATCAAAATTATTTTCAATCTAAGATAATAAAGGGTTATATTTTTATCCCTTTAATTACATTGATTTGATTATGTTATGATGTAATTATTTTTATGAAGTCATTTACCTTATATGATTTGTTTTATGATGTCATGAGGTTTCAAGAATCCCATTTTTGTTACATGTGTTATGCGATGATGTATGATTTATGATTATGTGGCACACATAACAAATGATTCATTATAAGATGGGTGGGACCTATATCTCCCTCCAATGCATTGGGTAAAGATTTTATATCTCATGAGATAGACAGGGCTGGAACGGTAGGTTATACCGGTTCAGTGAAACAGGACTGAAACGAGGGTTACTCGATTCAGAAAGGGACATTGTCCACTAAGAAAGTCTTGGCAATGAGTCATGACTAACAAGAAATGATTTTCCATGATTATGTGTGCATGTCACAAAGTTTCAAGTTTCATGTTATGATTATTGTGATATCATTTTCACTTCTATGATTTATTCCATGTTAAGATATTATGATCTCTTTTGCAGGTTATGATTTTTAAAAAGATATGATATGATTTTTATTTCCTTTATTTGCCCTTGCTGAGCATTTGAGCTCACCCTTTTATGTTTTCTTTTCCCCAGGATATAAAGAAAGGTTTTAGGTAAAAAAAAGGAAGATCTTTATGGGAGATTTTGAAGATCATTCACCACGATTAGAAGATTACGATCCGAGTTTCCAAAGACACTAAACTATTACGATCCTTGTGTGTGTGTGTTTTTGTTATGTACTAAGTATTCCGAAAATGTAATGTAATGTCCATGTACGTTAAGCTTCAGGTCTCTACATATTTCATCTATTATATTTTGTTTACGGTTTTACAAGTCCTTTATCATGATCCATAATTCATTTATTATGGTGTTTATAAGGGTTCAGCAAAAAAAATTCACTCTTTTGGGTCTGAATTCACTATTCATTCTAATTAGAATATTATGCCTCATATTATACTTATGAGATTTATATTTTTTAGTATTTTTATATATTATTTATTTCCAATCTCCCTTTATATAAATTATTATTTTTTTAATGCCTTATTTGACTAAATCATTTCTCATTGAGTCACACTCTTTCTAATTTAACTATTTTATTAATTGATATTTATCCTCAAAAATTTTATTTTATTAAATATTCTTTCCTCTTCATTTTGGGGAACTACATTTCCATTTAATAGTGAACATTTTGATTGATTCTTACCTCGTAATATATGAATTTTAAAAGGACAATTTACCCTATCTAATTAGAGTATTTATCTACCATATACATATTCTTTATCAAAAATAAATTTATATTTTGGGAAATTAAATTAAAATACTAATTCTGTATATCCTTTCATCAATGTTTATTATTCTAAATCATAATAAAAATGATAATAATAATTTCAATATACTTTTTACCATTTTTATTCTTTCTGTAAGAGTATATTATACTTCAGCATAGTTTATTTTCATTGGTATATTAATGGAATAATTTTTTTTAAAATAATGATTTTGATGTCTTCGTTTTATATTTTAAATATCATTTTTATAGTAATTCACATCTAATGTTTCATAAAACATAAAAAATATTAATAAAATTATTTTCACTGTTTCTCATCAATTTTTACATCTATATTTGTCAATATTATTTTTAAAATACATTATTTATATTAAATATTATAATGATTTTTTCATTTAAACCATCATATAATGAAAAAAATTCTTCTTTAATGTCTTTCCTAGAAAATATAATTCTCAATATTTCATTCTGTATATCTTAAAAACAATGATATTCTAGAGGATGTTACATTTATGTTATTTTTTTCTATATCAAAACCTTTATGAATTTGTTATGTTTTATTCTCCCTCAGTATATATTTTACATAAGAGGTTATTAAACAAAAATAATCACATGATTTGTTTCCTTGATTTCCTTATACCAATAGTGATTGGGAAAATAAGTTTCTATGAGAGGATTAATACCACAAACTATTTTCATTCCATATAATCATCTATGGTTAATGTTAAAATATCGGTCAATACCTTCAATTTTTAAGACCATATACTTAAATTGGTTGATTGAATGATATTTATTAGATCACATAAAATATGATACACATTGTGATGGGGTGACTCTGTTTGTATAGATATATAAATTCATCTTAACCTCTCATGATTATTCAAAACCTATAGATATGACTAAAAATACTAACTAATTTCAAAATAAATATTGACACAAAAAATTTGATAATGAGTTTTAACTTCCATAAGTATGACGTCGCCCATGTCATGTTATGGTTACTATAACATGCATACATATCACATCTTACTACTAAAAGGATATCGATAAAGTATGTAACCATTAACTCATATAAAATTTTCCACCACCAAGTTATGAACTAATATAAATGTAGAAAGCAACTAAATATGATGGAAAATAGTATAGGAGCATTTAAACCATAAAATGGTTACCATATATATCTATATTCTTCTTCTTCCAATCAAATGGAACTATAACATTTTTTTCAGTTCTTGAATTTCAATAGTGTAGTGTTTCTATTAACCTTTATTACAATTTTGAACAAATTCCCTTAATTCAATTTCTTTTATTTATATTCATTTAATAATATGTGAATATTTTATCCATAATATCTTATCAAATATAACTGAACATAGGTAAAACTTATTGACTTATTCATCACTCAATTAATATTAATTCAAGTTCTTGATTTTCAACCTTTTTAAAACTAGTTCATTAACACTCCATATAGTATTTGAAATACAAAGTCATCATTATCACAAAAAATATTGTATCCTCCACATATGTAAGAGTAATGAAAAACCATGACATGTCTTACAACCAAAGATTCATCATTCTAGTCCTTAAACATTATCAAATCGAGGGATTAAAAAAAAATTCATTGTAAAGATGAACCATGGCATAGTCCTCATCACCATTTTCCATTAGAAAATAGTAATCTCATAATATTATCTACAACATTGTGGTATCTATTATATTAACATTTCAAAATTGTACATCTAAAATTAGTCATGATAGTCCTCATCATAGAGAATCTCACATGAGAAATTGAATACTATATCATGATCCAAATTTTTTCCCATTTTTTATTTCCTACGAATAGCACTATGATATTGTCTCCTCTCTTTCAACATGGTTTCTCTTAAATATAATATATCAAATCCATATTTTTGATCCTCCATTTTCATTTACACCATCAAAATAATCATATAAATAAATAAATCTAATTAATGATTTTATAATTCCTCTTTAATAACACTCTATTTAAAATATCATATTTAAATATTATTCATCAAAATTATTCATATTCCAAAAACTCAAAAAATTACAATAGAACGCTCAAATGTTTTCATTTGGTGCAGTCATACAGTGTTGTACGAAGTGACACAGAATAAACTTTTTGTGAATTTTATGTCAAATTAAACAACATTAAGTCATGTTAAATTCCATTAAAAGCCATATAAAATTCCTTCTGAATTTATAGAAGCATCATGGTATGTTAAGGACATATAAATTTTCAGCTCCAGAATACAGTCCTATAAAAATAAAGGTGACTTTAGGACTTTTAAATTTATAGAGATTAATAATTATAGTGGAAAACCAAACTACTTCAGCAGTGCTCGTCTTTAACATGTTGTAAATTTTATCACCATCTGAGTTAACATATATTGTCAAAAAAATAAAACACCATCCTCAGTAGGGATTAAAGCTCTCCCCTTTTCAATTATTTAGTCAATACAACATACTTCTCTCCCCATACATGCTAATAAAAGAAAATTGAATATATATTAGCAATTAACTAAATAGTTTCATGAAAATAAATCATGAATAAATCATCTTGAAGAGTATACGAGATACCAATTTATATAAAAAATGTGATTAAATAGGTGATAAATGTTGTTCTTAAGAGTAAATGCTCTTTGTAATGAAATTTTAAATGCTCAAAATAATATATGGAGTAATCATATGAAAAATGAATTTATTTTCAGCACTACATGGTAAAAACATTAAAATAGTCCACAAAGAGGGAAATAGTTTTTCTCCCCTAATATACAGTCTTATTCTCAACGATTTATTCAAAAAAATAGAGGAGGATACTCAAGAGTAACACATATCAATGAGAGGGAGTGTGACAGACTAAAATTTATATCCTTTACTTCTAAAAGTATCCATTTGTGAGAGCTTCAATAAGAATATCAACAAAATACTCTTTATAGTGAATTATTTCCACCCTCATAATAAACTCTTCCACATTTTCCATCAGAAAATGGTTATCTCAGTGGGTTTTGACCTGGTGTTTTGTACTACATTTTTTAATAGGTTTATTACAATATGATTATCAAAATAAAGAATCATTGTATAAGTGTCTTCAACATTTTCAATAGTGTCTTCATATATATCATATGGTTATCTTATTATAATAAATATAACATTTTTCCCTCAGTATATAATAGTTTAACTAATGTTTACTTCATTTAATTCCATGAAACATAACTTATTCTAATGAAAATAAGCCCATTTATGGAGATTTCATGCCATCAACAAGCCATACCTAGTCAGAATGAATAAATCCTCAAAGATTTAGCTCATTTTTCATTTGATACATTAGTTCATAGTATTATATATTTGATATGTATCTAAAGATTATCTTTATAGCTAAAATAACTATTTCTATTAGATTATATAGATACCAAAAATAAAGGGAGACATCATACACAATGTCAGTTCATGATGTTGTTAAGTACATAATACTTCCAGTCAATCTTATAAACTATTTCTCATTCTATATTCTCCCCGCATCATCCCTACTCAAAATTAAACCCAATGGAATTGTAAGGAATATAATATAACGTTATTCATTTCAAAAATCTTCAATATCTCCTTTAAATATTTTTGTGGTGAGATTAAAATTAATTTTTTTCTTGAATAATTTATACCCTGAAGAAAAATATCATTTTTCTGAGCATTAAAATCTGAAACCATTATTTCATGTTTCTGGAGTGTCTATAACAAATTATTTCTAAATTACTAGTTATATTATATCATTAACATATATAATCATACATATTTATAAGGTGTTGATCTTTTTAACATATAGATTATTATCAACCAATATTTTTCAAAATTTCATGTATTTTTATACTTATAAAACACAATGAATAAATTTTTTTTATCTTAATTCTAACCATATAGGTATTTATTTTTCATACATACATCTCTTCCATCTGAATGTAGAAAAAATTCATTATTCTATGTTATTTTCACTTCTGCATCCATCTCTCTATATAGAATTGTTGATTTAATACCAACTAAAATATTTTAAAAATTCTCTTAGTTGTAATATATAAAAAATTCCTAATATATTGATGTCTATGTATTGGAAAAAAAGTATTTTCAAAGTCAACATCTTCAATTTTTGAGTACCCTTTACAAAATTGTCTGCAATTATTTTATTCCACATCACATTTGTGATCTATATTATTTCTAAAGATCCATTTTTCTTCAGTCACATTATTTTCATTGGGATTGGTAACATGTTATCATCAATAATTCTTCTCAATATTTCCATGATATTAATTCATTGATTGAACCCAGTAATTATATTAAAATTATTCTTTAATTTTATAACGATAATCCTTTTTTCAGAAGGCTAGTATGAATAGTATACATTATATCTATTCTTTTCAGTAATTTTTTTTCGTATCGAATAATTTTTTCAGAATCAACATGTATTCCCATCATTTATTTTAAACTTTTTGTCTTCTATTATTTATCTTCATTTTAAGAAAGTGTGAAATTTAAATATCCAATCATATAAATATTGTTTTATACATTTTTTCAACAGTTTCAGAACATACAAAATCAACATTATCATCTAAAATGATATTATTTCAAATTCATTATTTATTTTCAATGATAGTTAAATAATCAGTATCAAAAATTTGGTCTTATTTAATATTTTAACATATATACTACATAACAATTTGTGTATATCTATGAATAATTCCATCTTTATCATTTCAACTGATTTCCCCCCATTTGTATGATTAACCAAAATAATAGGATCTAGTTGAATATGGTCCTAAAAATATATATTAAAAAGGATCAATAAATTATAGGTCCAAAAAGGGGTTGTAACAATGATGGGTATTTGTTACACCAAACATATCGACATTCACCATTGGAACACAATAATCAGGTGTCCTGAAGAAACACATCATGTTCTTCCTTATGACCTCCTTCTTCGATAGGGAACCTACGATAGGATTTTACTCCCCATATTCATGTGAGATAATGATGTTGAGTAATGCGACATTCCTACATCATTAACCAACTGATTAATTATTTCCTAAGGTACATTTCATGGTATTTATTTGAGTCTCTTGACAGTAAATTTTGAGTTGTACTCAACCCATAAATATATACATTTATATTTAATTTCGTACTATATTGAATAAAAAATAACCAATAACTCAACATTATTGGCCACACCAATTCTAGATTAATGTTAAGAACACCCCTTGAAAAAATGGTTATCTGATCAAACACATCAACATTCATAGGTTCCTAGGATTCCAAAATATTCACCATAAACATTGTCCTTGATCCATTAATTTATTGGTTGGATCTATCGTAATTATTTATAAACTATGGGTTTCCTCATTAATTTTGTCACACACATGATCTAAAGATTTTTCATATCATCATAATAATTTGACATGCCTTCTGTTTTCACCATTGAGGAAATATACTCCTCTTTATCTGGTGTTTTCATGAAAAGATGATTGGTTGGTTCTTGATTATCGAACAACATGGAATTACATGTGATCTAGACAGTATTGCATATTTATTCCACTTGTTCCAGTTGGATGTTCACCACCTATTCATTATCAATATTAGTGGTAATCATCTCAAAGAGGTCAGGTAACATCATGTGAACATCAAAATACATTCCAAAAGGTATCCAATATATTCCCATTATTTTAAAGGAAAAATCACAAGTTAGTAAAAGGTATTTTACATCATCCTTATCTTCCAATCAAAGATAACATGCTGACAAAATGTGTTATCCTAATTTTTTAATTTGATAATGTGTGGGACGTAAAATTTCTTAGATCCTATATATATGCATAAATCTAGAGGGTTGTTTGAAAGGTTCATTTAAATTAATAATCCATGTTGGTGTTCTATTGGATCCCTGACAATCCATCCTATAGTATTCCTTCATATTGAATTTCCCATTCTGATTGTGTTTCAATATGAGAGTATCATAGTCTGTAAAAACATAATATTATTTATCTAGAGGAGTCTATGTAGGAACCAGATTCCCATGACATTGATGATGTGTAGTTAGATATGATATAGTCATATATAATATGTTCAAAGGTATGTAAACTATGCTCTGTAGTGGTATTCCCATCCATTTATTAGTCCATCAATTTGGTTTGGAGTATCTTCATACTAGCGATTGTGTATCATGCATGATTCTAATTTTTTGTCTTATGGGTGGCCCAAAAATATGAATCCAGATTAATTTATATACATTATGAAGTATCCCATTTAATCTACTAGAGAGAAAATCATTAGTGGACATCATTATAGATCAGGGTCATTATAAATTTCCCAATGAGACCATCATTAAATATCCTGATATCTTTAATCCTATGAAATCCTATATCAACATGTTCAATTAAATCATTCAATGAAATAATGATTATTTTATTTTGTTAGGTCTACCTAGTTCATAAAATGATTCTAATCATACTATGATGTTATTTGATAAGACCACAATGACATATATAAAGAGAAAAGGTGTATAAAAACATAATTTTGATCATGAAGTTGACCAAAAAACACCTTTTATCCATGAAAATGGAATTCCATTTCCATATAGCCTTATAATTCACAGTGCTATAGTATATTCCCTCCGGATGTTCTCTCTAAACCTTGTTGTACATAGTGGAGCACTAAGGTAATTGAAAGGAAGGGATTCCATCTTGACTCAAAGGTAGTTCACGATTCTATTTTTCTTACGAACCAAAATTCCATCACCAAAGATGATAAAATACATGTCCTAACATTTTCCTTATCCAACCACCTATTAAAAATGATTGAAAAGAGATTTTATGGGGTATATGGTTTTCCCTGATGCTTGCTAGATCATGAGAATTTCGTCATCATATAAATGATTTATTGGAGAATATTCATCCATGCTATCCTTGATTAGTCTATAAATACCAATTTTATTGATATCATTGACACATCGATTCAAATAGTATTCATTGAGGGAAAAAATCTCTAAAAATGGATAACCTTGTCTCACAAATCTTTTTCAATAGAAAAAAGCTCTAGGGGTTCCACTAAAGTTGATGGATAGCTTTACCAAGCTAAGTATGTAATTAATAATTTTGATTCATTCATTTGAGAAGACATATATTCTTTGGAAATCAAATAGAAATATCCATTTTAATATGTTAAATTCCTTATAAATAACAATTTTTAGGGAAAAAACTTCTTCCTTCTTCATCCTCTTTATATGATTCACACTTTCTGAAGTTGTAAAAAGACAGTTCTAAAATATCCTCCCCAGAACAAAACCAAAATAATCTGTAGTAATATTGTGTTTAAAAATTTCACCCATTCGGTTTAAGATAGTTTTTATGATAATCAAGCGCATAGTTTTTCTAAGTGGAATATTCCTAGAGTCATTAATATAACCAGAATTTTCTATTCTTGGGAATTAATGAAATGATACCTGAGTTAACCTCATGTTACATTGATGAGTTGGGGAAAAGTTCGTCTATTTTTTGGATAATATAATAATAAAAAATATCCTAATAAAACATAATGATTTTTCTATTAAATACATCAAGGAAAGGGGAACTCTCTATGTTAAGGTATAATATACTTTCCTTACATTCTAAATTGGTTGGAATCATTTTAAGCATTCAATTTTGATTCTCCTCAAAACAATAATCAATATTGGAAACAATTTATTGTGTTTTGATCATCCCATTATTTGACTAGATACCCCTGATTTAATCCACCACTACCGAATAAAATTCATTTTTAGTAGTGTGATGATAACTGTTACTACTAATGGCATTGGTTCCATCATCTTTTTTTCCATTATTTATGCATTTTCTGAATGAACATTGAGTTCCTATCACTATCCTTTATCCATTTTAAATTCAATTTATTTTTATCACACAATTTCTTTTGTAAAAGGAGCTCATAAATGCTGTAGTGATCCAGTATTTCTTCTCTAGAAGGGGTTCATTAGAGTTGATTCCTGGTCTGACTGCTAGCTAGATGATCCTCAACAAACATAATTTCATTATCAATCTAGATGAAAATATTTCTTCTCCAATTTTGAAATTAAATCCTTGTTAAATTTTAATTTTAGAGTAATATTATAAAATAGACATCCAATGGAATCAATTTTCAAGGTCTCTAACAATGTTTCTATACACCAAGGAGTTTCAATAAATCAACTAATAAATAATAATTGAATGGAATTTGATCATTTGAAATGATTGAATACTTACCAAATTATTGGACTGCGATCAGAGAGGTTCTTGTGTAGAGTAAAGAATAATACCCCAATTTAAGAACTCATATCATCTATTTTATTAATGTAGAATCCATTTTTACTTGCATCCCATCCATTCAATGTGTACATAATTAATGTGAAACCATCTCCTATAATTTTTTCCTCAATATGTTTCCTTTGGTAAATGAAATGAGATAATTTCATGGAGGAAATTTCATTAATTTTTGGTCCATTTTTCTAATTAGGATTCAGGTCAACATTGAAATCTCTAGGAATCTCATATTTACGATCAATGAATTAATAGAATATTTCGTACTCTTTATATATCTCCCTCCTTCTAATGTATGTTGTAAATGAATATAAAATAAAATTGGAAGACCACAACCTAATATTTTAAAAGATATGGATATACTCTAAGATTTCTTACAACATGTAGTGACATTGATTCTTTCATGTTTGGGAACCCTGAGAAGATCCTTTTTGTAATTATAAAAATTCATTGCAAAACTCTGTATCCAAGAGAGTCCCATTTTATATCATTCTAGTTTTCAAATAAAATAGTTTGTTTAGAAATTAATTTTTGGGCCCTGATGAAGTGCCTAAGGGCTATAGCCATTAGGTAATTCCATAATTGATGGAAATTAAAATAAAACATACTCATTTTTCAAGGGTCTTTCCCCTTGTCTAAGGCCATCCTTATTGTGTCATTTTTCTCTAGACATTACCTTTCCTGCATTTTCTATTATTATTTCCACCATTTTTATTACAATTTAAGTCTAATACCCTTATGAAAACCATTGAAATACATTTATCATGTTTTTTCTTCAATTTTAGTAGTCCCAATCTTCTCAAGGAGTTACCCATCATCCTCCTCCTTAGACCAGAAGACCCTATTCAGTGCAGATAATTTATTCATATGATCTCTTGATTCATTAGATTTCACAATGGAGTGTTTCATCCTATATTCCTTGGAGTGAAGGAGCTATGAAAATTACTCATTGAAGTCATTAATTATATCATTATGTTAGTCTCATTCGAATACATATTTTCTAGTATTTATAGCCTATTGTTGATTCATGTTAACCTCTAATGTCATATTATTATGTTGGCATATATGTACATAATCAGGAAACCCAAGTGGTTGTCCAATGGACATTGAGGGTTTCTCCTCCTACTTACAAATCCTCTAATTATCTTCTAATGAGTTGGGATTTTTTATGAATTGGTCCTTATTTTCTAGTTTGGTATCTTAACTGAAAATGTATCAATGTATGTCTGAGGGTAGGCTACTATCAGAACCTCAATCAGGAGATTGTCATGGTGAGCAGTCATGAGATGTTGAGAAGACACCAGTGTATAGGTAACATATGTCACTGAATTTTGAGATCCTTTCTTTGGTAGGGTCCCCATAGATCCATTAATAGGCATAACTACCAAATAATGTTACTCACATTTAGAAATACCACATAAGTTAGATGAATTATTTTCATCCAAAATATTATCTAAATACAAGTTTTATTTATCCCTTCATATATATTGATGTTCAATGGGCCTTTTGTGTAATATTTCATCATACTGGTTCACTAGACACCTAAAAATCATCTCAGTAGAAGCCCAAGAATGGTCATTATCCACATGGTTACTCTCCATATTATTCATCATATAGTTAGAAATCATATCATTCCCCTTATTTATGATCTCAATATGAGTACAATCTTGGGTGTATATGTCTTATTAGACTGTTTAGGTTTATCAATCACATATCCTACTATCACAGTTCCATTTTCAGTAATGTAAAATTTAGAGGGGTCATAGGTAATGGACCCATTTATTTTGGTGGTGACAATAGTTTCCTTACCCTTCCTCTTTCTGAAATTAGACATATCCTTCAGTTTTACATTGAAAAATGTTCACTCTTTATCTATATTGCAGTTCGATTGGAAGTTTCTAAATAAATTATATCTCAGAGAAAACATTAGTATCCTTTCGTATTGAATCTAGAAATTGACATTACCATCTATTGTAGTTAGCACTATTTCCTCTACATGAGTGTTTAACATATCCATCTCCACCCAAATTCTTTTATATTGCCTATGTCTTGGTTTATTGGTTTCATTTCCATCATAATTGGTTTCCCCACTATAGAGGCAATGTCCCAAAGAATATGTGGATGCCAATACAGCAAATTCAACTTCAGAATGAAAATCTGGACTTGATTATATGCTCATTTCTTATTTAGTCTAGCTCAAAATTCATATCCATCTCTAGATTCCATAAAAAACCAGGTCTTAGGTATATTGATACAAATATTTAAGACCTTCATTTGTAGTCATCAAAAGGAAACACCACATGTTACTATCATATCCCCATGTATGTCATCTTATAGGCAGCTAACCTCTAGATATAATAAATCCATCTCATGAGTTCATTGAATTTACATAATTTATCTCACTTTGAACAACGAATATCATGATGATGAAATACCTACAATGATAAACCATCTCCACCCTAGCCTATGGATATGCTGAAACATGTGTTATCCTTCCCTTTTTAATGATTTTTCAAGCAGTAGGTAAATCAAAATAAGAAATGTATATGTTGTCCCCTGATCATATTGGGTCATGATTGTGTTTGGACTTATGGGACATATATTATGTATTATTTTAGTCGTTTTGATTGAAAATTAGTAGTATTAAATTAAGGTAACATTATTTGTTAGAATATTTAAACCGATATATTAAAATCTCTTATTACCCCTTTCACCCATTACATTTTGTTATGGATTATATAGAGCATCGAATTGAGTTGTCATTCCAATTCAATTGAGATATCCAATTAATTTTTTTTGTTCTATTCACAATGATGCATTTTATCATTATTAAATAAAATCTATAAGTGATAAAATATATTTATATATTTTTGAACTTCTCATTCATAGGACCACATATATGAAATTAAATCAATTAAAGAGGACTTAATTTTCTAATTTCAACTCCCTAATGAGTTTTATTCACCATTTTTTCCATTATGTATGTTTTTATAAATAATTTTTATCCACTTTAAGAAGGTAAATTCCCAACAAAATCTTCATTAATAAAAATATTTATATTTTTTCCCATTATAACCAATCATTTGTGCCACGAACTATTTCATACTTGTGGACTTCATTAAAATCGTCACTTGTTTCCCCAACACAAAACATATATTCTTGTGTGCTCAAACCCATTATTACAATTTCCCAATAACTTATTATTTTAAATATTCATTCATTTTTTAAGATAAATTCATTTTCAGAATAACATTGTAGTGATTCTCTTAAAATGTTGTTATTTAACCCATAAATAAGAAAAAACCTTATTTTGAATGATTTTACTTCTCACTGTTTGATGATACAATAACTTAGTCTCTCAGGGAGCCTTCATAACGGAATATCACATCTAATCATTAAAAATTCATAATTTTTTTATTAATATTTAGATCAAATATTATTTAAGATGAATAAAAATTTTCCTTAATCCAAGCCTTATTCAAGTTTGAATGTATTAATTTTAATTCAGCCAAATTTTTATATTTCCCTATGAGGAATTTCTTTTAAATTTTTTCATTCCTCTGATATTTATTCACAAAAGATAAAAAATTAAACACTTACATATCTGTTTTTACTTATTTATCACATCATTCAAAAACATTATATAGGTTTCTATATAAGTAATTTTTTTCAAATTTATTCTTGAAATATTGAGGATTTCTCATAATTCTATACACGGATTATTATCACACATAATATCCAAACACTCTTCATAGTCTTGGTAAGAAATTTTTATAATATAAGGTGTTTGAATTATGTCAAAATAAACAAGAACACCCATAGTATCCATGAATTCATATATTCAGATAATTTGTTTTTCTGAATGTGTTTTTATATTCAATTTTTATAATACATTAAATTTGTAGACCCCATAAACCCCTTTTTGTAATTTTTTATTAAAAATTTCTGGATGATAAAGGTTCATTTCATTAATTTTTCCTTTATATATATTAGTAGATTTTTAATTTTATTTATAACTCTTATAATTAATAGATTTTAATTTGTTATATCTTTCTTCAATAGTCGAAATCATCTTATATAATAGAACCTATGTGTACATTCCACTTTAATTCATTGAATAATCATTAGAATAAATAATTTTATCAGGTATCTTGTATAATTCACCTTTCTATATAATAGTCATGTTCATGTTTCATATATTTTCTTCTTCTTAATTTTCAAGATGTACAATCTATTTTTCTAGTTATCCAATTACTTTTCTTCAAGTATAATGTTATTAGTCATGTCTTCAATGGTAATAAGCTATTTTCAATATGAATCTTCTTCATCTAAAAATATTTAATTATGTTTTATTATTCATCCCCTGGTTGATATTTTTTATATAAACTTTATTTTAGTCAATTTTCATAATCTCCCAACAATAATATTTTTTTAAAAAAATTATTTCCATTTTTAAAGTATATTCTTTAGAAATATCTTATTCCCTTATAGTATACTTATTTGTGTATTATGAATCATCTTTTTATATGTTCACATTTTATTCTTCTTGGTATTTGAGAAGTCATTGAGAGACCCGTATATGAGTTTTCTCATCATCAAAACATTCTTCATAGTCAGATACACCTTCATAAAAAATAAAATGTTCCTTCAATAGAAACTATGAGAAAATTTCATTATTTTATTTTGACAGATCATAGGAGACATCTCTCTGATTTTTTGTATTCCTTGTATACCATTCATTATAAATTTATCCTACAATTATAGTTGGATAGTTCTTTGAAAAATGTTCAACAATCCAACATTTAAAACACTAGAACAGATGTTTACGTCAATATTTACCTCTTCTTCCACTTGTAAAATTTATTGTCATAAAAGAATCATTTTCAACACCATCATTCAAATTTTTAACTTCATTTGAGCCTTCATTCTTCTCTTTTAACTACATTCCTTTCAATTATTTTAAATCCATTCTATTTTCAGGCTTACCATTTATTTTTAATATAAGTTCTACTAACATTTGATAATTCATAAGATTGTTTTGATGTTCCTAAATAGTAATTTCATCAATATATCTATACTCTATAGTTGATATAATATTAGGAAATTTGTATTCCATGATTCTAGTCACATTGTTTACAACCATAGAGTCATCAAGAGTTTCGTTGATCCCTCCAATATTGTTGAAAATCAAATTTGAATATGGTAAATAATTCCCTAAAAATTTCATTATCATACATTTTGAAATATTTAATCTATTGTTAACTATTTGGATATTTTATTTTCCCACCATTTTAGTCCTTTATGAATACAATGATACTTATTCCAATTATAATTATTAGTTTTGTAATTCATTAAATATTTCATCACTTATTATGATAAAAAGGATAGAAAAATTCATATTCTTCTGATCATTTCTAATGTTTCATTTATATGTTATAGTCTTTGATGGTATTTTATTTGGAATACTAAATTCATTTCAAACATTATCAAATACATTGAGTCCTAAAAATAAATATATGTAACCATCCTCTCTTTCCAGGAATGGAACACTTTTTCATTGATTTTTTGGTTTTTTTAGAATTGATTGAATTATTTTACTCCATAAAAGAACTTCTCAGAAATAGATGAGGGTATTCTTGTGCAATGATTCAAATTTTTCAATCATATAATGTGTGATGTTCAAAAAGAGTGGTGTGTATCAATATGTGTATTTATTTAAATTCCTATTCAATTAATTTTTGTATTTAAAACCACTATCTCTTTATAGATATTCTCAAACTCTAAAAGGAAAATGGACACATCACATTTGATAATGTGGTTTACTACATTATTGATGACCACATCCCTAGTGTGTCATGGTAATTAACCCACACACAGATGTCACCCTTCATATTATCAATATTACTATGATCAAGGGTGTCACCATGAACTTATACAACTATTATAATAAACGAGTTAAAAACACAACTCATCATAAAAAAACTTTTTTTAAGAATGTTCTTCAATGAATAAATAAGATACAAGATGGACTTTATAAATATAAATCATATTCCTCTTAAATGAACAATAATATTCAGCAGTTTTTCTCAATTATTATTTTTTGTCAGATAACAGTATCAGTTCTCATCGAATAAAATTTTGAATGACCTTCCTATGTCCTTTATAGTTATTTATATTCCTTAAATATTGTATGAATATTTATTCTAATGGAAATATCCATGCATCTCAAAATCTTTGATTTTACTATTCAATATTAATTTTACATTAAGTAATGATAATAATTTTAACCCATATTAACACTCAATATTTTATCCTCTACATTATATTTTAAATACCATTGAAGAATTTTCTAAAAAACAATTACTCCCTCCACATATTTATGAGTCACGAAACTCCATTGTGTGTCCTAAAACAAGGAGTTTTTCATATTGGGTCTTAGACCTTCTCATTTTGATTGCTTTTGAAAGAACTTATTTTACTATGATGATGTTCTGTTCTATTTTAGGATATGTATTATAATATAATTTTGTAAATACATCATTTTAGATCAGTCATGTTGTACAACATCATAGAGAAACAAGAATAAATAAATCAACACCATGACATGGTGAAATTTTATTCCTGTTATGTAGTGACCATGAAATTTTCAATGGTGTGGTCACTAATCTTTTGGTGAGGTTAATCGTCAGTCTATTATACTCTCTATATCTACAATAGTTTCATTTTTAATAGGAAACTATCAAATGCCACTCATAAATAATCATAGAAAATTATTATTATTATTTTTCATCTTTGATTCCATATAATGTTCACCATAATATTTAAATATCATACTATATAATCATTCATATTCTAGATATTCGTAATTTTCATACAAAGACACCCTCAAAATGATCATTGTTCAAAGTTATTTGGGAAAATATAAAGTCATATGAAATCAAATTCTTATGATTTTGAAGTCATGTTGGAATCAACAAATTCTTATAAACTTCTTTTTTTAATTCATGAAAAACTCAATATGTCATATGAAATTCATTTTCAATCAATAAGGAACATAGGATGACTATTTGAATTAGTCATTTCCATATCTAGAATAAATATATATAAATAGAATGGTGACTTCGGGACTTTAACATTTTCAATATTTGCACACTGTAGTATAGATCACTTCCACATCATTAAAAATTGTATTTAACATAAATAATTTTTCATCAATTGTCACACATTACATGTAATAACAATAAATAAAACACCAAACAAAATAGTGTTCAACAATATTCAGCAAGGTGGCCATATCATTCTATTAACTCACGAAAACTATTTATTTTACGACATACTATATTACTTCATATTTTATGAATTAAAAATAATTTTTAATTTTTATTACATGGAATTTTCCTAGATAGAATTTATCTTTCATTTTATTACTTGTATGGATCTTGTAATTTTTTACATATCTAATTTGTTTTTTGTAGTTTATTATTACTTTAATATTTGATGAGGTTATTCATGTATATGTGGAAGATAAGTATAAGAATATTTCATAATGTGATGGGTGGGTATGGATGTATATATATCCTCTAATTCATTTCCTAAAAAATTAAATATCATGATATCAATATATCTGATTAGAAAATATATGATTATATTTTTTAACTATGTATGTGTAGATAATATTCCATTAGCTTATATCACTATGTTACATTAATTCACGACACATTTTACATTTCAAATTATGTTATGATATTATAGAATGAAAATATAGAAACATATTATTCTTTTTTTAATTACTTATGTGTCACATTCTTTTGTCATGTTAATTTAATAATTTATGTCTACATGGAATAAGATTATTTTCTCAAAAATACATATTCTTATATAAATGTATATATTGTGTTTTATGTGTCATACTTTTTAAGATCCTGTACCAAAATCTATGATTTTATAATCATTATGCCTGATCACTTATTTTGATTCCATGATATTATTCAATTAATTATTATATTTCATTTATGTTCTTGATTCCCACATGTTTTTGATTTAATGATAAATCCACTATTACTAATAGTTATTTATTTTACACTTCCATCAAATTTGAACTCGCACTTTTCTTATGCTTCGCTAATTTTCTATGAATTTTTTATAAGGTTATGTTTAAAAGATATTTATTTGTGGAGAAGTTTCGAAAATTGATTGGGGTTATTCTAAAAAACAAGTTGGGGTTTTAGCAAATAAAAAATTATTTTATATATCCAGGTGTGGGGAGTGTTTCTATAATGAGTAGTTGTAAATAATCATAAAAATTGATGTATATATTTTTGAATCATCTCAGTTTCAATCAGAGTACGTGTGTAAATTGTATATTTTTAGCACTATACCTAAGAGTGTGGGATTAGAGGATCTTCTTGCATGATCTCATATCTATAAGAGTACCATACTAAAAGAAAATCCATCCCATTAGTATATATAATAAGAAATTATGATATCTATTCATCATCAAAACAACCCTTTAAATTGATAACATATTTCCATGGTCTACTTTATATTCGATATTTAGGAATATCAAAGTAGTACCAACCAAGCATAGTCCTTTTATGTTCAAAATCCACAAACTAACCCTGAAACATTTACTTTCCTACCAATCTAATATGACTTATCCCATTTGTAACACATCTGGTTTAATAAAAAAAATGTTTCGACCAAATTTCACCTTCAGTAATCCACAAGTCAACATTAGACATTGTGTGTATAATCATAAATGTGGTAGGTATTACCCTTTAATGAGTAACCTAGAAAATCAAAGCATAACTATATAAATACGCAATAAGAACTTGTTAAATGAATATATCTCATTAATTTTCATTGTATAATCTAAAATCGATAAATGAATGAAAATCCCATGAAAAAAGTAAATAATTATAATGAATATAATAATTAAAGTTAAACCCCAAAGACAAAAAACCACATAGGTGCTTTGAAATATCAACAATCTACAACTATAACCTCTACCAATTAGTACTAGTTGATAACAACTAAACTAAACAATCCCCATCTCAACTAGTTTAACAAGTAAAAATGATATTATAGTGACAAATATTATGCATTTAGTATAGTGAGAACTATAATTCCACAAAATATAATACACATAATAAATATTAAAATTAAATTAAATTTTAAAAAGGCAGTAAAGATCAATCAAAAAATTGGGGTATAAGATAATTACATGAAATTGTTAACATAACAATGATAATTTTTTCAACCTATAATGAGAGATATGAATCATCAAAATATTGATTCCCATGAATGAATTCATATGAAAATAAATAATTAGGGAATAATGTGTATTGTGTTGTAGTAATTCCATCTCACTTTCTTATTCCATGTACCATAAAAAATTTTATATTTTCAGTTACCCATATCTCAGTGCATAAAATCACTTATGAAATCATGCAGAAAAAAAATTGGCCTAACCAAAAACACACATAACCATTTGATAATGTCACTAAATATCTTATGGATGATGTTGTCGGGGAAATCTAATGATAATGTAGGAATTATCAAAACTCATTTGTTATGATCATCCTTTGCAATGTCCATCATGACATGTAATAAATCTAATACTATATGTTTATTTGTGGAGGATAGTGTAATGTAAAACATATGTTAGGATGAATTAATTTTCTAAAACTGAAAAAATAATCTATCAAGGGTAATTTTTTGAAATTTTTAATTTGGTACCACGTTATTAATGAACTCTATTTCTCTAAAATCTCAATGGATTTCTTATGGGATTAATATTTCAATGTTAGGGACTTTCCTAAAAATCTCAAATCAAGTTTTTATCTAAAGAATAATCATTTAAATTAAAAAACACACATAAAATCATACATAAAATACTATATTTATTTGTGATTATATCATTTATTAACATCCATATCCAAATATAGATATTTATCCAAAAAATGACCTCGAATAATACATATAAGGTCTAAACACCTTTATCTAGATAACAACACCACATGTTCTTTATCCCTATAATATATTATCATATGTAAATGGGAATATCAATATATGACAATCCTTGATTAATTTTTCTTATTTTGAAAGGATAAGAATAACATATTTTCATAGAATAATGTTTCTCGGGATACCTCAAAATTATTTATCCCAAGAAAGAATTCATATTTTAAATTTGATTTTAAAAGGTGTACAATCAATCAACATGATAATATTATCATAATTATTATGATATAAACTATTAAAAACTAACATTATTGATAGAATTGAAGGTCTATAAAAATTTACAAAAAAAATATTTAATATCCAAAAAATTAACATGAGTCTAAAATAGAAATATATCATCTCAATCATATCCTCCATACTATAAAATGTATCCATCATACTAACATAACTAAACGTTGTTTTATAAGTTTACTAGGTGATTAAGTTTCCTTAAATATGTTTGATAATAGAGATGTAAAACATATTGATCATTAACAAAAAAAATGAACACTAAATTGAATAGGACTGAATAAATTTAACATAAAATAAAATAATATACATCCACCATGAATATAATTACAAAATATAAGAGATATCAAATATTTATTGTAGAAATATGAAATCAACATTGAAGGATAATAGAATCCATGACATGACATACTTTTATAATTAAATCTAATGAATTATTTCAACCATCAAACAAAAAAATACTAAAATTTCATAAAATGTATCCATAGATCATGTAAATTATAAAATTCCCAAATTATATAATATTTAATATGTTTTAAAGTAGAAAAAATGGGAATAATTACTTATAAATATTCTCATCATCACATAAAATCCAAAAAAACTCTCAAACCTTCTATTGTTAAAATTTAGCATGAAATATATATATATATATAGAGTTATGTAATTTATTAATAGATTTATTAATTTCTTTTACATATATTCATTTTTATTTAAAATTAAATATAACGATAGATGTAACATTTTCAATTTCATAAAAAATATTATATTAGTGAAAACATATTCATTTTCCTGTATAGAATCTCTAATATAAGAAAATATATATAATAATTTATCTAAAATTTAGTAACATAAATTAAACATCCTAATAATTCTATAAAATAATTGTATGATTAATTTTGATTTACATTTTAATAATATATATTAAAACATATGGGATTATAGAAAGAAAATTTGAGATTATACGAAATGAGATGAATTTAATATATTCAAAAGTGAACACTATGAAATAGATAAAAATATAAATAATGAGAGTATGTATTTAACCAATTTTTAAAATAAATGGGGTAGTTTTCCATAATTTATAGTATATAAATTAATCATATAATTTTTTTTAAATCCATGGTTCTATAAAATATGATATATAATCATTATAGACTTATTAATAATACATTACATACTCTAAAATGAAAAAAAATACTAAAATACTGATCATATAATACCTAAAAATATGAAAAATATTTTGATAAAATTTTCTAAAACCTATGAAAAACAAAATAAAACAACATAAAATATGTCAATGAATATGTACAATTTAAAATATATTTTATTTGAGAATATAATATGTAAACATATAAAATTGTTATCACACAATAAATAAATGAAAAGTGGTTATATTAGTATAGATCTAAAACTACTATAAAACAAGGCATTTGTGCCTTGGTAGAGGGGTTGTCACCCATCTAAAAACCAATATCTACCACCTCCCCCCACCTTATGCACCCTCCCACTCCCTCCCCTCCATTATTTGATTCCCCCCCATGCCAGAGTTTCCTCCACCCTTAGTCCTAGTATTTACCAATGAACCTGATCATTTAACCGAGGCCAACCAAAATTTTTTCACCCCCTCACACCCAAATATTTAATCATTTCCATCAGACTTATCTTCTTCCACCAACTAAGACAACATCAACTAACCCCACTCTCCACACCTGATCCCTCTCTTATTCATTATGTATTTTATCTATCACACTATTCAAGGTAAACCCCAATTTCAGTATCTAAATCATATTATTATAGATTTATCAAAAAAAATTAATTTAGGGTTTCTATTTTGTTAAAGACTAATATATAGGGTGTGTGAGATTGAATTTACTCATTAATTTGGAAAAACATTTTTTTGATAATCTACAATATATTTATTAACGTTAAATATTGTTTTCATCTATAAATTATATGAATTTATAATTGTGTGACATTGTATATTAACTTTTTACACTAACAAGATGATATCATTTATAATTTTATTCCAATTATATCATTTTCATGCATCTTGTCCAATTAAATTTTTAGTAGGGAAGAAAATACTAGACCAGTATTCAATTTTTTTACAATTATGTACATTAAAATAAAATTTCAATACTATTGAATTATTATTATATTTTATTTAATATTTATTCTTTTTATTGGAAGAAAATTATTTACAATAGACTTTCATAATATATAGATTCACTAATGGGATTAATTAACATTATTTAAATAAAAAATTGTAATGGAATCATTAAAATGTTGAAATAATTATACTATGTTTTTCTATTTATTTTAAGAGGTTTTGGTGATCTTTTTGGGGTTGACATTTACTTGGGGATGGATGGGTAATATGAAATTCAAAATTTTAAATATATATTATTAATAATTTTTATAATATATATATATATATATTTTGAATTAATTTCATAACAACTGTATTTATAGATTTATAGACTGTGAATCACAATAATATTTATCACAACAATGTTCTTTTTTAGTAAATATCTACCAAATATTTAGAAATTTAAATAAGAAAAAATGATTAATAAATGTATAAATATTCACTATAACAAAAGATTCTTTTAATGATGTTTGAATATGCATTTATTATCACTAAATAATCACTGCCAACTGGAGTGTTGTTAAAATCCATAGGCTTATATCAGCATTAAAAAAGAATTTTTAAATTCCCCCTTTAACAGCGCTAAAAATAGTGGGGATAAAATGTGCCTTTAACAATTATTTTATAGATCTATTAATAGACCCTTTTAACTATGTTTACCATTATTAAACATTTCCTTTAACAAAAAACTTTTAGAATTGATAAAGGCAACAATTTAAAAAGGGTAAAATTATAATTTTTAGACTTTTATGAGCCTGATACCTCTGTCACCGCTTCTGCAGAACATTTAATAGTGCTCCCCCCCATTATCAGCGCTTTCCCCCACACTATACATTTTATCAGTGTTTTACAAAATTTCAGCCTCATGTGTTCCCTTCTTGATTCAAACCATCCACCTATCCTTTGAATATGGAATGCCTTTACCACTACAACATTTTTTTAGTCTGTATAATGATATATATATATATACATATATATATATATTCAGATATTTATATATATATCATTAAATACATTTATAAATTATATATGTCTGTGTGTCATATATATCCTTACATTTAATTAAATATATTATATATTATATTATTTATATGTTATAGAATAGAATATAAATATATATCTACTAATTAATATAGACATATATGTATATATACACATTATAAATATATTTCTATAATATAAAAATGGGTATATATTGTTCTAAAAAACATTTTTAGAATATATACTAATTTATATATATTAGAATTGACATTTACATATATATTTGTTAATTATTGATAGACACATGTTTATATATACTCATTTATCTTATTAGTATATATATATTATTATATTTTTATAAGTTAAATAAAATGGATTATTTTTTAATTTAAATAATATGAATAATAAATATTAGTTTTATGTATTTAATAATACATTTTATATAAACATGTGGATATATGTGCTTATAAAAATGATTTACTATAAGTAAATATAATAAAATATTCATATATTTTATTATAAATAAAACAACATTGTGAATGTTTGTAAAGTATCTAAACCATAATATTAATATACATTTATCCCCTAATAATGATTTTAGTCTCCCCTAGAAAAATCAATAATATACCCTTACATGAGGATGAAAATCCATCAAATATAAAACAATTGGTGTACCCCGACTAATATCACAGTTTTTGATGCATTAGGGTCCTTTTTGGCCACCCAAAACTGAATGATATTCACCCAAGATTTCGATGTTGTAGAGATCATCATAAGAATCAATATTATATGTGGTAGATCCCATATGGACACTCAAATTCAAATATATTGAGGTTTGACTTTATAGTTATGTTTTAAAATAATTTTAGATCTTTTATTGATTTATTGATTTTTTTATCTTCATATTGATATTAAATGGCTATTACTCAATAATAATTTGAAAATTTTTAAATAAAAAATAAATTATTTTACAAGCCATCTTCACTAATTATCATATATATTATGTGTAAATTTTTATTTACATTATCTAAAACATATTTATAATATAGATATTATGTTTATATAAATATAAACATATAAACATATAAATATATAAATATATAAATATATTATTTTTAATGAAATATAATATTTCTTAAATATACTATTTTTCTTGAATTTTTTAAATGAAATAATAAAGGCCCTCATTTATATGTTCTTTTTTACAATTTCTGATAAAGGGAGGGCCTTTATAAGTGCTTCTCAAAATGATTCGATAAAGGACCCGCTTTAACAATTATTTTTAGGGATATTAAATACCATATTTAACAGTGCTACTAACACTATTAAATACCATCTTTAACAGCGCATTTCTGAGTGCTACTAAAGATGGTATTTAACAACCCATTTAGATAATGTTGTTAGTTCCATAGTACTTGGTAGACCGAATTTTGTATTAGTGGATTAGATATATATTAAAGGGTGACGTTAATTTCATTAATGAACCATTTCTTGTCTTCAATGAACATTAATTAAAGTCTACATGAATATGGTTGGGAACATTATAAATAATGGTTTTATATTTTTAATTTTGAAAATTATGGTAATATTAAGTATTGTGTAATTGTTTATATTTGTTGTGCAAATATAGAAATGGATAAGAGTTGGATTGATATTCCAAATAGATCATCTAAATAATATATTAACGGTATTATATTGTTTATTGATTTCACAGATGAATTTTAAAGTGTCAATTTTATTGTCTAAAAAGAGAAAATATAAATAGATTTCAATTCACATGAGATATGGTGATGTTCACTTATTCATGGATAGTTTTCTAAAAAATTGAAAGATTTGGACTCCCTATTGGGAGGAATATGCTCATTTTCATTATAAAATAATAAAAATTCATTTATGTTATTAATATAAGATCTATAATTTTATAATGAATATTTAATTAAGAGAACAAAGAAATATCATTACATTTTAAAAGAACATTAACTGTCAATGATTGATATAAAATACTATAACAAAGAACAATAACATGATATTCATATTTATTATTAGTACATTCACTAAATGGTACTCCATAGGTATGATTTTTTCCCTTAATATCTCCCCTACCATAATGATTGTAAAAAGAAAGATAAGCTTTAGTAAAATGGAAGACATTATCAAATATGTCTACGAAACATTGTAGGTGATTCAGTAAAAAATGAAGAGAGAATTATAATGCATTTTATGGAAGTATAGTCATTCAATATGAAGAACACTAGTCATTATGGCTGGGGGGCATTTAACATCCCGACCCAAACCACCATATTTGAGAAAAATTATCATATGACATCATGCAAGCATCCCCAAACAAAAGTGGTATCTAACTAGATCTAAAGTTACAAGTCCATGATTTGGGAGACTATACTCCCATTATCATGTATCGAGAAGATAGAATTAAGATTACAAAAATAGAAATAATAAATAAATAAATAATGTTATCATATAAAAATTAATATTAAGTAAATATCAAATTATAATGAAATATTCTGAGGTGGTAACCATTTCTTGAGTGTAAGTAGAAAAATAATAAATAAACAATAAAAAAACATTGATGGTGTCCTCTGGTGACTATCCTAATCTTCACTATCAATGTGCTCCACTTCTTAACCATCCACCATTGGACCCTTTTCCTTCACATGATCTCCATATATGAAACCAACAGGATCCCAAATATAGATGATTATGGTGATAGTATAAGACATTATAGGAAACCACCAATGCATCCTCATCATAATGTCCTCTATTATAATTAAGGAATTCTATAATAAATAAAAAATTTGAAATGAGAATAAATAAAAGACCAAAAAGAGATAGGTCCTGAGATAACTATGTCACCAAAAACCCTTAGACACACCTGATTTGACTCCACATAGAAAGGATAACGACAAGGGTTAAAATAACATTAATATCCACAAACTTTTTAATACGAAGTCGAGTTACATCATAATGTCATGTGTATATGAGACATTCTATATACATAACATGTATCATGATACCCGTTACCCTTTAGTTATTCCCCTCGATACCATGAAAAAATTTACTTTGATGTATATTTGGATACCCTGAGTGAATCCACAACACAATCACCATGGAATAACTAGATCTACTATGTAATCATGTCCTGTATCACCAGTTTCAAAAGGTTATAACACTCCCACTCTAATGGATGTCCATCACAATGGTACACCTATAAAAAATAATAGCCTAACCACCAAGGAAATGGAAATACACATAATAGGGTAAGAAATGATAATAACCATATCATCATCAGATATATAATATCCATAATTCAACATGTGAATCAAAATAAAATTTTAAATCTTAATTTTATAAAATATCACATTGAAGAAATATTATACAAGTTCTCATAGTCTACAAACACTCTTAAATGTGTAAAAAAATATGGAATGGTCATCAATTATTCCAATGGAAAAAATTATATCCTGAAAAATCGATAAAAAGAGAGCCAGAATGTGAGGAACATCCTAACAAAAAATTTTGATTATTAGCATCAAGTCCAATTGAATATTCCATCACCGGAACCTCACATGAACAACATGAAAAATATAAATGCATTCCTAGGGCTCTTCGAACTGGTTTTAATCTGACATATTTTGGTTTCGAGTGAAATTAAAGTACTAACATAGTCTAGGAATCAAACCAAACCTAATTATGATTGATCATCATCTAAATGGTTCTATAAAGATTCTTCAAGAATGATGATGAGAGATTATCTATAAATTATGTGCCTCTAAAAAGAAATCACAGAGTTGTGGAATAATGGTGTACTGGAAAAGGAAAAAATGGTATATGTCGTATCATCACAATGTAGGGGTAATACTAGAATAAGATCTCTCTTAGAAGGAGACATTACACCATGGTGTGAATGTGAAAACGAATAACCCAAAGCGACATATGGAAATGACTACAACATAGGAGATGGGTATATTTTGATCACAATGAAATATGAATTAATTTTTAATTGTTGAGTCACAACCCTTTTATAAATTAAAAAAATTATGGGGGAAGATGTTATTTGAAGGGGGTGAGAAAAGATTCAAACAGTATGGAAATCCTTTATTTTAGGCTCATAATTATAAAAGAAGGATCCCCATTAAATAAAAAACATATCCCTAAATCATGAACCGAAATGATTATTAAAATATATTTCTATCCAGACCAATTGTAAATTTTTTTTAAGGAGATTAATACAAGTATGACTACAGTTGGATCAATGTATGAAAAAAATAGGTTTTTGGGGTATGGTCCAAGATACTACCACACAACCTTATTGATTTATCCCCCCATTGTGAAGGTTGCAATGAAAATGTAAGATCACTATCAATACCAAAATGAAACATTTGTATCTAATACATAGCCATAATTATATTATCTCACAACAATGTATCCTTTTATAATATAGTAAAATATCCACATCTATAGAATTATTATGGGTTCTAGGACACAACCACCCTAGTTTTGGCATCATGCTTTCCAAAACACGACCTCAACCCCTACAAATTTTCAAAAGACCATATTCCTTAACCAAACAACATTCAACATAAAAATGTAGATAATTATGAGAAAAACACCTATTAAGAATAAAAGAATCCAAGTTGTTAAATACATGCATATCATGAGGTGTGTAAAAAATAATTAAACCAGCCTAAGGGTGTTGTATAAGTTGTAACCAGAGAGTAATTTTTATTAAGAGTCGTGTTTTAATAAATGTGTCATATAAAAAATACCAATATTTAATGATTTAATAAAATGAGAGATTTTGGTGAATTTAAAATGAGAGAAAATTGATTGGATATAGGTTTGGATTTCACTTTTATGATGTCATTATATTTTTTAAGAAAAATTGAATCATCTGGTTTTAGATCAAAATAATAAAAAGATTTCATTAAAAATGGTTTATTTTATTTGCCTTTTATTTAATTATATGTCAAAGTATAGAAATAAAACTGTAATACATTTAATGACATAATAAATACCAAATATGGTATTAATATTACCTAAATAATAAAATTAGATCATCCTAATTTATTCACATGTTTTAGTAATCAATAAACCACTCCTACACATTATTTTCTTTATAAATTAACAAATTAGTGTCAAAAAATAAATAAATCGAGTAAGGTTATTAAATTATTTAAATCAATTTAATTTAATATTTAAGAAAAAATTAAAATACAATCAGGTTGAATTTTTATTCATATATAAATTAAATTTTAATCCATTTAATTAAAAGTAAACAATTATCATTATTGGAAAACATTCATAAACTCAATCATCTTGAAATTGGATCCCCATACAATTCACCCAATAACTTGGGATTCTACACCTCTATTCAAGAAAGGATCATCAAATTTAAATTTGAAAAATCCATGGAAATATATTAAGAGCATTGGAGGAGGATGAGAGCCTCTTTTTTTTAATAGTGGATATTTAACTTGATTGAGGTGAGTTAATTTCATTTTCCCTAGATACAGTGTGTGAATTTTTGGATTCCTCTAGATGAAAGATCCCTCTTCATTTTATAAGTGATGTGGGGGGGGGACTCCCCAATTTTCCATATTGGAAAACCCTGGATGAGGGGGGTTTAAATTTAACCCCCTTAGAGACTCGCCTTCTTCTAAGGATGAAAGACATACTGGTGTGGGTGTTTAGGCACTGAGTGGGAAGGATCCATGATAGGAGGTTCCCTTGACCCCCTGGGTATGAATGATCCCATATAATTCATCGAAATCTAGTGGTGGGAGATTCTTGGTGCAACTTTGGTGGGAATATAGGTGGGGAGTAGAGGCGGTGTGGTTGAGTGCATCAGATCTATCCTCCTCCTACGGCCTCTATAGTGGCTGGAGGAGCATGATAGTGGTAGCCTCGATGGAAATAGGGTTGTGGGAAGATTATTCCAATCAATGGAATGTTCATAGAGGCCTTCATGGGCTCATTATTTTGGTTCTCCGTGTCTACTCATGCATTCACAGTGGTCAGGAGGAGATCCTGATGCATGGGGCATGTGACACAAGCAGAGCTGAAAACCATGTCGGATAGGATGAGAACTCTAGGGTGACAGGGGAAGTGTAAAGGAAGTAGTGGTGGATCTTCATGGATCTTCCAGGAAATCCTCACCCTCCTCTTTCCATATATGTTTTCAGAGGAGCCCCAATTGAGATGTAGTTGGGACCTAATTATGGATAGGGGACGTCCGGGATTAGTGTTTCCAATGGTAGTTCCATGGTGGCTCGTGATCAAGTCAACCAGAAATTAGATGATAGAGGTGAGTAGATCTTGTGTGGTAGTCATAGTCGAAGGTAGGTGTAAAGTGCGTTGATGTCTATGTTCAAGCAACAGCAGCACTCCTCCTCCCCCTAGACTTCGGTGTGGTAGGATAAGGCATTGGAAAGGATGAAGTATAAGGCCCCAGCCTTAAACCTTACTTAATCTTGAGTTATTATAGGATTACACATTGAGGATCTTTTCAGGTTTAGAGTTTTAGAGAATTAGATCATGAAACTTGCATTACATTCCACATTTAAACAAAGTGGTTACATAAAAGATAGTATTCATTCTTCCCATCAACGGAAACATATTTAAAATATAACACGGATTATTTCTTAACACATCCCTGACACTATCATCACATCATGTACCTTTCCCTTGACCTGTGAAAAACATTTCAAAAACTTGGGATGAGCATAAAAAGCTCAGTAAGAGTTAAAAAAATATGGAAAGGAAACATGAGTACATGTATACATAAGAATGAAATCATACTTTACCCATAAAACATAAGCACCTTAAAATACCTCATAAAATCATAGAAATCATATGACATAAAGGTAACTTGAGGCATTCATAACATTCTTACATAGGGAGTAACCCTCTTGGTTACGTTTGGAATACCCATCATATTATATTCCCTAAATCTCTTCAGAGAAACCTTAACGTTTCACTCCTTCGCGTTACCCAATGCATTGGAGAGCTATATCGGGATCACCTGCCCTTAGTTTATCACGGAACCACCCGTTTTCATAAAAATTCCCAAGAACCATAACATAAATGTATCACATAAAACATGCATAAAGGAAACATAACATTTCCACATTTCAATCACAATATAACATTTTAGTATATTGAAATAATGAATCCATTCAAAAAGAAACCATTTCCAAAACCATTTAAAACATTTAATAAAGATATTTCTGAATCATAGTTTCCCATACCACCTTGAAGCTTAAAATTTTAAACCATTAATATCCATATAAATAAATCCTTAAAACCATTTTGAAAACATGGATATTAATAAGATCAAATAATTAAAACATTTAAAATGATATTTTGGTTAGAGGGGTTTTACCAAAATTAAAGAAAATTGAATACAATAATTGAGGAATAACATTTAGTCAGAACTTTATAATATCATGAGAATAAATGGATTCATGATATAATACTCCAAAGGACAGTATATACACCATATAAGAGTGAATTGGTTCATAACAACAATGAACCCTCGATAGAAATGTCAAATGTGATGAAATCCCTTATAAAGAAGGTGTCCTTAAATTAAGGACAAATCAATCTCAAAAATATGTGTGAAAAATATAAATACACCCAATATAAGTGGATATTAAGTGTAAAACAATAAAAGGTCATTCACACATATTCAATGGATGACATATTCAATGACTACATGTTGAACCCAAAGAAATCGAAATTGGGTTAAAAAGTTCCCTTGACAGCCTAACGACATCACATCAAAATGAGTTGTTGAGAGATAAAAAGTGTATCTCATCACTTGGACATAAAATTTATATCAATAAGGATATATGAGAACATATCCCAACATAACAATATGTAAATTAAAAGACCCAACAAAAGAAGTCTTTTAAAAAAGAGTAGGGTGAAAGGTTCCCTTACAGACTTGGGTATCTTCCAAAACATACACCCCATGAAAGAAGGACAATAGATATTTGATGTAAATACTCATAAACAAATGTATATTACACAAAGAGTAGAATAATGGTCAGTACATACACCACTAAATGGAATTTGTGGCAAATGTAGCATAAATCTCACAGGAATAAATGTGAGATGAAAAATCCCTTACGAAAACTCGGCAGCCTAACGGCGCCACATAAAACTTCCGAATATGGATTGATGAGATAAACTAGGGTATCTAATCACATTACAATAAAATGTATAGAAAGATGAATATAAAAGAACATCCCCCAACATTACAAAGAGGAGCTTAAAAGAAGTGACATAAAGGAGAGTACTTAAAAAGAAAGAGAGAGGTTAGATCTCTTACGAAAGTTCGGCAGCCTAACGACACCACTCAAAACATCCAAAATGGATTGATGAGAGAGAATAGGATCTCTCATCACATGAACATAAAAATTACAGTATGTTTAATATAAAATATCATCCCAATAACAAGAAAGATGAGCTTTAAAAGGAATGACATAAAAGTGTGTACTTAAAAAGAAAGAGAGGAGTAGGATCCCTTACCTCGGGTCCGACTTGACTCGATCATTCTTTAATATCCTGAATAATAAACTTGAGTTAATTTATACTTCCTTAAGAACCTTTTTCAAGTTCATTATTCCTTTTATATCACTTATTACCATGTCATAAACATTATTTAATCATTTAAGTTAATAATATTTGTTTTGCCGATATTTGGTTCTTAAGTCGAAAGTGGACTTCTTACAATTACATGTTGTTCATGTGGCCAAATGTTTATTATATACAGAATTGTATTCATGATGTAGATATCATATATTTCATATATATCCAGTACATGCATGCATTTATAACATTACATAATCATTTAGAGGTAAGAAATGAAATGCACCGTTCATGGAGACGGTAAGCCGTACGTACGCATTAACGCTACTTTCATTTCTATTTCGTATTTTATAGAATGGAATCATAATGATATAAAGGTATATTATAATTTCAGTATAATATCATATATAATATCATAGTTCCAACCTTTATATGTCCCACATATGGTATTTAACGAATCAAATCACTTTGAGGGGGTGGTAGTCAGCACTTCCTTAAATGAAGATATCGCGTTTACCCATAATTAAAACCATAAAGGTATGCCCAAAATGAAAAAAAACAGAAGCTTAAGGAAAACATAAAAATATTATATATCATATATAAAAATAGTGACATCATAATGGCCACATTTGAAGGTGTTAAATGAGTATTGAAAAATTATCGTTTCGGGAGGCAGAATTTCGCCATCTACGGAAACTGTATGCCCTTTAACCATTTGATGTAGTTGTGTGAGAGTTTAGCTCGAATAAATCTTATAAAAACATCCTAGTATATTGAAGATACTGTTTTTGTTACAAAAGAAGTAAATAAAAATAGTTTAGGGGGTTGGAGAAGCAAAATAAAACAAATGAACATGAGAGAATGAATTACCTTTAAAAGTGTAACTCATTTTGATTTGAGCCTAAAGGCTACCTTTGAAATGATTCTTCCCAAAGGGAATCCACCAGGATGAGGAGAGGGATGTGTAGAGAGGAAATGGGTAGGGTTTGGGCGAGCCAAAGGCTTTAGGAGTGTGTGAAATGAGGTAGAGGTGGGGGCCTTTTATAAGAGGAGAGGAGGGGCACTTTTGGAAAGTAAGAAATATTACTTTATTTGAAAATATGTATCGGTTTTAAAAGGTCCCACATTGATATAATTCGTGGATAATGTGATTAGGGTTATAAATCCACCCATCCAATAAGTTTTGGACATGTATAGGTCATAGAGTTTACATTATCTTCTCATTTTATTTAAATCGTCAGATAATGATGTCATCGTTGCATCATTATGATGTCATAAATAATTTAATTTATATAATGTCTAAAAATTATAAAAAAATTACTATGATGTATAAAATATTTTTAACTTTCCAATGAATATTTATAATAAAAAATCTGACTTGTATAACCCCACTTAAAAATTGATTTAGTAAAACATATCATGCTTGTGTCATTTTTACTTGTACATTAAATAAAAATTTATTTATGTCATTTCCCAACCAAAGTGGCTCCATGGGGTCCCCAAGTTGACCCATGGCTTGTCTTGGTCGTCCATTACACATCCAATGATGTTAGGACATGTGTCAAGTTCATTTCATATTATTAAAACATTATTTTTACCTTAAACTACACTAATTACCTCTAATCGCGATTAAAAACATAATAAGTTACTATTCACCAAAAAATTATTTTTATCCCATTGAACCAAATTTTAATTCTTAATGAAAACCATGTATGTTGGATTTTTGAAATTCAAAACACAAAGATGGAAAAATTTCATTTAAACGGAAAAATCAGTTTTTATAAGTACCACTTAGTGGTTTCACTATTCATCAAAAATTGAAGTTTTTCAGAAAAATCCCAAAAATTAACCATAATCTATAATTGATATTCCGAATTCAAAAATGAAGTCTATTTTACAAAATTCAAAACATATAAGTCAGATTATTTAATTTAATAATTAATTCCCGCTGTCAGAGCAAATAGCGTGTTTTTATGAAACAATAAGTATCAAAAGATTGACACTGGTTTAAGTCTGATTTCAAAGTGAAATTAATTCCAACGACCACTATTGGATTTAATGGTAAAAATATATTCTAATTTCAATTTAAAACCAATTAAAAAGATAATATAATCTAATAAATAAATTATATTAAAAAGAGGTTTTGAATTAAAATACAACATTTTACACTATTCATTAAAAAAATGAACTTTATCGGAAAGATACCAAAAATTTACACAAAGTAAATATTGATGTCCCGATTCTTAATAAGAGTTTTATTTGGTCCAAAAGAATGTTTAAGATTGAACAAAACTATATTTAATTATGGTTCAACATCAAAAGGTTATAAGTGAACCTTTAGTGAAAACTAGGGAATATACGCCTAAAATTGAATTCTTTCCGTATTTTAAGCCTCTATCCTTTATTGGATAAATGTAAAAACATTTAAAAATATATATAATCATATTTTAGTTATTTATATCCATTCCCGCCATTACAACGGCTACATGTTAACTAACATTTAAAATAATATAATTTTATTATTAGAGTGCAACGTAAGATTCCCAAGAAACTCGTTGTTGCGTGTTGGGTACGCCATCGAGCATTGCATCCCCTTTAAAGTAATATTAATATTTTATTCACAAATATGGATAAATATGAAAATGTCATATTCTTTATTTACCTGTGGTGTTACATCCTTCCCCCCTTTTGGGAATTGCGTCCTCGGAATTTTTTTAAAATTGATCTTGGAAACATCCTTGAAAGTCCCACATCGAAACAAGAGTCGGTAAAACAATCACTTTAAAATAAAGAAATATTAGCACAGAGGTCACCCGAGTTAACCCATACTAGGATTCCAAGTATGAAAATATGGACATGGAGGGGAAAACATAGGGTCATTTTCTGATTGAGAGTGATAGAAAACATGTTCAGGAGAAAGTTAACAATAAGAAAATCACAAACTTGTGATGGGTTAAACGGTGTTGGGTTCCTCAGTAGGAAAAGTTAATAGACAAAATTTTTGTTTTAAGTTACTTTTTATTGAAGAATTTATTCATAAGGATGCATAATCACTTATCATGTTGACTTTCAACTTTTACAAGATTTCTTTGTCAAACTCATATTTTTTCCAAAAGACGGGTATTTAGGGAGACTTGTTCGCATTAAGAGTACTATAATCAACTTCTAGAGAATCACCTAATCCACAAAAGAAAACTATATACTTCCCATATCTTTAGAACTTAACCATAACCAAAACCAAAAAGGTTAGTACAAGGTCAGATAATCCAGAAAAGGATAACCCTTTATAAAAAGAAAATCTATTCTTAATCTCCAAAATTTGTCAAAAAAAACCCAAAGTTCAACAAGGATCATCCGATAAACAATTTGTCCATAAAATTATTCAAATTAAACCAATATAAGATTGAAACCCAAATATTTGAAGGATTTAGTCACATAGTCTTCCAAGTTAAATCGCAACATTTATCTCCAAAAAACATCAGTTGCCCCTAAAGTCTCGTATTGAAAAGTAATTAACCTAATCACATATCCTCCATGATAGGTTAATCATTTTCATAAATAACCCAAAATCAACTAACTCTTAATTCATAAAATCATATAACAAGAAAGAATCAGTCAAACTAACCAGGGACTTCACATAGTCTAGTGGTAGGCGATAAAAACAAGTTGCACTTTTTTTGTGGGTTTGATTCCCGCAGCTTTGTCCGATGTGACAGGTTGTCACATGGTCTGCATGTTGTCCTTTTTATAAAACTCCAAAAATAACCCTAACATATTTTAACCTCAATAGTTTCCTTATACCTTTAATTTTCATCCAAATTCATTATGATCTCAACACCTTAATTCTTGAAGTCTTATTTCACCACCATAAGATAAAATAAAACAATTCCCAAAATGAATAACATCATACCTTGATCATGGCGTCCACTCGGTTTCATCGTCATCTTGCTCACGTAGGTATAAGTCCCATGCATTACAACAATGATTTAGAGATCATTCAAAATCATTTGCTTCCTCCATCCAAATACACCTCGTGAAACATGGGTCATATGGGTGTTCACAGAAAAATAGTCTTGGAAAATAATCATGTATGACATATAATTCCAAAACATCTAATAAAAAATGATTTCTAAAAAATAGTCGGACCGAAATTGAGTTGAAAATCTCTATCATTGGTCCTTTTAAAATACCATAAGTATGTGATGTGAGAATATATTTTAAAATCAAATATAAATAGGTTGCGCAAGGGTCTCCTTCCTCAGCACCATTGTGAAAATCATAATATGCTTCAAATTCTTGTGATAAGGTAAAATATTTGAAAATACCTTCATAATATTTACCTCTCTTGAGAACATGAGAATATTGTGAAAATAGTATTTTTCTAAAAACAACCCATGATCCACGATGATAATGAGGTATAGAGGAGGTGCTTTATATCTCAAACAAATGCTTCAAAGTGAGTTGTATGCTAGAAAAAGTTTCACAATCATCCAAAGATGACTTTGCATTAATTATTGCAAGCGTGTCATCAGGAAGAGATAGGAATGTCGTTTGAGATCCTCCTCCTTCAATTCGTAACCGACTTTACTTGACCTGAAAAAAAGTTTTAAAACGAGGATTTAACTGAAATAATAGTTATAGGGACTAATCATGTTCCTCACAAAAACTCCTAATCCCTAAAGTTGTCTAAACCGACCTTTAATACCAACTATAAGGCCCCATCCTTAAACCTTACTTAATCTTGAGTTATTACAAGATTACACATTGAGAATCTGTTCAGGATTAGAGTTTTTGAGAATTAGATCATGAAACTTTCATTATATTCCACATTTATACAAAGTGGTTACATAAAGGACAGTATTCATTCTTCCCATCAACGGAAACATATTTAAAATATAACACATATTCTTTCTTGACACATCCTTGACACTATCATCACATCATGTACCATTCCCTTGACCTGTGAAAAACATTTCAAAAACATGGGATGAGCATAAAAAGCTCAGTAAGAGTTATAAAAATATGGAAAGGAAACATGAGTACATGTATACATAAGAATGAAATCATACTTTACCCATAAAACATAAGCACCTTAACATACCTCATGAAATCATAGAAATCATATGACATAAAGGTAACTTGAGGCATTCATAACATTCTTACGTAGGGAGTAACCCTCTTGGTTACGTTTGGAATACTTATCACAGTATATTCCCTAAATCTCTTCGGAGAAACCTTAATGTTTCACTCCTTCGCGTTACCCAATGCATTGGAGAGCTATATCGGGCTCACCCGCCCTTAGTTTATCACGGAACCACCCGTTTTCATAACCATGCCAAAGAACCATAACATAAATGTATCACATAAAACATGCATAAAGGAAACATAACATTTCCACATTTCAATCACAATATAACATTTTAGTATATTGAAATAATGAATCCATTCAAAAAGAAACCATTTCCAAAACCATTTAAAACATTTAATAATGATATTTTTGAATCAAAGTGTCCCATACCACCTTGAAGCTTAAAATTTTAAACCATTTATATCCATATAAAAAAATCCTTAAAACCATTTTGAAAACATGTATATTAATAAGATCAAAGAATTAAAACATTTAAAACGATATTTTGGTTACAGGGGTTTTACCAAAATTAGAGACACATGAATACAATAATTGAGGAATAACATTTAGTCAGAACTTTATAATATCATGAGAATAAATGGATTCATGATATAATACTCCAAAGGACAGTATATACACCATATAAGAGTGAATTGGTGCATAACAACAATGAACCCTCAACATAAATGTCAAATGTGATGAAATCCCTTATAAAGAAGGTATCCTTAAATTAAGGACAAATCAATCTAAAAAATATGTGTGAAAAATATAAATACACCCAATATAAGTGGATATTAAGTTTAAAACAATAAAAGGTCATTCACACATATTCAATGGATGACATATTCAATGACTACATGTTGAACCCAAAGAAATCGAAATTGGGTTAAAAAGATCCCTTGATAGCCTAACGGCATAACATCAAAATGAGTTGATGAGAGATAAAAAGTGTATATCATCACTTGGACATAAAAATTACATAAATAAGGATATATGAGAACATATCCCAACATAACAATATGTAAATTAAAAGACCCAACAAAAGAAGTCTTTTAAAAAAGAGGAGGGTGAAAGGTTCCCTTACCGACTTGGGTATCTTTCAAAACATAGACCCCATGAAAGAAGGACAATAGATCATTGATGTAAATACTCATAAACAGAAGTATATTACACAAATTTATAATAATGGGCAGTACATACACCACTCAATGGAATTTGTGGCAAATGTAGAATAAATCTCACAGGAATAAATGTGAGATGAAAAATCCCTTACGAAAACTCGGCAGCCGAACGGCGCCACATAATACTTCCGAATATGGATTGATGAGATCAAATAGGGTATATCATCACATTAAAATAAAATGTAATGCAAGAGGAAAATAAAAGAACATCCTCCAAAATTACAAAGGAGAGATTAAAAGAAGTGACATAAAGGAGAGTACTTATAAAAAAGAGAGGTTAGATCTTTTACGAAAGTTCGGCAGCTTAACGACACCACTCAAAACTTCAAAATGGATTGATGAGAGAGAATAGGTTCTCTAATCACATGAACATAAAAATTACAGTAAGTGTAATATAAAATATCATCCCAATAACAAGAAAGATGAGCTTTAAAAGGAATGACATAAAAGTGTGTACTTAAAAAGAAAGAGAGGAGTAGGATCCCTTACTATGGGTCCGACTTGACTCTATCATTCTTTAATCTCCTAAATAATAAACTCGAGTTAATTTATACTTCCTTAAGAACCTTTTTCAAGTTTATTATTCCTTTTATATCAATTATTACCATGTAATAAACATTATGTAATCATTTAAGTTAATAATATTTGTTTTGCCGATATTTGGTTCTTAGGTCGAAAGTGGACTTCTTACAATTACATGTTGTTCGTGTGGACAAATGTTTATTATATCCAGAATTTTATTCATGATGTAGATATCATATATGTCATATATATCCAGTAAATTCATGCATTTATAACATTACATAATCATTTAGAGGTAAGAAATGAAATGCACTGTTCATGGAGACAGTAAGCCGTACGTACGCATGAACGCTACTTTCATTTCTATTTCATATTTTATAGAATGGAATCATAATGATATAAAGGTATATTATAATTCCAGTATAATATCATATATAATATCATAGTTCCATCCTTTATACGTGTAACAACCCGAGAATTTATGAAAAATATTCTTTTTAATTTTATTAATGTCTTGTGTTGTACGCTACACCAAAAGAAGCTTGCACAACACACCTTCTTGACTTGCCTTGCATTACACGCAATCACGACCTTCCTCGATAGCGTGTGTAATACGCAATACCGAGTTTCACTAAACAACGATATGCTATTAAAATAATATTAAAACTAGCCGTTATGAATAGTAATAACAACTTTTTGAAATTATGTAAATCTTATTTTTCAAAGTGAACTTCATTTTTGGATTAGGAGTATCGAATTTAGCCTAAGGTGAAATTTTGGTACATTTCGGATAACTTTCATATTCTGATGAATAGTGAAAATTACTAAATTTTAGTTAAAAACAACTTTTTCAATCGAAATAATTAATAGTGATAAATTATTAATTTGAGTGGTTTTAAAGTATATTTAGAATATATTTTTACAATTTAATACAATGTTGGTCATTGGTTGTAATTTCACATTTAAACCAGACATAATCAAGTGTCAATCTTTTGATATATATTGTTTCCTAAAAACACGCTATTTATTTTAACAGCAGGATTTAATTATAAAATTAATTAATGCAACTTCTATGTTATGAATTTGGTAAAATAGATTTCATTTTTGAATTCGGAATATCAATTATAGCTTAGGGTGAAATTTTGGCATTTTTCTGAAAAACTTCAATTTTTGATGAATAGTGAAACCACTAAGTGGTAGGTTAAAAACTGAATTTTGCATAAAACTTAATTTTACCGCTTCTGTGAATGGAATTTTGAAAATCCGAGAGACACGGTTAATATCAAGGACTAAAATGTGGTTCAATGAGATGAAAATAAATTTTTGGTGAATAGTAACTTTTTTACTTTTTTTACCACGGTTAATAGTAAATAGGGTAACTAAGGGTAAATATGATATTAATATTACCCTAACACATGTCCTAATTCTATTGGACAAGTGTAATTCGACCAAAAACAAACTTAGGAATAAAATATGACCATTTAGGCCCACTTGGATTAGATTAGGACATTTATTATTAATTTATTTAAAGAAGGGTTAAAATAGTTAAAATCAATGTTTAATAAGTAAATCATTTCTAATATGGGGTTATACATAAGATAAATTCTATTGTAAATATTCATTAGAAAGCTAAAAAGATTTACTATATGATGGTATTTTATTTTTAATTTTTAGACATCAAATAATTTAATTTATTTATGACACAAAGATGATGCAGTAGTTATCTTGTTAATGAAATATTGTAATAATTGATGTTATAAACACCAAAATAAATGTAATTTGAGACTTTTTATGAATTACACTAATTTTCTAGGTTACTATGATATATTAGTGTTGATTTAATCAACTTTGTTCGAACATATAATTCTGATATGACTTTCACAAAAATCATATATCAAATAGTGTCAAAATTGACACAAAATAGTTTTTAAATCAAATATTATATTATTAATTGTTATTTTATTCCTAAAAATCTAAGGTTCGGCCAAATGACTTAGATAAGGATATATATATTAATAATACACAATTTGGGGTTCGTTTGGCATGTTATAGTAAGTGTATTAACCATATAGTGAAAGAAAAACAAAAAGACACGGTAAAAGTTAAATTAATTAACTTAGAGTTAAATCTAATTGATAAGGTTAAAATAATACCCCAAACTTGTCTAAATCCTATTGGTTGATAGGATTTCGACCCATCCCCACTTTAGCTTAGAAATAAGACCCTTTGGAACCATTATAAACCGATTTTGACTTTAATATAAAATAATATTTTGAGGTATTCCTAAGGTGCCCCTCTCCTCCCTTATAAAAGGACACCTCATCCCCCTCCTCCTCACACCAATTTGAGCACTCAAGCTCGGCCAACCCCTGCCGAAATATCATCTCCACTTCCCTAGAAACATCCTAGAGGTTCTGGTCTTACTCAAAGACCAATTTTAGTTCCCTAATAGGAGGTCTCCAAAAGGCGCTTCAAAGAAGAGGAGGTTCGGACACATACAAAGCAAATCAGACCTAAGGTAAGGGAAATATCACAATCTCATTTTTATCTGAGATTGTTTATTCGTAAGTATTTACTGGGGTGTATTTTATCATCCACATCCATGTTCCTTCAATATGTAATATTGTTTCCATCCACTTACAATAGTTTAAATCCAATTTTACTCTTCGGTGAGTTTTTAGTAAAGAATATGAAAGGAATCTTTTGTCGCTTTTTCATACGAGGTACTTTTTGACTTTTCCGACAAAAGTACGAAGAATGTTTTTTTTAACTTAAACGGCATGAACGGATTTTTACGGTTTTATAAATCCTTATTTTCATGAAGCTTCCTCCAAAATATTTCATGACTATTTTTAATAAAATCTCTTTCTTTTAAAATTTCATGATGTTTTGTGAAAAGAAATTGATTTTGAAGAAGAAAGGATATTTTCCTCAAGAATTCATTTCAAGTGTTTTATCAAAATTATTTTCCATCTAAGATAATAAAGGGTTCTGTTTCTATCCATATTTTTACATTGATTTGACTATGTTGTGATGGAATTATTTTTATGAATTATTTTATCTTATATGAATTGTTTTATGATGTCATGTTGTTTAAGAATCCCATTTTTTTTATTACATGGGTTATGAAATGATGTATGATTTATGATTTTGTGGCACACATAAGAATGGTATCATTATGAAATGGGTGGGACCTATATCTCCCTCCAATGCATTGGGTAAAGATTTTATATCTCATGAGATAGACATGGCTGGAAAGGAAGGTTATTTCGGTTCAGTGATACAGGACTGAAACGAGGAGTGAACTCGGTTCAGAAAGGGACTTTGTCCACTAAGATAGTCTTGGCAATGAGTCATGACTAACAAGAAATGATTTTCCATGATTATGTGTGCATGCCACAAAGTTTCAAGTCTTATGTTATGATTATGGGGATCTCATTTTCACTTCTATGATTTGTTCCATGTTAAGATATTATGATCTCTTTTGCAGGTTAGGATTTTCAAAAAGATATGATATGATTTTTATTTCTTTTGTATACCCTTACTGAGAATTTGAGCTCACCCTTTTATGTTTTCTTTTCCCCAGGATATAAAGAAAGGTTTTAGGTAAAAAAATGGAAGATCTTTATGGGAGATATTGAAGATCATTCACCAGGATTAGAATATTATGTTCCGAGTTTCCAAAGACACTAAACTATTACGATCCTTGTGTGTGTGTGTTTTTGTTATGTACTAAGTATTCCGCAAATGTAATGTAATGTCCATGTACGTCAGGATACGGGTCTCTACAGTTGGTATCAGAGGAAAGGTTTAGTCAACCTTTGGAAACTAGGATGCGAAAACGTTAGTGAGATCCCTAGAGATATTTCTAAGGTATGTCTATGGATGCCCCTAAGGATAAGTATACGTATAGGATATAGTTCTAGAACTATGGTAACGATATTAGATTAAACCAAAGATGATAGATATTTAAGTTACTCCCCCTTTATTACGATTTTTTCATCTAACACTATTCTGTTTGGGTTTTAGAAAATGGCTGGAAACAAGATGATTCACAATAATGGAGGATATGATGGACAATGGAATGATATTCTTCATGAGCAACCAAATGAAATGGGATTTGGATGTCCAAACATCATTATAATGCCGAATCAGCAATCTCACAACATGATCAATAAAGTAAAATTTGGTAAGTTTCCTGACTCGACTAATAAGAGAAAGATGGAGTTCCATGATGATCATAGAGGAAAGAAAGTTCAATTTCCCCCATGTAAATCATGTGGGAAGAGGCATCAAGGAGAATGTTTCAAGGGAACTGGAAGATGCTTTGGGTGTGGAAACGAAGGACACAAAGCAAGTAAGTGCAAAGGAAAAGGGTCGATTAACACCATGGATGAGGATAATGGTATTGCTACGACATCAAAAATGGTTAACTGTTTTAAATGTGGAATGTATGGGCATTATGCAAACAAATGCCCTAAGGGAAAGACTCATGAAGAGAATCAGTATGGTCATATGGGTAGTATTTATGTGGATGATGATGAAGAGACTACAAATGATATGTGAGATGAAAGAATTTTTGAAGCTCGGTCAATGGTTTGAGAATGTAGTGGAATGATTACATGTTTATCATGTGTTATTTTGGAATAAAGTGACATCTATGGATTGTTACACTGTTGTCTTTCCTTGTGTTTTGAAAGTATATGATTAATGTTACCAGTATCCATGAAAGGTTATTCATATATTTTTGGAATGTAGATGATATGCGCATAATGAAGGGATAAGGAGAAAATTAAATGTTTGATAGTATTCATGAGCTCATGATTGATATAAGGACTAAGTGATATCATGGTTTGAGTATATAGAATTTTGAGGATTTTGGTATGTGGAAGGTGTTAACTTTTAACTGCACTCATGTTTTCACTAAGGTATTCAAGAGAATACACGATTAAGGACTTTGAATGTTTGTAATGTGACCAACAAGACATATCTTATGATATGTGGGGATCAACGACAGTATTAAATCTCTGGTAATCGATGTCACTATATTATGAGAGTGGACTGCAGTATTATGTATAAGCCTAAAGAGTAGACTGGATTATGTTGGACATAAGTTAGTATTGTTTAAGGATAGAAGATTTTCGATATTATTGATGGGATGTTATAGAAACGTAGTTTTAGAAAAAGGGACAACCTGCAGGACGGGCGACAGCCCATCGCTTCGGACAAGGCTGTAGGAATCGAACCCACAACCGAAGTGCGACTGGCCTTTATCGCCTACCACTGGCCTACAGGAAGTCCCTGTTTAGTAGAAACTAGTTTTATTTTATTAAGCGGTATGATATATGAAGTATAAGTTCATTTTTGGAACCATATACGATTAATCTCACTATAAGATGGACTTATAACTTTTTCTAACCTTTTGTTTGAAATAGATGGAATGACCCGTACTTCTATCACATGATCTGCTAATGCTTCACGAATAACAAATTCAAATTCCTTTCTTTATGATATGAAGTGGAAATTGTTCAATTCACGAACAACAGTGAGATTGTAACAAAATCATGTAAGTATTTCTTTTAATTCATCAACTTTAGGGAAATGATCTTGAAAACCAAAAATGTTGTCCTAGTGCTCTTATATCTGATTAATCAGATGGTACATTAGATCGTCACAAATTTATGGCTTTGTGATTGCTGGCTTTTCCATAGCCATGTTCTCTACCACTCTCCATCAGAACATGATGGTTAGATTTCTCTTCCATATCCATATTTTCACCTATGTGGAAACCCAATGATTAGTTTATTTGGGTAACCGTTACGTTTCATACTTTTGTTTTTAAAGATTGGTTTTGATATTCCTTTTTACGATGTGGGTTTCTATTAAAGAAACTTTCGAATAGTAAACCATTTATAACCCCGACGAATTTCGAGGGCGAAATTCATTTTAAGGGGGGTAGAATGTAACAACCCGAGAATTTATGAAAAATATTCTTTTTAATTTTATTAATGTCTTTTGTTGTATGCTACACCAAAAGAAGCTTTCACAACACACCTTCTTGACTTGCCTTGCATTACACGCAATCACGACCTTCCTCAATAGCGTGTGTAATACGCAATACCGAGTTTCACTAAACAACGATATGCTATTAAAATAATATTAAAACTAGCCGTTATGAATAGTAATAACAACTTTTTGAAATTATGTAAATCTTATTTTTCAAAGTGAACTTCATTTTTGGATTTGGAGTATTGAATTTAGCCTAAGGTGAAATTTTGGTACATTTCGGATAACTTTCATATTCTGATGAATAGTGAAAATTACTAAATTTTAGTTAAAAACAACTTTTTCAATCGAAATAATTAATAGTGATAAATTATTAATTTGAGTGGTTTTAAAGTATATTTAGAATATATTTTTACAATTAAATACAATGTTGGTCATTGGTTGTAATTTCACATTTAAACCAGACATAATCAAGTGTCAATCTTTTGATATATATTGTTTCCTAAAAACACGCTATTTATTTTAACAGCAGGATTTAATTATAAAATTAATTAATGCAACTTCTATGTTATGAATTTGGTAAAATAGATTTCATTTTTGAATTCGGAAAATCAATTATAGCTTAGGGTGAAATTTTGGCATTTTTCTGAAAAACTTCAATTTTTGATGAATAGTGAAACCACTAAGTGGTAGGTTAAAAACTGAATTTTGCATAAAAATTAATTTTACCGCTTCTGTGAATGGAATTTCGAAAATCCGAGAGACACGGTTAATATCAAGGACTAAAATGTGGTTCAATGAGATGAAAATAAATTTTTGGTGAATAGTAACTTTTTACTTTTTTTACCACGGTTAATAGTAAATAGGGTAACTAAGGGTAAATATGATATTAATATTACCCTAACACATGTCCTAATTCTATTGGACAAGTGTAATTCGACCAAAAACAAACTTAGGAATAACATATGACCATTTAGGCCCACTTGGATTAGATTAGGACATTTATTATTAATTTATTTGAAGAAGGGTTAAAATAGTTAAAATCAATGATTAATAAGTAAATCATTTCTAATATGGGGTTATACATAAGATAAATTCGATTGTAAATATTCATTAGAAATCTAAAGAGATTTACTACATGATGGTATTTTATTTGTAATTTTTAGACATCAAATAAGTTAATTTATTTATGACACAAAGATGATGCAGTAGTTATCTTGTTAATGAAATATTGACATAGTTGATGTTATAAACACCAAAATAAATGTAATTTGAGACTTTTTATGAATTCCACTAATTTTCTAGGTTACTAAGATATATTAGTGTTGATTTAATCAACTTGGTTCGAACATATAATTCTGATATGACTTTCACAAAAATCATATATCAAATAGTGTCAAAATTGACAAAAAATAGTTTTTAAATCAAATATTATATTATTAATTGTTATTTTATTCCTAAAAATCTAAGGTTCGGCCAAATGACTTAGATAAGGATATATATATTAATAATAAACAATTTGGGGTTCGTTTGGCATGTTATAGTAAGTGTATTAACCATATAGTGAACGAAAAACAAAAAGACACGGTAAAAGTTAAATTAATTAACTTAGAGTTAAATCTAATTGATAAGGTTAAAATAATACCCCAAACTTGTCTAAATCCTATTGGTTGATAGTATTTCGACCCATCCCCACTTTAGCTTAGAAATAAGACCCTTTGGAACCATTATAAACCGATTTTGACTTTAATATAAAATAATATTTTGACGTATTCCTAAGGTGCCCCTCTCCTCCCTTATAAAAGGACACCTCCTCCCCCTCCTCCTCACACCAATTTGAGCACTCAAGCTCGGCCAACCCCTGCCAAAATCTCTTCTCCACTTCCCTAGAAACATCCTAGAGGTTCTGGTCTTACTCAAAGACCAATTTTAGTTCCCTAAGAGGAGGTCTCCAAAAGGCGCTTCAAAGAAGAGGAGGTTCGGACACATACGAAGCAAATCAGACCTAAGGTAAGGGAAATATCACAATCTCATTTTTATCCGAGATTGTTTATTCGTAAGTATTTATTGGGGTGTATTTTATCACCCACATCCATGTTCCTTCAATATGTAATATTGTTTCCATCCACTTACAATAGTTTAAATCCAATTTTACTCTTCGGTGAGTTTTTAGTAAAGAATATGAAAGGAATCTTTTGTCGCTTTTTCATACGAGGTACTTTTTGACTTTTCCGACAAAAGTACGAAGAATGTTTTTTTAACTTAAACGGCATGAACAGATTTTTACGGTTTTATAAAGCCTTATTTTAATGAAGCTTCCTCCAAAATATTTCATGACTATTTTTAATAAAATCTCTTTCTTTTAAAATTTCATGATGTTTTGTGAAAAGAAATTGATTTTGAAGAAGAAAGGATATTTTCCTCAAGAATTCATTTCAAGTGTTTTATCAAAATTATTTTCCATCTAAGATAATAAAGGGTTCTGTTTCTATCCATATTTTTACATTGATTTGACTATGTTGTGATGGAATTATTTTTATGAATTCTTTTATCTTATATGAATTGTTTTATGATGTCATGTTGTTTAAGAATCCCATTTTTTTTATTACATGGGTTATGAAATGATGTATGATTTATGATTTTGTGGGACACATAAGAATGGTCTCATTATGAGATGGATGGGACCTATATCTCCCTCCAATGCATTGGGTAAAGATTTTATATCTCATGAGATAGACATGGCTGCAACGGAAGGTTATTTCGGTTCAGTGATACAGGACTGAAACGAGGAGTGAACTCGGTTCAGAAAGGGACTTTGTCCACTAAGATAGTCTTGGCAATGAGTCATGACTAACAAGAAATGATTTTCCATGATTATGTGTTCATGCCACAAAGTTTCAAGTCTTATGTTATGATTATGGGGATCTCATTTTCACTTCTATGATTTGTTCCATGTTAAGATATTATGATCTCTTTTGCAGGTTAGGATTTTCAAAAAGATATGATATGATTTTTATTTATTTTGTATACCCTTACTGAGCATTTGAGCTCACCGTTTTATGTTTTCTTTTCCCCAGGATATAAAGAAAGGTTTTAGGTAAAAAAAATGGAAGATCTTTATGGGAGATATTGAAGATCTTTCACCAGGATTAGAAGATTATGTTCCGAGTTTCCAAAGACACTAAACTATTACGATCCTTGTGTGTGTGTGTTTTTGTTATGTACTATGTATTCCGCAAATGTAATGTAATGTCCATGTACGTCAGGATACAGGTCTCTACAATACGTCCCACATATGGTATTTAATGAATCAAATCACTTTGAGGGGGCGGTAGTCCGCACTTCCTTAAAAGAAGATATCACGTTTACCCATAATGGAAACCATAAAGGTATGCCAAAAATGAAAAAAAAACAGAAGCTTAAGGAAAACATAAACATATTATATATCATATATAAAAATAGTGACATCATAATGGCCACCTTTGAAGGTGTTAAATGAGTATTGAACAATCATCGTTTCGGGAGGCAGAATTTCGCCATCCACGGAAACCGTATGCTCTTTAACCATTTGATGTAGTTTTGTGAGATTGTAGCTCAAATAAATCTTATAGAAACATCCTAGTATATTTCAGATACTGTTGTTGTTACAAAAGAAGTAAATAAAAATAGTTTAGGGGGTTGGAGAAGCAAAATAAAACAAATGAACATGAGAGAACGAATTACCTTTAAAAGTGTAACTCCTTTTGATTTGAGCATAAAGGCTTCCTTTGAAAGGATTCTGCCCAAAGGGAATCCTCTTGGCTGACGAGAGGGATTTTTAGAGAGTAAATGGGCAGGGGTTGGCCTAGACAAAGGCTTGAGGAGTGTGTGTAATGAGGTAGAGGTGGGGGCCTTTTATAAGAGGAGAGGAGGGGCACTTTTGGAAAGTAAGAAATATTACATTATTTGAAAATGTGTTTCGGTTTTAAAAGGTACCACATTGATATAAATCGTGGATAAGGTGATAAGGGTTCGAAATCCACCCATCAAATAAGTTTTGGACATGAATAGGTCTTATAGTTTACATTATCTTCTCATTTTATTTAAATCGTGAGATAATGATGTCATCGCTGCATCATTATGATGTCATAAATAAATTAATTTATTTAATGACTAAAAATTATAAAAAAATTACTATGATGTAGGAAATCTTTTAGTCTTTCCAATGAATATTTATAATAAAAAATATGACTTGTATAACCCAACTTAAAAATTGTTTTAGTAAAACATATCATGCTTGTGTCATTTTTACTTTTACATTAAATAAAAAGTTATTTATGTCATTTCCCAACCAAAGTGGCTCAATGGGGTCCCCAAGTTGACCCATGGCTTTTCTTGGTCGGCCATTACACATAAAATGTGGTTAGGACATGTGTCATGTTCATTTCATATTATTAAAACATTATTTTTACCTTAAACTACACTAATTACCTCTAATCGCGATTAAAAACATAATAAGTTACTATTCACAAAAAAATTATTTTTATCCCATTGAACCATATTTTACTTCTTAATGAAAACCATGTATGTAGGATTTTTTAAATTCAACACACAAAGATGGAAAAATTTCATTTAAACGGAAAAATCAGTTTTTATAAGTACCACTTAGTGGTTTCACTATTCATCAAAAATTGAAGTTTTTCAGAAAAATCCCAAAAACTCACCATAAGCTATATTTGATATTCCGAATTCAAAAATAAAGTCTATTTTACAAAATTCAAAACATATAAGTCAGATTAATTAATTTAATAATTAATTCCCGCTGTCAGAGTAAATAGCGTGTTTTTATGAAACAATAAGTATCAAAAGATTGACACTGGTTTAAGTCTGATTTCAAAGTGAAAATAATTCCAACGACCACTATTGGATTTGATGGTAGAAATATATTCTAATTTCACTTTAAAACCAATTCAAAAGATAATCTAATCATATAAATAAATTATATTAAAAAGAGGTTTTGAATTAAAATACAACATTTTACACTATTCATTAAAAAAATGAACTTTATCGGAAAGAAACCAAAAATTTACACAAAGTAAATTTTGATGTCCCGATTCTTAATAAGAGTTTTATTTGGTCCAATAGAATGTTTAAGAGTGAACAAAACTATATTTAGTAATGGTTCAACATCAAAAGGTGATAAGTGAACCTTTAGTGAAAACTAGGGCATATACGCCTAAAATTGAATTCTTTCCGTATTTTAAGCCTCTATCCTTTATTGGATAAATGTAAAAACATTTAAAAACATATATAATCATATATTAGTTATTTCTATCCATTCCTTCCATTACAACGGCTACATGTTAACTACCATTTAAAATAATATTATTTTATTATTAGAGTGCAACGTAAGATTCCCAAGAAACTCGTTGTTGCGTGTTTGGTATGCCATTGAGCATTTCATCCCCTTTAAAGTAATATTAATATTTTATTCACAAATATGGATAAATATAAAAATGTCATATTCTTTATTTACCTGGGGTGTTACATGAAGGAATCCTATAAGTGACGGTGAAGTCATAGGGAGATCAATCACTGTAATTGAAGGGAGTTATGATGGATGTAGGGGAAACAATAGGGATGTGAGAGAGAACCGAGAGGTGTGGTAGAGGCAGAGCTCAGTGGTATATGGAAGAGTGTTGTAGTGACCCTATCCCCCATAGAAATGCTAGGAGGGGCCATGAGGCATTATAAGCCCTATCCTAGAGTCTCCCCAAAATTGAATTCAGACTATAGTCGGAGGGCTCCTACAATCATTCATGGCCCACCTCATCCACTACGATACCTCCCTCCCTCCACCACACAATGCATCCCAGTTCATCGATGCCAGTTCCTTGAGGTAGCTCTACCTATGAGATTCCACCTACCATGGTCCATGCATTGGCTTGATTCCCCCATGCATGCCATCACCCATGTTGGACCTTCCCGAGGTGCTTCAAGGTTAGGAAACCTTTCTTGGGTTACCTAAGTTGTGACATGCTCTTAGTTGAATGCAACATGGGATATACTTGTATTTTTTTACAATGGAAAAGAAAATTGTTATCCAAATAATCAATATGGCTCAGAACAAAAAATAAAATAAAATTCAAAATGTCATGTTTTATTTATTTAAATTCCATTTCCAATCAAATTCCAATTTACCTATAAATTCATAAAATATTGAAAATCATTGGAATTATAATTGAAATACATTAAAAATAATTCATGTTTAAATAAATATATGTACAATTTTTATCATTCAAATACCCCTAAGAATAAACCATGATTTTCCTCAAGCCTAAAATATGAACATGTAATAGAAGAGGTCATCAATGCTACAAATATTCAAATTTCCAAGTAATAAAATCTAATAATAATTATTGTATAATAATGCTTCCAAAACTTACAAATAAAATATCAACTTAATTTCTCATTTTCAAACAAAGTAGTCATATCATATATTTTACTCTTTCCAATTGAAAATTGTGAAACTTCTCATTTCATTCATTCATGCACCTTAATTATAAATTATAAAACAAGACAAATCATGATTTACCTCAATTGAATATTTTTACTCATATATCATGATAGAATTTAAGTATATTTATGCTCATATAATGGGAACATTATGCAAATACATAATCTTGTAATTGAACTACATTACCAATATTTAAAATAAACAATACACATTAAATCATGAGAGATTTCATTAAACATTCAAATAAATCATAGGTTCATGGTTGGTAGGAATTGATGTTTAAAATTTTAGGCCTAATGAGGAGATTTAAATATTAAAAAATAAATCATGATATTCAAAAACTCTAAGCTCCATGGAATTCTCATATTCAATGTAGAAAAACATATTTCTCAAAAACTCGTTGTGAATGTAATGATCAAATAATGTATAATGAATGATTTTTTCACCATATGGAATATTTTTTTCATTCCATTTTATTTTTTTAAACCATTCTAATTTTTATTTAATTTTTTTTTGACTAGAATACTTATCACATCCCCCACCTAAAAAATTATTATGAAATCATAGGTATAATAATGGTTATTTTAGTTTTACCCTAATTAAACTATATTTTTCTCATTTTTAGATTCTTTTTTTTTCATTTTAAATCTATCATTTAACTGGGGGAAAAATTGAGTACAAAGAATGATTCGAAAACCTTTTAGAATTTCCATAATATTTACCCCAACACATCATATTTAGAAGGTAAATCATCACATTTACCATGATTCAATTAACCCCTATACATAAATTTTAAAATATCATGAGTATACAGATAAGATATTAGGAATAGATAAAAATAGATTCAAACATGGATAATTCCACTAATGGACATTCATGATCTATATAAGATTATCAAGGAATGATGTTAAGGTGGTTTTTTTAAGATAAGTGTTTTTCAAAATATGAATCAATCATTTTAATTGTTATTTCTAATAGTAATGGAATTGAAATGTTCAAATACAAGTTATAGTAGGTGGAATTCCTAAAGATCACTCATGAAATATACTCAATATAAAATAGGAAGTAATAGGTCTATAAATCCTCTTGGTAATGGGAAATATGATATGGGATAATCAGTTTATCCATGATTAATAATAAAAATAAATTAAACTAAATTATAGAAATTTAAATTCATGAATTGTAATTGGGAAAATTAATTCATATGAATTGATTAATTTTGTAAAATTATGAGTCCCCCTTTTAGTATCCATGTTTCACATTAAAATATTAATTTTTCATTTTAGTCATTCAATATTATTAAAATTGAAATATCAAACATGGAATAACCGAAATTCTCATAAACATATTTCCCCTAGTTCAGTCAAGTAATGCATAAATTTATGTGTGGGAATTAAATTTCACCTTTTAATACTCAAAACATGTTGCACAAAAAAATAAGGGAGTTAGAAACATATAGAAAATGAAAATGTGAACCATTGTGATATGATGATTTTGGTGCCTTTCCTCCACATATTAGATATGCCTAAAGGATTCCTAATATGGTTGTCTTTGAAAATCAAAAAATCTCATAACATTTTTGAATCATTCATAAATCATAATAAAACTATTCATGTTACGATTCCTCCTAGAAGTGCGTTGTGTTAATGTTATTGTCTTGACCTCACCTCATGACATGAAATTAGAAGATTTTTTGGAAAAGTTTTACCTCCTCCACATGTGGTTGAGGCTAACATCCATGGAATAACTTCAGTCATTGATTATTAAAAGTGAATGGGGTTTCTCCCTCTTCTTTCAAGACCTTAATGGAAAGAAAATGACAGTCATTAATTAAAGAAGAAGTCATTAACACCTAGAATGAAACTTAACTAGAATTTAATTTAGTATAGATTTATAGAGTATAACATGGTCTCTATGTTGAATGGAATTGGGGGAATCAGTTTTCTTGTTCCACCCTTGTTCTTTGGTTTTAAATTCCCAAATTTAAAAAAAATATTCTCTTCTGATTTATTCTAGAAACTGAAACTTATGTTTTATCTTTGTTCAAGAAATCTTCAAATCTAAGTTCACAATTTTGAAACCCATTATGAGTTTTTCACTAATTCCACAATTATGTGACATATTGTTTCACAAATCAACTAATATAGGCCCATACCAATGGGTGTCATGTATGATGTCATGTATGCCCATAATGTGTATTAAATCCATTAGATCCAATATTTATAGTATATTTTGATTGTTTTTTCCAAAATATCTTTAATATACTACTTTCATCTTTCAGATTGGCCAATTTTTTTGGGATTGTAATGTGTGGATGTTTTTGGGGGCACCCCATAAATTTTGGCACAACATCCATTCTTTTGTTGAAAAAATGTGTCCCTTAGTCACTAATGATGGATATTGGCATGTCAAAAAATGGTATTTCATCCTATACAATGAAATGTGTTTCTCGATGTATGTGATTATTGAATAGGATCAACTTTGAAATTTGTATTTGAGTAGTGATTAGTAGGCTACTAGGATGATCTACTACTTGGTTATCAGCTACCTTTTTATCATTACTCATTATCTTGAAGTCCTGTAAGAGTAGTATTCTTCTCATTAGCTTGGGTTCGCCATCAGCCTACTTCATCAAATTATTGAGTGTTTTATGGTCATAAAATACAAATACTTTAATTACCAGTAAATCTAACCTAAATTTATCTAATAATATGAGAGCAAAAAAAAACTCTTTTCAATTCTTATGTAGTTGACTTGAGTTGTATATAGGTTTCTAGGAACATAGGTCATGACATAGGGTTTTCCTTCAAATATTTAGGAAAGAACTACTCAAAATGATTAATTTTATGCAACACAATGTAACTCATATTGATGTTCTCAATTTGGGGGATGTATTATAGATGTGTTAATCAACTTCAGCTTCAAATCATAAAATTCCTTGATGGGTAATTACACAATCAGAATGACATCCTCTTGTATGAAAAATTCTCAAAAGTACATGTAATTTTCATTTTCTCTTATTCCTCTTGGGAAAAACAACCTGAATTATCTATGGTATCACTATCTTCTTGAAGGAAATTGCAGAGAGGTAATTGTTGTTTTAATGGATTCTTATTGGGTCAAGAACATTGATCATCACATTCCATTCTGCTAGCTCCATGGTAAGGTTTCATTCTTTCACATTGATGATTGTCTTGTCTATTTTCATGAATGGTCTTCCCAAATAATGGTTCAATATCCAAGTGTATTTTTTCCTCTATGGTGAATACGTAAATTTATGTTGAAAAAATGAGTCATTCAACTCCCAGTGGAAATTCTTCTGCAGCTCCAGCTGAAAAGATGGATTTTTTTCTAGTTTTACAACCACTCTTGTGTGATTCAGTTAACCTATTTAAAAATATTATATGATAGAGTCAAGCATTACATTTATGGAAGCACCGAGGTCCCACCAAGAATAAGAGAATTTTAAATAATCCAAAGTGAAGGTAATAGAGAATATCCTTGGATCTTGAAATTTTTTTTGTAAAGGAATAGATATCACAGTTAAGAAACTCTTTCCAAAGAGTTTTCATTAATCCCCAACGTGGTTATTTCTCATTGTGAATATTTAATTAAAGAACAATCTCTATTTTGGTAATTGATGGATTTCCTCTAGGACAATAATATTGATTCAATTTTCCAAATGGTTTTTTGTATTTATTAATGATTTTGTTCTACTTCGACCTATAATTATCAATTCATTGTAGAAGGGAATGCTACCTTGTTGTCTCTTTTCCCCCATTATTTTCTTTCCACCTGTGTTTCTGTCTACTTTTCTAGGATAGGTGAGTTTTTCATTAGGATTGTTGGAAACATATAATTTATGTGGCTTTAGTGGGGTACGATCCTTGCCACATTGAGTCATGATTGTAATAAAATTATTATTTGTCACAGTGATAGTTTATTCTGGGAGTTCTCAATGAATCTCATCTAGAAAATCAATATGTCCATAAAATTTATTGTCCAGCTTTTTCTATGTCTTTTTCAGCTCCTTAATACCAATTTCTTAGTGGTTGTTCAGAGAATTTGTTGGAGGCTATTAAAAATTATTTCCCTGTAAATGTGGTGGTTGAAAATATTTTTTTTGGAAGTAATGGTTGTATGCTGTATGAATCAGATATTTGTATTGAAAAGATGGCCAGAATTGTTTCTATTGACCTTCGAATCCTTATTGGGATTTTCCTTATCTCCATTATTTCTTCTGTGGTAATTTCCTTTGTTGAAATATAGTTTCACAACTTTATGTGTGTTATATCTCATCACATTGATTAGTGTAATGATTGGGTGATGAACATAATCCATATACTTGATTAAGAGATGGTTACTTACCCAATTTTCAAATATCCATTTGTATCACATGTGTTGTAATTCTCTAATTTGGGTTGTAAGGAGAGGTGATGAGTTACATTTCCATACTTCATTTATACTTATTGTACTAGTTCGTCCTATTCCAACTTACTACAAATTGTTATCCATCTTTTAAATGAGGTTCCCATATTCTATGAGTGATGTTTTCAATAAATGATGTTTCAAAGTTTCCACCCAAGAGGCTTCTATCATTGTCGATCAATCCTTCATATAAGAAGACCAAAAAGTGGCGCTCCTCTAATATTTGATGTGATCATCTTGCACAATGCTTCTTGAATTGGTCATAGTACTCATAAAGAGTCTAACTGATAGCTCGTCGAATGACATATATCTTATATATAATTGTTGTGATTTAGAAGGGTGAGAAATAAAATTTTCATGAAAATATATTGGAGATCATCTCATTCCTAGATCTTTTTGGGTTTTACGGTATACAAGTAGTCCTTAGATGGTTACTCAATAGAAAAAGGCATTTCCTTCCACTTTACTTACCCTTCTGCTACTCCTCTTAGGTTGATGCTTGAAAAAACCTATCAGAATTCATGAATGTGTTGATTAGGATCTTCAAATGTAATGACATTAAATTGGGGTTGCTCATTAATCATGTTAACACGTAAATCAAATTAATGTTTTCAAGCCTGTTTAATTGAATCTACAAGTTGGAAAATTGTGCGGCAACAAGGACTATAATGGTTTTTTGTGGGTCTAATTCCATTATTGGTGATCCTAAATGAACCCTTGAGACTTATAAATTTATTTCTTTAATATTATTTTCAGGATATAAATTCCAAAGTCTAGAATATTACTTTCTCTCTATCTTATGATCAAAATTTACTAGTTCCTCATTATTAGTCCAAGTCATGCATATTTATATTTACACTTTTTCACCAAAAATGGTGCTAGTGTTGGAACATGCATGTCATGTGGGGATGCTAAAATAATAATACCACCCCAGGGTTGTTTTATAAGTGGTAACCATAATGTAGTTCTTCTAGAGAGTTTTGTTTTAATAAATGTGTCACTTAAAAATTATCAATATTAAATGATTTAAGAAAACAAAAGATTTTGTTGAATTTAAAATGATAGATAATTGATTGGATTTAGTTTATGTTTTCAATTTTGGGTTCTCATTATAGTTTTTGAGAGAAAAAAATGAATATTTAGGTTATAGATCAAAATAATTAAATGAATTCTGTAACAATTTTTTATTTTATTCACCTTTAATTAAATTATATTTCAAAGTATATAAATATCAATGGAAGACTTTTAATTATGTAATAAATATAAAACATGGTATTAATTTTCAATAAATAATTAAATTAGTCTATCATAATTTTTTTGTGTTTTTTTAATCATTAAACAACTCCCTTACATCATTTCCAATATAGATTAACAAATTTGTGAAAACATAAATAAATCATGTAAGGGTAGTATAATATCTAAATAAATGAAATTTAATATTTTAGAACAAATTAAATTTCAATTATATTTAATTTTAATTCAATATTAAATTAAATTGAAAATAATTAAATTAAAATAATATAATTCCATAGCATTGAAAAAATTCATAATATAAAACATCACAAAGTCATACCCCTCTCCATTTCCACTAATCACAAAAGATTATAGCCCTCTACTCATGAAGGGATCATCAAATTATAAATTTAATAATATAGGGGAAAATGTATGAAGAGAAAGGGAGGAAGTATGGATACTCTTCTTCATGGCATTGAATCTTCCCTTTGATAGTTTTGAGTTCCTTTACTTTTCCCCTAGGGGAATGCATGAGTTTTTGTATGCCTTTAGAAAGAGGATGTAACCTAATTTTATAGGCATGAATGAAGGAATCCTCCATCATTTTCAATGATGGAAAATTGTGGGTGAGGTGGGTTTAAATTTACACCCCCTAGAGACCCTCTATTTTCAGAGGAGAAAACATTCATGGGTGTAGGTGTTTATTCACCAATTCGGGGAGATCCATGTGGGGAAGATACCCTCATCCCATTCAATGTTCTTGGGCCCGCTGCCTGCATGGTTGGCCAAAGGTGGGAAAGTCATAGTGGCTCCCAGGAGGAAGCATTGGTAGACAATGGAGGTGGTCTGTGTGAGTAAATTAGCACTCTCATTCTCCTCCATCCTTTACAGGGGTAGGACAAGCTTGATGGCAGAGGCCTGTGTGGAATCAGGGTATCGAGGCAATGATTCCAGCTAGAGGAAGGTGCATGGTGTCCGACATGGGATGCAGGGGTTCAGTGGTCAGGATATCCATGTCTCCTCTCACCTTTAAAGTGGTCTAAGGAGATCTTGATGCATGCAAAAGTAGACACCATTAGAGTAGAAAACCATGTGGGTGTGGGACATCATTCTTAGGTGAAAGGGGATGCATGATATTAGTGGATTTGGGTACACATGGAGAATCAACAGAGGCCTCACCATCCTTCAACCTTTAGAGTGGAAGGAGGTGATTGAACTGAGATGTAGTGGGGGACCAATGTAGAACAAGGGATTTCAAGGATTGATGATGCCATGCGGTGGTTCCGTAGTGGCTAGACCTTAGGTATTCCTCCCTTGTGATGATAGAGTTGAGAATATAATGTGTGGTATCCAATGGTGGAGGTGGGTGGGTAGTGAAGTGATGTGGAGGTTTGAGCATTGGTGCTCCTCATCCTTCTTCCAACCATCTTAGTGGAAATAGGATTCATTTGAAATTAAGTAGGGAGGCTTGATCTGGTGGAGAACATAGAGGGTGCTCACAGATCAGTGGTGATGGGTGTTCTGAAATCAGATGTGGAGAAAACAGGGTCTCAATAGAGTTCAGAGAGGTGTGAAAGATGTGGAGCTCAGCGGCGCATAAAGGCAGGTGGGAGAGAGCAACATAACGTGGTGGAGTGTGGTGGAGAACATGTCTCGCATATAAAGGGTGTGATGGGACATGAGTATTCATCTTCCATCTCTTGTATGAATCTCGACAATGATGTTAGACTGCTGCTGGATGGCTTCTATAGCCTTGTGGGACCTTCCCCATCAACCACTAGACCACCCTCCTACCAATGGACATTGTTTCCCCATGCGTCGAGGTTGATTCTTTGAGGAAGCATTACACATGGTATTTCACCTCCCATTGGCCGTGCATGGAATTATGCCACCAGTACACCCCTTTGATTGTGTTGGGTCCTCTTGAAAGGCCTCATGGCCTGGAAATCCTCCTTGTCTCGACTATGTGGTCTGTGGATACCTATTGAAGGACTAAAGGGAATAACCTATATGTTTTTACAAATTAAATTAATATATTCACAGAAATTAACAATAAGTCCCAAAATAAACAAATATAAGAAATCCAAAATGACATTTTTCCTTTTTTATATCCAATTTCAATTCACATTCCAAATTTGTCCATAAATTTCTAAAACAATGAAAATCAATGATTTTATCATTAAAATATATTAAAGAAAAGTCAATTTTTAAAATATAATATGAATAATATTTTTCCCATATAGTGTTACAAGTCATTCCCTCTAATGATTTTTCAACCTCGAGAAGTGCCCCTAGGGTTCCTTCTCCAAAAAATCCTTACACTAAGCTTGAACATCAACATATTGTCCTCATGCCTCCTCCTTGATCCTCTCCTACATTCATAAAATTTAAACTAGTAATATTATCTTCCCAAGATGTAATTGTTCACTCTAGTCTATAATCCTCAATTTATTATCATCATATGATGTATTGGCCTCTATATAATTGTCATCACAGTTGATAACATGCCCAATGTCCTTAATATACCATTAAAACTATGATAAAAAAAAACATTTCTTTCTTAGCTAAGTAACAAGATGGAAGACCCATATTGTTTACCATTATCCCAATATCATCAAGGATATCAAAAGGTCCAAAACACTTAGTACAATCTTTCCTTTCCTCCCCATACGTCAATGACCTAATAGAGAAGTCATGCTTAAGAAAATAGGATCACCCAGAGTGAACCCCATGTGTCTCCTCATATGGTCATCATATGATATATGCCTTATATATGTAGTAATAAACCAATATTAAATTATCTTCACTCTATTTAAGGTCTCATAAACTAGACTAGGAACCACAAATACTACATCACATTCCTCACAAACCACCTATCAAAAGAGCAGTGAACGACTTGGCCAATCGTGAAATGCCTCATAAGGTTCAATCTCAATTGATTCCTTGTAAATTTTTTTATATTGGAAAAAAATGTATATATGATCATCCCATGGTCTACTAAAACTTATAACAAAATTGAAATGAATATCCTCAGTATTTGTATAGTCTAGTAAGACTATGAGCCTATTTGGGGATGGTACAATATTATAAATCTCATATGAGTCCCTAAGGACTTCTGCAAGTTGTTTGAAAACCACAAGAAAAAACATGAATCTATTTCCAAATAAATATTCATGGGAAATCCATGTCATCTTATGATATTATAGATATAGGTCATTCTAACATCATCAAATTTTTGAGTCACTCTTATCGGTAGAATTTTGAAACATTCATCAACCAATAAACAATCACCCAGATAACCTCATGACTCCTTATGGTCCTATGAAAACCTCTCATAAAATACATCATGATTTTATCTAAAACATACATTAGTAATGGATATAGATCTATAAAAACCTCATTACATTGGTTCTCAACCATCACCTTCGTACATGTAATTATCTAATATTCAATCCCATTAATTTCCCTCTTCATCCCTAACCACAAGAACTGTCTCCTAAAGTTATAGAATATATCAATTTCTCTAGTATGTACTACCTATATATAGGTATGTAATTCCCTTATATTATACAATATTATAGAATAATAGACCACAAATCTCTCATGTACTATTATAACATAATCATCACTCAAATACTACCCACATATCAGATTACCTCTAAATTGATATTCTATCATCAAACCATACATTACCTATGACTCCAATGGAGACCCTACCAAGATTATAAGAGAATATATTACTACCAATAGAACACAATTCATAGAGTCCAATTCTTCTAAATAATCCATCATCTAGTCAACCAATATGCTCATCATGTACCACTACTCCTCTGATGGCCACTCACCATCTTTCATCTCGGCTAGTGTGTTAAGGCTAAGAGAATATATGATGAAATTAAATTTCCCTTGTGAAATATCCGTCACAAATTTGAAATTATACAAACACACAATCTAGAATATTTGACTCATGTTCATGTCAATATATGTGAAGACATATTTATGGTTCTTGTGGTCTATGTAAACAATAATTCTCACACCGATGAGACAGTGTCACCAACACATCAGGGCATGGACCAAACTTCTTACTCCAGATGTTGTGTAGTGTAGTTCCACTCATATGATCATAGACAATGAGACCCATATAATATTAACTTCAATCTATTAATCATTCCAATTCCTATAAGGACAGTTGATGTATCACAACACACCACATAACCAATCTATGATTCATGGTTTGTTAGTATTAGAGTTATTTTTATCATTCTCTTTGGCTCACAAAAGGATTATTCACACTCGTCCAGATACTAGAACTTTAGTCTCTTCTTCTTTTTCACTGTCATGGGTTCTAATAGTTAGGATGTGTCTTTAATAAACCAACGACAACATCCTTCTAGTCCCAATACAATCGTAGTATAGAACATGTTCTAAAGAAGTTTATAGGAAATTATTACCTCTACTTTCTCTATGTTCATATAGATTTCTATCCTGGACAACACATTCCCCATAAACCACACCTCTCATATCCAAATTTCAAAATTTGATAACATTACATAAATAAAATGTGGTTAAAATGTACTGAGGTCTATCTAGAGATTTCTATCATTCTTATCTAGTGATGGTGACTATATTTAGATTTCAATAATGAATATCATGATAAATAAGCCATAATTTGTGGGAAATATATTGTTCATGAGTTCCATGAAAAATATTGTTGCATTTTTCATTCCAAAAAATAGAGACAATTTCTCATACAAAACATTGTTTCTCTACAATTCCATATTTGGAATATCCACCTATCAAACACTCAACTAGTGATATCCCAATCAATGATATACCTTGGAGAACTGTCAATCTCTCCATAGAAGATCAAAATGATCATAAATCATTGAAAATGTATATTGGTTACTCACGGTTACAATTTTTAGCTTCTATTAATCTGTATAGAGTCAAATATAATCATTCTCCATCAAGTAAAACAAAATATTTTCGCCCCCTGATTAAGTACTTTTCATTCTAAATCCCTGTAAATCCATGTTGCCATACTACACATTTAGTTCCATCTCCTTAGTTGGTTCCATGCGATATGGGGGTATTGAAATGGGTTGAGCACATTATGAGAATTTAATATCAAATTCAACTCAAATATATTAGAGAAAAACTATAAATTGAATTTGAATACATCATATTAGTTCTCTGTGAATAATGTAAAGCTTGAGAGAGTTATATTAAATCCTAACAAGAAATCCATATCATCCAACAATATTTTAATCACCCTTAACCAACTCTTGTCTAATATACCATTATCTACACCTAGTTCCCACTCCCCATCAATAATGTATCTATATACCTTTAGTGAAGTAATATAAACACTTCTATGGTATAAATCATTTTGGGATTGAAAGGTAGTCATCCGGTCCATTCTCAGAATCACATTAAATAGAATCATCTCAAGAATCATGAACTCCCACTGATTTCTATAAATGAATATAAAAATAAGGCACATTCATCATTGTTTGAGATAATCCCCTTTGGTTTCCACTTGGGTTATTAAGATATTCAATTTTATAGGATAACATGACATCTATGTCATTCCCAACAACCACTTGTGTAGAAAATAATGAATAGGAATCAATAATATCAATAAAAAAGTTGATAAGGTGTATATGATCCAAACCACACCTCAAATGGTAGATGGCCCCTCTCAACCATCCAATAGAACCTAGTCCAAAGAATAAACTGGAAATTTCTTTTTTTTGTGTCTCATTAACTAAGGTTTATGGAAATTTTGAGTCTAATTTCGATAACTGTTGCTACATATATATCTCCCTAACAGTGCTTGTCTATCCTTCCTAACTGATTCTTTGGTGAAAAACTGATGAATCTTTTCAGTTTTCCACACTACCAACATTAGAACTTGATACTGATCACACCATTTCCTAATATTTGTACTAAAAAAGATTAATCAATATGTGTCCACTATAGGAGGGGAAGATGAAGCCATAGTATTCCCCACAAGAAAACTGTTGGTCTATTACACATCCCCATTCTTCTTCTTCCTTATTGGAGAAGAGGTACACAAGGGGGTTGTGGGATGTTGACCGAGATGAACACAGAAGGGTAAGTGAAGACTAAATTGTTACGACTCGTCCCAGTGGGGCCCACATCACGACCCCCAAGCCCACCTCCAACAGGCGATTGCCTGGTGACTAGTACCAAGTAGGCATATTACTAACGATAGAGGAATTTTCTAAAAACATGTACACATGACCACATCTCCAAGCCCACAAAAGATGAAATATAAAAACCACTATGGAACGAAAATGCATGTATACAACCAAACCAAGCCAATAGAGTGCGACAGAATGTAATGTGATGAAATTAACTAGGAAAGAATATAAGCCCACCAAAAAAAGATTCTAAAAACTACAAGGTCCAACTTGTAAGAGAAAAATGTACTGGGACTACTCCTCATAGTCATAAGAATGCGTCAGCCTGTGAGAAACTCATAAAGCTCAGCCTTGTCCCACTATGCAATGGAATATGTCAAAAGGCTACTCGTCAGCATAGGACACGACCCATTTAGTCAAAGCCCGTGCATGGGTGAGTATAACAATAATCAATAGAGGACCCCAGAAATACAAAGTAATAAACAAAATAAAGGAATAGTCCTCTATACACAATATATGTCTACTAAACATATATTAGGGGAACACAATCCAGATATACTCAACACCCAAAACCGTGGTCTAGAGACTAGTTACACAACCGCTTTCTCCTACTAGGAATTCAGTTCGAAGACTCCACGACCAACTCATTCTAGGAGAACACTCTCCATGATTGTGATAGCTCTGATGACGTCTGTCTGAAAAGCACTCTTCATCTGGAAAAGCCACATGAGATTGATACACTCATTACAGGAGAACACACTCTTGAGTGGGAAAGATCAAGATAAGTAGATGACGATCACTGATGGGGCCATGGAGAATACTGCGACTCATCTAGATTCACCATCTAGGTAGAGGATCAATGACCGATGGAGTTGGTCATGTCAATGCCTGACTCTACCTAGGGTCATGAATGGATAGAGGATCTCGCTCTAGGCCTCTCAGAGGGATTTCTGACTCTTTCCATGGATGTACTGTTGATGGGATCACCCTCCTCTATAAGGAAACGATGCCTAACCATCAGGGGAATGAGAGGAAGGGGGATCTAACCCAAAAAAACATGTTAATGATACGATGGACAAGAGGGCCTTTCTATTTCCCAAAAAGTACACTGTGTGTAGAAAAGACACATGGCGTGTCTTCTGAGCCAGGGTACTACCTTTTTACAATGGTCTGTGTTGTAAGGATGGTCATGTAGAAAAGTATGTGCTTGACATGTGGTACAGTGCATATGTCATGCCCGAGTGACTAGGGTCAGCTCTGTGTACTCTGGTTATGCGCCCATACATGACCTGAACCCTATGTATTTCAACCCATGTAATCGGTACACGGGGTGACCAACGTTACTGGCCTCACATGGCTATGTGGTGTATTACACAACTGTGTACTCCATTATCTGTTTTTCAATCCCATGGATACACGACGAGTCCAGTGTAGTCGACATTACCTTTCCACGCAAGTTCTACACGCCATGTTGTGAAGCCGTGTAGCCCATCCTACGTTTGAGTATTTCCTAGAATACACACTGAGCAACGGGGAAGGCCCAACATGTCGTGTGACTAGGGTCACAATGCATATGATAGTTTTTTGACTCTTGAAACCAAATCTTCCACTGAGCTGTTCCACACGCCGTGTTCTTCGGGATACACGTCCTGTATTCTGGAAATATCCATAACTGTAGACTTCTGTCATTGTGCCTTCTGGGAAGCCCCATTCATCGATCTGGCCATCCAATCTCCAAGAAACTCAGGGGTGTTGGTCAACCCAACACCACAAAGCTTATTTCGTTGGCTTTGTCCCTCTGATCAGTCCTGAAAACATGTAAAGATCCACCTGCAGAAGAATGCTCGAAGAATGGTCATTCTCTATCCAGTCTGATTCATCATCCACTATTTTTGTCTCACATCCTCTAGGACATCGTGACATCAGATCTTTAATTTTGTATTTCTGCATTGCAAGATGGACAAGAAATGATTCGTTTTTCGTTTCCCCATGAAGAACATGAAGAACACATGAAAAGAAATGAGGAAGAAATCCAAAAAAATAAATTAAGGAATGAACCTCCATCATCAATCAACATGACGTTGATCCAATCCTATTAGTTGGATCAAACAGAGAAGGATCAATACTATAAACAATAATAATGGATTAATCCCCAAAAACATCCCAATAAAAAACCTCCTACAATAATGCACGATCTGCTGATCAACCTGTTTGTGGTTGTTATGCATTCGTCGTATAAATTTAGAAATATGGAAAGTAGATTCGAAATAACAACCCCTACATGAAGGAGGTATCGATCGCTAATGAAGGGATTGTGCTGCCATCATCGTCGAGATCCTTTAACTTTGTTAGCGCAATGATTCACAACATTGATTCATCATCATTCATCGCTGAGAACTTTTTCCAAAGATCCCTGGATTCTCTAGAATTTATCTCCACCATTTCCAATGAGAAACATTTGAATAACCCATTAAAAGGAGGTAACATAATTTAGTGTTTCGTTATGCTGAGTCACTTTCAAAACGATGCAGCATTAATGAGTCAACGTTGTAGTTCTAGAGTGATTGTGGTAGGGCATTAAATATTTAAATAACTACCCCTTCATTGCGCTATAGTGAATATTTCCAATTAATATAAATAAACCTTTTGAATTAATATATATTATTTAATTTTACTCTACTAAAAATGTCTGAAAAATAACATTTTCCCTGGACCCACACCAGTCAAGGATAGACCTATTCTTAGGTAAAGTCATCGTTCCAAATACAATAGTTCCCTCACATTTTTAATCTGGGAATCCATTTGAAAACTCTCACAACCATGCACATACAATGTCTCACTAAAAATAAAAAAGTTCCAAACACCATTCCGGGATCACTGGGATTCCCATTGATGTATTGTATCCATGCTTGGTCTCGTAATAATAATATATAATAATAATAAATAATACACGGAAACTCTAAGACATTACATTCTCCCCACAGTGGGGCTTTGTGTCCCTAAAAAGCCAAAGAGAAGACTACTCAAAAAGATGTGGGTACTGGGCACGGATCTGAGCTTTCCGCTCTCACGTGCTCTCCGGAAGATTCATGTGTTGCCACTAGACATGAACTAGGAGAATCGACTGACCACAAAGGATCCACTCTTGATGATCCTCGATCTCCACCGAGTACGCAGAAAAGGTCACCCCATCCTTGATGTCTATCTCGCTTCAATCTATGATATGCGATGGGTCATGAACCTTCCTTCTCAAATGAAAAATGTGGAAGACATCATGTAACTGGTGCAACTACGGCGGTAGAGCTAGGAGGTACGCTATCTTTCCAAATCTGTGCAGTATCTGAAAAGGTCCTATGAACCTCGGAGATAACATTCCACCTCATCAAAATCTCTACAACCATCATCAAGGTGAGACTCGAAGGAAGACGTGGTCCCCCTCCTAGAACTCCAGAGATCTCGGTCATCTGTCAGTATAAGACTTCTTCCAGCTCTATGCAGTCTTCATCCAATCCTTGATGATCTGCACCTTTTCATTGGTATCTCTCACCAACTATGGACCCATGAGTTCTGACTCTCCAGGATTAGTCTAGCAAAGAGGTGAATGGAAGTGTCTCCCATTCAAGGCCTCGAATGAAGCCATACCAATGGTGGAGTGGTAGATATTATTATACAAAAACTCCACCAGTGGTAGGTGGTCCTCCCAACTATGACCAAAGTTCGATATACAGCCCCGCAACATATCCTCCAGAACCCGAATGGTCCTCTACATTTAACCATCAGTCTGGGGATGGAATGTCATGCTCAGGTGTATCTGAGTCCCAAAAGCCACCTGTAATCCCTTCCACAACCTTGATGTAAGGAGGGTATCTCGATCTGATGATATTCTTGAAGGGACACAATGAATCCAAACTGTCTCCTACATGTAGAGGCATCCCAATATCTCTACGGATCTCTACTCCTTAATATCTAGGAAGTGGGCCGACTTGGTTAGTTAGTCGACGATCAACCTGATGGAATCTTTCCCCTTGGACGTCTATGGTAATTCTGTCATGAATTCCATTGATATTACACCCCACCTCCACTCTAGAACCTATTTTGGGTGATCTAATCCCGCTAGAACCTGGTGCTCAGACTTCACCTGATGGCATGTAAGGCATCGAGAAAGGAACTCTGCTACTGCCTTCATCATGCCTGACCACCAGAACTGTCATCAGAGATCCTGGTAAATCTTTTCCACTCTAGGATGTTCCTCCAAGGGGGATGAATGAAACTACACAAGGACCTCTTCTCACAATTCCACTGGTAAAACAATGTGTCCTCAAAAAAAATTATGTTCTCCCAACATAGAAAATATCCATCGGGAGAAATTCCTCTGGATAACTGAGCATGTAAAGACTTACAGTACACATTGCCAAGACACACCTCCCTAACTCATTTTAAAATTAGAGGGGTGACAACCATCTACTGCAGGTAAGGTGCATCCTCTCCATCCATGAAGGATAACTACAACATAGCTAACTACTCTGTCGCCTCACTCAACAGTTGTGAGCTCGACCTTCTACTAATATAATCTTCTACCTTGTTCCTCTTCCCAAGAGTTTAGATATTCTCTAAATAATTGTCCTACAGGAACTCTAGACAATTCATCTACTTCATGTTCAGATCCATTTGTAAAAATATGTACATGAGGATCTTGTTTTCAGAGTAGACAATAAACTGCTTTTCCACAAGGTAGTGTCACCACATATTCAACGTAAAAAATACTGCTTCTAACTTGAGATCATGGGTCACATAGTTCTGATAATGTGGCCTAAGCCGAAGCGAACCATAATCAATCATTTCCTACCTCTGCATAAGGACACAACCATGTCTAGTACCCAATGTGTCGTAGAAAACTGTGAACTCGACACCCTCCTCTAGTAATCTAATGGCTGGGGTGCTCATCAAACTTTGTCTCAGTTGCACAGAAACATGTTGGAACTTCTTCATCCATATATTGGGTTTCCTCTTCCATTTTGAGGTTTTCATCGATGCTGATATATAGGAGAAAGAAGGAATGAATCTTTGGTATTTTCCTGCCAACCTGAGGAAGCTTCACACCTCCATCATGCTCCAAGGTGGCTCCCATGGTAACACTGCCTCCACCTTCACTGGGTCGACAAACACTCCATGGGCTGAGATGATATGTCCTAGAAAGTGGACCTCCTGAATCCAAAACTAGAACTTCAAGAGCATCCCATAAAGCTGGTTCTCTCAGAGTACATCTAGAACCATCCACAGGAGTCTCACATGCTCCACCTCTGATGCCGAGTACACAAGGATGTCGCCGATGAAGACCACTGCGAATAGGTCCATGTACGGCTAGAAGATCTACTTCATCAGTCCCATGAACACTACGGGGGAATTTTTCATGACTAAAGGTTTCACCATGCACTCATAATGACCGCAGTGGCATCTAATAGCCATCATCAATATATCCTCAACCCATACTTGTAACTAGTGATAACTTGTTCTATGGTCAACCTTTGAGAACCATTGTGAACCTCTTAGCTGATCAAAGAGATCATCTATTCTCAGTAGTGGATAATTGTTCTTAATTTTAACCTAATTTAGGTGCCATTAATCAACGCACAATCTCATACTCACGTCTACCATCTGGGAAAATAAAAATGGGGCCACCCAGGGGGAAACACTAGGTATCACAAAACCCTTTCTCTTCCAATCCTCCAACCGCACCCTCATCTAATGAAGAACCGTGGGAGCCTTCCAGTATGCTTGTAAGGAAATCATTGTCATCTTGGGGTGTATGTTGATGCATTATTCGCTTTTCTGACAGGGAGGTAGTCCTAGAACATCTTCGTGAAAGACGTCCTCGTACTTCACCACTACTACTGGGAACTGGGTTCTCACAACATCAACTGCTCTAAGGGTAATGCTATCCATATAATGAGTGATCTGTTTCACCCCCCTATGCATGATCTCATTCTGTGCTGCATGAGTCTCCTTTTCTCTAACAAAGGAAAACCTCATCCTATACTGGCGGACACACCACACTCTTTTCCTAAAATAGTCAATCTGGGCATGGAATGTAGATAACCAATCCGCACAGAGAATGACTTTGTAAGGCCATAATGCTACCACGAAGAGGTTCCAACCGAAACTCTCACCACTAAGAGTATGAACACACTATCTCCAATGGTGTGTGATCATCTAGTCTCCTCCGGTAGGGGTCTCTAAGCGTAAGGATCAAGTCAACGGTTCTACCAGAATCTCAAGGTTTCTGACAAGACATGTGGTGATGAAGGAATGACTAGAAACTATGTTTATATGTACGACATCTAAGGTAGAGAAGAAATATATCATACCTTGAATTATCCCTATATCCCCTAGGACATATGCCTCGACCTCATTCCATTGTGGCCAGCCCTGTCCCCCCAGCTCCCTGAGCCTACTGCGGAACTCGTGGGGGTAATAGTAGAAGTATGTCGAATCATCTTCCACCACCTGTATCTATCCCTGCTCCTCTACTACGTCCGCCACCTAGAGGGTCTGTCTGATCCACTCTCTGCCTCTGCCTTGGTGGTCCATCAACCACTTCCCTATCAGTAGCTTGATGGTTCAGACAATCCCTAGCGAGATGTCCCCTTCCCTCACACGAGTAGCATCGCTTCTCCCAAGGATGACTAGATCGTGCCTGAGAGCCATGGAATGTCGACTACCTATCCTTGGTCTTCATATGAAGTCTCCCAAATCCCGATCCCTGAGTCCGATGTTGACTCCCCACTGCCGAGGTTTCCAAACACTTCATCCTGCTGCTGACTGTCATTGATTGTCTCTACTCTACAAGGAATCTCTCAATCAACATGACCCGCTTGAGCACTCTAGTATAAGTTGAAATTCATAGAGTCACAACACTAGTTCGGATGTCCCGTCGTAAACCTTGCTCAATGGTCCAAGATCGGATGTACTGATCCCGGACCATATCCATTGAGTGCATGAAGAGGTTGGTGAACCTTAATGAATAGTTTTCTACCATCAAACTACCATGCTAGAGAAAAATAAGCTCCTGGATGCTCAAAAATATCAGCGTAACTGGAGATATCTCTTCCCTAAAGAGTTGCTCGAACTAAGTCCATGAAAGAGTCTCCTAATCTTGTGTCTGTGTGGTAAGAATCCACCATTATCATGTCAGTCCCTGATGATGGCTCACTCCTTGGATCACTATCTTGTTCGTTGGTGTCCTCATGAGACGAAATACTCTGGTCACCGAATCAAGCTAGTCCTCAGCCACATGTGGGTCAGGGTTGCCTCAAAACCTGAGGCTTCATCATCGTGATCATGCTGTTAAATCCTAGCCGTTATGCATCACAGAGGCATCCTTTAAGGAAACATGATGTACCACGACCAATGAGAATATCTATATATCTGACACAAGGACATGGAAAAAACAACCCATTCTTATATGATGCATGTACAATTCCTTTACATCGCTGCAACTACTTTTTTCATGCACCGAGTCGAAAATAAGGTTATAAGAGACTTGGAGTATTGATAAGTCAGTCTCCTGCACCAATACTAGAGTCTTTGGCTTCAAAGGAGAACTCGAAACACTTAATATTGTTTCCGCAAACCAATCTCACAGACTCTTTGTCCAAAGGTAGAACCGACCCCTCTATGATACCACTCTGTCAAGACCCATCGTAGTGGGGCCCACCTCCAATACACCAGGGGCTGGTGACTAGCACGGAGTAGGAATATTACTAACATGGGAGGTATAGACTAATATCTTGTACACACACACACACACATATCCATGCCCACAAATGCTGAAATGTAAAAACCACTAAGGAATGAAAATGTGGGAATACAAATAAACCAAACCAACAGAGTGAGACAGAAAGTAATGTTCTGAATGTAAATTGGTCCAGAATACAAGCCCACCAAATAAGAGTCTGAAAACTACAGGGTCCAACCTGTAACACAAAGAGGTACTAGTATTGGTGATCATAGTCTTAGGAATGCCTCGACCTGTGTGGAACTTATAAAGTTTGGTGTCGTCCTAGTCCACCCTGGACTCTGTCAAAAGGATGGTCATCTGCTCAACACACAAACACATGCGGGGAAATCCCGTGTAGGGGTGTGTATAATAATACTTTGTAGAGGACCATGAACACCACAATGCAATATACAAAACTCATAGTTATCTCAACACAGAATATGTATACTAAACATATAATAGGAGAACACAATCCAGATATACTCAAAACCTAGACCTGTAGTCTAGAGAAAAGTCACACAACCGCATAACCCCGCTAGGAATTCAGTCTGAAGATTCCATGATGAACTTGTTTCGAGAGAACTCACTCCACGAGTCTGATATATTTGTTGACGTCCATCTAAGAATAACTATTTGATGGGAAAACCGACGAGAGATTGATACACTCATTATGGGAGAACAAAATCCTGAGTGGGAAAAGTCACGATACACATATGGGAATCACTGCCAGTGCCATGTCGGATACTGAGACTCATCTGGATTCACAAGCTAGTTAGAGGATCAACTCCGGGTGGTTTTGGACACGTTGATGACTGACCCTACCTAGGGTCAATAGTGGATAGAGGTTCTCACTTCGGGCCTCTCGGAGGGATGCATGACTCTATTATAAAAAGTCATACTGAAGGGATCATACTCCTTTATAGGTAATTGATGCCTGAACATAAGGGTAATGATAAGAAGGGGGCACTAACCCAGAGGAAAGATGTCCATGATATAGTGGAAAAGAGGACCATGCCATTTTACCAAATGTATACGGAGTGTAGAAAAGTCACGTGCCATGTCTTCTAACCCCGGGGTAATGCCCATGTACAATGACCCATGTCGTAAGGCTAGTCTTGTAGAAAAGTTATTACACGACGTGATGTACGATGTACACACCGTGTCCGAGTGACTGGGTTTGGCTCCGTGTTTTCTATCCATGTGCACGTACATGGCCTCAACCCTACGTACGCCAACCTGTGTAATTGGTACATGGGGTGACCTGCGTTACTAGCCTCACTTGTCCATGTGGTGGAGTACATTGTCGTGTACTCCATCCCTTGTCTGTGTATCCCTTGGATACATGTAGAGCCCTCTCTATTTGCCTCTATCATGCCGCGTAAGGTATACACACCATGTAGCAAAGTGGTGTAGATCATCCCGTGTCCGTGAATTTCCCAGATTACATGCCGAGCTTCGGAGAATGCCCAACACACCTTCTGACCAGGGCCACACGTCGTGTGATTCCTATCCAACTCCTGAAACCCTAGACACCACTGATCCCGTCCACCCACCGGGTTCTTCATGACACACACCATGTATTTTGGAAATTCCCTGAACTGTAGACTTCATCCATCACGCCTTCAATGCTAATCTGTTCGTCTCTCCAGCTATCCCATCACCCTAAAACTCACTTGTTTTGGTTTCCCCAAGTCAAAAAAGATAAATCCATTGGTTTTGGCCCCCGATCGGTCTCGAAAACATGTAACAATCCACCTGTGTGAAGAATTCTTGAAGAACAGTCATTCCCGATCTGGTCTGATTCATAGTCTGCTATCATCGTCGCACCTCTGCTAGGTCATCATGCCATCAGATCTTCAATTTCAGATTTTTGAGTTCGAATATAGAATCGTAATGATATGTTGTTTGTCTCCAGAGAAGAATGCGAAGAACACACGAAAATAAATGGGAATGAAATCCAAAAAAAGAAATTGTGGAATGAACCCCCGCTTTCATTCCTCACAGCATTGATCTGCTCCCGTTAGTAGGATCAAATAGAGCAGGAAAAAAACAAAAAAATAATAATCATGGATTAATCCCCAAAATCATCCCAATAAAAACCCTCTCGCTAGAACACATGATCCACTAATCAACCTGTTCATGGTTGATCTACGTTCGTTGTTTAAATTCAGAAATAGGGAAAGGAGAATCTAAATAACAACCCCTACCTGAAGGAGGGATCGATCGCTGACGAAGGGGTCATTCTATCATTTCCACCGAGTCCATTAACATCGATGGAATAGTGATTCCTATCTTTGTCTCTCCTTCATTCATCGCAAAGCATTTTCTATAAAGCACCACAGATTCTCTAGAATTTATCTCCACCTTTTCCAATGACAAACATTCGATTAACCCATTAAAAGGCAGGAACTTGATTCAGTGTTCTCTTACGTTGAGTTCCTGTTGTTACGCTGTGTAATTGACAAGTTAGCTTAGCTGATCCAGAGTTATTATGTAATGGAATAAAATATTAAGACAGCTAATCCATCGTTGCACTACAGCGGATGTTTCCAAATACAATAAATAAACTTTTAATATTAATTTATTTTATTTTATTTTTCATCACTAAAAAATCTGAAAATTTCCTTTTTTCCTCAACCCTCGCCGATCGAGGTTAGGCCAATTATAAGGTAAATTCATCGTCCCACATACAACGGTGCCCTCATATTTTTGTTCCAGGACTCCATTTGGAAACATCCACAACTGCACACATATCCCAACTCACTTAACATAAAAAATTTCAAAACACCATTCCGGGATCACTGGGCCTTGGAATGATGTGTTTCCTCCGCGCTTGGTCTTGTAATAATTCTATATAATATTCAAAAATAATACAAAAAAAATCCGAGACATTACACTACTACCCTCTATTGATATATTTTCTTCTATATGGTTAGGTATTTCTCTAGAACCTATGGGTATGAACATAGGTCGAAGCACTACATCTTCTATATAATATTTTTTCGAATTCCAATTTCCAATGTCCTGGAGTTCTATGCTTCATTACCAACTACAAGAGGTATAAGTAGAGTATGTAAATACTATCACATATCTTTAGAACACCTCCATAAACTCATATGATCTATCAATATTTTCATGTTAGGGATGAACATTATGACAAAATACCGTGAATACCTCGCTTAAGAGTCCCTCTCATTGACTGAGCTGACCCATAAATCCACCCATCACCTAGTGGGGTTATATAGAGTGAATGATACCAGCTAAACCTTTTTTCATTCAATGTATTCATGCGTTAAAGGATTCCCCCAATGTTGCATGTCCATTACTCATAATCCTATAGTCCACCTATGAACAGAATGGATTGAGAATAATGGGGTTTAAAATCTAAAGCATAGACATCCAAGAACCTTAGTGGCTGATGGAATGGAATCACTTCCTTCTCTACTAAGGTATTTTCAAGAACATAAGTTGGATAACCATTATCTACTACAAATCCAACATAATTTCTTATATAATTCATCATAGGAAGTAAAAAAGAACAGTGGTAACATTTTAAAATATGAACAACTCTAAGGGATCAAACTAGATTCTTGTAAGAGTTTTCCCCCAAACAATGTATACCCTCCCATCACTAACCCTTGTCTATGTCCCTAAGCATTAGACAAAATAATCATATATATACTAAAACATCATCATGCCCTACTGAACTAGTTAATTCGAATAATGTTTTATCATAATAGCATGGACCACACATAAAAATCAAATAATTAATGATAATATACCATATAGAATAAAAATTTAAATAATTTAACTAATTAACTACTATATTTCATATCAACAATAAGATATTATTGAATTTGGACCAAAGTTCATAGTCTTGATGAATAAATTCACCTAAAATATCATAAATCACATACCAACATCATGTGAATAACCCAATGTGAATTTTATCAACTGTAATAATTAGAAATAATTTTTATCTTTATAGAAACGTAGAGGTACACTATTCAATGTTGGTGAGGAACATTAATTACTTCCTTACCCATGTCTCAACCATCCTATCTCATATCCACCCTATCTCAAATGACAGAAAAGTGAAATTTTATTAAAATATGACACCCAATGATTCCATTTGTTGCATCCAGAACAAAAACAATGGGTCCAAGCTGGAGTTCCATATGACGTCATGGTTTCATTCCCATACATGGGAGGTTGTCAATTAGAAAATTGGGACCAGGTCCAAAGACATGGAGGCTGTACCATTAGTCTCATTTAATCAAAAGAATAAATAAATAATATGACAATTACAAAATATAGAAATAATTAGTATAGTCATGCAGAATCTCTAATGGTATACCTGTAATATAATTAAAAACATCTCAAGGTGGTATTCAGGTCCATAGTATAAGTAGAGAAATAATAAATACACAATAAGTAAAAATTAATGGGGTCCTCTAGAGTCTATCCCAATTTTCTCCATTTCCAGGCTCCAGTCCTCACTCATCCTGCATAGGACCCTTTCAATTTACAAGATATCTATCCATGAAATCAACATGATGTGAAATATTCTTGAGTTGGACACCAGAAATACATACTTAATGAATTTATATAAATTATTACATGATTATTCCAAAATAAATATAAATATTTAATGATAATAAACACACATACCAAAACTGAAAAATCACATTCTAACTAAGTCACGAAAAACCTCTAGTTATACTAGCTTCAAATACATGATATAAAGATAATGTGAGGATTTAATAATAACCCTAACATCCAAAAGATAAGGAATTTGGGGCTGACTACCTCACAGTTTTATGTGTACACACTACAAATCATCTTTATCCATCAAGTATATCATGATACCCAAGGTACTGTACCTTTCAAACAAGCTACCTCAAGCGCATGTGACTTGATTTATATCTGGATTCCTCGATTGTATCTATATCATGATCATGATTATATCCTCATAGATCTTATTTATGATTAGGTCTCTCATCATTAGTGTTTCAAGTTAAGTGCACTTTTCCCAAATGGATAGACATTGTACGATGGTCCAACTATCTCAAAAACTAACATAAACTCTAAGGAAATGATAACACAAATGAAAGGGTAAGGCCTCACAAGGAACATGACATCATGAAATAAATAATTGCACTAATTAAAAATGGGAATATACATAAATCATTGAATCTAGATATTAAAAAATCTTAAATAAACATTTTATAATGAGTCTCATGGGGCACACATACACACATGAGAACACAATAAAGAATTCTCATCATTTAAGATAACATAAATAAATATACCATTTTATGATGTCTAAAGTAATGTCCTATAATGAGAATTTCATATAACATCATGGTTTTCAATGTTACTATCATGGTCTGTTGAAAATTTATTCAATAAAACATTCCCTCACACTAACCTGAATACGATCATATGTTAAGGGCTCCAAGAACTAGTCAAAATTCAAAATGTCTCTTATTATAGAGTAATTCTAGATGAAATGAATTCTAAGGATCCAACCCATCATACCTTCACTTATTTTTAATCAAAATTGATTAAAAATTAATTTTTAAGAAGGAGGAGTAGAGAATCTATATAAAATTTAGGGTATCATTATTGTAAGGTAGGGGTTTTAGTGTAGTTGTGTGCTAGAAATACCCACTATTGCATAGCGTATATCACTACATTGTAGGTGGAATGCTAAAAAAGACAAAAAAAATAACTATGTCCTTTCTCTATGGAGTATAGATTATTCAGAATAACCCACCATTCCATAGGGAAATGTCTGGGGCATAAGATATGGAAGGATGTAGACTTTTACTATGTTAGAAGGATGGTTGTGGTGTGGAGTTTCACACCACCATGAAAACTAGAAAAATATAATTAGAGGAGGAAAATGTAATTTAGGGAGGGTCTTTAATGGATCAAACCATAGAGTAATACTTTATTTATAAATAATTATTTAATAATGAATATTCTAATTTAATTATTAAATGGAACACTGAAAAAAGAACAAAATGTGACTTTAAAATCCATAGCTCCCAAATAAATAGCAAAGTATCCTTTTAAGAGGATTAATTACACAATTATAGTAACTAAAAAATTTTATATAGAAAACAATTATACAGCATTGACTAAGCATCTCATATAGCAACATTAATGATCAAGTCTATAATAGTGAAGGTTACATAGAAAATAAAAAATCACCATTAATAGAGTGGTGCAACATTTGGTTATATAGTGTATCCATTATTCCATATTTATAATACATCACAAATTTTTTTAATATAGCTTAGCTGCTTCCTCAATAGTATGGACTTATGTTTCATGGCACAACCATAGTTTTTTAGATGTAAGCTTTCTAGAATACCCCTGAATCCTTCAAACAGGTCTTGATGCCCTTTCTCCTTAATGAAACATATACCAATATAAAAAAGAAGATAAATCTTCAAATAATGGATAATATTTATGAAAAATAATAATAATAATGTGTTTATGTTTATTATTATAATCAATTAACAATACATTTGGTTATTATCAGTTTTGGTTACTTTATGTTAATGTGTGTATTTTTGTAGGATTTTGATTTTTTGGAAAATATAAAAATATAAAATTCCCATTAAAGCTATATTTTATGATAAATATATATTTTTTACTTATTATATTATTCATGATTTTTAAATATGAAAAACCTTTAAGTGATAATATAAATTAATTATGTCATTTTTATTTTTTATAATGATTAAATAGTTTAAATTTTAAAAAAAACTGTTGATTTATTTAAATTGACTAATTATTTTTATATAAAAACTAAAATAAATCTATTTGAAACTAATTTTTCTAAATTTTATTTTTAGATTCATAAAATTAAAATTAATCTTAGAATAATTATTTTTAGAAATTTGTTTTTATGTTTTTTGGTATGGTAAAAAGTGAAAATTCCATTTTAAAAAAATCTCATAACAATTATGTTATAATATTTATATGAAATGATATAAAATTTATTAAACCATTATTTTTAGGAAACATTATTTATACAATACTATATTACATAAATTTTAACACTTTGAAACACATTATTAGTATTTTGAAAACCATGCTTTCATTATTTCTAAAAAACATATTTTTTTTGAGTTATACACGTATCATAATTGAATTCATTTTTTATCAATTATATAAATTTAATATATTAAAGTGTATAGAATATTTGAAACTATAAGTTAAAATTTATTAATAATGTAAATTTAATTTTTAGGCACAAAAAATTTACCAAGGTAAAAAAAATGAGTAATTGTAGTATCCGTAAAATAATGATCACGGTTAAAATTAATTTGTATGTACTTAAGGAATATAATGTTGAAAACATTAAATGGTTTGATGACGTATTAATATTCCATAATTAAATTTATCATTTTTTATCGACTAAAATTATTGAAATTAATTCCACACAATATTGGCTAGCCTTATGAAAAAAATACTCTCCCTCAAAACCACCATTTTACATGTTTAGATACCCCCTATTCAGACCTCACTATCAAAAAAAATCCATTGAGAATTATTAATATATAATTATCTCACCTAGTATTCTTGTCAAGGTGATTCTAAGGTTGTTAGGGTTTTTTATTCAGATTTAAGAATCATCCTCCCTAGTTAAGCCTTTCCCCAATCTTATAATTACATTTTCAAGTACAATTATTATCTTATAATATCTATTTATGTTATTTTGTTACATTATAACATGATTTATAATAAATAATATAATATTATATTGAATATTGTTGATATTATATTTTACTTATTCTCTCTACATATTGCTTTCTCCTAATCTATTACTCCGAAAAAATTAGGGTTCATAACCCCATATTTCTCCTTACCTTTGTGATACAATTTATATTCCTTTTTATTTAAATTGGTAATTTTATAATGAATCATTGTTTTAATTTACATAATATTTTTTCAATTATATATCAATATTCTATCTAATTGTTATACCTTTATATTATTTTATAATTTATATTATTTTTCATATTCATAAAACCATCCTAAAACTAGTAAAGAACATTTGTATGTGTTTTTTCTTTGAAAAGAAGTCCCTATATAAATAATAAATGTTGTTTTTTCTCTAGAAAATACTTACTTAGGGTTAATAACCCCAAAAATTGTTTATTAGGTATTACCTCAATCATCATATGTTATATGAAAAATAGTCCTTACTAAACACATTGTTTGATACTATCATGGTACTTTCAATGGATAATTCATATGGAATTTATTGTCCAAAATAAATGATACTAAATATATGTGTTTATATTTAAATTTTTTGGATATCAAAATTTTAAAAAAGGTAATATTCACCACTTCATGGTGTCATTCATTTAATTTGTGTCTTACCATTTTCATTATGAACATCCTATATTTTAAGAAGTTTATTATTGTATATTCACCTAGACGGTCACATTAATCCATGAAAATAGTTTCATTCCCACAGAATTTGTAAACAATGATCATGTTCTCATTGAATATATATATATATATCCTAATTATTTTACCTTTCATTTACATTTAGAAGTACCTATGTTCAAGTGTTATGATGGAAATATGATATCAATAGAGAATGATCTGTCATTGCCTCTATCCATCCTTATCATTAGCTTTGACAAAATTTTCATCCAATGTATTTCCATTCAGAATGTACCTCCTTGGTTAATTTTTTAAAGGGTGTTTATCTAGATACTCATATTTCTATTGATAAAGAATATTCTTGAATAAAACATAAAATATTTATTATCTATGGTGTAAATATCCTCTAATTTGTGAAGTTGATTAAAAGGGTATTTAAGAAGAGATATAAATAATTTCTTGGGATATCTATTTAACATCCATTGGTTAATGATATGATTATTGATGTATATATGTATGTTTTATTATGTGGAAGTAGTGAATTATGGAATATTATGGGTGAAACTAATCATTTCACTATTGTATGGGGTAAATTATAGTTTTCTTGAGATGAAATATTTATAATACCTTTCCATCATGACTGTTATATAATTTATGATTCCTTGGTGAAAATTAATTTTATTATGTTTTATGAATCCATGGTGAAAAATCATGTTAATATATTAAATAAATCCATGGTGATGAACTATGAGGATATTACTATTAAGGTCTCTTTTTTAAAACAAATTTCCTTGATATGCCTCATTTTCTTATGATCATGTTATGATTTATGTCCTTATGATCATATGATGCCAAAGGTACATATTTTTATACTATTCCTATTACTATTATAATAATGTTATGATTCTTTTTATGATTTTCAGGTTCTCATATCATGAATTATGTTTTACCCATTATGCTAATTAATGCTCGATTTTCATTATGTATTCCTTATTTTTCTCTGTAGATCACCATTTTCATGTGTTTCCAAATTTCCCTAGGAATTGAAATAAATGTGGTATGTATAAGGGAATTAAATGAGTTTAGAGTCTTTGGGTAAGAAATGTTTATTTTACTATGTGTTTAGTTGTAAATTCACCTTATTCGTATTGAAAATGAACCTTTTATCTTGAGAGTTTGATGTCCTTCATTTGATGATTTTAAAATTATGTATGTTTAGAATGAGATTCTGATTTGAGAGTCGAGGGTATCTCATTTGGTATCACATATGTGTCAAGCATTTTTGGATTGAGGATTCCAAATATATGGTTAATTATCCTTAGATAGAAATTTATTTCTATAGATAAGTTAAACTAGTATGACCCCATTAGATTAATATATTTATGGTATTTAGAGTTTGTCGTTTCTATAGAATTAGATCAAATGATAATTTCACTTCATTAAGTGTTCATCAATTAGTAAAAATAATAGAATTAAATTTATTTAAGGGGTATATTATTTTGTTATTATATTATTTTTTTAACAATAATGAAAAGATGTATAGAAACAGTTCCCTTTCCTTTTATAATTAAATAAAATATTAAATCATGTATCCCTGTAATTCCAATGTTAGATAATAAATAAGATAAAAATATCTTATAGAATTAATTATTATATTGATTCAAAAAAATTTCTTTATTCTTATTTATGTTCTTTTTGGAATGGTCTAAAAATAGGAGTTAATTAATGATGTTATAATTTATTTATAGTAAATAAATTTCTTTTTAAAAACATTTTAATTTCAATGGATCAAATATTATTTATCATTTGGAAGGAAATAAATATTTTACGACCTTGATATCCCTTAAAGATGATTTAATCATCATTATTATTATCAAATATATTATTAACGATTTCAATAGATTTTCAAATACATAACACTCTTGTAAAAAGATTTTGATCTAACAAACACTTTTTCATTCATAAGGGCCCAAATCCACATAGATATTTTCATATGATATTTGGGAGTTGGGTGTTCTTAGAGAAGGTTTCCAAATTTACCACCTTGTTTTAGATATAGAAATTGAGTTTGATGATTTTTTGTATCATTGATAATATTCTAGCATCATAGGGGTGGTCACTAAAATGTTCTGGGTATAGCTACAACGTTGAGTCTCAGGTGAATATGTTTTTGATCCATTCATAAAACTGAATGGTTGATGTGTGGAGGTTAGGATGAATCATACCCTAGCTATGCACTATTCCATAGAGTATTTCATATTTTTTGGTGGATAAAATGTTGGGTTTAATGAGGATGGATATGGAGTCGTTTAAGAAGTATATGTTTTTCTAATTTTTGGGGAACCTATATTTTGGGAAGTTGAATGTGGCATAGTCCCCATCCTTGGAATCATTAAATGTGGAATACTTTTTATATCTTTTTCATATTGAATCCATAGGTATATATGCTCTGCAACAAGGATCTTGGTTACAAATTTGATAGGTGGTAGTCTTCTATTCTCCTATCATTTTTCCGTAGTCCACATATTTTCAATAGGTTCTAACATGGCCCTAAGAGAATATTGCGTTCCTTTAAAAATAATATAAATTCAAAGACCCTAATTCCCATCTAAATATAATTTCTCCCCACATATTTATAGAATACCTAGGTTACATGATTTAAATTTCAAAGTATTTTAATCCCCATTCAATTGAATCAATACCTAACATCTAATGATCAATTTGTGGGAATATATTCTAGTTTCTTTCTATTTTCTTATGACTTCTCCTATATTTGATATTGATTTCCTCATATTCATATTTCCATTCTTGGAAAATAATCTCCATAATTATTAGTAAGATTTCATTATAAATTTCTTACTGAATTCTTTACACAATATTCTTGAGATATTGTAGTTTCCTTATACGATAGGAAATCAATGATCTATTTTGGTGTTCCGTTAATATTTATATAGCATAAAATGTTTAAGGTGTGTGATTTTTGTATTCTTATTTTTATTTATGTGAAATAATAAATTGAACGTAGTTTATACTGTCATACAAAGGTGGAATTTTCCCAATGAATATTAAACCTGATTATATAATGAAATTTTATTATGTTTTTTTGATCAAATCCTTATTTTTTCATCATAAAAATGGGCTGCGTCTTAATTTTCCATATATTGTTCTAGATATAGTATGTACTGTTTTATAATGTTTTTAATATTGATTTAACATGTTGAAATTGATGATGTTAGATAATTGTAACAAATCCAAATTTAATTATTTATCTTAAGAACTTAAAGAAGAGGCATGCAGAATACACCATAGATTATTTTAATTTGATGATAAATCAAATATTATCGTAGTGAATGTTTAATTTAATGTGTTTTTTCATGTGATAATGTAATTATATAGATAAAATTATGGAGACATTACGAGTGATGTTACTAACGATTAATATAGAGGAGTACGATCAAACATGGGAAAAGATGGAATAGTTGATTGATGATCTGACAATGGACTACCCTGATAAAAAAGTGGCATGTCTTCATTGGAACTTATTTTGGGCGAATGATTTGAATAAGATAAACATTGATTTTAATGGATCATCTATTTCTTTCACGGGAAGATGTTTATGTGGTTTGACTACATTTTGCTTCTCATCTTTTCCTTAAAATTGTGTGAAAATAATAATAATTTTATTTTATTGAAGGTATACTGGGGATTAAAGTCATCTTAAATGAGAATTACTTTTTGTTTTAAATATTTGGAATGCCCAAAAATGATACAGATAAAGTTTTATTAATCTTAATATCATATTATAGATGATTCCCAAGTTTACCTATACATGGAACCTATGATAATTATTTAGTTAATTCATGATAGACATAAAAATATGTTTTTTGATAAAGATAAATTTTTGGGACTCAGGTTTCATGCTTTCATGAAAGGGAAAAATGCCTTGTGTTAGTGCCATGAGATCATCTTTTCATGTGAAGGATAAATTCATTGATTTTAAATCCTTTATTTAATGTTGAATATGTTTTTTTTGTATAATTTCTATGTGTTTTGGATATAATCCATGGGATGCGATGGGATTTGAGCTTTAGAAGGATGATTTCATGTTGTAAGGGAGGACAAGGTGTTGTAGTAGCACTTTAATACTATGCTAGATAGAAGCATGATGATATGCATAATGGCATTGAATATGGAATAAATATTGTTATGATTAGTTGATTCTAGTATTACCCATACTTTTCTAATGCTGGATGTTTTCTTTATTTTAATGTTTTTAATTGTTGTATGGCTCATTTTCTTATGTAAATAAATTCCTTTCCCCACTACATGAGGTGGATGGTCGTTCTTTCTTATGCATATGTTTTCATGGTAGATTATGATGCATTACTATTTTACCTAGAATAATGTAATGAAATGATGATAATAATTTTTTATCCCATGTGGTTGGTGTTTCTACAATGAAAAAGATAAAATGCTTTCAAAACTGTGGACTCGGTTGGCTTTCTCTATAAAGGAATGAATATCTCGATTAATTTTTAATGAAATTTGAAAATGAGTAATATATATTTCCTGACAGTTTTAATAAATTACTAAGGAAATTATTATTACAAAGTGAATTTCTTCATAAAAATATTTAATTTAATGAAATTATTCTAAATTCTTGTGTTATTTTTTGAAATCTAGTTATTTAGAGTATTAGCCAGAAATCAGAGAGATATTAGTTATAGTTGTTTATATTAATATGTTATACCTATTGTGTGGTTATAATATATTATATCTAGTAAGTATTTTTTTTTCATATGATTCCCAACCTTCATTTATTATGGTGACTTATACCCAATGGAATATGGAAGGGTTTTCCCCCAAGTATCCTAATGGGAGGATGGATGGATGACTAACCCCTATAAACCATTATATTCTTTTAATAGAATTATGTGCTTCTATGTATTGTAGATTGTATCCCCATATTTTTCTGTAGATGGATGTACTTTATTGAGTTTATTTTATGTACCTGAATCTATGGATATAGTTTCCAATGTATTATTATAGGTACTATATGAATGGGATATGGCAGATCGATTTTTTTACTCTATATATGGGATATTTTTTCATGAGGCATAATACCTGATGTATGAAACATGACATATTTTTAATAATGGATCATTAAAACAAAAAAGTTACAATATATGGATATATAGATGGGAGGATGTGATGATTTTATGTTTTAGTTTTAGGTTTTGATATTGAGATCAGGAGTCTTTAAGATGACATCCTTGGAGAGTGATTGATTACGACATGAAATATTAGGGAAGAGAGACAAAAAAATTGGGAATAGGTACAAGGGTTCCCATTTTTTATTATTATTATAACATGTGAACTCTTGTATGTAATACTCAATTAATGATTGACATGGTGAGGCTAGTATCATTGTATACAAATTTAGGTGATGCGTTAGCTTCGTGTTTTATCACTGGGGTTTAGTATGATTTGTTTATCATTTTCATGAGTGGAAATAGGAGGATCCTTCTATTTATAATTTTATACTCTCCCAAAAAACATCTAAACAAAATTTTAGGAAAGCAGGAAAAGGAACGGGATAAAGTTGGATATTACTATCTCATGGTTTTTTTCGGAGAAGTTGGGCTACATGGTTGCTTCTGAGTTTTCATTTTTGTTACATATAGTTTCATATCAATGTTTTTTATTTTAATATGACATTAAATATATGAACATGGAATTTATTTATCTATATGAGTTAGTGATTATTGGTATATTTGTCCTATGTCTCACTTACTCAAGTTCTCTTAGAGTTTAATGCATCAACATTTTATTTTTATTGCACCCTCGGTGTATGTAACATACTTGGGGATTACTGAAGATAGTATTTGAGTGGTTACCACCTTCCTTATCACATTGCTAGTCCAAAATGGGTACTCTTCTAGGGTGGGGGTTATGAAAAAATGGTATAAATGATTGAGGTTATGTTACATGATGATTTTTAATGTTAGGAAATAGGGAGTACTAGATATATTGGTAGGGAAACGATTTCTTCTATGTTTAATAAGCGATGTTAGCCTATGAGATCCAATAAGACCTAGGTTCCCCCAATGATATGATGGACATAAATTTACGATAGATCACCTACTATGAAATGTGATAACGGTTGTAGGGTAGAGGCCAAGGAAATTATCATGTATCATTCTTCTTTATTCCTGTATTTGAAATGAGTATACAATGGGATTAGGTTAAATAATAATGAAATAAAATGAATAAATATATAATTCATATGAGGAATTATATATTATTGGTTTAGGAGTCTATAACAATTTTATCTTCTTGTAGTAATGCCTATTGTTTGACATACTCATTAGGTTCAAAAAATATATTTTTCACTAGACATTCCCTAAGATCCTCAAAAAGTATAGTTCGCTGATGAAACATGGGAGGGGAAACTCTGAGAGTGTCAATGCCATATTCTACAGAAGTATGAATTAATAATTTTATGATCACTAAACAAATACTATTTTGATGTGGATGAGGTAAAAATTAGTTTGATCCCTTCCCCAAAGGGGAATTGTGTTTTGTTAGCAGTGATTATGCTATGCGGGGAATCATGGTCATGGTTGATCTTCTTCATCACTGATCATGAGGATTTGGATTTCTTGTTCGATATGTTTATGGTCCAATTCAGAAAATATTTTATTTATTTGACTTATATGGTCAATAGTATCTGGGAGATGGATAACCATCAATATGGGAGTTCACTCATGTGGTGTTTAGAGATATAATTTATGACCCTTATGTGATATTCATTAGATTCATTAATAGATGAATTTGCTTGGGAGATAAATTTTTTGTTGGATTTTTATCTAGAGATCTTGCTCCATTTCACCGCATTCATATTTTTCACATATATCTAGGTGATGGAAATGTTAAGCATTTTTGAAAGGTAACAATATGAAATTGTATCTTCATGATAGGGGATCCATTGGGATTCCACACAAATTGAAGTTATCGTCTGGATTTTAATGTTTCCATAAGAGAATTTTTTTTGTATATTTAGGGGTATGTCCCAAACTTAATCATCCCATTTCTATAGTGGTGGGGGATCTCAAAAATTTTATATGAGACCATACATGTCTTTTTCTTAAGGTGGATGAGGTCATCAGTGGTGAGAGTGTCCATCCATTCCTATTAAGTAGTGTTCACCCGGTGTTTTTCTTCAAGGTCCCCTATTTAGTCATTTTTTTCTAATAGTGCAGTAGGATGCTAAAAAATAGGGTCATTAGAGAAGTGAGGGAGTAAAAATAGTGTATACCATTGTTATTCCACATTATCAAAAATTAGTGTTCAACCATGGAGGATGTATTCATTAGGGTCAAAGATGTCGTGGAGTGGATCATAGTTCTATTCAAACATTGGAATTACGAATGTCAAGAGAGAGGGACTTCATAAGTGGTACAATTTTAAATTTCATACAATGGTGTATTATTTATTTTATTTTAGAGCTTCATAGTCTTTTATATCACCTGATCTATTCTACTTATTATGAATTTAGTTGAATTGGATTCAAGTTCCCCTTGCGTTGAATATTTTTATTTGATAAAAAGATTATCTGTATGATGTATGTAGAGACTATGAGACATTGTAGGGGAAGCACCTCCCCTTTAGTGACATCCAAAGATTATTGATAAAAATCTATGTCCATATCATCAGTATGAAATAACATTTAAGAAAAATATTTGTATATTGAATATGATGATGAAATTTAACACTTTATCTCTCTATGGAGAATCATATTATTGTTTATTTAAGACTGAATATCTTATGAATACAAGTCACATTATCTAACGAAAAACATTCTGTGATGAATAGTATGTTTAGCTAATATCCTATAAAAATTTTCTATTTGAAATAACAATGATTACATTGATAATATTTTGATAATTCATTTTAAACCTTTTGAATATATCCAAATATGATTATCCGTTTGAGGAAATATTGAATGTTTCAGACTTACCATAAGAATAATAATTTAGAGATTGATAAAATATCTGATATTATGATTACAAAATCAATTACTTATTTTGAAATCACAGACATATAATCTATGTTACCTATATTATTAGAATTTCTACATGGATTATTCAATTGTTAGAGTTAACCTTTTCTTATGTGTGAAAAATCATATACAAGTAACATTCAACTACAACTAAAATAGAAATGAGAAAAAAAAGAAAACAATATTCCTTTTTTCCCTTTCCCTTATAAAATGGTGAATATCTATACATTTTAAAAATCATTTTGTCTTGTGTAAATATTACCATATATATCTAAGGCACTGAAGATCTTCACAAGCTACACTTGAAGATTATATTTTTTTAGGAAGAATAATCTCCTACTATCAGTTGTCACTTGCAACTATATTTCGTAAAAAATTTCTAAAATCTGGAATCTCCTATTTTATTTTATCAATAAATCTATGAGTGTGGGTAAGGCCATGGATATGTCATGGAAAGGGATATATTTGTTTAAAGATCTTGTAATTTTTTACTAAGTGACAACTTCTTGTACTATGTTCGGATCCACAGTAAAATAGTTATTTAGTGAAAATATCCCTTATCAAGGTGTCGAGCATTGGTGGAGTGGACAATGTGATTTTTATTCTCCAAATAACAATAAATCTTGGAGTTTAATTTCCTTCATAAATATTTCCTTTTGCAATTAATATAATATTATTCAAGAATTTTGAATATCCATATCATGAAGTTGGATGTTATATTTTCTCAAATAAATTTTTAAAAACTCAATTCACCCCCTCTAGAGTTACAAGTCAGTCTTTATTCAGGACAATAGTTTCCATCTTGATGTGAAATGAAGATCGAAATTGTAGTAAAATAGGGAATTTATCCTATATAAATGTCCAAGTATAACATGGATATTTTTTATTTTCATTATAAATGAGTATATGTCAATGATATTTTATAATTGTTTTTGGTTTGGCCCATTATGTTACATTGGGGGTGGGGAACCGTCATTCTTTGTGAAGAAAATTATTTAATATATTAGATCTGTATCAATTTTCATCACCCAAATTAGGTGATAGTGAAGAAACCCTATCCTCCTCAATGGATTAATTAATTATACTATTTTTAGAAAGAAGAAATTTGATTCCCAAAGATTTATTACCATAAAGTGGTCATCAAATACAGAGTGAATGATGGGGATATATTGTATATTGATTTCTATTTTAATTATGTGATTTACAAGTTCATTGTGATTCAATTATATATAAAAAATGATATATATGTTTTCAGGCGTATGATGAATGTATATTTATTGATTTTATGGATATGTTAATGGTGGTCTTAATTAGAAATAATTTTTTTACTCCACTTTAGAGGTGAAGCAAGAATTGAATTTTTGTGTCATTTTGGGAGTTTTTTATCACTATTAAATTTTCAATACGTATGTAAATTTAATGTTCAATTATTGTGAAAATAATATTATGTGACATGCCATGTCTTGTTCGGGAGTATCATTGGATCTTGTTAAGATCTATGTAGTTATTACTTTTGTAGTATCAAGATAATTATTGAGGTGAAATGTTTCCATCATCATGTAATATATTATAAAAGGATTATGTCTTATTTCTATTGGGTTTTGACCCATTTGACCATTTTTACAATAAAGAGTATGGTATTCCATCAAAATAATGATTCTTTATAAGAGTTTTAGTAACTGAATGGGATATTGATTAGTGATCCTTTTCAGTGTATTCCAGATGATGGAGTTTAGTTTCATATTTCGTATATTGCTTCACATCCTATAAATGGTGGTTTTCTTATGAAGCAAGGATCGATTATTTTTAATGTATTTTTGATGTCACTTCCTCATGATCATAACTATTCCTGTCATGATATCTAGTTTTGGGAAGTTTTATTTTCCATGAATATGTGAGTAAAGTACATCATAGATAAGAATATGATTATTTTTAATAATCAAAAGATCATGAGGTATACATTATCATATTGTGGTGTAAATTTATGACAATGGCTGTGGATTAATTTATTATAGGTATATGAAATTTATATTATATAAACATTTGGAAATGGTTATTTTTTATCTAATGTGTTTGAAAATATTTCATGAAATAACTCATGATTTTATTTGGATAATCATTTAGGGTGATAGAAGAGCTCTCAACAATGAATCTCTTTATGTTTTAGATTGATGGTAATGGATTTCTATTGTAGATAATAGAGTATAAATCCTTGGTATAATGGGTGTATGTGTCCTAGTTGGGAAATTTTTAAGTGGTAATCTAGAGAGTCTAAGAATTATTTATCGATTCCTCTGATGGTTGGTCAGAGTATGAACAACATTCGTTGTTATTCTATGAGAATTATTTCATCCCTTTTTCAATACATGAGTTAGTTCCCCATGAATTCTATAGACCATCGTAAATGTGAAATCCTATTTTGAAAAATATTTACAATGTTTTGAAGTGTCATCTTTGTGTCTTGGGTTAAAGAATTCTATTTTAGAGTTTGTGTCTCAATGTAAGTTATTCCAGTAGGTGATAGGAGAGAACCGTATTCCCAATGTGTTTCTCCACGCATTAGATGTTCCCAATGGATGTGGGAACGTATCTTGAATTAATTCATTACTAGTTTACCTCATGTATACCGAGGTTAGGATTATATATAGTTGAAAGTGGATCATTTAAATAAATTATCACCCTTTATAGTAATCATGGAGTTATTCCCAATCTATGTTTTCTTATTGTAGTATATAGAGTATGTGTTTAGACTCTAGAAATTCATAAGTATGATCATCACTGACCATGAACATATTTTTTCATAAAATTATGGAAGATGTATCCCTTATTATTTTGGATATCATTTATTCCATGACAATAGTTTTCATCAATATACGTATGTTTAAATAGAGAAGACCATCCAAACTCTTGAAAACATGTTGTGTTCTTCTGTCTTGGAATTTAGAGGTTTTTGGTTGAGTAAACATAATTTGTTTAATTTTTATTATAATAATATTTTTACATCCACCATTAGTTTAGTACCATTGGATGTTCTATATATATAACCAAACTATTCCCCATTATGCTGGATATAGGATGGAATTCCATATAGTCTCATGAGAAACTATTATAAAGCACAATTGAAATAGTTTAGTTAATTCATGAAAGGATGGAGAAATAATATGATCATCATAAGCCCTATGATGATCAATGAAGAAGTCCTCGAGAGATAGATGTTAGAGATCATTTTTTCTTGATGGTGTTTCAACATCATTTTTAGGTGTGGTTTGGTCATGGGTGTAAGCTTTCTCCCTAGATTGTTGTGGATTTTAATCTTTTGTCTTTTGTTGGATCTATGTCGTATCATAGATCACTTCATAAATTGATGAGATGTATACAAGATGTACTTCATGTGTGTAATATTCACTATTTACTTCATAATGAATCTCACATCATTTATTGGTTCAAGATTGATTATGATGTTGGTGTGACCTTTGAGGAGCATCCATTGTAGATCCATGACTACTAGGAGATATTTTTTTATAAGAATTGTATTCTATTGGTTTCTTTATTTTGGGGACATGGTCATTATGAGAAGAGTACCAAGGAACATGAGTCTACGGTATTCTATTAATACCCCACTATATTTATTATTTAGCTATTCATTCATAGAATTTCTATTTTTGGATGTTGCGTTTGTCTTGTTTATGATATGGTTTTCTCTAGTTTCCTTGTTTATAACACTTTTTCATTTGAGATATATATCCCCTCTTATATTTTTCTTAGATGGTTATAAGTGGTTAATGGTTTCAAACATTGTTTCACTAGGTTCTGTGTTTGAGCTCATGTGATGGTGAGATTCATGACATGTATTTATTGGGGGGGGGGGTCATTAGTAATATCCTTTTTTATTATCTTTCTAGGTTAGTTTTGAATTCTCATGGATGAGAAATTTTTGAGAGGTATATGATGTAACTTATTGTATTTTATTTTCCTTTTGTATTTAGGGCTATTAAGATTTAGAGGATTTCATATAATGTTTCAATGTTTTCTAATATATTTTAAATGGAAATTGGGAGATTCATGAAGTTATGAACTATAAATACAAGTCATGTTCTATTGTGGTTTTAAATAAAATTTAATAGGGATGGATACAATGTTGGTTCCTTAGAGGATGAGTTTAATATCCCCTTCCAAAAATGGAATGGTTGTGGAATAGAGATCTGGCTACAGTAAACCATGGATGATCCTTGTGCAATGGAGCAGTCCACGACATATGGAGAATGAAATCTACATCATAGCGAGGATTTAGAAAAATACTTTTCCAAGGGGAGGTTATTCTAATTTATGGTGACACTATTTCACGGGAAGTTATCTATGGCATAGTCCCTTCCTTGGCAATAGTCTCTTTGGTGTGATGTTTGTCATTGCACTATACTGGCTTCCCAATTATAAAATATTTTCGCAATGGATCCAACCATGGATCTTATAAGAATTTTTAATAGGGTCTATGACACTATCTCATTCCATTTTTTCTATGGTTCTATTATTATTTAAAATTATGTTATATAGTCCAAGTGGTTGCGTTACAGTCCTCTTGAATTTTATATTCCTATAAATAACCCCAATCCCATCTTATCCCATATTTCTCCAACTCCATTCTCGCAATCCCTGGGAACCATAGCTTAATTGTTAATGGAGTTGAATCCTTATTCGATCAAAATTGATCCCTACCATATAAAGATCAATTAGTGGTGACTCATTGTATGTTCTTACACTTTTCTTTTTTTATCCTCCATATGATGTCATTTTACTCTCATTCATCCTTAAATACATTATCGGTTGATCTCCATCATTATAATAGAGTTTTATTATTCAATATCTATTGAGATCATGGAATGAGATCCTTAGGAGATAATTATTTGCATGCAGTATCGGTGATCATAGATTTTGATTGGAATCGGTTTTCAATTTTAAGAATTTGTGGTGTTTTAGGAATGGATTTTGTGATTATCTAATTTATTTGTCTATAGTCATAAACTAATCATGACTTAGATAATTAGATAACTATGTAATTAATATTTTTCAGATTAATCTTGATTAACATCTAAGATTGGTTTATGTTTATTGATCACATGATGTTGTTTCCCACTATGTTAATAGGTTGCCTTTTAATTCTCTAGAGAGTGTGATAGATATACTAATAATTATTTTAGAAAGTTGTTTTTGTTCATTTAATATTACAAAATTCATTAAATTAGATAAGAAACATAAAAACTTATTTAGGAAATTATAATTAGAATATGAATAAGAGTCTGGTTGAATGAATCTTAAGACTGTTTTAATTTTATATTAATTTATATTGGTAAAAATTTCATTTTTAATTTATAGTGTTATTACATTTTTTAAAGGAATTGATAAATAAATAGAATTAAGAATTCATGTTGATATGGCTATGGATTAAATTCTTGTTAAATGTGAATTTTTTTCATTAAATATTGATAATATTCTAAAATGATCTAGATGATATTTAATTAATTATAATAAACTATTGTAGTTTATTCCTTAGTTTATCCATTGTTCGAACATGTGGTAATTAATTAGTTAATTCATTATGGATTAAAATCATTTGTTTTATCAATATATATTTTTTGGACTAGATTTTCCCATTTTCAAGTAAGAGCTAAATGCCTTGTGTTGGGGTTATGAGAGACCACTTTTATATGAAAAATAATTATCTTGTTTTTAGCAAAAATATTCCCAGTTGAGTATGTTTATTTCCTTTATCCTTATATGTTCTCTAAATGTGATCCTTGACATGTTAAGTGATTTCACTCATGGATTAATGATAATATATATGTTGGGTACCCAGATGATATGGATGTTCTTGATGCCTTTAATAGTGATATTCACTATGGTGTTGAGGATGGAACAGATATTGATGAAACATTTTGATGTTGGGACTACCTGTTGATGTGATAATGCTAAATGATTTATTGATATGAATATATTTCATGACATTATAGACAATTATCTTGTTTATCTACATTCGTTTACCCATTGCATGAGGCATCTGTATGTTTATTCTTGTGAATCTGTTTTTATGGTAGCATAGGATGTTTTCCTAGAGTACTTTGAATAATGGAATTTAGTTATGATAATTTTTTTATACCATGGTGTATGTTTTATAATAATAAAAAATATGAGATAATTTTGAAATACCACTAGCTTAGCTACATTATGCCAGGATGGCATGGACATAACTTATAATGGATAATGAAATGTAAAATTTAGTAATTTAAATGACATGGAGGTGTTAATTAATATCTTAAAATTTAATAAACAAAAAATTAATTTTTTTTACAAAGGATGTAATTTAATTTAATACTACTTTATTATTTTATTCATTTTGGATATCAAGTTCAAAATAGTGGAAGCTAGGTGTCCGATGTATTTTAGTTGTAATTGAGTCAAATAATAGGTTATTGATATAGTGTATTTTTGGGATATTATATCATGTATGTTTTGTGATTCTATATGCTACCTCACTCCCATCGGTTAAGGAAAGTAACACCTAGTAGACTTTGAGAGGTTGTTTTCCTAAACATCATGTTGGGAGGATGAATGGTAAATAATTCCCCATGGCCACCCTCTACTCTCTTTGTAATAACATGTGACACTTTTAATGGGTGTTAGTTTTTTCATATAAGTGTTTAAAGGTATATAATGGATTATTATTATTTTAAACACATGTATCATGGGATATAGTGTCTACATGATCATTATTGTTATGATGCATATTTGTTTTGATGGATCGAGGTTCATACTCAGTCAATGGGATGTGATGACTTGAGGTATAATACCCAATGTATGACACACATCATTTTGTAGTTTTTTGCACCATAGAACTACTAAGTTACTATATATTGATATATTGATGGGGGATGTGATGATGTGATTTGTGAGGTTCATCTAGTGATACATAGCCTATGTGTCTTTGGGATTTATTCATTGGAGAGATACGGCTTCAAATGTGGGATATTAGAGCAGAGCCAAAAACCAGTAGGAAATCGGTAATAGGGTAACCATATTGTTTTATTATTACAATATGTAAACTCTTTTTTGTGTTACATGTTTAGATATAGGCATGGTGTGTCTGGGATGATATTATACATATTTTTATGAGTAAATTTCACTTATTGTTCATTGGGATTTAGAATTCTTACATTATATTTTGTACAAGAGGCTCTAGGGAGGATTTTACTGAGTAAACTATAATACTCACCCACATTAATATAATTATTCTTAGAGGTTAGTATATGAATATTGCAGATTAGGGTGGATATTAAAACCTCATCGTATTTGAGGAGATGTTGGGATTCATGGACACTTCCATGTTTACTATTTTGGCAGATGTAGTTTCCCTTATTTTTGTTTTAGTCATGTATCACATTACAAGAATGAACATGGAATTATTTTATCTATATGATTTGGATTTCATTTATTCATAAATATTATATATATATTCTACATATTCTCTTATAGGGATATTATTCACATCATTTATTTTATGTTATCCTTTGTTATGGTCACCAACCTAGGGCATATTTGATGTTGGACTCTGGTGGTTACAATAATACTTCCATCGGTGCCTAATCTGGATGGGTACACTTTAGGGGAGGGGGTTATTAGATAATTTCTCAAAAATATCAATACATCATGGGTTTTTCTGATTTTAATTAAAAATATTAATTTTATCATCCTTTTCGACAATGGAGACACCTGAAATGACATTTCCATTTCTACATTAGAGTTGTAGAAGTCGTACTTAATGTTGAAGTAATTATCAAAAAAATTAAGGAAGATCTAGATTATTTTACATAAATGTATGAATTAAAAGTTAAAAATAAATAAAATTAAATTATGAGGATTCATTTTTTTCACAGGGGAGAATTTAATTAACCTTATATTCAATTATGTTATTAATATAATGACCCAAATATTATAATAACTTATTTATTACGAGTTCATAGAATGTTTTTTATATTTTATAATAATATTTCACATCATGTGTTCATATGATCTACTATAATTATTAATAATATAGAGATACAAAAATATATAAATAGTATATTCACTATAAATAACTTCATAGGAATCAATTAAACCATAAAGATCACTTCAACAATAATGATTGTAAAAATAATTACAACATTTAATAAAATGATATACATTATCAAATGATGTTTAAGAACAATTATTGTGAGGTAATGAATGAATAAGAGGGATTTATAGTGTATTTATAGAGATATATTGTACATTTAGAATCACAAACATTGGATAATAAGGATTATGGTCATTATGACCATTAAAAAATAAGAAAATAGTTCATTATTGTTATTGTATTAAAATCCGGTCATCAATATTATTTTAGGGATGTGTTTTTTGGTAACTATAAATGTATTTAATTTACATTAAAACAACATTTTAAGGTTAATTTATAACATTTAAATAAATTTAATTTTCATGAAACTTTCTTATAAAAACCTGTTAGTAGATAAAACAAACTAAAAAGATTCTATTTTATTTTTACAATGATTAGATAGTTTACCTTGTAACAACACTTCTTAATTTTTAATAAATAATAATTTCATTTAAAATTTAAAATTATAATATTCATAGAATAATATTTATAAATTAATTATCATTTTTGTTCTCAATATATCATATTTAATTTAGGATTAATTGTTTAGAATAGTATGAAAATATTTACTTTTTGAGTAAAATGTGAAAATACTGTTTTTATGAATTAAAAAAATCATAAGATATAATCATGATATGGTAATATGATTAAACTTATTAAAAATTATGTGGATGAAAATTAATTTTATTAAAAATATAATAAATAATTTGTAACATTTTGAAATAGTTTATTAGAATTTTGAAAACCATGAAATCATATTTTCTAAAAAAAATGTTTTTTATACTTATATGCATATCATATTTGAATTAATTTTTATCTTTTTTATAAATTGAATCATTTAAATGGATTTTAAATTTGGAATTATATTATCAAAATTAAATTCAATAGAATTTTTTTTAGACACCAAAAATATACCACGGGAAAAAAGTGGTATCGTAGTATAAGTTAAATAATGAATAATGTCTAAATTAAAAAGGTAAATACCTAAGGAAAAGGAAAATGAAAAAATTCAAGGGATAGGTGACGTTTTTATCATCTATAATTAATTTTTTAAAAATTTATTTTCAAAAAAAATCATTGAAATTAATTCCTCCCAAAAGTGGTTGTCCTTAATGACAAAGTAATCATAATATTATCCATTTAAACCACCCCTCCTCAAGCATAAATACCCAAATTCACTCCACACTCTTAACACCACTTCCATTGACCATGAATACTCACTAAATATCCCTATGAATGATATCTTCATGGTTTTTATTAGGTTCTTTTGTGTTTCTATCTATTTTTATAAATCATCCTACCATGATAAGGGTTTCACTAATCCCCTAATTACATTTTCATATACATTTTTTATAGTTTTTTTTAAATTCATATTTTGTATACTACCATGAATTATATTGTACATTAATGTATTAAATTATATATTTTTATTATTTTAGTTTATTTATTCTATCTCAGTATGGTATTTTACTCATTCCTCAGCAAAAATAAATATTCATCCCCTATACTTTCTTATTACCTTTGTGATAAATTTTATAGTCATTTTTTCATTAATAAAAGTGTTACTATGTATCTTTAATAGTTTTCCCTTAATATTTTATATATGATAGGTCATTATTTTCTCTTTATATACTAAATTTATAAGAGGTTATGCTTCTCATGCTTTCCCATATCCATAAAACCATCCAAAAATTAGTAATAAAACGTGTTTTTTTGTATTCAAGGAAATGAAATCCACATTTTTATAAAATAAGTTGAGGTGGCTCGATTATATATAAATGTATGGATTATATAGTAGAAAATTTATTATTTTGTTTCAACTCTAAAATCCCCGGGTTGATGACATTGATCCTATCACTACTGAATATAATAACTATTCCAAAGCACCCATACCATTGATTTGAAAAAATTGTTGGGATAATAACCCATATCCCAACAGTTCCTCAAACCTGTTGGGATAGTCCAAGAAATATAAGTCAATCAAAATGGATTTTTTTTGTCATTTTAGGATAGATACAAAAATATTTACCTATCCTAATGGATATTTGAAAACCATTGGGATAGGGTAATCCTATCCCAACAGTTTCTGAAAATTATTGGGATATAACATTTTTTACAACACTTTTCCCAACGGGTTTGTCATGTTTTTTGGATAGGCTAAATAAATCCCATTTTTTTTCCAAAACCATTGGGAAGGACCATTTTGAAAACACCTATCTCAAAGATTCTAGAAAATCATTGGTATAGGGTAATGCTATCCCAATGGTTTTCAATAATCATTAGAATACACCATTTTTACAAATTTATCTATCTCAATGGTTATCAAAACCATTGGGATAAATACCCTTATTTGTTATGAATTAATTTTTCAAATATCAAAAAATAAATCAGTATATAAATTACTTATAAATAATAACATATATATTTTTATAAAAATATATTCAGAAATATAATTGTATGATAGTGGTTAGGTCTTCGACATATGACGTAAAGGCGGTGGTTTCAAACCTCAGTTGGGAATTGTATTTTTGATTACATATATAAACAATTTGGGGATATACATTAGTATAAGATATAAAAATGGTTTGGGTACCTACTCAAGTCTTTACAAACCATTGTTATAAGAAATTTTTTATTTAGTTTTTACTGGCCACCTGGTGTGATAGTCATGAGGTTTCTCTTTAGATTATTCACATGAAATTTTTTGATCCATAATAATGGATTTGAAAATATTGATTGACAGTAAAATTCAGTTAATATCATTATTCCAAGAATGTACTCTTCACCACTTGTTTTTTTATTCAATCAATTGGGTTCTAACTCTTTTCATTATAAACATCCTATAGATTCGAAATGTGATTGACTGATTTCCACCAACATAGCAACATTAATCCATTAAAATTGTTTCATTGCAACCTAATTTGTAATCAATGATCACGTTATCCTTCACTATTCATATCTCACATTGATTTAAATTTTATTATCCATGTCCATGGTTTCAAATACATGTTCTATGGTAGAAATATGATCTATTGAGAGAATCATTCATCATTGTATTCTTCGTATCTTATCATCAAATATAAATATTTTTTCTTCTAATGATTTTTCATTATGGATACCAATGCATGAATCTTCTAACTAAAGGTTTTTCACTTAAATATTCATCTATTTAAAGACTATTGAAATTATAGAACACACTTTATATAATTTATTTTATATGGTGTAAATACCTTATAAATAAAAATCATGATTTATGTTTGTTTATATAGATTAACTCATAATTTCATTGGATACATATTTATTTTCCATTGGTTCAGGATATGATTAATTATGTATATATGAATTTGTTTCATTATCTGTTACACATGAATTTATTCATATGAAGGATGAACCTTGATTACTCTACAATTTATCTTTTAAATAAAAAATCTCTAGAGAATACATGTTCATGATACTGTGACAACAATCCTCAGTAATGTTGTATGATTCTTTAATGAATGTTTTTGTAAAATGTTATATACAAACATGGTGATGTGGTTATGAATCTCTCATTCTTATATCTTAACCACATTTCAATTTTATTAATGATGTTATTATAATAGTGTTATGCCTCATGTATTTATGATCATATTATGTTTCATTTACTTATGATCATGTTATCATGTTGTGGCTCTTGTCCCCATGTTCATGTTCTCATATCATGCCTCGTGTTTTACACAAAAAGAGTTTTTTGATTATTTTTCAATTTTTATCCATTACTGGGATTTATGTATCACCATTACCTTATTTTTCATCAATTAAACATAAAATAAAATGAAAGGGATACATATAATGGAATTATATGTGTGAATTTTTTTTAGAAGAAATGTGTATTGTAATGTTTTCATTATTCTAAATTTATTGGGTTTTTAAATGAAATAATGACCATGCCCGTTTTTTAAGTTGATGTGATTTATTATAAAGTATGTATCTATACCACCAAATCCAGAAGTATGGGTTTTGAGAATCTAAGTCATTGAATAAAAATGGTTCAAAAGGATGTTATTGCAGGTTAACGGATCATATGCCTAAAATGATTAATAAAATAGTATGTCTATTGGTTCATAATATAGTTACCATTAGGAATACCAAGACTAGTAATTTCAATCCACAAACTAGTGAAAATTTTGATTTATTGATGTTCCTTAAAATGATTTATGATACCAAAACTAACATACATTTCAAGTGTACTCATTTCAATAAATATTAACTTACCATGGTGTTGATGCACATGAAGGCTTTGAATTAGTGGCTAATTATGTTTATATTCTCTTATTATTACTAAAATATATTCTCTCTAGTGATTCTAACCTAAAAATGATCTATTAATATTCTATTATGTTTACAGAGATCATAGGTTTCACATATGTGATAGTGGATATGTGTTTCAACAAGTTTGTGATGTTTAGAAAAGAAACATCTTATTTGGATAATTGTTCATTCAGTGACTCTTACATGTGGAAGTATAATCGTAGAAATTAGATGTTTCTATCTAATGTATTAAAATAGGGGAAACAATTTTTTCAATGAAAATTATTTAATATTTACTAATGCTAAGGTTGAAAAATTTATTTTTCATCAAAAAATTCTTAATTTTTTAGAAATAACGTGGGAAAATTTGATTTAATGTACCAGAAAACTTAATCACATTCTGGAAAATTTATTTATAGTAGATACCATGAATTCTATAAATATGACTACAATGTACAGTTGGGGTTGGTAGCAGATGGCTAAAATCTATTTAGGTATGAAGTTGGCATAACTCATTGTGCATTTCTCGTGGTGTTGGTTTTGTATAATCTTCCTCTAATGATATGTATGAAACACCATTTATATAAATTTCTATAATTATTAGTGTTCCTAGAGTTTTAGTCAAATATAAGTATGTTTACCTTCATCAATTAATTAATGATTTTAGTTAATTTTTTTTTGGAATCAGTGTGATGACATACTATTATAAAACAAATGAAATGTCGAAACTGCATGTTCCTTCATTATGGATAATTAATCACATTTCAACATCAAAAAATGAATCAGGTTGAATTAAAAAAGGGGCGTTTTCAATAGAATTCTATAATAACAGTAAAAAGCATTTACATGGGTTAATCATTGTAAAAAATGGGAATGCAAGGGCCAAAAAGGTTTTCATTACCCTCATCATGGACTTAGAATATACAGATTGACATTATATAGTTCAAGAAAATTTAACCCAATATTAAATATCAAGATAGAAATAGAGGAATAATATTATTTATGAAATAAAACCATCTCACATTATATGAATTTTTGGATTTTTGTTTTTCCACAGACTTTTATTCATGTTTCTAGAAGAGGGAATAGTCACAATTGGAAGGAACATATGTTTTGGTCTTCCATAGTAGAAATAATTCACATTAAGGCATAATATGGAAGTTATCAACTCATAATAAATGTTTGTGATAATATGTTGTGGAAAATTTTGAGATTTTTCTAAATCTGAAATGGCATTGTCTTTGTAAAATGTTATTTGTATGAAATGGGTTGTTGGAAAGAATTGTATTTGTAGTTGTGTGAGGGAAACAATAAATACATCCATATAACACTTTAAACATTAAATAAAAATGAGAGTGACATTTCGTTCCCTTTTTAAAATAATAATTTTTATGATGCTTACTTTTATAATATTTTAATGTGTGTAAATTTGACATGTATTACATTACATGTTTTAAAATTTAATGAAAATAACATGATATTTGAGTTTTCGATTCTAATAGAAATTCAAAATTATTTATCCAAATACATGGTTCAAAAATTGATGGAAATGACTTATTTTTTCTATAGTACATTTTATGAAATGAATGAATTAATGATTTCAATATATTTTAGTTAAATATTGTACTTATGGTTTCTCATTTAGAGAAACTATTTCCAACCACAATTATCATTATTATGGTTTTATTGATAGTACATTGAATTGAATAAGTAATATTTTTTTCTCTACCATAATTTAGGTGGATGTGTCCCATTATGAATTATCTAAATACATTAAATTGATTTGAAAAAACATATCTCATACAGAGAAATAAATATCTGGGGTTGATTTAATGAATGAGTGATAAAATTTAGATGATGTGTATCTTAAATATTTTTAATTAAAATTAGATTATCCCACTCAAATTCATAATATTTTATTTATAAATGAAACTATATTTTATATGGAAAACCTCATGTGGGTAAATGAAACTTGATAAATATTGTTCAATACTCCATCATTTTCAAAAATTTGGATGTAAGTTTCTTATCACTTTTAGTATTCTAGTATTAATTATTTTATTTGAATATAAAATATTATCATTTAATCTTGGTGTTATCAATTACCTGAAACACATTAATGAGATAAAAAATGACTAATGTTAGTGCTTATTATATTTAACAGTCACATGATGCATGTTTTCATGATTGCTTCATGGATATTTTATGTATAAATGGAGTTTAATTTTAATTTTGGAATATTACTGATTTAAAGGACATATCATTTTATAATATTATATGTAAAATATATTTCCACATACCAAGTGATTTAGGTGCCCCTACACTAACTAAAAAATTTGACCAACTATTTGATTGTCTATAAATAATTCCTAACCATTATAAATCTTTTTATCTTAATGACATATCGAATCAAATTAATGATTTTGTTCAGAAACATGAAATGTAAAATAGTGGGATTGGTTTTCATCTATAAATTTTTGGTTATTATTATTGTCTATTGAAATACATAATTGAGGTTATATACATGCTTAGAATGAAATTCAAATTGATAAATTGTAATTAGGTTGATCATGGGAATAAAGATGATTAATTTCAATTTACATTGCTGAAATTTATATTTTTCTTATATATAGGTGAATGAGTTAGTAATGAATCATTCTTTTTAGAATTGAATGTATAATATGTTTTTTTCTCTTAAATTTTTACCAAATCCTAATTTGAATGTTGTGAAAATATCAAGACAAGGAGTGTTTTTAATTTAACGAAATAATCTTGAGACTATTTCCTTTTTCACATAACAATGTGATCAACAATTATTAACTTCACAAGAAGAAGATATCTAATAATTATGAGTGATAATTGAAAGGGGAATGGTAAAATTTAATATTTAATTAAAGTTATATCTTTTTTGTTTCACTTTTGTTTTAATTCTGGATTTTATCCATTAAACATTTAATGAATTGATAAAATTATTTTTTCATGTATTTACATTCACTTATTTGATATTTAGTATGTGTTTGTCTAAAAATAAATTACTTACATGACAATAGACATGTTTAGATAATATACACTAGATTAACATCATTTTGGAGAGGCATTTAAATTTAGGGGTTAAGGTATATTTGAATGTCAATATTTCTTTATTTATTTAATTAAGTATTAATATTATATATACACATCTCTCTAATTATGTATGAAAGTTATTTTGATAGAATCTGAATCAATATCTTCTTACTCACATAAGAGAGGCCATTATCCAGGGATGTCATCATGGAATTCTGACACGACCCATTATATATAATTTTATTTGACCTACATTCCAATGAGAGAGAGTTCCCGAGCACATATTCTCAAGTTGAATCATATGATACATGAAAAACAATATTTCCACTTAATACACATGTTTGGACTCAATTTCCTTGTGATATTATTGATATATTTTTAGTGTATTTTAGGTAAGATGGCCATTTTGGTTAGTAAACAATGATTACATAAAATTTAATGTTTGGAATTTGTTTCTCCACTAAATTAATTTGTCTGTGTTCCATGACACGTTATGGCTATTATACTTGGATTAATTAGAAAAATTAATAAAATATTAAAAAGTTTGTAAAATTTGGGGGAACTTGGTTCCAAATGTGGGTGCCCTAGATATCCAACACTAAATTCCTAGAGGTGATCACCCCAACTAATGGAAAAGAATGGTTACATACTTTTTCGATGCGGTCATGACAGTGATCTTAATTATTTACTTTTAATTATTTTGAATAATGCGTAACATTTCCATTGATTAATTTTTATTTATATAGAGTTCTTTTTGGAAACATTTACTTTTAGGAATAACGTGATACAAGGTCCTCTTCTTGGTCTTGTGACTCATCATGGGTTCCAAATTTGACATGATATACTTATAATATTTTTAAATATTCACTGTTGAATATATTTTAGTGTTATATAGCTATATATTTCTATTATATATGTAGTTACAATAGAAATTTTTATTGACTGATATAATGTTTGTGTGAAAGATTAATCTTTATTGAAATCATACTGGGGTTGTAGCTCTTCAAGTACACTATTATACTATATTCAATAATAAAATATATCTATAGATAAATATTTATGTATATTTATATATTGCACTTGATGAATTAGAAATAGAGTTAACACAACTATTGGAGGAACTGCTACAGTTTTCCAACTACAGGGAAAAGATATTTCATCGAATCATACTTAATTATATATATTGATACAGCTTTAAAAAGTTTCATGGGGATTGCACATTTTTAATTTTCTTATGCTATATAATTGATTAAAATTATTTAAAGGACAAAATAGTCCATGAGGGATCTGTAGGATTGATTTTATTATTTATAGGAGGCAAATGTGCTCCTTTTGGACAAAGTCAGGGTAATATGGGAGTATATATGTTGTCGTGATCCTGTATGGGATATAACGATATAGGTTTTTATAAGAATTATTTTATTTTTATAAAAAACAATGTTATTATCTTAATTATATTTATTTATTATAGATCTCAATGCTATTATATATAGGTAGTAGTCATGGTCCTTTTTAACACATCACATGGAGGTGATGTGTTACATTTTATCTTTCTGTCTTCTCCGTCAGTTTCATTTTTTCAATCAAACAAAATATATTTTTATTTATAATGTTACCATTATGTTTTAATTTTAATGAAATTTGAACAATTATAAATTCAAATTTAAGTACATATGTTTATATTCATTTGAAAACATTGGAAAATAATAATTGAGTTATTTTTTATCAGTAAATTTCAAGCACAATTCAATTGAATTCTCGTATTGGTCGGCATAATTAAATTTTCATTTTCACAATATAAATTTCAAAAAATAGAAATATTATTGGTTTAGGAGTCAAAAATTATGAATGAAACTTGTATTTGTATGAAAATAAATGAAAAAGTTGATTGATCCATTTATAATTTTGAAAAATAAAATGAATTTCAATCTAATTCTTGAATTAATCAATACATATTCAATGTAAATTTTTTCAATAATATTTTTATTAAATTTGTTGAAAAATTATGATGTGATTTTTATTTTTTCAAAATAAATGTTCTGTCAATAGAATTTTTTTATCTCCTAGTATGATAAATAATAGTATTTAACAATTTATATGTTTACAAAAACCAAATATCTAACACTAGGGGTTAAAAATACGAAAAAAGGGGTCAAATAGATGAAAAAACCATGGATAAAATTCCTTATTATTTAGATAATATGTAATCAAATGTGAATTAATAAGAATCTCATATTTGTTTTTGTCTATAAGATTCAATCACACGATATTAATAATTATTAATAATGGAGAAGTCAACATTTAGGGGTTTAAATAGAGAAAAAAAGAATGGATTAAAATGAAAACATTAGACAATGATCTTAATGTCATATTAAATCTTTATAAATAATCTACAAATTGATTATAAAACATAATTTATTAGTATTATAAAAACATTACACATTAACTCTTATTTGATGTCAAGTGAAAAAACATATAGAAGAGGTCAATATAAATAAAATATATTGGATTTGATATACAAATATGAGTGAATGATCATCAATCAATTTATAATCATTTGGAATCAACAACATATTGATTATATTTTTCTATTACGAGTCATAATTGAAAACATAATTTAATATTGGGTGAATTCATATATTTGACATATCTCTAGCCATTGGTACAAAAATAAGTAAATGTCCTTCCGTAAACATACACATTAGTGAATATTCCATGAATCATTTTTAAATTTATGGGATCAACTATTTGTCAATTTTATTCCTTTATTGGTCAATAGGATGTAAATTATTATTTCACATTATTTGAATTTTTTATAATGGAAAAATAAACTGTTTCGGGGTCATCGTCATGAAATAGAGTTAGGTTTTTTATAAAACATAGAAAATTGATAATTATGTCACATACGATCTGTATTAATCATCTATAGGTTTATCATATAAACTAATTTCTTGATATTAATGAAATATCTATTTGTCCTTTCCATTTCTATTTATGTGAAAAATCACATGAAAATTATCACTATGAATAAAAACAACATTGGTAGTCATGAAAACATGGGACAATGACAATTGAGTCATTTAAAATCTATCATAATTGACTACTTGTCATTCTGATCATCATATCTGTTGGTGTGATCAAGAACACCGTTTATCACTGTGTATGCTTTTATGTTGAAATATATCATGAATTGTGGGTGAAGGCCATTAAAATATATATAATTATGTTTAAAAAAAGAAGAAGAATAATTTAAACATTTTTTATTTTATGAACCCATTCATGCATTAATCTAATTCATGAATTTATTAGTTCAATTTAAGTTATGATTACCCATTAATAAAAATTTCTTAACAATTTATAAATCACTTTGGTTCTATTCAAAACTGAGAAGAACATCTTGGATTGTATTGGAAACAGATAAAAATGATCTTTAGGTAATTCTGGATTTATATGATCCATTTATACATCAATCAAATACCCAAATTTGTTAGTATGTTTAAAAGTGTCATCTTTCCCTCAAATTTTTAGTTATTTTAAAAATCACATAAATGTTGTAAAAACTAATTTAAAATAGTGTTACTTTCTTGTAAGCATTTGTGAATTATCATCTTTATATTATTGAGATTCCATAACTAGCAATGTGTTTATTGGATGAACTTATCACTGGGTGTGATAGAAAACCATATAAAATTGTGTTTATTTGTTTTTGTGAGATGTCTCACACCATAGGTTAAAAAAACTAAAATTAATTCTAATTGATAAGAAAATTACCAAAAACATTCCTCAAATGATGTTTCATATCATAAAATCATCTATGTAACAATTTGTTTCCTATATTGATATGTAGGATATAATGTGTGATTTTTCATTTCTAATAGTTTTAATTATATAAAAATGAACGTATTATGGGTCCAAACGAGGAAAAAAATTCCATATCATCTTGAGAACATAGGATAAATATATTTATGTCATTTACATTTCCTATGAATATTTTACATGTTTATCAGATACATGAATGTCTCTGTATGTTCAAAATTTTAATTTTTTCATCCCAATTTTAGTTAAGTAACATATCTTATAAAAGGGGAATAATCACCAACATTGGTTTTGGGGTGGTTAGGAACTGGGGGTGAGATAAAGGTTACCAGGTCAATTCCTCTTGATATCATGTTTTCTAATGTTTGTTTCCTTGCATTGACTACCATGGGGGTGGATTTAATCAACCGTATATGTTAAATGGGACAATTTCATGTGAATGCTCATGGATTGATATGAAAGCATGAGATAATGATTATAACATAATTTATGAATTATCTTAATTAACATAAAAACAACAAGATATATATATTGTTCTTTATGATCAATAACAACATTTAACGTTATGTATTTTATAAAAAGGATATATATCACGACATATGGTAAAAACCATGAAACCAACTTTTTATTGACATATAAATGTAGAATAGATTTTCTAGATTCATTTATGATTTTATAAAATCATACATACATCAATAGTATTCCCTGATTGATCAATAGGACTTAATGTATTCTTATTTATTATCTATATTATTTAATAATGGAATAATCAAATATATAGTGTAAAAAATGATGAAAATAAGCTCGTATTGGGTTGAAAAGTTAGGAAAATGATCCTTAGATCATTTTGTTTCAATATAAATCATCTACACATAGATCAGATACCCAAAATGATCAATAGGTTTGAAGGTTTTTTTTTCTATTGTATTTTCAATTAAGTGATAAATCACATAACATTGTTCTATACCAAGTGGACACACTTGAATTTTCCTAAAAACATATGAGAATGATCATCACGTAGTTCATGATCCATTAGATTCAAACATGTAAAAATCCGTGGATTATATAACAATTATGCTAAAAAACATTGTTATTCTATTTTTATGATTACTAAAATGCTATATATCCGTTAGAAGGTGAAAATTGAACAAACAAATTTTTAATTTTTTGAACATGTTTCATAACAGTACTCAAATCATTCCTAATTTAATAGAATCATACGGAAATCAATATGATTATTGAATTGATTAGTAGGTCAAATATTATGATTCAAAATTATTAATAGTTTTTCATAAATGAATAATAAACTACGTAAGGATCAAAACTAATAAACAGAGCTCAAATTTTCTAGTAAACATAAGGAAATGGTCTTTATTTTAAAAAAAAATATATGATTCATATACATACCGACCAGATACCTGAATTTATTATTATGATCGAATGCTATTTTCCCTTCCAATTTGTAATTAATTGATGAATCAAGTAAAAGAGAACAATATCTATAAAATAAACATGTATTGGATTGGAAAAATTTATAATGTCCATATATTTATTATTGAACTATCTTAATCAACCTTATGAAAACTGGACGTGTGTGTCACTCAGAAAGTTTGAAAAAACCATTTTACATTTTTTATGTTTATAAAAAAAGAATATCTACCACCAGGTTGTCAAAACCAAGAAAAAATATGATTTGTGTTAAATTATAAGATAATGTTCTTGAATGAGTTGTGATATTATGGAATAAAACAAAATAAATTTGGTGTCCATGATGATCATTAGACCATGATATATGATCGCCTTGTAATCGGATAACATGATATAATAATTAAAAATAATGTTTCATTGGTATAATATCATGTTTCAATTATGCATTTAACTATATCCATTACATCAATATTAGTTTTAATTATTTATTAAAATTTAAATGGAAATTAACCCCCACCCCCACTTACCATCTCAACTCAGAAAAAAAATTATTATAGGGTACCTTGATTTCAAAACATTGACAAATTTCAATAAATAATTACTTAAATATTTCTTCTACTTTAAATAAATAAGTTGATGTAGAATAATTTTCATTGGGTAGAGCACTATACGTTGACAAATCCAACTATGGGCATCTTAAAATTACATCTTTTCCTAGAGAATAAGATATCCAGTTGGGAATAAATTAAATCTTGGATAACCCCATAATAATGAGTTGTATGGAATCTAGATTCCCATTGTTATAAAAAATCTTAATATTGATGTAAAATCCATAAATTTTCTACATTGTCGGATATATACAAATTAATTTAATAGATTCCACATGTGTAAAACTACTCATTAAATTTTGATACTAATTGATGTTACATAGGATTTGTACAAACAAATAGATGGTTGTTAAGCTTGATATATACCATCATTATTTTGAAATCGTTAGTATACATAAAAAAATTTCAATTTCTCAAATGTTTTCTAATTTCATGGATATTTGTAATGGAACAAAAAATATAGGTTAATGATCATATAATTTAGGTTCTTGTAAAGAAGATCCATTATGTCTTTCCAAGTTACTAGGTCCCCAATGTGATGACAACATATGGAGAGAATGAAAAAAAATATGTCCCTTGATAAAATAATAGGGCAACTCATAACCTGTGAGATTAAAATGAATTAGAACACTGATAAGGAATGAAAATTTATCATGATAAAGAATACAGTTTCATTCAAAGAAAGCAATAATGAACATTCTATAAGTGGGGATTATTTACCATATTTTGGAGAAATATGAATATGTTTTTAAAGATGAAAAATTCATACCATTGTTAAAATAAGGATAAACAAGAAACAAAATCAAACATAAGATGAAATAAGCGTATAAAAAAGAGCACATAAAACTAGAGTTCCCTAGTATCAAAATGAATATAATTGAAGATAATGAAAAAAAGAAGTCTTTCAAGGTATAATCATGGAGTGCTAGTGATGAATCCCTCTCTTCATCAAAATCAATTGACAGAATACCATATCTCTCATGGACGAAATTATGGTAAATCAAGAAGAAAAAATCACAAAATATTTTCTCTCCTAAAAATTTAAATTATGATGATCCTTTAAATATTACATTTCAATATCAATAAGGATTTTCTGAACATACTTAAAAATTAATTGATCTCAAAAATAAATACAATTGCATTGTTTTTAAAAATGATCAAATTTTTATAGAAAACATTAAACCAAATAAGGAATGTGGAAAGTCAGTATATTTTAATTAAAAATTACAAAATTGGATAAACTGTTAGATTAGTCTAACATGGCCCTTGGATGATGAGGGGGGAACTGGTGGTAGACCATACAAAAAAAATGACTCATTGTGTGGTTAGTGGCATAGTTGAATCATCCTCTTCCTGATCTCATTTGGAGCTATGGTTTCATATAATGATATTTTACACTATATTCCTTCCCCTCAAATAGGGATATTTTATATCTCTTCATCGACATATAGAATTTCCCAACCATGTAAATCATTGTGTCCTATGTTCATCTACTTCTTGTTATTTTGTTATTTATAGTCTTCATCTGCAAATAATTTTTTCACTGTGAATCAATGTGTTTTTTAAAGAGAAATAAATTCAAATTTCTTGTTGGAGGAAAATTATTTTTTGAAAAAGTATTTATAAAAATTAAAAAATAAAAGGTTTTATATATATGACCATCCAATGTTTTAAAATTTCAAAATTAAATTACAGTAAATAAGATATTTATTGCAAAGTTAACCCAAGTTGAGGAAAATTTGTATTTGAAATTGGGTTCCAAATATCATAGAAATTGTACATACTATATTATTTTCTATAATCAAGAAAGCACCTATTGAAATATTAAAGACACCAATTTTTTAAAGGTATATATCAATCTAATTTATTTATTATTGTAGAATAAATGGGAATATCATTTATAAATTTTGAATAAAAAATTTTTGTTATTGAAGGAGATAATACATTCATCCATATAAAATTTTTCTTCTAGAAATTGTTTTCAATATAGTTATGGGTTTCAAAATAAATTATCACTAATATTTTTCTCCCAAATTTAGAGTATCATAATATTTAGTATAATAATTGTTTTCTATGATAAATGTATTGAGTGAATTTAATGAAGAGATACATGGTACGTGGATAGTTGGTGATTGAAGCATATGTTTTTCAGCTAAACTGAGTTCAAACAGCTTGAGAATCTTGATTATAAGTCCCCGACCATAGATTTCCGGAACTAATTCAATACTTTATTACACTATCATGATTTAAAGGAATCACATTCTAATGGATCAATCAATTTATCAGTTTCGAAAAACTAGATTACAAATATTATACCTATTTTATATTGGTAATGGAAAAACATAATGCACTATAATGAATAATAAATAACATCCTTAAAAACTCATTCAATTAATTCCTCTTTATAACCTAGGGAAAGGAAACAAAAAAACATAGTGAGAAAAAATGCACCTTGATGTTAATAATATAACAGAAATAATTATGACTCAATAAGGATAATAATTATAGAAATTTAATTAAATGAAAACACATTATAGTTAAACAACTATATAATTCATAATCAATATATAATGGTAAATAATAGAAAGACACTTTAGTTAATCGATTAACATAAAATCAAATTAATCCATTGATAATTCCGACAAAAATATATCATGATAAATAATACCTCAATCTAAATGAATTCTATTATTGATTATGGAATTCTATGTTTCTAAGGTACATGATACCTTTACCATCATGATTAATTATCAAGACAGTTTAAACTACATTCATTTTGTTTAATTGATTCATCTCATGAGAACCTATTGATTCATCTTGGGGGATATATATAACATAAAAACACCTATATAAAAATAGTATAAATAATTCCTTATATATTTAATTATCTATTTAATTAACAATCAATGTTTCATGTCATAATATATCCATATTTAATAAAAAATATAGATTAATCAATAAATCCATAGTTTATCAAATAACAATATAAGTAAAAACCCTATATAAAAAAGGAATAATGTATAAGAAATGTTAATTTCCATTATATGAAAATATCTATATTCAATATCAATTTAATTTCCATTGAAAAAATATTATAAAAATTTTATTGATTCAAGAGAGAGTTATCATTCACAAAAGAAAGTGAGATTTCCAAATTACTTTCTCCACCTGGTAATATAAAAATTAAATCACATTGTATGATATATTTATAATTAAAAAATTTAATAAAAATAATTTAAAAATATTAATTACAATATATATGAAAATATGTAGTGTATACAGCAAACAAAATAAGTAAGTGGTGAATTCGACATTTAACTCATAGATGTTGAAAGTGAGATGAAAATCACCAACCATACACTATAATTTGGTTGAATGCTCCTTAACATCCTGTTTAATGGTTTTATGAATTTTATTAATTATAAAATAACTATATTAGTATTTATGATATCATATATGATCCCCCTATAACATATAATTACCCAATTGTTAATAGTATTTCATTATTATCATTGTTTTCAGGTATTAATTACCTTATTTTCCAATTATGGCTTGATTTTTTATTTTTCATTCCTATTACTTATATATTGATTTCATTATATCCATTATTTAAAAAAAAATTAAACATTATATATATTGAGATTATATGTATTTACATTAATATATAATGTTTGGATATTGGAAAATAAATACAGTATTAATGGAGATGGTAGGTCGTACGTATGCTTGAATACACCTTCCATTATTTTTTCATATCAGAAGAAATGAAAATAAATTATATATTTTAATATTATAATACATGTATAATATTAAACTAATATTTATCACATATGTTAGGTAAAATGATCCTAAATGTATTTTATGTTGTGTGTGAACTAATCACTTCGCTTTGAGGTTGTGGTAGTCCACACACCCACAAACTATATTATTACATTCCCAAAAAATGGAAATAATGAAGGTATATTTTATGAAATAATTACATAATAATAATTAAATAAAAATTATCACATATATTATATATAAAATATAAATCCATCAATATTCCGTCTTTGAAATGTAGTAATGGAATAATGAACGACATCAGTTCTCAAGGTGATAGTCCACCATACACACAAATGATGATTGTGTTTCCCATTTCATGGAAGTGTGTTAATCTGAAAGACATACCATTATGATAAAAATATATATATTTATTGAATATATAGCTTACATTAAATGATAAATATATAAAACAATTTTATGGGTTGGAGAATAAAATGAATCAAATGTGATCATCGATGAACATTTCATTTTTCAGGTAGTTCCATTTGGTTTATCTGAAAATCCATCCTTGGATAGGGTTAATACAAAATTGGGGATTATTTTATTTGGTTTTGGATATTATAAGGCTATTTGGGTAGGTTTTGGATGATAAAATGTATGTCATCTTGCCTTTTTATTTCACAAATTTTCATTAAAGTTTACAAATGGAGGATCATTGAAGACTATTGTCTTGGAAATCCGGAAAATAATACATGAAAACATAAAAAATCCATATAATTCAATTTTATGGAATAATAATAACTTCATCCAATGTACAATTATTGCATCTCATAACCTGGAGGCATGCGTCAATGGAATGGGCGAGCAGAAGGCCCAGTAATAAAAACATGTGAAACAATTTACATGTGAACTTGAGAAATATCAATAAAAACATGAATATAAAGAGTCATATCATAGTAATAATAACATGAAAAAAACATTACAATTTCCCTATGACATTTAATATGTATATTCATGAACATATCACCTAGGTCCATCCCCAAGGTGTCATAAAAACTACCATGGTATCAAAAAATGTTTCATCTCTAGATATTAAATTCATTAGCCAATGCATTGGAGCGCTATTAGGGAGAACCCTTAATATGATTCTATTTTATTGTGAGACACATAGATCACACTCAAAATTTTAATAAATAACCCATATAGAAATTGGAAATGGGTTTTATTTTAAAATCGTGATTTTTTAAATGTGCTTAAAAACATGATCGTTGTGTCATTTATAACCCATAGAAAAGGCATGAGGGTTTTATCGATGTAAATTCTAGAATAAAATTTATCGCTTTTATATCATTAAAAATACCCCTATAAGTATAATAGTTTTTTGTATTCACATAAAAAAATAATATAATCTCTTGAGAAAAAGAGAGAGATTTTGGGACAAAAATTATGCAGCATAACATCTATATAACATGTTTTAGAAAACATACAAAAGAGAGGGGACATGGGTTAACCACCCATAAATAACTCATAATACAATATAGGGATAAGACACATTGTATTTAATATCTTGGAATGAATTTTTTAATCAAATACCACATAAAAAGAAACCTTGAAAAAAAAAGACAAGATGTGATTTCTTTTACGAAAATTCACCATCCTAATAGCGTCATTTAAAAATTCAGAACAATTGTGGATGAGAGAGGAAAGGGTATCTCATAATATTTACATAAAATGGACAATAATAATGATATATAATATCCTACCCCACATAAAAAATTGTAAACTAGAAGACGTAACATAAATGAAGTCATGACTAAAAGTGGAGAGTGAAAGATTCCCTTCCATCAAGAGTAACATCCAAAACTAGAAGGTTGGGACCTTGGGGGGTAAGGGAACTATTGTAGGACTCATAGGGAGTAAAATAGTCTAGATATTCATTTGTTAGGAACTTGTAATGAATGGAATGAAGTAATAGGTTGATATTTATAGAAAAAGGGGGTAAATGTATTATTAATTTCTAAGGGACACCTCATTAGTGGTATTTGCAAAACCATGGGCTTTCCACGGTATTCCCCACTTTGGAAACCATATAAAATATATTAATTTAAAAAAGTCAACAAGATTTATTAAACCCTGATTACATCATTAATGATATCATTAAATAAACCAAAACTCAAAATAATAATTTTATTGTTTACTGAAAAACTAAATAATATTATAAAAATATCATAAATTCACCCAATCATAATATTGATGCTATATATTTAAAAATGAACTCAATTTAATGAAAATATGTTTCAAATTATGATATATTTAATTTTTAAGTAAAAAAACTATTTTCCCAAAAAAATACTAAAACATGACTAATAATTTATGAGACAATTATTTAATTAAGTTATTATATCACATTACCTAATCAGGATTCTTAATTTATATTGGTACTTTCTTAAGTGAGGTTGAAATTCATTTGGCTGCATTACTATTCATAAGGGTAATATTACTATTCACTATTTACTATTCACTAAATTTTTTTTGATCCTATTAGACTCTAAATTTCATACAGATCACAACTTTAGAAGACCATTTTTGGAAAATCATTTCCCATTATTATCTATTTAAAGTATACAAAAACATTTTAAAGTACCCATTTTCCAAAATTCACAAATAATATTGAACTCTTATATATTAATACTTTATTTATTTCAATATTTAAAATTCACAAATTTTACCATAATAAGAAATAGAATTTTTATTTATATAAATGTATTACATATAATAACTAAGAAAACACTTCATAGAACCTTATAACACATTCATCATACATAAGTGTGAGTTGTGAAATGTAGATAAAATATTGGGGCAACTCGGAAAACATTGCCTAATTGGTGATTTAGATCAGCTTGTAAAATTCCTGTAAACGATTCCATTCATGCTTAATGTGTTGGATTATAGCCTGAGCATGGGCTAGAATAAAGCCCAGTGAGCTACCCCTTCCCATGCTTTGAGTGATGGGATACTTATGGCCCGAGTCTTCTAGATTAGTCCATCGACTCATCCTTTCTATAGTATTTAACCATAAACTTTGGTATTTACAAAAAACAATCATAACGTTATGAGTACGGTTTCCAACATTCATATAGAACAATCATTATTTAACAGTCAAAACAAAAATGTCTCATTTTAATTATACTCATTTAATTATTAAAATGATATTGTTTTGTTGAGTAAAAAATAAAATAAGACACAAATTCAGGGAAAAAATATTATTCAAATGTTCGGGTCATTACATTCCTCCCTGTTTAAGGAATTTATTCCCTAAAATTTCAACTCATACCCTCTTAAGAAGAAAGGTGGGGGTACATATGCCTCATTGACTACTCTGTTCCCCATGTGGCTTGTTCCCATTTTTGGTTTCTTCACAACACCTTAATAAGGTGAGTAGTCATGTTGCATAAAACCTTGTATCTAAGATACAAGATATTCACTGGTTTCTCTTCAAAGGAGAGGTCATGTTCTAGTTGTACCACCTCTGGATTTAGTACATGTGAAGGGTTTGGTATGTACTTCCTTCAGGGGGATATTTAAAATATATCCTGAACCTGTGGATGATTTGGAGGATGTGCAAGCTGATAGGCCACTGCTGCTACACGATCAAGGATTTCATAGGGGACAATGTATCAAGGGATGATCTTCCCTTTCATCCCAAACCCCATAAATATATTACAATGTGAAATTAAATGGATGAATTTGTCACTAAAATCAAACTCCAAGTCCCTTCAATGGTTGTTTTCATTGATCTTTTTCTAACACTGAGTAGCCTTAATGTGTTGATGGATGGAATTGATTTTTTCAGTCTTATCTTACACAGGATCAGGCTGATGATTCTTTCTATCTCCCAATTCATCCCAAAATGTTGTAGGTTTACATCACTCCCCATATAGAGCTTCATATGTTACTATTTTAATTTTCGAGTTGAAGTTATTGTTGTATAAGAAATCAACCAATGAAATATTTTGATCCCATCCACCTATAAATTCTATTGAGAATGTTCTCAGCATGTCTGCGAGTGTGTGAATAGTCCTTTCAAATTGCAAATTAGTTTGGGGGTGATAGTTGTACAAAAATTCGATTTTTAATATATATTATCTTTAATACTCTCTATAATTTTTATGTGAACCTTTGATCACAATCAAATACAATATAAAGTATAACTCCATATTTCCTTACCAATTACCTCATGTAAATTATGTTATGTTGATCAAGAGATAAATCTTCCCCAATAGTGGTAAAATGGGAATGTTGGTGAGATGGTCCACAATAACCCATATCGCATTTTTTCCTAAGGACGTTCTTGGGAAACTAGTGACAAATCCCCTAGTTATATTTTCCCACATCCATGTTAGTACTGGTAGTGGTTGTAAAACCCCTTTAATAAGATTCCACTCTACCTTCACTTGAAGACATACCGAGCACCTTGTAGTGTAGTCAACAATATCCCATTTCATATTATCCCCCCAATAATGATCATGAAGGTCTCTATACATTTTTTTACTCCCAGAATGTATAGAGAATATAGAGATATGAGATCCATCTATAAGATCCTTCTTTATTTCTGGAATAGATGGAATATATAGTCTTGAATGAAGTTTTAGTACACAATCTTAATCAATATTGAACTCATGAAACTTCCCATATACCACAGCCTCGAACAATTTTTTTTTAAAAAGTGTATTCATTCTAAACCTTCTTGATCTTATCTTGTAATGATGGTTATGAAATAATTTAAAGTAGGGTTAATGATTCCCCTTCCCTTATAATTCCCCTGTCTTTCATTATTTTTCCATTGATCAAAAAATCTATTTGAATCATCATCATATATATGAGAAAGGGTCTTTCCTACTTAATGCATCAATAGCAATGTTTACTCTTCTGGGATGATAATGAATTGAACAATAATAGTCTTTAAGATGTTCCAACCATTTCCTATGACTCATGTTCAATTAATTTTGTGTGAAAATATACTTCAAAATATAATGGTATGTGTATGTATCACAATTACCCCCATAGATATAGTGCCACCATATCATTAGTGAAAAAACAAACTTTTCTTTCTCAAGATCATGCATCAGATAGTTCTACTCATGAGACTTCAAATAGTGAGATCCATAAGAAATTATTTTATTATTTTTTATGATGATTCAGAAAATTCCTTTAGAGATGCAACAATAAAAATAACAAATCCTTATCCACATGAGGGTAATTTTAACACCGGTGTGGAAACCAATATCTTTTTCATCACCTGGAAACTTTCCATACACTTCTTTGAACAGATGAACTTGACCCATTTTCGAGTTAAAATGGTTAATTTATTAGAAACTCATGAAATTTATTTCAAAAACCTTCTACAATATCCCACAAATCCATGGAAAATATGAATCTCAGTTGTTATTGTAGGATGTGTCCAATCCTCTGTAACTTTTATCTTTGTAGTGTGAACTATGATTCCATCATTGGTTACAATGTTCCCCATGAAATAAAATTATTGTAACCAAAATTCAAATTTTTTAAACATTATAAAAATTAATATGCCTCCATAGAGTTTGAAATATAACCCTTAGATGATCCACATGCTTCTCACGACATTTAGAATATATCAAAACATCCTTAATAAAATCTACCACAATTTTATCAAGGTAGTCATTAAAGACTATATTCATCAAATACATAAAAATAAAAGGTGCATTATTTAGTCCAATCGGCATAACAAGAAACTAATAATGTCTATATATTTATAAATAGGTTTTTTTGGAATATATTCTTTCTCCATCAATAATTGATGATAACAATATTGAAGATCAATATTTGAGAACAATTTTCCCTCACAAAGTTAGTTAAATAAGTCATAAATTATTGGATGGGGAATATTTTTATTTATTTTTATATTTTTCAATTCTCTATAATCAATACAAAACAACATTTATCCTCCATTAATCATCATAATGAGATCATGTGCTCCCCAGGGAGACACACTCTATCAGCTAAACCCCTTTTCAAAAAGATAATGGAGTTTTTCCTTTAATTCCTTCAGCTCCACATTTTCCATCTTATACATGTATTTGATATCAGATGGTATACTAGTACAAGAATAATGGAGAACTCTACCTCCCTTTCTGGTTGAGGTCTGGGTAAATAATTAGGAAATACATCAATGTATTCCATGACAATGGGGACATTTTATATCTTTATTCTCTCAATTCCTTCTTTTTATTCACCCATAAACTCCATAAAGAAGGGTATGTGATGTTCTTCTAGAAAAATATTAGGTTTATACAACTCTCCTAAGAAGATAAATGATTCTATTCTATTCAAGACTATTGATATTTCCTTAATTCAACATTTGATCTTAGCATTATACATTGAGAGATAGTCCATCCCAAGTATAATGTCGAATTATAGTATGGTAATGACTACTATATTTTCGACATGATTGTGGTCACTGAAGTAAATACTAGAGTTTCTAAACAATGTCAATTCTTGGATAATACCACTAAGATTCAGGACTGATAACTCTACTTTTAGAAATTCGTTGGTTGATTATATATTTTTTTCAAACATGGAGAAAATAAAGAATACGTAGAACCAGAATAAGATGAATTAATTGCTAGATTTGAGAGAAAAATGAGATAAAAATCCACCACATAATTTTGAACTTCTATATAATATGTCATGATAAAAAATTAAGGCCTTTCTCCCTTGGCCATTGTTGAGGTTGATGGTGGTTCCCCTCCACTACCCTCATATTTGTAAATTGATTAGAAAAGTTATCTTGTTTTCCACACTTATATCATTTGACATTGTGTGCGGCATGTTCCATCTACCCCTTTTTTTATGTTGGGATGTTGAGGCTTCACCACACTATGAAAATTCCACGCATTATGGCCATCTCTTCAACACTTGTAAAAAATCCTCCTCCAAAGAAGGTCATTCACAAATTATTCTTCCAACATTTATTACACATGGGATGTTTCAATTTCTTTCCTACTCTTCCCTAGTCAAAGGAACTCCCAATTTTGGGATCCATTCATCTATTCTTGTCCATGGATTTATGAGACCACTACCTCTCACCGAACGCCAGTTCATATTTCATCACACTCTGCATGATCTCCTCATTGCTATCACTGTTTCAGTTGGCTAAATACCACTGTAGATGAGGTCTTAGTCCACCAATTAATCTACCAACCTTCCCATTAGGATCCATGAAAAATATTGAGCTGTACTGGGAATGCCATGTAGAGTGTATATCGTAGCTTCCAACAGATTCATTCTCCTTATACATTATCTCAAGACACTCCCTCTACATTTTTTTCTCATCGAATGAGGGACAAACTTATTGATGATTATTCCTCTGAACTCATACCTCTCCATAAATTCAACCCCTACTCTGGGCATTATTTTTTTATTCAGTTCCCATTACTGATCAGCTTCTCCCACTAAGCGGTAAATATCCCGTGTGATATTCTCTTGTTCTGAATAGTGGGTCTTAAAAATATATTCTCAATATAACTGATCCACTTTTCAGAAATCAATGGGTCGGTTGACGGATAAAAGGTTGGTTGTCGTTGATGGATATAAAGGACTAAAATGAATGTTGCTCCCTTCACGGTGATATTTGTCACTCAACATGATTCTGGTTATTTCTCATTACTTGAGTCAGTTGGTTTATCATTCTCATAAATATTTCCATTCTGGCTTCTATTGAAGGTTCATTAGTGCATAGTCCATTGCGGTCACCATTTTCATTGTTCCTCCTATTTCCTTCGATTATTTATTCTAATAAAAAATTATTTATAAAATTATTTCATTTATTAATCGTATAACAGCAATGGATTTCATGTCTAAAAAATACATGCTTAAAAAATGATAATTCTCTATAAATCATTCCTAATGATTCATAGAAAACATGTTATTAACCATTCATATCCCCTGTAAATGTTAAAACAGCAGGGCAGTGAGTCCCTCTGTTGTGTACTGGGATACCCTAAGTCAAGACTGAAGCTCCTTGTTAGAGTTTTCACTCCCATGTACAACATTCCCAGAGCCACATCTACATTTTCTTATCCAGACATGGATTAATTTTTTCAAAAATATCTTATTAATATTTCTCCAAAATACCAGAATATTTTCCTATATTTAAACTTTTATTTAGTGTATATCCTAATTTTTTAATAGACTAATTTAAACAAATAACTAAACTATATTTTGATACCAACTATGGAATACCGCCTTTTTATTTCATAACAGGAGAAACCATTTACACATGCACTTGAACGATATCAATAAGAACATGCAGATAAAGAGTCATGTCATAATAATAATAAATTAAAACATAATGTGAAAATTTTCTTAAAAATTTAATTAATACATTCATGAATAAATCACCACATTCCATCCTAAAGGTGTTATAAAAATTACAAATGTTATTCACCAATGTATCGTAAAACTTATCATCTCTAGAGATTAAATTCTTCATCCAATCCATTGGTGCACTATCACGACCTGTCATCGGGGCTCGTTCCGTGACTACCCCAAGCCCGCCTTCCATAGGCCAGGGGATGGCGACTAGCACCGAAGGCGTAAATCCCGATAACTGGGAAGGCATTGCCTTAATAAAAGTAAACAAAACACCACAGAGTACAATCGGAAGGAAAACACTAAGTACAAAAGAAAAGCTGAAAAGTAAATGGGCCAGAATACAAACCCAAAAAAGTACAACTACAACTGATCAAGGTACAACAGCAAAAATACAAATAGCTGGAAGAAGGAAGCAGCTCATGGGTCGTCCCCCTCGGATCCTACTTGAAGGGTAGGTAAAGATAGCCTCCTCCATGCTCTCGTCCGTCAACCTCCTCTGTGTGTCGTCTCATCGTGTAGTCCACCTCCAGGTACTGACTCATCGTGTAGTCCACCTCTGGGTACTGACTCGTCATGTAGTCCACCTCCGGGTACTGACTCGTCGTGTAGTCCACCTTCGGGTAGCATCCAGTCCTCGAACACTTGGCCTCCGTCAGCACTACCCGTCGTTTGCAACCAACACAACGAGATGCGGGCATAGCCCATGCAGGGGTGAGTATAACGATACTCAGTAGGGACCCTGAGACCCTAATGGTCTCACTAAACCAACAAGGATAACCACAAAGAATATATCAATTGATAACCTCTACTTAGGTATATTCCCATACATATACCTAAGTTATCAATTAACCCATCTCAATCATGAGGAAACACAAGGATTATGAAATCGACGGATAACCACTACCCAGTTATATGCCCATACATATACCTAAGTTATCAAGTGACACATCTCAATCAAGAGGTAATCACAAAGGTCATTGACTCAGCTCAAACCAGGATTTTCATTATTGAAACCGTAACTGCTGAAGAGCTCCGTTTCTGGAGTGTACAGTGGTCCTGTCACGAATCCGAGGTACTGCTCACTAACCTAAGACTGCTGAGGTACTCCTCCTGTCGAGTACCGCGGGTCTGCAACCAACTATCGGGCGCTCCGTCTGCTGTGGGTCTGTCACCAAATACCGGGCGCTCCCCCTAATAGCCTACAGAGGTACTCCTCCGGTCGAGTACCGCGGGTCTGCGGCCAACTACCGGGCGCTCCGTCCACCGTGGGTCTTTCTCCAAATACCGGGCGCTCTGTCCACTGGGCTAGTCGACTCACTCCAAGTCGAGTCAGTCAAGCATTCATCAGGTCTCAACCGGCTACACGGTCTCCGTACTCCACATGCTCATCTCCGGGAGGGTCTGCTCCACGAGCTACTGGTCGATACTCCAAGTATCACAAAGTCCCACTAAGAAGTATCTCAAAGGACCGCCTCGTCATAGGGGTCTCAACGTAACAGACGACGCGTCAATTGGACGCACGGTCTGTGAGTTACTCGTCTTTTCGTCCCAGGGGCCCGGTTGGTTTCATGAGAGAACCAACCCGACGGTATCTCAACTGTACCCCGAACTCTCATAGGGTATACTCATAGGGACCGTTTCTCAACGAGATCAACAATGCCGATGACGGTTCGTCAAACGGATGTCCTGTCTGAAAGATATCAGCTTTCCCGATCTAGGGGCCCGGTTGGATTTCAGGTACAATCCAACCCGGCCATATTCTAACTGCATCCAAAACTCGGGCAAAGTATACCAAAAGTTCCATCTCATCAAGTGGAATTCAACGAAACAGATAGCACATCAATCGGACGTCCGGTCGGTGAATTATTGGCCTTTTCGTTCCAAGGTCCCAATTGGTTTCGTGAGAGAACCCACCCAACCGTACTCCTACGGCATCCAAACCTCGAGCGGAGTGAGCCAAAAGATCTTACTCACTTATAGGAATTCAATAAAGTCGACGGCACGTCATTTGGACGTCCGGAACTCAAGTTACGAGCGTTTCCGCTCCGAGGGCCCGGTTGGTTTCGTGAGCGAACCAACACGGCCGAACCCAAAGTTCTCCAAAATCTTAAGTGTAAAATACCGAAACGACCGTCTCGATCCAAGGATCGTGTTGCCGCTGACGGCGCTTCAATCGGATGCTTACAGATCAAGATATGGGCATTTGACCGAAAGTGGTCCGAAAACGGGGGGTCTGGGCCCGGGGCGACCCGGCCCGACCCCCCTGGTTCGGCCGAACCGGGTCGACCCGACCCGGGTCCGACCCAGCTAGGCCCAGCCCGGCTCGGTCCGGCCGGCTGCTGCTCGGCCAGCGTGGTCGCGCCAAATCGTGTAGTGGGGTGTCCCCCGCCCGCCGCTAATTGACGCCGGCGGCGGATCCGCCGGCCGCCAACCCTCCGGCGGCGCGCCGCCACCGCCGGTCGTCGGCGCCGCCGCGCTGCCGTCGCCTTCCGCGGGCCACCGGAGTAGCTCCAGTGGTTCGTTTTCCATCCCGTCTGCGTCGTTGTCCCTCCAGGGTTCTGTTCTTCACTATGGGTTCATCAAATTGCCCTTGCATCACGTTTTGTCGTCGCCCGCCAAATCCGCACAACCACGAAGAACGACAGAGGGTTTTCGGGCCGTGTTTGTTTGGCCCGCACCCTCCGCATTAGTTAATAACGACAGGAGAAATATTCAACACATGAAACAACAATTTTAAAAAATTAAAATTGTTCATATAAAATTGGTTCTTTAATTTTAAAGAAACGTTCACGGGAATATAAAGGTATTTCCAAAATAAAAATCCATACCTCGTCAAGTCGTGGCACGCGCATTCTTCGCGGATTTGATCGCCGCGGAAGGAGGCGATCGTCGCGTCGCGGAAAGGTGACGCGTCGATGAACTCCGAGTTTTAAGAACATGAAGATTTAATTATATCAATTAAATCCCTATGTTGTTATAAACCACAAAGAAGATTTAAAAGAAACCCGAAATCTCCTACCTCAAGCAGTTGGTGATCGGAGATCATTGAGGGGAAGAACGTCTCGGAAGATGCATCGTCAATCTTCGAGGGTGATGGCGTTATTCGCATTCTTCGCATTCTTCGCATTCTTCGCGAAGGAGGATGAAGGCACAAAGTTGTCAAAACCTCTCAACGAGCATTTTTCCAGAAGTCGTGCATTGGTCTTATTTTATTATTACACCTACGGATTGAAAACAGGTTAAGAAACGATTAAATTAATTCATCAAATTAATTCAACGAATAAAACAACCCAATTAATTCAACGAATAAAACCTCCCAATTAATTCAACGAATAAAACCGCCCAATTAATTGGTTCGTTACGAAATTTAGAAAATGTGTCAGTTGACTTTCATAATGACAGGTTTTCACGGGTGCATTATTTAGCGGAAAGAAACGGTGGGGCTCGTGCGGGCCCCACCTCACAAATATCCTACCCAGAGGGTAGGATATTTCTGGATAGCACCCTATCCGCATCGACTCAGCTTAAGCTGCTTTAATTGGCTTCAAGTGGCTTCCATGCGGCTTAAGTGAAATAAAATAAAGTTTGTCGTACAATTTATTTTATTTCTTAACTTTAAGCCCAAAAATTAAAAACCACACCCGAGCAAACACAACTCCAGAAGAGGAGTTTCTAAGCAATTACCAGCGCTTTGATTCAATCGGTGCCCTAAGAATTCGATTCTGAGCACCGTTTCAAAAGTTTAGAAAAACCCGCTCGTCCGTTCACTGAATGTACCCGAGCCAAACTTCGGAAAATGATTCCGAGCACACCGGGCCTCAGAATCAGGTTCCGTTAGAAACTGCGTTCTTGTAAAATTCCAAAGAAAATTAAGAATAAAATTTCCTTGGAATTTACGGGTCTTTACATTACTCCCACAACAGGGCTTTACGTCCCTGTAAAGCTTCACCACAATCTTAGAGATACAAAAACGGTACTGAGCACGCATCTGAGCCTTCTGCTCCCATGTGCTCACCTGGAGGTTCTCGTGCTACCAAATAAAGTGCCCCAGAGGAATCGATCGTCCCCGTAGGATCCGATCCTGTCGATCCTTGATCCCCACTAGAACCTCCATGGAAGTAACCCCATCGCCATTGTCCTGCTCCTCATTGTCGATGATATGCGAAGGGTCGAGCATGTATCTCCTCAGTTGAGATACCTGGAAAACGTCGTGCACCTAGTGCAACTGAGTTGGATGGGTCAAGCGGTAAACCACCTCGACTACCCGGCTAAGGACCTAGAAAGTTCCATTGAACCTCGGAGATAACTTTCCTCCCTGGCCACATCTCCGTAAACCTCGTCGAGGTGAGACCCGTAAGAAGACGTGGTCGTCATCCTCTAACTCCAGAGGTCCCCATTTTCTATTAGAACTGAAACTCAAATGATTTCTTCCACGAGGGTATGGTTGACTGACTCAAGAGTGATCAGTCGCACCCTCCTGTGAAAGAGTTTATCCCGTGCTGCCTGGGGTTTCCTTTTTGCCGACCAAGGAAAACCCATCCCGACGTTTGCCTAAAACCGTCAATTTGAGTATGAACAGTTATTTCCCCTTCCATACTTAAACTAACGTCGTAAGGCCTCGATGCTACCACCAAGATATTCCAACCGAAACTCTCGCCTCGAGGGTCCGACCACACCGTCGGCGTAAGTGTGATCATCGAGTCTCCTCCAAAGGTATCTCCAAACGTGAGGGTCAAGTCCACGGCTTACCAGAAACTCTAGGTCTGGAACAAGATTTGGGAAAGCAAGGAATGATTCATATCGATGTCCATTACTAAAACAGCTAGTAGTGGACACAGAAAGTCCCTTGAATCATTTCTAGAGCCATTGGGTCACATTCCTTGACCGCACGCAGCCGCACTCTTCCACCGCCCTCCAGCTCCCTGAGCCTGGCGGGGATAACTAAGGCGGGTGGTTGTAGCATGTTAAGATGTACACCACCTCATACTGCTCTCCTAGCTCTGCCTCCACATTTTCTGCTTCGCAGACTCATCTATCCTTAAAGATTCCACTTCTTGATACATTTAACACGCCCGAGTCTCTAAGACTGGCACCAGTTTCCTGTTTCTTACTGCACTGTGCAGTATTCATCCTCTCTTGGATGACCTGGACCTTCTTTAGTCTCACAATAGCATCTATGATTTCTTCTTTTTCGATAAGCAAAATCCGGTCCCATCCCTTGGATGAACCACATTTGTTGCCTAATACGGTCAATCCTGACATGAATTATGCATTCATGCCATGGATGACTTTGTAAGGCCTCGACGTAACTACTAAGAGATCCAGCTATCACTCTCACCTCCAAGGGTCAGGTCACACTATCGGCATCAGTGTGGGGTCACTGGGTCTCCTCCAGTAGAAATCTCGAAAGTGAGGTTCAAGTCAATAGTCTTAACTAGGACCACTCAGTATCAACCATACAAAAAGGACAAGAGAGAAAACATCACAAGATAAGTGTCTTTTTATTATTGAAGCTCATATTACAAAGACATGAATACAAAAGAAACATGGACTATAAGTACAAAGGATGTATCCACTAGTTCCTCTCCTGTCCACCTGCTCTCGGAGCTCTACTTCCTTGTCCACTACTTGGCTGTTGCTCAAGCACCAGCCGCTGCTTCTGTCTCGGTGGCTCCTCCAACACCGGCTGATCAACTGTGCGGGGGGTCGTACAGTCACGTGCCATGTGACCCTTCCTGCCGGAGGAGAAACACTGTCTGTTTCTAGCACACCTGGCTCTGACCCCACCCCGGGTGCCCCGCACCACTGATCCTAAATCCCGAGATCGTCCAACTACTGGTCTGGTCCTCCTAGACCTCTACATCATCTATCTACTGCCCACAGATGACTCAGAAACTGATCGAAAACCCTGCGACAAAGGCAGAAGCTCCTGTACACGCTCGGGGTGTAGAGTTACTGGCACAAACTCCACCCTGAAGAAGGTCTCAAAGCCTTCCCATGCGAAGGTCATCCCTTCGCAAAACTGGAACAAGTGGCTCCACCACCTACCTGTTGCTACCTGAAGGAGGCTGGCAGGAAGGATCACCATGAAATCTGTCGGCATCCCCACTAGCCTGAAGACTCTCACCGTAGCCTCCAGCCAATCCTCAGCCGCTTGTGGGTCTGTCCTTCCATGGAACCTGGGTGGCCTATGGCGCTGGAACTCATGCAGTGCGCTCAAGCGACGTGTATCCTCTGCTGCTGGGGCTGGTGGCATCGGTGGCACAACGGGTAGTAGTACCGCTGGTGCCTCCGCTGGTGCCTCAACTGGGATAGGGCCTTGTACTGAGGCCTCGTCGCTCGACATGCTGTCAGTACATACCACTCTCGGGGCTCTAGCTGGTCGTCCACGGGGAGGCATCCTGAAAGAAACAACGTGACACGGTCAAAAGATTATCCCTGGTGAGCTGACCTGGTTTGAGCTGACATTTAAATAAAACTTCTGGAAAACACACACGCAATCAGTGTTTTAATGCCCAATGTTGGAAATCAGTTGTCAGGGTCCTGGTGTATGGATACGTCGGCCGCCCGCACCAACACTGGACTTCCTGAACTGAAAACCACACTTAGTACTCTTAACAATATTGCTTCACAGAAAGAAACATCAGAGTTATAAGTTCTGAGGTAGAACAGAACTCCTCTGATACCAATTTGTCACGACCCGTCCTCGGGGCCCATGTCGTGACTACCCCAAGCCCACCTTCTATAGGCCAGGGGCTGGCAACTAGCACCGAAGGCGTAAATCCCGATAACTGGGAAGGCATTGCATTTATAAAAGTAAAAAAAAACACCACAGAGTACAAGCGGAATAAAAACACTAAGTACAAAAGAAAAGATGAAAAGTAAATGGGCCAGAATACAAATCCAAAAGAAAGTACAACTACAACTGAACAAGGTACAACAGCAAAAAGACAAAAAGCTGGAAGAAGGAAGCTTCTCCTAGGCCGTCCTCCTCTAATCCAACCTGAAGGGTAGGTACAGATAGCCTCCTCCACGCTCTCATCCGTCAACCTCCTCTGTGTGTCGTCTCGTCGTGTAGTCCACCTCTGGGTACTGACTCGTCGTGTAGTCCACCTCCGGGTACTGACTCTTCGTGTAGTCCACCTCCGGGTACTGACTCGTCGTGTAGTCCACCTCCGGGTACTGACTCGTCGTGTAGTCCACCTCCGGGTACCGTCCAATCCTCGAACACTCGGCCTACGTCAGCACTACCTGTCATCTGCAACCAACACAACGAGGTGCGGACATAGCCCGTGCAGGGGTGAGTATAACGATACTCAGTAGGGACCCCGAGACCCTCAAGGTCTCACTAAACCAACACGGATAACCACAGAGACGATCTCAACAGATAACCTCTACATATGTATATTCCCATACATATACCTATGTTATCAAGTAACCCATATCAATCATGAGGAAACACAAGGATTATGAAATCAACGGATAACCACTACCCAGGTATATGCCCATACATATATCTAAGTTATCAAGTGACCCGTCTCAATCAAGAGGTAAACACAAAGGTCATTGACTCAGCTCAAACCAAGATTTTCATTATCGAAACCGTAACTGCTGAAGAGCTCCGTCTCTGGAGTGTACAGTGGTCCTGTCACGACTCCGAGGTACTTCTCACTAACCTAGGACTCCTAAGGTACTTCTCCTGTTGAGTACAGTGGGTCTGCGGCCAACTACCGGGCACTCCGTCCGCAGTGGGTCTGTCGCCAAATACCGGGGGCTCCCCCTAATAGCCTATAGAGGTACTCCTCCTATTGAGTACCGCGGGTCTGCGGACAACTACCGGGCGCTCCGTACGCCGTGGGTCTGTCGCCAAATACCGGGTGCTCCGTCCACTGGGCTAGTCGACTCACTCCAAGTCTAGTCGGTCAAGCAGTCGTCAGGTCTCAGCCAGCTACACGGTCTCCGTACTCCGCACGATCATCTCCGGGATGGTCCGCTCCACGAGCTACTGGTCGATACTCCAAGTATCACAAAGTCCCACAAAGAAGTATCTCAAAGGACTGCCTCGTCATAGGGGTCTCAACGTAACAGACTGCGCGTTAATCGGGCGCCCGGTCTGTGAGTTACTAGCCTTTTCGTCCTAGGGGCCCGGTTGGTTTCGTGAGCGATGCAACCCGGCCATATCTCATCTGTACCCCGAACTCTCATAGGGTATACTCATAGGGACCGTTTCTCAACGAGATCATCAACGCCGCTGACGGTTCGTCAAACGGATGTCATGTCTGAAAGATATCAGCTTTCCTGATCCAGGGGCCCGGTTGGATTTCAGGTACAATCGAAACCGGCCATATTCTAACTGTGTCCAAAACTCAGGTGAAGTATTCCAAAAGTTCTGTCTTATCAAGAGGAATTCAACGAAACAGATGGCGCATCAATCGTATGCCCGGTCTGTGAATTATTGGCTTTTTCGTTCCAAAGGCCCGGTTGGTTTCGTGAGCGAACCAACCCGACTGTACTCCTACGACATCCAAACCTTGAGCGGAGTGAGACAAAATATCCGACTCAATTAGAGGAATTCAATAAAGTCGACGGCACATCATTCGAACGTCCGGAATTCAAGTTACGAGCGTTTCTGCTCTGAGGGCCCGATTGGTTTCGTGAGCGATCCAACTCGGCCGAACCCCAACGTTCTCAGAAATCTTGAGTATAATATACCGAAGCAACCGTCTTGATCCAAGGATCACGTTTCCACTGACGGCACGTCAATCAGATGCCTACAACTCAAGATATGAGCATTTGACCAAAAGTGGTCCGAAAACGGGGGGTCTGGGCCCGGGGCGACCCGGCCCGACCCCCCTAGGTCGCCGAACCGGGTCGACCCGAACTGGGTCGACCAGAACCGGGTCCGACCCGGCTGGGCCCGGCCCTGCTCATTCCGGCTCGGTTCGGCCCGACCGGCCGGCCGCGGCTCGGCCAGCGTGGCTGAGCGAATCGCGGAGCGGGGTGTCCCCCGCCCGCCGCTAATTGACGTCGGCGGCGGATCCGCCGGCCGCCAACCCTCCGGCAGCGTGCCGCCATCGCCATCCGAGGGCCACTGGAGTTGCTCCGGTTGTCCGTTTTCATTCCTCTCTGCGCCGTTGTCCCTCCCGGGTTCCGTTCTTCACTGCGGGATCATCAAATTGCCCTTGCGTCACGTTTTGTCGTCGCCCGCCAAATCTGCACAACCACGAAGAATGGCGGAGGGTTTTCGGGCCGTGTTTTTTTGGCCCGCACCCTCCGCGTTAGTTAATAATGACGGGAGAAATATTCAAGACATGAAACAACAATTTTAATAAATTAAAATTTGTTCATATGAAACCGGTTCTTTAATTTTAAAGAAATGTTCACGAGAATATAAAGGTATTTCCAAAATTAAAATCCCTACCTCGTCAAGTCGTCGCACGCGCGTTATTCGCGGATTTGATCCCTGTGGAAGGAGGTGATCGTCGAATCGTGGAAAGGCGTCGTGTCGTCGCGGAAGGGCGTCGCGTTGTCGCGGAAGGGCGTCACGTCGTGGAAAGGTGACGCGTCGACGAACTCCGAGGTTCAAGAACCTGAAGATTTAATTATATGGATTAAATCCATATATTGTTATAAACCACAAAGAAGATTTAAAAGAAACCCAAAATCTCATACCTCAAGCAGTTGGTGATCGGAGATCGTTGCGGGGAAGAACGTCTCAGAAGAAGCGTCGTCAATCTCCAAGGGTGACGGCATTCCTTGCATTTTTCGCGTTTTTCGCATTCTTCGCGTTTTTCGCGTTCTTCGAGAAGGAGGATGAAGTCACAATGTTGTCAAAACCTCTCAACGAGCATTTTTCCAGAAGTCTTGCGTTGGCCTTATTTTATTATTACGCCAACGGATTGAAAACAGGTTAAGAAATGATTAAATTAATTCATCGAATTAATTCAACGAATAAAACCGCCCAATTAATTCAACGAATAAAACCACACAATTAATTGGTGCGTTAAGAAATTTAGAAAATTCGTCAGTTGACTTTCATAATGACGGGTTTTCGCAGTTACGTTACATAGCGGAATGAAACGGTGGGGCTCGTGCCGGCCCCACCACACAAATATCCTACCAAGAGGGTAGGATATTTCTGTATAGCACCCTATCCGCATCGACTCAGCTTAAGCTGCTTTAAGTGGCTTCATGTGGCTTCCAAGCGGCTTAAGTGAAATAAAATAATGTTTTTCGTACAATTTATTTTATTTCTTAACTTTAAGTCCAAAAATTAAAAACCACACCCGGGCAAATGCCACTCTGGAAGAGGCATTTTTAAGCAATTACAGGCGCTGCGATTCCGTCGGTGCCCTCAGAATTCGATTCTGGGCACCGGTTCAAAAGTTTAGAAAAAACCCGCTCGTCCGTTCACTGAATGTACCTGATCCAAACTTCAGAAAATGATTCTGGGCACACCGGGCCTCAGAATCAGGTGTCTTCAGAAACTGCGTTCTTGTAAAATTCCAAAGAAAATTAAGAAAAATATTTCCTTCGAATTTACGGGTCTTTACATGAACTATCTTGGTGCCCCATTAATTTTAATTTTTTTAATGTAATCAAAATATACCAAAATAAAAAACATCATAAATAACTCACAAATAAAAAATAAAATTGGGTTCATTTTAAAATCATGGCGATTTAATTGTGCTTAAAAACATGATCGTTATGTCATTTATAACCCATGTAAAATAAACGAGTGTTTAATATATGTACATTATAGAATGAAATATATAATTTTTATTTCTTGATTAAATCTCTTTGAAATGAAATAGTTTTAGGTATTTAAAAAAATAAATAAAGGAAATTTCTTGTGAAAAATAAAGAGATTTGAGATAAATATTATGCAGCATAGTGGCAATATAACATGGTTTTAAAAAACATTAAAAAGAGAGGGTACAAGGTTTAACCACACATAAAGGAGTCATAATATATTATATGGACATAATAATATGAAATTATGATCATGGTATGTGTTGGTCGGAGTGGAAACTCAAGAGGGGGGTGAATTGAGTTCCAATTAAAATTTCTGTTAAAAAAAATTTCTATTAACATCCCCCAATTTCAAAAACAAATTAAACTGTAGTGAATTTATATAGATTATAAAGGTTCAATTAGTTTCTCAAAGATTGATTAATTCTCAGTTAACTTAATCTTATGATTAAATTAACTTTTGAAACTAACTTACTGATTTATAACAAATATAAACACTTGCGAATTTAATTATCAAAGAAGCTTTGAAGATAGATTATATTTCAAAGTAATAGCAGCGGAATATGAAATTAAATTTGTATAATATGGATATAGAGTAAAACTTCAAACACAGAGAATTAACCAAGAGGTTTAGTCTCAAGCCGAGACTTAGTCCTCTCACAAGTTTATATAAAATGATCCACACCCTGGATCGGGGTTAACAACAGTGAACACACTGTCCAGGTCACAAGACCTCTACCACAGTTCTTCGTGGGAAAACAAACAACAACAGCAAGCTGTCCAGGTCACAAGACCTCTACCACTATCCACAGTGGGAAATGGGGTGCAAAAAGGTTTGCTGAGGATTTACAGATCCTCCAGTGAAAGTACAGGAGTCAGTGTGTGTGTTTAATACAGCAGATAACACACACTGCTCAAAATGTAGAATAAATAAATCACAGAGCAGAGATGTAGAGTTTAGAAATGGCTATAGAGATTTTCAGTGCAGCTCTGGACTCGTAGGAATGAGTGACTTGAAGCTTTGGTCCTTTTTCTGTAAGTTGACACTAAAACAGAGTGTCGTGATTTCTAGACTTCCAGATATTCAAGTGATCAGCTTCTTTGAGTTTGAGTGCTTCACAACATGGCTTTTAGAAGACGGTTCTTTCAGTCGGTTCACTTGAGACTCTTTTGTTCTTCAGAATGAATGCTCGAGAGTTCTTCCTTTTCGTGTATATGCTTTTCTCCTTCTCAGTTGTAGATGTTAGACTCTGTGTAACTGTTTCATTCATCGCCACTTCTTGAATGCTTCTTTCTTCTTTTTATACTCCTCCATATATGCCTTTTTGTTCACCCGAGGCCGACAAGATAAATAGTCTGGAGTTGCACGTGTGATCTTCCTCGTACATTGTATTATTTTTTGATATGTCTGCAAATATCAATAAATAATGTTAGATGTATTCATTTGTCTAGACATGACCGTTAGATTAGTATTAATCAAATTGGTAAAGAAAAAAAGTAGAAATATAATAATAATAGACTGGTCGAGAATGTATGTCACTGTGGACTTCAACTGTGGTCTTCCAACTGTGGACTTCCTTCTGACTGCTGACATCAACAAAGGCTTGCTGTCTATAGGCTTGCAATGGTAGCTTTTACTCCATGTAACTGTAGCCTCTTTAACTGTAGACTTGTAACATCAAATTTGTAGAACTGTAACCTTTGTCAACTGTAGACCTCGATCATCAGTAGACTTAGTCGACAGAAGCTGTATAACTGTAACCTTGACTGTAGACTTAAGCAGAAAAAACTTTGAACAGAAGTCTTGTAACTGTGACCTTCGTCTGTGAGCTTTGACAATAGATAGCAGTAGACTCGTAACTGTAAGATTGTATTAGTCTTCGACTGTAACCTTGTAACTGTGAACTTATTGCAACAGTAACTTAAGGTGACAGTTAGCTGTAACTATGACTTTGAGAAGAAAACTATGACTGGTAGCTAACAATACCAAACTTATGTAAATACTACTGTAAGCTGTTACAGTAAAGTTATGAGAGTAAGAATATGAACTGTTTAGAATAAAATACGTTTAAGCATAGAATAATAAGATTAATTCAAAGGTTTAATACATCATAATTAATGTTTAAGAATGATTTGGGATTATCAAAACAGGTGATTCCAACAATCTACCCCTTTTTGATAATCACAAATTATGTCAGTATGGAATGAATTATAGATGTATCAGAGAGAAGTGTGCAAAACACAGTATTAGAAATATGAGCACAAAAATTTGGTATAACCCACAAGGATTTCTCCCTCTTTGTATAGGTTCATTTCTCCCTATCTATTTCTCCCTATTTCTCCCTATCTATTTCTCCCCCTTTGTGATTAACAAAAATAAAGACAGAGTGAGAGAAAATAAGCATTGTATTAATAATGAGTACATTACATGACCCAAAATGTCAATACATCATCCCTATCAGAAAAAAAAACATAAACAGACTCAATCCTCTTCATATGTAGGTAAGGGATCTTTTCATTTGGAGGAAGAAGATGGAGCAGTAGGTGAAGGATCAATAGGCTGAGGAATGGCAGCAGGAATGTCTGGAGGGGCAGCAACAGAGGCTCCTGAAGGCCGGTAGTGAGTAGCTTGCCGAGGGATCAGTGGTCTAAGGCTTCTGAGGGCATCAGCAGGAGACATTACTGAAGAACCACTGGGGTTAGAGACAGGTAGGGCAGGAGGAACTATAACAGGTGTGCAGTCCACATGAAGAAAAGGTAGGAGCAGATTCCTGAAATCCATTATGATGTTTCCTCCTCTGTCCATGGCAGATAAGAAGTCATCTTTGTTTTCCAAGAATTTATCCAAAGCCGGGGTCAACTCTCGTAGCTTGCTAACTTGATCTTTGAAAGCTTGAGTTACAGGAGGCAGCTTCATAGTTTCTAGCATGAGCTTGAAGTGATTGTTCAACTGATGCTTGGTGAAAATCCGATCAAAGTAATAATCCACTTTACTTTTGATGGCCTCCTAAGAAGCAGTAGCAGCCTGCAGGTGCTCACGAACAAAGCCACTGACTTCTCTTGTAGTAGCAAGGATCTGTAGGTCTGATGTGTCATTTGCACGGGCCTGAGTAAGCTCTTCTCTGAGCAGGCTTCTAAACTGCTCAAGGTCCACAGGAGAGCTAGATGAGGGAAGGGACTTGACTGATAATGCCACTGTCTCCTTGAAAGACTGAGTCAGATTTCCAATCACTTTCTGAATGACAGCATCCTGATTGCTAAAGTGTTCTTTTACTGATTTCTTGAAAGCCTCAAATACTTCCACAAACTGCTTGAACACTTCTTTGATGTATCGAATCTCACTGGCCACTTGTGTCTGAGAACTGCTCAGGGCAGTTAAAGAAGCAACTGATTGTCTGAGGGCCACTACTGCTCTAGTCCAGCTTTCAATTTGAGTGTGGCACACTTTCATTTCATCCATCACTTCTTTGATTGGACTTCCCACAACACATCCTAGAGATAATTCTAAGGATTGTTCTACATTTTTCAGCTCATCAAAAAGACTGGTTTTCAATTCAGCAACAGACTGTCTGATGGTCTCCTTCATTTCATTCTTTAAGGATTCAAGGTCTTCCTTGGTGGCCAATCTTTCAGTTTGTAACACTGGAGAGCTGTTAGGTAGGATAACTGGATTTCTTGGTGGTTGGTTTTCCTCATATGAATCCTCATAATTGAGTCCTAACACCATGTATCCTGGATCTGAGGTCCATCCTTCTATATCAAACAGTACAGAGACTGAACCAAAACGCTCCCCCTCACTTGGAGCTCCTTCCCGAACATTTTCTACTATCAGCTAAACTCTGGGTAACTCTAAGTGCTCTTCTGTAGCTCTAGCAGGTTCCATACTTGCTTCCTCTGTAGGTTCAGTAGTGAGGTTAGCCTCCTTCTCTGTTGGGTTATCAACCACTTCCATGACAACAGTAGTAGAGACCACTCCTGCTTCCTGGTCAGACACTGACTTGTCTGTATACCCTATCAGAGGGCTCATACTAAGTTCTTCTGCAACAGTCTCTTGATTTTTATTTGAAGTTCCAGCCTCTTCTGCTTCGACTGTATCATCCTCGTCAGAGGTGTCCTTGACAAAATATTGATATTCTTCTTCTTCTTCTTCTGTAGACTCAGTCTCACTGTCTCTTAGAACAGGTTCTCTACTAGGTAGTTCTTTTGGAGGGCTTGCTGCTCCAAACGTCACTGTCCTGACAGTACTGTGAGTAGTGTCAGGATCACTCCCTTCATCAATTGGGGTGTTCTCTCTTGCAGAGTCACCAACTACTGCAGTCTGTTCATCGTCTGAGTATACAGGTTCAGGCTCATCAGGCTTTAAGCCTGGATCTCTCCTATCTCTCGGTCTAGAGGGATGAGTAGAAGGGCTAAAATTCTCATAGATTCTCTCCTCATCATTCACCCATGATTTCTTCCAGGGATTCCAACTGATCTTCATGAATTTGCAGATTACTTTCGAGATACATACACTGTTCTTTGCCACTATCAACTCTTCCTGACTTCCAGCTGCACGTTTCACTTTCAACATTACCGAAATGAGTTTAGCATGAAACAAGGCACTTGATTTTGAGCTTGCCTTTATCATGTCCTCCATCTGAGCCATCAGCAACCTAAAAAGGTTGACCTTCCTTCCATGTTTTAATAAGTACATCAAGTAAATATCCTGGTGCTTCAGAGTTGCAAAATCTCCTCTTCAAGGACTCAGTACATGCTGAATAAACTTAAACAGAAGCCTGTCCTCTCCACACATTTCAGCAGCAATAATCTTTCTTACTGTGCCATTTCTTGTAAGTTCTTCCAGAGCCGTCTCATGATCAAAGATTCTACTATTTGGAGGAGCCGCTCCAGAATAGTAGTTGTAAATACCCTCATGAGGAACTCTTAAACATGCAGCCCATTCAACGGATGAAAAACTGACTTCATTACCGTTTACTCTGGATACCAGTTTATGCTGATCATCCTCTTCCTCGAACTGTAGATATTCATAGAATTCCTTCACCAGCTTCGGGTAGTATGGTCCATTATTGTTTGCGAAGCATTCGGTCCATCCTTGCTCATTAAGCACTGCCATCACTAATGATCTGCTCGATAAAATCCACTCTTCACTTAGCTCCTTCTCAGCAACTATTTCTCTCTTAGTCAGATGTGGATTAATAGGTCTTATCGAGGCGTTCCCGGTGCCACTGGATTCGACTTGAGTCCTCTTTGGCATTGGTGCATCTTCGTTGACAGTCGGGGGTCGCTTTGTTCTTTCCATTGGAACTGAATGAGGTTTCGAGGTTCGGTTGAAGGTTTAGGGTTTAGGACTTGAGAGAGCAAGGGTCGAGATGAGTGTATTGAGATATGTTCGATGTTCTCAATTTTATCATTTAGGGATTTAGAAATAAAAGTATAAAGAAAAGAAACGGTTCGAATTCCCGCAAAAATAAAATAAGATTAAACAGCAAAACAGCCTACAGAGAGATGTAACAGTGAGGTACACCGGTGAGGTCTAACTGTGAGGTTTCAACTGTGAGGTTTCAACTGTGAGGTTTCAACTATGAGGTTTCAACTGTGAGGTTTCAACTGTGAGGTTTCAACTGCGAGGTTTCAACTGTGAGGTTTCAACTGCGAGGTTTCAACTGCGAGGTTTCAACTGTGAGGTTTCAACTGTGAGGTTTCAACTGTGAGGTTTCAACTGTGAGGTTTCAACTGCGAGGTTTCAACTGTGCTATAATTAATCATATCTAACTCATGTTTGATGTAACTTAGTCTCTCAGAATTCAAAGGCTTTGTAAAAATATCAGCTAACTGATGTTCAGTGCCAATGAACTCAAGAGTGATATCACCTTTTTGATAATGATCCCTCAGAAAGTGATGTCTCACATCAATATGTTTTGTCCTAGCATGAGATACTGGATTTTTAGAAATGTTAATAGCACTTGTATTGTCACACCTTATAGAGACATGTTTGAATTGATATCCATAGTCTAGTAAAGTGTGTTTCATCCACAAGATTTGTGCACAATAGCTACCAGCAGCTATATACTCAGCTTCGGCAGTAGACAATGCAACAGAATTCTGCTTCTTACTACACCAAGATACTAGTGACTTGCCTAAAATGTGACATGTTCCAGAGGTGCTCTTTCTATCTAACTTGCAGCCAGCAAAATCAGCATCAGAATTACTTAATAAATCAAATGATTGTCCTTTTGGATAAAATAATCCCAAATTGGGAGTATGTTTTAGATATTTGAAAATCCTTTTAACAGCAGTCAAATGAGACTCTTTTGGATTGGCATAAAACCGAGCACACATGCATACACTGAACATGATGTCAGGTCTACTGACAGTAAGGTACAGTAGACTACCTATCATACCTCTGTAATTGGTTTGATCCACTGGTTCACCAGTTTCATCACTGTCCAACTTGCAAGTGGTGCTCATAGGTGTGTCACTGCCTTTGGTGCCATCCAAAGAAAAACGTTTTAGATGATCTTTAATATATTTACTTTGGTTCAAAATAATACCATTTTTATTTTTGAAAGATCTGAAATCCAAGGAAAAATTTGAGTTCTCCCATTAAACTCATTTCAAACTCATTTTGCATTATTTTTGAAAAATCAACACATAAAGAATTTTTAGAAGATCCAAAAATAATATCATCCACATAGATTTGTACTATTAAGACATCTTTAGAAATCCATTTAAGAAAAAGTGTAGGATCAGCTATCCCTTTAGTAAATCCTTTTGAAATAAGAAAAGAGCTGAGCCTATCATACCAAGCTCTTGGAGCTTGCTTTAAACCATATAAAGCTTTAGATAGTTTAAAAACATGATTAGAAAAATGGGGATTTGTAAAACCAGGAGGTTGTTCCACAAATACATCCTCAATTATATAACCATTTAGAAAAGCACTTTTAACATCTATTTGATATAGTTTGAAATTCAGATGAGCAGCATAAGCCAGTAGTATCCTAATGGCCTCTAGTCTAGCCACGGGTGCAAAGGTTTCCTCATAGTCTATTCCTTCTTCCTGACTATACCCTTGTGCAACTAGCCTAGCTTTGTTTCTGATTATATTACCATACTCATCAACTTTGTTTCTAAACACCCATTTAGTGCCTATGGTAAGAGTGTCTTTTGGTCTTTCCACTAATTCCCAAACGTTGTTTCTTTCAAACTGATTTAGTTCTTCTTGCATAGCCATTACCCAGAATTCATCACTGATAGCATCATTGACATTTTTGGGTTCAAGCTGTGAAAGAAAAGCTTGATGTTCAACCTGATTTCTTAGAGAAGCTCTAGTTTGTGTTCCTCTATCAAGATTACCAACAACAGCATCTAAAGGATGATTCTTTAGAATCCTAGTTGATTTGGTAAAGGTTGGACTAGAGATTTCAGGTTCATTTAAAGGTTCGGGTTCCACAGAGGAAGATTCTGGAAAAAGACCAGAACTGGATGTTTTTATTACAGGTTCTTTAGATTTGTCATTTAGGTCTAGAACAGATAGGTCTTCTTCAACATCTTCAAGAGAAGTTTTAGACTCATGTGGATCCGTCTCATCAAACATGATGTGAACAGATTCTTCCACACATTTGGTTTTCTTATTGAACACTCTATAGGCTTTACTAGACATAGAGTAACCCAGGAAAATTCCTTCATCACTTTTTGGAGCAAATTTATCAAGATTATCTTTAGTATTCAGAATAAAGACTTTGCAACCAAAGACTCTAAAGTAATTAACCTTAGGCTTCCTATTATTCCACAACTCATAAGGGGTTTTCTTAAGAACTGGTCTAATCAAGACTCTATTAATAACATAGCAGGCTGTATTTACAGCTTCAGCCCAAAAGTAAATAGGCAGGTTATACTCATTAAGCATAGTCCTTGCAATTTCTTGCAGGGTTCGGTTTCTTCTTTCCACTACACCATTCTGTTGAGGTGTCCTAGGAGAAGAAAAATTGTGAGCATAGCCATTGTGTGAGCAGTAAGATTGAAATTCTTGATTCTCAAACTCACGACCATAATCACTCCTCAAGGTCTTAATCTTAAGTCCACTAAGATTTTCTACAGACTTAGAGTATTTAACAAAGGAAGATCAGGCTTCACTTTTGTGAGCTAAAAAGTATACCCAAGTATATCTAGAAAAGTCATCTACAAGAACATAAACATAGTGCTTCCCATTTAGACGTAAAATTCTTGATGGTCCAAACAAATCCATGTGAACCAGTTCAAGTGGTTGAGAAGTTGAAACTTCTTTCTTTGGTTTAAAAGAAACTTTGTGTTGTTTTCCCTTTTGACATGGATTACACACTTTGTCATTTGGGAATTCAAGCTTAGGTAGGTCTCTAACTAGGTGTTTCTTAGAGAGTTTTCTAAGTGAGTGAATGTTGCAGTGTCCTAATCTCCTATGCCACAGCCAAGACTCTTTATGAAAAGAATTTAAGCAAGTAACATTATGTTTAGCTAAAGTGTTTAAGTCAAAAGCATAAACATTTTCATTTCTTAAGGAAGAAAATATTAAAGCATTTTTGGAATTATAAACATCACAAGAATTGTTTTCAAACTTGACATTAAAACCATCATCACACAATTGAGAAATGCTAAGTAGGTTGTACTTAAGTCCATCAACAAATAAAACTTTGGAAATTAATACTGAGTCAGTGTTACCAATCTGGCCTAAGCCGATGATTTTTCCTTTTGAGTTATCACCAAAAGTGACATATCCTCCATCAACCTTTATTAAGCTTTTGAAGCACGAATAGTCCCCAGACATGTGTCTAGAACATCCACTGTCTAAGTACCATACCTTCTTGTAATTGCTTTTCAAACAGATTTCCTACAAAACAGATTAGACAGGAAATGACTTTGGTACCCAGATTTTCTTGGGTCCAGATATGTTAGCAATCAAGGATTTAGGTACCCAGATTTGTTTTATGGGTCCCATACAATTAATAGATGCAACAGATTTAGAGAGATATACTTTATTTGATCTACAACTATTTAAATAACCAGTTGAGGCATACGAATTTCCAAAACTGGAACTAGCATGATTTTTTTCAGACTTAATAAATCGGGTTTTAGTAAACTGTCTTTGTCCAGGTTGGTATCCCAAGCCAGTAGCATACTTAGGTGCAACTTGCTTTCCTAGCAGTTGGGTTAGAGTATCTTTTCCATTTGTGAATGTTTCTAAGTCCTTTCTAAGTTGTTCATTAGATAGTTTCAGTTCTGTATTCTCCTTTAATAATTGAACATTTTTCTCTTTTTCTACATCAAGTGAAGACTTGACACTTGCAGTAAGAGCATGCTGTTTCTTTAAAGACTTATATTTATCCTTTAGTTCATTACACGTTTCTTCCAGCATATTACAGTATTCAATCAATTCATCTTTAGACATATTTTCAGAATCAGAACCAGATTCTGCTTCACCTTCAGAATAATAAGAGTTGAAAGTGGGAGTGTCTAAGGTTACCTCAGATGTGTTTGTCATGAAACACATATTAGCACGATTTCTTTCAGAATCACTGGACTCTGATTCACTTGTGCTGTCTTCTGAAGCACTCCAGGTGGCCTTCATAGCTTTCTTATAATTCTTGTCCTTGTACTCATATTTCTTCTTGAATTTTAACTTAGGACAGTCAGCTTTGATGTGTCCTTTCCTTTTACATTCATAGCAAACTATGTCTTCTTCTTTATCAGTTTTCTTCCAATCTTTCTTCCACTTACCTTGTCTATCATACTTACCCTTGTAGTTTGGTTTTCTGAAGAACTTCTTATTCCTATAGAACTTCTTGAATCTTCTTTCTATTTGTGCCATCTCGGCATCACTGTCAGAATCTAAGTCTTCACTAGATGAGCTTTCAGTTGGTATATGCACTTTCTCCTTGTCTTTGCTCTTTGATGCAGTAGACTTAAAAGCTACAGATTTTCGTTTTGGTTCCTCATCTTCCTCTTTATTTACCTTGAGCTCTTCTTCGTACATCACCAGCTTACCAATTAACTCCTTGACAGGCAAAGTTCCAATATCACAGGATTCTCTAATTGAAACGGATGTGCCTCTCCATCTGTCAGGCAGACATCTCAATAATCTCATGATTTGCTCCTTTGCTGGAACAATCTTTCCGAGTGAGCTCATTGTGTTGACTATCTCATTAAACCTGAGATACATATCAGAAATAGGTTCATCAGCTTTCATCTTAAAGTTATCATATTTGATAGTATAAGTATTTAACCGCATTTCCTTGACATTAGTTGTTCCTTCATGAGAAACAGCTAAGGTGTCCCAGATTTCAAAAGCAGTTTTACATGCAGAAATTCTATTGAATTCCTCATCTCCTAGAGCACAGTAGAGAGCATTCACAGCCTTACAATTATTATTGTAAGCTACCTTAGTAGGTTCATCCCAAGTTATTCTTTCGGTTTCTGGAATCTTGTATTGAGACTCTATAGCAGTCCAAATATCAAAACCCATACTTTCCAAATGAATTTTCATTTTGAGCTTCCATTGGGCATAATTCACACCATTAAAGAAGGGTGTCCTGTTAGTAGCAGCACCTTCTAGTCTATTATCCATAAGGAAATTTTAGAAAATGTTTTAAAGAGATAAAATTTAGAACTAACAGAAATTTAAGATCTTTTAGATAAAACTACAATCACAGTTTAAAAACAGAGAGTTAAAATAAAACATTGAGCAAGTATAACAGAGATAAAAAAATCCTCTGATACCAAATGTTGGTCGGAGTGGACACTCAAGAGGGGGGGTGAATTGAGTTCCAATTAAAATTTCTGTTAAAAACAATTTCTATTAACATCCCCCAATTTCAAAAACAAATTAAACTATAGTGAATTTATATAGATTATAAAGGTTCAATTAGTTTCTCAAAGATTGATTAATTCTCAGTTAACTTAATCTTATGATTAAATTAACTTTTGAAACTAACTTACTGATTTATAACAAATATAAACACTTGCGAATTTAATTATCAAAGCAGCTTTGAAGATAGATTATATTTCAAAGTAATAGCAGCGGAATATGAAATTAAATATGTATAATATGGATATAGAGTAAAAATTCAAACACAGAGAATTAACCAAGAGGTTCAGTCTCAAGCCGAGACTTAGTCCTCTCACAAGTTTATATAAAATGATCCACACCCTGGATCGGGGTTAACAACAGTGAACACACTGTCCAGGTCACAAGACCTCTACCACAGTTCTTCGTGGGAAAACAAACAACAGCAGCAAGCTGTCCAGGTCACAAGACCTCTACCACTATCCACAGTGGGAAATGGGGTGCAAAAAGGTTTGCTGAGGATTTACAGATCCTCCAGTGAAAGTACAGGAGTCAGTGTGTGTGTTTAATATAGCAGATAACACACACTGCTCAAAATGTAGAATAAATAAATCACAGAGCAGAGATGTAGAGTTTAGAAATGGCTCTAGAGAATTTCAGTGCAGCTCTGGACTCGTAGGAATGAGTGACTTGAAGCTTTGGTCCTTTTTCTGTAAGTTGACACTAAAACAGAGTGTCGTGATTTCCAGACTTCCAGATATTCAAGTGATCAGCTTCTTTGAGTTTGAGTGCTTCACAGCATGGCTTTTAGAAGACGATTCTTTCAGTCGGTTCACTTGAGACTCTTTTGTTCTTCAGAATGAATGCTCGAGAGTTCTTCCTTTTCGTGTATATGCGTATCTCCTTCTCATTTGTAGATGTTAGACTCTGTGTCACTGTTTCATTCATCGCCACTTCTTGAATGTTTCTTTCTTCTTTTTATACTCCTCCATATATGCCTTTTTGTTCACCCAAGGCCGACAAGATAAATAGTCTGGAGTTGCACGTGCGATCTTCCTCGTACATTGTATTATTTCTTGATATGTCTGCAAATATCAATAAATAATGTTAGATGTATTCATTTGTATAGACATGACCGTTAGATTAGTATTAATCAAATTGGTAAAGAAAAAAAGTAGAAATATAATAATAATAGACTGGTCGAGAATGTATGTCACTGTGGACTTCAACTGTGGTCTTCCAACTGTGGACTTCCTTCTGACTGCTGACTTCAACAAAGGCTTGCTGTCTGTAGGCTTGCAATGGTAGCTTTTACTCCATGTAACTGTAGCCTCTTTAACTATAGACTTGTAACATAAAATTTGTAGAACTGTAACCTTTGTCAACTGTAGACCTCGATCATCAGTAGACTTAGTCGACAGAAGTTGTCTAACTGTAACCTTGACTGTAGACTTAAGCAGAAAAAACTTTGAACAGAAGTCTTGTAACTGTGACCTTCGTCTGTGAGCTTTGACAATAGATAGCAGGAGACTCGTAACTATAAGCTTGTATTAGTCTTCGACTGTAACCTTGTAACTGTGAACTTATTGCAACAGTAACTTAAGGTGACAGTTAGCTGTAACTATGACTTTGAGAAGAAAACTCTGACTGGTAGCTAACAATACCAAACTTATGTAAATACTACTGTAAGCTGTTACAGTAAAGTTATGAGAGTAAGAATATGAACTGTTTAGAATAAAATACGTTTAAGCATAGAATAATAAGATTAATGAAAAGGTTTAATACATCATAATTAATGTTTAAGCATGATTTGGGATTATCAAAACAGGTGATTCCAACAGTATGGATGTTTAAATTAAATAAAACATGGAAAGGAAACATGAAATAAAGAAGTAGGTTCGATTTCTTTTACAAAAATTCTACATCCTAACGGCATCACATAAAAATACAAAGAAAATAGATGATGAGAACGGAAATGATCTCTCATAATATGGAAATAAAATTGAGATAAATATAGATATAGAAGAACATGACCCCATATAATAAAATTGAAATTAGAAGACATAACATAATAGGAATCATGACTAAAATAGGAAGGTGAACAGTTACTTTACCTTAAAGAGTAACTTCATAAACTCAATGTTTGGGATATTGGGGTCTTTATGGGACCTTTTCGGGACTCTTATGGTGTTAAATGACCATATCATCATTTATTTAGGATTTAGAATGAAAGGAATGAGAAAATGGGAAGCTATTTGTAGCAAAAGTAAAGGAATATTTTATTAATTTCTATGGGACACCTCATTACTGTTATTTGAAAAACCATGGGCTTGAATGTGGTATTTTCCCTTGGTATTGGCGACTTGGGACACCTAATAACATATATTATTGTACAAAAGTACACCATAATTATTACATCCTGATTTCATCATTTATGATGTCATTAAAGACACTAAAACTCAAAACTGTATTTTTACTATTCATTGAAAAAAACAAAAATATCCTCAATTCACCATATACTAATATTGTTTCTTTGAATTTAAAAATAAACATCATTTTATGAAAATATTTCTCTAATTATGGGATATTTAATTTTTATGTAAAAACACTATTTACCAGAAAAATACTAATACTAAACTAATAATTTATGAAAATGATATTTTCTTATGCTATTATATCACAGTACCTAATCAAGATGCCTAAATTTTATTTATACTTTATAGGTTACTATTCAATTTGTCACATTACTATTCAGAAGGTTAATATTACTATTCATAAATTTCTATTTATAATAAATATGTTGATCTTATTATACTCTAAATTTATCACTGATCACAACTGTAGAAGACCATTTTTTGAAAATAATTTCACATTATTATCTATTTAAAGTATACAAATATATTTTAATATACGCATTTTCCCTAACTCACCAATAATATTGAACATTTATAAATTCATTGTGTACTTATTTTATCATTTGACACTCGCAAATTTTACAATAATAAGAAATAAAAATATTATTTATAAAAAAGGATTACACAACCCAGCTTAGGCCTTGTTACATAGCCTCTTATAACACTCTCATTGTACCTAAGAGTAAGGTGTGAAACTGTGATAGAATATTAGGGTGACTCGGACAACATTTCCCAAGTAGTGATTTCTATCAACATGATCTTATCTCGTAAACGATTCCTTTTAATATTAACATGTTGGAGTTTGACCTGGGCTTGGTCTAGATCAAAGCCCAGTGATGCTACCTCCTTCAAAAGATTAGATAGATGAGCTTAGTACAACCTTAGTCTACTGGATGAGGCCAGTGGATATTCTTTTTATATTATTTAACCATGATCATTTGTATTTATAAACAATAATCATAACATTATGAGTATAGTTTCAAATGGAGATGTTGACCAACAATCATATAGAATTCGAAACCAAAAGTAATCATTTTAATTATACTAAAATCATTAACAAAAGTATATAGTTTTGTTTTTTTTAAAATAAAATAACACACAAATTCAGGAAACAAATATTATTCAATGTTTCGGGTCGTTACACAATGATTTTTGAGATGAGAGAGGATTTCGAAGATTGAATGACTTTTTATAGTGTAGGAGGAGTGGAATTCATATAAATACCAAAATGTGAACATTACTAGGAGGTCTCCTTTTCAACATGTGCTTGAAAAATTAAAAATAAATGGATTAAATGGTAATTATGGTGGCTAAAAACTTCCAACAAAAAAAATTGTAGATTATTTTTATAATTTTTCTCCTTAACTTCAATGTTTTCCGATTTTTATAGTTTTAGTTTTTATTAAGGTTACTGGTCTTCTAACCAAAGTAATTTAATTATACAAATTAAATTAAAGTGAAATTTATTAGATCATATGTAATTAAAAAATTGTAAATATGATAAGTAATTTAAAAAACAGACAACCAATGAGTGTTGGAAATTAATTTTAAAGCAAGCTCAAGTAATAAGAAAAATCATTTCAATAACATGAATCATGTTAAAAATGATTTTAATATGTAGGGAAATTTTTTTAACTAATAAAAAACCATAGGTCCATTAATGTACCTTATTTAATATTTATTAATAATTAAAAATCATTCGGTAAAATATAGGTTTTTGTCAATTTCATAACATTAAATAAAATTTTTGTTATTATAAAATAACATTATTGACTATTATGACATTATTAAATTAATTTAAATTTAAAAGTATAAATAAAATGATGGAATTAAAATATATTAATTTTATAGTTATTTAACATGATAAATTCATCTAAAAAATATAGTCACACATAATTAATTAAATTTTCCTTACTTTTATTATTTTTAGAATCATTTATTTTATTTTATTAATAACTAAATAATCGTTGTATTTGCATTTTTTAAGCATTTTACATAAATATTTCCTATTTAAAAATTAATTATAAACAATTATCATTAAAATCAATCATTTATATTTCAAAATAATATGTATTATTGAAAATATGATGTTTTTGTATCTTAATGATTTATAAATGTTAAATGTCAGGAAATTTCTCTTTTTTTTCATTACATAACTTATTATAGAGGTCAATTTCATTTTAAAGCATCTCAATAACTAGTAAAATTATAAAAAAAAATGTCATATGGTCAAAATATGGGAATAAATTGTCTTTTGGATAAGTATCTATGTCATTTTTCCCTGAGATTAATGTTTAACCACTAAGTAAACTAATATTTAACTTAATTATTGTAATTAATTTTAATTATATTCACTAATCACTTTAGTAAAAATTTATGTTGAACTTATTAGAATATTAATATTTTAATTGTTGATACAATTTATATCTGTTTTTCCATATTCAATTCATAAAAGTGAAAAAATTAATTTCAATGCTAACCCCATAGATGTGGTGAGGAAATGAGTTTTTAAAGTAAAAATATTACTGTGTTCACTAATATATTATATATAAATTAAATATAAATATAATTAAATTGTCCTAAATTGTATTACTATTTGTAAAAAAGGTCTATTTTTACTATAAAAATAATTACAAATATAATTTCCCATTAATAATTATTTAATCAAAAATGCAGTTTTCAACTAAAGTGTAGTGTTTTTCACTATTCATAAAAAATAAATCTTCTTAGAAAAATTACAAAAAATTACGCTCAGATAATTTTCTAAATATGATTTCAAAAATGAAGTTTATTTTCCAAAATAAAATATATAAAATTCCCAAATTTTGGTTTTCAAATAAATGCACCATCAAAAGGCCTCAAAACTGCAAATTGAATAATATAGCTTTTTTCTTCAAATAATAAGATTTGTTCTATGCATATGTATATCTAATTTATTGAATGAAATAAAAAAATCAGATTAAATATATTTAACATTTTAAATATATATTAATGTCTCAAAATATTATATTATCTTCTACGATTAGTGTTCCATGTTCTACAAGGTAATACTAGTGTTGTGTGTAGTGAAATATTTACATGGTGTTGTTTATGAAGATAGATAGAAAAAAATTAAATTTATTATAAATGGAAGATTTTTTAAAGTCTTTGGGTTTTATATTCTCCCCAACTTAAATAAATTTCTTTTTTGTAATTCAAACATGATCTCAATAATCGTGTTTTTGGTATTTGATAATACTATTATTGAAATAAAGCTCACATCACAAATGATTTTTAAAGTATCATCTAAATAAGAGAGAATGATATGTACAAATGAAACATTGAACAAAATATAAATGGTTTCTTCATAAAGGATCATTAGTGGCATTTTAAAATATGTACTAATAGGAAAAGTGTAAATAATTATAGAGAGAGATATAGTTCATTGATCAAAAAAAATTAAATGGTAAATGGAATATTGGGGGTCACAAAGCCATAAATTTGTGATTATTTAAATGGAAAGCCATTCAACAAAATAAATATATTATGATATAATTTTTTAAGGAACTTTTTCCTAGATTTTAGAAATTATTTGACTCTCTAAATATATAAGGAAATATACGTGATGTTTTTATATTCATTAACATATTATTATACATTGGTTGATCTATGAAATATTTCAACTTCATCTCTTAGTACATGTTGAATCATTTCATGAAGTAATACATTAATATCTAAATCCTTATTTAATAAATGGTTATCATTTCCAAAAAATTATGATCCAACATGTTATAAAGGATGTCATTGAGTTTCCAAAACGGAAACAACATGAAGTGTATATTAATCATAACATATTAAATATTTGAATATATTTGTCATGTATAAACATGTAATTTGGTAATAATATGAATTACCATAAAAAAATATTGAAAAATATTGTCTTTATTATTCCTAAAATATAACATTTATTACTATATATATTATTTAAATCCAAAAATGATGTAAACTCCATCACTGATGGCATAATTTTTTTTTCAAAAAACTATTAAACAGTGACTAGGTAGTCAACACTATCAAATTTACATTATATAAATAAATCACCTATTAATTTCAATACTATTGTCCAAATATCATAAATATATTATGAGTAATATTTCCCTCAACCAATTTTTTAGGAGAAGTTCAACATGGTACGAAATCATTTTTCAAGATAATTGATACCATTATACATATGCTTTCAAATCCTTACTAAAAACATACTACAACAAAATCATCATATTTCTTATAATTATTATAGAAAACAAATAATTGATAAATTACTCGAATAAAAATATAATAGAATACATACAAAAACACATTAATCATTTTTCTTTATCAAAATTAGTATAAAAATATTGATCAAGACATATTAGCCTCTTTTGGGGTATATTCCTTTAATGCTCGAGATAATAATATTTATAGTATCTCTCCCAATTGTAGATACAGAATGTTATATTAAAACAATTTTTATTACCCTTGTAATCAAACGGATAAGGACATTTCTACACAAAAGTTTATCAAAATTACAATCATTTAAGCTTTTATTTGGGTGATTATTTCCAAATTTAATGAATCTGGGAAAATAATTATTTACCTTCTTCCATTTTGTCTACATTTTTTCTAACTATCCTCTTCTTCTCATGATTCACTCTGAAGACATAATACAAAGATAATACTTTCTCTATCTCAATAACAAATGATACTATGGCCCCATATTTGGTTATTTCTTGGGAGGCAACATCCCATAAAAATATCTGCTGAAGAACATAAGATATATTAACATTCTTACCCATTGGATCATGTGCATTCCTAATTTTTTGATTCCATATACTAAGAACCATTTCTATATGATTATGTAGAATATATTAATTCATATAATTTGGGAACACAATTTATAATCTCATTGATAGTGAAATAATTATCATAAATTGAAAATATTATGTATAAGAAATGTCTTAATTATAATCACCCAGTCTTTGGGATGCTTACCTACACATATAGTCAATGTATTTCATAGTGATATGTTACCTATATATATTTTTTCCTAAATATATATTACATTTATTGTTAGAAAATATCCTTTAATTTAAACTATTACACCAAGACACAAAAATCCAATATTCGGTGCCTTGATTTACTATATAGGAATGTTTAAAAGGAATAAAATACTGAGGGATCGATCAATCTAGTAGTTTTGAAAAAAATAGATTAAATAAATGATTCCCATTTTTCATTGTGATTATAAAATTAATCATTATTTTTTATAAATAATAATAATCTACAACCTTGAAATATCATTAAAATATTTTTTTCATCATATCATGGGGAAATGAAACAATAATAAGGGTGAACTCAAATTATCAATAGGGGTCATCATATAATCGTAGTAATCCTGAATCAAAAAGAATAACTAATATAGAAATGTTAATAACAGAACAAACTATCCATTTAATAACTCAATAAGTTATAGTCAATATGGAATGCGAAATAACTGATACAATGGTCATTTAATCAATAAAATGAGAATTTAATAAATCCATATTTGATGCAAAATAAAAAATCTCATAGATAAATATTAAATAAATATTAATCCGTGTAATTATTTATTATTGGATTAAATTATACTTAGGTACATGAATCCTTTATCTTCAAAACCTATTCTAAAGACTATTTAAAATATATGGTTTGGCCAACTGATTCATCTCATTAGAACATATTGATGCATAAAGAGGATATAAAAGAGTCCTTATCATCAAATATTCATACTGAATAAATAATAAATTTTTATCAAAAATTCCCCAGTTAATCAAAAAACGTTTAAAGAGAACCACATATATAAAAATGGAATATTATTTAGACAATAATAATACCCATTAAACAATGATATTTATATTTATTAGAAATATAATTTACTATGAAAAATGAATAAAATAATTTGATTATATTAAGAATAAGTTAAATTTCATAAATGAATGTGAGGTTTTTAAATATACTTTAACACTTTGGAATTTTCAATTAAAAAACCCTTGGATGAGATAATTAAAATTAAAACCATAAATAACATGAATAAAATAATTTTCATGATATATTATATCATATTGGGTAGTAGATACACCATATAAAATAAGTGTGGGATGAATATGAGATTTATCACATATATATTAAATGTGAGACGAAAATCTCTTACCTTACGCTCTATTTTGATTTAATTCTCTATAAAATCTAATGGAATAATTTTAATAATGAAATTAAGTTATAAAATGACCATATTATTATTTATTATTCCATATATGATTCTACTATAACATATTATCACCTATTTTATTAATATTGACTCATTATTTTCATTGTTTTCGAGTGTTAATTAACATGTTTTCTTAGTATGACTCAATTTTTTATTTTCTTTAAAATTACATAGATAATTATTTCATAATTTCCATAATTTAATACATGAATTTAATATAATATATAATAATTATATATTAATTTAGATCAATCCATAATGTTTGGATATAGGAAATGAAATACACCATTCATTTAGACGGTAGGTCGTACATATGCATGAACATTGCATCCATTTTCTTGTCAAATTAAAAGAAATAAAATTAAATGATATAAATTTATATTAAAATTACAGTATAATATCAATTTTATATTTATTAAATATTTTAAATTAAACCATCTGTAATAAAATCAATGTAGTACGTGAGCAAATCATATCACTTTGAGTAGGTGGTGGTCCACACATCTACAATGGAAGTTACCATATTTTCACAAAATGGAATGAATGAAGGTATGTATTATAAAATAATTCCATAAGAATAAATACATTATAAATATAATATATATTATATATAAACAATAAATCCATCATTATTACAACTTTGAATGGTGGAAATGGATTAATGGACAAAATCTGTTCGTGAGGTGGTAATTCATCGTAAGTACAAAAGATGATTTTGCATCCCATTAGATTGAAATATGTGATGGTGTAGGTCATACCCAAACCAGAAAAAAATTGTCATTATATTTATTAAATTCATTTTATTATATAATAAACATATATAAATAATTGAAGTTGCGGGTAATGAAATGAAACCAAAGTGAGCATTGAAGAATGTTACCTCTTATTCAGGTAACTCGTTTTGGATTGTACCAAAATCCTTTCATGGTTTTATTTTTTCACAAATTGTTTCTTTTGGGATTAGTGGAGTTTTTTTGGATATTATTTGGGAATTTTTTGGATGATACAATATGGCTTGAAAGGTGTGAGGAAAGTGAATTGTGAATGACTTTTTATAGTGGAGGAGAGGTGGCATTCTTGTAATGTCCAAAAGGTGAACACTATTTGGAGGAATAAATTACCTCATGTTCTTACAAAATGGAAATATAATGAATTAAAGGGTAATTATGAAAGATAAAAACCTTCACTGAACAAAATTATGTTTATTTTTATAATTTTCTTCCTTAACTTCTATGTTTTCCAAATACTACCAATTTCATTTTTATTAAGGTAACTAGATTTTCAAACTAATTAATTTCACCATTATGAATGAATTCAACTGAAAATTATTAGAAACTATAGACCAAATAATTTATAAATCTGATATCTAATATAAAAAATATAAACTAACGTGGGTTTTATATCAATTTTTAAACAAACGCATCTATTGCGTAAAAACAATAATTTTACCCAGATGATTCTAACTATAATTTTAAAATTTAATGTTAAATATTATTATTATAACAAATAAATTGGTCCATTAATTTAAAAAAAATATCTATTAAAAATAATATTTTTTCAGAATATAGTTTTTTAGTAATTATAAATGATTTAATAAAATATCATTTCTTTATAGTAACAATAATTTCAATTTTACCATTAGTTACTAAATTTAAATTTATAGGTATAAATAAAATAGTGGAATTAAAATATATAAGTTCAAATTTATGAAACAAGAAATATTCATCTAAAAAGACTATGTAACATAATAATTGATTCAATTTTATTCATTTTATATATTTTTCGTTTTTTATTTTATTTTATTGGTAATAAAATAATCATTCTATTGAATTTTCTCAAGAATTTTTCATTTTTAAATAATCTTTGAAAATAATGACAAATAATTTTGGTAAAAACAAATTATTTATCTTTTAAAATTATATTTATAACCAAAAAATTCTTCTCCCATATCTCAATAATTAATAAATGTTAAAGGAAATGAAAGTTCTCTTTTTGTTATTTTTTGTAATTATCATATTATATAAGTTCATTTCATGAAATAGTATCCAATTACCCCATACAGTATTAATTATATGTGTTTATGGTCCAATTGTGGGCATCCAATGGAATTTTTACAAGTATCTAGATCATTCTTTCCCTTAACATCAACTTTCACTACGAGAAAAATGACTATTTGCGACGGGAAGAAAGCCCGTCAAAAATAACCCGTCAAGGAAGGTATTTGCGACAGACCAATTATTTGCGATGGGGAAGATGTCCCCCGGTCGCAAATAGATTGGCGCGAATTGGGCGCCAAACCACGTGGCATCTGCACCAAACCACGCATGGGTATTTGCGAAGGAACCCATCGCAAATACCCGGCCAGGGTTAATAAATTTTTGCGACGGGATATCATCCCGTCGCAACAAGACTGTTGGCAGCTACTATTTGCGACGGGACCCGTCGCAAATAACCTTTTAACCGCCGACACTAATTAATGTGGGCGAGGTTAATTGCGATGGGGCCCATCGCAATTACCACCACTTGCGACGGGAAGCCCGTCACTAATAACACAATCGCAACTAATCTAACCTATATATACCCCAATCCGTTTTTTCTCCAAATCATTCAGATCATGGCTTCTCTCTCTCTTTATTCATCAGTTTTAAAGAAAAATTTTCTTTTAGTTGATGTTTTTTATACAAGAGCAATCAGAGAGAGTCAATATCTTCCGAATATCAATGTTTAAGGTATTTATATTTTATAATTTTTATATTTATTTTATTTTTTTAAGTTAATTTTAATTGTTTTGTATTAGTTCTAATTTAATTAGATTTCAATTGATTTTTATTTATATTTAGTTTTACTAAGACATTGATATTGTTATAATTATAAATAATTAGTTATAATTAATATTAATTAGATATAACTAGGAATAATTAGTTATAATTAATATATATTAGATATAATTAGGAATAATTAGTTATAATTAATATTAATTATATATAATTAGCAATAAATAGTTATAATTAGAAATAAATAGTTATAATTACAAGAAGTACATATAATTAACAATAAGTACACATAATTAGCAATAAGTACATATAATTAGCAATAAGTACATATAATTAGCAATAAATACATATAATTAGCAATAAGTAAATATAATTAGCAATAAGTACATATAAATAGCAATAGGTACATATAATTACCAATAAGTACATATAATAAGGAATAACTAGATATAATTAGGAATAACTAGATATAATTAAGAATAACTAGATATAGTTAGGAATAAATAGATATAATTATGAATAGTTAGATATAATTAGATATAATTAGTAATAATTAGATATAATTAGATATAATTAGATATAATTAGATATAATTAGTAACAATGAGATATAATTAGATATAATTTGTAATAATTAGATATAATTAGTAATAATGAGATATAATTAGTAATAATTAGATATAATTAGTAATAATTAGTTATAATTAGATATAATTAGATATAATTAGATATAATTAGTAATAATTAGTAATAATTAGTAATAATTAGAAATAATTAGTAATAATTAGCTATAATTAGTAATAATTAGATATAATTAGTAATAATTAGATATAATTAGTAATAATTAGATATAGTTAGTAATAATTAGATATAATTAGTAATAATTAGATATAATTAGTAATAATTAGATATAATTAGACATAATTAGTAATAATTAGATATAATTAGTAATAATTAGATATAATTAGTAACAATTAGATATAATTAGATATAATTAGTAATAATTACTAATAATTTGTAATAATTGGTAATAATTAGTAATAATTCATAATAATTAGTAATAATTATTAATAACTATTAATAATTCGTAATAATTAGTAATAATTAGTAATAATTAATAATAATCAGTACTAATTAGTAATAATTAGTAATAATTAGTAATAATTAGTAATAATTAGTAATAATTAGATATAATTGGTAATAATTATTAATAATTATTAATAATTAGTAATAATTAGTAATAATTAGCAATAATTAGTAGTAATTAGCAATAATTAGCAATTATTAGTAATTATTAGTAATAATTAGTAATAATTATTAACAATTAGTAATAATTAGTAATAATTAGTAATAATTAGTAATTATTAGTAAGAATTAGTAATAATCAGTAATAATTAGTAACAATTAGTAATAATTAGTAATAATTAGTAAAAATTAGTAATAATTATTAATAATTAGTACTAACTAATTAGTAATTATTAGAACTAATTAAATAGTAATAATTTTTACAAATTATTTTATAATAATTATTACTAATTAATTAGTAATAATTAGTAATAATTAGTAATAATTAGTAATAATTAGTAATAATTAGTAATAATTAGTAATAATTATTAATAATTAGTAATAATTAGTAATAATTAGTAATAATTAGTAATAATTAGTAATAATTAGTAATAATTAGTAACAATTCATAATAATTAGTAAAAATTAGTAATAATTCGTAATAATTCGTAATAATTGATAATAATTGGTAATTATTGGTAATAATTGGTAATAATTGGTAATAATTTGTAATAATTCGTAATAATTCGTAATAATTGGTAATAATTGGTAATAATTTTTAGTAATTGGCAATAATTTGTAATAATTAGTAATAATTAGTGATAATTAGTAATAATTAGTAATAATTCGTCATAATTAGTAATAATTAGTAATAATTAGTAATAATTAGTAATAATTAGTAATAATTAGTAATAATTAGTAATAATTAGTTATAATTTGATATAATTAGATAAAATTAGATAAAATTAGTAATAATTAGATATAATTAGATATAATTAGATATATTTAGTAATAATTATTAATAATTAGATATAATTAGATTTAATTAGATATAATTAGAAATAATTAGTAATAATTAGTAATAATTAGATATAATTAATAATAATTAGCAATAATTAGTAATAATTAGTAATAATTAGTAATAATTAGTAATAATTAGTAATAATTAGTAATAGTTGTTATCAATAGTTAGCAACTGTTAACAACAATTAACAATAGTTAGAAAAAGTTAGAAACCATTAGCAATAGTTAGCAACAGTTAGTAACAGTTAGCAATAAAATAAATTATTTTATTAACATTTACAAAAAACAATACTAATATTATTAAAATAATAAAAAATATTATAAAATATTAAAATTATCAACATTCGCAAAAAAAATTTCTCTATTCTTAACATGTTCGAAAATCAAAGTGTTGCCAATTGTCAGGTCATATGCAATACAAAGATTGTGTCAATCATGTCCAATGTAAACTCTATAATTGTCCTTGCATGGTTGACCACCTCATAAGTATTTTTGCAATCAGACAAATCAAGTCATGCTTTTCTTATCTATAAGAATTATCTCACATTAAGCTTTACACAGACCATTGTTCCTTGAAAATTTAAGGGAAAAATAATGATATCCCCTCAAATTTTTAAAGGAAGAATGATATATATAATGTGTCATGTGAGATGGTTCTTAGAGATGAGAATGTCATTACTTTGGTCGTCCTATTGCAACACTACTTGCGAGGTGATCAACCATGCAAGTACAATTATAGAGTATACATCGGACATGACAGAAACAAACATTTTATTGTGCATGGCTTGACAATTGGAAACCCTTTGAGATTTTAAAATGTTAAGAATAAAACAAAGTTTGTTGTGAATATTGATAAGTTTAATATTTTATAATTTTTTTATTTAAATAATATTAATATTGTTTTTTCGTAAATATTGATAATATAATTTTTTTATTACTAATAATTAGTAAAAAAAATCTTCTCAGATAATGAAGGGAAAATTTGTAATCATTTCCACAATGATGATTACCAAATTTCCTTTAATTATTCAACCAGTTTTTCTTTTTCTATGTTTTCCTACGTATTGCTAAATTAGTAATAATTAGTAATAAATTGTAATAATTAGTAATAAATTGTATTAATTAGTAACAATTAGTAGTAATTTGTATTTATTAGATATAATTAGGAATAATTAGGAATGATTAGGAATGATTTGAAAAAATTAGGAATAATTAGCAATAATAAGTGTGAGAAAGATGCAATTAAATGAGCTATCGGACAAAAGAGTAGCCGCCAATCCACTAGAAATTGTGTCACCCTTAATTAATGAAAATTATTAAGTAGTTCTAATTATTTATCTTCTTTTTTCAGATAGTTTTTTTTATAATTTCAAACTATTCAAAAATAATGATGATTTTATAATTTATATAGAAAAATATTGAATAAGGAAGTCGACATCAGTCATTATTAGATGATCGAGCTAGGTTAAATCAGCATAGAAATCCAAATGGTTCTGGTTTAAATCTTGTCTATATTGATGGTGTTAATGCTTTCATAGCATTTGAATCCTCAAAACCAGAATATGTTTCTGAAGGAACAATTAAGTGTCCTTGTAAAAAATGTGCTTTGAGAATGTTTAACATATTTGATAAAGTTGGGAGACATCTCTTGTGGTTTTGTTTTCAACTAGATTATGTTTTTTGGTATCAAAAAAGTGAACACAGTTCCAGTGAATATTCTAATAACATGATTCCAGATCCATCACGGTTTCAAAATTTAGTACATGATGTTGCAGGTCCATCTATAAAACAAATAGAAACTCACGATGATATTGATTTAACACCTGAGTTGGCACTCTCCAAATTTTATGAGTTTTTGAGGTCTACTGAGGATGCATTATATCCTGGTTTCAAGATAAGAACATTAGAAGCGGTTGAAAAATTTATGGCTACTAAATTAGATAATGCAATGTCAAACAACTGTTTTGATCAGATATTTTCTTTGGTTAAAACACTGTTACCTGAAGGAAATGTGTTGCCTGTGAATTACTATGAGAGAAAGACGATGATTTGTAATTTGGTCATTATTTATCTGAAGATCCATGCATGTCTAAATGATTTCATCTTATATTCTAATGAAAATGAGTAATTCGATATTTGTCCCACTTGTGGACAATCATGGTATAAAAAATCTCAACCAGGGAAGACTAGATCGATTATAGTAAAATAGTTGAGATATTTCCCCCTTACACCCAGGTTGCAGCATTTATTTATGTCTCAGAACACAGAGTCAATGATGTCATGGCACGAAACCAAGATTTCAACTGATTAAATCTTGAATCATCCATCTAATGGTGATTCATGGAAAACGTTGGACCGTCTGCATCCATCTTTTTCTATAGAAGCCAGAAACTTGCGGGTGGGTCTTTCTACTGATGGTTTTTTTCCGTTTGGTTTTTATGGTAGTCAGTATTCATGTTGGGAAATCTTTATAACTCTGTACAATTTTCCTCCACGGATGTTGATGAAGGATCCTTGTATCTTTTTCAATCTATTAATCCCATGACATCTGAAAAAAAATATTTATGTTTATTTGAAACCATTTATTGATGAGTTTAATGAATTTTGTAGTGATGGTGTTAATACATATGATGTTGCTGCGAACCAAAATTTCAAATTCAAATATGAATTGATGTGGTTGATTAGTGACATTCTGGCATATGTCATGTCATCTGATTGGTGTACAAATGGTCCGAAATCATGTCCTTGTCGTATGAAAGAAAACAAAGCCTTTATTCTGGTCAACGAAAAAAACTTAATATTTTGATTGTCACCGTAGATTTCTTCCAACTGATCATCCTTTTCTGAGGAACAAATCTCATTTCAGAAAAGGTATAATTGTAAGAGATGAACCTCTAATGATGATCATAGGTACAGAGTTAAAATCAGTTGTATTTTCATTACCCCCATCACATTTTACCCAATAGTAAACCAACAAAAAATTAATGGCTTTGGGAAAGAACATAACTGTATAAAATGGATCATTTTTTGGGATCTTCTATATTGGTCTGATTTGTTGGTCCCCCACATGTTGGATGTTAATCATATTGAGAAGAACTATTTTGATAATTTATTTCATAATATTTTGGATACACTAGGTAAGACCAAAGATACTGTAAAGGGATGATTAGATATTTCCCAAATTTGCAGGTGACCAGAACAAGAATTATTTGAAAATGTCAGATCAAAGATGTTAATGAAGCCAAAAGCCTCTTATACGCTTTCCAAAGAGATTCACATATTATTTTGTTAGTGGATTGCAGATTTGAGACATCCAGATGGCTATGCTTCCAATTTGGGCAGATCCATTAAGAATGGATATATTACTAGATTAAAAGTCACGATTGTCATGGTATATTGGAAAGACTTATACCGATTGGATTCATAGGTTTATTGAATTATATGATTTTGGATTTGATAACAGACATATAATATTTTTTTGAGAAATTTGTGCAGCGACAACAGACTATGATGCGTTAAGTAAACTGGGAAAAGATGTTTATGTAATTATATATAAACTGGAAAAAAACTTTATGTCGGATTTCTTTGACTCAATGGAACATCTGATATTACATTTGGTACATGAAGCAATATGTGGAGGTCCGGTACAGTTTCGATGGATGTAACCATTCAAGAGATGCATGCAGAAATTGAAGAAAAAAATACATAACAAAGCACCAGTTAAAGGCTCAATTGTTGAAGCTTATTTTTAAGAGGAAATTACTTTATTCTGCTCTCATTATTTTGAATTTCAATATCCCTCAAAATAGAATCGCATGGGGTGACATGAGGGTAATGTTAATGATAAAATGGAAAATCAATTAACTATTTTTAATAAACCAAATCTTGGTTTCGGTGGAGTTCAAGAACGATGTCTTTCAGATGATGCACATCACATAGATCATACATATGTTCTGCTAAACTGTGAGGAAATAACATCATTTGTCCTGTATGTGCTTCTATCTCTTATTTTATAATTTTTTTTACAGTATTTAAACATATTTTATTTGTAGGTTTTGTGATAATCATATCAAGAAACAACTTCCAGAAATTACAGCAGCTGTTATTGAACAATGAAGAAAAAAAAAATTCTCACTGGTTGGAAAAACAGGAAACATAAATTATTGATTATTTAATATAAATTCTGTTTATTATTTATTATATTGATAATTTGTTTACAAATTTTTAGGTGTCTCAATATGCTGATAAAATTGACAAACGACTATGTATATTGAGTAACCCACCATCCAAAATGGTTAAATCTTATAATGCATATGTGGTGAATGGTTTTTGATTTCATTCACTTGCATATGGGGAATCAAAAAAAAAATGAACTGTGGATTTTTCATGATAGGATCACATCATAGAGAAACTGATGTTCACTTTTATTGTTTTTTGGATGAAATTATTGAGATATGTTATCTATAATAGAATTACATAACAGTGTTTAAATGTCAGTGGTTGGATACTGAAAGAGGTTTGTGTGCTCATCTGACTAATAGAATCATTGATATTATATATAAAAGTCTTCTTGTAGTAAATGAATAATTTTTACTAGGTCAACAGGCACATCAAATTTATTATGAAAAGTATTATGCTACTTCATGATATTGAGAAATTAGTGGTGAATAATAAAAATGAAATATTGTTAAAATAAGTTTACTCAAACTGAATTTGGTTCCGCTAAAGTGGAAGGAATTTAAATTTTTCAAGAGACTACTCAAAATCTATCAGATTCACCATGAGACATGAATATCGACGATGACACCCTAAAAATAAGGATCAATGATGATGAAGATGTTAATGATGTTACAAATGAATTTTTAATGACAAGAGATGATGAAACTAAAACTCAAATGGATATTGATGATGCTGGGGAGGTAGATGAAGACATTGACATTGACATATATTGAGAAGAAGATGAAGATGCACATTGAAACAGTAAAATGATGGTCATAATCATAAATAATATATATCTATATATAGTAGTTATTTTCAACTATCTTCTAACAACAATAATTTTGTGGTTCAGATGGATGATGATTTATTTCATGAGTTCCAGGAGGAAGATCTACTTTGGATGATGAGGTTGTGGGATTAGCTGACCCTCATCCTACTGGTGGTTTAGGAGGTATGCGGAGGGGGCACAGTCTTCTGCGACTGAGGATTCCTGACCCTCTCCCCGAGCGACATCCACATCTTGGTTTCAATCCACACACACGGAGGTATTATAACCTGTATATTTTAGTTAGATTTCATTTATTTATTTATATATATACTAATTGTTTGATTATTTATTATTTTTTCACAGTTTTCACTATGTAGGTATTGGAAAGGGGAGTGCTATACTACGCAATTATTTTTCTTAGCCATGGATCACATGGGAACAGATTCCTATAGATGTGCGACACGACATGTTCCATCATGGGATGGTATGTAAATAAATAATATTTATTTTGAAATTAATTTTATTAACAAGTTGATGTTATAAAAATTTTTATTGTTTATGGAATCTTATCGATGATAGCATGGGCGACGCTATCCACACAACATGGCAGGTTTCTATGCCTGACCGTTTCCGCCAGTTTTTACACAATTTGAGAAGGGCAGCCATTAATAATGCAGGTGTGACAAAATTTGATGAGTCGTGTCGAGCCCACCGACCAGAGTTCATTTCATCTCACGTTTGGGACGGATTATGTTTACACTGGTTGGGTGGTGGATTTTAGAGGAGATATTCATTGGGATGACAGAACCGGGGGAGACAGGAGGTGACGCATCGAGCTGGTAGTCGTACATTCAATTCGTTTAAATAGCATTTGGTATGTATATTTTGAAAATATGTTATATATCTATAAATATAAACAGTTTATTTTATATTTCTGTAGGATGTCGAGCATCCTGATATTACAATGTTTGACATTTATCAGATAATGTACAATGATGTAGCCACTAGAGAGATTAGAGGTGATCTCTAGCGTCAGATTGTGGAGAGTATTATTTTTTCAGTTTAAAAATTAACTTCATATAATATTTTTACAATTTTAATTTTAAATTGGAATTGAAGGAGTCATATGAGGCTGCGACCTCTAAGACACATGCTGAGGGTTAAGACAAGATGACTGAGTAGACTAGTTCTCACCATATTGATGAGCCGACATGGATTCAGGCGACTCATTATGGCTTTGATAAGGGAAGAGTATTTGGAATCAACTCTCATTTGACTCCTGGTACTTATTATGGTATTGCTGCAATGTCGACATCCATCATGAGAAGAGCTCGTGGAGAGGCATCATTTTCTGGCTCACAGTATCAGGATCAATTGCGAGCATAGGATGAGCATATAGAGATTTTGCAGAAGCAGCAAGAAGAGATGTGTTGGTGGAGGCAGCGGCAGCAGCATCAACATGTGGAGGAGATGCTTAGATGGTAGCACCAACATCCCAAGAAAATGTAGTACATGTGCCATCTGACTCGTAGTTTAGGGATGGAGTTTCCACCACCAGCTCCTTCAGCTCCTCCACCTCCTCCAGAAGATGACCCCTAGTGATTGTTTTATGTAACAAACATTTGAATTTAACATTGTAATATGAATTATTTACATTTTTTGTCTTTTATATCGGTGCAAATATTGCATAATTTAATTTGTAATATTTTTTTAACTTTTTTTTGTAAATATTGAGAATTTTAATATTTTTTATTTTTATATTGTTTTAATAATAGTAATATTATTTTTTCATTAATCATAATATTATTAATTTTTGTTTTTTTAAATTAATTTACTATTTGCGACGGGACCCCATCGTAGAAAGTTATATATAAATATATTTTTGTGATGGGAAAAGAGCCCATCACAAATAGTTTTTATGATGGGCCCATCGTGAAAATGTTTATGTATATATAATACATATAATCGTAGGCTTATTTGCGACAAAGATGTTTCTCATCGCAAATACAATTATTTGTGATGCGCCCGTCGCAAATAAATGTATTTTCGACAGCGTTTTCTGCAACGGGTAATTTGTGACAGGGCCCCGTCGCTAAACCCTATTTGTGACGGGATCCCGTTGTAAATAGGCCGTCGTAATTACCAAGAATTCCAGTAGTGGTTTAACCCTAAGGTAAAAACAATTACCATAATCACAATAATATATTTTAATTACATTTAATAAAATTTAAGTAAAAAATTCTGTTAATATTATTATGATATAAATATTAAATTGATTAGAACTACGTACATATATTTTCATTATTATATTCATGTATATAAAAATTTTAAATTTTTTCTAATCCCACTTACATGGCGACAAACCAGTTTTCTTATGTGAATATTTTCAATCTTTTAGTAAATTTTTATATTTAAATTAATTTTAAAAAATATAATAATTAAATAAGTTGGACTAATAGATGTATAATTGATATATTATGACTTCATATTCTTTTTAAAATATAATTTAACATCATTATTTTTATAAAAAAATGAATTTTCAACTAAAATGCAGTAGGTTTCTCTACTCATCATATAAGGAAAAATCTCCAGAAAATTCAAAAAATTTACCATATCCTAATATTGAGATTATTAATTAAAGAAATAATTTTATCTTGACAAATAAAATTTATTAAATTGTCAAATTATAGTTTGAAAATAGGAATTCCAATAAAATTGAGAAAACTTGTATGTTGAAAAATATAGATTTTTTATGTCTAAAACAATATTTTTTAATAGAATATGTGAATAAAATATATTGGATGAAATTAAAAATTTTGATTTTATATATATATAAATGATTAAATATATTATAATTTCATAGTATCTTATCTTCTTTACTACATATAGTACTGCATATTCTACATTTTAATCATAGTATTGCATGGAGTGATATATTAACATGATCTTATATAAAAACAACGCTATGAACTAAACTAAATTTATTTTAAATATATAATATTTTAATTTCATGTTGTGTCACGTTGATCGTGGGAATGTATCCTTTGAAAAAACATCAATGATTAATATCAATGGTATACATAATGTTTTATTCCTTAACTACTATATTATTAAAAATATTCTATATGTTAATGTTTTTAAGAAAAATTTTCATAGAATTAGTCAATTATGTGATAATGTTTTTGAAAATTTATTTTTAAATTTTTTTCAAATTTTTTATTTCACATTAAAATAATTATTTTCTAATTTTTTATTTTTAAATGATAAATTTATTGACTAGAAATCCTTCTCTATCCAAATTGTTAAATTTCTAGGTCCATAAGATTGTGAATCATTGATATGGAATAGATGATTTTCTCATTTAGTGTATAATCACTAATGAAACATAACTAAAATAAGTTGTTTATTATTTACCAAAATTGAATTTAAAAAATGACTATTTTTTTGTGAACCATTACAACTTGGTGAACCAAATTATTTAGATATAATGTCTAAAATGGATGTTATGTTGTCTATGTCCTTTGACAATATACACATAGATATAATTGGACTAACCAAGGGTACAATTGTGGGGGTAAAATCTTAATCATTTGTAATTATTTATTATTTAAAATTATTTACTCAGTTAATTAATAATCACATTAAATTGAGGCATGCAGATTCATTAATGAAAATACCAGTACTTTAATAAATTAAATGGGGGTAAAATATTGTTTAAAATCATAATGATCACATGTATGTAATAAATTATAATTATTTGGATGATTTTTGTTTTTTACGAGGTCGTCACCTTTCTATTTCCTTTCTTAGTACACATAAAATAGGTTTATTAAATGATGAAATAAAAAATTTAATTAAATTTCTTTAAATCCTCCTAATTAATTCAGTCTCCATCAACATTTTTTGGTATAAGTGGTAAATAAAACATAACATACCATTAACAATGTACTCATAAGAACCATTCCTAAGAATTCAACTTATGAACATTAGAGAGGTAAATTATATATGTTTGGTTATTTTATTGGTTTTAGTTTTAGTTTTTCCTATATTCTAATTATAAACATGGTATATTTGAAAAATAATCTTTAAAATGTATGATTTTGTGTCTAATCTATCAAACCGTGACCTAGATAGACATAATGATTCGTGTATTCCAAATTCAATGGAGACTTATTTAAAATCAATAAAATTATTTTTTATGTATTTTAATGGATTAAAAATAAATTCTTGTTTCGAAAAGTCACATATATTGAATATTGAAGTTTTCCCAATGACGATTTTAGTGGTTTCTAACTAAATATCCAAAGAACAAGTTGGACTTTTTGTTGAGTAGCTCCTTGAACCATTTAATATTTTGATAAATTTAAAGCATTATCTTTTCAATTCCCTTTAATATAAGTAAAAAAATATATTTTTGGAATTAAAAATTCCCATAACATTATTAAATGTTTTCATTATTTTTTTATCATATATATTTATTCAGGGTGTATTTTCTTTGATTCTTATAATACTTTTCTTAAATAATATATACATTTCATTTATAGATTTTTTTTAAAAAAATGATATAAAATTCATGTTGAATAAAAATGATAAATATCTCATTTAGTACCATTGGATAACATTAATACATTTTTTAAATTTTATTAACATGTATTCAAATTGTGATATGTATAGCCAAATTTTAGGAATTTTTTAACTTTTGAATTTCAACCATAGAATCGACTAGAGAACTCTAAATTGAAAAAACATATAATTCTTTTTAATATAATAAAATATGATACATATTAATAGAATAAATATAATTCATAATAAAAATTTATCATGTCTTAAATTTTTTTAACAATTAATAAATGTTTAATCTGAATTCTGTAATTTTTATGAATTAATGTGATAATTTATTTTTGTTCTAACATGTGCTATAGAAGTATGATTAATGTTATTATTAATTATTTTATTATTTAATAAAATTATCAAAATATAGGAAAAGTACATAGTAATCAATTTTTTCTTTATAAAATATCTTATTTTGGAGTAAAGTTTCATAAGTCGTAATTTTTATAGATTTCAGAATATTGGTTATGTGAAATAAGTAATGTGGTTTTTTTGTTTATGATAATTTTGCCACATAAATTCACCTACATGAATATTTTAGTTAAAAGAATATTTTTTGATATATTAATTATGAAACATGGATATTTCTCTTATTTTATCAAATCACATACTGAAAAATCACACATATAGACTAATTTTATTTTTTGATTTTTAAAACTGATAATATAATATGTTTTTAATTTTCTTTCATATTTATGTGTATTGAAATTTTATATTAAGTGTTTCAATTTTTTTTAATTATTCATTAATTATTTAGAATCTCTGCGATTTGGTTTTAGATTAATATATTATGAATCAAATATGATTCCAAAAAGATTAAGAATGTATTGATACTCCTACTGAAATATTTGAACATGTGATATTTAAATTAAAAACAGATGAAATATGAAGAGATAATATTATATTTTAAAGAGTTTTATAGCATAATTAGTTCTAATAAATAAGGAAGCATTTACTATAGAATTTAATATCGAAAAATATCCATTATATATATTTTTTAAAGAATTCCTATTGAGGGCTCACATGGATATTAATTATCTAATATTTATGAAAAATAAACATGAAATAATTATCTTGGAAATAATCATGAGTAGAATAAAATTATGGAAGGAAAAAATTACTAATTAATTTTTTTAATTTCAATATTTATTAAAACATGATTTATGGGAGTAATCAATTGATTTTATGATCATATTGTGTTACTCTATTTACTGCTATATTAATTGTTTATTTTTGTAATTTGTTTTTTTGTTATAGTGTAGTTTTTTATTTTAGCAGTATATAGATATTTATTAAAATATGAGTCAATGAAATTATATTATTTATTGAATTTATACACCATAATTTTAGATTTTATTGTAATTACATTTTCCATTACCTATTTTTCTATATAAAAAACCTAGGAATAAAGTGAATATATATATATATAGACACGACTGTACCTAAATCATACATGGTTCATAGTTCAAACTGACTCCTAGAACATCATTGAATGACTACATACAAATATAAATTGTTGGTTTTTTTAGATTCATTATTTATACATCTTCATGATTTTTCAGTACCTGATTCAATCAACAGAATAATCATTAATAATCATTCACTATGATAAATTGGTGTATTATTTCATTGTGATGTATATATATATGCTTTATATTCTACACATGGTGTGTCATTAATGGGTTCAAACTAATAATACATAAGTTACATGTGTGTTTAGTATATCCCCTTATAATAGTAGGTTTATTCAATACCATTTGAATTTTGGATTTTGTTTAACCCATGAATCAATAGAGAATGGGACAAGTCCTATATGAGTTCGAGTTTATTCTATCCCCTTAGATGATTGATTTAATCCTGACCCATAACATTGAAGAGGTTATGAATATTTTTCTTTGGAAGTCTAGGTTGGGAAAGCACTAATAAAATACATTGTTAGGTTTCATCCATTAAATGTCAGGGTTTCGTAAGAACCTAAAAAGAAATAAACTTAGGATTGATCCTATAAAAGTCATGGTTTCCAATCATCATATAAAAGTATTTTTTTCTTTTCAGAACCTATGAAAGGAAATGGGATTGGGCTAAGCCTATAGATGTGAATAAAGTGGATCTTAAAAGAACTCAGTCTTCTTCAATAGTGTTACACCATAGTGGGTGTCATACAATAGGTTAGTATTTTAAGAGTATACATATGATCATTTAGATCTGAAATACTATAAATGTTTTGGTTCCAAAAAAATAAATTATGGAATTATGATATTTTTTTGAATATCTGTGTGGTTTAGTTTTTAAATTTTTAGACATATCAAAAATTTGTCATCAATTTTAAACAGTAATTGATTTTTAATGAAATGATTTTCACCCTTTACGTCCATTTTCATCACATCTTAGTAACCTAAGACTTCCCACCAATAGGGAAAATCTACAGTATCATGGAGTCGTAATAAGAAATTTTATTTTCTCTGGATGAAGTAGAATAAATTATATTGTGGTGTTATTACACAAAATCCATTTTGATAAAACATAATCTTCTAGGTTACAAAATAAATTATAACCATGTGCATATTAAGTGTGACAAAAAATGTTTGATTTCAACTTCAAAAAATATAATTCATCACTCTCCCATTAAGAAAATTATTCTAAGGCACCCTTGTGATTGATCATTTTGATTTCATTAAGTGTGGATTAATAATGGGCCACATATAATTTATTCATTTTATTTTGACAGGGCTAATGATTTTCCATTAATCTTCTCAATGATATTTATTAAATTACATGAATTAAATTACTTAATAAATGTAATTTTATTTATTTTAAATCATTATGTTATTTACTTATTTATTTCACTATCATAGGTGTGTTTTTTTACTAAAAATTTATCTTCTTTTGGTGTCTCTATATTCATTTAAAATAAGCATAATTTGATAGGGAGACACCCCTTTTTATATCTGATACGATCCAAGAGAATGACATGTTTTATAAATATTATTTTTTCTCTTTAAATTTCAGGGCAATATATTTATCAAAATAAATTGTGGTTTGCCGTTTTTATAATTAAATATTTATTTTGAAAAAGATCAAATATTTTATGTTTTGATATTTTATTTCAAAATGAATTTTTATTAAAATACTTGTTTTATATTTATGTATAAATAATTATTTTTTAATATTAGAATAATATTTATATTGTTCTTAATAAAAATAAAAAATACATTTAGTTTCTTATAAATTATTCTTCCATCATTAATGTTTTAGCCCTGTTTATTTATCCAATGCCCTTGAGTTTGTGGATAATCTAGATGGGGAGAGGGCCTTTATAATTTTAGAGATCTGTTTGTTGAAAATGGTATGATGTTTCCACTATGTATCTAAATTTTTCTTGAGAAACATTAATTATATTAGTAAATTTAAATGATCTTCTTAAAGTCCATAATATTTTTTGATAATCACAAATGGGAATAAGATCTTCCTAATATCATTAAATGTATATTTTTTAAATCTTATTGAATATTTCATAAACATTGAAAAAATTCATAATATATCTTTTTAATATAATTATGACCTATTGAAAATATTTATTTCCATTCTTATGGAATTCACAATGGATATATTTGTATAATTAATTTCATAAGTGTTTATGATTATGAAAAAGTAGTAGAATGTTAAATATCTCACCCTATTGGGTTTTTTGATGAACAAAAACATACAGTTCTGTTGAAAACATTAAATTTTTATAAATTTCAATGTTTTTATTTTAGAAAAAATTTCATCAGTATTTCATACAATTAAGGTTCATAAAAAGAATTTATAAGAAAATTTTGAAGTGCTATACTAGCTAGTGCTAGTGGTCCCCAAGTGGGATACCATGGGATGGATGATGACACCCAGTATATTTATGAATTAATTTTTAATGAAAAAAATACAAAATTTTTAAGTGGAACCAAACATCTTAATTCGACTTCCAAGAACCCTACATGACATCCAAAACCCCCAAAATGGTTCTCAAGTCATTAGAGGCTCTAAATTAAGCCTCAATGTTGGTTGGAAGTTAAAAATTGCAGTAGATATCATTTATGATCTCAGTGCATTTAATTTTCATCATTAACATGCTATCTATTAATCTTATCATACATCCTTCCTCTTATTATAGTTCTAAATTCTTATTTAAGAATTGTGAATGTACGTTAAAAATTTTTCTTATGAAAACCAGTTATTTTTATTTTTCACTGGTGCTCATTACAACTGGATATGAGGGGTTTTGTGCACATTACCATTAAAATTTTGGGAGTTTGGGTTTCAAATCACAACCACAATATAAACATTCATGTAAAAAATACTTCATAATAGGTCCACGAAAAATAAAGTTTCATACTTCTTGTAATGGGACTCTATGATGATGCTAAATCCAATGGTCTAAAACAAAACCTCTCAAGGATCTATAGGGGATGACATATAGGGATCGCATTATCTATAATTTAAGAATTAATTTATCAATTGTTTTAGATTATTTTATTTCTATTTCCACCTCGTTAACTCATTTTTGTAATTTATAATAGATTATAAATTTTTATATTTAAATTTACTTTTTTAATTCCAAAATATCACATGATATTTTTAAATTACATCATGTTTTTTTAAATTTCTGTGATTTGAATATAAAATCCACCTCCCCTCATTCTATATCAACCCCATCTAACCAAATCATCCAGGTAGGGTATAGAAACTAAAAAATGATGATGAATTTTCTAAAAATTATATGAACATTATTTTTACCTCATTTATGATATATATGAAACATCTACACAATGATCTGAATATTGAATATCTCAGTATTATCAATTGCGAGTTTATACACTGTGTTTAGAATTATGTGAAAAAAATCATGTAAAAGATTTTTTTACATAGAGAAAACACATGGATTGAAATTCAATAATAGATAAATGACACTCAAGTCATTTATGAGTTATCAAAGGCAACCAACCGTGCATCAATATGATGTGTGGGTTGATTGGATAAACATAAATCTTGTTCCAAAAATTAATATTTATTATTGTTTGATAGATAATTAAATACTGCAATTAGACATTTGAAAATTAATTTGTATTATTTTTATGAATTATGTAGTAATCATGTGGGATTGTGTATGTATCACCATATTATATATTATAACTATTAAATATAAATTAATTAAATTTTATTAATGTAATTATTTTTATTATTTATTTTTTTAATACATTATTAATTTTTATATGTATACTAATATGGAATGGATATGAAAAGGGTTAGCTGGAAGATGGATGTTTAACTGTATATTTTTGTGTTTTTTAATTTTTTCTTATTTTAATTTAATCATTTTATTATTGTCAAAATAGTTTAGCAATATCTACCACATTTAGTGGTTTCTAATAATTTCAATATTTTCTATCACTGGAGACCTCTATGGTAGGCACAATTGGGAAGCATTACTGACAAAAATTACTCGTATTATTTCTTATTATGTACGAAGAAACTAAGACAACAAAAAGTGATTTCAAGGAAGCCACTTATGGGAGATTTTTATAGCCTATTTCAATCACGATTTTTACTTTTTCATAAGTCTATTATTTTTAATAAGGACATTTTTCAATTTATAAGGATTTAATCACAATTTCAAGAATAAAATTAAACTAAAATATTTTTCAATTTTGATAATTCATCACATTAAAAACATTAGGAAATTATCCAAATAATTTTACCAATATATTGATGATTCAAATTAATCAAATATTCAGTGAATACGTTAAATATCCTAATAAAATGGTGAGAAAATGATAAAATCGAAGTTCACATATTTCATTTTTTTCATGTATTTTGTGATCTATGATATATAAATAAATTTATTTGAAGCCACATATTCTATTTATATTGACATAAAATCCATAAAATCCATCATCAAAATCATATATAATAAAAACTATGAGAAACATTCCTATGAATAGTTTATTTCTACCATCTTTCATTGTTTCAATTATACCAATAATGTAATAATGTTGATCTAGTTTTAGAAATTCAATATATTTTAGATATAATATAATAATAGTGGTAAATATATATTGAATACATAAAATAAAAGATTAGCCTCAGCTTCCCAGTACTGTATGAAGTGGGTTCCAATAGTGTGTGTGTGTGTCATTATTTGGCTGATCTCGAGGACAAGTTGTCCACCTTCCACCGTATCAATACATATTTTATATACATGTGATTCTATATAGGATTGTTAATATAATGAAATAATATATAAAATTATATATTTAAAACTGAATAAAATTAAAATTTTATTGAAGAATAGGTTTTTACATAGTATAAAACCACATAGTTTTCAAGGGTAAAATTGATTGTAAATTTGAATTTGGTTTTGGGGATGTTATTTAGGGTAAAATATTAATTTCATCCTACCAAATTATTTCATAAATGTTTTTGTTGTAATTGTATTTATGCCAAAATAGGGTTTTCCAAAAAGTACATGGGGTTTTTTTGGGTAGTTGTGTAATTTGAATTTTCAAAGAATATTTATATTTAATTAAATATACAATAATAATTTTTGAACATTATTTCATTGTAATATATTAAAAAAATTGTCAATTTGAGATTCCAACATGACATTTTAGTCTTGAATTAGAGGGTTTCCTTGATGATGCATAAATTGATGTTGAGAATCAGGTAAGGGCTCTACACGCTTTTATTTACATTTAATTTTTTCATATATTTATCCATTTCCTTTCTCATTGTCTCCTCTCCAAATATGAATTCTCATGTACACTCCGTCCCTAGTGATTTTCATTGTTGTAGATGACAGAGAAAATGGAGATGGATAGGGATAAAGGGACGAAATAAGGTAGGTTCCTATATGAAGCTCATGAGTATCTAGATCTTTCTACTACGAAGTGCAGATCTGGTATAATATTCTACAATTTTCACAATGAGGAAGGATAAATATATTTTTTCCATCCTGATTTCAATAGAATAATCTTTTTAATTACTGAAGTTTTTTTTTGTAAAATAAGATACCCATAAAGGGTTACTCAATTCGTATTTCTAGAAAGACTATTGTTTTAAGACGATCATAGTTTTTTACCATTTTGAAAACTCAATTACCTAATATGTAGTTGAAAGAACAAGTTTCATGTGCTCTTCCTATTAGGGGATGATAGATGTGTTGGTACTACACATCATGAAGTGTACGGTTTAGATCATATATGAGTACTTGGATAGACTCATCATGTGGGGGAAAAGTTCATATGATAGTACATGGCTATACCCTAGGTGTTACCATGTTATGTAAATGCGTATTCTTAGTGAGTAACATGGCTAGAGGTTATGTGTAGCATATTTATTTTAACCCATGTGAGGTACATGACCTGTGGGTTCAAAATACACCATGTAGTTGGCTAAAGTACATCTTGTGTCTAGCTATGTACACAACCAACGTGGCTATTTTGGATTACATGTTGTGTAATTGAGGTATACATTGTTTACTCCTTTACTAACCCTCGATTGATTTTGAGTAAATTTTTTCCTCCAATATTGAATATAATATAAGAGGATTTAATTATGAGTCTTTTTACACTTATATAATATTTTTGTTTCCCTATTACTGATTTGGGGTCAATAGAATGATGATTTGGGGATGGAGAGTTATAATGGAGATAATTTTCTTCTAAATGATGAAATAAATTATTTCCTGATGGATATGTGGTATAAGAAAAATATCAAGGATTGGAGACTAATTAATAGATTAGTATGATAATGTGCTAATGAATCTGACTAAGAGTAAGAGTAAAGAACATTATGGACATAGTGATTGAGTCTTAGAAACCTTTAGTTAAATGTGTGTGATGCCTTAGCATGAAATTTCATTATTATATACGTGAGGTTATATGATTTTAGAGACAGGGTTATGTGATTTCATACCCTAGACTTGCAGGTTCCAACCCTTTAGTTCCTTTTTCTAAATGGGACACCATATAGGGTACCCATCCATGTGTTAACCTAATGGATCCTCAGTTGTGTACATTGTATCGTAGTGTATAAATAATAAATATATAGTATATAGTTTATATGGTAGGGGATGATAAGAAATTCATAGGTAGATGTTTTTCCCAAATAATTTTGATGAAATAACCTCTTGTAAACTTTATCATAAATTATGACCATATCCCTAATAGGGTTGACATTAAAGTGTGATTTATATTTTCAGAAATATAATTTAGCACTCTCTCACTGGGATAATTTCCTTTAGGCACCATTAGTATTGATCATTTTGATTTTATTATGGGAGGGGGTGGGGTTAGGAATGATATACATGTAATTGTTTCTATTAATTTTAGAGAAGATACATTTTTACATTTAATTTTTACCTGGGGATTTATTGAGTATCATAAATTAAAAATTGAATTGAATTTATTTTATTTTAAATATTGATATGGTTGGTCTATTTCATTAACTCTATTATATGTTTTTTAATTTATTTAACTATCAAGTTATCTAATTTGTGTTAACCAAAATAAATTTAAATCTATTAATAATTATATGGGGGTCAAATAATTATTAATTATGAAATTTTCTAAGTGTATAAATTTATTTAAAATTATTTTTAAGAATTATTAATTTCAAATATCAATCATTAAGAAAAATAAAATGTGTTTTTTGGTTTATGGGTTTTAATAGACAATTTCTAATTGCTGAAATATTTTAAATTTTTATCTTTCTATTTCATAATCTACTTTTATATCATTCTTGGTTTTATATTTCAATATAAATAAAATTTTTCTCACTCTCAAAAGATCTTTACATACAGTCTTAACAAAAAAGAGAGTTATTTTTTCTCACATATGATTTTTTATCATGAATTAATTTCCTATGACTCTATTTCCTCTTTCCATGAGATTTTTGATAATATCAAAGGATTATGACGATTTTACTATATTTAGTGTATCTTTATGATAAAAGGGATTTTGTTTCAATGAATTATTTTAAATTATCCTGGAAATATTATGTATTTTTTTCAGTTTTAATGTTCATGCAAATGTACTGAAGAAATTTTGATAATAAAAAATTTGAAGAAGACACTTTTAGTAGGATTTTATGTACATTTATTTTTATAAAACATAAATCATTTCTCCTAAACCTAAAAAATGTTCATCATATTTATTTTGAATTTCATTACGATATATTGATATTATTTTTATTGTCTTATTATGAAATGAATCAGGATTAACATTTTATTTTTAATTATTCATGTATACGTGATTATAAAAAAGGTGAGAATGATGTACATATTACTGTATTGGTTGGTTTTAACGATCATAAACACACATTTGTGTTTCTTGAATTTTCATTTCCATAATTTATTTGTTTATAGTTAATAAATTTTTTTTACGAAGTTGTGGGGATAAAAAATTATATCAAGAGAAATTTGGATCACAATTTTAATGATATCCACTTTCAACTTCTAGAATTCCCATAGTGGGATACCAGCAGCTGGCCGATGCGAACCTCCCTCTATCTAGAGGAATTCTAGTGGATAAAAAATATAACAGTTTTTAGTGGAATATGGAATCTAAATTAGACTCTTGATGACTCTATCCATCATCCACCACATCCAATGTTATTCTAAATGAATTAGATGATATAATCACACACTTACTTAACATGAAAACTACAATATACCATTCTCATCCTTATTGGGCTGGTTGTTCATCATTTCCATCATTCACTTACTCTCATATAATTTTATCATACATCCTCCCTCTCATTATTTCTCTAATTTCCTATTGGAGTATTTTGAATGTGAGTCAAATGGTTTGTAAAAAAAATCCATCTATTGGGAGATAACTACAATTGTGTATGATGTGGTTGGTCCACAGTACCATTTGAAGTGTGTAGTTTTTGGTTTCTTCCCACAACCAATAAATGTATATCCATGTAACTGGGTATATTTATATAACCAATAAAATCAATGGATCCAAATTATTATAATGATTTTCTTTTGAACCTCTAAATAAATGAATTTAAACAAAAACCGCCCAAGGATCTTTAGGGGAGGAGTTGTAGGGATCCCATTATTAATTATTCATGAACTCATTTATTAATTTGTGCTATATATTTTATTTATATTTCTAATTTTGAAACTCATTTATTTAATTAATTTGGTTTATAAATCATTATATTTCTGTTGAATATTTTATTTTAATTTATCCCATTAATTATATAAATTTCATTAGGATTATTTTTATAATAAAATTATTATAGAAGAAAAATCACCCCATATTTTCAAATAAAAATTGACTAAAAAATCATCTATGTTGTGGTCAAACTAATAAAAATATCTTCAATTTCCTTAAAAACATAGTAATATAATATTTATGTCATTTAAGATCTATATGAATCATCTATATATAGATCAAATACTTTAATTTTTAGAATGATAAATATTGTTGTTTGTCCCTTACATTTGTAGTTAAATGAAAAATCACATAAAACATGTCAATACTAAGAAAAAATTCCTATATTTAAATGAAATATTTGTAGAGTGATCATAGAGACCTTTGTGATCTATTTAAATCAACTGAGTGTTAATCTAATGGCCAGATTGATGTTAAAGAAACAATGATTGTTTTAAAAAATAATATTAATTATTAATTAACATATAATTAAATAGTTAACAATACATTTGGATATGAAATTTAATTATTTAATTGAATTATTGAGTCTCAAATTTGGTTTATGTATGTCACTCTATATACATTGTCTTAATTATACATTAAGAATGAATAAATAAGGTTTTCATGTAATTTTATAATTTATTTATTTATTATTTTTAATTTAATTTATTTATTTTATGTGTATGAGGAAGATGAATGATGTCTGAAATGGTATGTTGGGATCTATAGGGTTTACGAGTTTTTTGGCCTTTTTTTCGGCTAATGGAGCTACAACAGGGAATAATTATTGAATTTAATTGGTGTTTACTATTCCCTATTATTGATAGGGAAATTATGGCCCTAGAAAAGGATCACTAGGCTCTTGCTAAAATTTAATTATTCTCTCCAATGGAGTATTCTAATACCATGTTCCATTATATTTTATAATTTCAATTTGTTCATATTTCCATTTATAAGGATTTATCTACAATTTAAACAATTTTATTCAATAAAAATATCATATTATTATAGAGAAATCATCACATAAATATATAAAAAACCTAGAAAAACATTTTTCAAAATCATGAGGATTGAAATTGAACTCAAATTCATATAATATAGTAAATATCATAATAAATTGTTCATTATATGAGTAAATTGAAGGTCACCTATAATTTTTAGCATTATGTATCATGTTTTGGATGATCACACAATATAATCATTTGATGTGAGAAATTATATTAATCATGAAAAAAAACCTTAAAATATACCATATCAATCCAAGACTATGAAATATAATTGAAAAATTATTATATGTATGTTTTTACATTTATATATTTGTTTCGATTAAAATTAAAAATGAATAATGATAATTTGATATACTACATAGAAATTTCTGTGATAGAAGATAATAATAGTGGGGAATAAATTGTAACACCACAAGATTTCATAGTGTGTTATTTCTTCAAAATAATACAATAACTTGCACTACACACAACACCGAGTTCAAGAACACCATGACATACCAAACAAGCCGTTAAAAAGAGGTTATGAATAGTAATAACTAAAATTTAAAATTTATATAATCCTTATAATTTTAGAATCCATATTATGAGTTTCTTAGACATAATGTAAGAACAAATTCAGTTTCAGTATTTCATTTTACCAAATTTTAATAGTCAACCCTTTTAAATACAATATTTTAAACTTTTTGACTAAATGGGGACATCAAAAAATTTAAAATGAAACATCCCAAGCTTCCACGGTACACTTTCCTTTGAATAATACAATAGCATGTGTTGTACGCAAATTCTAGTTCTAACACACACCACAACCAATCAAACTAGCCGTTATGAATAGTAATATCTACTTTTTGAAATTATAAATATTTTTATATTTCAAAATGTACTTCATTTTTGGATTCGGAGTATTGAATTTAGCCTAAGGTGAAATTTTGGTACTTTTCAGATAACTTTAATATTTTGATGAATAGTGAAAATGACTAAATTTTAATTAAAAACAACTTTTTTAATCAAAATAATTAATGGTGATAAATTATGAATTTGAGTGGTTTTATAGTATAATTATAATATATTTTTACCATTTTTTCCAAAGGGTGTTCATTATAATTAATTTCACTTCGAAATTGGACCTAAACAATTGTCAATCTTTTGATATATATTGTTTCTCAAAAACACGCTATTTGTTGTGACAGCGGGAATTAATTATAAAATTAATTAATGTAACTTATAAGTTTGGAATTTTGTAAAATAGATATCATTTTTGAATTTGGAATATCAATTATAGCTTAGAGTGAAATTTTGGCATTGTTCTGAAAAACTTCAATTTTTGATGAATAGTGAAACTACTAAGTGGTAGTTAAAAAACTGAATTTTTCATAAAACATAATTTTACCGCTTCTATGAATGGAATTTTGAAAATCCAAGATACAAGGTTAATATCAAGAAGTAAAATGTTGTTCAATGAGATGAAAATAATTTTGGTGAATAGTAACTTTTTACTTTTATTTACCACGGTTAAAAGTAAATAGGGTAATTAAGGGTAAAAATGATATTAATATTACCCTAACACATGTCATAATTCTATTGGACAAGTGTATTTAGACCAAAAACAACCTTAGGAATAAAATATTATCATTTAGGTCCACTTGGATTAGATTAGGGCATTTATTATTATTTAATTCAAAGAAGAGTTAAAAGAGTTAAAATCAAAGTTTATTTATTAAAACATTTTTAATATAGGGTTATACATAAGATAAATTCGATTGTAAATATTAATTAGAAATATAATACGATTTCCTACATAATGATATTTTATTTATAATTTTTAGACTTTAAATAATTTAATTTAGTTATGAAACAATGATGATGCAGTAATTACCATAATTGTGACAAATTAAAATAATTGATATTATAAATTCCCAAATAAATATAATTTGAGACTATTAATGAATTAAAATACTTTTCTAGGCTAATATTACATGGTGTATTTATTTAATTAACTTTGGTCTAAGTAATCATTCTGTTATGAGTTTCACAAAAATCAATTATTGAATAGTGTCAAAATTGACAAAAAAGAGTTTTTAAAACAAATATTTTATTATTAATTGATATTAAATCCCGAAAAATCTAAGGCTCGTCCAGGAGACTTATATCATGATAGGTTAATCATTAATGGACCACCTGGAGGTCTCTTGGATGTATATAGTATGTTTATTAACTATATATTATAAAAATACAAAGTGACATGGTAAATGTCAAACTAATTAACTAAGAGTTAAAACTAAAAGATAAGGTTAATATAGTAACCCAAACCTGTCTAAATTCTATTGGTTGAATGGTTTTCGACCTATCGCCAAAATAACATTTAAATAATCAACTTTGGAGCCATTTGAAACCGAATATGAATTTATTATAAATTAATATGTCTATCTTTTCCAAAGGTGCCCCTCACCCCTCTTATAAAAGGGCACTCCTCCTTCTCATTTATTCACACCATCAAAGCCTTTTGGTTCGGCAAAAATCTTCCCAAATACTCTCCCAACTTCCCTCACTACATCCTAGAGGCCTTAGTTTGATCAGAAATCCAACCTAAGGAGCCTTTTTGATCAAATCAAAAGGAAGAACTCGAAGAAGAGGTAATGTTTTCACCACCCCTTTTCAAGTTCCTTTCTTCTTCCACTTCTTCTTTCTTTGTTATTACCATTCTAAAATAATAACTACAATATATTATATATACTGTGATGTTATTATAAATATGTTACAACCATATTCATTATTTTATCCACCCTTTTAATAACATGTCACCATACGTACGTACGTACGGCTTACCGTCTCCACGTCGTGGTGTAACTGTTATTCAATATATTATTATTTGGATGGGTATAATAATGATGTGTAACTCATGTAATAATAAATATAACATTTTAATTATTCAGTATATATGATATACCATCCATTTTTATATTATTTTAATATCAAAAGAATGATATTGTCACTCGTGCGTACGTACGGACTTCCATCTCCACGAATGCGATGAGATTCATTCTCCATCGTATCCATTCAAGTATAATTATAATTTGATGATTTAAAAATTATGTTTAAGGACTTGATATCATTATGGATATGAATAATATACAACCTATACATAAAAATCACGGCTTATGTAACAAAACATATAAAAGAAAATGAGTAAGCTAACACCTGAAACGACGATAAATCTAAGATATTATTAAAAAATCATTGTTAAAAGATCATATACGATATCATATTAATATATATGATTCATGTATAATTTAATAAGAATTATTTCACCATTATACAGGTGGTTAACCTACCCCAACCAAGGAAAAGTACACGGTAAAGGTTATTTCACAATCTCTTCATTATCCGAGGTTATTTATACGTAATAATCTACTGGGATCTCTTTATCATCCACATCCAGGTTTCATAAAAATGTATTTCAAAACATTTTTACTATTTAAAATAATATGTGTTAAAGTCATTTATACCCTTTTTTTAATTTTTATAAGTGTTTTATAATGGAATCTTTCTGTCATTTTCCAAACAAGGTGCTTTTAACCTTTTTGACAGAATTAATGTAAGAATGTTTTTTTAACTTAAACGGAGGGTGCGGCTATTTTCTACCATTATAAAATCTTCAAAGATTCCCTTAAAAGATTATAAGAATATTTTCAAATAAAATGTTTTATTTTATATGGCTCTTAACATATTTTAAAATAAAAAGAGATATTTCTCTAAAAAGAGTTTTGATTTCTTCTATGTCAACATTTTTTTTGGATTTTACACTTTTATAAAGTTGATTTATTATGATACAAAACATCTATGTTGTATTGAAGGTTTTGTGATATGTTTGACTGTGGATGTGCTATTTTTATACCATTCATGGTTTATAGTGAAAGTACTAACCTTTCGTATGCTAGTTTTAATACGAATGTTTATGTTATGTTTAAACTTTTTCATATGGGAATGCATTGGACATAATATGTGACGGGTGGAGCCCGCTATAGCTCCTCGATGCATCAGTAGGTCTCATGAGACAAACTAGTGTCTTGGCACAAGGCCTTGGAAAAATCTTATTTGTAGTCTTGGAATGAGGCCTTGGCTATGTGGTTATGATAGTCTGGCATTATGCATTCCATCATTATGAAAGTGGTTATTGATATTGCATGTGATTATTCGATTAGTAGAATATCCTTGTGAAAAAGTAAATTGCATTATTTCATTTTACTTTTTCCATACTATGTTGAAGTTCATGTTTAAAAGGCTTTTGTTTTAGTTATAAACTGCCTAAAATGTTTATTCTTATTTTTGAAAGTTTCCACTATATTGTAATCCTTACTTGGCATTTGAGCTCACCCCTTTTCTTTGTTCTATTTTTCCAGGATGTGAAGAAGTAAATTATAAATGACCTGTAGGGATATTATGAGGAGATAATAGTGTGGACTATGGAGACATTATGTTGTTGTAGTAGTTTTTCACTTCATGGTGTAATGTAAAACATTATAAATATATCTAGTGTTTCCAAGGCTACTAAACCAATCGGTCTTTCAAGATTTGATCATTCTTGTGATCATGCCAATGTAATGTAATAATGCACCCACTCTGGGTAACTATGGTCGGGGCATTACAGTTGGTATCAGAGGAAGTTTAGTACAAACCTTGGAAGCTAGATTTAGATAAACTCTTATTAGAGCACATAGATTTAAGATGAATTTTGAGGATTAGTATAGAAGAACTTCCCAGAATTTTGGTATTGTTGATATTTTATGAGTTTTCCGAGAAATATATCCATGTCTGGATACGAGCAGGTAGAGGCGGCTCTGGAATTGATGTACCTAGGGATAAAACCCGAAAACACCGCTTTGAGCTAGACTCGAACGGGAACTGGTGCACGACAACGGGCCTTGCTGCACTCTTGGTTACGACACTCCCGGGGGATATGCTTAGGACAACTCTCATTTTCTTTACAAATCATTATGAAGGTTTTATGAGTTTATACTTTCTCAAAGGAGACATTTTTATGATTATGGATTATATCCATAAACTATTTAATTTATGTAATGTGTTTTACAAGTTTGGGATTAGCTATTGTTATTCATAAACTAATCTAATGTATGCCATTGTTCAGAAATGGCACCCAGTAGAAGGAATGAAAACTCTAGAAATGCACATGATATAAAGAGAAAAAAGGATCATATATTTCATGGTCTTAAGATAGAATTTATAAGAGAAATAGTCTCGCATGTATTATCATCATATGAAGAAATAATATCATGTGTTGATAAGATAAGTAGAGAGTTTAGTGAGTCCTATGGATTTTAAGGGAAGCAAGAGAAGAAAACGATGGAAGAGAGAAAGATGGATAAAGGGAAGAGGGAAAAGAAGAATTTTCCCATATGTGATAACTATGGAATGAAACCCCCTAAAACTTGCCTGAAAGGAATGGGAGTTTGTTATAAGTGTAGAGGAAAAGGGAATAAAGTACGTGGCTGTAAGGGTAAGAAAATAGTTTCAAATGTACAATGCTTCATTTGCAAGGAGTTTGGACACTACGCGAACCTATGTCCCGGTCATCAGACTATGCCACAAAAGATGCTATTGGATTATAATCAAGTTATGATACTACCACAGATGAAGAGGAATTATTATGTTCTTATGTTGATTATGTCATTTGAGTGTTGTATCAACAATGTACTTGTTATAATAATTATGGAGTATATAAGGATTGTACTGCAGTACTATTTTATTAAGGTCTTGAGATTGTGTGGAACAAAGAAAAGTGACTCAATAGCAGGTTAAATTTTTGGAAAATATATGGTTGAGTGAAAGATAAACCATAATAAGGTTCTGATACCGAGGTAGTGATTTTAGAATAATACATGATTGATTTGGATAAATTATGTTGGATATTCTTGACTACCTAGAAGCTGATTAATGATTTGTATATTCCATCATTGTTGGGGTTTAAATTTTTTTTGGATTGATGAAGTATATCTAGCATTCTATATGGAATAAGGGAGCATGAATGTAATCAATAAGTATTATGGTAATTCAGGATGTTTCAGTGTTTTAAAAGAATACATGATGAAGGTATTAATATGCTATTATGGGGTAAAAAGGATATAAATTATGTTTACCTTCCTTATAAATGTTGGACTGTGAAGTATTCTAGTTTGAGATTAATTTTGGATTGCTATAAAAGGACAACCCGGAGGTCGGGCGGCAACCCGTCGCGACCGGAAAAGCCACGATACTTGAACCCACAACCGAAGGGCGACAAGGGTGTATCACCTACCACTAGCCCACGAGATGTCCTGAATTAAATAATGTAGCTTTTTTAAAAAGATCTGGTAGATGAATTATAAATTCATTTATTTTGGAACCCTGTACGAATAGTATAAATAGAAATTTTTTTAGGTTCTATTATCTTTTAGTGTGACATATGAGTTTGTGGTATAAATTTATTAAGGGATAAAACTCTAATTATAATGTAAGTATATCTCATTATGATCTTAGCCAATCTCATAAATAAATTCCTCAACATTAATAAAAGGAAATTAGAACAAAAATGTTGTCATAGATGGTATCTTAAATCATCACTAATTTATGGCTTTGGGATTGTTGGCCTTTTCATAGCCATGTTCTCTACCACTCTCCATCAGATAATTGATGATTAGATTTCTCTTCCATATCCATATTTTCCTACATGGAACCCTAGTATGTGTTATTTTTGGTAATCTTCATACTTTCCACTCTTTATTTTAAATAGAGGGCTCATTAATTCATTTTTCTATGTGGGATTTCAACTATGATATTTTGAAACGTCAAGAATGTGTTATCCTAATACCTTATGTTTTGTTGAATCGATGGTATTTTAAATCATCGTAGATTGATGAATTTAAGGACCTCAATTTTAAACATGTTTGTGATTGATGACCTCACTCACTACCTATAAATATTTATGGTTTTCCTCCAATTATATGTCTCTAATTTCCACCAATGTTCTCCTAATCAAGATCATAATTTGGTGGTGACCCTTTCATTTCTCTTTTCCTCATATTAAGAATAAATTTTAGTAACCAAATTTCCGATGTGGGTTTTCCCACAAAGATATTTTTTATTTTCAACCGTTTATTTTCGAAGAACAATTTCAAATTGCGAGGACACAATTTATTGAAGGAGGGGAGAATGTAACACCCTAAGATTTCATAATGTGTTATTTCTTCAAAATAATACAATAACTTGCACTACAGGCAACACCAAGTTCAAACACACCATGACTTACCAAACAAGCCGTTCAAAAGAGGTTATGAATAGTATTAACTAAATTTTGAACTTTATATAATCCTTATAATATTAGACTCCATATTATGAGTTTCTTAGACATAATGTAAGAACAAATTCATTTTCAGTATTGCACTTTTACCAATTTTTAATAGTGAACCCTTTTTAAATACAATATTTTAATCTTTTTGACTAAATGGGGACATCAAAAAAATTAAAATGAAACATCTCAAGCTTCCATGGTACGCTTTCCTTTGAATAATACAATAGTGTGTGTTATACACAACTTCGAGTTCTAACACACACCACAACCAATCAAACTAGCCGTTATGAATAGTAATACCTATTTTTTGAAATTGTATATATTTTATATTTCAAAATGGACCTCATTTTTGGATTCGTAGTATTTAATTTAGCCTAAGGTGAAATTTTGGTACTTTTCGGATAACTTTAATATTTTGATGAATAGTGAAACTTACTAAATTTTAATTAAAAACAACTTTTTTAATCAAAATAATTAATGGTGATAAATTATGCATTTGAGTGGTTTTAAAGTATAATTAGACTATATTTTTACTATTCTATCCAATGGTGTTCATTATAATTAATTTCACTTCGAAATTGGACCTAAACAATTGTCAATCTTTTGATATATATTGTTTCTTAAAAACACGCTATTTGTTGTGACAGCGGGAATTAATTATAAAATTAATTAATGCAACTTATATGTTTGGAATTTTGTAAAATAAATATCATTTATGAATTTGGAACATCAATTATAGCTTAGAGTGAAATTTTGGCATTGTTCTGAAAAACTTCAATTTTTGATGAATAGTGAAACTACTAAGTGGTAGTTAAAAAACTGAATTTTTCATAAAACGTAATTTTACCACTTCTGTAAATGGAATTTCAAAAATCCAGGAGACACGGTTAATATCAAGAAGTAAAATGTGGTTCAATGAGATGAAAATAATTTTTGGTGAATAGTAACTTTTTACTTTTATTTACCACGGTTAAAAGTAAATAGGGTAATTAAGGGTAAAAATGATATTAATATTACCCTAACACATGTCCTAATTCTATTGGACAAGTGTATCTCGACAAAAAACAACCTTAGGAATAATATATTATCATTTAGGTCTACTTGGATTAGATTAGGACATTTATTATTATTTAATTCAAAGAAGAGTTAAAAGAGTTAAAATAAAGTTTATTTACTAAAACATTTTTAATATTGGTTTATACATAAGATAAATTCTATTGTAAATATTCATTAGAAATATAATAAGATTTCATACATAATGATATTTTATTTAACTTTTTTACTTTAAATAATTTAATTTATTTATGACATAGTGATGATGTAGTAATTACCATAATTGTGACAAACTAAAATAATTGATATTATAAATTGCCAAATGAATATAATTTGAGACTTTTAATGACTTAAAGTAATTTTTTAGGCTAATATGACATGTTAGGATTGATTTAATTAACTGTTTAGGAAGTAATCATTCTGTTATGAGTTTCACAAAAATCAATTATTGAATAGTGTCAAAATTGACATAAAAGAGTTTTTTAAAACAAATATTATATTATTAATTGATATTAAATTCTGAAAAATCTAAGGTTCGGCGAAGATACATATATCATGATAGGTTCATCATTAGTGGACCACTTGGTGGTCGCTTGGATGTATATAGTATGTTTATTAACTATATATTATAAAAATAAAAAGAGACATGGTAAATGTCAAACTAATTAACTAAGAGTTAAAACTAAAAGATAAGGTTAATATAGTAACCCAAACCTGTCTAGATTATATTGGTTGAATGTTTTTCGACCTATCCCCAACTTAAAATTTAAATAATCAACTTTGGATCCATTTGAAACTGAATATGAATTTATTATAAATTAATATTTCTAGCTTTTCCAAAGGTGCCCCTCACCCCTCTTATAAAAGGGCACTCCTCCTTCTCATTTCTTCACACCTTCAAAGCCTTTTGGTTCGGCCAAACGCTGCCCAAATACTCTCCCAAAATCCCACACTACATCATAGAGGCCTTAGTTTGATCAGAAAGCCAACCTATGGAGCCCTTTTGATAAAATCAAAAGGAAGAACCTGAAGAAGAGGTAATGTTTTCACCACCCGTTTTCAAGTTCCGTTCTTCTTCCACTTCTCCTTTCTTTGTTATTACCACTCTAAAATAATAACTCCAGTATATTATATATACTGTGATGTTATTATAAATATGGTACAACCATATTCAGTATTCTATCCACCCTTTGAATAACATGTCACCATACGTGCGTACGTACGGCTTACTGTCTCCACGTCGTGGTGTAATTGTTATTCAATATATTATTATTTGGATGGTTATAATAATGATGTGAAATTAATGTAAATAATAAATATAACATGTTAATGATTCTGTATATATGATATAACATCCATTTATATATTATTTTAATATCAAAAGAATGATATTGTTGCTCGTGTGTATGTACGGACTACCGTCTCCACGAATGCGATGAGACTCATTCTCCATCTTATCCATTCAAGAATAATTATCATTTCATGATTTAAAAATGATGTTTAAGGACTTGATATCATTCTGTATATGAATAACATACAACCTATCCATAACAAACATGTCTTTGTAACAAAACATATAAAATAAAACGAGTAAGTTAACACCCGAAATGACGATAATTTTAATATATTATTAACAAATAAATGTTAAAAGATCCTATATGATATCATATTAATATATATGATTAATGTATAATTTAATAACAATTATTTCACCATTATACAGGAGGTTAACCTACCCCAACCAAGGAAAATTACAAGTTAATGGTTATTTCACAATCACTTCATTATCCGAGGTTGTTTATACGTAATAATCTACTGGGATCTCGTTATCATCCACATCCATGTTTCTTAAAAATTTATTTCAAAACATTTTTACTATATAAAATAATATGGGTTAAAGTCATTTATACCCTTGTTTGATTTTTTATAAGATTTTTATAAAGGAATATTTCCGTCGTTTTCCAAACAAGGTGCTTTTAACCTTTTCGACAGAATTAAGGTATGAATGTTTTTTTAACTTATACGGTGGGTGCGGCTATTTTCCACCATTATAAAATCTTCAAAGATTCCCTTAAAATATTATAAGAATATTTTCAAAGAACTTTTTTTATTTTATATGGCTCTTTAATTATTTCAAAATAAAAAGAGATATTTCTCTAAAAAGAGTATTGATTTCTTCTATGTCAACATCCTTTGTTGGATTTTACGCTTATGTGAAGTTGATTTATTATGATACAAAACTTTTATGTTGTATTTAAGGTTTTGTAATATGTTTGACTGTGGATGTGCTATTTTTATACCATTCATGGTTTATAGTGAAAGTATTTACATTTCCTATGCTAGTTTTAATACGAATGTTTACGTTATGTTTAAACCTTTTCATATGGGAATGCATTAGACTTAATATGTGACGGGTGGAGCCCGCTATAGCTCCTCGATGCATCAGTAGGTCTCATGAGACAAACTAGTGTCTTGGAACAAGGCCTTGGAAAAATATTATTTGTAGTCTTAGCACGAGGCCTTGGCTATGTGGTTATGATAGTCTGGCATTATGCATTCCATCATTATGAAAGTGGTTATTGATATTGCATGTGATTATTCGATTAGTAGAATAACCATGTGAATAAGTAAATGGAATTATTTCATTTTACTTTTTCTATACTATGATGAAGTTCAAGTTTAAAAGGCTTCTATTTTAGTTATACATTGCCTTAAATGTTTATGCTTATTTTGGAAAGTTTCCACTATATTTTAATCCTTACTGGGCATTTGAGCTCACCCCTTTCCTATGTTTTATTTTTCCCGGGATGTGGAGAAGTAAGTTATGAATGACTTGCAGGGATATTTTGAGGAGATAATAGTGTGGACTATGGATACATTATGTTGTTGTAGTAGTTTTTCACTTTATGATGTAATGTAAAACTTTATGAATATATCTAGTGTTTCCAAGGCTTCTAAACCAATCGGTCTTTTGAGATTTGATCTTTCTTGGGATCATGAAAATGTAATGTAATAATGCACCGACTCTAGGTAACTAGGGTCGGGGCGTTACTTAAATATTGAATTTAAAAAAGAGTGGTTTCACCATAATTCCCATGTTTATTGTGAAGGTTGTTTAGATTGTGATTTTGTGTGTCTAGACACACACACACACAAATAAATAAATAAATATATTTATATTTATATATATTTATATATATATATATTCTACCCATTTTAGGACTTGGATGACCACATTTCCCCCTCACTAAACAATATATATATACTTGTGTATCCACGTTGGATTGAGTGTAGAATAAAATGGGGTATATTATCATAACGATACTATATAATAAAAAATAAAAATTTTATATAAGATTATTATTTTATAGTGTAACACTCAAAAGATTTCAATAGTGAAAGTGGGTGTATATTAGAGTTTTTGGTTTGGTAGTCCTCATGAGAGGAAAAAAGTGATTTTCCTTCTAATCAAATGATCTCATAAAATGTTTTTGACCACAATTTTTCATTCAGAATAATGTTTTTACCATATAATATGAGTTTTGTGTAAATATTTATTGATTTATTATTCATGTAATGATTAATATTTAATTAATTAATTATTAACTATTCATGCATGTTCATTCAGTGATATCTATTGAATGAATTTTAAAATTGAGATTCTTATACTATGGTTCTTTCTAGAATTGTAGGATTTCCTAGATGATGAAAACCTCATGTTGGATGTTAGGGTCGGTATAGAACTCTAATTATTTTATTTTATATTAATTTTATTTCTTCTTCTTTATTTCAGTTTCATTTTATTATTTTGTCTTCATTTATTTTGGATTCAAATATATTCAACCACACATTAATGAGGGATCATCATTATCATATCCAAGAGTAAAGTGGTAAATAGAGTGGTAGACAGGGATGAAATAGTGGGGGTGCTTATATGGAGCTAGGGGGATCCATATCATGAAAATCAAAATGTGGAGAACAAATTTGGAATAATATTCTACAATTTGCACCATGAGGTATACCAGATTTAGTTCAATTTTACATAAACCAAATAGACTATATTTTTTATGATTTAAAGGGTCTAATGGATTTTTGGGAACCGATAGAGTGTTAAAATATTCTTATTTTTTGTTATCCAGGGATTCAAGGGGATCACATGGGTTATATATTTGGAAAAATAAATAACACAATCTACAGTTTCAAAATTACATGCAATGTGTTATTCATATTAATGGAAGATAGACATTTTGTGACTACAAGTAATGTATAAGACTATTCTATGAGTAGTGGATTACTTGGACATACAACCCATTGGAGTTGGAAAAGGTCATGAAATGGTACATGAACAACCCCACAACCTTGGAAGGTATATGTTGTGCGAGTCACTGGTATAGAGACCATGTGTATCACACATCATGGTTAAAATGTGAGGTACATACCTTTTTGTTTTAGTAAACATTATTTTGTTTTATAAATTACACCCCATGTTGGGCCATGTACCTGTCAGTGGTGGATATTTTGGAGTATATGTTTCTTACTCTGGGTATATGTTGTATACTCGTTTCTTTAATAATCGAAGAGTTTGAGTGATTTTACAACACATTACTATAAATATAATTAAGTTGAGTTTATTTTATCTCTCATCTCTCATTATAAAGTATACCTCTTGGTGATTTTGGACCTATTAAAATTTTATTTGGGGCTGGTGAGTTATTAGGATTATATTTTTCCTCTAAAGGATTATTCAATATTACTCATAAGGGTGATTTTGATGGAGACCTATGGAATTGTTGTGAGAATAATTAACTACTTGATGTAGTGTGTTGTAAGGACCATGGTAAAGGCATAGTGAAATGAAATTATTCGTCTATATGTATGATCCTTCTTTACCTCAGAGTAGTGGTTTTTGATTCTTTATCATAAATTTTTCTTATTTTTTTTCTATTGAGGCCATAAGATGTTAGATACTGTGTTTTGGTATGTGACACCCCTAATTGATGGTATTTCATCATTGTGTATGTTTTTCTAAAGGTGACCCAAATAGGGTACCCCCACCCAACCATGTGCTCACATAATAGACCCCCCATAGGGTACATTAACTATGACTTATGGGACACCATTAGTTTCCTAGACGATAGACACTTAGAGGGTTTTTTGGGAATGGGTAGTGATGGTAGTGGGAATCACCTTTAAAATCACAACATGGAAGGGATCCAGATGAAGACGATATGATGATTAATAGAGTAATAGTTATTCCTTTACATGGTGTATTTTTAATTTTTGTTCACATTTATACTTGAATAGATGTGATTTCAAAAAAATTCAAATAAAACATTAGGTTATGCATTGATGTTATTACCTAGTATTCCTTAGAATCACATTTTTAGATGAATGAGACCATGTGATATCAGTGATTTATGGGATATTGTCTCTCGATATATTTGGGTTGAGTTCCTAGTTTTACTAGAATATTTGTATATTATTGATGAAGTTGTGGATTGATAGTACGAGTTCCTAGAATCCATAATTAGATCCAGTGATTGAGTTAATATAGGAATTCATGTTATTCCATTTTTTAAGAGAATGAGCTATATACAAAAAAGGAAATACTTTTTTCTATAAAAAAATAAATGTTTCAGAAGTCTGAAAAAATATTTCATACATAAGTCCCATTGAAAAAAGTAGGGATCTAATCAAGAACATCATAGATTCAAATCATCCCTAGAACATCAACCCCCTTATTATATATCCCATAATCCAATTAATTTTCTTTGTGATAACTATTTGTAGTGATAAAATTCATTGATATAAGAGATTCAATGAATGTATTCTATTTATTGGTCATATCCATTAAATATTATAATATCTATTTCTGATAGATTTCACCATAGTAGTGGAAGTAAATTATAACCAAAAGTTGATCAATCCATACAACGTTTCCATTTCAACCACAATGATAATATCATGAATTTTAGCTTTAAGAGATTTAATAATTCCACCATGTCCATAGTGGAAATCCATATAATAGCATCTGTGATTTCAAATAAAATACACCATAACATGAATGTCCGGGATTCCATCATGAATATCTGTATGTGTTACATAAGATCCATCATTTTAAGGGGGGATCCACATGACTTATAACGTTAAAGTAGGAGGACGAGAAGTACATATAATGTTAGGATTCTTAGGCATAGTAATATCAAGGATAGATTTTTAAAAAATAACAACTTTGTAGGGATTTATTATTTTTAACAGTGATGATAGTTTGAGGGAGGGCTGGTTGTAAATTGAATGTAATATATTCATGATGCTTCTTATTCCAATTGAACCAAAGTACATATATAATTATAGTATAAAAAACCAATAAGTGGTTAATAACTAATTTTAAATATTAATCATGACAATGACTATAATTTTCTCATTTATATTGATTATGTATTTCATTACCACCTCAAATAGAGTTTCAAAATCTTCCCCTTGATATGTAGTGGTGGAAAAACTAAGGAACAATTGATGAATATCAATCCTATGTTGAAATTATCAAATTTATATCAGGAATTGTATAATTCCAATAGATTGAATGAAGTGTCAGGGGGTAATCTAGAATACATAACCCTCTAGATAGAAGAGAATCTAGATTGGAGGATCCAACATCTATTCAAATTCACTTCCCAACAACAAGTTTTCCCATATAATGCTTATTGATAAAAAATTGAAGAGTGTTTTCAATTAAAAAAAAGGTTCCCATAGCAAGAATTTGTCACCATTTATGAAGTAATAGTTCATAATCATGTCCCTAATTTTAGTGGGAAGAGTTTACGAGGGATTCTCCAAATCCTCTTTCATTTAAAAATTTGTGTCATGTGAATGACATGGAGAGTTTATGATATAATAGAAGATACATACCTATCGAGTTTTCCAATCATAAATTCATAGAGTATTTGTTATTAGATATCTAGTGATAATTTATTGTAATGATATTATTGGATTCTTTGATGGTACACCATAAGGAAGAGTCTATATAATTTAATTTCCCACCTTTGAGCATGGTCAATAATATTCATGTAAAAAATATAATGCCTTCTAATTTTTCTTTGATAATATTACACATGGATTTCATCTAAAAATTTGAATAATTTTTAATAAATTTTTGGGACCAATATATCTATAAAAAATTAGAGGTTATCCTTTTCATTAGGTAACAAAGGAATTTTTTCACTATAGAATTCTTCCACTCTAGAAACAAATTATTTGAGTTATTACCAATCATGATGAGTGAAATACACCTTTTATAACCCATGATTGAGAAGGAAAAGTATGACATAATAATAGATTTCAATATTCTATTCCTACCCTCCTTCACAATGGTCTTACCATTTTAAGAAGCAAACTGATTTATAATATGGGTCATAATGGGAGAAAAATGAGAAATATGGGTTTTTATCAAAAAAATAGTTGCTCCAAGATAAATAAATGGAATAAATCATTCCCTAAAATTAAAATCATTAATTGTATCCACTCTTCTATAAGGATGAATTTTTTTCCAATGTAAAAAAGTTTTATTTATTTTAATTGATCACCTACCCTTAATATTTTTTATAGTAAATTAACTAATTTTTTACACTCTAAATATTTAGTTTACCCCTTGAGTAAATAAAATCATATCATCAGCATATTAAATATGTGTAGGACTAGCTATTCCTCCATAAGTTCTGATGGTTTCAGTTTTTTGGTATCTACCTTGTTAAGAAAATTTCTACATAAATTATCCCTAGTAATAGAAAAAATAATTATTGAGAGTGGATCGATTTGACTCACACTCCTCGTACCTAAGATGTTCTCTATAGAGATCCATTAGTGATCATTGATATATGTTCTGAGATGAATAGAATTGTGGCCCCTTTCATAAAAACCTAATTAAATCCAAAACTGATCAGAACCATGCAAATAAAACCCATTTATAGAGTATAAAAGCATTTTTAACATCAATTTTCAGAGAAATATTTGCACCTATTGTATATTTCTTATACATATTGACACATTCAGAAGTAGTGAAGATTTAATTTTGTATTTTTCATCCCTTAATGCAACCAAAATGATTTTAGGACACAATCCTATTGGTAATATTATCAAAAATGTGAGAAATATTTCTCACATTGATTTTAAATATTTTGTTCATAATAGAAATTGACTAGAAGAGGTGTATCTAATTCTTATTGTCCACTTTTAGAGTGTGAGTAAGTAATTGGGAATTTATTACATACATTAGATTCCTACCATTCAAAATATTTTTTACAAGTATATAGAAATCACAATTTATAATCTTTGCAAAGGTCAGGATTATATTGTTATTAAACCCATCAAGACCAGGGGAAATTCAATAATTTATTCCCAAAAAAATCTTATATAATATCATGTTCATGCGGTGTTTGGATAATCCCTAGATTATCCTCATTAGTAACATTCCTGTGGATGATGTCTTCCATTAGTTCGATGATATTGATAAAACCATCCAAAAGGTTAATGTAGTAAGAGACCACATCATTATCCAAATCCACAGAATTCTCAAAAAAATCCCCATTATCATGGAGAATATCTGAGGGTTTATTAGTTTTACAACCATTTTACTATGTTTTGAAGGAATTGAAATTTATATCACCCTATTATTGACATTTAATTTTCCAAACATTCATTTGAATACCTTCTTTGACATTTATAAGGGTTTTGATATCATATCTCACCAAATTTTCCTTCTCAACCCTATAGAAAAATCACAACTACTATTACTCTCTTATTTGGTTTGAAGAAAGGAATCCATATGCATAATATTTATAAACTCATGGAATAGGAACTCTTGACTCCGAAACATAAAATTTTCATTCATCATATTATGCTTGAGAACACAAAAAAGAGCATCATCCTTATAATTAAAAGTGTTTCATGTTATTTCCACCATATTCATGCAATCTTATTGTAAAACCCAACAATTAATAAATATAAAAGGAAATGTAGGCTTTTCCTCCCATGTTTTTTGATTTTACAAAATTGGGTGATGATCAGAGTTAATTTCACTAATAGTTGTGTATGTAATTGAATCCAAATAATCTGTAGATGAATCATTGAAAAGAAATCATAACTTGATTTCTAGCCACCATTCTATATATATGTTTCCTATACCATATTTATTCAGCACCAATAAGGTTAACCCCAGGAATACAACTATTTTCAATAAAATCTTAAAATTATATGGTTTAAGTATATGAATTGACCCTGATAATAATCATGTATGGATTAATAGTATCATTGATGTCACTAATAAGAGTACATAAATTATTTATTGCGATTAAAAAAATCTGGATATTTTTTCATCTGTATTTTCTGTCATGATATTCATTGAAGGAATATATAAAGGATAAAAATTATTTCATACCCATACACTTGTAACTGAGTGTGACTTTTTTCACTAAAGTAATTATATTTGAGATACCATCGAATCTTGAGTTGGAAAAGATATAATGTATTTTCATGTCAATAGGGGATTGATATATAATAATGAGTTTTTAACACATGGTATGAATGGAATCAATCCTCTCATAAAAAATTCTTTTTGCTTATGAAATATGTAAAATATTATTCTTAATATTATGTATAAAATGATGAAGTGAGATGGTTGTTTCATGGTTTTATAATCCTTTACAATTCCAACAAATTATCTTTATCTAAACAGATGATTAGTGTAAGGGATCCCTTTTTTATTTCCACCCAATGTTTTATTTATGGCTCATTTCCTAATAACAATTTTTTTTCTCCATATGACTAGGACAATAAAATTATTCATTTTGATTATCAAAACTCGAGTATCTCATTGAATTCATTTGATAAAAATAGATAATCACATATGGGAAATGAACATCCACTAGAATGTACATGAAACTACCTTCACACATCAAATTTCAATTCTCATTATCATTACGATCAGATCCAATTAATATATTATTTATTTCATTTTTGGCTAATTTGACTTCCTCTAATATTGTATTTCTATCATCAGTATGATATATAATAGATGCAATGATTCACAAAAAATAGTTAAAATTCACTAGATGATTCTATGCAAAAGGGATAAGTGACATACTATCATTTTGACTAGATTTTTATTGAGGATTATCATAAGAAATTAATTGTTTACAGAGGATATCATATTAAATAAGAGTCATATTATGTATAACTTAACATACAATTATAACTACCTATTCTTCAGCTAGATCATGAGAGAAAATTATATGGTCTAAAAAATCCATTGATGTTCATTCATGTTTTCCAATTTTGTTATAAACATGGATTATATTAGGACTAGGGTTGGTATAATCATTCTAGTTGACCAGTATACAATGGTTTCCAATACTGTTTATAAAAACATCATCAATAGATAAATTTCATGCAGTGTTGGTGACATTAACAAGGGGGTTATATGTGTTACAATGATTCTTAATGCTCGTTCGATCATTTTGAGTATAATTATCCACCATGATTATATATACAGATAACATAATAATAGATTAAAAATTTGGAGATGATTGAGACCCATATATTCCTATATGTGTCATATTGGAGATGCTAACATTCAAATATTCTAATATATTTTGAGGATGCCCCAACAAATGGTATTGTAATGACACTGTGCCCTGTAGCTCATAGTCAGTGCCTTACTTTAATATATTGTTATGTTAAACATGTAATCAGATAAAAAAGGACCAAATGGTTAAGTATCAGTTTAAAAATAAATTAAAAAGATATATATTACAACATAAAAGGATAAAAAATAAATCAAATCTATTAGAAACACCCATACACACCTAAATTATAATTGTGAGACATTGATAATATATTTAGTCGCATCCTGTGGAAGAATATAACAAAAGAAAGATGTGATATAAGATACTTTGTGAGGGTAATAAATACAGTATATTATATCATAAAAATAATAAATAAAGGTGATAAACTAAAAACACATGCTAATAAAATAAAATCTTCCAGATAATATGACAGGAATAAAAGCTGATTAAATAATTCCATATAAACAAACACATGAGAATGAATATTATCCATATATTTTATAATAGTATAATAATCACAATGATTATAAATTAATGATATCATAATGAAGGAATTAATAATTCAAGACATCATAAACATTTTATCAAGTATTATTCCTACATAGCAATCCTAAACTGCTAAAAACATGGTCTAATTTGACTAACGATACTTATTGATGCACTAAGGGGATATAATGAGCCTCAACCATAAATTAATTAGACCAATGGATTCTTCATCTGAAAGGGGTGAAACACAATCAAAATATACAATCATATTTAAACTACAACATAAAATGTAAATATTATCCCCAATCAGTAAACTATTATGTGTAATACAGTGAATGGTATAAAGACTATACATCCCCAATAAAAAAACCATAAACCATTCTATCAAATATGTTATATGATAACATAAGATATAAATAACAATTATGTATAAGATTCAACATATGGTAGTGAAATATATGAATTTAATATAATAAAATCATTTAGAAATTATTGAGAGAAGTAATATTTAACATTATAAGGAACAATTATATTGGAAAATCATTTATATTTGTTACACAAATTATATTGTAAAAATATATATCATTGAAAATAAAAAGGAATAAAATTTTAATTGAGTAATATTAAAATAAAATTAATACTGAATTTGTAAAATAAATTTAAATCATGTGAAAAGTGTCTTTAAGATACTTTATAAATGAGCCACTTTAGTTCGGTTTAAGGGAAAATATAAAAGAGTATTTAAAGTGGAAAAAATAATAATTGTTTTCATAGAACCATTAATGAACTATGATAGATTCATGATAAAATTATTTATTTTATTAAAATATTTGGTTCTTCAAATATATAATGTAGTTTACATGAATATGGGTAATAAATTGTGATGTTTCATTTAATCGGGCTTGCTTATCAGAATGGGTTGATGAAGGGACAACACAAAACATGTAATTACCCATGAAGGAATGAATTATTGAAAAAGTTACATTTCTCAAGATCAAAAAATTGAAATTTATTATTAGTACATAAATATAATAAATATTTAAATTTTGTTAAAGATACTTAAGACATATACCGATGGAAAATATTGGTTTTAGGAGAGACTATTACCACTTTGTAAACCGATGAAACTTATGTCCCATAAAATTAATAAATATACAATTGAAGATAAAATATCATGTTGATAGATAGTATAATAATATTTCACATCATAGGTAACTATAGATACCGAAAAACCTATAAATATTTTTGAATAAGGGATATCTCATAGAAATAAATGTGGGATCAGAAAACCCTTAGCTTATGTAAGAAAGTGTTCTATAATTTTACTTCATGTACTAGATAATAAAATTAAATTCATAAAGAGTTTAATTAAGATCCTATTAAACATTTATTTTATTAATTATAATTTTATTATGTTCATTTATGGTTCTTTTGATGATTTTTAAGATTCAGTTTCATTGTGTTGGAGTGTTCGTTTCCATGGTTTTCTTGATTGGTTCGCTGTGTAAATGCACAAAAGATCAGGTAAAATGGAAATAGTTATCCAAAATTGAAAATATAGGTTACTAATGAACATGTATGAGATATTATATATATATATATATTTCAATATTTGATGATGACTTGTTATAGAAATCAATAATGGTAACCATTTATATTATTTTTGCTTTTTTTATCACCACAGACTTGTTTTGTCTCATTAATTAAATGTTTTTATATATAATGGTTACACAAAAAAATAAGTTCTATTACATTTATAAAAATCAATTTACCCATTAAAATGGTTTTATGACCTATCTTGAAGGTGTAATTGGAAAATGATAACTCATTGTCCACAATGGTGGTTAATCATCACCTTCAGGATGATGTTTTTATTTTTTGAATAAAAAGGGGAAGAGAAGAGAATTGTTGTTTGATATAAAATTAACAAAATAATATTATTGTATATAAATGTTACTTTAGATATCATTTCAATTTGGATAGGGGAGGTTCGGTACAGATAACAAAACAAATGAAAATAAATTGCATGAAAATTAAAATAATGAATATGGATTTTACCACTAGAATTCACTTCCTTGAGAACCACATTATGGAAATTTGAAATGTTCATTTTTTGAGTACATGGAGAAAATAACATGAACTATAGGGTTGTGATATGTATTAGGAGGAAATTGGACAATATTCATGGCTTTGGTGGTGTTATGTGTAGTGGTCATGAGGGGTGGTAATTATAGTTGAGGAGAAGGGTGTTTTTTGATTATTTCATTCATTTGATTATTATTTTGGGAAAAGATAAATACTAGTGATTATTATCCTAAATATATTCTGTAAATATATCATTATATATTGATATCGTAGGATTACAAGAGCCATACATCATCTATGACTCTATAACAATTATTTTTTTTCAAATACTACAAATTACCTTATTTCACTATCATAAAAAATTCAACTATTTCTGAAAAATACTAAAAAGTAACAATAATTTTTTTTCAAACATTTAGAATTAAAAAGTAGAATCCGTTTTGAGGAATTAATTTTCTACATATTTCAAATTTAAATTTTAAATAAAATCATCAGTTATTCAAAAAAACATTGATTTTAAAATTATAATTGATTTTTCAACACTTTTAAAAAATATTATGTTTTCATAAAATTATATTATACTAATAGGAAAATAGAATATTAATTTTTTATTATATTGTTTTGAAATAAATTTTCAATTATATTATTAAATTACTTTTAACATTTTAAATAAACATTTACTTCCCATAAAAAATATATACATCATTTATTATATTTTAATCAATAATTTTCTTAATTGAATATATAAAAATATTACATTTTAATTTACGATATACATGTATTTTATTTATATTTATTTATTTGAGATATAATTAAAATCATATTAATAGATTTAATGCAACAAAATTGAATGTTTAATAAAAAATTTATTTCTCACTATTTTAGAAGAAAATAAAAAATTTCAAATAAATACTAGAATTTCACCCTAAGATAATTTTAAAATTAAACTTTTAGAAATGAAGTTTATTTTTTTTAATACAATTTTAAAATGTTTTGAAATATATTTTTAAAACACTTGCACTATTAAAAGTTGGTAAGACTGCCTTAAAAAATATACCATTTTAATGAATAAAATTGATTCATTATTAAATTATGCCATAAAATTATTCGAATGACCATAAAAAAATTATTTAATATATAATATATATTTTTCATAATTTAGAAAATACTATTCATTTTCTCATAATTGATATCCTGGTTATAACAATTATTTTAAAATAATGATTTTTAGTTGCATATCATTGTTTGTCCAATGTTGGTGTTTTCTGTAACATATACTGTTAATGAAATATATTTTAAAATGAGATGAAACATAAAATAATGGGTCGTTACATTATCTACTCTTTTTATAAATTTAATTCTTTAAATTTAAAATTGTCCTATGAGATCCAATGGTTGATAGTTCAATATTATTTTGTTGGAAACCCACATATGAAAATTGTTAATAAAAGAAACTCATAATAAGAGGGGAAGGGAAATGTGAAGGTCTCTAAAAAACAAGAATTTTTATAGGAAATAATTTGTGGAAAGACATAAAATAGACAAGGAAGAGAAATATATCTTTCATTTTTGGATGGAGGTTGATATAGAATATGGACCTTAGAATGAAAATCATCACAAAACTGTAAATCCTCTTATCCTCTAAAAAGCCATTTATTTCATGGGAATGAAATTTAATTAATAGTTTTTTTTTCAAATACATTTTCCTAAATTTAAGATATTCTCTTATTGTCTGTAAAATAACATGATAATGTAAGATTAATTGATTAATTTAAATATTAGAAGCATAATACCAACCCTTGGATTCACATTAAACTATTTTCACATCTTCTCTTACCCCTATAAATTAATTTTCAAGAAGAATTTCTCATGCATGAAGCAGTTTTAATGAATCATACGGTACATAGGTTATTCTTTTGACCATTAATTTTTTTCTAAAACAGTGATCTTTAAAACATGTTATATATGAAAATTAATTTAAAAAGATTAGCTTGATCCATCCTGCAAGTAGTTAATTTTAATATTCATCATAAAAATGACTTCCAACATTAAGAACCCAAAAATTTAGAAGGAAGATCAACAAATTTCTAATATCAACAAATCCTATTATCAATTAAATAATGTATCTCTTAATCCCACATTACAAATATAGGAATAACTTGATCCCCTTAAACCATTAATGAAAATATACATGCTTTCAAATACAAAAATATGAAGTACTATGGTATAATCATTTCATATCTCATGATTATTATAAAAATAAAATCATAGAATAATTCATGCTTCCAAAAACAATAATGCATTAATTATCCCACTTCGACAATAGTTACAAAAAAGCATGACCTTGACCCCCTTTCATTTTATGATCTATATTTCTTGAAACATGAAACATTAATTTACGTAGTTCCCCGTATCCGTACATTTGAAAAATTTAACATTTAGGGCATTTTTATTCCCCTTACATTCATGATCTTGGTGTCTTTTCCCTCCACACCTTCAACAACCTCCCATTGCCTTTTGGATTGTACTAGGGTGTCTCATTCCACAATTATCATATGTGAGGAAATCCTTCTTTCCTTTTTTTCCTTTATCCATATCATGCTCTATCATTCTATTATTTTATTTTTTCCCTTAAATTCATATTACATATATTATTAATTATTTATCTAAATAGCATATGCCAATATATCCTCATATGAATAGAATGTATCAGAAACTTGTTCCCTTCACAAAATCTACTTAACATTATCAATGAAACTATCTATATTTCTCCATGGATTATGTATGCATCCCAAAAAATTCCTTCTTAAACTTTTAATGTTGGATTCATACATGGGAACTTTTAATCCCTCATTCTATATTAGGCACAATAATTTTCTCTCCATATTTTCTCATTATTATCTTGATAAATATTTTCCATTGAATGTTTTTTTTAAATCCTACCATTCAATTTTTTCAATTTACTCATACTCTTTAGTGTTTTTAATTAATGATGGCCATTGATCGACATCTAATAAGATATGATAAACTACCATGACTTCATTCTCAATTTCATTAATTCCCAATGAAAGAAATATATTATCTAAGGATCATATATATTTATCAGGTAAAAATCAATTTGTAGTCCAATTAAATTATGGAGGATTTTGTATCATGAAGTGTTATAACATTGTTCCTACACATTTTGGATCATGATAATCCTTGTGAGTATGGTTATTAATAATAGAATCAGTCATTTTTTCACATATAGTTAGTAGTTGTTCCGCTCTAATTACATATCCCGCACTAACATAATTATATTGTAGTTGGGGGAAATCTCAACCTGGAATATGTCCATTGATACGGTTTCCATTCCTTCCACTAGGCCCCATTTCTAAACAATATTCTACACTATATTATGTTATTAGTCATAATTCAAAATTTTAATCATTCAAAATAGTAATTGTAAATTGGAAACTTATTTCATATATAATCTCAAAATCATGGATTCTTTGGTGAAATTATTACTTTTAAATAATTCATAATGGTTTGTAAAAAAACGTGAATTATACTAAGAATATCCCTTGGGACTGTCAAACCATGTGCATAATAAGGTTCTTTGTCATGTACTTGGTTACACTGAGATTGGCCCAACACACCATGTCAGTATTTTTACCCCTTGGAACATCTATTCTAGTACCATGTCAACTTGTATTATCCAGACAAGGATATATTTCTAGTAATCAAAAAATTATCTATACCTTATAAAAATTCTAGGATATTATTATAAACTTATCCTAAAATTCAAACATTGGGTTATGATACCTAATATATATTTTCTAAATATTTTTTCTCTGGTTTCTATTAAACATTCTATAATACTCACTACAATCACCTTGACCCTAGTAGCTCAGAGCTAGTGCCTTAATTTGTTAGATTGGTACATTAAGCATGATATAGAATCCAAAAGGTACCAATAGTTCAGTAACTTTGAAAAAAATATACAAACATATGTTTTAAATTACTGCTAAAAATGAATTATAATAACTAAACTCCATTTGAAACACTCATAAACCCCAATATTATCCATGAAATTCATTCTAAATATACATAATTACATCATAGTAGAGAATAATGCATAAGAATGGGGTGAAATTAGATTCTCATTAAGGTTATGAAATACAGTTGAATCAATCATAATCATAAATAGTAACACATGGTGAGTAACTAAAAATATCTTACAATGAAATAAAATCTTCATCACACATTGGAAAAAATAAAAGATGATTAAATAATTACATATAAATAATCATATGAGAATAAAACATTACCAAAAATATTATACTAGTTGATTAATAAAATGGATTGTCAATTAATAATATCATAGAGAGGTATTGAATAATTTCATTCATCATAAACCTACCAATAATTTTTCATCCAAGACACCATACATAAATAAAAAAATGCAGTCAGGTTTATCTCATAAGAACTACTGATGTGTCTTGTGGCTATATAAGGCCCCACCCATCACATACTAAGTATAAATAATTACTTATATAAAGGTGGTGAAACCTTATGACAATATACATTCATATTGAACTATCATATAGAATTTACATAATATTCCCAATCTGTAAACAATCTAGAGTAATATGGGCAGAGATATAAATACATAAATCCCGAGTCAAAATAATCATAATCTATTCTTTAAAATAATGTAGATTTTAACATAAGAAATAAATATAAAATTTGTATAATATTTCATATATTATATTGAAATAGATTTAAATAATGTAATAAAAACCTCAATAATTTTTTCATAGAAACACTCTTTTACGTTGGAATGATGAGTCCTTCTGATAAATTATTTTTATTTGTCATAAAATTCTGATAGTAAACATGTATATCCTAGAAAATAAAATTAAATTAAATTTTAATTTATGAATATTAAATTAAAATTTATATTGAAATTTGAAAATTGAAGTAGACACATGTTAAAATAGTCTTTAATATACTTTATAAATGAGCCACTTCAGTGTTGTGTGAGGGGAAATAAAAAAGTTTATTTAAAGAGTAGAAGTAATAATTGATTTTATAGAATTATAAATTAACTAGGATAGTTTTTCATGATAAAAAAAGTTTTTTTATAAAAATATTGGGTGCTTAAAATAGATTTTGCAGTGTACATGAACAGTGATAAGAAATTGAGATGTTCCATATAATTAGCCTTTCATATCGAAAGGGATCAGTGATGGAACCTTATAAAACAAGTAAATATAGATAAAATAAAATAAAATTGATACATATAAATATCTATAGATCATAAAATTAAAATTTTGAAAGAGAAATGTAGAATAATTTAGAAATACATGAGGGTAATGAGAGAGAAACAATTTCTCGAAGGAAAATGGATGTTCGAGAATAGATCGTTACTGCATTGTAAAAAGATGAACCATATGCCCATAAATTTAATAAATATAAAATTAACCATTAAATAGCATAAGGATAAAATTTATCATGATATGATATATCAAACAGATGTTAAATAAACCAAATAGTGGAAATATTATAGATTAAGTCATATCTCATAGAAATAAAAGAGAAATTAGATAACCCTTACCTAATGTATAAAAGGGTTTTTCACATCTAATTACTTTCTATGATAATTTATTTAGCTTCTTTAGTAATATAACTAAAACCTATTAGATATTATTATTAGTTATTATAATTTAATTAACTTCATTTATGGCCTTTTTGTTGAGTTATAACATTCAATTTCGTTATTTGGGAGTGTTTGTTTCGATGGTTTTCATGATGGGTTCAATAGTATACATGTACGAAAGGTAACGTAAGATGGGAATAGTTATCCAGAATTTAAATTATATATTGTTAAATAACATCCAAGAGATTAAATATTCTTATATATAATGTTTTTTCTAGATATGAAGATGATTCATTCTATAAAATTTTATTGATAACCAATTTGATTATTTTGGAGCTTTTTATCATCAACAACTAGTTTTGTGGTATGAATTATCATTATTTATATATTTTGTTACAATAACATTAAATATTTTTTATAACATATATGAAATTATTTTTAACCATAAATTTTTTTATGATCATCCTTGAAGGGGGAATTGAAAAATGAGAACTTTTCATATATGATGTTGGTAAATTAGAACCCCCTATTGATATTTTCATTTTTAGAATAATAAGGTGATGAGAAAAGAATTTATTTTTGATATACTATTAAAATTAAAAAAAAACAGGTATCTAAAATAGACTGCAGTTATCATGTAAATTATGAAAGGGGGGTGAGGTAAGGATAATAAATGAAAAGAAAAGAAATTGAATGAAAATTCAAAGAATGAAAATTGATTTAACCTATTTAATTCATCTCATTTAGAAACTTCTGTTAGAAACATAAAATGATCATTTAGGTAATAAAAGAAATACTATAATTTGGGGATTAGTTTGGAGGATGGATTGGGAATAAATTATACAATATTCAATGATTTTTTAGGTGTGAGAAGATGAGTTCGTGAGGGGTGGTATATATAGTGGAGGAGAGGGGTGTTGTTTTATTCATTTATTTATTATTTGGTCTCATGAAAAGAAATAGTGATGATTAAAATGGATAAATATATTAATTAGATAACGATATTTATATATTAATTCATTTCTTCTCCACACATCAACCATAACACAATAATTCATTTTTGAAATAACGTAAATTATTGCATTTCTATATTCACAAAAAATTTAACCATTTTAGAAAAATCACAAAAAATCACCCTAACCATTCTTTAAAGTGTATAATCAATAAATTGACTCAAGTTTATTAAAATAATGTATTATATATGATAAATTTATTTCTAAAATAAAATCATCATTTATTTTAAAAATACAGATTTTAAAATTATAACTGATTTTATGACACATTGATAAATTAGTTAAGATTTCATAAAATTATCTTATAATCATAATAAAATAATATATAAATTTATGACTCAATTTTTTTAAATTAAATTTTCTTTTAAATCATTTAACAAATTACCATACTGTAATGAAACATATACGGCTTAGAAACATACTCTTATTTGATTTTTCATTTTTAAAATAGTTATTTGCCAATTCCATGATATAAATATATTATATTTTCATTTATGTGAGTCCTAAAATTTATTTATAATTTAATAGGTGATATATAATTCAAATCATAAATAGTGTTTTAATAAAATATAATTGATTGTTTAATAAAAAATTGTGTGTTTTTTTACTATTCACTGAAAAATAAATATTTTTGAGAAAAATAGAAAAAATTTATCCTATGATAATGTTGAAATTAAAATTGTAAAAATTTATTTTATTTTGTTAAATAAAATTTATAAAAGTGACAAGATTTAGTTTCAAAACTAGTGCACCATTAAAAGTCTTTAAAACCACCTTTATAAAAAAATAATGTTTTAATTCATAAAATTGGAATCATTATTATCTTATGCATAAAAAATAATTTTTATGAATGTAGAAGATATTTGATTAAATTTATAATATATAAATTTCATAATTTTTATAATAGTATGTATTCCCTCTAGTTTAAAATATGGGTTATAAATTTAACTTTAAAATAAAGATATTTAAATTTATATGATTGTTCATTTAATCTTGGTGTTGTGTGAACCACATATTTTTGATAAAATTAAATTTTAAAATTGACATACCATAGTATTTTGGTGTGTTATAGGTAATTTGATTCCTTGTAATTTCCATTACTAAACAATCTATAGAACTTATAAATTTATTGAAAAACATGGAAAAATGATATTAATTTGATAAGAATACCTATAAGGGATGTTACCGTAATGTTGAAGGACAGTAGTATATACATTAATTTTATAGCATCCATCATGGTTTCTATCCTATAGGGAAGTAACCAGTATCACCATATCATGGGAAATATCGAGATAAATACCCTCATTGTCATCAATTAGACCCCCACTATGTGTTAGAAGGCCCTCAAGAGATCCAGGGGATAATACATTTATTGATATCACATATAAATCAATATCCCATTTTTATTCATAAAAAATAATGTCATATTATTTTCCATGGAAAAGTTTTACATCATAGGTGCTTGATTGCTTCTTCACCAACTTCTCAAGTTCATCTTTTTTTGGTAAATCAGTTTTTTGGGGACAACCACCGTGCATTTACTTTTTCAATTAAACACTTTCCCAGAGCTAGTTTTAGAATATTGCTTCAATTTCATCAATATAACTATGAATTTGGATATGTTATGTCCTAAAATTATTTGATAATTCAAAAACTAAGGTGCATACTCATACTATACCATTAACTTGATATTTTGATATCTTTTTAGTAGTTTATAACTACTAGAATAATTATATCAAGGTTGAATCAATTAATATTCTAGAATGTAAACCCAATTCTCTTTTATGGGTTCTATAATAAATATTTATAGGAACTCAAATGAATGATGAAATGTGATTAATGATTTTAGAATTGAAAAAATACAAATTCAAACAATGAAATATTACCCAAATTTGATCTGTTGTATTCATATAGTTGAAAGCATAAAAATTTATTTTCCATTGGTAGATACTTAATGTTCAAGGCTTCAAATTAAGATTATTATTTTTATAGACAAATTCAAGATATTTAATGAATGAGAACATAAAATGAAAGTAACCTCTTCTAATTGGTATCATATTCAAATCAGGGCCTCCCCAACATTGGGAGATTCTAGATTTTATCTTATCATTTGACCATGTATTGTCTCCCTTGGAGTATATATCACACCCAGGAATAAAGAAATTTTATATTTTTATTATTTTATGAAGAGATATCAGATAAATGATTAATAAAAACCCACCATCCCCCATTATTTTAATATTTAGTGGCCTTGAAAATCATCATTGAATATATCTGAACTGCGAAGTTCTAAAAGAGTATATTCTTTCAATTTACAATGTACATGATTATCCTATAATATCATGGTTATATAACAATTTCTTTTCAATTTTTGTTGATTCATGTACAACATCCTCGAAGGAACACTCTTATTCTAGAAGAAACGAGTACATATTCAACAAAATCATCATTGTAATGATACATCATTATTAAATTTCACCAATAATTATGAATGATTCAGCATGATATTAGTGTTTCTATCGAGGGAGGACATCTCAATGAGATCTTTCCTTCTATTCTACTCTCTAAAGAAACCACATACTCTCAATTCATGGGATTATATTGATATAGTGATACCATTTTTATTCCCAGGGTTCCTAGGTAACCCCTTGACTCCAATCACCTAGAGATGGAAATTATTTTATTACATTTGAATTATATACAAAGTTCATATCCCAATGTATCAATTTTTTTAATTTTCTTGGGATACTAGATACATTCTAGATTGATTCACTTCCTTTGAATACAAGAATTAAACCTAAATATTCCTGTGAAAAATTTTCATATCTTCTTATATGTCCATGAAATCATCCACCAAACCCTTTATGGTTACCTTAGGAATGTAAAACATAAAAAATGAGGATTTAAGATAATCATTAAGGGAAATTATAAAACATTATCTATCCTAAGATTAATAAAGCAATAGAAATATGGAGAAGATAGACAATAATCAAATATGTCAGGAAACTAATATCATAAAAAATAATATATTCAATTATCAAATAATTTTTTTTATAATAACTTAGATAATGATAACAATAATCATAATGATAGGATACAAAATGGTGGCCATAAAAATATCATGGTCTAGGCCTCATGCCAAGACATCATACCAAAATAGGTAAGGTGTATGAAAAATACACTAACTAAATTGTCTTATAAGACCTATCATTGAATTAAATGACTATAATAGGTCTCTTAAATTATTTACACAGTTAAATGAATTAATAATTTGTAGGAAATAAATAACAATTGATGTGTCTTCCATTTAGTGATATTTTTGAAAACATTTATTGTAATTAAATTTTTTTTGTTGAAATTGCGTTTCAATGGAATAATTAATAATTGTTGTTAATTTGTTATCATATCAATAAGTCTCTTAATATTATGTTAAAATATTCCTTAATTGTTTAATTATAGTTTTTTGGATTATTTGTATTCAATTAATTGAACTAATGAATTTTATGATTAAATATTTCTTTTTATGTTTAATTTGGAAATTTATTAGATTTTATTTTTTACTTAATTAATATATATTCATTTAAAATATAAAATTCATGTTTTTTTCTTTAGTATTTATTTGTATTTATATTGAATTTCCATTTTTTTATTTATTTTTTAATTTTTGAATAAAAAATGGTGTGGTCTAACCATACAACCCTTCTACATATATCCAACTCCCATTAATTTTGCCGAAGGGATCACTAAGATGACACAAATTAGTGAACAAGAGAATTATTAGACCCAGATCATCGACTAAATACCTAAAAGGGGGGATCCATATAAATTTATAAATCCATCCTTATCTAATTTAGTGTTTCATGCTCCTAATTGCCATATTTGTGATTAAATGAATATAAACTGTGTTATGAATTTTGTTCATTTTGTTGTGTTATTTTCTTTTCATGGGTTTTCATGGAACTATGTACTTGTTTTTTATATTATTTATTTCTGATATTTATTTCAATGGGATTTGTTATAAGAATTCCCATGCCTTTTGTTTCCTTACATTATTATCATCATGAGATATTGACCATTTATTAGTATTCATCCAACAAACTAGTGTGCCTCCAAGTTTGATTCTTCATTTGGATTCAATATGTCATTTTTCTGACACTCGAATCCATATTTACCACTTATAACATGTGATATCCCATTGTTTGTCTTGGGAACTTTCTAGAGAATCCTGGTAATCCATGAGGCATCCATATCGTGCCTCCTCTAGACATTCTGTGGAGATAATTTACTGTATTTTCTTTACATTTATTCATTTAGGGGCTAGTTCTCTCTGGTGTAGTTCATCTCATATGGTTCGAGGGGTTCTTCATAGGTAAATAATATCATTTATTTTGAAGAATATGAATTATTAAATATAGGGGTTTCCATCCCCCACATACCCCCTTTTACCGATTCGTGCCTCTTCCTGAATCCAGAGTACATCTCCGATGGAGATTCAACGGGGATTCATATGTGTTCAAGGATCCAAATTAATTCCCCCCCTGATGGTTCATCTCATGACAGATATTAAATCATAAACAAATATTCAGTATTTGATTATTGGTTTTGTAGAAAATTAAATTCATTTATCATGTATTCTATTGTGTCCTACATGGGTGCCTGCTTGAGTCGATCCATGAGTGAATGTAGATGAATATACATTAAAGTATTGACCACTTCCATGAAGTTATACAAGCATGGCCTCCACAGTTAGTTTCTGTGGTCATTATTTTTTCTTCATTCGAGTCTGTATTTGTCTTTCTTGATTTCCATTCTTCATATTATAGTGTTACTTGGGTGGTGTTCTCGTTGGGAACGTAGGTCCTCAAGGTTACAATTCATGTTATATCTGATTTCCATTTACATTTACACATTATCTATTTATAATTTTTCAATAAACCATTGGATAATAATTCTTTATTTGTTAATTTGTAATCAATTGATTAATTGAACATATCTCATTGATTCCATCATATTTTATTATGGGTCATGATAATTTAGGGCTTATGGGTTTTACCTCAATAAGTGGTATCAAAGACTAATATAACATTAATATTGGTTCTATGAAATTCAACATTGACATGTTTCATTGTGAAAGTCACTTTAATATCTATATAATTAAAATTAAATCGTTGTTTACCATCAATTACCGAATATATTCAATTTCTATTTCTAAAATAATAATCACCACTACTGCCCCTGATGGGAAGACTTTTTTTACTTATCTTAATGTCCCTAAGGAGACCCGTAGCAAAGACTGTAGTCTAATAGTTTTATCTTTAGGAGAAAAAGTGTTGAGAGAAGATGTATATGATTTCCATTCCAATGGTATATAGTTTAAACATTATTCCATTTATATGAATAATTCTCATATTAGTATATTTTATAAGATAATGTGATTGTATAATATCAAAATGCACCTAGTAATATAAGTCATGATACCCATTGATTAATCTAATAAACTTCTCTTAGATCTAAAAAACATAAATTTTATATTGGATGGTTCAGACCTTGCTATTGTACTATTTCCATCCTTATATTATTCCATTAATTTTTTTAATGAATCTTGGATCTCTGGAAAATAAAAACTTACTCTTGAAGAATAATTTTTTTTTAATATTTAAATACCATCAAATGATGGTTTTCATTAAAACTACTACATATGGATTAAATGTTATGGACCTAGGTGGGTATAAGGATAGAAATGTAGAGGACGATGTGAGTAAGGGGGAAGATGAAAAGTAATTGGTCAATGCAAAACTCATAGAAAAAAATCAAAAAAAAATTTTATCATGGTTTCCAATGTAAACAAAATTTTCATATTAATAAGAATTTCCCAAATAGGAAATGTGACTATAGAGATATTAGTAATGATAAATTCTTATTAGTTGAGTATTAATTTGACACTACTAATGTGTTAAATGTTTCTGACATAACCATATTTCATAAATAGCTCCTTGAATTAGGATATTCATTCCATATATTTACTAAGAATTTTTTTTTTATAAAATTAGGGAAATAAAATCTAGTGTGGTTTTTCTAGGTAATAACAGGACCATTCAAATTATGGGAATATTCTCTATTTTTCTATATCTTTATTATGGGTCTTTCATATCACTTGATGAGGTGATGGGGTGTACCAGAATTGAAATTAAATCTAATATTCCAGGTATTCCTTAAAAAAATGTGTATAGCTTCATGTGACATTCTGGATGTCTTAGATTTTATCAAAGTTCCCTCACAGTTATGAAAGGAAACCTACAAAATGGCCTATATGTATTGAATGAAATGGTTTATAAAATCTAGTGGAACAACTATACTAGTTTAGCACATGATTCCACCACTTATTGGTATATGAGATTGGGGCTTGTTAGTGCCAAGGGTCTATGTGAACTTAATAGAAAATACCTTTTATGAAATTTTACTCCTAGTAGACGACCATTCTATAGGGACTATGTATATTGAATATCCTGAAGATTCATTTTTTGTATGACTACGTATAAAGATAAATTTTTTTGAATGTGTACAATATGATTTGTGGGGTCCTTCTAGTGTAACCTCCCACGGTGGTGGAAAAAACTTTGTAAATTTAATTGATGATTTCTCTAGGTGAGTCCGGACTTATATACAAAAACAAAATATTGATACTTTTCAGACCATCAAAAAATGGAATACTTGAGTAGAGAGTGAGACTAATAAAAAACCTAAGGCGTTTAGGGATGATAACAGTTTACAGTATCTATCCACGAAATTCATTAAATACTGCTAGTATGATGGAATAAAATGATACCAGAATATTGTGGAAGCCCCATAGAAAAATGGGTTAGTAAAGAGAATGAATAAGATTGTTCTTGAGATGGTGAGGTGTATGATTTCTACTCAAAACTCCATAGTTCCTTCTGGACCAAGGAAGATTCAAAACTAGGGTACCTTATTAACCATTACCCATCTTCTACCAACTCCTTAAAGATATTTAATGATCTATAAAATGGTTTACCACTAGTCTATCACACCTTTGGATTTTTAGATCCATAACCTATTCCCATACATGTAATGATAAGCTATCTCATATGGTTGATAAGTGAATATTCATGGGATATCCATATGCTATTAAAGGGTATCATTTATTGGCAGATAAACTAGGTTATCAAAAATGTATTATTTCTCAAGACATAGAGTTTCATGAATCTAGAATGTCAAATGATAAGGGACCTAAACCTGTTATGACTTCTAAATATATTGTAAGACCCTCCGTGGATCTAACACATTTATGTGTTGATATCCATTTTACATCTTATGTTAACTACTAGTCCAAAACTTGTCCTTTTTCCCTTATTTCCCAGAACCAAGTTGAATCTGATTATAGTCTGTACTCTAAACCTAAGACCAAGGATCTCAATGATCTGATCAATTATTAGTTCACTCTGGATAGAGAGAGGAGAGTTATTAGAACTCCTTCCCATTTAAACCAAGGATAATATACTTCTTATGTGTCTAATGTAGCATCTAAATTGTTTAATGATGAACCTTAAATATACAATCAAGATGTTATGTATAAATAAGCCACTATGTGGTGGAATTCAATGCAATTCGATATGAATTCTCTTCTTTATAATAAAACTTGGGTTGTTATTACTATACCCAATAACAAGAATCCCATATGATCTATATGGATTTATAAAAGAAAAGTTTTATTTGGAGAAACTAAAATCAAATTTCAATCTTGAATGGTTGCTAAAGCCTCTCTTCAACATGAAGGAATTTATTGAAGTGAAATTTTCTCTCAATTTGATAAAAATTCAAATATTATCATTCTTCATTCTTTATTTTCAATTTTTTTCATTTGGAAAAAATATATGTGAATATTACCTTTTTACATTGTACACAAAATGAAAAAATTTATATGAATCCTCTTTTAGGATTTCCAAAATTTCCCAAACCCAATCTAGTTTTCTTCTTAAGAAATATGTATATGTGATTAATTAATCTTCAATACATTTATAAAATGGTTCATTTTTTCATGACTGAAAATATTTTTTCTATAAGTATATTTTATGCTTGTTTTTATTATAAAACTATTAAACATTATCTATTTTATATGTTGTTATATGTTGATGACCTTATTTTAATCTATAAGAACATGATGATTATAAATTTTTTTCAAAAAACATTTGAATTGTTCCTTTTAAATGAATGAATTTGTATGAGATAATAATTTTTTTGTAATGATATAATGGGAGATAAGAAGGCCAGAACCTTGTACCTATCCAAATATACTTATATAAAGAAAAAATTAATGAGGTACGTGTCATAGTATATTAAACAAGTTAGTATTCCATTAGGACAAAATTTTAAATTGTCCTTGAACAAATCCCCAAGAAATGAAGATGAACATTCCTTCATGAATATAATTCCACATCTTATTATTATAGGAAGTCTAATGTATTCCATAGTCTGCTCTAGGCCTGAAATTGCATTGGTAGTTTTTACATTGAGCATGTTTATGAGGGAATACTAGTAAGCCTCATTGGCATGCATTAAAATGGATATTAAGGTATGTTTCTATGATTGATAAATTGTGCATAAGATATAGATTAAATTGTATTTTTTATGATGATATTATTGGATTTTTTGACTCCGATAATACTACAAATATTGACACCTTAATGTCTATCACTAGTTTTGTATTTTAACAATATGAAGGACCATACTAATGGAATTGAAATATAAAATTTGTGTATTCACTTTCCACGACCGAGGTAGAGTATATTTCCTTGATATAATACATTAAATAGGCTATGTTGTTGAAAGGAATTATTTCAGAATTTTCATTATTGTCTAATAGCATTGTGGTCAACTAGGATAACCAATCTATGGTACATTTATCTAAAAATTATGTATGTCATTGTATATCAAAGAACATTGACATTAGAATGCATGTTTTTAGGGATGTTAAAGAATCTAGGAAACTGAGTGTTATAAAGACACCCACTAGAGGCAATCTGACCGATAGATTGAATAAGTATGTTCCATTTTCTAAAATCATGAATTTCCTCAAATTAGTGAATTTTTTTCCCAATTATAAATGTTAGGTTGTGGGAACTTGACCCTTAGATTTCTTTTAATTCTACATTAGAGTTTTTTATTCATGTCCTTACTTGTTATTGTTGCAATTAAATGAATATAACATATTATATTGATTTAGTTCATTTGGTTGTATTATTTTTCATTGCATGGGTTTTCATGGAATTGTGTTTATGGATTTTTTCTTTTGTTCTATTGGTATTTATTTCAACTGGATTTGATATGTGTAATATTGTTCTTCTGGATTCCTTATATTATTAACAATATGAGATATGGACCTTTGATCAACAATTATGCAATGACCTAATTTGGCTACCAATGTGTTTCTTTGTTTGTCTTAGACTTACCATTTCGTTATTGCGCCAATTTATCCTTTCCACCTATATTATAGATTTTCTTGATGATTTTTATGTGAACCATCTTATGGGTCTAGTCCATCTATGTGGAAGCCATCTCGTACCTATGTTTAACTATTCCTAGAGGTAATTAATTGAATATTCCATGCATGCATTCATTCAGGTCATGGTTCTCTCTATTTTTAGTTCATCTCGTCTTGTTTGAGGGTTCCTTTATAAGAAAATATATTCTTCGATTTTCAGGAAGAATAAGGAATGGAACAAGGGTTTTCAGGCCACCCCAAACTCCCCTATAATGAGTCATGAAACCTATTACAGCTGGTGTACTTATCCAGTGGAGATTCAGTGGATAATTATCTATTTTCCAGGTTTCAAACGACTGCACTCCCAGATGGTTTAGTTCCTAACAAATCTTCCATCATAAGAGATGATTCATTATATTATTCTTGTCACTGTCTAAATTTACATTATTTTGTCATGAATTCTACAATATCCTACATGGGTGTGTGCGTGAGTCCATCTAGGAGAGGACGTGGAAAACTCTACATGACTGGGTTAACCACTACCACCTAGTTCAGCAAGCTCAACCTCCTCAGATATTTTTTACTGTCCTTCATTTTTTCTAATTTCGAGTCTTTAATTTCCTTCCTTGTTTACCTTGTTTCTGAATAAAGTCTCACTCTGGTGGTGTTCTCTCTACACACGTAGGTCCCCAAGGGGAAGATGCCTGATATGGTCGGAAGTCGTCACGACCTTTAAAATTACATTTATTAACCTACACTAGCACAGTGGTGTAGGGTCGAACCACAGAGAAGGCAGACAAGACTTCTAGGTTTTATTCAATGATAAACTCTACTATTGTCAATAGTGGAGGAAGTGAATCTTTTTATTATTATTTTATTTATTAAAATGAAAATGAAATAGGTTGATGAATCGGTTTTTTTATAGAAACTAAAAATTACACTAATACTGATAAACTAAAGTAATACTGTATACTAGTATTAAGCAGCAAGACAAAGAAGTACTGATCACATAAATCAATTGGGAGATTTAATCTACTGGTTGAAACGATTTATTAATTCACAACATTAATTGAGTCCTACGTCAAGAAATTATAAAGAATATCCCTTGCAAGGAAATTAAACAAGAAGAGAATGAAGTTTTGGAGTTCGCCACACCAAAACTTAATTGAATTTCTTGGATGTTGAAAAAGAACAACAACTAGAAATAAACTCACAGTAAATTCCCAATGTTGTTGAAAATAAAACCATCAAAAAATGCATTTAAAATTTCCTTCACCAGTTGATCATGAATTAATGAAATTGTAATACAAAAACTGAGGTGTGAACAATTTAACATCAAATCAAAAATCAATCTCACCGATTGTTTATGATTTCTGAAATATTATAAAGATTGTGAAGAATCCAGGAATAAAAACCAGAAGAGTCAAATTACCATGTTGAAAACATATCAGTATAAGATCATATTTATTAAATAAGTGATGTACATCCAAGAACAGAGTACAAAAATTAAGGACAGAGGGAAGAATTTCTACCCAAGTACTGTTATGCTCTCGGGCTCCTAGGTTTTCTACTCATATTCCGTACTGCTCCCAAGAGTCTCTGCTCTCGAATTGGTTTTGTTGTGGAATGTCGAATGAGAGTCCGCTCTCTCGTCTGATGTTATCATGGAATCAAAAAAAATGAGAGTCCACTAAAAATTCTACTGCTTTCTATATTTTTGTAACCACAGTCACCTACTACATGTCACCGATCACTTCCACCGACTATAACTGTCCTTTACAAATGTACCGCACACTTGCATTTAATCTGTGACAGGCACTTCACGTGAGTTTTCCTCGCGTAACTAACTCTGGATGAGTTAGTTGAGTATATCTAGACGTCATCCCATCTCTTGAATGAACCTGAAATGTTAAAACAGAAATATAAATAAATAAATACCTAATGAAAGATAACAAGTAATTGTTTAGAGTTAATAATTAAATTACTCATTAGAAGTTAACTTAGATTTAATTGATAATTATTAACTTTTAATTTTTTATATAATTATACACTAATTATTAATATGGTAAAACATAATTTAATTAAAAAGTTATTAACTTAATTAAGTTAATAAATAAAAATACTAAGTTATTAATTTTATCATTTTAAGTAATTTATTAATGTTTAACAACATAAGTAAATAAGTATTTAAATGATTTAAAATTTATGATTGTTTTAATTATTTTAGTATTAGAAATTAAATTTCTAGACTAATTCGTTAACTAATTAATTTCAACTTAATAATTAGAATTAATACAAAAGTTTTAAATATTTCATTAAATTAAAAAGTATATTTTATTGTTTATTTAAAATTATTAATAATTTATATATTTACACTATTAATAGTGTGTTAATTTATTATTAATAATAATAATTAATTTAATTTTATATTTTAATTAATGATTTATTAATTTGTTAATATTATAATTATTTTAAATTAATATCTTCTATAAATTATTTTTTATTTATTTGACTTAATAAGTTAACATTTATGTAATGTTAACCTCACTTTATCATTATTAAAATGTTATCTTTTATTTAACTTAACTAAACATTACATTTTGATTTTCTTCTTAATATTTTTTACTTTACTTTTTCCTTTTTGTTTTATATTACTTACACTATTATTATTATCTTATATAATTATATATTTTTATTCATTTTTTTAAACCTCCCTTCTTCCTCCCCAAATTAGTGCACAAGAGGGGAGGGTTTTGGGTTGCTGCGAGGCTCTCCTCCTACTCCATGGTGCTACAGGTCCAGCTTCCCTCTGGTTGCAGCAGTGAAAAGCTACAAAGTGCTCCTCCTCCTACTCCACGGTGCTACAGGTCCAGCTTCCCTCAGCTTGCAGGAGTGCACACACGCAATGTGCTCCTCCTCCTGCTCCCCGGTGCTACAACAGCGGACAGTGCGGCGTGGCCTGCATCACTATGGCGGCTTCTATCTCCACTCCATGCAGTATCAATTCAAATTAAAACACATAGTGGCACAACTCATTAGTGGGAGGCACAGCGCTTCGGATCCAGAGTGACAATTCTTCAACTCGGCCTCCTTCATAGCAGCGACACTGGAAAACGGCACAGAAAAGCTCCATGTCCAGATCCATTACTCTGCGGCGGAGCAACTGTATCAACTCCTGAAACATTCTTCTACTCTTTGATACATCGACAAAACCTTCAGACCAGTGGGATTAACTCCTTTGGACAACATCACTCCTTGGATTTAAACATTGCGACATCATATTCTCCAACTAGTGGCGGGTCTGAGGATCATGCAAGGAGAGTGAGACACCGTAAAGGGGTATCACAGTGAGACATAATAGTAGGGTTCACGGTGTGTAGAGAAAAGGTGTCACGGTGAGTGTAGAAAAGGTGTCACGGTGAGTCTGTGAGGAATGTCATGGTGGCACAGGAATGGGTTACGGTGCGTCCATTAATGGGGGTTACGGTGTGACCGTGAGCAACCCGTGGGAGAGACACGGTGAGAACGTGATGAAACCGGCGCCACTTTTTCTCCTAGAAATAGTGAGACAGTAACAAACGGTGCTTGGAGACACCGTGACCGTGAAAATTGAACCAGCGAAATAATCATAGTAAATAAAATAAGTTAAAACTTATGTTAAAAATGATAAAAATAATTAATTAAGATGGAAAATTAAAAAAAATGATTTAAAACATAATTGAAACATGAACATAAATAAATTTATAAAACCAATTAAAGTTAAGTTAAATTATTGAAAACTATAATAAGTAAATATTACATTGCTACACAATAAAAACTAAAATTAAATTATAAACATAGATATTCAAATTACAAAATTAAATTATTTATAAAATTTACTTTAACAAAGTTAAATTAGTTTAAAGTAGATAAATAATATTTATACTATTAATCCATTATGTTAATTAATGATATTTTTATAAAATAATTAATAATTGAAGTGAGTCTATAATCTTATATTTTAATTAATGAACTATTTAAACACATTTACTAATTAGGTTAAATTAAATTAATTCATAGTACATGCAATGCCACATTATGTCTATATATTTAATGTGCAAAAATCAAAATAATTAATTATTAAATGTTAAATTATTAATTATGTAGACAAAAACAACATTCTAAAGAAATTTTTATTAGTCTATAAAATTATAGTAAGAAAGAAATTAATTATTTTAAGGCATAGAATACACTATTAATTATAAAAATTTAAAAATTAATAAATTTAGTGGATAAATTATGTAAGTGTCATTATTTATCAAAAAGTGTTAAAATAAGTAATTAAATTAATAAAAATTAATTAAAAATGATGTGGCAAAACAAGTGTTTTTAAGGCCACATCAAATTCTCCCATACATAAAGATTTTTTGTCCTCAAACAATACTATGTTTTATATTCTTTGAAAAAAAAAGTATGATTTTCATGATACTGCTCAAAATGTAACATGTCCAGCAAATTGAAACAAAGGACAGTAACATGTCACTAGGCTTTTAGAAACAAAGTTTTTCATATGAACCTTGCCTTAAGAAAATACTGACTGGTGGTCTTGAAAACTATGAATCATCAAATAATGAAGATGTCATACCTCAAATGTGGTACTAATTAGTGATTAACTTCAATCCAGACTTAAGTCCAAAATCCATGTGTGACAAGTGGTAATATTTAGGTGGAATTAAGAACATAAATAGAATAACCCTGTACATTGACTCATCTTTTAGGTTTCAATGAATAAATATTTTTTTTTGTGAATAACATTTTTGATACAACCTAAATTATTTCCATATAAATCAATTGATCCCTTCTTCATCTGGCGTTCATCATTCCCCCCACATTAATGAGCTCATTTTTGACCTTTGACACTTTATTTATTTTCGCCATGCCATGTATCATTGTGCTAAGCACCGTATAATGCACTTATTCAATGTGTATAGAGGGATTTTTGTTAACAGAAATGCACCCAGCACCTAGGGTCTCAGAAACTCACCATGGGATACCAAATGCCCAAATTACTCCAGTTTCAAAAGAATTATATAAAATTCATTTAGATTGTCTCATTAAAGTAACTAATTTTAATAATTTAAAAGAAAATGAATGAGGCCCCTAGAATCAGAATCAAACTTCCAGTTCCAAGTCTATGTTCATAGTCCCATAAAAAGGGTACCCATATCAATTCCAGAGGTAGTTCCTAACCCGAATATCCTTCAAACCACTGATAAATAACTATTAGAAATCATCCAAACTCATTAATTTCAGGTTCAAAGCAACTCTTAACTATTAGAAAATCATTGTCCTTAGGCAAGACTCATTTGAGAAAAAATGTAAATCCTAAAATTATGGAAGAATTTGAAAAAAAAACTTATCCATTTTTTACAAAAAAATGTTTGAATTTGCAGTGGGAATTGATGAGCTTACATTAAGCACAGTTTAACACAGTCATGAAATGACCCCCTCAACCACACATAAAACAAAATTTGTCCCCAAAGTTGACTTTCAAATGGGAGAAGAAAAATTGATCAATAAAGGTTCAAAATAAATTTTCAATTAAGCATATTTATGACATATATAAAGGGTCTTTTTAATGATCAAAGATATTGTCTGCTACAATGAATAAATTAACAGCAGGTTCATTTGCATGTATATGCATCAACATTTATGACCAATGATAAAGATTTTCAATTCAACTCAAATATAGCATATGATGTGTAAATTCACAGTTAAATGGGTGAATGCATTTTACCCAATAAGTTCAATAATATGTTCAATACTGTAGACAAAATTCATACTAAACACCTCAAAGAAACAAGCAGATTCAAATGAACAACAGTAAGTACTTCCCCCCACACTCACATTCATGCAATGAAAAGATTTTAAACAATGAATATCATCTCTAAGAAGTGAAGTACATGAAGAATTTTTTAGTTCATCTTAGTGACATGCAGAATAATGTTTTTATATATATGGAAGATTTTATTTGACCATTAAGCAGCAGAAAAAAGAAATGCAGCAATAACAGTGAGATACATCCCTCACTATGTTTTTCATTACTCGTTCAGCATGGGAATTCTACTCCATAAATGACAGCAACAGCATCCTAAAGACACAGATTATGTGAGACAGGAACAAAGATCCAGTAGAGAAAATGCATACAAGAAGTAACACAACATGACTTTATTCAATGTAAAATAAGAACAGAAATAAAAGTAAACACAAAAGAAAGAACATGGGTTAACTCCCATGAATAACTGAATTTAAAGTCTTCAGTTAGAATTTATTTAGTTACAATTTTTAATTATTAACAAAAGAAAAAAACCATGGGTTGCCACCCATGCAGCGCTAGATTTAAATTCCCCAGCGGGACTCACCTAGAAACTAACTGTAGTCACTAGGTGGATCTGGTTTCCTTAATAGGAACCACCACATGTGTTTGGCCCATATGAATTTAACAGAAAGTTGAATTATGTGGGAAATAAAACCTAAACAGACTAAAATCAATTTATCATTAGCTGCAAAAATCCCCTAGAAACACCCATTAACAGTAATGGGTATAGTGATGTCCTCTTCCAGAATAAGTTCAGAGTTATCAAGTGCTGAGTTCACATAAAGGGACATCATAGTACAAGGTGATTCAAAGGGTTTAGCATTATTTTCATGGCTTTCGCTCTCAACATCAACATTAACTCGTTCAAATTCAAGGGTGCTTGTGGGTGAATACTGAATAGTAGGATCAAGAGGAGATTCAATTAAGTGCTGAACTGAATCATGTAAAATGTAACCCAATTATAATTCTCCATATAGACTACTATCAGTAACATGCTGATCTTTTTCACCCTTCACATATGAGTATGTGAGTGACTGACAAGGATGAGAATTTATTTTTTCACTAACAGGTTCTGCTCTAACAATGTTATAAATCTCTCCAAAAAGATCCTCATCTATAAATGAACACTCAATGTCCACTTATTCAAAAAAATCAATTCTAAAACCATCATCTAATGTGTGTTCAATATCTACTTTACGTTCATGTTCAAAAGGCTCACTTTCCAAAAAAATGTCCATAGTGTTTTCCAAAAAGTTTATTTCAGGAGAATAATATTCAATTCGGCTTCAATGAAGTCATGTTCAATATTGGTCAAATTCAAACAATTTTCCCCAGAAATGACACCATTGTTTTCAATTTCATTGAACAATGTTTCAGATAAGTGATCACTATAATAATAGGGAAATGGAAACTCATCAGTTAGTTTTTCTTAAAAATCATTCCCTCAGTTTCATTATCCAACAATATTTCAGAGATTATTGGGTTTACAGGTTCAAAATATAAAAGAGAATTGTTCAGTTTAGGTTCAAAGATTTGAGACTCTATGATTTCCAACATAATGTTCTCTTCCAAAGTGTACCCAATATCATGTTCAGGCTATTTATTCACAAGTTTAGAAAAGTTGGGTGAAGAGTTTTTAACATTCATGTTTTCAGTTTCAAGTTTTACGTCAACCCGAGTTACCTCATTCTCAATACTCCTAAAATAGTGATTTTTCTCCAACGTAGGAATTATGAAAAGAATTGGGCTATTTTTTTCAATCTGTTTTATTTCAGTTTCAAAATTTTCCAACTCAACTCCATTAAAACTCTTTTTGTGATTTTCAATGTAATTTTCTTGACTCCGTGAGCTGGTTATTTCCAGATTTGGTTCAATAGTTTCAGATTCATCAAAGTAAACGGTTTGTTGCCCAGTTTCAGATTCACTTTCCTCATCAGATTGATTTTCAAAAATTTTATATACATTTTCTTTTTCATTTTCATCTAATTATTCTTATTCTTTAACTCTTTGTTTTAATTCCAAGAGCATATTTTCTAATCTTTTCATTCTTTGACCTCACTCCTAAGAATCTCTAAGTTGAGTTTCATGGGTTTTAGTTAACCAATTTTTAATTAGTTCCACTCTAGCATCCAGTTTAGAATTAATTAGATCAATTTTAGCTAGGGTGTCAGAACTACATTCAATGTTTTCATTTTCTTCAATGTAATCAGTCTGTTGTGGTTTGTTATAAACACACTTCTAGGAAGTATGCCCATAATAGCTGCATCAAACACAAAATGACTCAAGTTGGTGATTCCAGTCCTCATAATGGTCTATTTTTTTGAAACAAAAAACATATGAGTTTAAACACACAATGTTTCACAATTAATACAGAATATTAATGTTCAACAAAAGCAGTAGGTTCCAGTTCACAGTTTTTTTAAACAATTTTTTTAAATCATTTTTTATGATTTTTTATTTTTTTTATTCTAAACTAAGACTCTCATTGTGTTCCTTCCCCGGCAACAAAACCAAATTTTGATGTGGCCGGAGGTCGTCACGACCCTTAAAATTACATTTATTAACCTATAATAGCATAGTGGTGTAGGGTAGAACCATAGATAAGGCAGACGAGACATCTAGGTTTTATTCAAAGATAAACTCCAATATTGTCAATAGTGGAGGAAGTGAACATTTTTTTTATTTTTTAATTTATTAAAATGAAAATGAAACAGGATGATGAATCAGTTTATTTTATAGAAAGTAAAAAATTACACTAATACTAATAAACTAATGTAATATTGTATACTAGAATTAAGCAGCAAGGCAATGAAGTACTGATCACATGAAACACTTGGAAGATTTAATCTACTAGTTTAAATGGTTTATTACTTCACAACATTAATTGTGTCACACTTCAAGAAATTATGAAGAATATCCCATGCCAAGAAATTCAACAGGCATAAAATTAAGTTTTGGAGTTCGCCACACCAGAACATAATTTAATTGCTTGGAAGTTGAAAAGGAACAACAACTAGAAATAAACTTGCCGTAAATTCCCAATATTGTTGACAATAAAAGGATCGAAAAATGCATTCAAAATATACTTCACCATTTGATCTTGAATTATTGGAAATGTAATACAAAAAATGAGGTATGAACAATTTAACGTCGAATCAAAAATAAATATCACCGATTGTTTATGATTTCTGAAATATTGTAAAGATTGTGAAGAAACCAAGAATAAAAACCAGAAGCATAAAATTCCCAAGTTGAAAACAAATCATCTTATGATCATATTGATTAAAGAAGTGAAATACATCCAAGAACAGAGTACAAAAATTAAGGACAGAGGGAAGAAGTTCTCCACAAGTACTGCTCTGATCTCAGGCTCCTAGGTCTTCTACTCATATTCCATGCTGCTCCCAGGAGTCTCTGCTCTTGAATTGTTTTTGTCGTGGAATGTCGAATGAGTATCCCATCTCTCGTCGGATGGGATCGTGGAATCAAAAAAAATGAGAGTCCATGAAAATTCTACTAGTTGCTCTATTTTTGTAACCACATTCACCTACTACATGTCACCAATCACTTCCAACGTCTTTAACTGCCCTTCACAAACATACCATACACTTGTGTTTATTCTGTGACAGGCATGTCACGCGAGTTTTCCTCATGTAACTAACTATGGATGAGTTAGTTGAGTGTATCTGGACGTCATCCCGTCTCTTGAATGAACCAGAAATGTTAAAATAGAAATATAAATAAATAAATACATAAGGAAAGATAACAAGTAATTGTTTAGAGTTAATTATTAAATTACTCATTAGAAGTTAACTTAGAGTTAATTGACAACTATTAACTTTTAATTTTTTTTATATAATTATCCAATAATTATTAATATGGTAACACATAATTTAATTAAAATGTTATTAACTTAATTAGGTTAATAAATAAAAATACTAAGTTATTAATTTTATCATTTTAAGTAAGTTAATAATGTTTAATAACATAATTAAATAAGTAATTAAACGATTTAAAATTTAAGATTGTTTTAATAATTTTATTTTTAGAAATTAAATTTATAGACTAATTCATTAATTAATTAATTTCAACTTAATAATTATAATTAATAAAAAATTTATAAATATTTTATTAAATTAATAAGTATATTTTATTGTTTATTTAAAATTATTAATAATTTATATATTCATACTATTAATAGTGTGTTAATTTATTATTAACAATAATTATTAATTTCATTTTAAATTTTAATTAATGATTTATTAATTTGATAAAATTATAATAATTTTAAATTCATATCTTCTATTAATTATTTTATATTTATTTGACTTAATTAGTAATCTTTTATGTAAATTTAACCTCACTTTACCTTTATTAAAAAGTTTTATTTAATTTAACTTAACTAAACATTACCTTTTGATTTTATTCTTTCTCTTTTTACTTTACTTTTTTCCTTTTTGTTTTATATTACTTATACTATTATTATTATCTTATATTAATAATTTTTTATTCATTTTTTAAAACCTCCCTTCTTCCTCCCCAAATTAGCACACATGAGGGGAGGGTTTTGGGTTGCAGCGAGGCTCTCTTCTTGCCCCACGACACTACAGGTCCAGCTTCCCTCAGCTTGCAGCAGTGCACACCCGAAATATGCTCCTCCTCCTGCTCCACATCGCTACAGCAGTGGATGATGCGACGTGGACTGCCTCACTACGGTTGCTTCCTTCTCCATTCCAGGTAGCGTCACATCAACTTAAAACACATGGTGGTGTCGCTCAATAGTGGGAGGCACAATGCTTCGGCTCTAGAGCGACGATTCTTCAACTCGGCCTCCTTTGTAGCAGCGACACTGGAAAACGGTATGGAAAATATCCATGTCCGGATCCTTTACTCTACGGCGGAGCAACTACAGCAACTCCTGAAACATTATTCTTCTCTTTGATACGGGGACAACACCTTCAGACAAGTGGGAATAACTCCTTTGGATAGTAGTACTCCTTGGATTTACAAAGCGCGACATCATATTCTCCAACTAGTGGTAGGTCTAAGGATAATGCAAGGAGAGTGAGACACTGTAAAGGGGTATTAAAGAGAGACATGATAGTAGGGTTCACTATGTGTGGAGAAAAGGTGTCACAGTGAATGTAGAAAAGGTGTCATGGTGAGTCCGTGAGGAATGTCACGGTGGCACAGGAATGGGTTATGATGCGTCCATTAAAGGGGTTTATGGTGAGACCGTGAGCAACCCATGCCAGAGACATGGTGAGACCGTTATGAAACCGGTGCCACTGTTTCTCATGGAAACGGTGAGATAGTAACAGACGGTGCGTGGAGACACCGTGACCGTGAAAATTGAACCTGCGAAATAAACATAGTAAATAAAATAAGTTAATACATAAGTTAAAAATGATAAAAATAATTAATTGAGATGAAAAATTAACTAAAACGATTTAAAACTTAATTGCAACATGAACTTAAATAAATTTATAAAACCAATTAAACTTATGTTAAATTATTAAAAACTAAAATAAGTAAATCTTACATTGCTACACAATAAAAACTACAATTAAATTATAAACCTTAGATATTCAAATTACAAAATTAAATTATTTATTAAAGTTACTTTAACAATGTTAAATTAGGTTAAATTAGATAAATAATAATTAAATTATTAAACCATTATGTTAATTAATGAGATTTAGATAAAATACATAATAATTGAAGTGAGTCTATAATATTTTATTTTTATTATTGAACTATTGAAATACATATACTAATTTGGTTAAATTAAATTAATTCTTAGTACATGCAATGTCAGATTAAGACTATATATTTAAAGTGAAAAAATCAAACTAATTATTTATTTAATGTTAAATTATTAATTATTGAGAAATAACAACATTATAAAGAAATAGTTATTAGTCTATAAAATTAAAGTAAGAAAGAAATTAATTATTTTAAGGCATATAATACACTATTAATTATAAAAATTGATAAATTAATAAATTTAGTGATAAAATTATGTAAGTGCCATTATTTATCAGAATGTGTTAAAATAAGTTATTAAATTAATAAAAATTATTTAAAAAGGATGTGGCAAAACAAGTGTTTTTAAGGCCACATCAATTCCCATTATATCTGTTATTCATTTTCATTTATGCAATAACTATTTATGTTGTTCCAAAATTTTATTATGGAATAATTCATGATCTGTTCATTTTTAATATATTTATTAACTAAAATTATATCATTCACTCATCATACATGATAGTGGGCCATTTGAATTTAGTGTTTAACTATTTAACCCAAACATCATGGAATGAAACTACGATTTGTGGATATTCTAATATCATTTCCTCACCCAACTTATTGGATAATAAATATGGATTTTATATAAGCTGATCGGTGATGATGTTCATATGCTTAAATTGGATTTACAATATTAAGACAGATAGAAAAAGATGTCTCGGATGACTGAACAACTTTAAAAATTTGACGAAGCTTCATAAGTAATGATCAAATTGTTGGTATTTTCTATTTAATGTGTCAGGAAAGAAATAAATAAATAGAAAATTAACCTCGGTAGAAACTATTTATTACCAATGTTGGGTGTCTTCTAGGTGATGGTGTGAATAACAAAATATCAAATGGAAGATGGACTATAGATTTTTTATCAGTATTGTGACATGGATGAAGTCATATTCGAAGGGATCTTATAGAAACAAATCAAAATGAATGAGTTAGAGTAAATATTTTCTTGATATAGCTCGACTAAACACCAAGGTCTGTAAATTTTTTTGTATCTAGTGGTTTATTTTCTATGCATGTTTGGATTTGCTGACGATGGGGCGTTGGAATCAAAAATTGTTATGGATGAAACTTCACGCCTGTGTTCAGACCATGTTCTCAATATTTTACATCAATGAGTTTTCTAGTTATTTAGAGTTTTCCGTTTTTTCATGGTTAGGCCATGATGACAGTTGATTGAATCAGTTCACCAGGATAATTTTGATTTATTTTGTTGTGGCTATACTGCAAGGATTTCCTCGTTCAACAGCCCACCAGATAAGGAATGTAATTTTTCTTCCCAAAATTCTAATCAAATATTTAAAAATGATTAAAATAATTTTCTATATACAAGAAATCTTCAATAATACATGAATACTAAACAACTTTAATTTAATTCTCACCAGTGGGAACCAATACAATGATTCCATCAATAGTGGAAGAAAAGATGTATGAGAAAAAAAATTCATATTCTTGTAAACATTTAAAAGAACATCGATACTAAAGGAATAATAATGATACATCATAAATTTATTAACTCATTCCAAACATCATAATCCAATAAGCATACATCAGCATAAAAAATTCATCGGACAATAAATAATTTATGAAAATTACATGAGGATTGTTACCTGCATTGGCCAGTAAGCCTATGTGCAAGGGGAAGGGGCACCGGGGTTTCACTATGTAATAAAAAAGCGTAAAAATATAATAATAGCATCCATCATAGGATAGAAAAGAAAATTTAAACATGGAAGATATCTTATGTCTAGGTTATTTTATCCCCATGACTCGAAATGAAAATCTTGATGAGGGTGTAGCATGTAGCAAGCCTTGGACGAACTAAAAATTTATAACAAACAATAGAACACCAGATGAAGAGAACATGAAAAATCTTGGGTCATGAAGAAAATACAATGGTGGACCGAAACCCCATTTACAGGCTCAGTCAAAATTGTATGTGTCATTGAAGAACCTAAAAGCTACCGGTGTAGGATGTTACCATAATTGCGAGCATAGATTACATTCATCGTCATTGCCTGATTGCAGAAAATCTATGAAGCATTGAGAGACCATCATATCTCCTCACCATGGTATGAGAATTACCACCTCCCATACCCTAAAACTACTTCTTCACATGAAAATTATAAGGCCCACACAGAACCCTACATATTTTTAACTCATGCTTATCGATGTATGAACTCCTGAACGAGGGTTCTCGCTGCCCACAAATTGAACACTAATCCATTGGAATCCACCTAAACCAAAAACACTCTACCAGAAATGTGAAGAGAATATAATCTATGTTTATTGAGTAGTATACAATATGGTTTAATAATATTGTGATAGATACTTTACAATAAACCCTTAAAATGCAACCACATGGGGAATGTCAGATATCATCTCTTCAAACTGTAACATATATCTTCTAGGTGAAACAACATAGGCCATGATTTGTGGCTAAAACACAGATCAAATATAGTGAGTAACATCTAAGAATAACCATAATTTAATATATTAATTTGAAAAAAATAAACAAAATATATTCGATTTTAATTTTCAAAAAAATGCAACGACTAAAAAATTCACAAATCTCTACATTGAAAATATAAATCCATAATCTTAAGCACCCGTTGTTCCTACACCACCTAACCTATCACATTGATTCAATAGAAAAATGAATCCTAATAAAAGTATCCTATGAGTACATCATTGTGTCCTCAATTTGTATCTTAGTGACACACATTTTCCTCTATACAATAACATCAAATGATAACTGCTAAAACATGCTTAGAATCAAATCATAATCTAAGAAAAAACATCAATTGAACTCAAATGATCAGTTACCTATGCTTTACATCATAACATTCTCAATATCCAGTTACACATAATCCATTAGAGTTACAGACAACTCATGTGTGCCTACAGAACACAATTGAAAGAAATCATACCATTCCTGAAACAAAAAACACATTGAAGATAAACATTATAAGGTTTTGAGAAGATAAAAAATGAAACATTCTAATGAAACAATAGCTTCAAAAGAAAAAAATACACAAAAATAAGTATCTTAGAATCTAAACCACATAGAACTATCGACCATCGTGTATCTTTTATGTGATAGGATCAGAAAATTCACACCCCTAGGTAGATTCTAAAACCAAATTTATTCAGGTACACGGCCTTGTAAACCACTTTCAGAAAAGGGGACAACCTAAAACCTACAATGAGATTGATTCAATGCCCACACAAATTCTCAACAAGACTAATATTGACACAACTCCAACTAAGGAGATAATATTGTATAAACTACACACCAAATAAAGGGAGATCCATCTAGAACAAAGTTACCTAAGGAAAACATCAAGAGATCAATGTCGGATCTAACCTAAAGTCAGACTAGGCATAAAACACCTAAGAGAAACCTCACCCACTCATAACCATACTAATACTTGACAAAAAACTTTACAAGATAACCAAACACTCTGTATACAATGAGGCATATGTGTGAACAATAACAATCATACATACATTTCTATCAATCAGAAAAAAGCAAAGAAGGCCAAATTAAAAATATACATGACCATGCTGATCAAGAAAATAAACAAGCATATTTTAAATCAGGTCTGCAAAATAGAATAATAATCAACTAACTTTTTTATTAAAAACACATTCCAAATTCACTTTGATTCCATCTAATGGGGGATTCCTTGATGGGTTTCCCCTAATCAATGACACAAGAGATGTGGAATGTATGTTTTCATCCTAGAATTTCAATCATATAGATAAATCATGATTAAAATAACTCTTTATATAGTGAAAAAAATCAACAATACATAAATACTTGACAACTATCCCTTAATTACCAATATTAGAAACCAAAACAGTGATTCCGTCAATAGTGGAAGCAAAGAAGTATGAGACAAAAAAATTCAAATTCATGTAAACAATTACAAAAACATAAAATATAATGTATGATTCATAAAACCAAATAAATTGAATAACTCAAATAAATTCGAAACAATAGAATCGATACATCATACATGAGAATCAACAATTCATCAATGGTAGTAAAGAAAGCAAGAAAGCAACCCTAGAATTTTTACGTGATTCATCCAATTGGCATATGTGCATGGGAGAGGGACACCATGGTTTCACTATGTAATAAAAAGGTGTTAAAAAATACAACTAGTGTCCAACATGTACTATAGAAAGAAAAGAAACACAAGGAAGCTATCTGAAGGATATGATATTTCATCACCAAGACTCAGGTTGAAAATCGAGCCAAATGTGCGGCATGTTCAAGCCATGGACAGACTTGAAATACCTGACGCACAATGCAACAATAGAAAATAAAACCATAAAATGCTTGGATCATGATGAAAATGAAATGCAGGATCAAACCCATCTTATCAGGGTCGGTCAAACCTGTAAGTGCCATCAAAGATCTTAATAGCTATAGTTTCTGGTTTTTTCATCATCAAAAGTATCGATTGCCTTAATCATTATTTTTGAGTAGAAATATTCTCTAATATGCCTCAAGAAAACTTCATAACAACTCATGAAGATCTCAGAATGACCACATCACATCCTCTACCACTGCTACTTCACAAGAAAACCAGAAAACCAGACAACCATCACATAAACCTATATATATATATATATATATATTTCATACTTTACAAAGTCTGAATGACCAATGGAGGGTACTCACCTCCCCCAAATTGAGCACCACACTGATGGAATCCCCCACTACAAAACACTTTCAACCATAAATGATTACTTCACCCCATTTACATCGACTGAGTAGCAGCTAGGAAGGGGTACTAATATTATGGAAGATTTGTGGAAAAGATCCTGTGAAACATGGCAAAAATTGGATGAATGAAAATCATCTTAGAAAACCATCAATTATCCACTATAGTTCATAAAATAATGGCCAAAATGAAGGGATATGATTTTGCCCAAAGGTAGGGAGAAAAATCTGAGAACACCCATCATTTAATATTTAAATTTTAAAAATACACAAAATAATTGCCCTTTATATTTTAAGAATCCTAAATTAACAATTAAATTATCAAATCTCCACCTTGAAAATAAAATTCATAAACAGAAACACCTAATGTACCTACACCACCTACCATATCACATTGATCTGTTTGAAATTGAAATACTAATAAAATAATTCTAAGAGTACATTAGCGTGTCCTCTATGTGTATCACATTGACACATAATTTCCCTAAGGCAATTCCATCTTATTTTAACTGCTAAAACAAGAACATAATAACATACTAAACTAGGATAAAACATCACTTGGACATTGAAGTGTCATGAAAATTCTACCATGGGAAAAAATATCCCTATAATAACTTTGTAGAAGGAAGTAAGTGATCTTACATTTCTAACATGGTTAATAGACTCAAATCATGTTGTAAATTCTAGAATAAATGTGAAGGTATTCAGTTTTTCAAATAATATAAAGTGGACCATCTATCATCACCAGGAATGGTTTTTGGATAGCCTGGATCACGAACCACTAGGTACACAGAATGATCTACGAACTGCTGGCATGTGGAGCGATGGCCAATGAGCACAGTGGACCACGAACCACATTGCTGAAAGAATAGTGTTCATAAAGGCCATTCGCATACTATCCTGTGAAATCATTTGTTCACGGATGAAGGAACATGAAGGGTTTTGTGAACGATTATCATAAACCATGGACATCGCAAACCCCAGTTGACTGAGTGTTCTAAGGGTTAAGATATCTTCTCATAGGCCTCTGCAAATGGTGCTAGATGCCCATAGATACGTTTTCCCCAATGCTCTATAAAAGGAGCATATTATAAGATAAATAGAAGGACATAATGATTAAGAAGGATTAAATGGAATTCATAGTTTGAAAGAAATAGTTTTGAGAAGATTCTGGATTCAGTTGTTATTCATCAGCAATGCATGTATTGCGGACAACTCTCTCCGTAGGTATAGCTGGTCATGAACCATAAACTGGGGGAACTTATTAATAAAAAGAGAACTGCGAACCTAAATGGTGAAACCAAAAACAATGTACTTATAGTGAATAAACTTCATCCGAACGATAATCCCGTATTCCCTCTATCAATATGGTGCTATGCATAGTGTACCTCTATGCGTACTGAAATCGTTGTCACATACTGCTTCAGTATGCAGATCAAAATAAAAGCGTTTGGATGGGCGGTGTACCACTATGGTATGTGGTGATCTATATGCATGACAATATGCTGCATCAGTACGTATACAACCCCTCAACCTTCATAACACTATGTTATGAACAGTCTCCCCAATCCCACATAAGAATTTAGTATGTAGAATGGGGTATTTTTGGGTATTATTTCATTCAGTTCCAACCCCATCCCTCCATTACTGTCAAATAATTAATAATCCCTCCATGATCCAATCCTCTAGAATCAGGGCGAAGTCTCCTCCAAATCCACCTGACCCATTTGATCAGACCATCAAGCGCAGTAGGGTTCCCCTTGGAGTCTATATACCCATGGTAAGTAGAGACATGAAGGCTCCCACCACAGTGGATTGGGGTTCTGGAATGCCTACGAGTCTACATTCCCATGGAAACCTGGAGTCCAACCTTTGGATGCCGAAGTGAATCTCCTCATTCAATGGATTAAGGGTGATGATTTTTTTTTCATTCAATGAGTAATAGTGATCAATCAAACAAGTTATGTTCACTTCTCATTTTAACGATGAAAAAACTCCTCCCCTTCACAAAAAATATTATGGGGACTCTCAATGAGTTAAGTCCCCATTTTTCTGAGGCCGTGTCATATCACTTTTAATCTCATATTACTTTGAGTGGTTCTTCACTCCCTAGCGTTGACCATAGTCGCCCACCCACTTCTGCTATAGGCTCTCCCTCTCCCTTCAATAAGAGGGGAAGCATGTGCTTTGTTGAATCTTTCACCCCCTTTTGTTTCTCACAAAGAGCATAACTGATGTGGTCATAGAGGTTTTAAAAGACTACAATATCAAATAATGCTTGAACAATAGTGACTCTGATTCCTGAAGAAACTAGGATTTGTAGGATCCATATCAGAAGGCTCGAACTCAAAAGGGTGCCCTCCAATAAAGGGTCCACCGAATAATGTCTATTTAAATGGGATGATTCCATGCATAAGCCCAATAATATCAGAACTACAAGAACTTTGATTCCTGATCAAACCAGGATATATAGGATTCCTACCTAAAGGGTCGAGCTCAAAATGGTGTCCTCCCATAAGGGGTCATCCTAATCATGTCCCCTTAAATTGGTATATTCCATGCATAAGCCCCATCAAATCTAAACTTTCAGAAATCTGATTCCTGATCAAACTAGGATACATAGGACGCCTTACTAAAGGGATGAGCTCAAAAGGGTTCCCTCCCATCAAGGTTTCACCCATGCAGATCTGAACTACATGGGTTCTGATTTGTATTCTGAGGATATATAGGAAACCCATCTTATCGGTCTGATCCCAACATCAAATCACACTATGTTCCCCTAAGATAATGATAAATTCCGTAGTTCCACATTAAATGGCTCAATTCTTCATCATCTATATAGAGTGAAATATATCCATTCCTACAATTATCCGACAAACTAAATGGTAGACTGTGGACACACACCTCTTGAATGAACCATGGATTCACAAACCTATGAACATGACATAAATCTATAAGAGAGTCACAAAACAAGAAATAATCCACTACTAAAGGGGTGGGTGAGACTGAATTCCCATTTTAGAAACCCAATATTGACCTAGATGAAAATTATATTTCCTTTTCAAAATACCTATAACTTTACAAAAACAAATTCTAAAACAATGTATTAGTTTAGTGTCTTTAGAAACATGATACATAATTTTCTAACCATGATGAAATATATTCAACATCTTCCATAATGATCTGCCTTTTTTTCCTACCTAAAACCATTATTTATATCATTGGGTAAATAAATCACAAAAAGGGTGAGATAAAACAGTCAGTAAGGGAGATCATGGTGAACATAAAACCATCCATAAACATTTGAACGTAAAAACATGAACATAAAGTTTAAACAACAAAATCATGAGAAATGACATAAATCATGGTAGTACATAAGACATAGATCGTAAAGGAAAATTAATTAGGACAGGATAAAATCAGAATAATCATGTAATTGTGGAAAACCATTAAAAACATAATATGAATTCAATAGTATCCAATTCATTGTTTCCAAGACTATAATTGTGAACAAATTCCACTAATGAACTTGTTTTACTTGTTGTTCCCGCCATGTATTAATGAACCAGATTTTCCTACCATTCAAGTCATGTCTATCTCATGAGATATAAATATTTACCCAATGCATTGGAGGTAGATATTGGTATCAATCTTCTCATAATTAAATCATTCTTACATGTTCCACAAAAAAATAAATCATTTATCATAACATAACCCATGTAATAAAATGGGATTCTTAAAAATCATGCCATCATAACATAATCCATATAAAACACCATTCATCATTAACAAAGTCAAATCATAGTAATAATAGGGATATATATATAAACCTATTTAATGATAATAATCTTAGATGGAAAATAATTTTGATAAACCACATGAACTCATTACTAGAAAAAATCCATTCCTATTCAAAAACGTCTTCATTTATAAAAATATTGGGCAATTTTCTTCTTAGTATATTTTTTATTCAAAAAGGAAAGGGAAAGGGAGACAACACCCCTCAAGGGGGTTGGAAATGGTGGAGTCCAAGGGAATCCACCATCACAAAAGAGGCACATTCTGGAGGGAGGGAAAAAAGAGAGTCATAAATGATGAGAGGCACGTCCTGCCTACCCAAGCGAGCAAGTGAGTCCGCCGCGAAGTTAGCCTCCCTCCAACTGTGATGAATAATCTTCCCATGCCAGGCTCCGATCTTACACCTTCTGATGATGTTAGTGAGCTCCCAAAGATCCCCACTAGTCCCGTTTATGATCTTTGCAAGGGTTTCAGAGTCCATCTCGGTTTCGGATGCTGTCAACTTCTTCCTTCTACACACCGACAGACCTGAGGCCAGTGCATGGACCTCTACACTCAGAGAATTTCCTGGCCCATAAAAGGAACTAAAGGAGATGAAAACCAAGCCTGATGAATCTCGTAGGACCCCTCCCCCTCTCATGATTCCCCCATGCTTGAACCATCAATATTGAGTTTGAGTCCCATAATCGGAGGGCACCATTTAAGCCACTGGCCATTACCCTTTCTCAGAAAATATAAGTGATTGAGCAGATTGTTGATGGCAGTTGACGTTGAACCACTTCTGATCTAGGAAGCGAGCTCGAAGATGAGGGATTTGAGGCTAGCCTGGAGGAACAACAGTGAATGATCTTATCCCTTCTGATCCTGATTGTGAGCCTCCCAAATCACCCATCACAAGGCCACAATGATGATCATTCTAACCGTCCGCTCCTCGCCAACAGATCCCGAGCCAGAAAACTAGCACTCCACATATTCCTGCAGAGAAAACTATCCATAATTTCTGTATGGAATATGCGTGAACAGTGACCAGAGATGAAGCGCCCAATGAATTTGATAGAATAGGTGCTTCGCCGACTCGCACATGTGATTAGTGCAACCGGAACATCTAGAGGCCAAAGCAACGCCCCGACGCTGGATGTTGTCCTCCGTAGGTAGCGCCCTATTCCTGATTCTACATAGTAAAAAATTCATTCTAATCGAGATTTCATTGCACCAGAGTGCTGGAGCCCAAGCGTTGGAGGTGCTACCTGGTTGAACGATACTCTTGATGCCTTGTGAGTTGAACCTGCCTGAGATAGTAGCCGAGAAGCAACACTTATCGGGTTCCTCACTCATTACAATATTTTCAAACACAGACATCTGGTTAGCATTCAAAGAGGTATTGATCAAGTCGAACTCCTCGCATGCACTACTAAAGTTGATATCCAGAGAAGGGAAGTCAGGGTATCCCAAGGTTTCCCCCGACCAATTGGTGTCCCAAAAACTGCTCTTCCCTGCACCGATGATCCATCTCGCATGACCTGACAACATGTCAATAAGGGAGAACATGCACCTTTCCATCCTCGTGGAACTGTAGAGGCCCTATGTTTCAATCACTGGGTACCGTGCTTTGAAAAACATCACCTACAATGAATCCCCGATGATAACTTCCCAAGCGAGTCGAGCCTGAAGGCTTTGATGAGTACCCTAGATATCCCAGAGACCCATTCCTCCTGCCTCCACTAGTCTGACCAGACGCTTCCAGGAAACCCAGTGGAACCTTCCCTCATCCTTGGTGTCCCATAGAAAAGAATTAAGGATAAGTTCAATTCTCTGCACAGTACCCTTAGGAGGGTGGATCACCGAGAAGACGTGCATGGGAATAGACGTGAGGACGTTGTTGATCAGCATAATCCATCCACCGAAGGAGAGAAGATTATTCTTCCAGTTGTAGATTCTGACCAGAATGTGATCAAGGGTTGCAGAGAAGGGCACCTTCTTGACGCAGCCACATGAGATCAACACCCCTAGATAAGAAATGGGAAACGACATCCTACAACAACCAAGGATCTTTTGGATCTCCTTATTCCTTATGGCCGGGCATTTGTCAGAAGTGAAGAAATGGCTTTTAGTAGGGTTGACACTCTACCCGCTCCATATGCCATAGGTGGTTATGGTGTCCATGAGAGCCCTCAAAGACTTTTTCCTGCCATTGATAAAGATTATAATATCACCCGCAAACATAATATGGGAAATGGTTGCACTATTCCTTCCACGGAAAGGATGCATGAGGTCTAAATCCATCCCATGTATCAAATTTCTTGAGAGCGCATCCTGGGTGAGAACAAAGAGAAAAGAAGACAAGGGGTCCCCTTGGCAAACAACACGGACAGTCTTGAAGAATCCAAATGTTTCTCTCATCACGGCAATGGAAAGCCATAGTGATGAATTGCACTTGAAGCAGATATCGCAAAAATCCTCACTGAACCCAAATTTCCTCTGAACCCGAATGATGAAACTCCATTCCAAAATGTCATAAGCCTTGTTCATGTCGACTTGGAAGATGTCATTGTATCCTACCGATTTTCTGTTAATGTCATGCACCAGTTCATTGGCAAGGGCCACTGCCCCTTGAATGCTCCTTCCCTTGATGAAATTGTGCTGCTCCAATGAGACCAGGCGAGGAATAACTTTGTCAAGCCTTCTGACAGGGACATAGGATATAATTTTATAGGCGACGTTGCAATGACAGATTGGCCTATACTGGCTCACAAGGGTGGGATTTCTGACATTCGGAATGAGGACCAATTTGGAGGCTGAAATCCCCCTGATGATAGGGCCCTGAGAAAGAAGTCTTAGATAGACTCCACAACATACTGGCCGACAATCTCCCAAGTGAAGCTGAAGAAGCTGGCCGGGAAGCCATCAGGACCCGGTGCGCTGTCCTGGGGCATGCTTCTGACGACCTCCTAGATCTCCTTGGCCGAGGGGATAGAGGAAAGAGCACAGTTGTCCCCCTGATTAACTGTTGAGGGGATATGGTTGAAGAAGTCCTAAGTGTCTTGATTCCACCTCATGAAGGAAGAAACAGACTACCCTGCAAGGGTGTTTTCGAAATAGTCTAGAGCGATCTTCCCCGTAGTGTTCACGTCTGAAGTGTAGCCCCCATTCTCCATTCTCAGGTTCATCCTTGAGAATTTCCTCTCTTTAATACAAGCATGGAGAAAAGCACTCTTTCTATCCCCTTCCTTAAGACATCTAACCCGTGACCTCTGTTGGAAATCTCTCTCCAGAGAAAGAAGCCTCTCGGACACGTTATTCTTTTTGTCACACAGAGCGACGAACAAATTATCATCCCAACCATTCTGAAGAGATTCCTCCAACCTGTTGACTTCCAACCTGAGGCTGTTGATACCCTGGGCAACATCAGGTCTAGAGCTCACCCAGCTTTTCAAGTCCATTTTGAGACACATGAGGCGGTTCACCAGGCCACCCCATGATCTGGCATCATCATCTTTAGACTAGAATATCCTGATAACATTTAGAAAAGAGTCGTCCCCATGCCATGTAGTCGAATAGAATAAGGGGGAATTTGCGCCTCCTCCCTCTTGATGTTGATCAGGATCAGGTTATGATCAGATAACACCCGCCAAAGATGAGTCACAGACGTCTTTAGAAAAGTGTCCAACCCAAGAAGGTTGGAGAGACAATGGTCCAACCGGCACCAAATGTGCTCTGCACCCTTGCGGTGGTTGCACCAGGTGAACTTAGGTCCGGGGAATCTAAGGTCCAAAAGCCCATCACTCATCATGAAATCATTAAAATCATACATTGCACCAAAATTATAGCTAACTCCACACTCTTTCTTAGAGACTTCTGCAATATAATTGAAGTCACCTCCCACGACCCAAGGGAGAGGCCCTGTTTTCATGTTTCCCAGAAAATTACAAAGTTACCACCTCTTGAGAACCTCAGTGGCCGCATAAATGAAGGAGAACACAAAATCGTGACTTGCTGTGGAGATCATAGAATTGATGCATTGAGAAGAGAGACTCAAAATCTCAACAGAAACGTGGATCTTCTAGCCAATACAGATGTGGGAGTTCTCAACGCCGCCATGTAAGAAGTTGGGGAAACCCATTTTGCTGGTAAGAGTAGCACCTTTACTATGTACCTGTTTGGGTTCCAGGATCACCACAACTTGAGCATGAAAACTCATGGCCTCAGAGGCTAGGAAAGCACGTTTGTCTTGAGCCCCTCATCCCCGTGCATTCCAGATGAGGATGGGTATCATCAAGGTAGGCCCTTCTTGGCTCTAGAAGGGGAGGACAATGATAGTAGAGCAGGCGCAAAGCGACCAGAATATTTGGATTTGGAGCGGGTAACAGAAACTGAAAACACTGCCTCGAGGGGCACTGATTTAGGAGTACGAACCTCCTTTTTGAAAGAGTAAAAATCACCCTTCATCGGGGCTTTCCCTTTACCTTTAGCAATAACATCAGAAAACTATCTCGTGCCTCCCTCAGAAGAGGAAGGCAGCAGGCGACGCTGCGGGGAGCGATGAGAGAGCGCCAGCTCTTTCTCCAGGCTATACGAGGAGAGGTACTTCTTGGCCAACCCCTCCACATCCAGAGTGAGGCTACTCACAAGAGACTTTTGGAGGAACTATGGGGTAAGCTGTATTGATATTCATAAAGGAGAAGGCGAAGGGGGGAGATACCTGGGATGACTCCCCAGAAGATCTAGGAGAAAGTCATGCTTGAACATTGCTCTTCGATCCTGTCGAGGGGAGATCTTGGAAAAAGTAAAAAATTGGTACAAAGGACTTTAAAAATACATAGAATAATTTTGAACAGTTTATGAAAACAATTTTATAATACATAGACATGGATGAAAAATATATCCCTAGAAAATACTTACGTATAAATAATCTCAGATAAAAAATTGAGATAGCAAAATTATTACTTACCATAGGTCTGATTTCTTCAGTATGTGTCTAAAACTCATGTATACCAGGATAAAAAATATTATTAACTTGAAACATAACCATATTATTATTTATTATATAATATATTATTTACTTATGACTTTATATTACCCATTCATTTTTCAATTTCATGTTAAGGAAACCTTTTGGGTAATAATGGTTTTGTTTATCGAACATGTTTGGACTTGTTGTTCAGGATATTATTACATAAATCATGATTTACATAATTATATAATGTAAAAAATTATTTATATATCATATATATTCATCATATATATATATATTAGATATATAAATGAAATGGAATACACCATTCATGGACACGGTAGGTCGTATGTATGTATGAATGCTATTTTCATTTCTATATTTAATTGAATGGATGTAAGTAAATGACAGATATATATACATATATAATGTAGAATTATTAGGCCATACATTTAATAATTATTTATTATATATAATTTATAATCATTCTGTAATTGTTGACATGGTGAATGAATCTTATCGCACCGTGGAGATGGTAGGTCGTACCTATGCACGAGCGACAATATCGTTCCAATATTTGATGAAAAGTATTGAAGAGGATGGTGTATAACATTTTAGAGTTATTTTGATGATTTAAAAATAATTTATTGTTATTATTTCCACCATTAAATGATTCCTAGTAAGGTGGTGGTGAAAAAAATAGATTACACCACGGCGTGGAGACAGTAATCCGTGTGTATGCACGCGCGGGGATTTCTTTTTTTGTAGGTTGGATAGAATGTGAAATATGGTTGTTATATATATATATAATAACATATAATTATATGATTTATACTGATGTTATTACTTTATAATGAAACAAATAAATAATAGTAAGTAGAAGAAGAAATAAATATTAAATAATTAGTAGAAGAAATTACCTCTTCCTCGACGTGCCTCCTTAAAAATTCTTCTTAGTGTACTAGAGTAAGTGTTTTGAGAAGACCATAACCACCCACATAATACTATGGAAGTATATAGGAGTAATGGTCTAGTTTTTGATGAACTTGTATGCTCAAAATTGAGTGAATAATTGAGGGAGCAGGTTCCCTTTAATATGAGATGAGAGAGGCACTTTATGTATGTTCCAAAATATTAATTTATTATAAATTCAATTTTGAAATAAAAGGCTCCAAAACATATTTAATTATAAGAGATAATGTTTTTTGTTATAATAACAAACATCCAATTTTTTTAACAATTTTGAAAATATTTTTATCCTTATCTTTTGGGTTTTACCCATATTTTACCCTTTTAATCATTACTGTAATATAATGTTATTTATACATTGTGGGTTAAGTTAATTGACATATCATGTAAAATCACCAAAAATAATTATTTATGGCATATTTGGACATATATTAACCATTTTTCTGAATACTATATTTTTATATATTAAATTTCATTTAATAAAATATTTTATGTTTTAATTTATTAATTATGTCAATTTTGGATACTATTCATACTTGTATTTTTTGAAAATTCATAACCACCTTATTATGTTGAACCAAAGGAACTAACACATCCCTAATATGTAAATTTCATCCATAAAATTCATGTATGGCATAAAAATATTAAAATTAACCTTATTTTAATGTTTATAAATTCATTTGTTTGAATCATTCATTAATGAGGTAATCACTACATCATTATTATGTCCCAAATAAATATATTTATCTAATGTCTAAAAATTAAATAATATAATGTAGGAAATCATTTTATCTTTCTATTTACTATTTATATACATAGATATATATTATATAACCCCATATTATAATAGATTTAGTAAACAATATATATTTATTATATAATTATCATTACTTTAAATTAATTCTTATAAATTATCATTTCCACATCCATGTGATTCCTTGGGGTCACAAAATCGACTCAGGGATGCCCATGGTCGAAATTATCTCATCCAATAGGATTAGGACATGTGTTAGTATAATTTAATTTTATTATATTATTATTTTTACCCTTATTTACTAGATTTACCATTTAACCATGGTAATAAAAATAATTATTGAAGTTACTATTCATAATGTCAAAAAATAAAAAGTACCTATTTAAAAAATTTTAAACATAAGATTCAAAATATCAAATCCATTTTTTCAAATTCAAAACACATAATTTGTAGTAATTAATTTAAAATTAATCCCGTTGTTGAAAAAATTGGTTTTTGTTTAGAACATTGTGAAACATTGAAATGTTTTTACATATTAATTCTATTTAAAATTAATGAAAATGACATGAATTTACTAAAACAATTAAAATATCTTATATTTTTTCTTTAAAACAATTCAATAATATATTACAACCATATAAATTATTTTAATGAAAGATGTTGTTTTCAATTAGAATTTATTGTATTTTATCTATTCATCTAAATATAAAATTTATGAGAAAATATAAAGAATATATCCAATGTTTAATTTTATGTACCACATCTAAAGAGGAATTTTATCTTTTCAAATGTGTCCTATACAAGTGTAAAAACTAGATTTAAAATGCATGTGCCATCAAAATGTTCTAAAACTGCATTTTTTTTAAATACATATTTCATCTGAATAATTGATACAATTCGGACACGATGTTCTAGAAAACGAGTAATATGAATGATAATTTTATGAAAATATAAACATGTTTAATACTATTAATAATATCTAGTTTATATCCCATTTAATAATATATCATTGTTTTGTGAAACTCGGTATTGCTTACCACAAAAGCTATCAAGGAAAGACACTCTTACGTGTAACGCAATACAAGTTAGTGTTTCGTATAGTGAAAGACTCATTTTGTGTTGTGAATAAAATAATCACAACTTATTTCATTTATACATTGAAAAATATCTATTATCTATGTTGTTTGAAATCAATTCTATCAAATGAATTTGAAATTGTGTGTAACATGAGCCAAAAATATTGTTGCGTATACTACAAGCTAATACGGTGTTGTGTATAGAGCAAGATAATCTTGTTGTAGCATAAAACAAAAGATATCAAAGAAATTAAAAATAGTATATCTCATAAAATCTCAGGGCGTTACATTCTTCCCCCCAAAGAATTAATTTCTCTCTTTGAATTTGTCATGTTTATAAATGGTTTTATACATCAATGTTTCTTTCTTGGAAACCCTCATCATAAAAAAAGAAAACTAAAACTTAATTTTAAAAAGTAATGTTAGAAACTTAACGGTTACCCAATTTAACTTATCAATAGGTTTCCACAAATAAGAACATTGGTGGGAAGTGAAAATATGGATATGGAGGAGAATTCTAACCCTCATGTCCTGATGGATAGTGATATAGAATAATGTTTGGAGAATGTTAACTAACAGAAACCCATAAATATGTGATGATTTAAGAAACAATTTGTTTTATCAGATAATAAAGTACTAGGATAACATTTTTGTTTTTCAAGATCCTTTAACTAAGTTTGACAAATTTTTCATGAGAATAAATACTTAATTGATATTGGTACAATTTCACTGTTGTTCTTACCTTGAACAATTTCAACTTCATCTCTTATTTAATGAAATTTTGTCGAATATATCATTCATGAAGTGTTAGAAGAATAAACAATACAATAATAGGTTATTTCATCTGTCTCTATCACAAAAAGGCTAGTACAAGTTATTAAATATACATAAGTCTATCTATGATGAGATTTACTGTATACAGTTCCAAAAATGATCTTATACATCATCAATAATATATCTTAATAAAATAAAACTAATTTTTACTAACCTGTGACCTCTTGTAGGACAATGGTAGGAAATAAAGGCATGTCACACTTTTTTTGTGGGTTTTATTCCAGCAACCTTGTCTGACGTGACCGGTTTTCATCCATCCTATGAGTTGTCCTTTTTCTAAAACTATAATATTATAACATTCCAGAAACAATATAAAAAAATTATAAACTTAAACAATACTGTTTTATGTGCATATTAATCCATTCCAACTTTTATGATTATCCAAAATACTTTTTTCCAATCCCACTGTACAAAGAAAACAATTACCAAAAAAGACATATAACAAGCATGTGAATACCATAATTTATCCCCCATATATCAAAAGATATATATTGTTGGTCACATTCCAAACATTTGAAGATCTTCAACACAAATTCTCTTGAAATATGATAATAACATAAATTTCCTTTACACCATAGTGACAATAGGAATCCCATCCAAATTAACTATTTACATACACCAAATATGCCAATAAATCTAAAAACTAAAACCATGATATCACTTTTTCCTTTTATCAGTCAGGAGGTCATTAATACCATCAAAAATATTATTTTCTTTTTATCCCTTCATTATGCGCATATCTTTTACTTTCCATAAAAAATCAATCACTTTTCATGGTTACTAGTACAATATAATTATGGAATCCCCTAATAGACCAATACATAGATATGATCATATTCCATAATTATATAAGTGAGATTCCACAACACTATTTTGAAATCCAATTACATTAACACTTAATCTTTCTACTACATCTTTTTGATACACAACATTTCCAATAGTGATCGCTTGTGACATCCCCTTGTCTTCAACCTTAAGAGGTTGTTGATGTCGATCATTATTAACTCTTGGATTAGGGAATTGGTTAGAATAATTAACCAATTCCTTGCACGTATATCATTGAAGTGTTGGTGGTGCGTTCTCTGTAGTCATTTCTTCATTCACATCATTAGCAACTTTTATCCCATTATATCGGCTCTCAACGGGTTAATGTCCTTCTTTTCAACACATGAAACATTTTATAGTCCCTTTTAAACAATATCTACCATTATTATTTCCACACATTTAGCATAAGGAAATATTTATTTTTTTCACCACTTTTTTGATATTTTCCCTTGAACTCCATGTTTTGATCTTTGTGAAAACCAAGAGATGAATATGGAACACAAAATTTTAAAAGACCCATAATTTACATGTTTTTTTTAAAATATCTGGTAATTTTAAGAGTCCGCGAAAAATGACGATGCTTGATTTCGATGGCCCAGAGTGCCCGAATTGAATTTCTAACCTTTTTTTGGGTACCTTTAGTAAACATGCGAGCGGTATTTCTTTTCTTTTAAACCGTTCCTCGGAATTGAAATCTGAGGGCACCGTTGAACTCGCAGTGCGGGTATTCACTTAATGAGACATTCAACTTGACAGTAGCGGGTCAAGAGTGAAATATAGTTATTGGGATTTTTGTGTAATAATAAAATAAAAATAAAATTGTGTGACATTTTTTTTTGCAACACCCATGTGGGTGTGGGGAGGTGGGGTCCCCAGGAACTAATCCTCCATGTGGAAATTGGAGAAAAGGACCACCCGAACTGGGTGCAAGAAGTCTTCCTCGTATCCCAGCTGAGGAGATTCATGCACGAAACTTCTCACATCATCAACCATGGTGAGATAGACATCAATAATGGGGAGACTTATACGGAGGTTCCAGTACAAATTGAGGCTCGACCGGAGTGGGTCCATTGTGGATGGTTAATAACTTTGGTGTACGTTCGTGGGAAGCATGGGAACCTCCAGGAGAGCACATGGGAGCGGGAGGCTTAGATGCATGCTTAGTACCCCCATTAGTTCCCTTAGTTCGAGTTGTTGCTTACAGAGACATAAATCTATGAGGTGGGGAGAACGTAAAGACCAGAATATCCATGTAATTTCTTTTAAATATATGGGAATTTTATGAGTCTGTGAAAATTGACGGTGTGTGATTTCAAGGCCCGGAGTTTCTGGAATGAATTTCTGATTTATTTATTGGTAATGTTCAGTAAACGTGCGACCGAGTTTTAATAACATTAACACTAGTGCTCGTAATTAAAATTTGAGGGCACTGGTGAACTCAAAGTGCCGGTATACTCATAAAGAGGCTTCCATCTCCATGATAGTGGGTCAAGAGTGAAAGATAGTTTTTTGGGTTTTTCATGTAATAACAAAATAATAATAAAAATGAGTGAAATTGTTTTTCTTTACAACACCCATGTGGGTTTTGTGAGGTGGGGTCCACCTGAACTAAACCTCCATGTGGAAGTTAGAGATGGGGACCACCCGAAAAATAATCTCCAAGTGGATGTTGGAGGTGAGGACCACCAGAACCATATCCTCACATGAGAGTTTATGGTGGTGGGGGCCACCCGGGTTTAAACTCCCTTGACCCCCCCATAATTGGGAGAACCCCTCAACTCCCACAATTAACGACGGAGAGCCTCTTTACCTCCTCCACCTTAATTGTTCCAATGCACATACCATTAATCTTTCCAATGCACCACTTAATTGAGCCAATTTAATTTAATTCTATTTGATTTTTGCCTATGATTAAATTGGAAGAACACTTTTTACTAATGGCTGTCTCTTTTATTTGGTAGAATTTTGAAGAAATGGGGATCTTGGGGGAAAAATTCTCTAATGAAGAACGCTCCCTCCACAAATAATGTAGATGACTTCGACCTTCTTTCTCATAACTTCCATCGACGTAGGACATGTTCGTCGACAATGAATCGAAATCCACCTTCTCATGCCAAGGTCAACCAACATCAAACAATTAAGGTTTTTAATTTATTTCTATTTTATTCCCTTGATTATTTCCTTCTAAAAACAAATAATGTGGATCATCTTATTATCATGTTGATCCGCATATGTTTTCCTTGCAGGATGGGAACAAATTGTTGCTGGAAGTTGTAGGGGTTTAATGCTTCTTGTTTATCACTTCAAATGTACACCCCTTATTTTTGTTTATCAGGTTGGGAAGAATAATTGCAGGATGGATTGATGTGTTGTGTTCTAATGAACCTCTTGGTACTGCTCTAATGCAGAGTGTATGGGCCAAACTAACATGGCTCATCCTCTCCATAACCCTTGTGTTTATTTGTGATGTTCTTCAAAATGGAGGAAGGCGACGAAGGAGAAAAATAAGAAAAAGGCAATGATTTCGCCTATCGTGACATCTGCGACCCACACCACCCCCGTGTCACCCAGACCAACCGACTGAACAGGCCTCGCGCGGCCACAGGACGAATAGGCCTCGGTCGTGCCGCACCGCCCCCGGGCCACACCACCCCCTTGCCGCTCCGCCTGCCGGCCGAACCGCTGTGCCGCCCACTGGCCAAACCAGCCCCACCGCACCCCAGCCATCCCGTCCTCTGAGTTGAACTGACCCTGCGCCCCGGTTCAAGCCGCCCATGCGGCACCCTCCGGGCCGAGCCTCCCACGTGGTGGCCTCTGGGCCAAACCGCAGTCGTGCCGACCCACGACCTGTCCGCTCCCTCACGGTCGATCTGTGCCCTCACGGCTCTCTGCGACCGATCATAACCTACTAGGCTAGGCCTTGTGGGCTGGATCAAACCCAACATGGAGGATAGCTAAAACGGGTCAGCCCGGGTCAGTTCGACCGGGTCAGACTGGACCCGGGCCCACTATGACCCTTTACATTTTTTTGGCCATAACATTGGCACCAAACGTCTGTTTAATGAAAAATTAGCAGCGATGGAAATCTTGGAGAGAGACTGTCCCTTTGAGTATACTCCACTAGAGTTTTGGATTGAGATGGGAAATGGACAGGTTGAATCGAGCACGAATCCAACTGGGCCCCTTGGAATAATAAGATAATAACTCAAAGATCGGGGGTCTGATTGATGTTTCGTCTGTTGAATTGAGTCCCCCATGACATGAAATACCTTTGAGATACTTTTTCTGGGAATTCTTGACAGTTAGAGTATCGAATAGTATCTCATGGGGCAGATCCAACCAAATACAAGCGAGCAGAGTGCGGAGACCTTGTAGCTGGCTGCGACCTAATGACTTCTGACCATTTGGACTCGTAGTGACTCTACTAGAAAAATGGGGAGTGACTTGGTGTCATGGAAAACCCACAGTGGGGAGCTCCATGGTGTCACGACAAACCCATGATACTTGGAAAGAGGAGTATATCAGCAGGATTCGATAGGGAGCGTGCTTGGTGACACGACAGACCAACGGTGGGGAGAACCTATGTGTGACGCAGGAGACCCACGATACTCAACAAGAGGAGTGCCTCAACAATCCAAGGCTAGAGGTAAGAATTCGTGGTATTGTGTTAGGCCAACTGTACTCGATTCCGCAACAGTTCTCCAGTAGTTGAGGTTTTGATAATGTGAATACAAATCTAGTTGATCTGAGACAGTACTTTTGTGTTTTCTTCATAATTGAGATGGACCACTTGAAAACATAGGTATATGTATGGTAATATATTGATGTAAGGTTATCTGTTGATTTCATACATTTTGGTATAAACTTATTGGATTTCTTGAGACCTTGAGGGTCTCGGGGTCTCTTCTGAGTATTGTTATACTCACCCCTGCATGGGCTATGCTCGTTCCTTGTTGTGTTGGTTGCAGACGACAGACAATGCTAACTGAGGCTGAGAGTACCAGGACTGGACGGTGCCCGGAGGTGGACCATATGGCGTGTCGATATGTGGAGGAGATAGACAAACACAGAGTGTTGAAGAGGCTTTCTCAACCAACCCATCAGGTTGGAATCCCGGAGGACGACCCAACAGATGACTTTCCCATTTACTCTAGTTTCATTGTACCACACATGTACTTGTACATCATAGTTGAGCTTGTATTCTGGCCCCTTTTACTTTCAACAGTCTTTGGTTATACAGTTTACATGGTGTTTTGTATCCATCTGTGTGCTTTGTTGTGTTTGTGTTTATAGTTTTTAAAGGCAATGACTTCCCAGTTTTAGGGTGTTACGGCTTTGGTGCTAGTCGTCAGCTCGTGTCCTATGGAAGGTGGGATTGGGGTTGTCATGGAACGAGCCCTAGGGTACAGGTCGTGACAAACATCCAATTCAATATTGATAGCACAATGAACCATCTATTCATAGCAAAGAAAGTATCTTTTAGATAATTCCCATTGAAGACATGGTTTTAATCCACTAAAGAATCGATCAACTTTACATTCTTTTTGGATGATAAAGCCAAATGAATACAATGAATGTATTGTAAAATATTCCTTCTATGTACCAAAAAACTCATCATCCTTTTGCTTAATCTCAAGTAACTCCTTTCCATATTTGTTCTAAGAATAAGAAGGAAGTAATAATTGAAACATATGTTATTGAACTCTCAATATTCCATGGATTAAATTTCATCTCATTTCCTTGTATTCTTAATTAGAGTCCACCACTAGTTTGCTTTACCTTATAAACCATAGACAGCCAAAATGATCTTTTAATGTTCTGAATAATGAATGACAAAAATTATCTTTTCAATTGTACAGATCCATTTTTCAGCCACATGTGGATCTGAAGACCCACTGAAAGAATGATTATGTTTCCACATGAAGGTCAGAATAGAATTGTGTTGCCTTCTTTTCTCATTTTGGAGAACAAAATGATTCATAGAGAGTGTATGTATATATGTACGATTTTTCATTCCATCTCCCATAACATACGATTTTTTAGGAGTAAAATCATTGTATTTTCTAGTGCATTGAACATTAATATGGTTCTTTTGGGTTCTTGCCATTTTTTGAAACAGAAAAAGAATAGTGTAAGAGAAAAACATCATACATGGAAAATAAAAAATTCAAGGTGGGTACCTTGAATCTTTGAAATCTTAGGTTTAATTCTAGTTTATTCATGATTGTTGTCATAATTTTAGTATTTTAGCCTATACATATACTTAACCTGAAGGACATCCCTAAAAATAACATAGAAAAATCTATAGGGACTCACTAAAGTTCACAAATCCACATTTCCAATGGTTAACTAAACCTTTACACTCATGACAACGGTAGAGACCGAAACATTATGCTCATGGACACTTCATTACTTTTTCAAAATACATAAAACATGAAAAAATAATTCCCAAATACCATATTACTTTAGTGTCATTTAAAACTCGGAACATAAAGTTATAATCATGGTTAAATATCTTCCGCAACTCCCATAATGATCCTCCATTTTTGTTTTCCTACATAAAACCTTTCTTTATATCTAAGTTAAAGAAAAAATAAAAATTGTGAGCTCAAATTCTCAGCAAGGGTAAACATGCATAACATTAAACAATCCATAAAAATTTTAAGTTTAAAACATGAACATAGATATTAAACATTAAAATCATGAGAAATAACATAAATCATGGAAGTACGTAAGACAGATATCTTAAAAAAAATTAATCATGATTAAATTTCCTAGGAATAAAACATGGAATTGTGTAAGACCATTAAGAACCTAATATGATTTCTATAGTAGCCAAGGCATTGTTTCCAAGACTATCATTGTGGATAAAGTCCATTACTGAACCGTGTTTACTTGTCATTACAGCCTTGAATTACTGAACCATATTTACCTACCTTTCCAGTCATGTCTTTATCATGATATTTAATATCATTAACTAATGGATTGAAGGGAGATATACGTCCCACATATCTTATAATTAAATAATTCATACATGTAACACAAAAACATATATCATTCATCATAGAAAAACCCATGTAATAAAATTAGATTCTTAAACATCATGCCATCATAACATAATCCACATAAAATACCATTCCATCATTAACACAATCAAATCATAGTAACAATAGGTATAGAAACATGACCCTATTTAAAGAGAAACATATTATATGGAAACTAATTTTGATATACCACTTGAACTATGTTCTTGAAAAAAAATATCATTTTTTATTCAAAAAGTTTTTCGTTTCTAAAAATGACATGCAATTTTATAAGAAAATAATTTAGTTGAAAATACACTTGAAACAATATATAGGAAGATTCATGGAAGTAAAGTGTAATGAAGATGTAAAAATCCATTCATGTATTATAATTTAAATAAATATTATCCTTGAATATTTATTGTAAAAGGCTAAAAAGTACCTCATATGGTAAAAAAAGAATGATTCCTTCCATACCATGTAGTAAAAGTCAAAAATGTGTAAAAATGACATTAAATATACATTGAAGAATATAAGAAATTTTATGATGTTTTTTTTAAAACACTGACATGGATGTTAAATATAACCCAATAAAATACATACATATAAACAATATCAGATAAAAAATGAGATTGAAAAATTAGCCCTTACCTTAGGTCTGATTTCATATGTATGTGTCCAAAATGCATGTATAGAAGGTTTATACATATTATTAACTTGTAACAGAAGCATAATAATATTTATGATATCATATAATATTTACATATGACTTTATGTTACCTGTTCATTTGTCAATACCATGTTAAATCAAAATTTTGGGTATTAATCGTTTAAATTATCATAAGTGCATAGACTTTTTTTTCATGATATTATTTGATAGATCATGAGTTACTTACTTTGAGAATTTAATAAATGATTCATATTTCATATATATTCAGTATATATATATAATAGATAGATAATTGAAATAGAATACACCGTTCCTGGAGATGATAGGTCGTTCATACCCATGAATTCTATTTTTGTTTCCCTATTAAATATAATTGAAGTAAGTAAATTACATATTTATATACATAAATACAGTATAATTACTATTTCATATATTTCATGAGTATTTATTATATATACATTATAATATTTCTTGAATGGTTTACATGGAGAATGAATCTCATCGCTTTGTGGAGACGGTAAACCGTACCTACTTACAAGTGATGATATTATTCCCCTATTTATTCAATGGTATTGAAGTGGATGGTGTATAATATATTATAATTAGTATCACGTTATAATAATAATATATAGTTATTATTTCTGCCATTATACTAATCCATGTAACGTGGTGGGTAAAAAAAAGATTACACCATGGCATGGAGACGACAATTCGTACGTACTTACACGCGTGGATTTCATTTTTCATAGGATGGATATAAAGGTTAAATAGGTTTGTTTTATATATATAAAAACATATCATTATATGAGTGATATTTATGAAATTAATTTATAATGAAAAAACAAAACAAGAGGAAGTAGAAGAAGAAATTAATTTGAAAGAATCAGAAGAAGAGATTACCTCTTCCTCGACGTTCCCCCTTTAAATTTCATTCTACAGTACTAGAGATTGTGTTTTGAGAAGACCAAAACCTCAAACATGTTACTAGGGAAGATTATTTGAGTAATGGAAAGGTTTTTGGGGAGCATGAAGGCACAAAATGGATTGAATAGAAGTGGGATGAGGTTCCCTTTTATAAGATAAGAGAGGGGAACTTTAGGAATGTTCCAAAATATTAATTTTTTATAAATTACATTTTGATATAAAAGTGTCTGAAACACATTTAATTATAATAATAGAGGATTTCAGTTTGAATAACCTTCATCCAATATTACTTTTAAATGTTGAGAATGTTTTTTTATCTTTATCTTTTAGGTTTAACACTTATTTTACACTTTTTAATCTTAACAAAATATCATGTTATTTACACATTGTAGGCTAATGTAATTATCATATCTTGTCAAATGAGCCACAAAAAGTTATTTATGGCATATTTGGACTTATATTAACAATTTTGGAGAATAATCTATTTTTAATAACTGAATATCATTTAAAAACTATTTTATATTTTTATGTAATGAATTATGTCCATTTTTGATACAATTCAAACTTTATTTTTTTGAAAATTCCTTAAAAATTATTACATAAAAAAATTAATTAACATGTCCTTAATATTTCAGTTTCATTCATAAAATTTGTGGATGGAATAAAAATATCCAAATTAATTTTATTTTAATAATTATAAATATAATTATTTGAATTTTTCCTTAATGAGGCAATCACTCCATCATAATTGTGTCATAATTAAATATAATTAACAATAAAAATTATAAATAAAACACCATAATATAGGAAATATTTTTATCTTTCTAATAAATATGTATAGACATAGCGATGTATTATAAATCCTTATATTAAAATCGATTTTTTTAAAATATATATGTTTAGGTTATAATTATCTTTATATTAAATTAATTCTTTTAAATTGTCATTTTCACATCCAGGTGAATCGATGGGGACACAAAATCAACTCAAGGATGCCCATGTTAGATATATCTCATATAATAGGATTAGAAAATGTGTTAGGATAATTTAATAATATTATATTATTATTTCTACCCTTATTTACTAAATTTAACATTTAACAATGGTAAATAAAATAATTACTAAAGTTATTATTCAAAATGTCCAAAAATAAAAAATACATATTTGCACAATCTGAACCCTCTGAACCCAAATTTGGAATCCATTATTCCAAAATCAAAATGCCGAAGATGAATTAATTAATTTAAAATTAATCTCGTTGTCGAAAAAAGGGTTTTTGATTAAAACAATGTGAATGATTGAAATGTTTTTACATATGAATTACATGTAAAATTAAAGAAAATGGTTAAAATTGTGAAAAAATATAAAAATATATTCTATTTATTTTTTAAAATAAAATCAATAATAAATTTTAACCATATATATTATCTCTAATAAAAAGTTGTTTTCAATTAAAATATAGCATATTTTCACTATTAATAAAAATAATAAAGTTACTAGGAAAATATGAAAAAAAAATCCAAAGTAAATTTATATGTCCTATTTTTAAGGAATATATTTATCTTTTCAAATAAAACATATACAAGTGTAAAAAACAAGATTTAAAATGGTTGTGCCATCAAAAGGCTTTAAAACTACATTTTTGAGATATACTTAATTTATTTGAAAAATTGATTTTTTTCTCATACCATGTTGTAGAAAAAGTTTAATATGAATGATAATGTTATAAAATTCATAATATGGTTAATATTATTCATAATGACAAGTTTATATCCCAATTAATAATATACTGTTTTTAGGGAAACTCGGTATGGAGTACCACGCAAGTTAACGAGGAAGGTCGCTCTTACGTGTAACGCAAGCCACATCAATGTTGTGTGTAGTGAAATATTATATCGGTGTTTTATATATCATAAACAAAACATACTTCATTTATACATTGAATAAATATATATACTCAGTGTTGTGTCAAATCAATTCTATCAAATGAACATGAAATTTTGTGTAACACAAGCCTAGAATAGTGTTGCGTATACTGCAAGCTAATATTGTGTTGTGTATAGTGCATGATAATCATGATGTATCATACAACAAAAGAAATCTAGGAAATTAAAAATTTTCAATCTCTTAAAATCTTGGTGTGTTAGACCCATCCTCTCAACCAAAAGATTCCTCAAGTGTCACTGACAGAATCATCAATCAATTATCACATGCCTTTGAAAATCATGTCCATGATTCATGGATACTAGGGATTTTGGGTGATCAGGGCTCCACAAATAAACTTATTGGAGACCATCTGAGAAAGTTATATCAGAGGAGGACTAATTGCACAAGTACTTGACCCTACACAATTGCCTTCTAAGACGATCCGACTATGTCATCTCCTTCTCTATATGAAAGGGGTGAATTACCTAGTCCCAACATGGTTAATCCACCTTCTTATAAAGGATAATGATGTAGAATATGTCAAAACAATAGAAATTTGGAATTTGACAGAAAATAGTATCCAAAAAAGTGATGGGTGATGATCCTCTTTGGGCCATTTCACCATCACCCAAAATAAGCCACCTCAGAGGCGGAACAAAAATGGGGAACGTGATGTGAATCCTTAACCAAGGTGGCAGCTCTACCCAAGTGATAAAAAAAGGATATTGCACATAAGACCATATTTTTTCCCCCAGTAACTACGAAACAAGCCACCTCAGAGGAAGAACAAATATGGTGAACCTGACGTGAATCCCTAACCAAGGTGGCGGTCTAACCCCTCTCAAGACCCTTCAACCACAAAAAATATGAGGTGTAGGGGACTAAGTTGAATCACTATAAATTAATGTGTTTAACAAAATTCTACTTTGATGAGGTTTTGTGGTCTAGATGTCATATATGTATGCCATAGGTTCCCTTAGAGAATCATTCGTTTCAAATGAACTCTCGACGAATGATGCAGACACACACATCAGCAATCCCACAAGAAGCTAGGGCCCCTGTGAAGATCATCGCCCCTCGCCTACCAATCTTCATCAACAATAGGTATCCAACTCGTTGGTCAATGAGTACCACCAAAATGGTACTCTCCCTATGATTGATGTTGTGGGACAAGCCCTCTAGTTTGCAATGACCTTCCAATGAACTCATCATCCGTGGCTGGAACCCCATGAGAAGGCGGGCCCAATGGTTGTTTTAAACCATTTTGGGAGAATTTCGTTGAAACATGAAATTTTTTTCCTCCCATATAGTAGGAAGGGTGACGAAGTAGATTCTGAAAACATCATCCAAACTATATAGGTGTTCTACTCACATGCCCCCTCTGGAGAGTGGCACTGCCGATACAGGACAACCAATCTTTTTCTGCCCACCCAGGGTAGATAATATATAATCATGAACATTCTACCACCTTGTTTCCTGAGAAGCAACTATACTATACTAACATAGTCTAACTCAATGGGAAGACATATTATTATCCCCGTCCACTCATGTTCACCATAGAAATAGGGTGGAATAATGTGATTACAAGCACATTTCTGCTAATTATCACATGTTCCACCATGCAGACAGAGTGGAAAAATATTGGAAATAGTAGATATCTATCGATGCACAAAAATATCTTCATCTAAATAGGGCGACAACCTGATATACACATGCACAAATTATTTATAAGGATTTAAAATCCCACCATTCGAATAGGATGGAAACTAGCTATACGCAGGCACAACAAACCTGCTGATGCGTATCAATCCCACCATCCAAATAGGGCGGAAATGAATATTAGCAATATAAAATTTCAATATATGCATACAAAGACCATGAGACAAATACATCAGAAAGAGAAAATATGAAAATCCATGATTTTGAATATATATACAACCAGTCAAATACGTTTCCAACCGGAGAAGGCATCTAGTGGCTGACTCATTCCTCTTCCCTAGCACAGGATAACTGCCATTATCTACTGGAAACACATGGACAACTAGATTAGGAACAAACCCCAACACTAAAAATGAAATGGTACTTCATACTTGTTCCATCCAAAGATGTATCTCAACACATCCTAGATATGTTGGAAGATCAGAAGTCGATCATAGATCATATCAGTCAAAAATGGCATCACATCGTTGCTTCCGCGAAAAAGGTGAGAAATTGAGCCCTTGACCCAGTTTCCATGAGTGGAATGATTCACTCCGAAAATGAGTACGTTAATCCAGATAAGTATTTCAACCCAACTCCAGTCCAAGAGGGTCGAAGGCAAAATCTCATGATATATGGACTACGGAATCGGGACCAAATTCCCATAACAACTAGGGGACATCAGCCCAATGTGGTGGCCACTCTAGGGCAAGCATATATCCCTACCAAAAATCAAGATGTCTACCAGCATATCCCGATGACATCATGGGTCCCAACAAGATAGGGAATTTTATATTAGGGCGGTAAAAAAAATAGACTGTCCTGAATACCAGCAAGAGAGAACTCAGAAAACAAAATGTGTCAAAGGCAACCAGAAAATGAAGAGTACATACATGATCCTACTATTTTGGAAGCTGGGTGTCCTGACGACCATAGAAATATATCAATAAAATCTCAATACCCTATCTTGATATGACCAAATTATAGATGTGGTAGCAGTAGTTTCAAAACACCTCCCTTCAGTTTCGCTACCAGCAGCTCAGACGGTCCTCCATAGAGCACCCACGGGGGATCACTCTAGGGGCCTCAAATTACCGATCACGATAGACTATCTACTGATACACATTGTGGTGTTAATCACCTCAACCTAAATATTAGACAACAAGAATTTCTTCCCCTTTCTATTATCAGCCCTGATGGTCCTCCACAGGGTATACATTGTATACATGCTTCTCCCTGTAGTCGGACATCAACTCATGATGGTAGTCTTTTCAATGATGAACGTCATTGCGAAGGCCCGCCCTGAATTTCCATTACTTATGATGGCCCTCCCAATATTATATTCATGAAAAGGGAAATCCATCCCCTCATTGTGGTACATCCTGATGGCCTTTCCAAGGATATACACTGCAGAAATGCTCCCTATATCCAATTATCAAGTAATGATGGTATTCCACGCCATGATAACAGTCTTTATGAAGGACCCCCACCCACAATGGATGTTTTTGTGAAGGTCCTCCTCTCAATGACATCAAGCTGCAAGAATGTCATATCCTCACTATATCCCACCCTGATGGTCCTCCCCAGGGTATACACTATCAAGACAGTTCATGTGGTTGGGCGTCAAGTTGTAATAGTATCCCTCTCTATTGGAACATCAATTGTGGAGGTCGTCTAAAAAATAAAAATTCGTAATAGTAGGAAGGTCCTCCCCTTATTGGAACAAATGGGAGAAATCCCTTTTATAATGAGGCACTCAGAAAGACTGAGTCAGACACATCAGACATGCCATCTATAATGAGAGATATTATTTCTCTAGCAGAGGATGGCCCAAGTCCATTCTCATATTCCGAGCCACCCATGCACCATCTGCATATCAATGAGGTTCCCACCATCTCGATTTCATGGAGTGAAATTTTTAATAATAATTAAATATTGTAATATCACATAGAGGATCCTAATAAATTACAATAGTTGGATATATTACTTGTGAGAAGACAATTTGATATGTGTAGTATACTAGTTATTTATTGTCCTTTTACCACTTCTCACTTTGACATACTAGAGGAGTTTTCTGGGGAATGCTTGCTTGACATTCACGTCAATATATGGATGACTCTTCATAATCATAAAGATTAATTCCTACCCTACGAAGGGTATGTGTACCATGCCAATATGATAGGGGAGCTTCACTTTCTAATATTCCTGGAAGCTCTCTAATCCTCACGTCACCCACAATCAGAATGGAAGAAATAAAATCCTTGAACTAGGTTGACTCCATGCACTGCACAAGTTGTGTTGCCTCATTGGCAATGCCTCAACTGGAGTTCACATTTGGGAATGGGGATAACATTGAGTTTTACACTTCACCCCTCATCCTATCTAGGAAACCCCATTAGAAATGGAATATTGCAATTTCATCACCCAAAGGCTATAATCATGTGGAACCCCTACTCAGGAAAGATGGGATACTCGACAAAAACTGGCTTGGAGTAAGCCTCAAAAGCATTAGGACCAAAGAGATCAAGCCATCCAAAATATTTTGAGTCAGGACACCAAGAACATCCAACATTCTTCCTTCATATGGGAATCCTACCATCATGTAGTGATCACGCCTTCAAAATACCATAGACTTTCTACTGGACCAATGTCAAACTCTGCTCACACCAGCTCAAGTGGACTTGAAATTGAAAAGGTGTAAATAATGGTAGTTGTCGACGCAATGCAAGAACAACCCCATCCAACCGGGACGGGGGAATTTTTATATCAAAATTCCCCCATAATAACAATAATTCGAAGATATAACACATTGATGTAAGAATGAGAACAACCCCATCTCCTAGGCTAGGGTCAATTTTACCTCAATTCCCCTCACAATGGATGTGTGTATTCTACCATCTAGGAAGAATGATTGACAGAGGAGTCACCCATTCCACCCCTTCTTGTGGTTCACACCCTCTGAGAAAAATGGTTTGTTCGAAGTTCATGCCAGGGCTCCCTTAGGGTCAAAATTCACTAGTAGACCCAAATAATATTGTATAATGGAAGGAGAAAGTCCAAATAAAATTAGAAATACTTCAAACCATTAATCACTAATTACACCACCACAAATGTGGTGTGAATCAGTAAATATGGTAAATTTTAAATCCATAGATCTCATATGAAATGATGTGGAGGGATAGAATGGAAAGGAATACGGTTCCCTCCATGAGGTATCCCACAACGGGAACGAATGTGTGCATACCCAGATTTGGAGGGTGGTCCTAAATATGGTACCCCATTAGCTAATCTGATACTACCTCACAAGAGAAACCAAAACAATGAGACAAATAAATATAGGGTCATCTATGAACCACCCTCCCATTTTCCTGGAAATGAATCGTTGACTCTTAAGGAATGGTTTTCCATAGAGGAATAAATGAAAGAGATAAAGATGATTAACACTAATATGTTTCGGGATAGATACATTTCCAGATGTGTTCCCCCAATTGAATGTCTGCAGGTTCTCCCAGAAGAGGCTTCCTTACCACATGTGCTCATCCTAGTGAATGTAGAAAAGCTTGAGAGGTCTGTTCAACTTATCCCCAGAAGGACATCATGACTACCCCTTGCTGGGAAAGAAGCCATAATATATTCAAGCATACCCACAAAGTATACCTATGGATGGGTATCCACCCCAAATTCTAGTAGTGTCGGCCCGCCTAGTCTTGGACACTACCGCACCACCCCATGATGAATCCCGACATGATATGCATCATGGTATCTTAATACCATCGAGCAACTAAGAGAACTTCTAAAAGCCATGGTGGGGTGGCGCACTCTGATACAACCAGAGATCAAACCCTATCCTGATTGTGTATGAAGTGTTCCACCACCTCCAAACATCAGGAACCATATATTCCTAGAATTCAATGGATCGGGGGACCCGAAACAACATTTAATTCACTATTACACATTTTTGACTCCATGATGGGCCTTCTAGAATTGAAAAAAGTAGTAAAACTCAGGTTCTTCGTACGAACCCTATTGGGCTTGGAATTTGTATGGTATGCTATCATGAAATCCAATTAAATCATAGGATGGGAGGACATTCAGTGATAGTTTCACTTCCAGTTCAGTTCAACACTACCTAAGAAAATTGACAGTGACCGCATGAACTGCAATAATCAAGAGAATGAATGAGTCTCAGACTTCATTTCCAAATGAAATTGCCTAAATTATTCTCTAAACCAATTTCTTCCCCATGATTAAATGTTCTCTTCGTTCATCAATAACTTTAAAGATGATTTGTGAACACCGCTCATACCAGTGATGTACACAAGTGGGTTTTGTGATTCCTCAACATTGCCCAGAGAATAGAGCACTCCTTGAAACTGACCAATCTCATGTCCCCAGTGACCATGTCAACCCTTGGGAAATAAACGGGAAAAGATGAAGCAACATATGTCATACTAAATCCACCCTTGTCACTAGCTATAGTTGAGAGAGCACCACTGAACTGTGCAGGACCCCCTGGATTCCAACTATGTGATATGGGTGTTCTTGAGAAAATCAAACTATATGGTTAGAGTATGACTTAGAAAACTATGTGGAAAAATCAAGAAGCTCATTAAAAGTGGATTTTCAAATTTTGACCGTTGTAATAATTAAAAGAAGAAGGATCCCCTTTTATCCTCTCTCACACATGGATAAGATAGTTTTCCCCCTCCCCTTATTATATTCCAATCCTCTTAATATTGGATGATTCTAGCAATGTTAATTAGAAATTAAAGGGTACATGGACCCACATTCATCCTTTCTTCTTCTATTTAGATTTCATTAATTTTTTCCCTTATGCAAGGAATCTTAATATGATTCAACTAGAGAAAAATGGAATCATCTTATTCACATGGGGAATTAATTTTTCCATGTGTGAAGGAATCTAAAGTCAAAACATAGATGCATTTTCATGATTATTTGATATGTTATGTCAACACATTATATTTTCATAGGGGTTCCCTATAACGACCCTTACTTTACATACATTGTTATTACTTAAAAATTGAAGCATACTTATTGCAACATAAAACAAAACCATGAAAAGACCGTATAGGTATAGTGTCTTTAGTAACTGGGAAACATAAACAACTGCTTCATAATGTGTCTACAATGTCTCCCATTTATTTAATCATATCTATAGTCCCTTTTGGAATATCTTACTTAATAAGCTTCTTCCTGACCTGGGGAAAGAAAAAATAAAAAAGGGTGAGCTCAAATGCTCAGTAAGGGTAAACAAAAGAAAAATCAATCACATCAAATTCATAAGAACATAACATTTTGGAAATCTAAACCTAAAAAAGGGAGCATAATTTCATTACATTGGATAAATCATAGTAGTGAAATGAAATCTCAATAATCATAACATAAAACATGAAACTTTGTGGAATACACACATAATCATAGAGAATCATTTCTTATTAGTCAAGACTCATTGACAGGACTATCTTAGTGGACAAAGTCCATTTCTGAACCGAGTTCACTCCTCGTTTCAGTCCTGTTTCACTGAACCAGTTTAACCTGCCGTTCCAGCCATGTCAATCCCATGAGATATAAAATCGCTTCCCAATGCATTGGAGGGAGATATAGGTTCCACCCATCTCTTAATAATACCATTCTTATGTGTGCCACAAAATCATAAACCATACATCATAGCATAACCAATGTAATAAAAATGGGAATCATAAACATCGTGACATCATAAAACAATTCATATAAGATAAAGGAATTCTTAAAAATATTTCCATCACAACATAATAAAATCCATGTAATAATAGGTACTGAAATAAAAACCTATATTATCTTAGATGTATTTTTTTTTATAAAACTCTTGAACTCCATTCTTGAGGAAAATATCCTTTCTACTTCAAAAACATTTTTCCTTCCTTAAAATGTCATAAAATTTTAAACTAAAAGAAGTTGATTAAAAATAAACTTGAAAACTTGTAAAGGAATCTTCTTGGAAATAATGTTTAAAAAAATCCATTCATTCCGTATAAGTTAAAAAAACATTATTCTCGTACTGTTGTCGGAATAGTCAAAAAGTACCTCGTATGAAAAACGACAAAAGATTCCTTTCGAATATTTTAATAAAAACTCACCAAAGGGTAAAATTGGATAAAAAATATTGTAGGTGGATGAAAATTATATTACATATTTAGGAAACATGGATTTGGATGATAAAATACACCCCAGTAATTGCCAAAGTATAAACAATCTCAGATAAAAATGAGATAGTGATATTTTCCTTACCTTAGGTCCGATTTGCTTCGCAAGTGTCTAAACCTCCTGTAGAATGATTTAAACAATGTTATTGAATTATTACAGAATCATAAATATTTTTATGATATCATATATGGTAATATTATTTGCTTCTTATTACTAATATTCCATTACTACTTGTTATTCGGGTGTTTAGTACATTTTGTTCTTATGCGTGTTTGTCGAATAAATTCTTATTCTTCTCTTTAAGTTATAGATACCTCATTTACAGAATGGTATTAGTGTAATATATATCATATTCATTCATTCAGTTCATTTCATTTATATAATCATTATGCAATAAAGATCATGTAGAACAAATCGCATCACATCGCGGAGACGGTATTCCGTACGTACACACGAGCGATGATATCATTCCCATGATCGTGGAATTGTATTGGAGTGTATGTATACTATTTTAGAATCAATAAAACATTAAAATAATCATATATATATATATTCATTACTTTCACCCTTATACCCATCCAAGTAAGGTGGTGGTGGAAAATAGATTACACCACGGCGTGGAGACGGTATTTCGTACGTACGCACGCGCTGTGATTTCGTTTTCCGTAGGATGGATAAGTGGTTAAATAGGGTTGTTTCATATTTATAATCACATATCAGTATATGAGTGATACTGATTTTATTACCTCATAATGAAACAAATAATGAAGAGGGAGTAAAAGAAGAATGGAACATGAAGAAAATGGTAGAAGGTATTGCCTCTTTGTCGAAGTGCCCCTTTAAACTTTCTCTGAGGGCACTAGAGTTGGACTTTTGATAATACCAGTACCTCTAGTAGGTTTCTAAGGATGTGGGGAAGTGAAATGGTCCGGGTTTGGCCAATCTTGAAGGCTCAAATTGGTGTGAGGAAGAGAGGGAGGAGGTGCCCTTTTATAAGGGAGGAGAGGGGCACCTTTGGAAATATAAGAAATATTAGTTAATATTAAATCCCAACCCCAAATAAAACCTCAAAAAATGACTCATATTCGAATATAAGATGAAATATGGTTGTAATATCATCAAAAAATAAAATTTAGACTTGTTAGGAATTTATTTTAAACATTATCAACTTGATTTATCCCTATTTATCAATTTAATTTTATTTGTGGTAATAATAATCTATATTTCAAATTATTATAAATAATTACATATGTGTGGTGAATTTTCCATAATTTGACACTTTATAAAAATGTCGACCATCTATATTTTAATTTATAATTTTTAAATGTTTTGGTGATTTTTGAACAATTTTATAACATGTTATTTTTATAAAATAACAATAGTGTCAATTTTGACACTTTTCATTTATTTGAATTTAAATAAAATATACAAAGAAGATATGTTCGAACTCAAATCTTTAATAGATTCATAAAATGTCATATGTATCTTAAAAATTAGTGTATCACATTAAATATTTCATATAATATTTATTTTTATATTTTTAAAACAATTTATTTGATATTTTAATTAATAAAATCATTTCAACATCACTATTGTGTCATAATTAATGATAATTAATTAATCCCTAAAAATAATAAATAAATTACAATGATGTAGATAATTGTATTAGATTTCTGGATACTATTCATGTTTGAAGTTTCATTAAGTTTATCACCAAAATAAAATTATTATACTTATAATATTTAAGAAAGTGACATGTTGTCACATTCATTGGTTTTAATAATAATTAAATTATTTGCATTGAACAAAGTCCATTAAATGAATATAATCAGACATTTAGGTGATATGGATCTACTTTTAGTCATCCAATAGGATTTTGTCAGCTGTTAGGATAATTTAATAATCTTATATTTACCCTTAATTACCCTATTTACCTTTAATTATGGTAAATAAAATATACCGTAGTAACTATTCATAATGACCAAAAATAAAAAGTATCCTATTAATATAATTTGGACCCACTGATTCTGAACATGGAATCCATTTTTCAAAATTCAAAACATATAAGTTGCATTAATTAATTTAAAATAAATCTCGTTGTTAAGAAAACGGGGTTTAGAAGTTAAAACATTGACAAAGATTGAAATGTTTTTACCTATGAATTCAATGTGAAATTAATACTAATGACATACATTATATTAAATGGTAAAAATATATTCTATTTGTACTTTAAAATCATTAAATATAATAATTTATCCATATAAATTATCTCAATGAAAAAAACTTGTTTTTAAATAAAAATTAGCGTATTTTTACTATTCATCAAAATATGAAAGTTATCAGAAAAATATCAAAAATTTATCCAAAGTAAATTTTTATACCCTGATTAAAAATAATAATTTTATTTTGTCAAATTGAACTTATAAACATGTCAAAAACTAGATTTAATGTGGGTGCGCCATCAAAAGGCGGCAAAACTGTATTTTTTGAAAAATATTTCTTTTATCCAAAAAACTGATTTTTCTTTTATACCTCATTCTAGAAAATGTAAAAGTTGAATTAAAATGTTATAAAATTCAAAATTCAGTTATTACTATTCATATCGGCTAGTTTTAATAATATTTTAATTGTATATCGTTGTTTAGTGAAACTCGGTATTGCGTACGATGCAAGATATCGAGGAAGGCCGCAGTTGCATGTAAAGCAAGCCAAGCTAGTGTTGTGTGTAGTGAAAGATTCCATTGATGATTTATATAACATAAAAATAGAATATTTCTCATAAAAGTCTCGGGTGTTACATTCTACCCCACTTAAAATTAATTTCTCCCTCGAAATTCGTCACTTTGTAACAAACAGATGAGGATACCTCTCCCCCATCATATTCTCAAGCTCCCATGTAGCTTCTTCTAATTGGTGGTTCCTCCATAAAACTTTCACCAAGAGAGTGGTCTTGTTTCATAGGAATTTTTCGCTATGATCCAGAATCCCTATCGGCTATTCTTCATGAAAAAGATCTTGCTCCAGCGGTACAACTTCTGAGCTGAGTACATGTGAATGATCAGGTATGTACTTTCTCAGGAGAGATACATGGAACACATCGTGTACTTGAATGAGAATCGGTGGAAGCGCCAATCAGTAAGCTACCTTCCCAACACGATCCAGTATTTCTAAAGGACCAATATATCTAGGGCTCAACTTCCCCTTCTTTCCAAATCTCATGACTCTCTTCTAGGGAGATATTCGTAAGAACACTTTATCACCCACTTAAATTTCTAGGTCTTTTCTTAGGTTGTCGGCATAACTTTTCTGTCGACTCTGAGCTGCTCTTATGTGTTGTTGAATAGAACTGACCTTTTCTACCATTTCTTCAACGAGATCAGGTCCTAATAGCTTTCTTTCCCCAACTTCATCCCAGCAAGTTGGAGTCCTGCATTTCTTTCTATAGATAGCTTTATAAGGAGCCATCTGAATACTGGAGTGAAAGATATTATTATAAGAAAATTCCACCAATGGTAGGTGTTGATCCCAGCCACCTTTCAAATCCATAGAGAAAGCTCTCATCATATCTTCTAGAGTTTGAATTGTTCTCTCAGACTGACCATCTTCCTGAGGATGATAACTAGTGCTGAAACTCAACTCTGTATCCAGAGTATGCTGAAGACTTGTCTAGAACTTCGAGGTAAATCTCGGATACTGATCAGATATAATAGAAAGTGGTACTCCATTCGATCTTACCACTCCTTTTATATATATCCTGGCAAGCTGATCCAGAGATAAATCCTCTCTAATAGCAATGAAGTGTGCAGGCTTTGTAAGACAATCAACTATGACCCAAATAGAATTATTACCTTTACATGTTTTAGGAAGTCCTGTGACAATGTCCATAGTGATGTTTTCCCATTTCCATTCGGGTATGGGTAATTGTTGTAACATCCCCTTAGACTTCTGTCTCTCAGCTTTAACTTGCTGAAAAACCAAGCATCGAGAGACATATTCAGTAACATCTCTTTTCATTCCATCCCACCATAAGTACTCTTTTAGGTCTCTATACATCTTCATGCTTCCAGGATAAATAGAGAATGAAGAACTATGAGCCTCATCCAGCAGCTCCTTCTTTAATTCGGGGATGGGAGGAACACAAACCCGATTCCTGAACTTTATTATCCCTTCACAATCAAGGTTGAATTCAGGAACATTTCTCACCTTCTTTTGTAACTCTACATCTTCCTTCTGTGCCTCTTTAATGTTCACATGTATAGATGGTTGAAAATTCATTTGAGAAAGATACCATTTTCCCCCTTCCAGTATAATTCCAAGATCCATCCTTTGTAAATCCATAAATATTGGATCTTTTGTGATCCTCATTATGGATAAACTGGCATGGTCTTGTCAACATAATGCATCTGTCACCTTGTTTTCTTTCCCAGGGTGGTAATGAATTGAGCAGTCATAATCCTTAATTAGCTCTAACCATCTTCTTTGATGCATATTCAGCTCCTTTTGTGTAAAAATATACTTTAAACTTTTATGAGCAGTATAAATATCACACCTTTCACTATAAAGGTAATGCCTCCAAATCTTTAATACAAAGATTACTGCAGCTAACTCAAAATCATGATTTGGGTAATATTGCTCATGTATTTTCAACTGTCGTGAGGCATAAGCAATCACCATATCATTTTTCATGAGAACACATCCCAGTTTCTTCTTGGATGCATCACTATAGATCACAAACCTTTCTCCACTAAAAGGATGTGTGAGTACAGGTGCACTTGATAACCTTCATTTCAACTCCTTGAAATTCTCTTCACATTCATCCGTCCATACGAACTGAACTCATTTTCGAGTCAACCTGGTGAGTGGATTAGATAATCGTGAAAAATATTTCAAAAAACGTCGATAATATCTAGCCAAACCAAGAAAACTTCGGATCTCAGTTACTGTTGTTGGTCTCGACCATCTTTTGATAACCTCTATTTTTTCTGGATCCACAGATATCCCCTCTTTTGAAATTATGTGACCCAAAAATGCAACTTTTTGAAGCCAAAATTCATACATGTTAAATTTGGCATAAAGCTTCTCCTTTCTCAGGGTCTTCAATATAATTCTGAAGTGATCATCATGTTATTCCATTCTCTTTGAATAGACAAGAATATCATCTATAAGGACTACCACAAATTGATCAAGGTTGTCTCTAAAGACTCTATTCATCATATCCATGAAGATAGCAGGGGAATTAGTAAGACCAAATGGCATCACTATAAATTCATAGTGTCCATACCTTGTACGGAAATACGTCTTTGGTATATCCCCCCTTTCGACCCTTAATTGATGATACCATGAATGAAGATCAATCATGGAAAAGTATTGAGCTCCGCGTAGTTGGTCAAATAGGTCATCAATGCTTGGGAGAGGATATTTTTTCTTGATAGTGATCTTGTTATGTTCTTGATAATAAATGCAGAGTCTTATTGATCCATATTTCTTCTTAACAAACAGAACTAGTGCTCCCCAAGGTGACACACTAGGGAGTATGAATACCTTATCAAGATTCTCTTAGAGTTTCTTCTTGAATTACTGCAACTCAATTGGGGCCATTCTATAAGGTGTCTTTGAAATAGGCAAAGCACCCGGTATGAGTTCTATTGAAAACTCAACTTCACGATTTGGAGGAAGAAATAGAAATTCCTCTGGAAAGACAACATCAAACTCCCATAAAATGCTCATATTCTTAATTTTGAGTTTCTCACCAATCATTTGTGATAAGTAACCTTCATTAAGTGGAATCAAGACCCATAAGATGGAAGAAATTTCCACTGGAAGGTTATGTTCATCCTTGCATCGATAGACGATCACAGATTGATCTGGAATATGAAATGTGACTTCCCTTCTTTAGAAATTGATATGAGATCCATATAAATAAAGACAATCCATGCCAATAATCACATCAAATTTCACTATAGGAAGGATCACAAGATTTGCAAGAAGAACATTCCAACAAACTTCAATCAGGGAAGAATTAAAAACTTCTGATGCGACTGTTGTGCCATTAGGTGTTGTCACAGCTAACTCAACATCTAATTGTTGAGGTAATATGGTGATACCCTTAGAAAAATATTCAGAAATAAAAGAGTGGGTGGATCCAGAATCAAATAAAACATTTTCTACTTTATAGTGGATAGTAAGTGTACATTTCATCACTATGTTATCGTACTCCACATCGCTGATAGAAATTTCATGTGACTTTCCTTTGTCTTTATCCTTAAGATTTTGTTGATGTCGATCATCATCAATAACCCTTGGATTAGGGAATTTATTGGAATAATGCCCCATCTCCTTGCACTTGAAACATTGACGTGTAGTAGGTTCATTCTATCTGTCCCTTCCTTTGTTTGCATCATTAGACATATTCTTCCCATCATTGTGGCATTCAAATGCCCGATGACCTTCCTTTCCACATTTGAAACATTTACTTGTCCCTTTAAGACAACTCTATCCATGTTTCTTTCCACACCTTGAGCATAAGGGAAAGCTCATCTTCTTTTCAGTGTGCTCTTTTGATTTTGCTTTGAATTCCATTTTCCTCTTCTTATCAAACTCATATGACAGATGGGTTACTCCAATCTCCATCTCGACTTTGAGAGAACATCGAACGATTTCCTCATAGATATTGAAGTCCCTTATGGCTAACGCCCTTCGAAGAGTTGGTTTCAAGACACTATAGAATCGATTGATCTTACTATCAGGTTGGATAATAATACCAGAAGCGTACCTTGCAAGTCTTGTAAAATTTGCTTCATAGGTACCAACAGATTCCTCATCCTTTTGCTTCAGTTCAAGAAACTCTTTCTCCATCTTTGTTTGGAGAATATGAGGGAAGTACTTTTGAAAAATAAGTTCTTGAACTCATCCCATACCATAGACCCAATTTCATCCCTTTTCCTCGTATTCTTAATAAGATTCCACCATTGATCATCATCTCCTTCCAAACGATACACTGCTAGGATGAATTTATCATGTTCAGAATATTGAAGAATTGAAAATATCTTTTCAGTAGTACTAATCCATTTTTCAGCAACTAAGGGATCAGTAGACCCGCTGAAAGAAGGTGGACGCTGCCTCATGAAGGATTCAACAGAATGTTGCTCCTTCCTTTTCTAGTTTGGATGTCCTGTATGATTCATAGCTTGAGAAAGGTGTGCAAGCATGGCTACAATATTTTTCATTCCAGCTCCCATAACGTTTGGTTGCTCAGGGGGACAATCATTGCATTGACCGTCGCATTCCGCATTAACACGGTTCCTTCGGGTTCCAGCCATTGACTAAAACCAAGAATAATAGTGTGAGCAACACTAATTATAATAGGAAACCACATAATCAAGAATAAAATTTCACACATAAGGTCTTATCCTAGGTTATTCATGGTCATGTCTAAAACACTAAGATTGTGTTCTATGAATAGAATTTTCTTTTGGGTTCTTACTATGGCTTTCACATCCTAGTTTCCAAAGGTTGACTATACCTTCCCTCTGATACCAACTATAATAACCCATACATTACCTGCATTTTTATTACATAAAAATTGAAGCATACTTATTACAACATATAACAAAACCATGAAGGGAGCGTATAGGTATAGTGTCTTTAGAAACTGGGAAACATAAACAACTGGTTCATAATGCGTCTACACTGTCTCCCATTTATTTTATCATATCTATAGTCCTTTTTGGAATATCTTACTTAATAAGATTCTTCCTGACCTGGGGAAAGAAAACATACAAAAAGGTGAGCTAAAATGCTTAGTAAGGGTAAACAAAAGAAATATCAATCACATCATATTTATTATAACATATCATTTTGGAAATCTTAACCTGCAAAAGAGAGCATAATTTCATAACATGGGATATATCATAGTAGTGAAATGAAATCCCAATAATCATAACATAAAACATGAAACATTGTGGAATACACACATAATAATAGAGAATCATTTCTTTTTAGTCAAGAATCATTTCCAATACTATCATAGTGGACAAAGTCCATTTCTGAACCGAGTTCACTCCTCATTTCAGTCTTGTTTCACTAAACCTGTTTAACCTTCCGTTCCAGCCATGTCTATCTCATGAGATATAAAATCTTTACCCAATTAATTGGAGGGAGATATAGGTCCCACCCATCTCTTAATTATACCATTCTTATGTGTGCCACAAAATCATAAACCATACATCATAGCATAACCCATGTTATAAAAATGGGAATCTTAAACATCGTGACCTCATAAAACAATTCATATAAGATAAAGGAATTTATAAAAATATTTCCATCACAACATAATAAAATACATTTAATAATAAGTATATAAATAGAACCCTATATTATCCAAGTTGGAAAATAATTTTGATAAAACTCTTGAACTCCATTCTTGAGGAAAATATCCTTTCTACTTCAAAAACATTTTTCCTCTCTTAACATGTAATACAATTTTAAACTAAAAGAAGTTGATTAAAAATAAACATGAAAACTTGTAAAGGAAGCTTCTTGGAAATAATGTTTTAAAAAAATCCCTTCATGCTGTATGAGTTAAAAAAACATTCTTCTCGTACTTTTTTCAGAAAAGTCAACGAGTACCTCGTACAAAAAACGACAAAAGATTCCTTTCATATCTTTTACTAAAAACTCACCGAAGGGTAAAATTGGATATACGCAATTGTAGGTGTATGGAAATAATATTACATGTTGAGGAAACATGGATGTGGATGATAACATACACCCCAGTAATTGACAAAGTATAAACAATCTCGGATAAAAATGAGATTGTGATATTTTCCTTTCCTTAGGTCCGATTTGCTTCGTAATTGTCCGAACCTCCTGTATAATTATTTAAATAATGTTATTGACTTATTCCAGAATCATAATTATTGTTATGATATCATATATGGTCATATTCTTAGCTTCTTATTAGTAATATTTCATTACTACTTGTTATTCGGGTGTTTATTGCTTTTTGTTCTTATGCGTGTTTGTCGAATAAATTCTTATTCTTCTCTTTAGGTTATAGATACCTCATTTATAGAATGTTATTTGTGTAATATATATCATATTCATTCATTAAATTCATTTATATAATCATTATGCAATGAAGATCATGTAGAATGATTCACATCACATCCGTGAGACGGTATTCTGTACGTACGCACGAGCGATGATATCGTTCCCATGATCGTGGAATTGTATTGGAGTGTATATATACTATTTCAGAATCAATAAAACTTGAAAATAATAATAGATATATTCATTACTTTCACCCTTATACCCATCCATGTAAGGTGGTGGTGGAAAATAGATTACACCACGGCGTGGAGACGGTATTTCGTACGTACGCACGCGCGGTGATTTCATTTTCCGTAGGATGGATAAGAGGTGAAATAGGGTTATTTCATATTTATAATAAAATATCAGTATATTATTGATACTGATGTTATTACCTCATAATGAAACATCTAATGAATAGGGAGTAGAAGAAGAATGGAACTTGAAGAAAATGGTAGAAGGTATTACCTCTTTCTCAAAGTGCTTCCTTTAAACTTTCTCGTAAGGCACTAGAGTTGGTCTTTTTATAAGACCAGTACCTCTAGTAGGTTTATAAGGAAGTGGGGAAGTGAAATGGACAGGGTTTGTCTGATCTTGAAGGCTCAAAGTGGTGTGAGGATGATAGGGAGGAGGTGCCCTTTTATAAGGGAGGAGAGGGGCACCTTTGGAAATATAAGAAATGACTCATATTCGAATACAAGATGACATAGGGTTTTAATCTCATCAACCAATAAAATCTAGACATGTTAGTAATTTATTTTAATCATTATCGACTTGATTTATCCTTATTTATCAATTTAATTTTATTTGTGGTAATAATATTCTAAATAATAAAATTATTATAAATAATTACATGTGTGTTGTGAATTTTCCATAATTTGACACTTTATGAAAATGTCGACCATATAAATTTTAATTTATAATTTTTAAATTTTTTTGTGATTTTTAAACAATTTTATAATATGTTATTTTTATAAAATAACAATAGTGTCAATTTTGACACTATTAAATTATTTGAATTTAAATAAAATATATACAGAAGATATGTTCTAACTAAAAGCATTAATAGATTCATAATATGTCATATGTTTCTATAAAATTAGTGTAGCACATTAAATAGCTCATATAATATTTATTTTAATATTTTTAAAACAATTTATTTCAAATTTTAATTAATAAAATAATTTCAACATCACTATTGTGTCATAATTAATGATAATTATTTAATCCCTAAAAATTCTAAATAAATTCTTATGATGTATATAATTGTATTATCTTTCAGGATACTATTCATGTTCTAAGTTTCATTAATTTATCACCAAATTAAAATTATTATATTTATAATATTTAAGAAAGTGACATGTTGTCACATTCTTTGGTTTTAAAAATAATTAAATAATTTTCATGGAAAAAAGTCCATTAAATGAATCTAATCTGACCCTTATGTGATATGGATCTACTTTTAGTAATCCAATAGTATTTTGGCAGGTGGTATGGTAATTTTATAATCTTATATTTACCCTTAATTACCCGATTTACCTTAAATATGTTAAATAAAATTTACCGTAGTAATAATTCATAATGCCCAAGAATAAAAAGTATCCTATTACCATATTTTGTACCCAATGATTCTGAACATAGAATACATTTTTCAAAATTCAAAACATATAATTTGCAGTAATTAATTTAAAATAAATCTCATTGTTAAGAAAATGACTTTTAGAAGTTAAAACATTACCAAAGATTGAAATGTTTTTACCTATGAATTCAAAGTGAAATTAATTATAATGACATACATTATATTAAATGGTAAAAATATATTCTATTTATACTTTAAAACAATTCAATATTATAATTTATCCATATAAATTATCTCAATGAAAAAAGTTGTTTTGAAAAAAAATTAGCGTATTTTTACTATTCATCAAAATATGAAAGTTATCAGAAAAATATCAAAAATTTATCCAAAGTAAATTTTTATACCCTGATTAAAAATAAGTATTTTATTTTGTCAAATTAATCTTATAAACAAGTTAAAAATAGATTTACTATGGGTGTGCCATCAAAAGGCGGCAAAACTGTTTTTTTAAAATATATCTTTTATCCAAAAAAAAAACTAATTTTGCTTTTATACCTCATTATAAAAAATGTAAAAGTTGATTTAAAATGTTATAACATTCAAAATTCAATTAGTAATATTCATAAGAGCTATTTTTAATAATATTTTAATAGCATATCGTTGTTTAGTGAAACTCAGTATTGCGTACGACGCAAGCTATCGGGGAAGGCTGCGGTTGCGTGTAAAGCAAGCCAAGCTAGTGTTGTGTGTAGTGAAAGATTCCTTTGATGATTTATATAACCTAAAAACAGAATATTTCTCAGAAAAGTCTCGGGTGTTACATTCCCCAAAATTTATAATTTATATTGAACATGGTTATGGGTTCCAATGGTTAGTTCATCAACTAAGGATGGGATTTGATGTTGTGTTAGGGGTGGTCGACACCTTATATATTGAGTGTCTAATAGATGACAAAGGCTAAGTTAGTTATATAGAAATATAAAATTTTAAATTATATTTAATAATTAAAAATAAATATAATAATTAATTATTTAATTAGATTTTACTTCCAAGAGTTAGTAGATGCAATGTCTAAAACAAACTCAATTGAGCATGAATGAGGTAGAATGGGATTAAATAAGCCCTCAAAGATTCCAAACACCCTTAGGAAATAAATGTTAAATATTTAAAAATTGTAGGTAGTCACTCATAATATTTCTATGGTTTATAAAGTTTATTTATACTGGATGTGGATGCTTGGGCTCAACATAAAGGGTGATAATCAGTATTTAATTTGTTATGTGATTTCTTTATTTAAATTAAAAATTTTAATTTTAATTAGATGAAACTATATAACATTTTTTATGAGTGGACCAATGCTCTTCAGCCTCATTATTCTGGGTGTATGGGTATGATACCTCATCCATCGAAGGTCGATAGGCATTTAACATAGAATTACTTATGATTATCAGTACTTTGTGGGGAGTGACTGAGTTTGGGAATACGTAGTGATCATGTTTTAGATTTCTAGGGATGAATTTTGTTGAAGAAGTATCGTTTCATGAAATGAAAACCCCAAGAGGGATTGGTGAGACCTTTGAGATACTTGGTGGTTTGTAAACAACAATATCGATGAGGACTTTGTGGATAAACATTAAACAAATGGGGTTGGGATGGGTGAATTGACTATGAGTGGCATGTATGACTAAGATGGGTATTGTTTTATATATTTACCCATGATTTTTTTGAAAAACTTATGTATTTGGAATATTTGTGCTATCTAAACAATGATATAGATGGGTATTGTATACTCTATGAATGCGTTTTTTTCCAAAGACCTATCTAAGTCATAAGGAATGTTGTTGATGGTTTCTCTACAATACTAAGATATAGGGTACTGCGATGGGATCCCATTGACTTATATACCCTAATCGGGAGTATGTGGGATGGTAGTTGGTGCCACCACAAAACTCAAACTAAACTCAATGGCCTAATGGGTTTTATGTTATATATTTGGGCATGCGAAATTTAAATTCCCTTGTGTTTCCTTTTATTATAGTGGGTTGTAAAATGTTCCCTCACCGAAGACGTGGAACACGGTTTAGCTACCATTATTTGAGTCAGATTCATAGATAGGAACTTCCCTAGAGTTTGGGTTCAGTTAATGGAACATACATGGATTTGGAACATCATGATGGTTATAATTTTTGTGGATTTAGATTCATAAACCTAGAATTATTTGGGTGGGTCCCTGTAGTCTTTAGGAAATAGTTATGGATTCCATGGGTTTGGAGATGGATTCATGTACTACAATGGGATGGATCCCTGAAGCATTGATCACATTGTTATGGGTTCCAAAATATTGATTTGGATGCATGGGGAATGTGTGACAAGATTCGTGAAAACATGGTTATTGATGAAATCAAGTATGGATCAGATGCTTGTACTACTAAGGGATTAGTCCCCAAATCCACGAAGACATGGTTATGTATTCCACAATTTTGTGTTGAATGCATGTTTGATATTCCTTGTATTTAGAGGTTAGTGTTGAAAAAATTATTGTTTTCAACAGTACATAATAATGTTATTTAAAGGGGGAGATTATTGAAAATAATACTCTATCTTTTTATGATGATTTTGATGCTGAAAAATACCCATAATTATTTTCTAATGATTTTATTTAGTATTTTTCAGGAATTTATCATTTTAATTTACTCTTGAAATTACGGGAATTTATTTTTAATGCGCTACTTAGTCAGAATCTGCGTTAGCGTGTCCTATAATCACTATTCAAACCCTACGTGGAGAAACATAGAGTAATAATGAAAAGCGTGTATAATTTTTGAGATAAGAGAAGAGTATGGTTAATCAACCATACATTATCAGCAAAGTATGGAAGAATAACCTTACATTAGGAAGGAACCTTATTTTTGGGTTATCATAAAAGTATGGAATGAGAACTGTACGTAAATATTAAATGTTACGTTTGTTTCTCAAAAGTATGGTTCATCAACCTTACTTTTGTAAACAACCCTACATTCTTGGAAAAGTATGGATCAAGTAAAAGTATGGATCTTTTACTGAATGATTGAAAGTTGATGAAAAAGTATAGATGATCAACCCTACATTTATGATCAAACTTACATTTGAATAAAGTAACATGAACCCAATTATTATGTTCAACCATACGTTGTCAACCCTACGTTTGGATGCCACATCTTCAACCATACGTTTGGTGTCAGAAGGTTTGAAAGATGATATTTTTTTATGCAGCAGTCAGCAAGCTGATTGTTAGGCAGATTCAACGCCAAATTTAATGTTGATTTTAAAATACGACTTTGACCAATTCAAAGTCGTTTTATTAATTGATTAAAGATCGAATTAAAAGGAGCTTTTTATGTTGAGTCTTCAGGGAAGTTACGAATACTCGGTAAATTCAAATTTATGAATATCGCAAATCAAAAGGTGACTTTTATGGATCTAAATGTGCAGGGAATATGCTCGGCTTTATTGTATATATTTTCTCTGAAACACCAGGAACAAGAGTGTGGTGATCAATCGATTATAAAAAAGGTGGAAAATAGAGACTGAAAAAGGCTCTCCATTCTGCTGATTCAAAAGGAGTGTCAAATCTCTGTTTATTTAAGAAGTATAAGGAACTAGATAGAATATTCACTTGTTCTATATCAAATATCTACGGTCGATCTACAACTCCTGATGTTGTGAATTATATCTCTATATCTTCAACAACCGGATGAACTTAGATCTACTTTGATATGAAAATCAATATTTCGAGAGACGACGATCCATTTTCTATCAATTGCATGCTGCTGCAGTTGTGAAAGAACATCTGGAAAGTATTTTCAAAATACCGAAATATTTTCTTTCTATTTTTGAGTGACCAACTTCTCTTACTAAGCTGTGTAGGTTCGTGTTTGAACATGAAGGCTTTGTTTTGCCTAGGATTGTAAAGGTTTCAACTGCCTGTACTCAGTTGTGAACCGGTCTGTTGAAAGGAGGACCAGATAGTGAAAATCACCAAGCTCGTGGAGTTATGTGTTGGTGGAGAGGACTAGGGGCCTTATGTTCCTGAAGCACTATACATCTATGTGTCCCTGATTTTACTTATTCCACTGCATGATCAAATCTGATAAATCATAGAGGAGAGAACTTGTTCAATCAGAGAGTTAACGAAAAATCAAAAAGACACAATTCACCCCCCTCTTGTGTATAATCTGTATATTCAAGATCCAACTATTGTTATCAGAGGTGGAGCTTCTGATAGTTCCTTAGCAATCTAGAAGCATTTAAATATTATACAACAAGGAATCATGACTGATACAAGATAGGTAATTTCTATGGTCAGAGCAGCATACTTTAATTGAGAAAACTATGGATGCTGGAAGTCTCGAATGATTATTTATCTGAAAAATCTTGGATACAAAGTCTATTCTAAGATTCTATTTCCATATTAAATACCAGAAAAACATGAAACATGGAGTGCAGCTAATGAAGTAGAATATGATATGATTTCTAAGGCAATGAATGCATTTATATGTGGTCTAGGACCTGATGAGTTCAATAGAGTATCTCAATGACCAACCACATATGAAATGTGGCAAAGTATTTCTGTTGCTTATGAAGGAACTAATAATATCCGGGAAATGAGATATGCAACTTCTAAGATTAAATTTGATACATTCAGAATGGTTGAAGGTGAGAGTATTACTCAAATGAATGGAATATTGATAGAGATTTTCAATAAAATAACTTCCTTGGGGGATCTCATTAAGCAAGCTGACCAAGCTTTAAGAGTACTAAGACTACTACCTAAAAAATGGAATTGAATCTCTGTAGCAATCAGACAATCAACACCTGCCAAATATTTGACCATGAGATAACTGATTGGAACATTAATGATGTATGAAGATAAGATGAAAGATGAAGCTAATGAACATAATGTTCTTATCAAAAGAGATGATACTGCCCTGGAGGCATCATCACAGAGCAGAAGCAGAAAGATGAAAAGCAGAGAAGTCAAAGCTAAATCAGAGAGCTCTGACTCGTCAAACTCAGATGAAGAACTGGCTCAACTAGCCAGAAAATTTTCAAAATTCTACAGCAAGAAAAGAGACTTCAAAAAATCCTTTAAGATAGATGATAAGGATGTAATATTCTATGAATGCAAGAAGATGGGTCATATCAGACCAGATTTCCCACAATTCAATGTTAAAAAGAAGAAGAAATTCATCAAAAGAAATAAGTATGAGCAGAAAGACAAGAAAGCTATGAAAGCCACATGGAGTGTATCTGAAGACTCCAGTATCTCTCTTGAATCATGCTCAGAGAAAGAAAAAGTAAATTTTAAAGAAAACCTGTGTTTCATGATAGAAACTGATGAGGTACACTCATATTACTCCTCTGACTCATATAATGAATCAAGTTCTGAATCAATCTACACAATTTAAAAACTTATATCCTACTATAATATTTTTGAAGAAAGATATGACTCACTATTTAAGAAATAAAAGTCACTAAAGAACATACATAAAACTATTTTAGATGAAGGAGATACAATGCTGAAACAACATAAGGAATTAACTGATAAATACAATTCTATTAACAATAACTATATTAATTTTGAATCAAGAATAAAAGCACTACATGATGAAGTAGAATCTTACAAACAGGATGAATTGGTTTTTACAAAAAGAGAGAATTCATAAATTAAATTCTTGGAAAAAATTTCATTAAAAAGGCGTGATTTGGAATTAGCAGTAAAGGAGAAAAACCTAAGCTATATAAAAATTATTTTGTTCCTAGCTCTAAAAGGGTTAATTGTAACTTTTGTGGGACAAGGGGGAATATAACTAAAAACTGTATCATATGGCAACCTCAAATCGGTGGTATTAAGAAATCCTATGTTTCAAAAGACTTATATTATTCAGCTGATTTTAAGAGAACAAAGAAAATCTGGATACCCAGATCATTGCTAGCTAACCCCCCTGGACCCAACCAAATATGGGTACCAAAGTAATTTGTTTGAATGTATTTTCATGTAGAAGGACACTAGAGTAGAAAAGATATATGGTACGTGGATAGTGGATTCTCAAGACATATGAGTGGAAACTCCTTAAATTATTCATTATTCACTAAAAATGAAGGAGGACTTGTCACATTTGGTGACAATGCCAAAGTAAAAAATCATTGGCATTGGAACTGTTGGAGATCAAAAAGCAATCTCAATCATCAAAGTACTTTATGTACAAGGATTAAAACACAACCTGATAAGTATCTCTAAACTTTTTGATTATTTATATAATGTTTATTTTACTATAAATTTTTTTACTAATTCTAAAGATAAACTATTCAAATTTAAGGCACCAAGAAATGATAATGTCTATACTTTGGATTTAAATTCCTTGAATAAAAAACAAGTAAACTGCTTGTCATCTAAAGTAAGTGAATCTTGGATCTGGCATAGGATACATGGACATTGAAATGTATATTAATTACATAAATTATCTAAGAAAAATCTAGTTTCTGATTTTCCTAGTCTCAAATTTGAATGTGACAGATTATGTGCTGCATGCCAACTTAGCAAAAAACACAAATCATCATTCAAATCTGATAACAATTTTGATACAACTAAACCTATAGAACTTATCCATATGGATTTTTATGGACATTCCAGAGTAGCATGCTTAGCTGGTAAATTATATGTTTATGTATTATTTTATGATTATTCTATATTTACTTGGATTTTTTTATGAAATTTAAAAATGAAGGTTTTACATTATTTGAACGTTTCTACAAATCTGTTCAATAATGAAAGGGGTTTTAATATAATCTCATTGAGAAGTAATAATGGTGCAGAATTTGATAATCAATAATTTAATTCCTTTTTCTCAAACATGGGTATTAAATATACGTTCTCTCCACCAAGAACACCTCAATCGTACGAGATTATAGTAAGAAGAAATAGAACAATTAATGAAATGGATAAAACTATGTTAAATGAATGTATCCTACCAAAATATTTTTGGGCAGAAGCTATAAATATAGCTTTCTATATAATTAATAGAGTTTTAATTAGACCTATTTTGAAAAAGACTCCCTATGAACTATGGAATAACTGAAAACCTAAAGTAAATTACTTTAATGTTTTTGGATGCAAGGTCCACATCTTGAACACCAAAGATAATCCTGGTAAGTTTGATACAAAATCTTCTGAAGGTATTTTCTTAGGATATTCTGCTACATCCAAATCTTATAGAGCCTATAATAAAAATTCAAGGATTGTTGAAGAATCAGTTCATGTGAAATTTGATGAATCTGATCCCATTGAGAAAAGGACAGATCATATGGATGACCCTTGCTCTAATGATTACATGAGACTTGAGAACTTAAAAAACGATTTTGAAATTGATATAAAAGAAGTTCAGTCAAGTTTAGAAGAACATGATACTGAAGAACCTATAAGTGAATTGCCTAGATATTCTAGAACCCTAAAGAATCACCCTCTAGAAACTGTGATAGGTGACTTAGAAACTTGTATTCAGACTAGAAGAAACATAAAAAACCTAGTAGAATTCTCTGCCTTCCTATCCCAACAAGAACCCGAGACTATAGAAGATGCTTTAGATGATGAAAGGTGGGTAATAGCAATGAAATATTTATTAAAGCAGTTTAAAAGAAATGAATATTGGTAATTAGTGAAAAAACCTAAGAATTATCCAGTAATAGGAACCCAATGGGTCTTTATAAATAAACAGGATGACCAAGGTACAATAACTAGAAATAAAGCAAGATTAGTAGCTAAAGGATATAATCAAGAAGAAGGAATAGATTATGATGAGACTTTTTCTCATGTAGCTAGGTTAGAATCCATTAGAATCCTTTTAGCCTATGCATATTATTTGAATTTTAAATTATTTCAGATGGATGTTAAATATGCCTTTTTAAATTGTTATTTAATGGAAGAAGTTTATGTTGAGCAACCTACTGGTTTTGAAAACACTCAAAAACCTGATTCTATTTTTAAACATAATAATCTCTCTATGTCTTTGAAAAATCACCTCGAGCTTGGTATAAAAGATTAAGTACTTTTCTTTTAAAAAATTATTTTTTTGTTGGATTTGCATATCCAACACTCTTTAAGAAAACTGTGAAAAATAATGTTTTATTGGTGAAAATTTATGTTTTTGATGTCATTTTTAGATCAACTAATAAAACCCTTTTTCATGAGTTTTCAAAGTTAATGAAAAATAATTTGAAATGAGTATGATGGGAGAATTAAATTTATTTTCAAGACTTCAAATTTATCAAACATATTTTGGAAATGTTTTGAATCAAAGGAAATACTTTAATGATTTACTTAAGAAAATTGTACATGAAAATAGCAATCCATTTACAACTCCTATGTGTACTAATATAAAAATTGATTTGGATGAAACTGGGAAATCAGTTGAAAACATGTTATATATTGGTATGATTGGTAGATTGTTATATCTTACTGCTGGCAGGCCAGATATAATGTATTCATTATGTCTTTGTGCAAGATTTCAATCAAATCCTAAAGAATCTCATTTAACTACTGTCAAATTTTTTTTATATTTAAAAGGAGCTATTTTTCAATCTCTACATTATCCTAAAACTACTGATTTTATTTTTATTTGTTATAAAGATGACGACATTGGAAGTTGTAGATAAGATAGAAAAAGTACATAAGGAACATGTCACTTTTTGTGAAAGTCTTTACTGTCTTGGTCTAGTAAGAAACAACATTCAGTTGCCCTATCAACAGCAAAGGTAGAATATGTTTCTGCTGGCAGTTGCTATGCAGAAGTGTTGTGGATGAAAAACACTCTTATGGAATATGGATTGAATTTTAATAATACACCTATTTTATGTGATACTACTTGTGAAATTAATATTTCAAAAAATCCTATTAGTCATTCTAGAACTATGAACATTGATATAAAGCATCACTTTTTAAGAGATCATATTATTAAAAAGGATATATTTTTAGAATTGATAAATACAGAGATTCAATTAGCTGATATTTTTACTAAACCACTTCCCACTGCAAGGTATGATTTTATTAAGGGGAAGCTAGGTTTATGATCATGCCAATGTTACGAAGTAATGCACCGACTCGGGGTAGTTGGGGTCGGGGCGTTATAGTTGGTATCAGATGCAGTTTAGTACTAACTTGGAAGCTAGATTTAGATAAACTCTGATTAGAGCACATAGCCAGAAGATAGACTTTGAGGATTAGTATAGAAGAACATCCTAGAATTTTGGTATTATAGAGATTTTGTGAGTTTTCCGAGCAATACATCCCTGTCTAGATACGAGCAGGTAGAGGTGGCTCTGGAACAGATGTACCTAGGGGTAAAACCTGAAAACACCGCTTTGAGCTAGACTCGAACGGGAACTGGTGCATGACAACGGGCCTTGCTGCACTCTTGGTTACGACACTCCTAGGGGATATGCTTAGGATAATTATCATTTTCTTTAGAAACCAATATGAAGGGTTATGAGTACATACTTCCTCAAAGAAAACATTTTTATGATTATTGATTATATACATTAATAGTTCAATTTATGTTAACTATTTTACAAGAATGGAATTATGTATTTTGATTCATAAACTAATCTAGTTTGTGACATTGTTTAGAAATGGCTCCTAGTGGAAGGAATGGAAACCATATCAATGCACGAACTCCGTGTAAGGATTTCCCTCCTGCTAAAGATAATTATTCTGGATCTGGAGATACAACGGGTGCTGATCAACTTATTACCATACTGGGACAACTCACTCAGTTTATGAATAATAACCTTACTCTAATGGATCACCTTGATCCGCAACGTAGAGGATCAATGTTAGACCACTTCATGAGGCAACAACCACCAACATTTAACAGTGGTAAAAATCCATTAGTATCTGAGCAATGGATAAACTCCTTAAAAAAATATTCCATGCTTGGGGAGTAGTGAAAGGCAGAAGGTTGTCATGGCAGTCTACCTCCTCACTGGAGATGCCGATCAATGGTGGTCACTGATTCAAAACACAAAGGAATATGAAGATGTTACAAATTTGGAATGGAGGTAGTTCAAAGATTTTTTCCTAGAAAAATACTTTCCACATGACCATCGAGCAGATATGGAAAGGCAATTTCTGAGTTTGAGGCAGAAGGAGGATGGGAATGTCATAAAGTATGAGGCTAACTTTACAAGGATAGCGAGGCATGCTGCAGATTATATACGTAACACAAGAAGTAAGATTGATCATTTCTTTGATGGGTTAAAACCGTTTCTCCATCGAGCATTAGTCTCACAAACCTTCTCGTCATACGAAGATATTGTCTCATGTGCTATCAAAACTGAAAAGGAATTCTCTAAATCTTATGACAAGAAAGTAAAGCAAGAGAAGAAGAGAACGGTGGAACAAGAGATAGATAAAGGGAAAAAGGGAAAGAAGTATTTTCCATTATGCGATAATTGTGGGAAGAATCACCTTGGTACATGCCAAAAAAGAATGGTAGTGTGTTATAAATGTGGGGAAAAAGGTCACCAGGCGCGTGATTACAAGGGAAAGAAAGAGGCTATCAATGTTGAATGCTACAATTGTAGGAAAATGGGGCATTATGCAAATGAATGTCCTAAGAGTCAGGGAAACTTACCTCAGAAAAGGCCAAGGGATCAAGCAAAATCTTATTCTGGTTCTACAGTTGAAGTAGAATAATTAATGTATTGGTGCTTTTGGACTCAAGGATTATATTCTGGTTATAAGAATAATGTGATATATATAAGGATTGTACCGCAGTACTTGTTCTTTTCATTAAGGACTTAATATGATGAAGGTAATCATATTTTTATTATGTGACAATAAGAGAAAATTTACTTTGATTGGGGAATATGATAAATTGATTTTGGAATTAAGAGACCTTTTAGAGAAAGTATGGATAGAGGTATTTTGGATAACTATAATGGTTGGGATGGATTAAGTTGATCTTTGAATAGTAATGTTTAAGGGTAAAACATTTCTGAAGATTATTTTTGGAATATTATAATATTATATTTTTAGGAAAAGGACAACCTGCAGGGTGGGGCATAACCCGTCACGTCGGACAAAGCTGTAGGAATCGAACCTACAACCATAGTGCGACATGCCTTTATTACCTACCACCAGCCTACAGGAAGTCCCTGGTTATTACAAAATAGTTTTACTAATCTAAATGGTATGTGTTAATATTTGGAACCTTATAAAATTAGGATAAATAGAATATATTTGTGTTCAATTACCTTTTAGAGTGAAAGATGGTTTGTGGTAAAAATTTATTAAAGAATGAAAGTCTACATGACAAGTATGTATATTCTGTTACGTTCTTAGAAAATCTCTTAAATAAATTTATCAACTTTTTTAAAGGTAACTTAAAACAAAAACATTGTCGGTTAACTTTTCCAACTGGGGATTCAATGACCGTTTAACCAATCACATGTTTGTGATTTTCTTATTGTTAACTTTCTCCAAATCCTTTTTTCTACAACTCTCCATCAGACCTTGATGGTTTGTTTTTCTTCCATATCAATATTTTTATAGAATCCTAGTATGGGCTATCTCGGGTGACCTTTGTACTTATCTTTATTTCTTTTAAATTTATATTTTTATTAACCTTATTTCCAATGTGGGGTTTCCACAAAGGTATTTCCTATTTTCAACCTTTTATTTTCAAAGAAAAAAATTTCAAATTTCGAGGATGCAATTTAATGAAGGAGGGGAGAATTTAACACCCTGAGCTTTCATGATATGGTTCTCTTTCAATAATGCAATAGCTTTCATTTTATGCAAGTTCGAGATTCTAACACACCATGACCAATCAAAATAGCCATTATGAAAATTAATACGCACTTTTTGAAATTATATACATTTTATCATTCAAAATGGACTTCATTTTTGGATTCTGAATATCTAAATTATCCTATGTTGAATTTTTGGTATTTTTCTGAGAACTTCCAATATTTTATGAATATTGAAAAATACATAAAAAAAACTTTTTTAATAAAAAACATTTATTGTGATAAATTATACTATTTAATGGTTTTAGAGTATAATTAGAATATATTTTTAACATTTTATCCAATGGTGGTCATTAGAATAAATTTCACTTTGAAATTAGACATAAACAATTGTCAATCTTTTGATATATATAGATTCTTAAAAACACGCTATTTGTTGTGACAGCGGGAATTAATTATGAAATTAATTAATGCAACATATATTTTTGGAATTTTGAAAAATAGATATCATTTTTGAATTTGTAATATCAATTATAGCTTAGGGTAAAATTTTGGCATTGTTCTGAAAAACATCAATTTTTAATGAATAGTGAAACCACTAAGTGGTAGTTAAAAAACTGAATTTTCGTTTAAATGAAACATTACCACTTCTGTGATTTTATTTTCAAAAATTAGACATACATGGTTGTCATTAGGAAGTAAAATGCGGTTCAATGGGATGAAAATAATTTTTGGTGAATTGTAACTTTTAAGTTTAATTAATCACGATTAAAGGTAATTAGTGAAATTTAAGGTAAAGATGGTATTATAAAAATATAAAAATACATTTACACTTGTCCTACCCCTATTGGATGAGTCATGGATGACCAAGACAATCCATGGGTCAACTTGGAGACCCCATGGATCCACTTTTATTGGAAAATGACATAAATAACTTTTTATTTAATGTTAAAATAAAAATGTCACAAACAAGAGTTGTTTTACTAAAACAATTTTTAAATGGGGTTAAAAAAGTCATAATTTTGACTAAATATATTAATTATAAATCTAAAAATATTTCCTACATCATGATATTTTTTTAAAATTTTTAGACATTAAATAAATTAAATTATTTATGACAACATGATGATGCAGCGATTACCTCATTAATTAACGTTTTAAATAAAATGAAAAGATAATGTAAAATCCAAGGCTTACACTTGTCAAAAACCTATTGGATGAGTAGATTTCGAACCCTTATCACCATATCCACGAATTACATAAGTGTGGGACCTTTATAATCTGGAACGCATTATATAATAAAGTAACATTTCATTACATTCCAAGAGTGCCCCTCCTCTCCACTTATAAAAGGCCCCCACCACTACCACCTAACTCATACATTCAAAGCATTTTGGCTCGGCCAAACTATACCATAATACTCTCAAAACTTCCCTCCCTTACTCCTAGAAGCCTCACTTTGGGAAGAATTCTTCCCAAGGAGGCCTTTTGCTCAAATCAAAAGAGTTACCCGAATTTAAGGTAATGTCTTCTCTTATGTTATTTTGTTTTATTTTGTTTTATTTTGCTTATCCAACCCCCTAAACTCTTTTTATTCATTTCTTTTGTAACAAAACCAGTATCCTCAATATACTAGGATGTTTTTATAAGAATTATTTGAGCTACACTCACACAGACCTACATCTAATGGTTAAAGAACATAATGTTTCTGTGGATGGAGAATTTCTGCCTCACGAAACGATGATTGTTCAACACTCATATAACACCTTCTAAGGTGGCCATTAAGATGTCACTATATTTATATATGATATATAATATGTTTATGTTTTACTTAAGATTCTGTATTTTTTATTTATGGCATACCTTTATTGTTTCCATTATGAGTAAACAGGATATTTTCATTTTAGGAAGTGCGGACTACCGCCCCCTCAACGCGATTTGAATCGTTAATCCCATATGTGGATGTATAAAGGATTGAGTGAATGATATTATATATGATATTATACTGTAATTTTAATATACCTTTATATCATAATGATTTCATTAAATACGAAATAGAAAAGAAAGTAGCGTTCATCCATACGTACGGCTTAACGTCTCCATGAACGGTGCATTTCATTTCTTACCTCTAAACATTATGTAATAATAAAAATGAATGTATATACTGGATATATATGAGATATATGATATCCATATCATGAATCTAATTCTGGATATAATGGATATATCACCACATGAACACCTCGTAATTATAAGAAGTTTATTTTTGACTCAAGTACCATAGATCGACAAAACGACCGTTATTAACTAAAATAATTACATAATGTTCATAACATGGTAATAAGTGATATAAAAGGAATAAAAAACATGAAAATTTTCTTAATCAATTATAAAATAACTCTAGTTTATTATTCAGGAGGTTAAAGAATGGTCGAGTCAAGACAGGACGTAAGGTAAGGGAATTTCTTAACCCAATTTCCATTCTTTGGGTTAATCTCCGACTTTCAAATTATGTCATGATATTATTATGTCCTATCTTGTATTTTTACTTCCTAGATGTGTACATATAGTGAATATACATAATAGATCTATTTTATATATAAAAATGATCTTTTTAAGGGACTTCATCTCAATCTCCTTTCATTGAGGCATATTTTGTTTTATACACAAATTTATTCTATACGGTGTATAAACCCCTTTGACTTTTACATTTATTCAAAAGGAATATTTTTATACAAAGCGTTTTACTAAATGGAAAAAAGTAATGTTTTATTGTCGTACGTATGCGGCGACAATGACTTTTCTGCCGCTGTGACCATTATTTGAGTTTCGGCTTCCTCTACAAGCCATAACTATTTTTTAAAATGAAAAATAAATACAAGTTTTAATTTTCTTTTATTTTGGTATTGAAAATGGTTTTGAAAGTGTTTTTATTATATCAATGTGTTGTATTGATATCTTGTGATTGAAATGTGGAAATGTAATGTTTCCTTTATTCATGTTTTATGTGATACGATTATGTTATATGATATGTTTAAACCTATTCATATGAGGAATGCATTGGACTTAATAAGTGATGGGTGGAGCCCGCTATAGCTCCTCGATGCATCGGTAGGTTTCATGAGACAAACTAGTGACTTGGCACGAGGCCTTGACAAAATCTTATTTGTGGTCTTGGCACGAGGCCTTTGCTACGTTGTTATGATAGTCTGGCATTATGCATTCCATCATTATGAAATTGGTCATTGATATTGCATGTGATTATTCGACTAGTAGAATATCCATGTGAGTAAGTAAATGGAATTATTTAATTTTATTTTTGCCATATTATGCTGAAGTTAAAGTTTAAAAAGGATTTAGTTTTAGTTATACATTTCCTTAAATGTTAATGTTTATTTTCGAAAGCTTCCACGATATTGTTATCCTTACTGAGCATCTGAGCTCACCCCTTTCAATGTTCTAATATTTTCCAGGATATGAAGAAGTATTTTATGAATGACCTGCAGGGGTAGTCAGAAGAGGATACAAGTTTGGACTATGGAGACATTGTTATTGTAGATTTGCACTTTATGATGTAATGTAACATTTATGAATGTATCTAGTGTTTCCAAGGCTACTAAACTAATCGGTCTTTCGAGACTTGATCTTTTGTGATCATTCCAATGTTACGAAGTAACGCACCGACTCTGGGTAGCTGGGGTCGGGGCGTTACAAATGTTATTTAAATGGGGGAGCTTATTGAAAATAATACTCTATCTATTTATGATAATTTTGATTCTCAAAAACACCCTTAATTATTTTCTAATGATTTTATTTAGTATTTTTCAGGAATTTATCATATTATTTTACTCTTGAAATTATGGTAATTTATTGTTAAATTATTCGTATTTAGCATGGTCTAGAAACACTGTTCATGTGCTACTTAGTCGGAATCTGCTTTAGAGTGTCTTGGAATCACTATTCATACCCTAGGTGGATAAATATAGCATAAGAATGAAAAGCGTGTATACTTTTTGAGATAAGAGAAAAGTATGGTTAATCAACCATACGTTATTAGAAAATTATGGAAGAAGAACCTTACGTTAGGAAGAAACCTTGCGTTTGGGTTATTAGAAAAGTATGGAAGGATAACCATACGTAATTATTAAATTTTATGTTTGTTTCTCAAAAGTATGGTTCATCAACCTTACATTTGTAAACAACCATACATTATTGGAAAAGTATGGATCAAGTAAATGTATGGATCTTTTACCGTACGTTTGAAAGTGGAAGTAAAAGTATGGATGATCAACCCTACGTTTATGATAAACCTTAAGTTTGAAGAATATGACATGAACCTATGTTTATGTTAAACCTTACGTTGTCAACCCTACATTTGGAGGGCACATCATCAACCTTACATTTCGCGTCGAAAATTTTGAAAGATGATATTTTTTATGAAACATTCAGCACGATGATTGTTAGGATAATTTTAAGATGGATTTAAAGTAGATTTTAAAATACTACTTTGACTGATTCAAAGATGTTTTATCAATGGATTAAAGATCGAATTAAAAGGAGATTTTTATACTGAGTCTTCAGGGAATTTATGATTACTCTACAAATTGAAATTTTTAAATATTGCGAATCAAAAGGCTACATTTATGTATCTAAATGTGCAGGGAATATGCTCTGATTTATAATATATATTTTCTCTAATACACCAGGCACAAGATTGTGGTGATCAATCGATTATTAAAAAGGTGGAAAATAGATACTACAAAAAGCACTCCGATCTGGTGATTAAAAAGGAGCATTAGAGCTCCGTTTATTTAAGAATAAGAAGGAACTCGATAGAAGATTCACTTTTTCTACATTAAATATCTACTATAGATCTATGACTACTGAAGTTGTGAATTATATCTCTATACCTACTGCATCCGGATCGACTCAGATCTACTTCGACATGAAAATCAATATTTCTAGAGACAACGATCCATCTGCTGTCAACTGCATGTTGTTGCAATTGTGAAAGAACATCTGGAAAGTATTTTCAAAATACGAAAATCTTTTCTTTAAATTATTGAGTGACCAGCTTCCCGAACTAAGCTATGTAGGTTTGTGTTTGAACAAGAAGGCTTTGTTTTTCCTTGTATTGTAAACGTGTCAACTGCTTGTACTCAGTTGTGAACCGAACTCTTGAAAAGAGGACCAGATAGTGAAAATCACCATGATCGTGGAGTTGAGCATTGGTGGAGTGGACTAGGGGAATTCTGTTCCCCAAATCACTATACATCTATGTGCCCCTGCTTTTACTTATTCCGCTGCATGATCAAATCTGATAAATCATAGGGGACATAACTCGTTCAATCGAAGAGTTAACAAAAATCCTGAAAGACACAATTCACCCCCTCTTGTATTTAATCTATATATTCAAGATCCAATAGTTAGGTGTTTGTAATATTATTGGATTGGACCATTGATTTGAGAGGATCACATGGGTTTTCCATGGATTTTGAGCCTTTATGTAACTTGGTTTTAATATTCATCCTGGCATACTCAAGGACACTCTAGCCCCAGCTTATGTAGTTATGCTCAATTGAGGTCACGGCCTAATGGATCAATAATCATTATTTTCATTGGTTAATTATGAAATACTATAATTATTTCATATAGTAATTACACATGAACATATTAAAACAGTTATGGTATGATATAGGGTCGAATTTGTGGTTTATATCTCTGTTATACAGTCACACCCAACTCGGTCCACTATGACACTTGGATTCCCAGTAAGAATCCCACTTGGTTTCAAGAATAGGTTAGTATAGAGGCATGGGTTTATCAAGTTGGGTATCTCGGACATGTACATGGATCTTGGAATTAGGCATCAATTTGAGAACCAGAAGAGCCTGAGTGTAATTTTTTTTATTCAACCTTATATATGGGTCTAGACTAGTGGGTGGTCAATTATATGTATGATATTTTTGATAGAGAAAAAAATAATTTTGTTGATTATCATTATTATTTATATTTATTTCTTCCACATTTATTTGTTCAGATGGTTGATCTTTAATTATATTTATATTCTATTGTGCAATCTGAAAGTGTTGAATAGTCTCCCCACAGTACCATCGTAGACCACTTTTGGTATTTGAAAACCTATAGAACATTGAGAGGAGTGTCTGAGGTCATGTGGTCAACCAGTCTCGTGATTATTCAATGAGTGAGTTGGGTCGGGACATTATAATGTGGTATCCAAGCAATCTTTTTATTTCTGTTTTATTTTTACAATTTTTTGTAGCCTAGAGACATAGGAATATGTCATTTTTGGGATGAAACATCAAATTGTGCTTCATGTAAACTTTTACAGCGTAATTATATGTTACGGTGGGTATGTGATTGATTTTAAATTTCTTCTTTCTTATAGTTGGTATGATTTTAACCATGTATAACTCACTTGGAGTTTTAGGGTTTAGGATTATATTAATATTTTGGTAACTTGACCCAATGGAAAGAATCCAGTTTTTGTAAATTTGACTATTAGCCATTATAGGAACAATTTTTCTCATGCATTAAATTATGAAAATATGTTCTACATTAAATATTGGGGTTATCCAGTGTTAATTTTTATCAATGATGACCGAGGGTCACTTGTTTAATGTATCAGCCACTCATAATGGGGTGTTTTCAGGTATCAGTACATGGTCAAATTATACATTCATAGATTGGACTATATATGAATATCATCTAACGGATTGTCATGTTTTTCAAGGATGAGACACTTTTTTATGTTGATAACAGTACTGATCCACATACACAAGAGGTGCAGTGATCTGTATTGGCGAGTATGTCACATGGTTCCTTAGTGGGAAACACAAAGTGGCTATTGTTACTTAGCATAAATTATTTAATGTGTCAGTAACAAACTATAAAGTGTTTTCCCATAAATATTTAAATTTTATTATATTTATCGAACATGGTGGTTTAATTTTACTATTTCGATGGGTTGTCTAGGATGAAATCATTGGTTAAGAACGAGTTGACTGATGAGACCCGATTTTTGATAATGCATTCTTATGTATTGATGCTCCAGAGAATCATAAAAATTATGGTAAGGGGGTAGAATATGATGTACACTATATTTTGGGAGACGCTTGATATTGTGTTGGGAACAAAGTTTAATGGTAACTTCATGATTGATTCATGGATGATGCATGGGGATATGTACCCCTTTTAATGTTTGTGGAGAGGTGGGTTGGAGGTCTAATAGTTTTACACCCTCTTATAACTAATATTTTTTATTTCTTGTTTTTTTTTAATTTTATAAGGATATATTTTTCCCAAATCCCCTAGGAGTTTTATGTTTTGAATCATAATTTCTATTGGGATTCGTGGCTAGCCATAGTTAGAAAACATGTTTTGTTGAGCCATACTGAAATTATGTGTTTTATATCTATTTTTGTAGGACAATTTGGCACGTAAACTTCTTGGTTAAATGAACCATTCAAGGTAACTTATAATGGTGTGGGTTATGGGTTGTCATCTAGTAGGACAATAATTGTGACCCATTCCTTTTACACATATTATTAAATTATTTTTAATCTGGAATATCAAATAAGTATTTCCCAAATACCATAAGTCCTAGTTTCAAGGAAAGACCATGGTTTATAATAAATCAAAATAAAACTAAAACAATAAAACCTTATTTAATTTTCTATATTTGGAACATAAATATATTTGAGTTAAAAAAACAACATAAGATTACCTGATGTACACAAATAAAAAAATGAGTTGGCTAAAAAAGCCTAATAAGGGATTAAATAATATAACAGAACGTAACATATACATGAAAGACATAACATGATATAATAAAATAGAATTATCATGGGTAATCACAAGGAAGAATAATATAATGAATAGTGTATCATAAGATAACTGTAATAAAGGAAATTTGGTATCATCATATAACATTACAAAAATATGATTCAAGGATAATTTACCAAACCATATTACATAGTTTATAATCACCCATAATGGATTATGTTTACTCCATAATCCCATAAAAGATTCTTTATGAGCCAATAGTTGTACCTAATTTATTGTATCTCTATCATGTTGAACAGATAATAAAGTGCACATGATTTTTGCATGAAACATAAATGAAATAAATCATATGTAATAACATAATATTTTCCCAATAGGGTTATGTAATATATCTATATAATACAATCTAAATAAATCTCATAAAGAAGGTATTTGTGAACTGAGCATAAGCCATGTATTAACCCAAAAAGTAGGAGAGAATAATATCGAAATATAGGTGGGAAAAAACATGAAGAATTTAAAATATTTAAAAAACATTTAATAGAGAGATAAAGTGAGTTAGTGAGATAATGGTGATAACCCGATCAAACAGGGGGGGGGTTCGAGAGATATACCTTACCTCCAGCTTGATTCATCACATTTTTCCTTATATTCTTAAGAAATAAATAAAAATGAATTTTTTAATTTTATAAGAACATTTTTTATGTTTATTATTCGTTCTGTTATTTAGTTTCAGGTTATAATAAATTATTAAATCAACTAGGTTCATGTCATATGTTTTGACAATGTTTATCTCAAATATCAAAAATATCATTCGTAAGATGAAAAAGGTCAAATATATTAATAATTTCTCATGTTGAGAATAATAATAATAATGAAATAATTATCATTTATTTACATAATTTATAACTTTAAAATTAATAGTAAAATATGGTTATGATAAATGAACTATGTTACACTCATGGAGATGATAAGTCGTACGTGAGTTTGGGTAACATTTCCATTTTTCAATCGGTAAAATGGAAAGAATTTAAGTTTTATTTTAGGTTTATATTTTTGTTTATATCATATACATCATACAATTTTATTATAAATATATTTTTATACAATCATTGTGATGTGGTAACAAAAAGTAAATCACATCACTTTGAAATGTGGTAGTTTGTTATACAAACGATTGGCATTAGTATTTTTCAATGGTGGTAACGTATGAAAGTATATGATATATTTGTTTTCCATAGTGGTAACTATTTTACGATTATTATATTTAAAAATATAATCCATCATCATGAATATATATAATAGGTGATTATGGAAATGTAATTACATCAATTGAAGTGGTGGTAGTCCATAGGTTACACAAAAGATTGAATTGTTTCCCATTTTATAGAAGCAGAAAAATAATTTGGGTAATAACTAAACATAATTAAATCATATTATTTTGGATATACAAATTTTTTTATCATCATTATTTATTAATATCTAAATGAGGTGGAAACTGACTAAAACAAAGATGTTCGATTAAGGACGATTCTACTTCTTGGAACCACATATTTAAAATTATACCTAAATCCTCCCTAGATTGGTATTATAAAACCTTAGATTATATAAGGTATACATACAGTCATAAAATATTATTTTAATTATTTTTTATGTAATTTTAATCCTTATATGTTTTGTTTATCCCTGGATAAAGACATTTTCACCAAAATCACGGTAATAAATTTTTAATATTTTAATATTTTTGATCAAAAATTATTATGTTGAAGTTAATATATAATATTAATTATTTTGATTCCAAATATGAAATACATTTTTCATAATTAAATTAACATAAGTGAAATAATATATTTTAAAACTAAACCATGTCACATGATAATAAATTGTTTTCCAAAGAACAAATTTTCATAACTACAATAAGATTATATATCAAAATTAACTATAAATTTTTTATCAATGATATAAATTGAATTAATTATAAAATAATTTAACTATTCTTACTTTTACTCTATCTTAAATTTAAATATTACTTTTAAGTGATTTTTAAAAAATTAGTTTTCAGTAAAAATAGGTATTTTTCTCTATTCGTTTAAAAATTAAAAAATTTTCAAAAAAACCCCAAATAATTCATCCTAACATAATTTAGAAATTTTAATTAAAAAATAAAGATCATTTTTTTGATAAATTTTTTATATGAGGAAAAATTAATTTCATTATTTGTTCATAAAAACAAATAGAAATCAATTTATTGTGTAATTATTTTTTTAGACTTTAATGTATTTATAAAAATTAAATACTTATTTGTCAATATATTTTCATTATATGTCCTAATTAATTTTCAAAAAAATTGTATTGATATTCATTCCATGAAATTAAATTACAATATTATTATTACTATGTTTAAATAATAATATTAATAAAATATTGATTTTTGTTAAAACTCAGTGTCACGTAGTACACACACTAATGAACACAACATTCATTTTTTAAATAAAATCGGGGTGTCACATTATTCCCCCCATTAATAATCATCTCTCAATTTTTTTATTACAAATCATATTGAATAAAGGTGATAGAACTTCTTCTTCATTACTTATTATGGTTTCTTGGTTTCAACATCATATTGATTGTTCCACCAGAGCTCTTTGACCGTCTGATTCATCATGTTTCATAGATCATTATCTTCATGGTCCGTGTTATTCATCAGTTAGTCCTCATAAGAGATCATTTTACAGCTGCACTATATTGGAATTTAGTACATGTGAGTTATCTGGTATGTATTTCTTATAGAGGGACACATGGAATACATCATGTACCTATGAAAAGGTAGGTGGGAATGCTATTATATAAGCGAAAACTCAGATGTGATCGAGAATATCATAAGGGATAATGTACCTAGGGCATAGGTTTATCTTATTCCCAAATATCATGAATATATTCAATTAATATTGGTAGAGAAACACATTATAACAAACCTAAAACTCCATATATCATAGGAGTTTTTTATCATATTTTTTTAACTATGAGTTGTCATAATGTGATGTAGAACAGTCTTGACTCTCTCTACCATTTCCTAAATAATTTCATGTCTAAAAATCTAGTGATCACAATATTCATCCTAATATGTATTTTTCCTATATATATTCCCATAATTTTCATCATAAATATCCATTTGGAAACTTGATGGGAATATATCATTATAAGATAACTCTTCATGAAGAAGATGAAGTTAGCATCCTTTATTTAATCACATTGAACAATTATAACTTGTAATCAAGTTTAAAAATTATCCACTTATGTTGGGCCTCATTTTGGTGGTGAAAAAATTTAATGTAGTATAAATCACTATTCATATAATATTAGAGTATCTCTTAGGACATGGAGGTAAATTTTAGATCTTATCTGGATATAATCGATAATGGTGTTCCCTAAAACCTCACCACCACTATAATGTATATACATTGTGATGATCTTGTAATATATACCCTCCAATTTAATGATGATGGTATTATTTTTATGAAGGACCACCAAATCATTATATGGAATTGTTTCCACATGATTTCCTTGGAATACAAGTGAAAAATTCCATATAATGGTTTTCCAATTTAAATGTAGTTATTGGAAATGGATGCATCATTCTACTAGACTTTCGTCTTTAATAATTTTTTTTCTAACATACCAGACACATTTATGTATACTATACAATATTCTTTTTATATTTCCACAAATATAATACCCTCATAGATCATGCTATATAATTATTCTCGTTATGTGGATGAAGAAAGTTTTTATAGGTGAATAATTCAATTTATACTTAATTATATAAAAATTTTATGATACACATATTGATAAAAAAATCACACTACACATTATTCATCAATTTTGAACTCTAAGGTTTTAAAATTTATAAGACTCTTCACATTATACTGAATATCCACATAATATCATTGGGGAATACTTTGAGAATGGAACAATGATGTATTTTAGTTAATGATTTCCATCACCACCCATTTCATGTCTAAGAAGAATGGATAATCATTATTTTTTATTAGATAAAAGGTTGTTGGATCATTTTTACTTAGATAATATGGATCCAAGTTTTCTTTCCTAAGAGGTTTAATCAATCATAGTCTCTAATCAACTCTAATCGTGCATGTTGGAACATTTTAATCTCCTTATGTGTGAATACATATGTAAGGATCATATGTTCCTAATATATTTTACTTTTATCCCTATAGGAATAATTTCTTTAGATTTAAAAAAAATCAATTCAACTAACTCTAGAACATTTTTTTGATAGTTTTAATAATGAACATTCAACCTCTATAAGGCGAATTCTATGGCCGAATGGCCCGAAGGCCTCATTTTTTATTTTATTATAGATAATAGCCCTTTTATGGGTTGAAGGGGAACCCGTACATGACATGTAGGCATAAGGAACAAGGCCCGACATGACCCATAATACATGACCCGAAGGCCTAGAGGCACAACATGCCCAATACATGACCCGTAAGCGCAACCCACTGAAACTACCCCTCCCCAGCTTCTGCATCATTGATTTACTTTATCTCCCCACCAGTATTGCTGATCAGCTTGCATTGCCCCGTACAAAGCTACACAGTGCCTAGTCTCAATGGCGGTTTCCATACCCGGTCATTCATCCAATCTGGTTAGCTCTGTTTCTAGTGACTGCTACTGGTGCTGTGATCCTCATCTGGGGCCTGCTCTGTGTGAACTGGGCTACTTCATCGTCTTCATTGGCCAGAAGGCCCTGTGTCCTGAAGGCCATTGATGGCACGAACGCCATGAGACCCATAGGCCCAAACCAGTGGCCCGAAAGCCCAAATCAGGTGAATAGTCCAGCTGCTACAGTGCCGAACAGTGTTTGATACAGTCCCTGCTATAGTGCCCGCTATAGTACTACTACAGTAACCCGGAAATTCGCCTCCACCCGATTTTTAACATGGGTCTCTTGGATGCCAAGGAGCCCTTACCACTTGGGTATGAGATCATTGGCTGGGCGTATTCTATCAATTTTTCAATTTTCATCACTACAGATCCAAAAAACTTCATTGAAGAATTATTTTATATCACATATTTTTCCCCAAATGAGTGTATAATGAAGGCTATTATAGTGATAACCATCTTTTTCATCTCATTAAATGTCTATTCACATACCCTGGTTCAGAAAAACATTACTCCCATTTGTGTGAACATAATTAGTGGGTTCAAAAATCATGAGATGTTTTTGAAAACTTATCATTAATACACTGATAGTCCAAAGAAACTATGGATATCTTTTACATATGATGGTATAGTCTAGTCTAAAATTCACCCTTTCAAAAAACAGTATATAAATATCCATTTACTAGTGATTATATTCCCCAATAATGATATTCCCATCATCCATAATTCACATTCATTATAATTTTCATATATCTTACACTTCTTAAAATTCATTATCACAAAATTAAAATTTCCTTTCTACTCCTTTATATTGGACAAAATCATAATATCATCTATAAAATAAACAACTAATTTTTTAATCAAATATTTAAATAAACTATTGATTAATTCAATAAATATTATTGGATAGTTAGTATGTCTGTATAGAATCACTAGAAACTCATTGTTTCTATACATTGTTTGAAGGGAAATTTTTGGAATATCTTCATTCTTGACTATTAATTTGTGATATCTAGACTGAAGGTCCACCTAAGAGAAATAATGTCCTCTGCCTAGTCGATCAAACAAATCAACTATAAATAAAAGGTGATACTTATTAAATTTCATGTTTTTTTTGAGTTTATATGAATCAGTATGTTGGTGCATTGAACCATCATTCTTCTTTATAGAGATGACCATTAAAATATATTGTTACATTATTGGATTTATAAAACCCTATTACATATTATCTTGTAATTGCTTCTTGAACTATTCTAACTCAATAATGTCTATTACGTATGGATTCATCAATATTTCATAGTATTATTTATAATTTTACTTTAAAACTCAACCTATTTTTTAGGAGGAATACCAAGAAATTCTTCGGGGAATTCATATTTATAATCCCTCACAATAGAAATGCATCCAATCATGATTATCTCATTTTTATTAATCATTTGGGATAGATATTCTATCACATAAGGTAACAATATCCATATTTTAATATATGATTATAGGGGTGATTCTTCCTCTTATTTACACTTATTGAAAATGGGGATGCCTTAGGATATGGGTAGTGATCTTCCTATCTCAATGGTTAAAATTATATTTATAAAACAATATCCAATACTTACGAAATTAATTATCAAACACCACTAAAGGAATTAAGACAATGTGTTTTAGAATATTCTATCCACAAAAATTTACTGAGCGGGGTTATATACATGAGAGGAAACAATTTCTCAAATTCATGTACACGTATATAGTTCAGCTACCATGTTTTATAATTTCTCTTTAACAGTTTTACTAAACTAACAATATATGAAAAAAATAATTGAATCAAAATCATAGAGAATTTTTTATATTCATGGATGAATAACTAGCGTATCTTTAAATACATCATTGTTGAGATACACCTCTTTAGTAGTGATAGAATATTTTCCCCCATTCTATATAGATCATTGAGATTAAATTAATTTGTTTTTATATAAAACTATTTGATTAGCTCTTTGGTTTTGAATGTTTACATAATCCTTGATGTTGCGACATTGTAAAATAGGATTACTATTGGATTGATAATTCCATTATTCCATTCAATTGAAGGGTTTATCCTACTAGAATTAAATAGAAAAGTTCCCCTCTAAAGAACCCAAATTGATTGAAAGTGATATATTATTTAAATTGTTATCAGGTCACTTTTTTGATACAAATTAACTGTGATAATAATTCACGTGATAAAAAGAAAATGTGTTAGTAATTGAATGTTGTTGTTCGACCATTGAATTTTTATTAATAAATATTCATTAGATAGAAATAATTCATGGGTTAAAAATGTATCATTATATAAATTAATAATTAATGTGATGATTGTTGAGTTGGTATGAAGTTCAGATTATAGGTTTCATTAAAAAGATAAAATGTTTACAATATTAGAAAAAATTTAGATTTGGAATATATTTTAGAAGTCAAAATAGAAGGAAGGGTTTTGGAAATTTGATATAATGAGATTATTAATGTGTATTGGCATGGATTTTTTTGAGAGAAATTATTATTATTTTTTAATTAAAAAATATAGACCCCACCAACCAACTAAAGGATTCAGATTTGACATTACTTTGGTGGTAACTGAAATCCACCACACATTGAGATTGCTAGCATGGTTGAACCAAAGGATTCATAGAGTGTGACAATATAGGAAAAAGTGAGAATATATGAGCCACTATGAAATATGGAATGGTAGATGATGGGCGTGCTAGAATAGGACAATGATAGCAAGTGATGGGAGTGGACCGTAACCATTTTTGGCCAAGAAAGGAAATTCATTTTAATATAATTAAGTTCTCAACCAAATAATGTTTTGACACGGGATCACTACTATCTCATAACATTTATCTTTTTTAAATGAGTAGAACAATAGTCATCCATGCTATTAAAATAGAGCTATCTGATCAGTGTCACACATAATCTTCAATGTCAAAAAAAATTTAGAATACCATTCAACATGTATATTCATGTAACATTGTATGTTGGTTCAAGTCGAGCATCCGAGAAACATTATATCATTTGGATGATTCTATCATGATTTATTATTTATCTAACGATGTTTTCGTTATGTTTTTGTGAACAAATAAATGATATACAGTGTGAATAAAAAGTGATTATGTGTAGATGGTGTTATCTCACGAAGTGAATCCTATGGTTGTTTTTCATGATCTAATTGCAATGGGTGGCTCTCTGGGATTTTCAGAGCAATATGTCAGTGGATTGATTTCAATAAATACCACAAAAAAGACCATTTGTGCTATTATGTTATATCTATTTAGTGATAATATTGAGATAGGAATTGATTTTTGGAATTGATATTATTCACGAAGGAGAGTTCGGAAAAGCATTGTATATCATGAATGAGAAGGGAACACATGAGGCAGCCGATATGCACTTGACACACTCATAATATTTTGAAATGATATAATCTGTGAAATATTTGTTATTTGTTTATTACGTGTATCCTTCATTTTTATGATGAAAACAAATAAATTATGCATTTTCATACCCACATGAAGTATTTTAAAAGTGATAGTTGGTGTTGTGCTCAAGGATGTCTCTCATTAATTTTTTTACACAGTGGGAGTTTTAGAAGGTTGTATAAATTGCTAAATTAAGATGAAAAAGGAAATGTGTGTTCTGTTACATGATGGAGAATGAGTATCACAAATAATAATATTCATGCATAATGAGTGTCTTTCATGAATAAGTTGAGGTTTAGTGAAAACATATATTATCTTTTTTTATTATGTAGTACAATATTGTGTAAATATACTTTGTGATGATGCGTACTACTTACATACATGAAAGAAACACATAATAAGATTTTATTATTATTTTTACATTCATTAAGGTAAATCGAATGTTAATATAAATATTATGAGCAATCATTGAATACAACTAAAAAATGTGGATAAATATTGATTGGTTATTTAAAAAAATTAAACATTTCACATAGAGTGACATGAAAAATGAATGCAATATAATACATTCATGATCATGATTATTCCATGAATGAATTGATATTTCAATGAAATAAATATATTTCCATCTTTACACATATGAAAGATACACTATTTAAATGTGTATAATGATCTAAAATACAATTTTATATATTTTTTTGAGATGAAGGAACATTATTTAGTAAAGCATGGAAAATGAAAAATTGAAATGTGTTGGTAATTATTCAGTTTTTTTTGCCATATTATAGTTATCTGAGGATGAAGTGATAATTTATATTAATTTATAAGTGTATACTTTGTTGAATAACATATTATGTTTTTGATTACATTCAGTGGGAGTCATAGAGGTTATGTTAATGTGAGAATGTAAAGAATTAGTTTATTTTAGCAGATCCAAGATGAAGATATTTTTTTGTGTTGTAGTGGAAGCTTGAATTTGTTTTTATCATTCTAATTATTTTTGTGTTATGATTTTAAACACTTACTGGTTACTGGTATAATGAACACTGATGAGATTCTAGTAAAATGTGGGAAAAGTTTCATCAATGCACACCATTTTTGCAGGGTGGTAACTTTACAAACAACTAGTAATTATTTATTAATTCTATGTAGATAATATATGACTTAGATTATCCAAAACATTTCTAGTATTTATTCAAACACATTGGTGGTGAATTGTGTAAAAATATCTCGGGTTGTGTTTCATTTATGTTCTATTATGCATGTTGTATAATTTTTTTGCAAACATGTACGATTTATTCACACTAAAAAGTTTAGAGGTTCATATGATTAATTATAGAAAATGTAATGAAAAAAATCCATAAAAATTGTGTATAAAAACTCACACCCAAACTCAATGTACCTACATGATCCATTGGGCACTTCAATTAGTATATGATTATTGGTTACACATCTTGTTGGATATATCATATTGTCTTAGTTGTTTTTATAAGATACATATTGAGTGAATATTTGAATTGGAATAAGTATTATAGGTGTATTAAATAAAAAATTAAGATCATATCTCTTACAATATCAACAATGATTTTTTTTTCAAATACCCTGAAGAATTGACCGAAGAATGAAGTAGGAAATCTAAGAAATAATTTGAATAAGAAAGAGGGCACATCAAAAAATAAATGCAGTCAGAGTGGAATTATATCAACTGTATTTGTTAATTCATTGGATAAAGATCTTTTTTATGAGTATGGTTCATGTAGTGATAAAGAAAATTTTATTTAAGACTTGGAAAATATGTTTCAATGATATATGATTATCAAATAAATTATTAAATACAAATAAAAAATTTATCATTTTTAAATGAAAATTTCTCATTTTTGAATAAGAATTCTTAATAACGTTTTGAGAGAAATAATTAATTGAGAAGATTTTTAGTGATATGATTTATACAAATAAAGAATCTTATAAATCTACTATGAGTATTCAGGAATCCTAATTGGAAATCAAAGTCATGGAAGAGAAATTATTCCTCACTAAAGAATCAAAATAACAATCTGTATTTTATTTAAATGAATTAATTTTTTTGGTTGATATTGAATAACAATGGACTATTTTTGAGAAATATTTGATTAATAATGTTCATGCAGATGTGAAATGTGAATGGGATAAATTACAAAAAAGCTCTATGAATGTTAAATAAGCCTATTCAGTGTTAATGAAAAAGATAATTAAGGAGTAGAAATATTTTCTATTAAGAGAAAAAAATGAAGGATGATCATTTTTAGATGATTAATAGTCAAATAGAAGAAAATAATAAATTTTTATGAGGATGAGGACAATTTCCTCAAAGTGAAGTGTCAAAAAAGTGATTTTAATTTGAAAAATATAAATGAAACACCATTAACAACTACTCATAAATAATGTTAACATTTTATCAAACTACTTGATAACATGATAAAAAATCTTAATATGAAATATCATGGGTTTGTGTTATAGTTAAAAAGTTTGGAAAACATCCATCTTGAATATCCATAAAATTATTTGATTAGAATGGTTTCCAAGATTCATTTTAAAAATAGTATTACTTATTACAAGACTCATTCACGTGGAAATATGATCTACATATATCTAGAGATAAATATATTGAATGCTCACTAAATCCTGTAAACCTCATTCCACAAGTTTATATTTATACAAATATTTTTTCATCTACAAGTACAAGTATCAAATAGAATTTCTCTCAAAAATTGGGAAAGTTTACTTTGTAATATTAAACAATGTTACAAAATTTGGATATAAAGAAGAGAATGAATTATTATTCCCTAAAAAGAATGTAAATAAAGAATCATATTATCTAAAAGTAAAAAAATATGTAATAATATAGCCATTTTGAAGCATTGAATAAGAAATCAATTTTAGATGAATATTTTTAGTGTTGTTGGAAATTTGCGCATCGGTCCATTGAATACTGGAATAATTTTTAAATTCATGATAATTAAAGAAGGGTTGTATTAATGTTGAGAAAATCAAATGGGAAGAGAAATACTGGATAATTGAATTATTATTCATATATGAAGATTAATCTTTCTATCACGAATAGATTTGAGTGCTTTGAATAAATATATGATTTTAATAATAGATGTTGTAATAGTTATGATATGTAATACTATATTCCAACTATTCAAGATACATTTTTTGATATAAATAAAATACCACAAAATATGTAGAGCGAAACAAAACAAATGAATAAATGAATTCTTTAGGGTATAAGCTGAGGAAGAATGTTAAGAAAATTTTGAATCATGTTGTATCCATGAAATATTATGATATGAATATACCACCAATGAAAATATTAGTATACTTTTGAATAAATGGAAATATATTGGACCTTTGATCATAGGTTATAAACACTAATTCTAGTGTAAGTATGATGATAGAGAAAATTAAATTATTCTTATAATATTCTAAAATGGTTTATTTGGTATGTTAAAATAAAGATGATAAATTTTAATTTCATGATAAGTTGTCAAAAAAGGACAATCCTATTATTTTTTGAGATTTGTGTGGAGGGTGTAGAATATTAGGAAATATTATTGAAAACTGTATGACATAGTTTCCTGAAAAAATTTATCTAGTTATGAAAAATGGAAATGAACAGGTTCATTCTTATTATAAAGATGCTACTATGATGAAGTTGAATACATGCATGAATAAGTGTAATAAAATACCAAAATAATGGTTAATCACATGGGTAGAGAAACCATAATTGGATAATATGTTAGAGAAATAACCTAATAATGATAGTACATTACCAAACAAACTGAAAAATATTATTCCATCTATGATGAAAAATAATGAATTAATGATGTCCATGGTTCCCGTAAATGAAAAAATTCTAAAATTCAAAAAAAGAGATTTCATGATGATATTTATAAATTTAATGTTGAATTGAAATGAGTTTGTAGGTTGATAATTAAATAGAATCCATGTTTCTCTAAATGAAAATCATTTTATAACTTCCTTTTTCCCATTTATATTTTTTAGTTGGTTATTCTATGTAGGGAATTGATGGTGAGAAATTTATTCATGGGTATTCTTAAAGAAGAAATTTTAGGGAAAATATAATATTAAATCAAGAAGTCTATCCATCATGGAGTAAATTATTAAATTTTTTTTAAAATTATTCTTAAAAACTACTCTTGATGAGATACAATCATGATTAAGCTCATCCATCTACGAGGTGAAAAGATAAACAACAACCAGTGTTGAATATCTCAACTAGTATCAAATGAATATTTGAAGTTATGGTAAGATATTTATTTGATTATTTTAAAGTATCAGTATCAGAAGGGGATAAGGGTATAAATTTATGAAAGTATAAAAAAAGGATTACTAAAATGGATGTACATTCTTGAAATTGGATTATTTTAATCTTTTTATTGATATAAATTAAGGAGAATAGATTAAAATATATTTAACATTACTTAAAATCAAGATTCATTTTGGTCATCATATTATGATAACTATATTGTAATCTTTGTCGAATAAACCAATCACTCTTGTTTACAATACTAAGTTAGCCCATGCAGTTTAAGAGATTATTAATTGGTGACTCGTTTCTTTAATAGTGTAGGGGATTTAATTATCCCAATGCGATCAATTGAAATTTATCTTTATTAGCATTTCTTATGAATTTTCGGAGAATGAATGAGAGAAGAATAAGTGTTAAGTTTCTATAGAATTAGATGAGCTAAACTATTTCCCATAAATATATCATTTGTTTTATTTTTATATAAGGGGAGAAAAAATGAAATTAATTTAAATATGAAACAATTATTATTTAAAAAATCCATATTTGGTGATTGATTAACCAGAATTAAATAAATGTAATAATTTTTTTGAAATTTTTGTTGATAATTTCTTTTTATAAAAAGATAATGTGATTGTAATTGAAGTTATGAAATTTCAATGTGATTGTAATTGAAGACTGGTGTAATGTCATTGAATTTTCTTTGGGAAATATTCATATGTAAGAAATGATTCTTTGGTTTGATGAATTTATTTAAAAAAGGAAAAAATTATTTTGATGATTAAGTGATAGTATGTTGTACGGCTTATATCTATAATGGAAACGGAACAATGTTTACAACATTTGAAGAAATTGAGAGTAGGAATTTGTGATGGAATTCCAAATATAAGGAATGGGTTTGGATATCTAATATGGTGGTATTCTTAATGTGGTAGGGTGAGGAATGTTTTTGAGATAAATTTTAATGTTTAAATTCAATTAAAAAATATGGATCCAACAGTATTCATAAAGGGTTATGGGTGAACCACTGCTTGGGTGGGCATTGGAATCAACAAAAACATCATCCGGGCAGTAAGGCTAAGACAAAGGATCCATAATATGAGCCTATATTGGTACATTGGAGTAGTAGTGAACCACTATATAGAGAGTCATGAATGAATATGGGTGCACAAAAATGGGTTATTTCTAGCCGGTGAGGGGAGTACAACGTAACCCATTATAGCCTTTAAATGAATCACTATGTAATATAATGATTTTATTGACCAAATCTCAATTTGATGTATGGTCACTACTAGAAAAAAATGTTTTTCATTTTTAAAAACAAAGGATAAGAAAAAAATTTATCCAATATGATCAAATGGATCCATATGGTTAGTATCGCACATCATCATCTTTCTAGATCACTTCTGTGAATATAGTTCATTAGCTTTTTAATGTAGCTTCATTTGATGGTTCAAAACGGTCATATGAGCACCATTTAATTATTCTGATGAATATAAAATGATTGATTCCTTATACAATGTTTAATGAATTATTTTTCTCAGAAAAAATCGATAATATAATGTTTAAATAAAAACTTATTCTCTAAAGATTGTGTTTATCATGCTATGAATCTTGAGGTAGTGTTTCCTGAGGTAATTTTAACATGTGGATCTCTATGATTTCATAAAAAATGAGTCAGCTGAGTACTACCAATAAATAACATTGAATGAGATCATTTTTAATTTGATATTATCACTTTTCCAAGATAATATTGATAGAGAAACATAGCCATGAAAATTCTATGATTCGCAAAGGTGAATTTCACAAAGAGTTTTCATTCGCAAAGAATATGGGAATGTTTGAGCCAGTTGAAATGTTCTTGAAAAAATCATACTATTTTTCAATGATTTTATCAATGAATAATTTAGGATATTTCTATATATGTATCCTTGGTTTTCATTATGAACACAAAGAACCTAATCATTTTCATACTCACATGGAGGATTTAAACTATGATAGTAATTGTTGTTCCCAAGGAAGTCTCTCATTCAATTGTGTTTGCATGAAGGATGTTTGAGATGGATATGTATATTGTTACATGAAGAATAAAAATGAATTATTTATTCTATTATCTTATGAATTATGATCATCATGCATAAAAATATGAATTCATAATGAGAGTTTCATATGAAGATGTTGAGGTTGTGGGAGACTATATCATATCATGTGTTATAGTGAAGGATTGTGTTGTAAAAAGACAGTGTGTGCCGATGAACATGATATACCTACATCAAAAAAAAATATGATACTATTTTTTAGAGTACATTATTGAAGGAAGAGACGATGGAAATATAGTTATTATCTTTTTTGTTTGTATACTACTAAAGTGGCAGTGGATAAATATTTTTCGAGAATTTAAAAATTATTAACATTTCACATACAGTGACCTAAAAAAAAGAATGAATTATAGTATTTTCCTGAACATGTGTTTTACATGGATGAAATAATACTTTCAAGAAATATATAAATTCCATTCTACATGTGTCAATGATACAAAATGAATAATTTCATAATTATTTAAACCACTATTAGAAGTGATTTTGGAGATAAATGAATATTTGTTAGTAAAGTGAAGAAGAATAAAACTTGTAGTGTTTTGATAAATATTCAAATTTTCATTCTGATATTATAGTGAGTTTAAGTGGAAGTGATAAATTATAGTAATTCCAAAGTTTATATTCAGGTTAATATAATATAATCTTGTTTATAACATTCAATGGAATTTGAATAGATTTAGGTAAAGTGATAAATCTTAATATTAGTTAATTTTAGTGGATCTAAGAGGAAGATCAGTTTTGTGTTGTATTTGTTGATTGAAGTTCTATTGATATTTCTCATTGTGTTCGTGTTATGTTTGTTAACATTGTGGGATTCCAATACAAAGAACACTGATGGGATGCCAATATAATTTGGGAAATGATTCATACTAGTGAACCATGGTTTCATGGTGGTGCGTTACCAGACCACTTTTAATAGGTGATTCATTCTTAGTGGATAATATCTATGTCGTATTATCCTAAACATATCAAGAGAATAGCCTCCCACAATGGGGGTGAAATGAGTGAAAAACTATTTTTTGTTCTTAATTTAATTTTATGTCATGAATTGGGAATTATTTTGTATGAAAATAAGGAAAATTCCCTCATTGTAAAAATGGAGGAGATTAAAATTATTAAAAAGGGTAAAATTCAAGAAAAGAAAACTTGTTCAACTAATTTACATTGATTCACCCCCATTATTTGTGTACTTTTATAATCCAATATGAACACCAGAAAACATCATTAACCAAAATCACAACACTTTCCCCTTCATACAATTTCTAGTATTCTTCTTCCATGAATTTTCAATATAAATTTTTTTAATTTCTATCCCCCATTAGATTTATCCATCTTAACACAAGAATTAAAGACCATTTTCCTTTTAAAATACCAATGAGAACCATGAGATTTATTGAACTATATTTCAAAATAAAGGGAACATCAAAAAATTTCATCATATATTTCAAAGATTCAAATTATCAAATCATTTTGAAAACTCATTTTTATCCAACCATATGCGTGTTCATCATTAATTTTGGAGGATATGAGAAAAACGTAGGCTTGTATTGCAATTATTGGGATGTTTTTCTTCATACACCTCTAGGAATTCATCATCCTTTTACTTTATTATAAGGAAATACCTTTTCATATTAATATGGTTAGTTGAGAAAAAATAGTTATTCCAAATTATTTCTTAATTTCTTCCCATTTTGTTGAATTAATATCTCATTTTGACATTGTGTTCTAGATCCGTGTTCACCACAGATCGACTTTTCCCACAATGAAATAAATGACAAACCCAAAATTCAATTTATCTATGCATTGAGGTATAAATAATATCTTCTTAATGAATTAAATCTACTATTTATCAATGATTTCATTATAAGATCCACTAATGTATATCTACGTTATTCTCATTAAACACTCAACCACAACTCGATATTTTTTATGAGGGGTAGGGGAGATCTATAAGAATCATGTTATTTTTTAAAATGTAAAATATTATATCTAATACATCAATGAAGTTCTCATTTCCATCTCCTATAAGATTAGCCATATCATTTATAAAATCATTACATTTCATATCATGTTTGTTTTTGGCATGATTTCTCCTATTTCCTTCCATTTACTAAAAGAATAAATATATGGTGAGAATGAATTAACTATGAAACATAATATAGTTAACCATAATAACATGGGAGTGATAACATATATATGTTATATATATATTTATATCATTTATATGTTATCCTATCTTATATGTTTCTAGGTTCTAATATGTGTTATCCTGAGTTATTTCCCTATAAGGTTTTGTAACCTTATAATTTTATAATTTCCACCATTATGGTTCATGATTAGTATTTTTAATTTCCCAAAAAACATAACTTAGGTGTGTCAAAAAAGGTGTGAAGGATTGATAGTTTTCATAAACTAGGTGAATATTTAATTTAGGTCAATTCTCTTTTTTAGGGTTATTATCCCTAGGTACAACAATACCTTATTGACATCAAATTTTAGTATCAAAATGTGGATATAATTTCTTTAAGCCCACTCATTCTATAATTCCCCCAAATTCAAGGTTATTTTTATAAACATAGTCTTATACTTATATTTATACATATTATAGTATATTAATTATTCAATTCATAATCCCCAAAAAATTAATAGGCCTTTCCCATATACCATCAATAGTGACCAATTCCTTTTAGAGATTTTATTAAATTATTTTTTAACATTAATATATAATTACTACATCCCAAATATAATTTTATCTAGTATCTTTGGAAGACTAGTTTTATAATACATTAAAATGAAACTAAAACATGAAATCCTTTTTTGTTCTCCATAATGTGATACTAAATCCATTTGATGTCCAAAAATTCCATATGATAACCTTGGGAAAACATATATATAATGTGTGAGCTAAAAATCATTGTAATGTAATAAATATGAAAATGTAATATAAAATGTGAGCCAATTCTTTCAGATGATATCATAAAAAAGGCTCATGAGTAATCACATGGAATAATAACTGAATGAACATTGTGTCATAAGACCTTGGTAAGTTAGGAAATGAGTTTGTAATATATAAATCACAAAAACATTTAGTCATGGATAACAACCAAGATAATACTACCTGGTAGAAAAATTTCCATAATGGATTTCTTTTACTACCTAATCCCATACATGATGTATCATGATGATAAAGCATTACCCAATGTAATGGACTTCTATCGTGGTGGACCCTTCAAATTTTTTTATTGATTTATTTATTATAAATAATGGAAACAAAACATATTTAATAATAGAATAATTTCCCATGGAAGGAAAATGGGTTTCACAATATTTCATCACAACGTAAACAAAATAAATTTCATAATGAAGTTATTTGATAAATGGGAATCAGGAATGTATTAACCCATCGAATTAAATTATAATAAAATGTTTTCATATTTTAGAGAAATATATAAATAATTTAGAATTATTTCATTCCAATTAATACCTAGATAGTGCAAGTTAGAGATATAATGGACATAAGCCAAAGGATATGGTAGTTTGGAGAGATTTCACTTACCTGGAGCCTGATTCATCAAATGTGTTCATTATATTATTGAATAATAAATTTATGATAATTACTTAATTTCTTATTAACCTTATTATGGTTTCTTATTTCATTTTATTATTTATTATAAATTTATCTTAATTTACTTATTTATTTAGTTTCATGTTGGTTGTTTTGACAATGTTCAACTTATATATCCAAAATCACTTTGGTATATTACATAAAGAAAAATTGATTAATAATTTATCATATCTATAATAATAACTAAAAAATTATCATTACTATTTATAAATTATAATTTTTTAAATCAGTCATTAAGGTTTTTTATGAAAAATTATCCACATTACACCCATTGAGATTCTATGTTATATGTACAAATGTGTGAAATTTTTATTTTTCAGCGATCAAGATTGAAAAAAGGTAAGATTTAGTTTTCCTTAAAAATGATCATTATAACAAACATATAAAAATATTTCATTAAATACTCATTCATATACCAACAAGGTGATTTAGTAAAAAGAATATATTCATACCCCTTCATGAGGAAGTAGTCTTCTGTAAACATTTTTTATGAGAGGATGATGCCTTGCGCCATGTTACCAAAGCACAATTATTATAAAATAAAGAGGATACATGAGTTGAAAATAAGGATTAATATAATAATCATTATGATGAAAAGGGATTAGATCACTGGTGATATCATCAAGCATGGTAATGTCTTGATTTACTCCCTTGTTAAGAAGGCCCTCATCGACCATATTTACTTCATGATAAATATGATTGATGATGTAGATGATGTTGAGAAGTGAGCGGGTGGAATCCATCTAATGAGTAGATAATCGTCCAGAAAAGATGTTTCACACCATTCCATGTTTCTTGTTAAATTGTAGTCAAATAATAGTCCATCCAGAGATTATTTAAACCATGATGGTTTTCAAAAGAGATAGCATGTATCAATATCATCATTTCAGCCTCTAGAGATGTGGCAATGCCACAGTAACTAAGAAAGCATCAGAGGACCTGACCAAGGTGATTGCTAAAGATCATACCACAACCCGTAGGACCCAGGATACATTTTGAGGAACTGTCAACAATTACTGAAATATAACGATGAAAAAGTGCTTACTTAAACACTTTGAATGTGCAACAAGGTTGGAAAATATTTCCATCAATCTGAAGATGTCACAGAATTCATGAGTTATCAAATGTGTTGTTATAATGGACTTTTTGCAGCGATGCATCTACATGTATGGCAATTAGGATCCAAATCTGACATTCATTATAGTAAAATGAGTAATTTTTAGGAATATTTTCATTTCTATCATACCATATCACATGATGGTGCTCAATAATAACAACAAGAAAAAGGTTCTTGATTTTTTGAGAAGTTTTAATATCCATACATTTCTATAGTTGGGAGTAGAAAGAATCAAGAGTCAGTTATCGGTAGTCAAATATGTCAAAACTATAGATATAAATAGAAGAATATATGGCACAAGAACAAAAGTATGACCAATTTATTCTCATTGTTGATTTCAGTGTCTACAATCATAGAAAGTTTGAATCCCAAATGATTGAAGGCACTTGTATGCAGGAACTCTATTTTGATAAAGGCACCATATGAGAATGAATCTTGAAGGAATTATCTAAGTATTTTAAATACGTTTTTTCCAAAAAAATCACATTTATAGTTACAAAAATAATGATTATAAAATTTTTAGGTAATTCAACCATTGTGAGTAGGCTCCCAGAATAGAAAGTCAACAGTGACTGATAAAGGGTAGTGGCCAATGATATGCATAATGGTTTCAGGGAGGTGATCATTTTGGGAAGTTATCATATCTCTAATTCAGCATTCGGTACTCTTTGAGGATTGATCATAACAAATTATAGATTTTATGATGTTCTTGTCCAATTATACTTCATGAAAATCATGAAGGAATATTTAGAAACCATCCATATAGAATTATTCAAAATACAATAAAAAGATTGTTGATTGGACAGCCAAGTAGAAGAGCATAGGTAACTCCAAATTTTTTAATTATTTTTTCAGAGAATCTATTTTTGAGAAAGGTAACAAAATAAGATTTATTTTATAGACGGTTAGAAGTGATTCTGTCCTGAAAAGCCTCATTAAAATAGTTAGGATTTTTTATTCCAATACCAACCTTATCGATAGGATTGCTACAAGTCGACCAAGGGAAAATCATAATTTTTATATCTATGGTGCTACATGTCCAAATGAACATTTTAATTAGTATATTGATTTTTTAATAAGACTAGGAAATTTATAAACAATCATGTATTAAACCATATTAGAGACAATACTATATTTGACAAGTCATATTCTGGCTATTATAGTTATAGATTTTACTTCCCAAGAGGATAGTTGATTAAGAACTTAATAAATTATTGTATTGAAATATGAGGACTTGGGTATACCTAAAAAATGAAAATACCAAAATAAGTTAAAGTAAAATATCCTTATTTTATGACTATGTCACTGATGATGTTACATTTTCTATTAAGAGGAAATCATTTCCCATAGAAGAAAGAGGATTTCTTCCAACTAATGGCTTGACCACAAACTTCTTCATTGTGTGAGAGCACATGTTTTAGGTTTTAAAATTTTGTTTTGTCAACTTTTTTGAAAACAACGATATCAGTAATATATAAAAATTGTGTGGGAGCATTCACATTCTAAGATAAATTAATGGGAATGAGTTTAGTCTGATCCACAGGACAAGTGAGAAGATGTCTAAGATAGTCTTTTTCAATAGTGAAAATAATTTCATATAGTTTTTCACCATATATAACATGTTTGGTTCAATTAAAATATCCCTTGGGATATTCAATGATCAAAATGGAATAAGAGGATGGCTTTAATAGGGTTCTGGTTACAATGATAAAAGAACCACTAAAACCCAAACCTTGACGAACCTTGAAGAAAAAGCTCTAGTACATGGAATATAATGAATTTTTAATGTAAATATTAATGGTAAGATTACCAAATATCTTATATTTGTTTAATGTGTTGATGAACTCAGAGGCATGACAAATGATGTCATTAATAGATCTACATTTAATAAACCCATGTTGGTTCAAAGACACAATTTTTTCCGTTATAGTTGAATGTTTATTAGAAATTATTTTTTTGATGATTTTCTAAAGGTTTTTAATTTGAGAAAGGGGTATAAAATAATTAATCTTAGAATAATTTTAAACTTTTGGAATCAGGGAATGAAATTTATCATTGAGGCCATGAGGGATGACATCATTGGATATGGAATATTTCACAAGCTTGCAAACAAAATAAGGAATAACGTCCCATCTATATTGAAGGAAACCATTATTAAAGCCATCTGGTCCCAGGACACTATCAGGATTCAAACTAAAGACATTGTATTTTACTTCCCAATATAGAATATTTCATAAAAGAAGTTCTATCTTCATAATTGAAAACCATTGTAATGAACTCATGTAAGATATATTTATTGTTATTTGGGCCATTTAATTTGTATTTAATGTAAGAGACATTATGCTTATATATATCATATTCATTGTCTAGATTATTATCCCCATCCATTAGAAAAGTTAGAGGTCTGTAATATTTCCTAACTCTTAAAATATATGTATTTAATTTAGTATTTCATTCAACATCAAATAACCATTTAACATTTAAATACTATTTTCTCATGTTCTCACTAAAAGTGAGTAGAGTTAAGATTTATTGAATGATTAGTTTCCAGATTCATATCAATATTTATGTAAGAAATAGTGTTATTTCATTGATGTTGATTAATCTCATTCTCAAGAATAGGGATTTTCTCTTTGATTTATTTTGATTTAGAACTCCCACAACCTTTGAGAGTCCATTTATGATAGTATTACATTACATGACTTGAAAAGGAATCACTATAGTTTGATATAGAATCTTATGAGTTTTTGATGATATCAGTACATTCAACATTATAAAACCACATATTAATAAATCTAAAATGTAGAGAGGATTTCATATATTTGATGAAGACATTGACCAGTGTCAGATAATGGTCAGAGTGAATATTGTGAAGGGTGGTGCTGGAGATAGTGTACCATTTTTATAAAGAAGGGTCCTTTTTGAAGGCTCTATCTAATTTAGGTGGGACCACCTTGTTGCAATGTATTATATTCCATGTGTACTTAGAACATATAAGATTAATTTCAATATGATTATTATCTTGTATAGAAATTATAAATTCTCACTTGGAAATATCTGCATGAGATGGACCAATTTATTCACTAGAGTTATGAATATATTTAATGTCCCCAATAAAAAACCAAAGAGTATTAATATTAGTCACTAAAAGGTAATATCATTACAAATAGTCCTCCTATCATGGAATCAATTAATTTTTTAATAAAAAATTCAAAATAAATTTATTCCCTCAATATTAATGTCACCATTCATGCTTTGTCTAGAAATATTGAAAACATTATTATTCTATAAACAAGAGTGTGAAAAAAATATTTATAGATACATCATAAGAATAAATTTTTAGTTGCACCTGTAAAAGAGTTACCATGAGGGCACAAATTGATTAATTTGAAGGAAAAATTCCTTTTGGGATTAGAAATACAAAACACCATTTCATGATGAGTGTTAATAATTATTTTTTAAAATAGTAAACCTGCCAAAGGTTGAAATACCTTGAACATTTCAAAAAATTATATTTATTCGATACCTATATTTGGAGTTAGAACCCCCCCTTTTCCCATATCCATCTTTCATAGAATATAATGTATCATTTTTGTCATTTTTTGGGATAGTATTTTGGTTCTTATTACATTTGGAAGTAGTATGGGGATGGTTGTAATACATGCCACAACATTCTCCTTAGGAGAGTCATAAAAAATGGAATTCATATGTGAATCCTCAAAATTTTTATTAGTAATGTAATTATGATCAGTAATTAACATAATAAAAAGATTCATAGAGTTTACAGAAAATACATTGTTATTCATATTAGGAGAACCACATACAGATATACTAATAATAGAAAGAGTAGGTGTACATTGGTAATTTGAAGTAGACTCATCCTGATTAAAGACGTTCTTCATATTTCATGTATCTGAGCCAACCATCATCCCAACATCCATTGATAGTTTGTTTGGATTGTCTTCTAAGCCCATTTGAATTTTCATAGTCATAGAATGATTTCTCAGCTTCCTAACAGCTCCCGTTTACATATTTCTAATGGCGTGAACATCATGTTCCCCACCCGGTGAAATAAGGGTAATGGAGTTTTCATGCATCTGGTAAGTAGAAAGAAATGAATGGGTTTCTCTTGTGAGGTTCAAAGAGAATTTATCCATGAAAAAAACTTCTGAGTGAATGTTGTAAATATAGCATGATACTTTCTTAGAATTGTTCACTTAATTCTCCAATCCCAGAGCTACACCATCTGTGAAATGGGAATTCTCACTAGAGGATTTATTCTCTTAGACAGTGCCAATATCCATGTTTGTGGAATTTTCTATGATTTATTCAGAGGGAATCACAAGGATAACAACCTTGAAACTAGAATCAATTTATTTGTTAATAATTATTAATGGAACCATCTCATATTTGTTCGAATCCTTACAATTGAAATCTTCTATATTCCCAAGGTATTTATTAGATTTTTTAATAGTACTAATGAAAAAAAGTTTTATTTCATCTAAGGGGTTCTAATAGCCCATGGTTGATGTACATTAACATTACGTTTAATATGTGGAGTACATAATACATTACACATAATATTTGATCAAAAACCCCATTAGTTTAATGTATATGGAAACTAGGAACATAATCATATGACTTGGTGAAAGATCTTCAACATCTCCCATTAATATCTTCCCATGTTCTTTCATACCAAAAACCATTATTTATATACTGTGGAAAAGAAAACTTAAAAATAGTGACTCAAATGATCAGTAAGGGTAAACATGGAGAACATAAAACAATCCATAATCATTTTAAAATAAAAACATGAACACAAATTTTCAATATCAAAATAATGGGTCATGAAAAAAATATTGGTAGAACATAAGGCATGTATCATTATGAACATTAACCAATATATAATAACATTGGCATAAAACATGTAATTGTGGAAAAAAGTTGAGCACATAATATAATTTATATAATAGACAATTCATTGCTTATAAGACCATCATAGTTGACAATGTCCATTACTGAATGAAGATTACTTTTTATTCCTACCATGTAATATTGATCTGAATTTACTTCATGTTCTAGCATTGTATTTATGATCTCGATTTAAATTCTATTCAAATAATTTCTATATCATGAGATATAAATTTTTACCCAATGCAGTAAAGGGAGATATATGTAAAACCCATCTCAATATGAAATCATTCTTACACGTTCCTTAAAAAATCATTCATCAATGAATAACTCATGAAATAAAATATGATTATTAAACGTAATTTCATCATAACATAATACATATAAGAGAAATGGACATCATATAAAATAACTCCATCATAAAAACAGTCAAATCAAAGTAATAATATGTATAAAGACATAACCCAAATCCATCTTAGATAGAAAATGATTTTGATTATACACTTGAACATAATTCCAGAGAAAAATATTATTTCTTCAAAAGAATTTTATTTTCATAATATTTCATGAATTTTTAAAAGAAAATAATTTACATGAAAATAAACATGAAATATTATAAAATAAGATTCTTGGAAATAGCGCGTTATAAAAGAGTAAAAATATGTTCATTCCATATAAGTTAAAAAAATTATTCTCCTCATACTTTTTCTGAAAAAGTAAATAACGTACCTTGTATGGTAAAAAAAATATAGTTTCCTTCCATACAATGTAGTAAATTTAAAAAATAAGAAAAATGACTTCAAACATAAATATAAAATAAAATTATGAAAACATTATTAGAAAACATGAACATCGATGATGAATATAACCCCCGTAAATACTAATGTATAAAAAATCTCAGATAAAAATGAAATTGAAAAATTATCCCTTACCTTAGGTATGATTTCATCCATATGTTTCCAAAACTCCTTTATAGTGGGTATAAAAATATTAATAACCTGTAACCAAATAATAATAATATTTATGATATCATATTTGTTTTAATTATGACTTTATATTACTCGTTAATTTTTCAATTCCATGTTAATGAAATGTTTTGTGTAATAATAATTGTATTTATCTTATGTGTTGGGGCTATTAATTATTGATATATATAATATATGGATTAATGAAATGGAATACACCATTTACGGAGAATGTAGGTTGTACGTACTTATGAATGATATTTTTGTTTCCTTATTGAATTGAATGGAAGAAAATAAATGTCACATATGTATACATAAATTTACTAGAATTATTTTGTTATTTATTTCATTATTATTTATTATATATACTTTATAATCATTCTTGAATGGTTAACGTGGAGAAAGAATCTTATCATGTCATGGAGATGATAATCCATACGTAAACACGAGCGACAATATCACTCCCATAATTATTGAATGGTATTGAAATGGATAGGGTATAATATCTCATAATTAGTATCATGTTATAATAATAATATATAGTTATTTTTTTTTAAAATTATACCAATCCATGTAATGTGGTGGTGAAAAAGATATTACACCATGATGTGGTGACTGCAAGCCATACGTACGCACGTCCAATGATTTCATTTTTCATAGGATGGTTAGAAGGTAAAATTAGGTTTTTTAATATTTATATTTAAATATAAGTATATTATTTATTATTATGTTATTAATTTATAATGAATAAACTAATTAATATGATGTATAATAAGAATGAAATGTGAAAGAATCAGTAGAAGAGATTTCATATTCCTCGACGCACCTCAATTAAATTTTCTCATAAAAAATAGAGTTAGCTTTTTAAGAAGACCATAACACATATAATGTAACTAGAGAATATGAGAAGATACATGGGTAGGGGTTTTCCAAGAATAAAGGTATAAAATGGAGTGATGTGGAGAGGGAGGGGTTGGCCTTTTATAAGAGAGGATAGGGGCACGTCTTGGAATCTACCAAAATATTAATTTATGAAAAATTAAATTTAGATTAAAAATGGTCAATAAAATATTTAATTGAATATAATATGAGTTTTTTAGAATAACCAACATCCAATAATTTTTATACAAGTTTTTTATATTTTTTATCCTTATCTTTTTTGTTTTACCCTTAATTTACCCATTGTAATCTTACCATGATATCATCATGTTTACAAAATGTGGGTTAATTTAATTACCATATCAGGTCAAATAACCCAATTTTTTTTATTATTGTAATTTTTGTACTTATATTAACCATTTATATGAATATTATATTTTCCAAAATATTTTATCATTTAATAAAATATTTTATGTTATAAGTTCTCAATTTTGACAATTTTGTACACTATTCATACTTCACTTTATTAAATAATTCATAAAACCACGATTCTATTGAAGAAAAGAAATTAACTCATCCCTAATAGGTTATTTTAATCTATAAAAACCTTCAATTTCATGAAAATGTATAAATTAAATTTATTTTAATATTTATTTATTCATTTACGTAAATCTATCTTTAATCGGGTGATCACTACATATTATTTGTGTCTTAAATAAATATATTTATCTAATGTCTAAAAATTATTAATAAACTTCCATGACATATTAAATATATTAAGATTTCTAATGACAATTTATAGACAAATACAACACTTATATAAACCTAGAATAAAATTTATTTATTAAAAGACTCATGTTTATATTATAATTATCTTTAATTTAAATTAATTATTATAAAATGTCATTTTCACATCCATGTGAATGCATGGGGTCCAAAAATTGACCCTAATATTCCCATGGACAGAAATATCTCATAAAATAGAATTAGGACACATTTTAGGGTATTTTTATACTACTAAACTATTATAATTTTACATTTATTTACCAGATTTAGCCATTAACGATGTTAAATAAAAATAATTACTCATGTTAATATTCATTATGTCAAAAAATAAAAGGTTCCTATTTACATAAGTTGAAAATTATTATTACAAATATAGATTCCATTTTCCCAAATTAAAAAACAATGAAGATGTCTTAATTCATTTAAAATTAACTTCTGTTTTCAAAACCAAAAAATGTGTTTTTAAGATTTAATAACTACCCAAAGATTGACATGTATTTAAGTCCAATTTAAATGTTAAATTACTTCAAATGACCAAAATTTTATTAAATGATTATAATATAATACAAATAAAAATTAAATCTAATTAAAAAGATAATCTAATAGTATAAATTAGTTGGAATAAAAGGTAGTTTAGAATTAAAATGCAGTATTTTTTACTATTCATTAAAATTTGAATTTTATAAAAAATTACCAAAACAGATCAAGAAAATTAAATTTCTATGTCTATATTCTTAATAATAGGTTGATGTTATAAAATTTTACTTATAAAAGTTTCGAAAAAAAATATTTAAAATCGGTGCACCCTCAAAAGGAGGTAAAATAACATTTTTTTTGAAAAATACATCTTTTATACAAGAAATTGATTTTGTTCTCGTATCATGTTCTAAAAAATGTGTAATAATAATTCTAATGTTATATAAAATTCAAAATGTGGTTAATAATATGAATAATTTCTAGTTTATATCCCAATAAATAATTTTTTTTTAAAAAAATATCATTGTTTAGTGAAAATCAGTATCACATAAAAATAAAGCTATCACGGAGGGTCTCCCTTGCATGTAATGAAAGATAAGTTAGTGATACATGTTGTGAAAGATGACGTTGGTGTTGCTTATAACATAATACAAACATTTTTCATTATACATTGAAAAAAATCTCTAATTAGTGTTTCATGAAATGAATTATATCCAAAGAACTTGAAATTGTGTATAACACAAGATATGAATAGTGTTTCATATACTATAAGATAATACAGTGTTGCGTATAGCACAATATAATCATGGTGTATCATACAAAAAAAATACATCAGAGTAATTGAAATGATCCTATCACATAAAATCTCACTGTATTACATTCATCCCCCATAAAATGAATTTCTCCCATGAAATTCGTCGGGGTCATAAATGGTTATCTATATGAATGATTCTTTCAAAGAAACCCACATCTTATATAGGAATACTAAAACTTAATTTTAAAAGAAATTTTAAGAAACAGAATTGTCACCCAAATTAACTCTTCACTAGTATTCCACATAGGATAACATGGTTGGAAAGTGAAAACATTTATATGGAAGAGAAATTTAACCATCATGTTCGGATAGATAGTCATAGGGAATAAGGTTTGGACAAAGATAACTACCAGAAAGCCTTAAATATTTGATGATTTAATTGACCATTTAATTTATTTGATTAGAATATTCTAGGATAACATTTTTGGATTTTAAGATCATTTTACTAATGTTGAATAATTTTTCATGAGAATAAATACAAACATTATTTTTGGTAAAATCTAACCATTGATCGTTCCCTAAACAATTTCCACTTCATATATTTTTATATAAATAAAGATGAATTTTACATTCTTGATGTGTTAGTAGATCGTGCAATAGAATGATAGGTCATTTCATCTCTCTCAACAAATAAGAAAAGAACATGGTATTAATTATGCATATGTACACATATGGTAATATAATACAATTATCTAACAAACATAAATCCTAATATAAAATACACTTAGGATAACATTAGAAAACATCCAAAAATAGAACATATAAAACATTAGGAGTAGGTGAACTAAAAAAACATAGAATTTTTCTCCAATATATTATTTGTAAGTCCATGGTTTTCACATTCCAAACATGTAAATACTTTAATCATGTATTCCATTGAAACATGATAATAACATGAATTACAATATAGCCTTAGTGAAAACATTCATTTTATCAATATTAACTGTTTCCCTAGTTAAAAATACCAAAAAATTTATATACTCAAAAAATGATATCACTTTGTCCTTATATTATTCCTAAGGTTATCAAACATCTCATTTTCTCTTTATGCCATCATTATGTTCCTATCATTTTCTTTCCAAAAATATTTCAATTACTTTTCATGGTTACATGTACCATTTTCTTATGCAAATCCACAATGGACCATAGATATTCCAATATTATTTAATACCATAAAAATAAAATATACAAAATTATTCTTTAATACCAATTCATAAACAATTAAATACATCATCTCCAAAGATTCACATAGAATTGGAAATTTCTTGATTTAGAATTAACATGTTACGTCAGGGAATTGCGTTGGGTAATGCATGTGTTCTCAACATATAAGACATTGAACTCCATGACATTCCATTACTCTATGACCATTTTCTAAACGCTGATAATATCTTCCCTTCCATTTTATGTATTCCTCACGGATCTTATTACCTTCTTATTGATTTGTATAAATCATAATCTTTATTCCTTTATGTTCTTAACCCTGAGAACATTCAAAAAAGTATGTCTTCCTCTTATATGATGAATTAGAAATACATCTAATGTTCACCTTTTAAATCATATATAGCGATGAGTGATTCCGAATAATCCCAATATATTTATATCTAGTAATTACACAATTTCATTGCTCATAGTCACCAATTTGTCCATCAGATTTAATTTTAACCCAATTATTTCTGGATCACTCAATTGAATAAATCCAGAAACCATAGTGCAAGAAACAGTTAAAGTTATGAGGAACCAAATAATCATAAAAACTCATTTAATGTATGTCTAATGTATGACACATCCTTTAATCCATGAAACATTATGTTTACCCTGGGTTATTCATTATCGTTAACATAATTATAAGATTGCAACCTATAGTTATAAATAACCTTTGGGACATCCCTATACATACCTCAGAAATATCTCTAGGGATCACACTAATGATTTCACATCATAGTTTACAAGGGTTAACTAAACCATTGATCTGATACCAAATATAATGACCCAATCTTGACGTACATCGAAATTACTATTATTTTTTGGAATACTTAATAAATCACAAAAAAAAAAGCCCAAAGAAAATATTAGTATAGTTTCTTTGGAATCATGGAACATAATCTTCTATCTTGGTGAAAGAACTTCAACATATCCCATAATGATCATCTCTATTTGTTTTCCTACATTAATTTTTTCTATATATCCTGGGGAAAAGAAAACATAAAAATGGTGATATAAAATGATCATTAAGGGTAAAAATGGAGCACATAAAACAAACCAGAAATATTTGAACATAAAAACATGAACATAATATTTAAACAAAAAAATCCTGAGTCATGAAATAAATGTTGGCAGAACGTATGGAATAGATAATAAAGAAACATTTACCAAGATAGAATAGCATTGGCATTAAACATGTAATTGTAGAAAATAATTAAGAACATTATATGACTTCCATAGTATCTAAGGCATTTATTCCAAAACCATCATAGTGGACGAAGTCCTTCACTTAACAGGTTTTACTTGTCATTCCAGCCATGTATTACTAAACTAGATTTACATGCAGTTCCTAGCCTATATTACTTGAAAAGATTAAATTTTCATTATGTTAATTTCTATATCATGAGATATAAATCTTTACTAAATATATTTTAGGGAGATATAGGTCACACCTATCTCATAATGAAATCATTTTTACATGTGCTAAAAAAAGAAAAATCATTTATCGTAGCACAACCCATAAAATAAAATGGGATTTTTAAACATCAATTCATCATAATATAGTCAATATAAGAAAAATTTAAATCTTAAAAGTAATTATATCATAGAAAAAGTAAACTAATCATAGTAATATGTATATATACTTGAAACTATGACATCTAAGATGAAAAATAATTTTGATAAAACACTTGAACTTAATTCTTAAGGAAATTATCATTTCTTCTTTAAAAACATTTGATTTTCTCAAAATGTCATGAAATTTTAACCAAAAATAATTTAATTTAAAATAAACATGAAATATCATAAAATGAGCTTCATGGAAATAATTATTTAATAATGCATAAATATTTTTCATTCCATATATGTTAAAAAACATTCCCCTCGTACTATTGTTGGAAAAGTAAAAAAGTACCTCTTATGGTAAACAAAGGAATGATTCCTCCCATACCATGTAGTAAAAAATGGTTAAAAATGACCTTAAACATGAATAGAATAATAATAAACATTTTATGATAACATTTTGAGAAAATATTGACATGGATGATAGATATATCCCCATTAAATACTTACATATAAACAATCTCGGATATAAATGAGTTTTCAAAATTGTCACTTACCTTTGGTTAGATTTCTTGTATATGTGTCTTAAACTCCTATATAGTGGGTCTAAACATATTATTAACTTGTAAAATAACCATAATAATATTTATTATATAATATCTGTTTTACTTATTACATTATATTACACGTTCATTAGTCTATTCCATGTCAAAGTAACATTTTGGGAAATAATCATTTTATTTATAATATGTGTTTGGAGTTTTTATTCTTGATATTGTTGCATAGATAATGGTTTAATTACTTATATAATGTAAAGAATTATTCATATATCATATATATTCAGTATATAAATAAATATATATAATAAATAGATAAATGAAATTGAATACACTGTTCATGGATACGGTAGGTCGTACGTATGCATGAATGCTATTTTTGTTTCCTTATAGAATTAAATGGAATTGAGTAAAAACATATATATACATAGATAAAAAATAATTATTATTTCATACATGTCATTATTATTTACTATTTATACTATATAATCATTCTTTAATGGTTAATTAGGAGAATGAATCTCATCACATCGTGGACATGGTAAGCCGTACGTACACACAAGCGACGTTATCATTCGAATAATTATTGAATGTTATTGAATTGGATGATGTATAATATATAATAATTAGTATCATGTCATAACAATCATATATAGTTATCATTTCCACCATTATAACCATCCATGTAAGGTGGTGGTAAAAACAAATTACACCATGGCATGGGGATGGTAAGCCAAACGTACGCACAATCAGTGATTTTATTTTTCATAGGATGTATAAAAGGATATATAAGGTTGGATCATATTTATAATAACTTATTATTATATGATTTATACTATTATTATTAGTTCATAATGTAACATCTAATGAAGTGGATGTATAAGAAGAAATAAATTTGAAATAATCGGTATTAGAGATTACCTTTTCCTTGACGCGCCACCTTTAAATTTCCTCTTATGGCACTAGATTTGTAGTTATGAGAAGAACAAAACCAATAGAATGTTAGTATGGTTTATTTGAATATAAATGTGATGGTTTTGGATGAGTTTTAATGTTCTAAATAGAGTAAATAGGAGAGGGAGGTGGTTACCTTTTATAAGAGAGAAGAGGGGCAGTTTAAGAATCTCTCTAAATATTAATTTATTATAAAATAAATTTCAATTTAAAATGGTAAAAAACATATTTAATTACAAAATAAAATGAATTATATTTGAATAACCATCATAAAATAAAATTTTTTACCTGTTTTTAATATTTTTTTATCCTTATCATTTATTTATAACACTTATTTTTCTGTTTTTAATCATATCGTGATATCATGTTATTTAAAGACTGTGGGTTAATGTAAATAAATTATAATATCAAACGACCCAAAAAAATATATTTATGAAATATTTGGACATATATTAATAATTTTGTTGAATCATATATTTTTAGTATTTTAATATCATTTAATAAACTATTATATGATTTATGTTATGAATTTTGTCAATTTTGGACACAATTCATATATCACTTTTTTTTAGAAAAATTCAAAACCTGATTCCTTCCAATCAAAGGTATTAAATCATCTATAATATGAAAATTTCTTCCCAGAAATTCATGGATGACATCAAGATGTTAAAATAAATTTATTTTAATATTTATAAATTCATTTATTTGAATCTTTCATTAATGGGGTAATCTCTACATCATAATTTTGTATTAAATATATATATTTGTCTTATTTATAAAAATTATAAATAAACTTCCATGATGTAGGAAATATTTTTGAATTTAAAATTTCTATTTATTGACATAGATATCATAAATATAACCCTAGATTAAAATCAATTTAGTAAAAGATATATGTTTCTGTAATAATTATCTTTACTTTAAATAAATTCTTATAAATTTCATTTTCACAACCACATGAATCCATGGGGTCTCCAAATAGACCCATGGATGCCTATGGTCGTAAATATCTCATAAAATAATATTAGGATGTGTTTTAGGGTAGTTTTATATTATTAAAATATTAATTTTTACCATTATTTACATGATTTCCCTTTTAACAAAATTAAATAAAAATAATTACTGATGTTACTATTCATAATATCCAAAAAAGGTAAATATATTCAAAATTTGAACCTTGAGATTAAAAATATTTAATCCATTTTTCTAAATTCAAAACACATAATATGAAGTAATTAATTCAAAATTAATTCTCGTTGTCAAAACCAAAAATGTGTTTTTATGAAGTAATAACTATCAAAAGATTGACATGTGTTTCAGTCCAATTACCAAATTAAATTACATAAAATAAAAAAAATTCGATTAAATGATAAATATATAATCCAATTACACATTAAAACCAAATAAAAATATAATGTAACTATATATATAAAAATTAGATTAAAATGCAGTTTTGAATTAAAATGTAGTATTTTTCACTATTCAGTAAAATTTCAATTTTAATAAAAAATACCAAAAATTCAAAATAATTAAATTTTTATATCCAAATTCCAAAGCAGATTTTCATTTTGTGAAATTTAATTTATAAAAGTTTCAAAAACTAGATTTAATATGGGTGTGACATCAAAAGGTGGTAAACCAACATTTTTTAAAAATACTACTTTTATCTGAAAAATTAATTTTTAACCCATATCATTTTCTAGAAAATATGTAAGATGAATTATAATGTCATATAAAATGAAAATTGTGGTTTATAATATTAATAATGGCATTTTTATATACAATTAAATATTAATATATTAATAATATATCAATGCATAGTGAAACTCGGTATCGCGTACAACACAAACTATCGAGGAAGGTTTATCTTGCGTGTAACACAAGACACTTCAGTGTAGTTTGTATTGAAATATTCCGTTGGTGTTTTTTATAAAATAATCCAAACATATTTAATTTATACATTTAAGAAATATCTTTACCCACTATTGTGAAAAATGTGTTCTACCAAAAAAACATAGAAATTTAGTGCAACAGAAGACAAGAATAGTCTTTTATATACTACAAGATAATATGATGTTGCATATACCACATGCTAATCATGTTGTATCGTAAAAAAATAAATCAATGAAATTAAAAATAATATATCTCATAAAATCTCGGGTTATTACATAGGTAGTGTTCTTGGGTGACAGTATCTTCTTATTTAGCTAAATCCGACCATGATTTACCTAAATTTCCTTCTAAGTGGGTTAAGATATGTGATATTTTAACCTAAATTTCCAAAAAAAAAAATTGATTTTTTATAGATTTCCACCAAAGGGAGCCTCATCCTTCCTACTATTTCTCAGTTACTCTTATTCATTCTCATTCGGTTGATTGACTTGTTTCCTAACCACCCTACAATTGGAGATAGAGTTCCCAATAATCCTAAAATGCTCAATAAAACGATATTTCCTATCATAAGATCTTCTAATTTTAGATTTATAATCATTAGAGTTGATGATAATTTTATTATATAGATTTGAATCTAAATTATCTATGACCATAACTCTAACAAATAGACCCAATTACGAATTTAAGGTTCCTTGGTCAATATTGAGTGGATATTCAAATCAAGAACCTATCTAATTCAATATATTAGGGTGCCTGAAATTCCAATTTAGACAATGAAAATTATCTCCAATCAATTCCATGGTGTTCCTATGAATATGTGTCATAAATGAATAATCCAAATCAAATAATGTATTGAAACCCAGCTTCCAATTAATGATTTCTATCTCCAACATCCTACAAGATCATCCTGTGATTTTAATAGTATAAGAGAATAATCTCTCCCTATTGGTATTTGTTTCCGACTCCAGATACCACGAAAATATGCAATATTAGGATATAAATCAATAAAAGGCCAAGTATGGTAACCTTTTAGATATGATATACGCCCCATGATAGAAACATTACACATTTTTGTGCACTATTGATGAGCATTAGTGTTGGCCTCCACCCGGAAACATCCATCATCACGTTTCATTAATAGTGGGTGCTTCTGTGTAGTTTATTTCAGTTGATCCATGCTTTTAAGAGCATTAAGGTATGATATTCCAGTAGATCTATCCGTAGAAGAACAGTTAGGTTTCTTCTCTGTGATAAAACCCTCCAAATGAGCATTAGCATCTCTGATAGGAACATATTTTTCCAATTCCAATATAGTTTTATTATTATGTTAAAATGTGTAGTTTCAAACCATCATAATAAATAGCTGTAAGAGGTGAATATGGAAAGAAAATTACATCAGTTTACAAGGTGGTAGCCACAATACACACTAATAATGGTTTTATCACACATTTTTTGTAAGTGGAGATTGATTTATGGTATTCCATTATGATTATAACATCTTACTATATGATAGATACATAAATTTTTATATCATAATAATTTAGTATGATTTTGGAGAGAAATAAGAATAAATAAAAGAATTATTCTATGTTACACACAATACCTCTTCTTTATACCACCTCTTTAGGTTTATTCCTAATGACTCTCTATATTGGATTTCTAATCAACAGATGGACTCTAAGATGTGGGGTGGAAATTAAGGGAGGTTTTCATGAAAGTATTGGATAGAACAAAATGATTTAAATGGGAAAATAGGAGAGGATATGCAGCTCTATATTATAATTGAGGGAGGGAACATATCTGGGGTTGTTAAAAAGATAAAGTTATCCCTAAATTTTACATATTCAAAACTGATAAAACAAAAATTTATTTTAGATCCTTATATTATATAATATATAATTATGGATATTAAATAGTATATAGATGCCTTTTTTTGTCATATTAACCCTTATCATATAAGTTTAAGCCTTCAATAAACCCATAATAACCTTAATTCAAGTTATTAAGTTTTAATATTTTCACTATTCCTATTGAAAAAAAATTGTGCTTTCCTTATTATATAATATTAATCATGCTAATATAAAAGGTGGAATCCATTTTTTGAAATTCAATTCAAATAAAAATTATAATTAAATTAATAATTCAACCCAGAAATGTGATGAAAAATCCATTTTCTAGTCAAAAAGTTTAATAAGGATAAAAAGTTTATATATTTAAAATCCTCATAAAATTTATTCCAACTACCAAAATTGAATTAATAATAACATAATTGAACTAATTTCAATTTTAAACCATTTTAAAAATAAACTAACCATTCAAAATGATTTAAATAAAGGGGAAATTTAAAATAAACATTAATATTTTTTTTCTATTCAGTAAAATCAATTTTTTTTTGGAAAAATTAGAAAAATTATTCCCATGAAAAAATTGTAATTTTGATTAAAAAAGTTTTGTTTATTTTTTAAAAAAAATTTATATTGTAAATAATTAATTTTATTATTATTTCTCAACAACATATAGATATTTTTTCCTGAGAAATAATATTTTCAAGGCCTATAAAGATTGATAATAATTTAAGAATATATTTAAAAATATATTTTCATTATGATTTATAGATAATTTTTAAAATTTGTTATTTTTAACTCATACCACAAAATTTAATTGATAGTTTATAACATTAATTTTTGTATAATGATATAAATAGTATATTGAGGTTTGTTGTGTTGCATATTTCATCTTCCATTGAACACACCATTAAATTTTTAAAATTAAATCATTTTATAATAGAAGGAAAAATTATTTATCAGTTTGGTAAATCAAGTCCCTATATTTTAAAATTTATCCATGAGATAAAAAATTTAATTTCCAAAATATGATTTTAATCAAACAAAACTCCCTACCTCATCCATAGAATCCCTCTATAAGATGAATCCCCCCCCCATGGATTTAGGCACCACCCTTTTTCAGGAATCTACACAACATGTTCATTTTAGCTATATTCATCAATAATTAGGGTTCATAATTCTTGTTATGGTCTCATCTCCTCCATACCTTTAGTTATGTTTTGATTTCCCCCCCCATCCTCAACCATACAATTCATCTTAATGGTATGTCAAGGGTGTTGACTCAATTATTTATATTTATTTCTTTTTTGGATTGTGATTGTTCTCTTGGGTCTTCTAGTTTCATGATTTGGCGTCCTCCATCAACTGTGTCATGGTTTGTCTCACCCTCCATTAATTTGGGGTATCTATCTATATGGTACAACTATTATTACATATTATCCATTTTTTCTGTAATTTAAATACATTCTCATAAATTTTTATTATTTTTATGATGTAATATCTTTTGGTTGATGTTTTATTTCTATATATCATGGATAAGGCCTAGGTATAATTATAAGTGCTTATTAAAAAGATCATATTCCCCTTTAAAATTATATATGACTTTTCTGAATATTTTTCTTGGATTCAAAACTAATCAACATAGCCAAATTGGTTTTATAATGGCCTTAAAATATTATAATTATTGTCATGGATCATTATCAGATTAAAAATGTTGGATTAAATTCCCTTTTTGATTTTTTAATGGATTTAAATATTTTTGTAATAGGAATTCATTATTCGGTTCATTTTTAAAAAGGGGAATGAATAATATTAAAAACAATGTATAAAAAGTGTGGATTTTTCGAAATTTTAAAATTATTTTGACACCATCAGTCTGAGGTCATTTTGAGACAAAATTTTTAATAGGAATAATTATTTTTAAAAAAATGGGTTCTTGGGGAATTATGGTTTCTTTAAAATTTTGAGATTTATTTTTTAAATTTTAAATTTTTGGATGGATTTGGAATTACAAAACTAATTTCAAATTGTAGTGTGATTATTTTAATTTAAATAGGGTTTTTAATATGGATTTCATCTGAGGTTTGGGACTATTTTTTCAAAGTGGTTTTTAGAATATCATATCATCTATTCCTTGTTAAATTGATTTTTTTTGAAATGGATGTGTTTTATATAAAAATTCATTATGATTTAAAATATTTTTTTTTATATATTTAAAATGGGGTTCTATATTGGGTCTGTGGATTTGAAATAATAGTAGTGTGTTTTTAAGGGCCTTTTTGGAATAATAAACAGTTTTATTAACGTGTGAGAGAATCTTTGATCCCTATGTTATTGTTTTAAATATTATGGATTATGAAACTGTTAGGTATGAATTAGATAGACTTACATGTTGTGATGAATATTCCATGATATATGTTTTATGTTTTTTACTATGAGGGTGTAGTAAATGAGGAATGTGCAATATCAAATGTTTTACATTTTTGCCGTGTGATTCACATTTTTTCTCACCTCCATACATGTTATGGTAGACCTTTGTGATGGGTTTAGTATCATAGGTGGTTTCTATCCTAATATAGGATGGTTTTTTATTATGATCATTTCGTAATACTAAGAGTGTGGATAGAGTAGATGTCACCCCTGACAATGAATAGAATCCTTACAAGAGGGGGACTTAGAGAGCCCATGTGGGGGAAAAGAGATCCCTATTAGAGGTAGAGATATCCCACAGGAAGACAAAGTGATCTTACAAAGCTAATATGAACTTATTATCTTATAATAACACATGCTTTTTTGAGTCCTAATATCGACCATTTGTTATAACCCATTTGTTACATTCATGACAATGAGATTGCATTTAGGATAGATAAAAGGGATTCAATATTATGATAAGATTTTATTTCCCATAGTGCATTTTATGATTAAAATTAGTGATTGATTTTTTTATTGGATTGGGTATCATAGACTATCTAGTGCCTATTTGTGACTTATTCATCACCTTTAGGGATTGTTTATTTAATTTAAAATTAGATATTTTTATAATCATTGATTGTGTGTAATATTAAGGAAAATGGTTTGGATTTTCCAAAAATGAATTTTAAGAAATGATTTTCCTTAAAAATATTTATTAAAAAGGATATTTCCTTGGTTACCTATAAATAAGTGAAATGATAAATTGATTGTTTTCAATAGTATAATGACCCCTTACAACAGTTTATTTTTTTAACATAAAAAATCATACATCATAATTTTTTTATATAAAAAGGCCAGTTTCTTTAAAATGTACACATAGACTAGATTTATAAAAAACATAAAAAATATATTTATAAAATATATTCGAACAATTATTTATAAACTATTTTACTAAGGTTATTCTATAGTTTTAGCTGGTTGTTGTGTCTTACTAATTTTTTATGCTCATTCTTATTTTACCTTAGTTACTGGTTCCTGGTTTTTTCTTATTTTATATTGAGAGTGTTGATTTTCTGTGTTATGTAATTTTTATCCACTGTATCCTTTAACAGAAAAATAAAACATAGTCATTAATAATTTTTATAAATATAGGATGTCAATATCTATAGGAGGCTAAAACGAAACTAGAGGTGGGTACTAATTTATTTTTAGTGGTTAGATTAGGGGCAAGTGGTGGGATTGGTTGTTTTCCATTTTTTACTATGTTATTTTTTTTAAAATGTTTTTTGAATGTATTTATGTTATATTTAAGGGTAAATATAGTTTTTTATATTTGTTATATCACTTGAATTTGATTATTAGGTGGAACAATTATCATGTTTGTTCCGGGGATTCCCTTACCGAGTTATGATATCTTAGGGATCCAGAATAACATTCAGGCCAGTGCATGGTTGGTATTGGAATCCATCTAATGTACGATCTAATCAAAATTTCATTTTATAAATATGAACCTAAGACTCTACAACACCATTTTCTACTTTTGGGGTCTCTTGATAATCTTCAGTTATAATTTTTCATTAGAAATCTAGAAGATGACACATAGAGTGTCTAGATAGCTCTAATATTTCATATGAATCATGTTTACATGGGAAATGATATTTGAATCTTGAGTTTTAGATTTTATTGTATTTCAAGCTGATAATTTTTTGATATATACTAAAATACATTGAGTATTCTTGGTGTTGAATCATATTTTTGACGGGAATTGAATATGGATTGGTGGGGTGAGTTTTTTTCACAGTCTAATAAGCTTGGGTAGTGACCAATTTCTCAATATTAAATTGTCTAAGGAACTATTTAATAGTTTTATTATGATCTATCAAACCATGACATAATGAAATAATGGTTCCACACCACATTTTCCATATAGTTGTTATCTCTCCTTATTGATCCACAATGGTGGGGAACAAGTTATGGTGTGTCTTGTAATATGATGATGTGGTTGATTGAGTTTTGATAGATTTTTTATGTGACTTATATTTTGTGATATTTTTTTGAAGCATGTTTTCTGAATGATGATGATTTAATGGCGATTAGTTCTTTTGGGTGTCTAATAAAGACATGTTTCTTGTGTTTTTAACTAGTTTAGGTTTTTATATTTTTTTCCATAAGATTCGTTATGGATTAAATATTTGTGATTCTGAATCCTCCTAGGGTATATAATTTAGTTAGATGTTTTAATTATGTTAAAATGAAATGGTAAATGATTTATATTAATGAAAATTGATTGTTTTTAATAAATAAGTTAAAATGTTTTGGAATTCCCTATCAAAATTGTGATTTCAAATAAAGTAGATTCATTCTAAATGGTGGGGATTTTTAAAAAAAAATATGTTTTATTCCATCATGGATGTGGGGGGGGGGGGGGTTATGAGTGTGGTTTTGGGTATATGTTTTTCCATTTTTAGTTTTGTGTTTTTTTCACTTCAATTATGGGTTGAGAACATTTTCTATGATTTAGAGGACATTTCTTACTTGAATCCATGTTTCATTGCTTAAATATTTTTCCACCCAAAATGGTCTCATTAAGGGTTATATTTTCTCTATTAGCTATGTAATTACCATATTCATTTGGATCTCTCCTATAATCCATTAGGATAATCATGTGTTTCCCCAAATTTTTAATGAGGAAGTGTGTTATCTATTAGATTTTGTTTTCCAATATTGCTAGTTAGGAATTGGTTAGTCAGTTGGACGACATAATGATGATATTTTTAATTTATCTTCAAGGTTGTTTGTTTGAATTTATTATTCTTGATGTATTTATTTAGATCCTTATAGCATTTAGGTTAATTGTTTCCATGGTTTCTCAATTGAGCGTGGTTTTGTATTGTGATTAATGTTTTCCAGATTTGGGGATTTTATGTAGTAATAGTTTTGTTTATCCCATGCCTCATTATTATTATTCCTTGATTGATATCCTTTAGTGTTGTGGGCTATTTAGTGGGTAGTTATCGTGAGATTTTTTTTCACTAATTTTAAATGGGAGTACCTCATGTGAGTTATTTGGCATTCTAAAGCTATTGTGGAACCAATTGAGATTTTTCATTGGCAAATGTTATAATTGAATTCTGTTAGGTTCACTATGACTAGGTATGTCTAGAGGTATGTCCTAGATTATCGTGTTCTCTCTTATTTTGTGATACAAGTTTAGAGACCATATCATTTCATTATTTTGAGAATGTGTTTGAAGGTTGTATTATTTAACTGATTTGGATAAGTTACTATTTTGGTATCTTATTCTGGTGACTTAGGGTAGTTTGGATGTTTTTTTATGGTTCGTTTTTTAGTACTGATCAAATTATATTTTATGTTTCATGGTTTTGATTTCCCATTGGTATTTATAGAATTGTGCATTCTCTTTTGAGATTACATATTTATGGATGTTTATGTTTAGTGGTATCATTTGGTATCATTTGGTTTTTATGTTTTTTAATCTTTGTGATACTACTATAATAAGAGTGGTCATTTGATTCATCACACTTTAGATAAATTATAAATGTTGGGGATATATTTGTTTATTCCCCCCTAGTGTTAATTTTTTGATTTTTACTGTTGATTCTTATTTAATGTTTTTATCATTCCCTGAGGATAATGGTTGTAACTCTAGTGTATAGATTGTGTATGAAATATTCATGGTGATTTATGAAAACTCATGTTTCATTGTTAATTTATACTTCTTTAGAAAGGGTGATAAATATTACACTTTTTCTTTATCGTTTTTCATCACTAGGGAATTTATTAATTACGAATATGGCATGGCAGGTAGAAATGTGAGACTCATCTATCACAAATATTTCATATTTTTTATAATATTACGTTAATTATGGATTTATTTAATTTTTCATAATTTTTATGGTGTTTTGTGCTAGGAATCATTTTTTTCTCAGTTTTTGGGTTGATAATGGTCAGCTTAAATGGTTTTTTAACCATAATGAAATCCTGCATATTAGTTTTATTTTTTATAGGGTTATATGACATGGCCTTTTTATAGTTTACTAAATCATGTGAAGTCTTGGGGAAGCCTTGAAGCATGCTTGGTGCTTATATTGCTGGGAAATCATGATCAGTACATGGGTTGGTAAACATTTCCCTGATACTATGTGATTTACATAAGGGATAAAAAAATTCATTTTACTAAAAGTCCAGTAATTATCAAAATAAATCTCTCCAACGCCATTATACCTCCATTTTTGTGATTCACCAACCCCCTCCCATGATCAGACAACCCCCCCCCCACTCTGATTGATATCCCATATACTAAAACATTTCTCAATAGTTCTTTATGAATTGTGGATGATCCATCAAGGTAATGTCTATAGTTCCCCTTACCTTCCATTTCATTGATATTTTACATCTCTTTTCCACACTAATAATTTTTTTGAACCTAACTTCAAGGGGTTAAACCTTAATTTTTGGAATTTCTCTATTTTTAGAGAATGTTATTGGTCTCTTCAGCTACCATATTACATGATTTCATGTCCTCCATTAGGGGATAATTATTTTTTCTCTTTCATCATTGATTTGATGTAGGTGTCTCTATATAATCCCATCTGTTGTGTGTTATAAATATAGTGGTATATTTAATAAGTTTTTTTATTAATATATAAGAATGTTTATATATTATAGTTGGTTTCAGATTACGATTCGTTGTCTTTAGAGCTAGTCATGTTCTTATGTCTAATTCTGGGTGTTTGTGTAAATGATTGCATACCAAGTAAAAATTGTGTATTATATTTTGATTTTTTTTATTTACAATTAATCATCATATAAAAATAAGTTATATAATTACTTTAGGATATTTTGATGCCTCTTCGTGGATAATGTTCACATTTGATGTGTGGGATTAGTTGTTCATTGGTATTAAATAAATGAATTTAAAAAGTTAAATAAAATATTTTAAATGAAAATTTAATTTTTAAAATGAAGTGTAGATTATTATAAATGATTTCTTTAAAAGTGGGGAGTTAACTCCCTTTTTGACGAATTTTAAATTTTGGTTCTTAGTGTTAAAATGTGAGTGAGTGTTTTTATAATATGGTTATTAAGAGAAATTGGGGTTTTTTAAATGTTGATCATTTATATTTTTTAAAAGGATCATTTTGTAGAAGTTTTGGTATCTAATTTTTTTACTTCAATGTCTAGTATACTTATTTCAAATTCAATGGGTTCTTGGAATGTAAATTTTATGTGTGGGTAGAACCATGTTTTCAAAAAGAAGATTTGAGACTTAACTCTCAAATGTGCATTTTAAAGTGATTTTTTGATATTTTTGTGTTAAAAATATACTTTCACTATGTTTTGAAATTTTAGTTTAAAAGTTTTATTTTAAATAAGATTTCAAATGATTGAGTATTTGGGATGTTGATCGACATCCTATGTAAAGGGTTTTTTAGTCACATTGTGTACATTAAATTGATTAATAAATCTGTTAGACCATATTTCAGCCCCATGTTATTGTATTTCAAATTAGTTATTCTGACATAATGATGGAATAATTATATTTATATTATTTGATTGATTCTAAAGCATAGAAATATGTTTGTGGCTACTGCATGTGAGTCTGTTGGAGGTGAGGTATGGCGTATTTCAAATGTTTGACATTTTCACTATGTGATGTTTATTTGTTCTCAAAATATTCTACATTTCACAGTAAGACTAGGGGATGAGGTAGGAAATTATGTTGTTGTTTCCTTGCTCTATGTTGAAGTTTTATCAAGAACATTTCTCGAGATAGATAGATCCCATTGATGAGAAATTACCCTTGAGAGAGAATGGACACATGGGAGGGGGGATGAGAGAGCCCACATTGGGGGAGAGAGTTCCCCGAATAATAAAAAGTTAGATTCTAAAATTCAAGGTCAACAGAAACTACTATGGGAACACAATGATATTCTTTGTCATTCTAGCATCTATTTGTTAGAAACTATTAGTAAGATTTGTGTCATAAAGACACTATTTATGACCGTAATAAGGGATTTTATTTTAGGATTGGATTGGATTTAACCATGTTATTTTTTCCTTTGATAGCATTTAATGAAGGTATTATTTGGATTATGTTTAAATTATTTTGATGTTCGTGTATGTGACTTCATTAAAATCATAAGTATCTATTGGTTCATAATCAAAAGAGTTAGTTTTACCTTGTTGGAAAGATTGGATTAAATAAAATTTAGTTCGTTTATTCTTAAAAAGAGTTTTACAAAATGGTTTTATCTTTAAAGTGTTTAGGAAAAAGGAATTTTCATGGTATACATGGAAATGGTAAATTTTTATCATAGTTTTTTCATGGTATTGCGGCCCCATTAATCAGTTTAAGGATTAATTTTTAATGTTTAACCACATTTTTTTTTGTTTATAAAAATTTTAGTTTTTAAAAAATGTGCATGTGTGTTGTATTTTTAAATTATGTGAAGAAATATTTTATATCTTATGTTCACTTATGAATTTATAAACTGATTTAGTAATATTTATCCATGTTATTTGTGAGTTTTGGTAGAATACTGAGTGTTTTTGTGATCATGCTTACTTTACATTAGTATAAACTTCTTGAAATAATTCATATCTTCTATTAAGAAAAATTCTTATCTAATGTATGTTGTATATATTTTTTTCTCCTTCTATCAACACGACCTATTAAAAATACCAATTTTTCTACCTTTGGAGGGTAGATATGTATATTTGTGTCTTGGACGGAATTGGTGGAGGATACAATTTTCTTAATTTTGGAGGGACACAAGGGGTGAGACGAGGGATTCGTTGTTTTCATTTTATTACATCTATATATATTTCTTCTTGAATTATTTGGTATGTATGTATTATATATGGATGCGTTTTTTTATATTTTCACCAGATATCTACTATAACATGACTAATAATATTCATAATATTTATTCCAATATTTTTTATTATGATTCTCATTAACCTTTTTCATGTCCTTAAAGAATAGAAATACAAGTTGAAAAAATGTTAGCCCAATTAGGATATCCAAAAGAAAGAGGGATTGGGTTAGTTTATTTCCAACATATCATAATATATGACTCACTAATTTGAATGTTGGCATCCTTTTTTTGTACAAGGGAACCTTTTGAAATGGGTTAGCCTTTTTTTGAAATGGTTTGTCCTAGGAATGTGGATTACATTATGATGGGAGTCATGCGTAGGTACTTCATGCTTTCATTTTATCTGATTATGAGTGCAATGGTAATATAAGTAAATGATTTAGTATTTTGAATAGCAATAGATGACATCTAATCATGTGGTTGTCTTAGAAAGATGGCATGTCATAGGAAATTTATAATTGGTTATGATAAAATTAAACTTATTCTACTTATATTTGTGTATTCATGTTTGGTTATATAAGTGTCATGAGAACATTGGGTTTTGACTAGATCAAGGAAGGGTACATCAGTAAATATAGGAACCATTGAATTATGAATCGGTGGGTATCCTTGTGTGGGTCGGGGACTAGTAGACAAATTGAAATGGATCAGACACAGATGTCAATTTTTTCAATGAAATGAAAAATTTCCATTCATGGTAGAGATGAAATTGAAATGTATTAAGTCTGATGGCATTCTTTATCCTAGAATTAACAACGGAAAGGAATTTACCGGGAATGGTGAGTGTATCACAGTAGGTGTGACATGGGTGTGGTGAATTAACCAGTTGGAGAATCACTTGAGGAGTAGTATCCAAAAAATACATAGGGTGAAATGTTCCCCATAAAACATCAGAATGTGATACCCTCATTATGAATCTGATCAAGATAAATATATTGGGTTTCATTCTCAAATGTTGAGTGCATGTAATAATTGGGAATGTCAGTGGTTGTCAAGGATGATCCTACTTGACCACGTCCATCCTTTATGTCTTGTAATGTAATCATAATAAGAATTAGTGATATATAATTTGATTTAATGAAAAAACTATATGCATACTCCCACAATGGGATGTGTGATTTTAGGTGTGGAAGACAACTGAAATCTGGAGAGATCATGGAAGAATGAAGTCGGTCATTGTATGGTCGTTTTAGGAGTTAGGATTCCAGGGAGAACATTTGTATGTATTATTATGGATTCCATAGAGAATTATATAGACATATTTAAATGTAATCTAGTCTGGGGTTCTATAAATTTCAACGTTCTTGGGTTAGTTATGGCGTGAACAAAATGTGATTAGAATGGTGGTGCATTGATATTCATGGTACATAATGTTAAAGGAAATGTGTTATGGATAATTAAACTCTGTAATTTGACTAGAATTTGATAATTTTACTCAGTTACTTTGATGAAATTAAAATGACACTACACTTCATGTGATGTAATCATAGTCGGGTGTTTAGATATTATGTTGGTGATAGAGGCCAATCTTTTTGAGAAGGGTCGGCCAAAGGAGGCATGACTATTGTATTTAAATTATATGGAATTATGTGAGAAAAGAATCAAATTTAGGATATAATATTAGTTTTCTTTAGTGTTTTTATTGATTTTTAGTTTTTTTCAAAGAAGAATGAGGTTTCAAGAACCTCATTTATGAGTTGTGAGACTGTTAGTTTTGGTTAAAATTTTTGAACATATATTATTTTCAATTTTTTACCAGTTGTTACGTGCATGTTCGTGTGTGGTGAGGTATGAATATTTTATAGTGAACAATTGGAATGTGGTTATGGTGTTTCAATAGATAATACTAAGGGTGGATGTTCCATTGTATAAAAATTTGATATTGTATGGTGAATATTATTGTGGGGAGGTAGTATGGGCTAGGTGATGAGTTGGAAAATAATGTGGCAATATCTCAAGATTGAAAAGATTGTTTGAATTTCATCGTATAGTTTTGAAAACAGTTACTAGTACTTGATCATGGTTTAGTATCTTATGCATATTAATCTTTGGGTAGTGTATTTAAATAGTTTTTTTGAGATTTATGGTGGGTTCTAGTCATTTTATAATTGAATTGTGACTCGGATAGGTTAGGTTGTATAATTCGACAACAACTTATACTTCATGGGGATGAAAAGTATTATCGTGTATAGTTTTTAACTCTCCATGACTATACATGAATGAAAACTCAATAGGGAATTTGAATCATTCAATTTTGTGGATGAGTTGGATTTGGAATTGGGATCAATAATAGATTGGTGAGAGTTTGAAGATTCTTAATGACATGTTTTTGTACAAGGTATAATGACTAAGAGGAAACTCAACTTTTCAATATAGTATTGGGATTCTTGAGTTATGGTTAAGATATTTTCAAGGATTTTGGGCCAGGTGTATTGTCTATTGTGAACAATTAAGATGAATCTACTTGTAACTCAATGTGAGAATGTTTGACATTAAATTTCTATAGTTCACGGTTTTCTAGAACAATTAGATCATAATTTAAAGTAAACCATATGTATCCTCGAGTAAACTATGCTCATTATATTAGATTCAGGTGTTGGAGAATTATTTGAACACTATTTAATAAAAATCATTTGAAATGATTTAGATTAAGGGATTTTCAATAAGAACTATTGGTTCATCGTGGGAAAACTAAGTAGTACAACTATTTAAGAGGAGTGTGTTTGGAAAGAGCCCAATGCACTGTTGGACAATGGTTTGGAAAGCTATGTGATGAATCTATGAATCTCATTAAAATAATGATTTTATCTTCTTATCCCAACATTAATAAAAATAGAGATCCCCAACTTTCTCATGATTGTCAAAGAAATTAAATCCCCTCCAGTATTTCTATATTTTTCATCCTCAAATTTGGATGATTTTGGGTGCATTAATTCATTATTCAAGGTGAGATTAACCCTCCTCCTACCATAATTCCTATTTTTATTGGGTTTCCCTATTTTCTTGGATTCCATCATCAAGGGTTCTTCAGATGATTCCATTAGTGCCTGGTGGAATATTTTGATCCATATGGGTTCATTAATTTTTTAAGGATGAGGGAATCCTAAGATTCCATCTTCATAAAATTTAGCATATATTTGAAAATGTTTATGGTCATTTTGATTTTTTTTAGTTTTCTTACCAATTTGTAATATTATTAAAATAATATTTCTTTAGTTTCAATGGGAGAGCCTTTGAATCAGAATGATATTAGAGGTGTGTTAAGGGTAATTGAAACCATGTGTCATAAAGGTTTGATATATGAATATGGATTCATGAGTAATTCAACATCATATTAAGTTAAAATTAGATAAATTAATTATTTATTTATATTATACCTAATTAATTAATTATGTGTGGCTTGAGTTAAGGGATGGGGTTTTAAAGGCATGAAAGGTTGAGCTTAGTCATGGTTGGAGAAGATTAAACATCATTTAATGTTTTCATTGATAATAGGAAAACTAATCCTAAATCTTAAAAAATAGTAAGTTTTCTTGCGTACTAGTCATATGTAAAATCCATTTGGGAAGTGTTGTATTTGGATGGTTAATCTCACAACTAAGGGTGATTCCCCTAGCTATGTTAGTTAAATGAATTTATTTATTTAAAATATTCTTGTTGTAATTTCAATCAATGTGTTGAACTTTAAAATTCCATAGATGAGAGAACCAATGATCCTATTCCATTTTGGACCTAGTGATATTTTATTTATTCATTTTTCATAGAAAGCTGATCCCAAGACCGTTGAATGACTTGAAACTATAGGACCCCTAAGGGGAGTGATTAAGCTTAAAGAGACCCAGTTTCCCTACTGTAGAATCCAATGAGTACATCTTGAGGGAGGACTATTTTTGTAGAAGATGAAAAACCAAATATGGTCAGGTGGGACATTTGATATCCATGGTTGCTTAATTAACTCTTGATATGTTTTGTCTAGGTGGATAGAAATTATTTAGGTTGGAGATGAAATGGTTGAGCAAACTGAGATTGACGTAGATGACTAACATGGGTCATGGTTCACCTATTGTCTCATTCAAATGTGGTGTATGCTATGTATTCATTAAAAAAATATCATGATAATTAGGTTCAGGGGCATAGTATCATCTAATAATCATGTGGTGACCTGAGGCCTAACTGAGACAGAGGTCCCAGAAGAGGGTATTTATTCTATACTGGACTGAGGGGACCCTAGTTGGTTCCCCATTATCCAACTGGCCTAAAGATGGTATATGTGAGGTGGTAGTGGGTTTCACCATAGAACTCATCCCTAAAATGATATCCTAATGGGATATATTATGTGGTGATGGGAAAGGTTTTCAACTTATACTTTTTAGTTAATTATTATATAGTTGTTGAATGTTTCTTTAGGCTATATATGACACATTATTAGGCTACGAAAATTTGGAGTTGGTTTTATGGTTGGGATCTTCCATAGGCTTGAAGACCAATGTTGAGATATTTCATTGTTTTAGACATTATTAATGGGTATGGAAACCATGAATTTGGAATTGGATGAATAAATCATAGAGGTATGGGTCCCCAATGCCATGAGGACATGGTTATGGTATCCATTGATTTTGAACTGGTTGAACGGATTACTGAGGGTTGAATCCCTGGAGATGTCAGGATATGGTTATGGATTCCATGATTTAGCGATTGATGAATAGGCTATTGATGAATTGGTCACAAGATACATGATTATGTGGTTATTGATACATTATATTCTGAGTCAGGTGCAACAAATTATATGGGATGGGTCCCAAGATACATGAAGATACAATTATGTTTTCCCAAATCTTGAGTCATATTCATGGTTTAATAGATATGTAATTTCAACATAGATGTTTTGAAAATCATTTTTTAAGGACTTCATTGAGAGATGAGAGGTTGGGGATAGCTCATATTTCTATCCCAAATGATACATAGTGGGTATGACCATCATGAGATGATATGAGAAACCCTGACACCGGATGAAGCAATTATGGTTCACTGGTGTCATAGACCTAAGGATCTACAATTTTTTTTCCGTAGTATTATTATTTTATAGTTTATTTACTTATCTTTATCATGTCATATTCATATATCAAAAATGTTAAAATATTTTAGGGTATTTTTTTGTTGGTTCCTTACTATGTAGTATACTCACACCCTACCCTGGATGACAGTGATTATCGGTAACCAAGAAGACATAGACATGGTTATAGGAAAAAGGTATGTCTAAGGCCAGGGGATGATTTATGCTTATATATCAAGTGTGTATTTAGAGAATGGGATGACGCATGAATATGAGCTTAAAAGGAGCCACAATGTATTTTATTTGTTTTTATTCTACCTTGTATATGTGATGGACCTAATGGTCAGTCAGTCATATGTATGGTGTTCTGGTTCATATCATACTATATTTCATTTTAAATCAGAATTATTTATATTTATTATTTATTACATTAGGTGATATCATGTCTGATCTTCAGTTATTTTTATATTCTATTGATCACTCTGACACCGGGGGTATAGTATCACCATAATACAATATTTTACCCCCACTCCTAGTTGGTAGCCTATAGGGTATGGGGAGGTGTTCATGATCTCATGTGAAGAACCTGTCAGACTATTATTCATTGTGTGATTCATTATGGGATATTATATAATTATATTTAAATAATATAATTATTTTACTAACCAAAATATAATTTTTATAGGATTGAATATTTTTATACATGTAGACCATACCAAAAAATATGGTCATTCTCAAATGGAAATATGATATGTGTTTGTTTGGTGAGAAAAAGTTCCCTAGTATGGTGATGACATGGTACAAGATTCTAGTTATATGTGTATGTGTAACCCTTGAGTGGGTCTTTGAACGTATGATACCTTTAGTTTTGAGATAGGTGTAAGAAATTTTCCTTGAGGTTTGGCCTTCCTCTAGACTTAACCATTGGTATTATGAGGGGAATATTATGTTTCATGTGTGAACCTCCTACAGATTGGACTTATAGTCTAGGTGAGAGGGACTTGAATCCCATGATATGTGAATCAAAATTCAAAGTGTGTCGATTCCTAGTTTTGTGTGGGAGCAACCCTTGAGAGGGGTTATCCTAGGAAATTGTGTTCCATAGAGGTAAAAAGTAATTGGCAGAATACATGGGTCTAGATTGATGCTTTAGAAGTAAAATAGATGTATCAATGTTTTAGATGTAAAATAGAGATTATTGATCAAAAATGATGATTTAATTGAATTTCATCAGATTAAAAAGTTTGATTATTTCTATTTAGATGATTGGGATATTATAGAGAAAGGTTCGTGTTTAGGAACATATCCCAATTCCAATGGAGTGTGTATCACGAAAGAATTATTATGGTTTCAATATTTCAGTGGTACTGAAGTATATGAATACTTTTTAGTTGATATTTAGTTATTCTATGTTATGTATTTTTGTAGTGCCATTTATAACAAGTAATTGATCCTTATCATGTTCCAGTAGAGGGCCAAAGGATTTATGAGAATAATGTGGGAATTCAACCTAAGATTTGGATGTTTTGGGGAATATCCATCAGTGGTAGAGGAGACATAAAAATTAGATTAATTGAAATAAAATGATAAATTTAGGAATTGATCCTCATCATGTATTTATAGAGTTGGTAGTTTGGATCAGGAGGAGATTAATGTGTGTGTTTGAGTGTAGAATTGTTTCTGATTGTATTTGGGGACTGATATAAAAGGTGAATGATGGTGGGATGTTATCCTTTTGTTGTTTGAGGGTGTGGCCCCCATTTTTATTGAGTTATTAATGGATGTCCAAGATGATGATTATTTGAGCATAGAATATGTTGTAATTTATATATTCAGTGGAACTTGTGTACAAAAGGTATTGGCCACATTTGGATATTTTTTCAGTGAAACATATGATATGGGACTTATAAGATGAGTTTTGATAAATTAAATTCATAATAGTGAAACTATAATGATTGAGAGTTTCATTTCAGTCACATTAATTTCACCCTCATGTTGGATGGGATCTTTATGAAATGATGCTGGTCATTGAACGGTTGATATTCCATTTAAAAGTCATTGGGATGATGAATCTGATTTATATGGTCCCATTAAAATTGGGAATTGTAGTCTTGTAAGTGTTCTGGGATGGTGTCTGTGTCTTGGAATCAAACATGATGTGATTTTAATTCGATAGTAATTTAGATTATATAACTAATCTATTTTGAGAATGGTTGACCAATAGTTGACTAGTCATTTTTCTCATGTTTCATTGAGAGTAGTGAGAAGGATGTAATAATGGGATGAAAATTGTACTACTGAGAATATTATTTAATTCATTATTCCAATGATGATCATGCAACATGGAATGGAATCAGTCCATTATTAGTTGATCCTTATGATAGTAAGAACTGTAATCATGAGGATGAAATAGTTGAATATACTATGGTGTTTGGAATATATGGGTGCAGTTGAGTTACATCCCAATTCTTGAGGTGTATTGTTCCTAGTGTTTTGAATTTTTCCACACAGGTTCAAATGTCCTTATAAAGTATAATATAAAAAGATTTCAAAACATTCTAACTATGATTAATCAAAATTTGTTATTAAAGACTACCAATGATTCTCAGCTATGAGATGTGATATGGTGGCGAGATTGTAAAACCTAGTTTTTTTCATGGGCCTGACAGTGATGGGAAATCTAAATTTAATGTTTTCATATTCTCATAAAGGTTAAAATTTTAATTATATTCTATAATATTGCCTCAATAATTTCTTATTGCCAATATTTTAGTGCTGGAATAGGATTATTATGCTATTAAAGGAGTTTGGTAGAAATATAGATTGTTCCATGTTCTAAAGAATATTTAATAATTAATTATTTAATAATTAATGATTATCTTGAAGTGTTTTGATGATATATATTGAGTGGAGTTTTGGATTGATTTTCTATGTATACAGTTGGTCCTATAATTTGGTATTTCACTAGTGTGAGGCTTAACATCATTTCATGCATTGATTTTGGTCCCATAACCATTTTTATTTTATTTTCCTTTTCAATTTTCCCCATTCTTTAATTTTATTTTTCTATTTAATCCACTCATCTTATAGATTCTTATTTCCCCCCTCTATATATGGTCTTTTATATATTTCAAGGTAGATAGGAAAGTGATAGGGATATATTAATAGTGGGGGAGGAAAGATTTGAAGTGCCTTTGTAGAGATCAAGAGGATCTGAATCAAGTTGATGTGGCTGTAAAACATTGAATAGACCTATGTTTTGATGATTTTCACCATGTGTAGTCTATTTTTTTCACCCCTGATTCCCGTAGGAAATTTTATGTATTTTTTTAATTTTTTATTGGACAATTAGGGACCCATATAGGGTCAAAATAAGCTTATTTTCAGGGAATGTGAGGCTCAAGGAGGATCATAATAGTTTCCCTCCTAAAAAAATTGATCACATGTCACGAATTTTGAAGAACACGTGTAATGTTTTATTCCAATTATTGGAGGAAGAAGATTTTTTGAAATTGTTTTTTCTATTATATGTACATATTTTGTACTGTAATATTGAGGGGTTTCAATAATATTTCCCTGGGTACCAAATGTGATCAGTACATGGTCATTCAATAGTACAAAACTAGAACCTAAGTGCTCCCATGACATCTAAAAGTACATGTATGGTGATGTAATTATCGAGAGGTAGTTTGTATTGAATGAACTCATTCATGTGTGAGTTACAAGGCATATTGTTTTGGTAGAGGCCACAACATTGGAAAAGGAACCTCCATGTCTGGTTCTATCCATAGACAAGGTGGATATTTTGTTGTACTCATCCAGTAATCTGGGTATATATCATGTACTCCTCCTTTTATAAAACATCAGGAAGATCATTGATGTCTTATATAGAATAGTACATAAGATTAGTCCATTCTATTTTATTGCATGTATATCATGATGGTATGGCCATAATTGTGATTTTAGTTATTCTGATTGATGATTTGAGGACTTTGAGATATATGTGAGAGACTTTTCCTACAAATTTTTAATTATGAAAAATCTTAAAGGAGTTAGGAACTAATAACAAGCGGAGTGATGTGATAATAATTGATTGATTGGAAGAAGACATTGTTGAGGGACTTAGTGGATACATTCTGTAAAGTACTTAGTGAGCTTAGTGTAGGAGATATGTAAACATTTGAGTAGTAGTGTTATATGAATTATCATGGATATACCGTGTAACACCCCATGCTTCCATAGTACATTTCTCTTTAAATAATACAATAGTGTGTGTTGTACGCAACTTCGAAATCTAACACACCACAACCAATAAAACAAGTCATTATGATTACTAATACCCACTTTTTTTTTAAATTTTATAAATTTTATCTTTCTAAATGGATTTTATTTTTTGATTCGAAATATCAAAATTAGCATAGGGTGATTTTTTGGTATTTTTCTGGAAACATTCAATTTTTGATGAATAGTGAAAACCACTAAGTTATAGTTTAAAAAGGAATTTTTAATTAAATAATTATATAGTTTACATAAAATTATTTTAGGTCAAAATAGAATCATAATACTTATATGTTAAATGTAATTCATTGAAGTCATTTTATAATAATTTTAGATATATATAAGAATTTTATTAAACATTTTATCATATTTTACCCACCTCCTAGGAGAATTTGAAAATTTACATAAAACATAATTATACCACTTTTTTGAGTTTTATTTAAAAATTACAAGAGAAACAATTTATATCATTAAGTAAAATGTGTTTGAATAAGATGAAAACAATTTTTGGTGAAAAATATCTTTTTACTTTTATTTACAACGATTAAAAGTAAATAGTGTAATTAAGGGTAAAAATGATAATATTACTACCCTAAAACATGTCCTAATTCTATGGGATAAATTTAATTCGACCAAAAGAAACCATAGGAATAAAATTTGATCTTTTAGGCCCACATGGATTAGATTATTACATTTATTATTTCATAATTCAAAGATTTGTTAAAAGTGTTAAATTAGTAGATTAATAACTAAAACATTTTTAATATTGGGTTACACCGAAGATAAATTCAACTATACTTATTCATTAGAAAGATAAAAATATTTCCTACATAATGGAATTTTATTAATATTTTTTAGAAATTAAATAATTTAATTTACTTGTGACACAATGATGATTCAGTAATTACATAATTAATGAAATATTAAAATAATTGATAATATAAATATTAAAATAAATGATATTTGAGACTTTTTATGAATTCCAATAATTTTTTTGGTCAATATGACATGTTAGTGTTGGTTAGATGAATTTTTTTGGAAGTAATAATTCTGTTATGAATTTATAAAAAACAAAATACGAAATACTGTCAAAATTTACATAAAAGAGTTTTTTAAACAAATATAATATTATTAATTGATATTAATTTCCGAAAAATCTAAGGTTTGGCTAAAATACTTGTATAATTATAGTAGTATCATTAATTAACCACTTGTGGTTCTATTGGATGTATATCATATGTTTATTAACCTTATAATATAAAAATACAAGGAGACGTGGTCAATGTAAAAATATTTAACTAAGAGTTAAATCTTAAAGAAAAAGATAATATAGTGACCCAAACCTATTCAAAACCTATTGGTGGAGTGGTTTTCGACCCATTTCCGCTTTATCCTTTAAATAATTCATTTTTAGACATTATAAACAGAAAATTATTTTTTTATAAAATAATATTTCTACCATTTCTTATGGTGCCCCTCACCCCACTTATAAAAGGGCACTTCCCTTTCTCTCTAATTCACACCTTCAATGCCTTTTAACTCGGCCAAAAACTTCCTAAATACCCAATAAAATATCCTCCCTTCATCCTAGTGGCATTACTTTATTCGTAAATCCAATCTCACGATCCATTTTGATCAAATCAAAAGGAAGAAACCGATGAAGAGGTAAATATTTAATCACCTCTTTCAAGTTCATTTCTTCTTCCACTTCCTCTTTCTTTGTTGTTTACATTCAGAAATAATAACTCCAGTATCTTCTATATAATTTGATTTTATTATAAATATGGTACAACCATATTCATTATTCTATCCATCCTTTGAATGACATTTCACCATACGTGTGTACATACGTTTTATCGTCTCCATGTTGTGGTGTAATTGTTATTCAATACGTTATTATTTGGATGGGTTTAATAATGATGTGTAATTGATATATATAATAAAAATATCATGATAATGATTCTTTATATATGATATACCATACAATTATATATTATATTAATATGAAAAAATTCATATTGTCGCTTGTGCGTATGTACGGATTACCGTCTCCACGAATGCGATGACATTCATTCCCCATTGTATCCATTAAAACCTAATTTTAATTAGATGATTAATAACAAAATTTAAAGACAAAATATCATTATTAATATGAATAAGATACATATTATCCATAACAATCATTAATTACATAACAATGCATATAAAGGAAAACGAATCTGTTAACACCCAAAATGAGGATAATAGTAAGATATTATTAACAAAGAAATGTTAAAGGATCATATATGATATCATATTAATGTATATGACTCTTATATAATTTAATAACAATTATTTAACCATTATACAAGAGTTTAACCTATCATTGAACAAGGAAAAGTAGAAGGTAAGTGCTAATTCTACTATCTCTTCATTATCTGAGGTTATTTATACGTAATTGTCTTCTGAGACCTCTTTATCATCCACATCCATGTTTATTAAAAAATTATTTCAAAACATTCTTACTATGTTATATAGTATGTGATAAATCCATTTATAGCATTGTCTAACTTTTATAAGATGCTTATAATAGAATCTTTCCATCATTTTCCAAACAAGTTCCTTTATAACCTGTTCGACAAAATTAATGTAGGAATGTCTTTTTTTAACTTATATGGTGGTTGTGGATAATTTCCATTGTTATAACATCATAGAAGCTTCCCTTACAAGCTTATTAAAATACTTCCAAAATAAATTTTTTCTTAAGTTATTTCAAATAGAAAGAAATATTTCTCTAAAAAAGGGTTTGATTGCATCTATGTCATCATCCATTTATGGATTTTATGCTTATTAGAAGTTGATTTGTTATGATACAAAACTTCCATATTGTATTGAAGGTTTTGTGATATGTTTTACTATGGATGTGTTATTTTTACCCCATTAATGGTTTATAGATAATGTATTGACATTTTCCATGGTAGTTTTAATTAAAATGTTTATGTTATATTTAATCCTTTTCATATGAGGAATGAATTGGACGTAATAAGTGGCGGGTGGAGCCTACTATAGCTCTTTGATGCATCGGTAGATCTAATGAGACAATCTAGTTACTTGAAATGAGGCCTTGACAAATTCTTATTTGTATTCTGGGAATAAGGCCCTGACTCTGTGGTTATGAAAGTCTGGCATTATGAATTCAATCATTATGAAAGTGGCTATTGATATTGCATGTGATTAATCGAATAGTATAATATCCATGTGAATATGTAAATGGAATTATTTTATTTTATATTTTACATATTATGATGTAGTTCAAGTTTAAAAGGATTTTGTTTTAGTCTTATACATTTCTTTAAATGTTTATTCTTATTTATGAATGTTTCCACTTTATTTTTATCCTTACAGAGAATCTGATCTCACCCCTATCCATGTTTTATTTTTCCTAGGATGTGAAGAAGTATATTATGACTGACCTATCAGGATCGTCTATGGGATCTTAGTGTTTTCTATGGAAACAATGTTTTTTCAGTTTTCCATTTTATGATGTAATGTAAAACTTATGAATGTATCTATTACTTCATCAGCTACTAAACTAGTCGGTCATTCAAGAATTGATCTTTTGTGATCATGACAATGATACGTAATAATGCACTGACTCTCGGCTTCTAGGGTCGGGGTGTTATAGTTGGTATCATAGGAAGTTTATGAAAAACCTTGGAAACAAGATTTTGATAAACTCTGATTATAGCACATTCCTCTAAGATAGATATTGAGAATTTGTATAGAAGAACATCCTATAATTTCGGTATTGTAGTGATTTTGTGATTTTTCCAAGAAATACATCCATGTATCGAAACAAGTAGGTAATGGAAGCACGGGGAAAGATGTACCTAGGGGTAAAACACGAAAACACTACTTTGAGCTATACTCGAATGGGAACTGGTGCACGACAAAGGGGCTTGTTGCACTCTTGGTAACGAAACTCCCATGGGATATTCATTGTATAATTATCATATTATTTTCAAACAATTATAAATGGTTTATGAGTATATACATCCTCAAAGATATTTTTTTATGATTATGAATTATATCCATAGCTGTTCAATTTATGTGAAGTGTTTTACAAGTTTTGATTTATTTATTGTGATTCATAAACTAATCTCGTTTAGGCCATTGTTTAGAAATTGGGCATAGTGGAAGGAATGAAAACTGTATCAATGCACACACTCCATTTAAGGATTTCCCTCCTACTCATGATAATTATAGTGGAGCTGGTGATGAAACCGCTGCTGATATGCTAATCACCATACTGGGACAACTCATTCAGGTTATGAATAATTACCTTACCCTTATGGAGCACCTGATCCACAACATGGAGGATCAATGTTAGATCTCTTCAAGAGGCAATAACCACCAACATTCAATGGGGGTAAACGTCAACAAGTAGCTGAGAAATGTATAAATTCATTAGTAAAAATATTCTATGCCTTAGGGAGTAGCAAAAGGGAAAAACTTTTCATGGAAGTTTACCGCCTCACTGGAGATGCTGATTAATGGTGGTCATTGATTCAAAATAGAAAGGAAGATGATGGAGTATCAAATATGTAATGGAGGGAGTTTAAAGAAGTTTTATTCGAAAAATACTTTCCTCATGACCATCAAGAGGATATGGAAAGACAATTTATGAGTCTGAGGTAAAAGGAGGACGAGAATGTCACAATGTATGAAGTAAACATTACAAGGTTAGCGAGGCATGCTGAAAATTATATACATAACCCAAAAAAATAATATTTATTATTTATTTTATCGGTTAAAACCATTTATCCATCTAGCATTATTCTCATAATCCTTCTCATCATACGATGATATTGTCTCATGCTCTATTAAGGAAGAAAAATAATTCTCTTTGTCTTATGACTTTAAGTCAAAGAAAGAGAATAAGAGATCTACTGAACAATCTATAAATGTAAATAAAGGGATGAAGGGAAAAGTTGAATATCCATCCGGTAGTAAATGTGTGAAGAAACACCCTGGTACTTGCCTTAAGGGAATTCGAGTCTGTTACAAGTGGGGTGAAAAAGGCCACCATGCTCGTGATTAAAGGGGAAGAAAGAGGCTGTCGAAGTTGAATGCTTCAATTGTAGAGAATAGGCGCATTATGTGAATGAATGTATTAAGAATTAGGGGAACATATATCTAAAAAGAAAAAGGGATCATGGCCAATAATATGCTATCACTACTGCTGAGGTTGAAGCTCCGAAAGATGTAGTGGCAGGTAATTTAATGGGTTCCTCAAGTTTAGAAAATGATTTATTTGATTCTAGATCATCACATTGTTTCATACCATCCCAGTTTGCTAAGAAAATTAGTTATTTCCAATTTGATTTTACAAGGGAGTTTTCAGTAAAAACTTCTAATAGATGTATAATTGCAGAAATGTTTTGTGAATCCGTCCCCATTAGAGAATATAATTTTTTTTCTATAGATCTCATCATCATACCCATGATTGAATTTGATATAATCCTCAATATGGATTGGAATTCAGACCATGATGAAAAAATTTATTGTAAGAAGATGGAGGTTACTATTTTTGATGAAAATGATAAAGAATATCTTATCTTTATAGAAGAATCATCAAAACCTAATTCTTATCTAGATCCACCCCCAGAAGCTCTACTAAATTCAATTACTGAGGAGGAAGAGAATGAAATAACTGTGGGTGAGGAAAGGAATGATCAAATAGAGGATGTACCAATTTTCCAATAATATATTGATGTGTTTCCAGATGATATACCCGAACATCCTCTAGAACGAGATATTGAGTTTTCTATTGATTTAATTCCTGGTTCAAGGCCCATTTCAAAGACCCCTTATAGAATGGCCCCTATGGAATTAGTGGAACTAAATAAAAACTAGAGGAATTTAGTAATAAGGGATTTATTCACCCATGTGTTTCTCCATGTGGAGCCCCTATACTTTTTATTAAGAAGAATGATGGATCTATGAGGTAGTGCATCGACTATAGGGAGATAATTGCTATAAAAATAAAGAACAAGTATCCCTTGCCTCATATTGATGATTAATTTGATCAACTTCAAGGAGCTCAATACTTATCAATGATTGAAATTCGAACATGATTTCATCATTTGTGTGTGAATAAGGAATACATTATGAAAACATCATTTTGATCTACGTACTGACATTATGAGTATATAGTAATTCCTTTTGGATTGACTTATGCACCCTCTATCTTCATGGATCTAATGAATATAGTTTTCAAGGAATAACATGATGACTTTGTAGTTGTATTTATTGATAATATCATGGTATAATTCAAAAGATACAAATATCATGAAAATCACCTGCGCATTATCTGGAAGACTCTTAGAAGACAAAAATTATATGGGATGTTTAGCAAGGGTGAATTCCAGCTTCAGTAGATTTGTTTTTCTTGGTCATATTTTCTCTATGGATGGAATCTCTCTTGATCCTTCTAAGAACAAGGCAGTCCATTAATGGCCTCCAATGACTAGTATAACTGAGTTACACAGTTTTATTGGTTTAGTATGTTATTAAAGGCATTTTGTCTAGAATTTTGCCTGATTGGCTAACCCATTAATAAGGATTACACGAAAATGTGTTAAATTTGTTTGGACAAAAGAGTGTAAAGAATTTTTTGAATAACTAAAGTGAAGATTAGTCATTTCTCTTATATTGACTCTACCATCAGGGAATGATGGGTTTTTATTTATAGAAATTCTTCAAATAAAGGACTTGGTTGTGTTTTTATGCAGAATGATAGGGTAATTGCCTATGCATCACGACATCTAAATCTTCATGGGAAAAACTATCCTAGTCATTATCTAGAGTTAGAATTTGAAATATTTTCTTTGAAGCTATGAAGAAATTATCTCTATGGTGAAAATTTTGATATTTATACTAATAAGAAGAGTTTGATGTATATTTTCTAACAAAAAGAAATCAACATGAGGAAAAGGAGATGCCTTGAACTACTCAAGGATTATTATTGCACTATACACTACCACCCGGGGAAGGAAAATAATGTTGTAGATGAATTGAGTAGAAATGATCATGGAGTTTTGAACAAGATGAGTGTTGAAAAGGATCCTATATATATGGATCTAGTAAAGATGGATATACGAATCACCATGGAAGGTGAAACATCAATACTTTTTCAAATTGTTTCCAAACCATATTTACTAGAAAGGATAAAGATTTCTCAAACCAAGGATGAAGAGTTTCAAAAAAGTATTAAAGCTGTGAATGATGGGAGATTGAGTGACTTTGTTTATGAAGATTGAATTTTGAAATTTGGGAAGAGACATTGTGTTCCCGACATACCTGATCTAAAAATGGAATTTTTTAATGATGCCCATAGTTCCAATTTCTATATACACCATGGTAGCTCTAAGATGTATAGAGATTTGATGGAACATTTTTGGTGCGACATCATGATGAAAGAGATTGCTTATTCTGTGTCAAGATGTATAGTTTGTCAACATGTGAATGCTGGAAAGCAATAGCCTAGAGGAGTCATGCAACATCTTCCCATACCTGAGTGGAATGTGGATAATATTATGATTGACTTTCTAATGGGACTACCAAAGATTCGTAAAAGGAACGATACAATATAGTTCATTATTGATCTTCTTACAAAGTCATCACATTTTCTAGCTATATGAGAAGAATTACCACTTAATCTTTTATCATGACTATATATTAATGAAGTTGTAAGACTTCATGGAGTACCATTATCAATTGTTTCTAATCGTGATACTCATTTTACATCACAATGCAGGAAAAGTCTTTAGAAATACCAGGATATTGAACTTCTCTTTAGAATTAGCTACCACCAACAAACTGATGGAAAATACGAATGAAATTTTCAAACCTTAGAAGACTTTTTGAGATCATGATCACTTGAATTTCAAGGTATCTCGGATCAATATTTACCTATGGTATAATTTTTCTTTTAACAACAGCCTCCATTCAAGTATTCCGATGGCACCATATAAAGAGTTATACGGAAAGAGATGTTGCACACCAACCTGTTGGGATGATGTTGGGGAAAGAAAAATCATTGGCCAAGAACTTGTGCAGGAAATGATGGAAAAGGTGAATGTAATCCAAACCCACATAAAATCAGCTCATTGTAGGCAGAAGAGCTATAACAATAACCAAAGGAATGATTTGTAATTTTAGGTAGGAGATCATGTTTTTTTTGAGATATCTCCATAGAAGGGTTTTATACGTTTTAGTATGATGGGAAAATTATGTCCCAGGTACATCGGACCATTCAAAATTCTAGAACTAATTGGGTTTGTAGGTTACTGTTTGGAAATGACGCCAATTATATCCAAAGTTCACGACATATTACACATACCACTATTGAAAAAATACATGCCTGACACAACACATGTACTCACTTTTGAGTAATTATAACTAGAACCTGATCTATCATATTGCGAAGATCTTTTCAAGTTTCTTGATACAAGAAAACAAGTGATGCGGAAGTGGAAGACTCATATGGTAAATGTTCTATGAAGAAACCATAAGATTGAAGAGGAAACATTAGAACCCAATGAACTTATGATGAAGAACCACCCGATTCTTTTTATGCAGTAATATTCTAGAAATTTTGTGGATGAAATTAATTGAATGGGGTGATAATATAACACACAAAACATCCACGGTACACATATAATTGGAAAATAAAATAGCATTCGTTGTACGCAACATCGAGTTCTAACACACCCCATCCAATCAAACTAGCCATTATGAATAGAAATACCAAATTTTTTATATATGTAAAATTTTATCATTCAAAATGAATTTCATTTTTAGATTTGGAATATCAAAATTATCATAGGGTGAATTTTTGGTGTTTTTCTAAAAACATTCAATTTTTGATGAATAGTGAAAAACACTGAGTTATAGTTTAAAACTGATTTTTTATTTAAATAATTATTTATTTTATTTAAATTTATTTTAGTTCAAAATAGATACATAATACCTATATATGTTCAATGTTATTCATTGGAGTCCGTTTATAATAATTTTAGATATATAAAAATTTTATTTATCTTTTTACCGTCTTTTACACACCTCCTTGGAGTGTTTGAAAATTTACATAAAACATAATATTACCACATTTGTGAGTTGACATTCAAAAATCTTAGAGACATAGTAGATATCAATATATAAAATTTCCTTCAATAAGATGATTTTTTTGGGTGAATTTAAACTTTTAACTTTTATTTACCACGATTAAAAGTAAATAGGGTAATCAAGGGTAAAAATGATATTATTATTTTCCTAACACATGTACTAATTTTATTGGATAAGTTTAATTCTACCAAAAACATCCTTAGGATAAAATTATCCTTTAGGTCCACTTGGATTAGATTAGGACGTTTATTATTTTTTAACTCAAAGAAGAGTTAAAAGTGTTAAATTCAAAGTTTAATAACTAATCCATTTTTAATATAGGGTTAAAAATAATATACATTTGACAATAAATATTCAATAGAAATATAAAATGATTTCCTACATAATGGTATTTTGTTTATATTTTTTATACATTAAATAATTAAATATATTTATGACACAATGATGATGCAGTAATTACATAATTAATGATATATTAAGATAATTGATAATATGAATATCCAAATAAATGTAATATGAGACTTTTTATGAATTACACTAATTTTATCTGTTAATATGACATATTAGGGATGTCTAGATGATTATTTTCTAAGTAATAATTATTTTATGAATTTAGCAAAAAAAAAATACCAAATAGTGTCAAAATTGACATAAAAGAGTTTTTAAATCAATTATTATATTATCATTTGATATTTTATTCATAAAAATATAAGGATCAGCCAAAAGACTTGTATAATGATAGGTGTATCATTAATTAACCACATGGAGTTCTCTTGGAAATATATAGTAAAATTATTAACCATATAATATAAAAATAAAAAGAGACATGGTAAATGTAAAACTACTTAACAAAGAGTTATATCTAAAATATAATGTTAATATAGCGACCCAAACTAGACTAAAACCTATTAGTTTTGTGGTTTTCGACCCATCCACATCATAGACTTTAAATAATTCATTTTGGATCCATTACAAACCGAAAATTATATTATTATAAAAAATATTTCTAGCCTTTCCTAGGGTGCCTCTCACCCCACTTATAAAAGGGATCTTCCTCTTCTCTCAAATTCACACCTTAAAATCTATTTGGATCAGCACAAAACTGCCCATATACCCTCTCAACGGTCCTAACATCATCCTATAGGCAATAATTTATTCAGAAATGAAAGCTAAGGTGCACTTTTAACCAAATCAAAAGTAAGAATCTGAAGAAGAGGTAAATATTTCATCACCTCTATCATGTTTGTTTCCTCTTCCACATCCTCATTTGTTGTTGTTTCAAATCTAAAATAATAAATTCAGTATATTCTATAGACTATGATGTTATTATAAAAATTTTACAGCCAGATTAATTATTCTATCCAACCTTTGAATTACATGTCACCATACGTGTGTATATACGACTTACCATCTCCATGCCGTGGTGTAATTGTTATTCAATACATTATTATATGGATGGGTATGTTAATGATATTTAATTGATGTAAAAAATAAATATAATATGATAATTATTTTTTTATAAGATATACCATCCAATTATATATTATTTTAATATCAAAAGAAAACTATTTTCACAGGTGTGTACATACTGATTACAGTCTCCATGAATGCGATGTGATTCATTCCCCATCATACCCATTCAAGAATAATTTCCATTAGATGATTAAAAATAATTTTTAAACATTTAATATCATTCTTAATATGAATAAGATATATCCTATCCATAAAAAATTACTTATTTAACAAATAATATAATGGAAAACGAATCAGTTAATGCCTGAAACGATGATAATACTATGATATTAATAACAGAGCAATGTTAAAAGATCATATATGATATAATATTAATGTATACTGTTCTTGAATAATTTAAAAAAATTTATATCACCATTATACAGGAGGTTAACATACCCTCGACAAAGTAAACGTTTAAGGTAAGGGTTAATTCAACAATATCTTCATTATTCGTGGTTGTTTATACGTAATTATCTACTAGGACATCTTTATCATCCACATCCATGTTTCTTAAAAATGTATTTCAAAACATTCTTAATATTTTATATACTATTGGATAAATTCATTTATACCCTTTTTCGACTTTTATAAGATAGTTATAAATGAATATTTCCATCATTTTCCAAACAAGGTTCTTTATAACCTTTTCGACAAAATTAAGGTTAGAATGAATTTTTTTAACTTATACAGCAGGTGTAGCTATTTTCCACCGTTATAACATCGTCAAAGATTCCCATACAAGTTTATAAGAAAATTTCCAAAATAAATTTTTTCATAAATGATTTCAAAATAAAAAGAGATATTTCTCTAAAAAAAATTATTTCCACTATGTCATCATCCTTCGATGGATTTTAAGCTTATTTGTTGCTGATTTATTATGATACAAAACATCCATATTGTATTGAATGTTTTGTGATATGTTTGAATGTGGATGTATTATTTTTACACCATTAATGGTTTTTGGATAAATTATGGACATTTCATATTATAGTTTTAATACGATTGTTTATGTTATATTTAAACTTTTTCATATGATGTAATCATTAGACATAATAAGTGACAGGTAGATCTTGTTATATCTCCTCGATGAATTGGTAGGTCTCAGGAGAGAAACTAGTTTCTTAGCATAAGGCCTTAACAAAATCTTATTTGTAGGTTTGGCATAAGGCCTTGACTATGTGCTTTTGAAAGTCTGGCATTATGAATTCCATAATTATGAAAGTGGCTATTGATATTTCATGTGTTTATTCGACTAGTATAATATTAATGTGAATAAGTTAATGGAATTATTTAATTTTATCTTTCCCATATTATGATGAAGTTCAAGTTTAAAAGGCTTTTTCTAGTCTTATACATTTCCTTAAATATTTTTTCTTATTTATGAATGTTTCGGCTTTATTGTTATCCTTACTGTGCATCTGATCTCACCAGTTTCTATGTTTTATTTTTCCTAGATTGCGAAGAAGTATATTATTCTTGACCTACATGGATAGTCTATGGGATCTCTGTGTTTTATATGGAAACAATGTTGTTGTTGTTTTCCATTTTACAATTTAATGTAAACCTTATGAATTTGTATAGTACTTCCAAGGATACTAAATTAATCGGTCTTTCTAGACATGAGCTTTTGAGATCACACCATTGATACGGAATAATGCACCGACATTAGGCTTATGGGGTTGGGGCGTTAAAGACCGTACTAGGACTATAAGTTTATAAGATGGTAGATATTAGGTTGTGCAATGTGATACAATATGTGATGAGTTTGGTATAAAATGTTATTTTTTGAAGGCGAACCATGATATGGTACCACCTAGTTGGTTACCATTCATATTATGTGACTAAGGGGACCAAGTTGGTGGATAGGTGAAATATTGACCATGAGAATTTGTGTTATGGAATAGGTTTAAATGGTAGTGGGTTTTACCATAGAACTCATTTTCGAGATGTGAGTATGATATGGCTATTATACTAATGATTGTAATTGAATATTAAAAAACGATTTGAATTTTTGTTTTTGATTATTTTTTATTCTTGATTTGATAAGATTATAAAGGATGTCTTGGAATCAGTTCATGGGCCAAGAACTGATGTGATTGGTCGAGATGCTCGGTAATCATTATTTATATCAATTAGACCCTAGGATCCCATAAATTTAGATTATTTGTTCACAATGTAAACTGGGGTGGGACATATAACATCCCTCCAAAAATCATTGCCTTCAATATAATTGGTGTTCCACTAACCTTATGATTAATTATCAAGACTCGAATGGTTGTAAATAAATAATAAGTAATTAGAAACCTCAAAGGATAATTTACCCTATGAAATCAAACAACATTAAAATGTATACTTAATACCTATGATGAAATATATGATTGAGGATAAAATGAACATCATATCTAAATAGAATAACCAATATCGTAGTAAAATTATAAATAAAACAAAAGTTTCCATGTAGAAAACTCCATGAAATGACATCAAAGTCTCCCAATTGTCCCCATAATAGACCAATTAAAAGACTATATATCTCCAACTCCACTAAAAAATAATTACATCTTGGATTTCCATTATACAAGTTTAAAACATGACCCATCCTAGTAACTCAATATATGATATCCACAGGTGAACTGAAGTGAAAACGATGATAGTGAGCATAATACTTTGTAAATAATCCCCAAATACTTCCTGACACATGCCACTAACATATTAATATGTTAGTAAAATTTATAAAAATAGCTGAAAAGTAGATAAGAGTTTCATATCCAAAGCACAAACAAGTACTATGTAAAATAATAAATAATGTTTTCAAAACCATGTCATATCACATGGAATAATAATTTAATCAATCACACATGAACAGAAATAAGCCCATAAAAATATCAGTTTGATGCATTGTCAATGGTACTTAGTAACTATACCACATCCCAAATTGATGGTGGTACTTCAGGGACATTATATATCCCATTTTCACAATAAAATAATATAAAAACAATTGTACCAAACAAAAAATTAAAACTTTTATTACCATATAAATTCAACATTTCCAAACCAGTCCTATTAAAATCACATCTAGATGGGATTTTCCAAATTATAATCATAAGGAATATTCAAAATGGGAATATGAACAATTTTAAAATAAAAATAATTCCGTCAAGTAAGAGATTAGTAGAGTAGGAAATAATGATTCTACCTCAAGATCATTTTTTTCATGGAGGTTTTAAGATAATTCCGTGAATTTGACCACTTCCCTATATTCCTATAAAAAACATAATATTATTTATTTTTTATAAATATAATTCCAATAATTTTGTTATTACACAATAATATATGGTTATATTCATAGAAACTGATAGAGATCTAATACAATAAGAATGAATGAGATACAAAACATTGATTTCCACAATTGAACACCCACCGAAATGTTGGAATTAGAGTTTGGAATTACAAAATATCTTGAAATTTCATATAGTATCCATATAAATAATGAAGGATTAAGAGAATAACTTGTTAAATTTCACTCGTATAGTGGACCAAAACTGGCCGGGCCAAGTTGAACTTTGGATGTCAATTAGGGATTCACATCCTGAATTCCAAGAGTGAAGACATAAAATAAAAACTAAATATTATGAAAATTCATTATAGAAAACACAAATTACATTATGAATATGTTTCAATTTCTAATATCCATTGATAAAACCTATTGAATCATTCAATCTATGAGTGGATTTCACAACATGTGTCCTAGAAAATTAAAATTTTGAAACAAACATTAATGATGTGAAGATTTTATTCATAATTTTATAATGAAATATTCTTGGAAGGTATCGATTTTTTAAATAAAAACACTTATAGTATGCTTTCACATGACTCCATAAATAATTAATGATCCAAAAACAAATAACATACCTCAAACTGAGGGTTTTACACTCTTCCCACCACTAGAATTTCCATCCCTGGGATGATAGAGATTAACATTTCCCTTGAAAATATTCGGCCATTTTTCTCACAAAAACTTCTCCAATTACTATGTTTCCTCTTGAAAATGTTCATTTTTACCTAAAAATATCACCACATAAATAGATATTCCCAAAATATCTTTTCATTACTATAAAAAATACTAACTATATCCTGGATATAAGTTGAATGAAGACCAATATTAATGTGATGGAAACTGATCACATAAAGTGTTTTTTGGTGGTAAATATTTAGTTAAGAAAAATGGAAAATGTTATGGATAATATTTAATATCATTGAAAAGTCTGACTAATATGAAATATACGTAGTCCTCCCAACAAACTTGAATTTTCCAACATACTAGCACTAAATTTTTTTATTACCAAAAGTGCTGATGGCCATATTTTCGTGAAACATTCATATAGACATGGCCCTCACATTAAAACATATGGGTTGTATATTTTTTTCTATATATTATTCAAATAGATTTTCCCCTATCCAACCACATGTGGATCTTTTTTTGTCTACATGGTGTCATGGACATGATTCAAACTAATCAAAGATGTCTCTTATCTTTCCATCCAACATAGAAGAGAATGAAAATGATAAACTAACATATAATAAAATATAGAAGTTTTCATTTTACCTAAAGAGTTGTTATATTATGTGAAGTCCCATAATAAAATATGGTTTCCACTAACCTCTAATGTCTATGATACATGCTCTAATAATATATTCAAATGTATTATTTTTATGTTTTTTAACCAATATATTTGTGAGCGATATTCAATTTTCATGGTCATTTGACTCTAAAGATCCTACTATAATGACTTCTAGAATCAAAAGGTGAATCTATGTATTATTTGAAAATCCATTGAAATTGGATTTCCATAAAACATTAAACTTCTTGAATATACAAGTATTTGAAATCCTATATCATATCAGATTATCTTATGGTGGGATAATATGTTTAATATTTGAGTCAATACATATTCACCCAAATACCATCATCTGTTAATAACAATATTGAAGTACCTTTGAAAAATTTAATTACAATCCATTCCATATTCCTTACATGTATAGGAATAAAAATCAGAAATATGTTATGTCCTTCATTCTCACCTTATACCAATAAAAAAGTTAAATATTTCATTACAAAATTTGTATTCTTATACTTTATAACATCCCATTATAAATTCATTCTTATATCCTTGTATATATTTTAAATATCTAGATGAATATTTCATTTTGAATGGTTTTATGTTAAAATAATTTGTTACTAGATATTTTGAATAAATAAAATCTCTTTCTGGAAAAGTAACAATGTGTTATCATCTTCTGTACAACCATTAGAAGACTCCCCACTATTTAGGTTTTAACTAATCATGGAAAAATAAGAATATTATTTCAAAGACACTATTACAAAAGTAATCATGGATGGAATACTATTATTTGGGTATAAAATTTCATTATTATACTATATATTCAAATCCCTATGAATGTAAGAAATCATGATAATTATCCTCAACTAGTTATGATCATCTTGCACCACATTGCTATACAACATCAAAATAATTGAATATGCAACAAAACATCCCTTTACTGGGTGTTTATTGCCACACCACATAATGATAAAGGGTTAAGTGACTAAATGATATGAATCATGTCAACAAGGTGAGCATTCCTTTTTGGGAGCCAACAAGATTAGAACTCCATAGTTAAGCATGCTTTTCTTGTAGTAGTTATTAGGATGGGTGACCTTATAGGATGTTTCATAGGGTGTGTGTGAGTGTGGAAAAAGAACACTATAGGGGACAAGTGTGGGCCTATGGGGAATTGCATTAGTCATATGACCCATTTGGGAACGTGGGAGGGCCCTAGGGTGGGGACCTTGTGACTATGGGGAAACTAGGGGTGCATGGTGATCCATGACCCAATAGAAATGTTAAGGCGAGGTGTTTGTGATATCATTATGACCAAGTCGTTACATGCATACTTATTCAAAATCAATCATATTGGGGTACCCCATCAATATTTATTTCTCATGTTCATGTATCATTATGAATATATGTATTTAAAATACTATTGTCAGTAAAAACCTGGTCATTTCTCCAAATTGGTAATGTCACCATGTTCTTAAGACATGGATAGTTTTAGTTTATTCCATTTTAGGTATAGGATATGTTTTCTCATCTACTCAAAATGACATTGTACTTAATCCCACAATATGATCTCCCAACATGGAAACACAACTGTGGATTAATATAGAAAAATTACAATATAACACATATCAATAAACCAATTCAGTAATGAATAGGTTTTGTGCAAATGTGAGATAATATTTATTCTCAATATATAATCTATTAAATTCACATGTGTATGTGGATAGAACAGCCATTCTATTAAAAAAATTTATAGGAGAAGAATGACATGAAAAATCACAAAAAATGTAATTATAATATCATTCTAATTCTATAAAACTATATATATCAGAAACATTATTTAGTTACATCCATGAGATAAATACTTCTATAATTCTGGGCCCAACTGATATACCTTATTCATAAATATAACTCATGACGAAATAAAATTCATGGATCAATAATATTCACTTAGAAATCATATCATACAAATGATGGGATCACAATGTACCTAGTAAAAATTTTATTTTCTCCTCATGGTAATTCCGGTAATGAGTGTAAACCAGAATATCATTACAAAAAATACAACATAAGAGTAGAGGTATATTTGGATTATTGGGTTCATCATGAAATTGAATACTATAAGATCATTAATCAAGAAAATAGCATGATGTCATTTCCATAATGTCCATATCAATTTGAATTTTTTTCCTCAAAACATCCTATATTTTGGAACTAGGTTAATGGTTCTATGATCGTAGGTTAATCAAATGAAAGAAATTTTATCCAATTAATTTATCAATGAATGAATAAATTGAGGACGATGATATTTTATAATAATAACATGTTTGAATTTGATATAGTCAGATTATAATTGGTGAGAAATTTCCTCTTTTATTTCGAATAAAACTAGTGATGCACAATGTGATGTACTATGTATGATAAAACCTTTAGCTTCTAAATATTATAGATGAACCGTTAACTCTGCCAAATTAGTAAAATTAATTCCTCAATAAGGTAATGAAATTGGTATTATTATATTGAGTAGATTAATGGAAAACTCAATTTCTCGTTCTAGTGGTAACACTTATAAATCATTCAGAAAGTCATCTGGGTACCATTCCTCAAGATTTAGAAGAGTATAATTTCCTATTTCATCTGCATCTTCCTTGTTCATTTACACAAACTATCTATATATGGATACATATAATTAGAATAATGTCTTTATCTAACTATTTTTACATCCCACTCCACAATAAATGCATGAAGTCCTCCATCTAGTGATTTAAAAATTACCTTCCATGAATAATAGATAATATTGGCTTTAAATCCCACATGACAATCTCTACCAAATATAAAATCTAGATAATCTTTCCACAGGACTATGAAATCAAAGAGAATAATTGTACATCAATGGTAATGGAAGATGTTTTGAAGTTTATACTATTTACTATAAATATACAAGTTTTTTTTGACAATCATGATATGTGAAATAAGTTTCAAATGTAATCCAAATCATTCAACCATAGATGAATCTAGGAAAGAATGAAATACACCGATATTAAAAAAAACAAAAAAATTCAGTTTCAGTTAAATTTTACCTTACATCGAATATGGACGTAGTTTTCCTCCAATTATATATTTCTATCTTTATTCCATGATATGGTATTAAATGGACAACAAAAGTGTTCTATGAATTTTATGGATTTCCCTTTTTCATGGGAAAAAAACTATTCTGGTGGGACTATTCTATCTGACCATTAATGACCAGAAGAGAAGTAAATATTGTTCCACCTAATGATTTCTAAAATATAAAATTTTTTATATTGGTATTCCTTTTATTTTAGTAGTGGTTTAAAAGCCTTGCGGGTGTATAGAATTCATTTTATCGAATGAAAATTAAATTTCCTTGGAATCAACCTAGTTTTCATTCATATCATACTAAAATTCTAATTGATTTAGAAGTATTATATTGATGTGTTCAACCTACATGAGAATATATATCACGCTTACACTATTTTCAGAATTAGTATTCCCAAATATTACCATGGTAATTAACATAATACCTATAATAGGAATCCTAGTAATATTTTATTCATCCAATATTTCTATGTTAACAAGTTCCATATAATTCATAATAAATATGGTGGTTCTCCTGCATCATATTTTTGGTATAAGTCCTGAGTAATAGATGTTCAAATTTAATGGTGCACTAATACCAAAATCCATAGTGAAATAAAAAATTTTAAAAACATATTTTCATGATCTATCCTAAAAAATATTTCTTACATTTATATAAAAAAGTCGTTTGTTGTTACTAATTTGAATGTGGTGGGTATAATTATTATTTAAAAATACACACACAATTCTCTCATAAATGTCTCTAATCATCTATATATTGGAACGTTTAATCCTATCATTGGTGTGGAATATCCTCCAAAATATTTGTTTTTATCTAAACCATTATTACTACAAGTGAACTAATAATAATGAAGATTCCCATCATTTAGTTGAGACACACTCTCCCTTTTCTCGTTTTAGAATCCCCTTTAGAAACTATTGTGTTCTTCCTCTGAAACATCATCAAATAATCATATGGCATTGGTTAGCCATTTTTATTTCTTACATAGGTATCAATAAAATCATGCATAAATATTTTTATATGTTATTGATTTAAATATTGATCAGGTGAAACCACATTTTCCATTGATTATTTCTGCAGAATTTTACCGAAACTACCTGGATCCTTTTTCTATAACATTAAAAAATGTAAGTAAATTATTTATATCAATGAAATAATGGATGGAAAATAAAAAATCACCATAATAAACCCTCACTATTAATTTCGTTTAATTTTTTTTCTATTTTAACAATTATAATAATTTTTCAAAAATCTATAAACAACAAATAAACAATGCAGTCATTGTGGGAATCCCAATGATAATCCATGAAAAAATACACTCATAATCTATACCCATTATGATGAGACGACAATGTACACACATGTTTCATATGACACTTTTCTACCCATAACGCATGAGTAACATGAGTTTCAACATAAAATCAATGGATACATATTTTTATGTTGTAAATTTCAATTTATACCATTCTTATATCATTGTCACCATCCAAAAACAAGGAACAAACTAGAATTATATAATTTTTAACATCCCTCCACAACTCATATTTTTTAGAGGACAAGAGGTAATACAAACATTAGGTGACATCTAGAAGACAAAAAATCCAAATATAAAACTATATGTTCTTAATAAAAAAAGGGTGGAATTATATACCTAGAGAACCCAAATATCCTAATAAGGAAGAAATTATAGACAATGAGAACTATATAATGGATGATAATATATACCACATTCTGAATAAAGGACCCATAATATTCATTTTAATGTAATAATGGATGTAAAAAATGTTTCAAGAAGTAAACTCACATACATGACATCTCAGGAACCCAGGTGGTACCATAGAAAACTAAGATATAAACACTCCTCATCTCCAACCCCACTAAACATAATCGTGATGGTAATGAGTGCCATTATATATGTACGAAAACTACCACCTACCTGTATCTTAGTTAAATAAATCATCAAATTCACCATCATTCCCACACGAAGGGTGAGAATAACACTCAGTAGATAATCACAGTAGGATTCTAAACACACACCACTGCGACTAGAACAAGTTATCACATTTATAAAAATATGAGATAAGAATATAATATGTTGATATCGAAATCATAGAACATAACACTGAAAAATATTTAAACAATTCTTTTAAAACATTTCATACTAATTGTAATAATCCTTCCACTAGTCATAAATGCACAAACATGAGTCCACACACACCATTCTGGTGTCACACATTTATAGTGGTGGATAAAAACTATATACCATATTATGGTGCTAATTCATTACCTTGATCACTACCAATTTAATATAAACACATTCCATTAAAATTACGTTAGCATTCCTATAAGAAAATTAATTTTAATATAAATTCCTTCTTTCAAAACCTCCACATTTGAAATCACATCCACCAAGGATTTTGGAAATCTATTTCATAAGGTATTTCTAAAAATAAACTATATAAATTTAGAAAAAAATATCAATAAATCATGTTTGAGTATAGTATAGTCAGAGAGAAGCCATCGACCTCAAGATGTTTTATTATGAATTATCTAGGATGTTTTCATGAATCAGACATCTTCAATTCATTCCTCTATCATAACCCAAGTCTATATCATCTACATAAATCCATCATCATAGACAAGGGTATTACAAACTGATCTACGATTATGGTAAAAGAAACTAAAAGATACGCAACATTAGATGGAAGAATGAGATCCTAACAATTGATTTGAACAATTTAATTCCAAAGGAAAAATTAAAATCATAATATAGTTAAAAATCATTAAAAGATGCATGTGGTACCTCTAGAAGTTGAAAATGGGGTAAACCCCCATTGAGAAATTTCACACCCAAGCATGACTAAAAATAGCGGGGCTTGGGAATATTCACAACAAGAATAGTTAATTCACATAAAAAATTCATCTACTGGAAAATTAAATTGAAAAACTCACCAGCTTCAAATTGTTTCATAATAAACCATTTCCCATAAAAAATATGTTTCACAAGCTAAATTACATTAGTTTATCACTTGAAAAAAAAATTTCATTCAATGAGTTATTTTTTAGCATGTTCGTAAGATGATTCAAATCGTGAAACAAAATTTTACAACTTGAATAATGGTTGCGTCATATTATAAACCCATGTTCATGGAACATCTAAAAATTTTTACTACTAAAAACAACTATAATGATTTCCCATGAATACAATTATAAAAGAAAACATAAAAAATTGGTATACCCCACAAAAGTTGTGATATTTGTTCCATGTTTTGAGAGTATATTGGGTATAATGTTGATGTAGTAGCCGATGTCTAGATGTGGTTCTTATAATCCCGAATTGGTGCTACAGATTTAATGAATAAATGAATTCAATTAATTTTTTGGGCTCATTTTAAACAATAATAACATTGTGACTACCTTGGGAATATGTAAATTAAATTTTGATTCCATTTAAACCTTGTGAGTGGTTGGGACCTATGGGATTCAAATGTATGCATGAGGTGTCAGGTTGGGGTATGTCCATATTTAATGAATGGTACATATGGGGTTCAAATGAAAGTATTAAGTTTTTTGAGGGTTTGTATTTGTTATAATGGATTTTGGACATCCTGAGGGTGAGTATTAGATCCCCGTTCTTAATGATAGGTCTGCCCTATATGATCATGTTGATCCACAAGACATGATATGGATGAGTATTTATTTAATATTGGATACCCAAGTGATATAATAGGAAATCAATAAGGGTATTCCATTCCAATTATATGATCACATAGGAATCACTCATTCCTATAGATTTAATATTGGCCAGATCCTCACCATTCCTAAGAATAAGACTTCGATCTTCCATGGAGAATTCAAAAGTGATAGATGAGGATTAACGATTGGGATTTAGGATAAGATATGGTTGATGATACCCCATAGATCTAATCTAATAGTTATATAAGTGAGATAATTGGATTACCACTATATGAATAGAGTACTATTTATAGTGATGCTCATGCTTTGAGACACTCTATCACTGGCTGAAGCATGTATAGTCTCTTGTGGTCGTGGAACCCAGGATCGATGATGGTTAATGTGATTGGACCATGTTATATGTATATAGGCATGGGTTATTTTTGTTACTTTGTTTGTAATGGTATATATGATTTTCTCAGAGAAATTATGTCACTTTCTGTATATGTTATTTCATATTTTTTACTTATTTATTTTTATTTTAGTTATTTATTGACTAAGTTGGGAAAATAATTTTACCATTCACTTATGAATGAATGTTATAGGTTCAATATTGGGGGTGCACTGCAAATATTAAATTCTCACCCATTCACATGATCCTTAGTAAGAATGAAGACCTGATGTATACATTCATAATGATTATAGGGAATAGTGGTAAGGGAAGTGGATTAGAATTTCATGATAAAACATAGCCACTCATATAGAGTTTTAGGACAAGAAGAGTGTAGTTTGAGAGTTTCATAGAATGATTATGTGAAAAAAGTGGATGAATATCCTTGTATATTTATTCTCAATTATTTATTATATATCTATGAAAGCCTAGGTGGTATACCAAATATTTTTTTATTCTTGGAGTACGTATAATAGTATGTATTATTTCATTTATAAAATCATGGTTCTATTTATTATTTTATTTTCTGTAATCTGATGGATGAATATTATTTATTTATCATGTTTGGTTTATTTATTAGTAATTGTTAACTATAATACTAGGAAATAATCTCCCCATAGTCACACATTATTCCTCCCCTATTATTCAGAAGGCCTTCGCATATAGTGTGTCACACCTGACGTCATGTAGTAAACATGGACGAGGAACCAATCTAGGGGCCTCCAGACCCAGGCAGTGAAAAATTGTAATAAATAATTTTACTGGTTGGATTACCATGTTGGATATTGAATCGAGTAGATATTAAATTGTTATTTAATATTATGTATATTAGATGGATGCTTCAAGATCACCTATTTAGATAGGTTGTCCATCATACATGGAGAATGATATTTTTATTCATGGTTTGTGATGTTTGGGATATTCATGATTTCACCTCATGTGATTCACATGTTCTTTGAAATTATTTTATTTTTACTAATTATGGATTTTTTACATTTTCATTGTGGAAGATGACTCGCATTCATCATATTCAGAAATATATGATTCACATGACATATTGACCAACTAGGGTTTTATTTCATTGATGTTGAGTTTCAAAAATATAATGTGTTAGGAATAGCTCATGGGCCAGTTTAATAGTTATGTTCTTGGCGGAATAAAAATTATTTAGACCGAAATGTTTATATACTCCTTTTTTATCACATGTCATGTGGATCTATGACAGGATTAATGATGGTGTGGAAAATTGTGTTCTTCCATGTATGTAGGATGTTCAAGGACCCTAATGGCTCAATGCGGGACATATGATCACTAGTAACAAACCAATTATAATGACCCACACATTACATTGTTATTGCTTCAAAATTGAAGCACACTTATTACAACATATAACAAAACAATGAAAGGACTGTATAGGTATAATGTCTTTACAAACTGGGAAACATAAACATCTAGTTCATAAAGCATCTACATTGCCTCCCATTTATTTCATAATATCTAGAGTCTATTTTGGCATATCGTACTTAATAGCCTTATTCCAGACCTGGGGAAACAAAATATACAATAGGTTGATCTCAAATTATCAGTAAGGGTAAACAAAAGAAATATCAATCACACCATATTCATAAGATCATAACATTTTGGAAGTATTAACCAACAAAAGAGATCATAATTTCATAACATGGGATAAATCATAGTAGTGAAATTTAATCCCAATAATCATAACATAAAAAATGAAACATTTTGGAATACACATATAATCATAGAGAATCATTTCTTAGTAGTCAAGACTCATTGTCAAGACTATCTTAGCAGACAAAGTCCATTTCTGATCCGAGTTCACTCCTCGTTTCAGTCCTGTTTCACTGAAATGGATTAACCTGCCATTCCCACCAGGTATATCTCATGACATATAATTCATTACCCAATGCATTGGAGGGATGTATTGGTCCCACCCATCTCATAAGGAAACTATTCTTATATGTGCCACAAAATCATAAATCATACATCATATCATATCCCATGTAATAAAAATGGGATTCTTAATCTTCATGCCATCATAACATAATCCATATAAGATAAAATTACATCATAAAAATAATTCCATCATAAAATAATCAAAACAATGTAAAAATAGGGATAGAAACAGAACCCTATATTTTCTTAGATGGAACATAATTTTGATAAAACACTTGAACTCCATTCTTGAGGAAAATATCCTTTATACGTCAAAAACATTTTCCTTTCTTAACATGACATATAATTTTAAACTAAAAGAAGTTGATGAAAAATAAACATGAAAACTTGTGGAGGAATCTTCATGGAAATAATGTTCTAAAAATCCATTAATGTCATATAAGTTAAAAAACATTCTTCTAGTACTTTGGTCGGAAAAGTGAAAAAGTACCTCGTACGAAAAATGAAAAAAGATTCCTTTCATATCTTTTACGAGAAACTCACCGAAGGGTAAAATTGGATTTAAAAATTTTTAGGAGGATATAAATAATATTATAGATTTAGGAAACATGGATGTGGACGATAAATATTCCCAAGTAAATTATGAAGTATAAACAATCTCGGATAAAAATTGAGATTGTCATATTTTCCCTTACCTTAGGTCTGATTTGCTTCATACGTGTCTGATCCTCTTGTATAATGATTTAAATAATGTCATTGACTTATTAAAGAATCTTACTCATTGTTATGATATCATATATGGTCATATTCTTAGCTTCTTATTAGTAATATTTCATTTCTTCTTGTTATTCGGGTGTTTATTACATTTTGTTCTTATGCGTGTTTTTTCAAATAAATTCTTATTCTTCTTATTAGGTTATAGATACCTCATTTCCAAAATGTTATTGGTGTAATATATATCATATTAATTCATAAAATTCATTTATATAATCATTACGAAATGAAGATCATGTAGAAGGAGTAACATCACATCGGGGAGATGGTATTCCGTACGTACGCACGAGCGATGATATCGTTCCCATGATCGTGTAATTGTATTGGAGTGTATGTATACTATTTCAGAATAAATATCACTTTATAATAATCATATATAGTTTTTATCTACAAAATTAGACCCATCCATGTAAAGTGGTGGTGGAAAATAGATTACACCATGGCGTGGAGACGATATTCTGTTCGTACTCACGCGCGGTGATTTCATTTTCTGTAGGATGGATAGAAGGTGAAATAGGGTTGTTTCATATTTACAATAACATATAAGTATATTAGTGATACTTATGTAATTAATTCATAATGAAACGACTAATGAAGAAAAATTAGAAAAAAAGATACAGTTGAATGAATCTGTAATAGACATTAACTCTTCTTTGAAATGCCTCTTCTTATCCTTCTCATTGGGCACCAAAGATGGTATTTGAAGAAACACAGAACCTCTAGGATGTTTCTAGGGAACTGGAGAAGAGAAATTTGCAGGGTTTGGCTGAGCATTAACGCTCAAAGTGGTGTGGGGAGGAGATGGAGGAGGTGCCCTTTTATGAGGGAGGAGAGGGGAACCTTAGGAAAAACTAAAAATATAATTTTATTATAAAGTTATATTCAGTTTTTAATAGCTCCAAATTGATTGATTTTGAAGCTAAGGTGGGGATGTGTCGAAATCCTCTCATCCAATAGAATTTAGAAATGTTTAGGTTTCTATTTTAACCTTATCATTTATACTTAACTTTAAGTTAAAAAATTTTACTTTTACCGTGTCTTCTTTTTTTTCTTGCACTATAAGGTTAATAAACATACTATAACAAGCCAAACAGACCCCAATTTGTTTATTATTAATATATATAACCTATCTAAGTCATTTGGCCGATCCTTAGATTTTAATGAATAAAATAATAGTTAATAATATAATATATGTTTTAAAAACTATTTTATGTTAATTTTGACACTATTTGGTAATTTATTTTTGTGAAAATCATAAAAGAATGATAAGATCAATAAAAATTTTATTAAATCAATTCTAACATGTAATATGAACCTAGAAGATTATTGGAATTCATAAAAAGTCTCAAATTACATTTATTTGGTTATTTATAACATAAATTATGTCAATATTTCATTAATAAGATAATTACAACATCATGATTGTGTCACAAATAAATTAAATTATTTAATGTCTAAAAATTATAAATAAAATACCATTACGTAGGAAATATTTTTATCTTTCTAATGAATATTTATAGTCGAATTTATCTTATTTATAACCCTATATTAAAAATTTATTAGTTATTAAACATTGATTTTAACTATTTCAACTAATCTTTAAATAAAATAATATTAAAAGTCCTAATCTAATCCAAGTTGGCCTAAATGGTCATATTTTATTCCTAAGGTTTTTTTGGTCGAATTATACATATTAAATAGAATTAGGACATGCGTTAGGGTAATAATAATATCCTTCTTACCCTTAATTACCCTATTTACATTAAACCATGGTAAAAAAAGTAAAAAGTTACAATTCCCCAAAAATTATTTTCATCTCATTGAACCAAATTGTAGTCCTTGATATTAACCATATCTCATGGATTTTTGAAATTCCACTCACACATGTGATAAAATTAAGATTTATGTAAATTTTCAAATTCTCATATGAGGTGGGTATAAGACGGTGAAAAGATCAATAAAATATTTATATATCTAAAATTATTATAAAATGGCTCCAATGAATTACATTAAACTAATTTAGGTGTTTTTTCCCTTGGAATTCATGGATGACCTCTTGAATGGGATATTCAAACATTCCGATCGGTTTCTAGCGGGTTTGTTCGTAGAACCGGAAACATCCAATGATTCCACATCTGTTTGGACCTACTTTATAAAGGTAGGCTCTCATTAGCTTGGGGACTGATGAGGCTTAAAAATTTTCATTGGTTGAGAGGATGGGAGGTCGGACTCATCACACCTTTTTTAGGGGAATTATTGTCTATTCCGGGACTCTCTTTATAGATTTATGTTGTGTTAGTGAATCCTTATTACATTACCAAGTATAAAATGACATTTCCTTCAGTTTAACAATCAATGATTAAATATGTAAGAAATTTAGAGAATCATTTATATGTATTCGAGGTTCTTCATCAATAGAGAATCATCTATATTTATTTAGAGATTCTTGGTCAATGGTATCCTTCAAAACATTTATATAAAAGTATCTTGGTCATTATGATGACTAGGATGGTTTTAAAGCCACTCAGTGGGGCACTTGAAGTTTATTGTCATTCAGAAGGACATGAATTATTTCAGAGGTGGGATCGATCCCATAAATGGGCTACCTACGTATCCTTTTTTTTGGAAAAGGAATCAAAACCCACGTAGTTCGAGTAAGTGAGTATGACGTTTATGATTAATGGCTCAAAGAATGATGTCATAATTACTTTTACACTCTAAGCTCATGTGAGTCATGCTCGGTGTGAGAAACAAAAGGTATTGATAAAAATTAGACAGTTGTGCCCTGAAAGATGCAACCATAAGAAATGGTTTGGGGCTTATGTATGTATGACTGCCCAGATAGATGGAGGTTTAGGATTTACTTTTAGGGAGAAAATCCAGGAACATGGTCCATAAAGGTATATGTGCTTCATGGAGATTTGAATACTCTAACATGGGACTTAATCCTGAAAAGGAAACCCAAATTAGGAGAGGATTGATAACTGGGTTTTACTCCTGAGAAGGAATCCCAGATCAAACGAAAATTAGGGCTGGTTAAAGAGAAATTAAGGGACTTGGGGCTTACTTCTAAAAAGGATTCCCATAATTATGACTGGGACTTATTCCTGAAAAGGATTCCCAGGTTAGGGGACTTGGGGCTTACTCCTGAAAAGGAAGCCAAAGATTATAACTGGGACTTATTCCTGAAAAGGAGACCCAGGTTATGAGATTAAGGTTTGGGTCTTACTCATGAAAAGGATGCCCAAATTTGGGAATTGTAAGAATTTGGGACTTACTCCTGAGGAGGATGACCAAGTTTGGAGGACTTAGGCCTGGGGATTATTCCTGAAAAGGATACCCAGGTTAAGGATTCTCTCATCTTAAAGGATGAGGTTGAATTAATGAACTCTCAATCTTTAGTGACATAAAGATATGCAAATCACTAAGTTTTGAGAGATATTCCACCGAATTCCTTTCAGATAAGGAAGTCAAATCAAGAAATAATTCCATAAATGGATTTGGAAAGTGTCTTAAAGACTGAATCTTGAAAAGAAAAGGTGTAATGGCTTAAGAGGGGTGAAATGGGCAAGAAAGGCACCCAAAAAGGAAGGGCGCGCAAGTCTTGGAAGGCGCGCAGGTACTGCGGCGGCGCGCAAGTATTGGTCGCGCAGGTATACCTGCACAACACGTGGGGTACTTGCGCGATGGTCAACAAGCATTGAAATACTTGAGCAAATCTTTATAAAAGCCTTTAGAATCCTCATGAGGTTCTTCCAGAAAAGGGAAGTGCAAGTTCTATCGAAGAAATAAGGTGGCGCACAAGTGTGACCACTTCCCTTAAGGGCTGACCACTCAGGCGCGCAAGTGTTGATGAGTTTCAACACTTAGGGTTTACTCCCTCCCTTTAGATCTTCCGGTCTTGGTAAGAAATTACCTTAGAAGTGTTTCGGAAGCTTTGCGAAGAGACTTGGGCGTCGGGAGCTTCAATACGAGTTTCTGGAAAAAAGATCCTCTCTAATGGGGGGCCCACAGGGTCTATTTATAGGCAGGAGAAGACCCCGTGCGGTTGTCACTTAGGTCGCGCAAGTCACTTGCGTGACCATAAGGGTGTCGAGTAAGTGGACCTGCACGACACTGATATAACTTGCGCGGTGCATTTGCTTTTGATCCTTTGTTCATGCCTTGGACGATTTTTTATATTTTCTTCAAAGTTTGAATCACATTGAGCTTAGATATTCCCCTTTTTCGATCTTTAGATTCTGTGACGAAAGGAGCGTCAACAGTGTTATGTACCAATTTCGACATAAAATAAATTTAAATAAAAAAAATAATTCATTAAATAAAATGTTGGTTTTTAAATAGTAACCCAGTGTTTTCACTATTAATCAAAAATTGAATGTTTTCAGAAAAATACCAAAATTTCACCCTAGGCTAATTTCGATACTCAGAATCCAAAAATGAAGTCCATTTTGAAAGAAAAAATTTACAAAATTTCAAAAAGTGGGTATTACTATTAATAACGTCAAGTTTTAAAAATATTTTAATAGCATATCGTTGTTTAGTGAAACTCGGTATTGCGTACAATGCAAGCTATCGAGGAATGTCGTGGTTGCGTATAAAGCAAGACAAGCTAGTGTTGTGTGTAGTGAATGATTCCTTTGATTATGTATATAACATAAATACAAAATATTTCTCATAAAAAATATCGGGTGTTACATTCTACCCCACTTAAAATGAATTTCGCCCTTGATATACGTCACTTGGTAACAAACCGATGAGGATACCTCTCCCTCATCATATCCTCAAACTCCCATTTAGCTTCTTCTAAATGGTGGTTCCTCCATAAAATTTTCACCAAGAGAGTGGTCTTGTTCCGTAGGACTTTTTCTCTACGATCCAGAATCTCTATCGGCTGTTCTTCATAAGAAAGATCGTTCTCCAGCGGTACAACTTCTGAGCTGGGTACATGTAAAGGACGTGGTATGTACTTTTTCAGGAGAGATACATGAAACACATCATGAACTTGAGAGATATTTGGTGGAAGCACCAATCAGTAAGGTTCCTTCCCCACATGATATAGTATTTCAAAAGGACCGATATACCTAGGGGTCCACTTTCCCTTCATTCCAAATCCAATTACTATCTTCCAAGGAGATATTCGTAAGAACACTTTATCACCCACATCAAACTCTAGGTCGTTTTTCGATTATCGGCATATCTTTTTTGTCGACTCTGAGCTGATTTAATGTGTTGTTGAATAGATCTGACCTTTTCTTCCATCTCATCAACAAGATAAGGTCCTAATAGATTTCTTTCCCCAACATCATCCAAGAAAGTTGGATTTATGCATTTCTTTCCATAGAGAGCTTAATAAGGAGCCATCTGAATACATGAGTGAAAGCTATTATTATAACAAAATTCCACCAAAGGTAGATGTTGATCCCAACCACCATTCAAATCCATAGAGCAAGCCCTTAACATATCTTCTAGAGCTTGAATTGTTCTCTCAGACTGACCGTCTGTCTAAGGATGATAAGCAGTACTGAAACTCAACTATGTATCCACTGTATGATAAAGACTTTCCTAGAACTTTAAGGTAAACCTCAGACCCCGATCAGATATAATGGTTTGTGGTACTCCATGAAATATTACCACTTCCTCTATATATATCCTAGCAAGATGATCCAGAATGAAATCTTCTCAAATAGAAATGAAGTGTCCTGACTTTGTAAGACGATAAACTATGAACCAGATAGCATTATTTCCTTTGGATGTTTTAGGAAGTCCAGTGACAAAGTATATAGTGATGTTTTCCCATTTCCATTCAGGTATTGGTAATGGTTGTAACGTCCCCTTAGTCTCCTGTCTCTCATCTTTAACTTGATGAAAAACAAAGCATCGAGAGACATATTCAGAAACATCTCTTTTCATGCCATCCCACCAGAAGTACTCTTTCTGGTCCCTATACATCTTCGTTCTTCCAGGATGAATAGAGAATTAAGAACAATAAGCCTTATCCTGTAGCTCCTTCTTTAATTTTGGGATGGGAGGAACACAAACCCTATTCCTGAACTATATTATCCCATAAAAATCAAGGTTGAATTCAGGAACATTTCTCACATTCTTTTGTAACTCTACATCTTCTTTATGTTCCTCTTTAATCTTTACATATATAGATGGTTGACCATTAATTTGAGAAAGATAAGATTTCTCCACTTCCATTTTAATTCCACGATCCATATTTTGTAAATCCATAAATATTGGATCTTTTGTGATCCTCATCATGGATAAGCTAGCATGGTCTTGCTGACTTAATGCGTCTTCCACCTTGTTTTCTTTTCCTGGGTGGTAATGAATTGAGCAGTCATAATCCTTAATCAACTCCAACCATATTCTTTGGCGCATATTCAGCTCGGTTTTTGTGAAAATACATTTTAAACATTTATGATCAGTATAAATATCACACCTTTTACCATAATGATAATTCCTCCAAATATTTAATGCAAAGATTACCGCAGATAACTCCAAATCATGAGTTGGGTAATTTTTCTCATGGATTTTCAACTGTCGTGAGGCATAAGCTATCACCATATCATTTTTCATAAGAACACACCCCATCCACTTCTTGGATGTGACACTGTAGATCACAAACCATTCTCTACTATAAGTAAGTGTGAGTACAGGTGCACTGGATAACCTTCTTTTCAACTCCTTAAAATTCTCTTCACATTCCTCCGTCCACACGAACATAACTCATTTTTGAGTCAACCTGGTGAGTGGATTAGATAATCATGAAAAATATTTCACAAAATGTAAATACTATCTAGCCAAACCAAGAAAACTTCGGATCATAGTTACTATTGTTGGTATCGACCATCTTTCAATAACCTCTATTTTTTCTGGATCCACAGATATCCTCTACTTTGAGATTATGTGACCAAAAAATTCGACTTTTTGAAGCCAAAATTTACACTTGGTAAATTTGGAAAAAAGATTCTCCTTTCTCAGGGTCTTGAATACAATTCTCAAGTGATCTTCATGTTCTTCCTTGCTATTTGAATAGACAAGAATATCATCTATAAAGACTACAACAAACTAATCAAGATATTCTCTAAAGACTCTATTAATCTGATCCATGAAGATAGTAGGGGAATTATTAAGACCAAATGGAATCACTATAAATTCATAGTGTCCATACCTTGTACGCAAAGTCGTCTTTGGTATATCCTCCATTTTGAACCTTAATTGATGATACCCTAAATGAAGATCAATATTGGAAATGTATTGAGATCCTCATACTTGATCAAATATGGCATCAATGCGTGGGAGAGGATATTTTTTCTTTGTATTGATCTTGTTAATTTCTCTATAATCAATGCAGAGTCTCATTGATCCATCTTTCTTCTTAATATACAGAACATGTTCTCCATAAGGTGATGCACTAGGGCGTATAAATCCATTATCAAGACTCTCGTGGAGTTTCTTCTTCAATTCCTGCAACTCAATTGCGGCCATTCTATAAGGTGTCTTTCAAATAGGCAAAGCACTCGGTACATGTTATTTTGAAAACTAAACTTCACGATTTGGTGGAAGACCCAACAATTCCTTATGAAAGAAATCATCAAACTCTTGTTCAATGGGCATATTCTTAATCATGAGTTTCTCTCCAACCATTTGAAATAAATAACCTTCATTTAGTGGAATCAAGACCCATAAGAGGGAAGAAATTTCCACTGGATGGTTATGTTCATCCTTGCATCGATAGACGATCATAGATTGATCTGGAATATGAAATGCGACTTCCCTTCATTGGAAATTGATATAAGCTCCATATAAAGAAATCCAATCCATGCCAAGAATCACATCAAATTCCACTATAGGACGGATCACAAGATTTTTAAGAAGCACTTTCCCACAAACTTCAATCGGAGACGAATTATAAACTTTTGATGCGACTGTTGTGCCATTAGGGGTTGTCACAACTAAGTCAACATATAATTGTTGAGGTAATATAAAGGTACCCCTAGAAAATTATTCAGAAATAAAATTGTGGGTGGATCCAGAATCAAATAAATCATTTGCTACATTAGAGTGGATGGTAAGTGTACCTTTCACCACTTAGTTCTCATACTCCACATTGCTGATAGAAATTGCGTGTGACGTTCCTTTGTCTTTAGCTTTAATAGTTTTTTTACGTCAATAGTAATCAATAATTTTTGGATTAGGGCATTGATTAGCATAATTCCCCATTTACTTGCTCTTGTAACATTAAAGTGTAGGAGGTGCACCCTATGTAGCATTTTCTTTGTTCGCATCACTAGACATATTCTTCCCATCATTGCAGCATTAAAATGCCTGATGAACATCATTTCAACATTTGGAACATTTACTTGTCCTTTTAAGATAACTCCCTCCATGTTTCTTTCTACACTTTGAGCATAAGGGAAAACTCATCTTCTTTTCAGTGTGCTCTTTAGATTTTCCTTTGAATTCCATTTTCCTCTTCTTATCAAACCCATATGACTGATGGGTTACTCAAATCTCCATCTCAATCATGAGACCACATCGAACGATTTCCTCAAAGCTATTGAAGTCCCTTTTGGCTAACACCCTTCGAAGACTTTGTTTTAAACCACAAAATAATGGATCAATCTTACTCTCAGGTTGTATAATAATCCCAGAAGCGTACCTTTGAAGTCTTGTAAAATTTCCTTCGTAGGTACCAACAGATTCATCATCCTTTTTCTTTAGTTCATGAAACTCCTTCGCTATCTTTGTTCGATGAATATGAGGGAAGTACTTATTGAAAAATAATTTCTTGAACTTGTCCCATTCCATGGACTCAATTTCATATCTTGGCCTCATATTCTTGATAAGATTCCACCACAGACCATCTTCACCTTCATAACGATATACTACTAAGATGACTTTATCATGTTCAGAACATTGAAGAACCAACAATATCTTTTCTATGGTACTGCTCTATTGTTTAGCCACTAATGGATCAGTAGACCCACTGAATGAGGGTGGACGCTGCCTCATGAAGGATTCAACAGAATGTTGCTCCTTCCTTTGCTCGTTGGGATGTCCTATATGATTCATATCTTGAGAATGTTTTGTGATCATGGATACCAGATTTTTCATTCTAAATCCCATAATTTTTGGTTGCTCAGGGGGACAATCATTGCATTTCCCGTTGCATTCCAAGTCAACACGGTTCCTTCAGGTTCAATCCATTGACTAAAACCAAGAAGAATAGTGTGAGCAACACTAATTATAAAAGGAAAACCACATAATAAAGAAAAAACTTTTACACTTATTATCTTATCATAGGTTGTTCATGGCCATTTCTAAAACACAAATATTGTGTTATATGCTTAGACATATCCTTAGGGTTCTTACTAAGGCTTTCACATCCTATTTTCCAAAGGTTGACTATACATTTCCTCTGATAACAACCATAACTGTATGGAATTACTTCTAGTGGACTATAATTGATACCTATCAGGGCACTCTATGGGTAGCTACAACCCCTGAGCGGGACACACCACCTTCCCCAGCGGTAGCCATTTCCTCATGAAGCCCTTGGGAGGAGATCCATGCTTCGCCCAACGCTCACATGTGAGAGTTCCCATGGATCAGATTCATTCCTACCTCTTTTTCCTCCGATACCAAAAATAGCAAACCACAATTTACATTGTTATTGATTCAAAATTGAAGCACAATTATTACAACATATAAAAAAACCATGAAAGGACCTTATAGGTATAGTTTCTTTAGAAACATGGAAACTTAAACAACTGGTTCAAAAAGCATCTACATTGCCTCCCATTTATTTCATCATACCTAGAGTCTCTTTTGGAATTTCCTACTTAATAACCTTCTTCCTGACCTGGTGAAAGAAAACATACAAAAGGGTGAGATCAAATTCCCAGTAAGGGTAAACAAAAGAAATTTCAATCACATCATATTCATGAGAACATATCATTTTGGAAATCTTAACATGCAAAAGAGATCATAATTTCATAACATGGGATAAATCATAGTAGTGAAATGTAATCCCAATAATCATAACTTAAAACATGAAACCTTGTGGCATACACAAATTATCATAGAGAATCATTTCTTATTAGTCAAGACTCATTTCCAAGACTATCTTAGCGGATAAAGTCCATTTATGAACCGAGATCACTCCTCATTTCAGTCCTGTTTCACTGAACTGGATTATCCTGCCATTCCATCCATGTCTATCTCATGAGATATAAATCTTTACCCATTGCATTGGAGGGAGATGTAGGTCCCACCCATCTCATAATGAAAACATTCTTATGTGTTCCACAAAATCATAATCATACATCACATCATAACCCATGTAATAAAAATGGGATTCTTAATCATCATGACATTGTAACACAATCCATATAAGGTAAAAGGACATCATTAAAATAATTCCATCACAACATAATCAATGAAATTTGAAAATATGGATAGAAACAGAACCCAGTATTATCTTATATGGAAAATAATTTTGATAAAACACTTGAACTCCATTCTTGAGGAAAATATCCTTTCTACTTCAAAAACATTTTCCTTTCTTAACATGTCATATACTTTTAAACTAAAAGAAGTTGATTGAAAATATACATGAAAAATTGAGAAGAAAGATTAATGGAAATAATGTTCTAAAAATCCATTCATGCCGTATATGTTAAAAAACATTCTTCTCATACTTTGGCTGGAAAAGTCAAAAGTACCTCGTACGAAAAACGGCAAAAGATTCCTTTCATATATTTTACTAAAAACTCAACAAAGGGTAAAATTGGATTACAAAAATTGTATTAGGATATAAATAATATTACATATTGATTAAACATGGATTTGGATGATAAATATTCCATAGTAAATTCTGAAGTATAAACAATCTTGGATAAAAATTGAGATTGTGATATTTTCCCTTACCTTACGTCCAATTTGCTTCGTAAGTGTCCGAACCTCCTGTATAATGATTTAGAAAATGTCATTGACTTATTCAAGAATCATACTGATTTTTATGATATCATATATGGTCATATTACTAGCTTCTCATTTGTAATATTTCATTGCTACTTGTTATTCGGGTGTTTATTACTTTCTGTTCTAATGCATGTTTTGTCGAATAAATTCTTATTCTCCTTTTTAGGTTATAGATACCTCATTTCCAGAATGGTATTTGTGTAATATATATCATATTTATTCATTCAATTACTTTATATAATCATTACGAAATGAAGATCATGTAGAACGAGTCGCATCACTTCGTGGAGACGGTATTCCGTATGTATGCACGAGTGATGATATCATTCCCATGATCGCGGAATTGTATTGGAGTGTTTGTATACTATTTCGAAATCAATATAACCTTAAAATTATAATATATAGTAATTATTTACACCATTATACCCATCCAAGTAAGCTGGTGGTGGAAAACAGATTACACAACGGCGTGGAGACGGTGTTCCGTATGTAAACACGCACGATGATTTCATTTTCCGTAGGATGGATAAAAGGTTAAATAGGGTTGCTTAATATTTACAATAAAATATCCATATATGAGTGATACTGATGTTATTTCTTAATAGTGAAATAATGGAAGAAGAATAAGTAGAAGAAGAGATAAAGTTGAAAGAATCAGTAACGAACATTACCTATTCTTTGAAGTGCCTCTTTTTAACCTCCTCTTTCAGAACTAAATATGGTCTTTGAAGAATACCAGAACCTCTAGGATGTTTCTAGGGAAGTGTACAAGAGAAATTGGAAGGGTTAGGCCGATCGTGAAGGCTAAATGTGGTGTGAGGAGGAGAGGGAGGAGGTGCCCTTTTATAATGGAGGAGAGGGGCACCTTAGGAAAAACTAAAAATATTATTTTATTATAAAGTTATATTCAGTTTTTAAAAGATCCAAATTGTTTTATTTCAAGGATAAGGTGGGTATGGGTCGAAATACTCTCATCCAATAGAATTTAGACATGTTTTGGTTTCTATTTTAACCTTATCATTTTGATTTAACTTTAAGTTAAATAATTTTACTTTTACCTTGTCTTCTTTTTTTCTTGCACTATAAGCTTTATAAACATACTATAACAAGAAAAAAGAACCCCAAGTTGTTTATTATTAATATATATAACCTTATATAAGTCATTCGACCGAAACATAATTTTTAGGAATAAAATAATAATTAATTATATAATTTTTTTATAAACTATTTTATGACATTTTTGACACAATTTGGTAATTGATTTTTGTGAAAATCATAAGAGAATGATTAGTTCAAAAAGAGTTAATTAAATCAATTATAACATGTAATATTAACCTAAAAATTTAGTTTAATTCATAAAAAGTCTCAAATTACATCTATTTGGGTATTTATAATAAAATTTATGTCAATATTTGATTAATAAGATAATTATTGCATCATCATTGTGTCATAAGTAAATTTAATTATATAATGTATAAAAATTATAAATAAAATTCCATTATATAGGAAATTTTTTATCTTTATAATGAATATTTATAGTCGAATTTATCTTATGTATAACCCTATATTAAAAATGTTTTAGTTATTAAACTTTGATTTTAACTATTTTAACTATTCTTTAAATAAAATAATATAAAATGTCCTAATCTAATCCAAGTGGGCCTAAATGGTCATATTGTATTACTAAGGTTTTTTTCTGTGGAATTAAACTTATTCAATAGAATTAGGACATGGGTTAGGGTAATAATAATATCATTTTTACCCTTAATTACACTATTTACTTTTAATCGTGGTAAAAAAAGAACAAAGTTACTATTCACAAAAAAATATTTTAATCTCATTGAACCACATTTTAGTCTGATATATTAACCATATCTCTCGTATTTTTGAAATTCCACTCACAGAAGAGGTAAAATTATGTTTTATATAAATTTTCAAATTCTCTTATGAGGTGGGTAAAAGACGGTGAAAAGTTCAATAAAATTTTTATATATCTAAAATTATTATAAAATAACACCAATGAATTAAATTAAATGTATATAGGTGTTATCTATCAATTATTTCCTAAAATAAATTTAAATAAAATAAATAATTAGTTAAAGAAAAAGTCAGTTTTAAATAGTAACCCAGTGTTATCACAATTCATCAAAAATTGAATGTTTTCAGAAAAATACCAAAATTTCACCCTAGTCTAATTTAGATACTCCGAATCCAAAAATGAAGTTCATTTTGGAAGATAAAATTTAATAAATTTCACAAATAGGGTATTACTATTCATAAAGGCTAGTTTTAATAATATTTTAATAGCATATCGTTGTTTAGTGAAACTCGGTGTTGTGTACAACACAAGTTATTGAGGAAGGCCGTGGTTGAGTATAAAGAAAGACAAGATATTTTTGTGTGTAGTGAAAGATTCCTTTGATGATGTATATAACATAAAAACAAAATATTTCTCATAAAAAATCTCGGGTGTTACACAACTTGTCGGTATTTTTACTTGTATTTATATATTTAAAGTGTCATTAAAATCCAATGTGGTGTTTTCCCATATATCGTGGAATGGAATTCTATTTAACCAGCCTAGTGATTGTGGTTATCTTAATATATATATTATGGGAAGATAATGTTTTTTATATATATGACTCTGTAGATTTTTATTCTATTGGTGGAGATCTTCTATGTTGATTCTTGGTTTAAAATAGAGCCTTATTAGGCTAATGAATTGGAATGAGATAGATATTAGAGAATTATATGGTCCCCTTGATGGGGTGTCAGAATGTGTGTTCCATTGGTTTTTTGGGATTGGAACATGTTGTTTCCCTTGATTTTTGGCCTTCCTTTAGACATGTCCTATAATATCAGTGGGAGGACATAGTGACAAATGAGATGAAAATAAATTATTAGAGTGATTTGGTGCCAATTTATATGTGAGGGAAGCCCATGAGAGGGGTCAAACAGGGAACATATGTGGATTAGATGAAAAAATACATGGGAAGCTATATTGGGATTGGAATCTACACCCAAGAGGTATATTTGATGCTATAGTAATTTCATGGTAATGTAATAGATTTTCATCATATTAAGCACCATGAGTGTATCTGGTTAGATAATTAAGATGTCGTGGAACACGGTCAGTATTTTGGAATATATATGAGTTCTAATTGTATGTGACACCTGAAAAATGTTATTTGATTTTATGACCATAGGTGGTATAGGAGAATATTTTAATTCCATTTTAGGTGAGATCGAGGAAGTGTTTGTGCTATAAATGCAATGTTCTTTTAAATACATGGAATCAGTGATGGTTGTGTAGGAGATAAGGACCGGTGGTTTGAACAGACTCTATTGGGAAAAGAAAATGTAGATTAAATATTATTTCATAATCTCAAAATGATATCATGTCATTAATTTAACCTATTTAAATAATATTGATGGGATTTGTGATACAATTGTTGAAATTAGATTATTTAAATGACAGTTATTAGATATCATATCCTCATTTTATAACCATGTGATAGATATAATATATCTGAAATTTTGGGGGAAAATTTAACAATTTCAATTACATTTCAACCCTAAGATATGGAATGTGGTTTATGTAAGTGTAAATACCATCTACCTATACAAGTGTTAGTATTTTCCAACCAAATATAGATTTTTCATCTACATGAATCTTATATGAAAATTTCATATGGTATATGTCTCATCAAATTAACTCATAAATGTTCCCCACTATGACAAGGACCTAGAAATTCAATGATGGTATTATTAAATATATTTTTAAGGTTTGATAACATACTATGATGGTACATATAGAATGTTAACTACTGGGTTTTTATACTCATAAGAATATGATACTTCTTGTCAAGAAGTATTCATTTGATAATTTCCAAGAGAATAAATTATCAGAAAATACCTTCCATTAGGAATTACACTTGTTTTTTTCATCATATATTCATATCTGTGAGTGTGTGTAGCGGTCCTTAGTCTTTTTATTTTTATTAATTCTTCTATTAACATGTAAAATTTTATGTACTAACTAGAACTGCGATGTTATATATTCATGTGGATTTGTGTATGTTGTGTTCTTTACAAAAGAATAGTTATTAATTAATAAGATGAAGAATGATTTTTCACTACTATATTAAAAAATATTTATGTCTAAAACCTATTATTGTAATAGAACACTCATATTAAATTACATAGACATGTTGTAATGATGAATTTATTTTTGATAATTAAATAATGATATATCAAGCACATGTGTTGGTGAAATGAGTGTCAAACTGAAATGAGGATATAATGTGGAAAATTTGTTTTATTACATGAAAATATTTTATGTGTATTTTTCATCATTGATCAATTTTATTCCATCAGTTGGGTTCTTTAACCGACTATTTGACAACAATAATGAAATTTAGGAAATCCCACTTAATACTAATGAAAAATAATCATAATGGTCACACACTAAGTGTTTTTATTGAACAAAATTGAATTATATTTGAACATAATTACTGGAATAGATATTATTCCCAAGATTGATAAATAATTTTATTTAGGATATGTTGATAAAAAACACGAAATGAAATAAAAACTATTATTGATTCAAAAGAAATTTATTCAATTTCCTGACAATTAATAAATATTTTTTAAACTATTAATAGAATATTTGTATTTTTCATTAATATTTAATTATTATTTATCATTTTATTTTGAATAGAATATTTATTTATGAATAGATATTTAATAAATATTTATTTAGGTATTTTACAAATGATTAGAAGGATGATCAGTCCAATGCCATTTGTATTGATAAATATTAATTTGTAACTTCATAAAATAATATTTATCATTGCATCAGAAAGTGGATACTGTAAAGTATTATTTTTATTTTTAGTATATATAATAATGATATATAAGGTTTATAATATTATTTATATACTCTTGTGAAATTAAATAATAGTTTATCTTAAACTGTAACACCATAATTACATTGTTATGTATATTTTATATGGTTCATCAAGAATTGAGAATCAATGCATATAGAACATTTCCCACTAGATTCATACCTATATCATTCTCTCAATAACAAAATTAAAAAGAGGGAATACTTAAATCTGGATGGGAATTGATGTGATTGAGATGATCGATCCACTATACTTGCTCAAGAAATTATATCATTGTTGTTTAGAGATCATCGAAAAACATGTGGATCATTGTTATCAGGGATCTAATTTATGCCCAACCTATGTAATGGTTGTAATCATAAAAATGTTTTTGATGATAAATATATTATTTAAATAATGATCCAATGATGGTGTAATATTTATTCTTATCTAATTTATATTAATTAAAAATTTAATTTAAAAAAAAACTCTCTATGTTCTATGATTTTTGTGTGAAAATTCCATTAAACCATTTTGTTTGTCATGTTTTTGAAACCTTGAAAATTTCGAAAATGGTCCATCGAATCCAACCAAAACATTATGGATATTCCCAAAAAGGGTTCTTCCTATATGTTTGGAAACATCATGTAATATCAAACTAGTCACATATATATTTATAATTATTTATTTAATTTTTGAAAAATTCTGCTAAATAGTGGTAATATCATTCCTTTATAGATTATTCGCTCATTAATAAGATTATTAATAACCATTCTTGTTACTTTATAATATTTATAAGCGAGGATATCTATTTCATTAAAGGATAATAATTGATGGAGAATGTTTAGATATTCCATTGAGAGGTTCTCTTATTTAAGGATAGTTTATTGGGTTACATGATTTGTAGTGTGATTACACCTGATGTACCAAAGTTCACTGTAACTTGATGTGTTACGAGATACATGATATTCCATGTACATATTACACACCTTGATTTTATAGTACACTATATATAGATCATTAAAAAGTTGTAGCTGATATTTTGGATTACACAAAATGTAAGTGGCATAAAATGTGTGTAGTCTACATGGTTTATGAGTGAAATTTATGATAACCATGTTGTTGAATACATGGTTTTTAAATATAGGAGACATATAGATTGGATAAGTAAAAAAATTCATGGAATGTCACCAAAGTATATAGAATGTAAATCATTAATCAACCTTCTAAAGAACACACTAAGTCATTATATAGGTTACTTGGATATCAAAAAAGTGGAACAATTGACATTTTCCCGAGTTCCTGACCTATAGTTCAATGTCCAAAGAAGCAACCGAGTCAATCTATGGATTACACAAACACACAAAAAGTGGAACACATGGAATGTACGTAGTTGGTACATGGTTTGTAATCTATCTAGGAAACATTCCATGGCTCTGGGAATTTATCTCACATTTACCAAAAATTTGGAACATGATTGATAGAAATTTTCATGGGATCCCACAAATGATATATGGTTCTCGGTACTTAGGTTCAGCAGGGTGGCCTCCCAAGGTCTTCTCTGAAAAGAGGAAGTAATTAAGACAACATACAATCAATATTTTAAAAAGAAATAAATATAATAGAGACATACACCATAAAACTCTGGGGGATAGTTTAATGTTTATAAAATTAGATGATGTTGGAGGCATGAAGTTTTTTTTATGATTTTTTAATAAGAGAACACATTATTAAAACTTTTATGAAATTATTTTTAAAATATTTAATGGATCATACTATACAAATTAAATTAATTTTTAATCATTATAATTTATATTATCATCCACATAATTATGATCGCCTAATTTTTCAAACCTTGAACCCTTTGAAATTTCACTTATCCATAATGATGAAAAAATAAAACATATTCAAGATTTGGAAAAGGTAATCATAAAAACCTTTTTTGATTGATTTTAAAGGGAAATATTATTTTAAATTATAATTTACGGTATATATCCATTATAAAAATGATCATTAAGTTATATTTTCAATTTCATTTTAAGTCTACAAATTGTTCCAAATATATTTTTTCTATATTAATATCATGCTCTTTTAATTCAGGATTTAAATAACCTCATGTGTTTTGTGTTAATTGTTAAATAACATCAATATTTTATTTTAATATAATAACTAAATCCATAGATCATAATATTTCCTCTAAAGTAGCTCATTGATACAGAAAATAGAATTGAAGAAGTTTAAAGCTAGATCGATTACTATGAAAAATTTATCTTCTATAGGTGGTGTGGTCATCATATAATAAAATTTCAATTGATAAGGATTAGAAAGGGTATAACAAAATAAAGGATCTACTCTTAATTTAGAGTCAAAATAATTTAATGAAATAATGAGAAAATTAAAAAAAATTAAACAAAAAGGAGACATATAATTTATATATAAAAATAAAAGTATTATAATGTGAATAAGTAGAAGAAGGATTAAATTAATAGATAATATATTTAAAACATATACACCGAGAAATTAAAAGATAAATGGGGTGAATACAACAATACACATTTATAAATCTCTTAAATTATGGCCCATACCATCCAAATAATAATATCATAGATTTATATAGGGGTGGTAATGCTAGGTTTACTAGTGGTTATAAGTGGGAATGAAAACATTATACCATATATTTTTATCCAAATATCACATATTGGTAGACCTCAAAAAACGAATAAACTAAATATAATTTTAGAAGGTTAATTTGTAATGAATTGGATCATTCATATTTTGTACAAAATATTTCCCGATCCAATACTATATTAAGAGTTTGTGGACTAAATAGTGAAGTGGTGTTGAATATGGAAATTCAAGTACATATTCAACATCATGGACCATTTACTCTTATACATTGAATTATCTTGATCAAACGATCAAAATTAATGTTGTAACTCATTATGTGATCATATTATTCACAGAATTTATGGTTTATAGAATATATAGAAAAATTTTTATGATTAAAATACTATAGTTTACATTCCATGTTCAAAATAGGATATATAATCAAACATGAAAATATATTATCTAATACCATGTATTCTATAAATAAATATATTTTTAACAATGTGAGTAATTTTTTTCATTTATTAACAATTTAATTTTCAATAAAAATATTTTTTATCAACTTCTCCACACTTACCCTAAGACAATCCTTGTAATAGTCACATGTCTTTAATTCCAAAAAATTATTATAAGATAAGCATGTTCTTATGCCCCACTCAATAGTTGAAATATAATAAATATAATCAAATAATAAAATTGAAATATTAATAAATTTTAAACTAATTGTATCACAGATTATATACAAAGAAAATTTTATGAGATTAATGACACTAGTCATGTAGGAACATGTTATGGGGCTACAATTATGTTATTTCCCTTATGTGTGTACAAACCATTTCAAGATCATAATTGAACTAGTTATTTACTAAATATAGGTTTTGTAAAAATGTCTAATTACATGGATTAATACCACCTAATATAATCTATATTCCTATGAAAAAACAAAGGAAGACACTCCCACATAATCATTTCCAAAAGAAAAAAATGGAAGTCTCAACCTAGATATCCTCATGTATATTTGATTTCATCACAAAAATACTTATTAATATAATATATATGTGTGTGTGTGTGTGTTTTTTTCATTCTTTTTATGGTGTATGAATATCGAATATTCGTTACACATACATATGTTAATTATCGATAGTAATGAAACTGTTTAGAAGATAATTGGATTTATGGATCAACCAAAACTGTAAAATGGAAAAATATCACCAAACTTGGGTATACCATAAATTGATTATGTAAAATTTCACAATCCATAGTTGCATGAAATGTTGTGTAATGAAATAAATGACAAAATTTTCCAAAAATACTATCACAAATTTTAATTCCATATTCTTATAGGTTTTAAAATGAAAAAACCAATAATATCATCGATGAAATAATTATTTTAAATACACACCATATTGATGAAATTATTATCATGATTATCAAAATACCAATTCATTTTGAAAAAATATTTTTTTAATATTCCCCACATCTATATTAGAATATTATAAGATGAGTTTTATTATAACTAATTTTTGTTTTATTTTTGAATATATGTAACAATATATTCATATGAAATATAGAATTAAAATTTTGACAAATTATATAAATATGAGTGTGTAAGGGTTATCCTTATAATTTCATATGATGTTGTAAGCATGTAGGGTAATGGAATCAATTTCATGTTTGTGGAATCCTTTAATATACTACTTCACCCAATGCCCATTTACTATAAATCTTATTCTTGTATCCCTAGAGTGACCTCTACTGCACCATAAGGAAAATCACGAGAGAAGTCATAAGTTCCCTACCATCTATAATTTAACATACTGGACATCAGCTTCAATCATGAATATTAAATAATGATTTTTTTTTGAAACACGATGTTTCCTTTTTGGAACATCCAATCCTGATAATATTTTCATTGTACCCTATAGATGCTTTATTTCTCATATGATTCAAAAGATAATAACCTCATATTCTTGAATTTTCATCTTTTTTTATCTCCATATTAGGATAAATCCAGGTTGGTTTTCTTTATTGCCCAATATTCCAAATTCTTGACCTCCAAGGAAAGATGAAATAATTTAAAAAAATGATACATAATGGGGAAATACAATTGTTAGTGTTGAATGTTTTCCAATATTCCCATATCACATCATTAAAGTATTTTCTCTAGTCCTTCCAATTCTGTTACACCATTTTTTTCCAATATATGATTCAACATATTATTTGAAACATTTTCCTTAGAATTTATCTAGGGGTGGTATTGTAATGAATATTTTTGTTACATCATATTAACAATAATTATGGATGACTAATTTTGGTAGAAAAAAATGGGTCCCTTGGTTACTGATGATATCCTTTGTTTCTCTAAACATATAGAAAATTTTAATATTGAAAACGTCCACTAGGACATGATAATCATCAGTCCCAATGTCCTTATCCTCTAGTAATTTAATAATATAATAAAAAACATGAATAATTTATATGAAACCATATGATCTTTTGAAAATAAATATAAAATTAATTCCCTATTCATCAAAATTTAAAAAAAATATGATGTTTTTTGGTGGAATCTCATGTATCCTTGAAATGTTACTAGTGTGTTATCAATGAGAAAATTTAATAGAATATTAATGGGAATCATGAAATGAGGAATTCCAATATAAAATACAATCTATGACCTTTCAAAAAAACCTTTTGGTTCCAAAGTGTTCACTACATAAAAGTGTATAAAAAAATTCCAAAAACAAAACTCAAACACACGACTGGGAACACATATCTTAATGACATGGTGATGAAAAATATACCAAACGTTAGGATCATCCCACACACAAAACCATGATTCACTCTTCCTCATTTTAATTATCATTTATTTAGTTTTTTAGTAATTTTAAAAGGAAACAATGTAATTATGTAAATTTATTTACTAAGGATGCATTACTAATATGACATAAATATACACATTGGGAAATTTTTCAAGATGTGGTACATGGTTTGGGGTAACATTATCTAACATGTGAGTGGTCCTGATCATGTAGTCGACCACCATGTTTTATGACATATTCTTATAAATTATCTTAATCAAAAAATAATAAAGAAGAATTATCAAATGAACATGTTCTGTATTTTCATCTTTCTTATTTATGAGTTTCCTAAAATATGTATGATCAAATAAAAAACCACAATATATCCCATTGTATAAAGTAATTATGATATTAAAAAACACATTTTCCATTATGGTGTAAATTTTATGCGATGAATCCAAATTACTCAACGCATAAAAAGTCGCATGCGTCCTCCCTCCCATCATAATAAATAAGTCTATTTTCACTACGATGTATTAAGTATAAAAAACAAGATCAAATGGGAGGTCCCACTTTTGGGGATGTATGATCAGAGGTGTGTTGAGACTGTTCTGTTAGGAATATAATAAAACCATAAATAAATCATTAAAAAAATATGTCAACATATTTTTAAATCATTCAATATAAGTGTATAGCGGTCATACTAAAATCATTAGTGAATAATAGATAAAAACTATCATGTTGAAGGAATGATCTAACATCACACACCAATGAATGATACAAAAAGGATCAAATAATATCCAAATTATATTTAATTACCATAATTACATGTTATAACACTAGAAGATCTAGGTAAATTCCCATCTCTACAATGAAATTATATTTTTCAATATTTAAATTTTTTTTAACATAATGTAATGATGCCATAAATTAAAAAAACATAATATACACTCATAAAATTACAAACCTTGTATAGTAAATAATTAATAATTACATCAAAAAAAGTGTCATGAAAATTAGAATATACTCTCACTATTCATATATGGAAGATACCTGTGGAATTATATTGTCCAAATTTAATCCTATGGAAAGAAAATCAACCAATGGGGACGTTGAATGTTTTCCCGTCATGGTACTAGGAAACAATGGGAAAAATAAAATAGCCATAGAATCTATATATGAACAAATAATGTGTTCTAAAATCATGAATTTCAATCAATAGGTTAATAAATGAATGGGGTAAATTGTCTTTATGATATGATTGATGCAATTTCTTATAATATATCAACACTTAACAACAATTTTATACTATATTGGGAACACAATTATCGTTTCTCATTTATTTATACCAATGAAACTTGTTTTATTTGGTATAACTGGGATTAGTCTGACAAACTGTGAGTCATAAAAGGGATATATAATGCTCACCTCCTAATTTTTTTCCTCAAATTTCATAACAATATTTAATAATATGCGGTTTATGTCTCCTTTATAAATTTCAAACCAGTTTGTCCCTATTCTTTGATAGAACTGGAGGATCAAATACCTAGTATTTCTCACAAGGTATACTCTATTTCCCTAATATTCTCTTTTAATTTATTTTATTACTCAGATACAATATTATTTTCAAATTTTGGATGCAATTTTTTTTCATTCAATATGTATGGATATTTTATGTTTTGTGGCAATTGTTTGAGTTAAAATTTGGGTATATTCTAAACTAGAGAAATTTATTTGGGAAATTAACAATGAGCACAATGAATGTTGGGGTACTATAATACATCATAATTTTTTTTAAAAAAATTCATCAAATATAATGTTATTAATATTTTCATGAATTATTATATACTCCATTTACTGATTTTATATGAAATGTGTATAATTTGTGTGAAAAATTAATGTTTAAATATTAAATATAATTTTAGTGCACTATTTGAATTCATCTAGATTCAAGTTTGTTTAATGTTTTTTTACAACTATCACAATACTTATACAAATGGAGTGGTTCTTGTTTTTTTATTCATTATTCAATTTTACACGTATCATTAGAAAGAATCATTAGCCAATTCTGCCATTTGAAGTGTTATATAGACAACATAAGAAGTCCCACAAAATCTGGGATGATACTGGACCATCCATTAGGATTAAATTATAGGGATCAATCCAAAAGTTCAAATTCATACATTATCAACAAACATTAGGATATCAATTCATGGCGTCGTGAGTAAAAATTTCAAAGCCCAAATGCAAAATCAAGGGGCCCAAATAAATCATTAAAGTCCATCCCACCATTTTATCATAGAATTAAAATCCAAACACTAATCCTTTCTTTTCTTATTATTTAATAATAAAATAATTCTTGTATGTTTCATTTTAAAATGTAATATATGGATGTCCAACTTGATATAATAAATTATTTTTATTTGAAGTCATCATAATATTGAAAAATCCATTCCAATTTTAGCCATCGAAAAAGTATGGATAGGAATGGATTGTATAACATTGTTTATTAAACCCACCCTAACATTTGGTACGGAATACCAATGGCTGAAAACTATTAATGGATGACAGTACACATCAATATCTACAAAATGGATGAAGAGATATTATCAATATTCATCTATCTGGACAAATTGGCGATGCATGTGGAGGGACAGATTTGGAATGAAAACTGTCCACCTCCATGGGATATAAAAAAATCCCCATTTAATCCTTACATGTGGTAGGAATTATAGAATACAAGATAATATATTTTCACCAAAAAAATCATTTCCAAAGGCTTGGGAGGGCCTTCCAAACTCATGTTTTCACTTGAGAGACCCTTCCTCCTCTCATTATTTTTATTTACTTTTTTGGTTTACATCATTTTTAATCATATAAGTATTTGTTTTGTAAATCTGTTTTAATGAAAGTTTATTATTCATATTATGTTTTAATCATCCAACCCCTGTTCTTAAGTATAAATTTACATTAAATATATTAAATCAATATGAAAATCCAGCACTTCTCTTGCTTCCACATTAAACCAAAATTCTAGTTGTAATTCTCTGAACTTTTTATGTGTTTGTGTTTTGGGAAGATAACTTTTCTTATTCCATTCTATTTATTATCATATTAAGTCATCATTATAAACATAATAAAAAATAATTTTAATCATCTTAATGGATTATTACAAACACCATCGGGGTGAGTCAAATTTTATGGATGTTTAGTTATTGATGGAATTTGCTCAATGAGTATTTTTTAATTTAACATTTTTTATATTAAGCTTAACATGTCATTGATTAATGAAATATCCTGTTTAACATAAGGTATACATGGATTATTGAAACCATATGTACACTACCGCAATAATGTATTGATTGATATTATAATCCTAGTTATGTTAAGGCTTGGATTATAGCCTTACCACTTTGTAATTCCTATAAACATCAACTTGTGACATGGGTGTTAATTTAATAGAATATAAATCAAGGATGAAGGATATCACAAGAATAACTACCTATTGATGACCATACCACAATATTAATAAAATTTTTAAATCAATATTAACCAATCAATCATTTCAATTAATATTTTCAAACAATCCCCCAAACAAAATACAAACAATAAAAAAAACCTAAAATTAAAAAGTATCATCACTGTGGATTCGACCCGAGTGATTCTATACACATTAAAAGATCTTCAAAACCATGATCTATTGATAGTATACAATCTTCCACTATTTCAATTGGACCCATTTATGGGGATGATGCAATTAAGTAGTCATTAGTTTCTAGTTATTTTCCAAAAACAAAACAAAAAAACCAAAATTTAAGGAAAATATGAATTAACACAATGAGAAACCACCTTCTCATAAAAATAATAAACAACAAGAAAGCAACAAGAAATCCCTATATTATTTTTTCTTTCAAAATGTAATTGAATTCCCCATAGACTCCCAAACTATCCCTCATATTTGTTTGACCCTGAAATTGAAATGACACTTCAACAACATAGGAGGAACATTAGGGATAATCCAATAATTCAAGAATGAGTCCTTAAACATCAAATTGAATTAGATAAGGCCAATCCAAAAAAAAATAATCAATGAACTTGATTCCCCTTATATGAATTACAAACCAATTAGTATTAAATATAAAAACATAGAGGCTGACTTTGAACTCAAATTGGGTTTCATTTTTCTTCTTCCTCATTTCCACTGGCTAGTCGGTGAGGATCCACATCTTCAACTTAATGAGTTCAAAGTGGATGTCTCTACCATGATTCCAGAAGGGGTATATAAGGAACAAATAATACACTAGTCATTCACTTTCTCCCATGAAAACTCCACCATTTCATTGATTTACTAGATTCCTCATGGTTCCATAACCGCATGGAATGACAATAAGTAACTTTTCTTAGAGAAATTCTTTCCTCCTTCTCAAACTACTTCCATTCGAAAGAAAATAATGTGGTATCTGTCAATTCCCAAATGAATCACTCCATTAATATAGGTTGAGGATTAAAATTATTGTTAAAACCTACCCACACAACCAATCCCTGACCAACTCTTGATATAATACTTCTATGAGGGGTTATTGGCTACAGAGATAACCCTCATTGATGCTGTAAGGGGTTTTGCTATTTGTTGATAAAAAACCTACTGCTGCAAGAGATCTCATAAGAAACCTGGCTACAAAAACATGAAAATTCTATTATTGATTACATTCTCAAGTAATAAAAGTCCCTGAAAATCAATCCATAGAGCTGAACAAGATGACCGAGTTGATGAGTGAACTTACAGGTCTTGGGCGACAACTAGTTGTGGCATCCAAAGCACAGACCACATCTTCTCCACAATCTATGTTACCTAGACATATCATGAACTATGGAATTTGTAGCTCCATATCTCATCCGACTATCACATGACCTCATCTTCAAGATGATCAATATGATTCATCTAGATCATTGGAGCTCAATGCAACTTATGCTCAGTGGATTCCCAACCCTTAACCATCAGCTCAGTTTGTTAGAAACATTAACCTACTCCATTTTGAGAACTTCCCTACTACATATAAACCTAACATGAGATATTGGAATCCCATTTCTCATCCCCCACAATAACCTCATCAAAACCCAAACTAATTCCAATATGGTCATGGTTTTGGAAACTTCCAACAACTTTATCCATTTATTCATCAACATCAAAGGAAAAAATCCTCCTCCAAGGTTCCACTATCCTAGTGAACCTCCCCAATTCCAAAACAAATACAATTGCTTTCCCAAGAACCAAAATCAAGGTTATCTCAATCATAGAAAAGCCTATTTTTTCATGAAACTAGGGGAAAGTGTTGTAGAAGTTCTTTCCTCCTCCCATTCAAGCCTCAAGAACATTGAAACCAAAATTGTCGAATTTCTTTCCACATAATCCCACAACAACAATCAAATTCTTCCCAAATCCCATATAAACCATTACCCAACACCAATGGTAATGTAAGTGAAATTGCACATAGATTGGGGAAGAAAATTGCCATGCCCCACGATGAGACCTCTCTATCCCCTTTAAATGCTGACCTAGAAATAGAAACAAAAATTAAAATGGAAAAGTAACCTTAATCCAATCCCTCAAATCCTTCCATTCCACTTAAGAACCGAATTCCTTTTCTTAAAGCCATTTATAAGGAAAATATGTCTTTTGAACCTGATCCTCAAATGTTCGACATGTTTAGACCTCTTGAATCCATTATTCCCCTATTTTATGCCATAATAAAAATCCCAATGTATGAAAAGTTTCTTAAATAATTGTGCACCCACAAGAGGCAACTCGGGACCTTAGAAAAAGTTTCCACAAAGTAATCTATTCCCATAAGGTGCAATGATCCAGAGACCAATACGGTTCTATGCAAAATTGGAAGTACCAAATTCGATGATGCACTAATAGAACTAGGATCCAAAATTATTGTCATGAACAAATCCATATTCCCTAACCATCGCATAGGTCCCTAGCACTGAATGGGTGTTGTTATTCAGTTAACTAATCGAAGCACCAGTAGTTCTCAGGGAATAATCAAGGATGTCCTTGTTTGTGTCAATGATATTATCCTCCCAGCCAATTTCATTATCAATGAAATGAAATCTGAGATACACTCTTCCTGATCTCCCCTAATTATATGATGGCAATTCATCATGACTACTTGAACCAAGATTGATGTCCATTCATGCATCTTATCTATGAAATTTGGTGACTAACTAGTCATGTTTATCATTTTCCAAGCCATTCGATACCCATTTGAAAATCACTCTGCATTATCAATCCAATATTTTGAGTACACTTTTGTGAATCAATTGAACCCCACTGCATCATGTTCATCGTGTTCGATTGAGAAATGATTTTGTGAAATATGCACCCTAATTAACCATGTTATAAATTGTGATGTTGATATTCACATATCATTAATAGAATCCATCAAATCTATAAGAAAATGAATACACTCTTGAATACCACATCAACTATAATCTCAACTGATCCTCCATGGTTAGTATTATGGAAAATGAATCTGAAGCAACTAAAATCTCTTCATCCATTCCTGAGTTTTCTAGTTCACAAATGAAATATGAAACTGATATGAAACCTCATTTGGAACACATCAAATATGCATTCCTTTTCCATGATAACACTTATCCTACTGTTATCTCTTCGTTACATACTGAAACTATGGAGTCCAAACTTGTTCAGGTGTTAGAGGAAAACAAAAAGGCCTTAGGTTGGACCCTATATGACATACCAATAATAAACCCTGTCCATTGCATTCCTCACATACATCTTGAGGAATCAACCAATACAATTAGAAAACTGCCAAAAAGAATCAATCCACTCGTACTTGAGGTAGTTAGGGAAGAGATCACCAAGATTCTTCCAGATGGTATTATTTATAAAATTTCTGATAGTGAATGGGTTAGTCCAATTCATGTAGAACCTAAAAATGGTTGGATAACTATTGTCACAAATGAACATTGAGAGGTAGTCAGAACACTAGTGAAGAAGAAATGGCGTTTGTACATTGTTTGCAGAAAATTGAATTTTGAAACACGAAAAGATCACTACCCTCTTCCATTCATTGATAAAATTCTAGAATGAATAGCCGGAAAGTCACACTATTGCTTTCTTGATGGATAAACTAGATACATTAAAATCCCAATCGCAACTTTGAACCATGAAATAAATATTTTCACATTCCCCTTTAAATCATATGCAAATAATAGAATGCCTTTTTGTAACACCCGAGACTTTTATGTTATATAAATCATCAAAGGAATCTTTTTCTATACAACACTTGCTTGGCTTGCTTTACACGCAATCGCGACCTTCCTCGATAGCTTGCGTCGTACGCAAAACCGAGTTTCACTAAACAACATTATGCTATTAAAACTAGCCGATATGAATAGTAATAACCACTTTTTGGAATTTTATAAATTTTATTTTTCAAAATGGACTTCATTTTTGGACTCAGAATATCGAAATTAGCCTAGGGTGAAATTTTGGTATTTTTCTGAAAACTTTCAATTTTTGATGAATAGTGAAACCACTAAGTGGTAGGTTAAAAACTGAATTTTGCATAAAACTTAATTTTACCGCTTCTGTGATTGGAATTTCAAAAATCCGAGAGACACGGTTAATATCAAGGACTAAAATGTGGTTCAATGAGATGAAAATAATTTTTTGGTGAATAGTAACTTTTTACTTTTTTTACCGCGGTTAATAGTAAATAGGGTAACTAAGGGTAAATATGATATTAATATTACCCTAACACATGTCCTAATTCTATTGGACAAGTGTAATTCGACCAAAAACAAACTTAGGAATAAAATATGACCATTTAGGCCCACTTGGATTAGATTAGGACATTTATTATTAATTTATTTAAAGAAGGGTTAAAATAGTTAAAATCAAAGTTTAATAAGTAAATCATTTTTAATATGGGGTTATACATAAGATAAATTCAATTGTAAATATTCATTAGAAAGCTAAAAAGATTTCCTACATGATGATATTTTATTTATAGACATCAAATAATGTAATTTATTTATGACACAAAGATGATGCAGTAATTATCTTATTAATGAAATATTGACATAATTGATGTTATAAACACCAAAATAAATGTAATTTGAGACTTTTTATGAATTACACTAATTTTCTAGGTTACTATGATATATTAGTATTGATTTAATCAACTTGGTTCGAACATATAATTCGGTTATGACTTTCAAAAAAATCATATATCAAATAGTGTCAAAATTGACACAAAATAGTTTTTAAATCAAATATTATATTATTAATTGTTATTTTATTCCTAAAAATCTAAGGATCGGCCAAATGACTTAGATAAGGATATATATATTAATAATAAACAATTTGGGGTTCGTTTGGCATGTTATAGTAAGTGTATTAACCATATAGTGAAAGAAAACAAAAAGACACGGTAAAAGTTAAATTAATTAACTTAGAGTTAAATCTAATTGATAAGGTTAAAATAATACCCTAAACTTGTCTAAATCCTATTGGTTGATAGGATTTTGACCCATCCCCACTTTAGCTTCGAAATAAGACCCTTTGGAACCATTATAAACCGATTTTGACTTTAATATAAAATAATATTTTGAGATATTCCTAAGGTGCCCCTCTCCTCCCTTATAAAAGGGCACCTCCTCCCCCTCCTCCTCACACCAAATTGAGCACTCAAGCTCGGCCAACCCCTGCCATTTTCTCCTCTCCACTTCCCTAGAATAATCCTAGAGGTCCTGGTCTTCTCCAAAGACCAATCTTAGTTCCTTAAGTGGAGGATTCAAAGAGGCGTTCCAAAGAAGAGGTAATATCCATTACCGATCTTTTCAATTTCTTTCTTCTTCAACTTCTTCTTTAGTTGTTTCATGATAAAGTAATAACATCAGTATTACTTACATACTGATATGTTATTATAAATATGAAACAACCCTATTTCACCTTCTATCCATCCTACGGAAAAATGAAATCACCACGCGTGCGTACGTACGGAATACCGTCTCCACGCCGTGGTGTAATCTATTTTCCACCATCACCTTAAAAGGATGGTTATAATGGTGTAATGAGTAACTAAATATGATTATTATGAAGTAATATTGATACTGAAATAATATATATATACTCCAATACAATTCCACGATCATAGGAATGATATCATCACTCGTGCGTACGTACGGAATACCGTCTCCACGATGTGATGCGACTCGTTCTACATGATCTTCATTTCATAATGATTATATAAATGAATTGAATGAATGAATATGGTATATAATACACTAATACCATTCTGGAAATGAATTATCTATAACCTAAAGATAAGAATAAGAATTTATTCGACAAAACACGCATAAGAACAAAAAGTTATAAAGACCCGAGTAACAAGTAACAATGAAATATTACTAACAAGAAGCTAATAATATGACCATATATGATATCATATAAATATGTATGATTCTGGAATAAGTCAATAACATTATTTAAACCATTATACAGGAGCTTCGGACACGTACAAAGCTAATCGAACCTAAGGTAAGGGAAATATCACAATCTCATTTTTATCCGAGATTGTTTATTCGTAAGTATTTACTGGGGTGTATTTTATCATCCACATCCATGTTCCCTCAATATGAAATATTGTTTCCATCCACTTTCAATATTTTAAATCCAATTTTACCCTTAGGTGAGTTTTTAGTAAAGAATATGAAAGGAATCTTTTGTCGTTTTTCCGTACGAGGTACTTTTTGACTTTTCTGTCAAAAGTACGAAGAATGTTTTTTTTAACTTATACGGCATGAATGGATTTTTAAAACATTGTTTCCAAGAAGCTTCCTTTACAAGTTTTCAAGTTTATTTTTAATCAACTTCTTTTATTTTAAAGTTGTATGACATGTTATGAAAGGAAAAATGTTTTTGAAGAAGAAAGGATATTTTCCTCAAGAATGGAGTTCAAGTGATTTTCAAAATTATTTTCCATCTAAGATAATAAAGGGTTCTGTTTTTATCCCTATTATTACATTGATTTGATCATGTTGTGATGGAATTATTTTTATGAATTCCTTTATCTTATATGAATTGATTTATGATGTCATGACGTTTCAGGAATCCCATTTTTGTTTCATGTGTTATGCGATGATGTATGTTTTATGATTATGTGGCACACATAAGAAAGGATTCATTATAAGATGGGTGGGACCTATATCTCCCTCCAATGCATTGGGTAAAGATTTTATATCTCATGAGATAGACATGGCTGGAACGGAAGGTTATTTCAGTTCAGTGATACATGACTGAAACGAGGAGTGAACTCGATTCAGAAAGGGACTTTGTCCACTAAGATAGTCTTGGAAATGAGTCATGACTAACAAGAAATGATTTTCCATGATTATGTGTGCATGCCAAAAAGTTTCAAGTTTTATGTTATGATTATGGGGATCTCATTTTCACTCCTATGATTTGTTCCATGTTAAGATATTATGATCTCTTTTGTAGGTTATGATTTTCAAAAAGATATGATATGATTTTTATTTCCTTTATTTGCCTTGCTGAGCATTTGAGCTCACCCTTTTATGTTTTCTTTTCCCCAGGTCAGGAAGATGGATATTAAGTAGAATATGCTAAAAGGGACCCTAGATATGATGAAATAAATGGGAGACACTGTAGAAGATTTATGAACCAGTTGTTTATGTTTCCCAGTTTCTAAAGGAACTATACCTATACGGTCCTTTGTAGTTTTATCATATGTTGTAATAAGTGTGCTTCAATTTTTGAAGTATTAAAAATGTATGTAAAGTATGGGTCGTTATAGTTGGTATCAGAGGAAAGGTATAGTCAACCTTTGGAAACTAGGATGTGAAAGCCTTAGTAAGAACCCTAAGGATAAGTCTAAGCATAGTACACAATCTTAGTGTTTTAGAAATGGCCTTGAATAACCTAGGATAAGACCATAAGCATGAAAATTTTATTCTTGAATTATGTGGTTCCCTATTATAATTAGTGTTGCTCACACTATTCTTCTTGGTTTTAGTCAATGGCTGGAACCCGAAGTAACCGTGTTAATGCGGAATGCGATGGGCAATGCAATGATTGTCCCCCTGAGCAACCAAACGATATGGGAGCTGGAATGCAAAATCTTGTAGCCATGCTCACACAACTTTCTCAAGCTATGAATCATGCAGGATTTCCAAACGAGCAAAGGAGGGAGCAACATTCTGTTGAATCCTTCATGAGGCAGCGTCCACCTTCTTTCAGCGGGTCTACTGATCCATTAGTTGCTGAACAATGGATTAGTACTACTAAAAAGATATTTTCAGTTCTTCAATGTTCTGAACATGATAAAGTCATCCTAGTAGTGTATCGTTTGGAAGGAGATGCTGATCAATGGTGGAATCTTGTTAAGAATACGAGGCAAAGGGATGAAATTGAGTCTATGGAATGGGACGAGTTCAAGAACTTATTTTTCAATAAGTACTTCCCCCGTATTCTCCGAAAAAAGATGGAGAAAGAGTTCCTTGAACTGAAGCAAAGGGATGATGAATTTGTTAGTACCTATGAAGCAAATTTTACAAGACTTGCAAGGTACGCTTCTGGTATTATTATCTAACCTGAGAGTAAGATCGATCGATTCTTTAGTGGCTTAAAACCAATTCTTCGAAGGGCGTTAGCCATAAGGGACTTCAATAGCTACGAGGAAATCGTTCGATGTGCCCTCAAAGTCGAGATGGAGATTGGAGTAACCCATCAGTCACATGGGTTTGATAAGAAGAGGAAGATGGAATTCAAAGAAAAATCTAAAGAGCACACAGAAAAGAAGATGAACTTTTCCTTATGCTCAAAGTGTGGAAAGAAACATGGAGGGAGTTGTCTTAAAGGGACAAGTAAATGTTTTAAATGTGGAAAGGAAGGTCATCGGGCATTTGAATGCCGTGATAATGGGAAGAAGATGTCTAATGACGCAAACAAAGGAAGGGATACACAGAATGAACCTACAACACTTTAATGTTTCAAGTGCAAGGAGATGGGGCATTATGCCAATCAATGCCCAAATCCAAGGGTTGATGATGATGGTCGACGTCAACAAACTCTTAAGGCTAAAGACAAAGGAAAGTCACATGCAATTTCTATCAGCGATGTGGAGTACGATAACGATGTGGTGAAAGGTACACTTACCATCCACTCTAAAGTAGCAAATGTTTTATTTGATTCTGGATCCACCCACTCTTTTATTTCTGAAAAATTTTCTTTGGGTATCACCGTATTACCTCAACAATTAGATGTTGAGTTAGCTGTGACAACACCTAATGGCACATCAATCGCATCAGAAGTTTATAATTCTTCTCCGATCGAAGTTTGTGGGAAAGTGCTTCCTGCAAATCTTGTGATCCTTCCTTTAGTGGAATTTGATGTGATTCTTGGCATGGATTGGCTTTCTCTACATTGAGCTCATATCAATTTCCAAAGAAGGGAAGTCACATTTCATATTCCAGATCAACCTACGATCGTCTATCAATGCAAGGATGAGCATAACCTTCCAGTGGAAATTTCTTCCATCTTATGGGTATTGATCCCACTAAATGAAGGTTATTTATCTCAAATGGTTGGTGAGAAACTCACGATTAAGAATATGCCCATTGTACGGGAGTTTGATGATGTCTTTCCGGAGGAATTACCGGGTCTTCCACCAAATCATGAAGTTGAGTTTTCAATAGAACTCGTACCGGGTGCTTTGCCTATTTCAAAGACACCTTATAGAATGGCCCCAATTGAGTTGCAGGAATTGAAGAAGCAACTCCAAGAGAATCTTGATAAGGGATTCATACGCCCTAGTGCGTCACCTTGGGGAGGACCTGTTCTATTTGTTAAGAAGAAAGATGGATCAATGAGACTCTGCATTGATTATCGAGAACTTAACAAGATCACTATCAAGAAAAAATATCCTCTCCCACGCATTGATGACTTATTTGACCAACTACGCGGAGATCAATACTTTTCCAAGATTGATCTTCGTTCAGGGTATCATCAATTAAGGGTCAAAAGGGAGGATATACCAAAGACGGCTTTCCGTACAAGGTATGGACACTATGAATTTATAGTGATGCCATTTGGTCTTACTAATGCCCCTGCTATCTTCATGGATCTAATGAATAGAGTCTTTAGATACTATCTTGATCAATTTGTGGTAGTCTTTATAGACGATATTCTTGTCTATTCAAAGAGAAAGGAAGAACATGAAGATCACTTGAGAATTATATTGAAGACCCTGAGAAAGGAGAAGCTTTATGCCAAATTTACCAAGTGTGAATTTTGGATTCAAAAAGTTGCATTTTTGGGTCACATAATTTCAAAAGAGGGGATATCTGTGGATCCAGCAAAAACAGAGGTTATCGAAAGATGGTCGAGACCAACAACAGTAACTGAGATCCGAAGTTTTCTTGGTTTGGCTGGATATTATCGACGTTCTGTAAAAGATTTTTCACGATTATCTAATCCACTCACCAAGTTGACTCGGAAAGGAGTTAAGTTTGTCTGTACAGAGGAATGTGAAGAGAATTTCAAGGAGTTGAAAAGAAGGTTATCCAGTGCACCTGTGCTCAGACTGCCTTGTAGTGGAGAAAGGTTTGTGATCTACAGTGATGCATCTAAGAAGGGATTGGGGTGTGTTCTTATGCAAAATGATATGGTGATAGCTTATGCCTCACGACAGTTGAAAATCCATGAACAAAATTACCCAACACATGATTTGGAGTTGGCTGCGGTAATCTTTGCATTAAAGATTTGGAGGCATTACCTTTATGGTGAAAGGTGTGATATTTATACTGATCATAAAAGTTTGAAGTATATTTTCACACAAAAGGAGTTGAATATGCGTCAAAGAAGATGGTTGGAGATGATTAAGGATTATGACTGCTCAATCCATTACCACACTGGGAAAGCAAACAAGGTGGCAGATGCATTAAGTCGACAAGACCATGCTAGTTTATCCATGATGAGGATCACAAAAGATCCAATATTTATGGATTTACAAAGGATGGATCTTGGAATTATAATGGAAGGGGAAAAATCTTATCTTTCTCAAATGAATGTTCAACCATCTATACATGTGAAGATTAAAGAGGCACAGAAAGAAGATGTCGAGTTACAAAAGAAGGTGAGAAATGTTCCTGAATTCAACCTTGATTGTGATGGGATAATAATGTTCAGGAATCGGGTTTGTGTTCCTCCCATCCCCGAATTAAAGAAAGAGCTGCTGGATGAGGCTCATAGTTCTTCATTCTCTATTCATCCTGGAAGCACGAAGATGTATAGGGACCTGAAAGAGTACTTCTGGTGGGATGGCATGAAAAGAGATGTTGCTGAATATGTCTCTCGATGCTTGGTTTGTCAACAAGTTAAAGCTGAGAGACAGAAGTCTAAGGGGATGTTACAACCATTACCCATACCCGAATGGAAATGGGAAAACATCACTATGGACTTTGTCACAGGACTTCCTAAAACATCCAAAGGCAATAATGCTATCTGGGTCATAGTTGATCGTCTTACGAAGTCTGCACACTTCATTGCTATTAGAGAGGATTTCTCTCTAGATCAGCTTGCCAGGATATATGTAAAGGAAGTGGTAAGATTGCTTGGAGTACCACTTTCTATTATATCTGATCGAGATCCGAGATTTACCTCGATGTTCTGGAGAAGTCTTCAGCATACTCTGGATACAGAGTTGAGTTTCAGCACTGCTTATCATCCCCAGACAGACGGTCAGTCTGAGAGAACAATTCAAACCCTAGAAGACATGTTGAGAGCTTGCTCTATGGATTTCAAAGGAGGTTGGGATCAACACCTACCTTTGGTGGAATTTTCTTATAATAATAGCTTTCACTCCAGTATTCAAATGGCTCCTTATGAAGCTCTCTATGGAAAGAAATGCAGGACTCCAACTTGCTGGGATGAAGTTGGGGAAAGAAAGCTATTAGGACCTGATCTCGTTGATGAAATGGCAGAAAAGGTCAGATCTATTCAACAACACATAAGAGCAGCTCAGAGTCGACAGAAAAGCTATGCCGACAACCGAAGAAAAGACCTAGAGTTTGAAGTGGGTGATAAAGTGTTCTTACGAATATCTCCCTGGAAGAGGGTTATGAGATTTGGAAAGAAGGGGAAGTTGAGCCCTAGATATATCGGTCCTTTCGAAATATTGGATCGTGTTGGGAAGGTAGCTTACCGATTGGCGCTTCCACCGAATCTCTCTCAAGTTCACGATGTGTTCCATGTATCTCTCCTGAGAAAGTACATACCAGATCCTTCACATGTACTCAGCTCAGAAGTTGTACCGCTGGAGCAAGATCTTTCTTATGAAGAACAGCCGATAGAGATTCTGGATCGTAGCGAAAAAGTCCTACGAAACAAGACCACTCGCTTGGTGAAAGTTTTATGGAGAAACCATCAACTTGAAGAAGCTACATGGGAGCTTGAGGATATGATGAGGGAGAAGTATCCTCATCTGTTTGTTGCAAAGTGACGAATTTCGAGGGCGAAATTCTTTTTAAGGGGGGTAGAATGTAACACCCGAGACTTTTATGTTATATAAATCATCAAAGGAATCTTTTTCTATACAACACTTTCTTGGCTTGCTTTACACGCAATCGCGACCTTCCTCGATAGCTTGCGTCGTACGCAATACCGAGTTTCACTAAACAACATTATGCTATTAAAACTAGCCGTTATGAATAGTAATAACCACTTTTTGGAATTTTATAAATTTTATTTTTCAAAATGGACTTCATTTTTGGACTCAGAATATCGAAATTAGCCTAGGGTGAAATTTTGGTATTTTTCTGAAAACTTTCAATTTTTAATGAATAGTGAAACCACTAAGTGGTAGGTTAAAAACTGAATTTTGCATAAAACTTAATTTTACCGCTTCTGTGATTGGAATTTCAAAAATCCGAGAGACACGGTTAATATCAAGGACTAAAATGTGGTTCAATGAGATGAAAATAATTTTTTGGTGAATAGTAACTTTTTACTTTTTTTACCGCGGTTAATAGTAAATAGGGTAACTAAGGGTAAATATGATATTAATATTACCCTAACACATGTCCTAATTCTATTGGACAAGTGTAATTCGACCAAAAACAAACTTAGGAATAAAATATGACCATTTAGGCCCACTTGGATTAGATTAGGACATTTATTATTAATTTATTTAAAGAAGGGTTAAAATAGTTAAAATCAAAGTTTAATAAGTAAATCATTTTTAATATGGGGTTATACATAAGATAAATTCAATTGTAAATATTCATTAGAAAGCTAAAAAGATTTCCTACATGATGATATTTTCTTTATAGACATCAAATAATGTAATTTATTTATGACAGAAAGATGATGCAGTAATTATCTTATTAATGAAATATTGACATAATTGAAGTTATAAACACCAAAATAAATGTAATTTGAGACTTTTTATGAATTCAACTAATTTTCTAGGTTACTATGATATATTAGTATTGATTTAATCAACTTGGTTCGAACATATACTTCTGTTATGACTTTCAAAAAAATCATATATCAAATAGTGTCAAAATTGACACAAAATAGTTTTTAAATCAAATATTATATTATTAATTGTTATTTTATTCCTAAAAATCTAAGGATCGGCCAAATGACTTAGATAAGGATATATATATTAATAATAAACAATTTGGGGTTCGTTTGGCATGTTATAGTAAGTGTATTAACCATATAGTGAAAGAAAACAAAAAGACACGGTAAAAGTTAAATTAATTAACTTAGAGTTAAATCTAATTGATAAGGTTAAAATAATACCCTAAACTTGTCTAAATCCTATTGGTTGATAGGATTTCGACCCATCCCCACTTTAGCTTCGAAATAAGACCCTTTGGAACCATTATAAACCGATTTTGACTTTAATATAAAATAATATTTTGAGATATTCCTATGGTGCCCCTCTCCTCCCTTATAAAAGGGCACCTCCTCCCCCTCCTCCTCACACCAAATTGAGCACTCAAGCTCGGCCAACCCCTACCATTTTCTCCTCTCCACTTCCCTAGAATAATCCTAGAGGTCCTGGTCTTCTCCAAAGACCAATCTTAGTTCCTTAAGTGGAGGATTCAAAGAGGCGTTCCAAAGAATAGGTAATATCCATTACCGATCTTTTCAATTTCCTTCTTCTTCAACTTCTTCTTTAGTTGTTTCATGATAAAGTAATAACATCAGTATTACTTACATACTGATATGTTATTATAAATATGAAACAACCCTATTTCACCTTCTATCCATCCTACGGAAAAATGAAATCACCACGCGTGCGTACGTACGGAATACCGTCTCCACGCCATGGTGTAATCTATTTTCCACCATCACCTTACAAGGATGGTTATAATGGTGTAATGAGTAACTAAATATGATTATTATGAAGTAATATTGATACTGAAATAATATATATATACTCCAATACAATTCCACGATCATAGGAATGATATCATCACTCGTGCGTACGTACGGAATACCGTCTCCACGATGTGATGCGACTCGTTCTACATGATCTTCATTTCATAATGATTATATAAATGAATTGAATGAATGAATATGGTATATAATACACTAATAACATTCTGGAAATGAATTATCTATAACCTAAAGATAAGAATAAGAATTTATTCGAAAAAACACGCATAAGAACAAAAAGTTATAAAGACCCGAGTAACAAGTAACAATGAAATATTACTAACAAGAAGCTAATAATATGACCATATATGATATCATATAAATATGTATGATTCTGGAATAAGTCAATAACATTATTTAAACCATTATACAGGAGCTTCGGACACGTACAAAGCTAATCGGACCTAAGGTAAGGGAAATATCACAATCTCGTTTTTATCCGAGATTGTTTATTCGTAAGTATTTACTGGGGTGTATTTTATCATCCACATCCATGTTCCCTCAATATGAAATATTGGTTCCATCCACTTGCAATAGTTTAAATCCAATTTTACCCTTAGGTGAGTTTTTAGTAAAGAATATGAAAGGAATCTTTTGTCGTTTTTCCGTACGAGGTACTTTTTGACTTTTCCGACAAAAGTACGAAGAATGTTTTTTTTAACTTATACGGCATGAATGGATTTTTAAAACATTGTTTCCAAGAAGCTTCCTTTACAAGTTTTCAAGTTTATTTTTAATCAAATTCTTTTATTTTAAAGTTGTATGACATGTTATGAAAGGAAAAATGTTTTTGAAGAAGAAAGGATATTTTCCTCAAGAATGGAGTTCAAGTGATTTTCAAAATTATTTTCCATCTAAGATAATAAAGGGTTCTGTTTTTATCCCTATTATTACATTGATTTGATCATGTTGTGATGGAATTATTTTTATGAATTACTTTATCTTATATGAATTTATTTATGATGTCATGACGTTTCAAGAATCCCATTTTTGTTTCATGTGTTATGCGATGATGTATGTTTTATGATTATGTGGCACACATAAGAAAGGATTCATTATAAGATGGGTGGGAACTATATCTCCCTCCAATGCATTGGGTAAAGATTTTATATCTCATAAGATAGACATGGCTGGAACGGAAGGTTATTTCGGTTCAGTGATACAGGACTGAAACGAGGAGTGAACTCGGTTCAGAAAGGGACTTTGTCCACTAAGATAGTCTTGGCAAGGAGTCATGACTAACAAGAAATGATTTTCCATGATTATGTGTGCATGCCACAAAGATTCATGTTTTATGTTATGATTATGGGGATCTCATTTTCACTCCTATGATTTGTTCCATGTTAAGATATTATGATCTCTTTTGCAGGTTATGATTTTCAAAAAGATATGATATGATTTTTATTTCCTTTATTTGCCTTGCTGAGCATTTGAGCTCACCCTTTTATTTTTTCTTTTCCCCAGGTCAGGAAGATGGATATTAAGTAGAATATGCTAAAAGGGACCCTAGATATGATGAAATAAATGGGAGACACTGTAGAAGATTTATGAACCAGTTGTTTATGTTTCCCAGTTTCTAAAGGCACTATACCTATACGGTCCTTTGTAGTTTTATCATATGTTGTAATAAGTGTGCTTCAATTTTTGAAGTATTAAAAATGTATGTAAAGTATGGGTCGTTATACTTTTTTCATTTGCAATGCTCATGAAACATTCCGGAAGTGAATGATGAGTATCTTTTCTGAATTCGTTGAACACTACACGGTAGACTTCATAGATAACATTATAATTTATGGTGAGTAATTTTAATCATGCTTGAATTCTCTCTCTCTCATGTCCTTCAAAAGTGTGTCAATTGTAACCTTGTGCTAAATTTTGATAAATTTCACTTAAAGGTCACAAATTTAATTTTTCTAGGGATCATATTTTTAAAAATGGGCATTGAAGTTGATCCACCGAAAATTGAAGTGGTTAAATCACTTGTTGAACCCACCAGTGTTCAAGAAATTCATTCATTCCTCTGTTATGTAAGTTTATATCAGTGATTCGTCAATAAAATCAGAATAATTTCCCACTCTCTCACTTGATTAATTAAATATGACGTCACATTCCATTTCTAGGAGGTTTTAAAGGGAGCCTTCGTTGTACTCAATATCGATCTTACATCTACCCTGATAATCCAACCCCATGATTGGTCTTACCATTTTAGTTGATGTGCGGTGATTCTAATAGATCCATTAGTGTTGTTCTTGGTCAAAGATTCTAAAATATTCTACATTTCATCAATTCTTCCACACAAAAAAACATTGGATGAAACTCAATTTCTCTACACTGTCACTAAAAAAGAACATTTAGTAGTCATTTTAACCATAGATAAATTTCATCCATATCATTTAGGTTCCAAAATCACCATCTTCACATATCATTCTTCTATGAATTTTTTACTCAAGAAAAGTGATTCTAAACTGAGGATAATAAGATGGGGTCCTAATTCTCCAAGAGTTTGACCTTGAAATCAACGATAGACTTGGAAATGAAAACACTATGGCTGATCACTTGAGTATAGTTTCTAATTCTTCTCATTTAGAAATCATTGATCCTAAATTCCCCACTGAGTGGCTTTCATCTCTCCCTCAAATGTCACCATGGTATGAACCAATTGTAAATTACTTGGTTTTTCGTGTTTTCTATGAATGTTTTTCAGAAGAAGAAAAAATGAAGCTGAAAAGTGATTCAAAATTAAATTTTTGGGCAGATAATAAACATTGGAAAACTAGGGTGGACATGGTAATTAGGATATGTATGATAAAGATGAACATCCCTCCATCCTATAATTATGACACTCATATCCTAGAGGTGGACACATTGGACCACAAAGGACCACCAAAAGGACCTAGACTATAGAAATTTTTGGACTTCACTCTACAAGGACTCACATATGTTTTATCAATACTATTCCATTTTCAAAAATATTGGCATAATTTCATAGAAAAATAAAATTCCCAAAATTCCTTTAATTTTCTGTGAGATCTTTGATGATTGGGGTATTGATTTAATGGGAACACACACCCCTCCAATAGATTCTTAGAAATTATTCTTGCAGTTTATTATGTTTTTATTTGGGTCGAGGACAAACCGACTAGAATGGATAATTCACATAATGTTTGTGAGTTCCTAAAGACAAAAATCATCCAACAATTTGGCACACCACATGCCTTGATACGTGATATAGGAACCCATTTTTTGTAATAAAACCATGGAATATATTTTGAAAAATAATGGTGGTGTACATAAAAAATCAACTACATATCTCCCCCAAACAAATAGAATGGCTGAACATTCAAATAGAGAAGTCAAAAGAGTGTGTGAGATAATTGTTAAGCCCAAAAGAAAAGATTGTCCTGAAAGACTTGGTGAAGAATTTTGGGATCATCAAACTGATTCTAAACCACCCATTGCAATGTCTCCATTTTTATAGTATTTGGTAAAGCATGTCATTTACCAGTAGAAATCCAACATAACTTTTTTGAGCTATGGAAAAATTTAATTTTGATTGTGAAAAGTCTGGTAAAGAGATATTTTTTTAGTAGACTGAACTAGTGGAGCTTTGACATGATTTGTATGGTAATTTAAATCTATACAAATAAAATATAAGGTACTCCATGATAAACACATCCAAAGAAATGTATTTCATGAAGTTGAAAAGGTAAAGTTCATAAATTTTGAATTTCATCTTCCCCTAGGTATGCTTAATTCTAATTGGGATAGTATTTTTGTTATTAATAATATTTACCCATTAGGTAAAGTGCAAGTCCATGTACACTCTCCGAAAAGGAAATTTACTGTGTATGGACATCGGTTAAAGCATCACCATGAGAGGGCACACAATCTTGAAACCACATTGACTTCAACCAGATCCACATCTTTTGTAGTTGACCCACCATTGGATGGAGATGGAAACCCTCCAAATCTAATCTAGGGGAACCTCTTTTCCATTAAATCCTCTTCTCCCCCCTCTCTCTATTTTTACCTCCATCATAATCATTTTTATCCACATTTTTTAAAACAATTTTGTATTTAATATTCTTATTTTGTGATGGTGTGTCTTTATTAAAAACTAAAAATCATTAATAAAATAATAATAAAAATTATTTAAAAACAATATGACAAATCAAAAGTCATGCTTACACACCTTCCAACATTCACATTTTGACCAACCATTTGGGGGTGTCAAAAGACATGGTTTCCACTCAATTTTTTTTGGGTTTTTTCATTAATTTGGATAATTAATATTTATTCTAAACCTACAAATTTTTAAGGCTAAATTTTTTATTTGGAAACTGATTTTCTTTACCAGCAAGGAATCACATTTTCTTTTTTTTCAAAGTCCCCATATGATGGTCTGTTCAAAAATTTTGGCTTTTACCCTCATTTTTTGAGTCTTGAGTTTATGTACATTCGATATGAATTTCCTAAATTCATGTAAATTATATAATATAGGTATTTTTTATCCCCATGAGAATTATAATATACAAATATCCTCCCATTAACATTTCATTAATTATTATTTTGAAATCCCCTTAAATCATATGAAATCTTTTTCATTGTTAGCCAAATTACAATCCCAATCCCTTATCCCACCCAATATCAACAAGGATTATCATTGAATATTTTTTTGAAATTTAAGAGTGGGGGGAATTGATTTCTTTTTGGGTACGCTTTTGTTTATTTTCACCATGTTATAATATGATTGAGGTAAAACTTCAATTTACGTATGGGGGAAAGGTATTCCTTTAGTGAGTTTTGGGATTGTATATATGTTTTCCTATACAAATGATATTGAAAAGTGTTCAAAATTTGTATATATGAATGGGTCATTTCTTGGATAGGGAAAAAATAACTCTTCTTAAACCATTGATATTGTTATAACTATTAAAATTAGTGTCTTGAGAAGATCAAACATGGGTTGGGAGATGAGTGTGAGATCTCTTTCAAGATAAAATTTTAAAAAATACAATACAAAGAAAAAAATTAATACTTATGTCAATGGATGAAGTTTTTTGGTTTTGTAAATATTTCATCTTATCATCCGCATAAAATTTATTTCCTATTTTGTGTCTTACATAACAGTTTCATTCCCTCAAAATTCTATTTTTCATTTCCTTTCATGTCTCATTTTAAAAATAATCTGCATTTATTTTTCTTTATTGGTGTTTTACCCACTATTTCTTATCATTTGGATGTCATATTCCAACCGTCCCATAGCCACAAAAATACCTCTTAAAAATAACACATCATTTTTGAGCACATTAGGATTTGGAGTAGAAGATTAAAGCTCCTACAAAATCCATGATTTTCACTTTTGGTTTGTGAATGAGTGACTCTCTATAAATTAATTTAATCATCTAGAGAGGAGTATGTTTTGTGTGCCACCATAATTAATTTAAAAACTTCACCATGAAAAAATGGATTTTTTCAGGAACATTGCTTCTATAAAAAAATGTGTTGGAAATCAATATGGATGAGTGAAGTTTTCCAAACCTCCCCTGATTAGGGGAAAAATTTATTTAATATTTGTTAGTGAGTGAAAATGATTTTTTCATTTTTTTTATATTTGATTTACATTAGGACATGCACATGACTATAAGTGGTGGAGTTGATATTGTAAATATTTCCATGAATTATTATACACTAAATTTATTGATTTGTTATGAATTGTGAATAATTTGTGTCAAATATTAATTTTTAAATATTAAATATTATTTCATATCACTCATTGAATTCATCTGGATTCAAGTTAGTTTAATTCTATAATAATAACTATCATCCTACTAATAAAAATTGTGTGGTTCTTATTTTGAAGGATTTTTATTCCATTTCATACATATCATTAGAAGTAATCATTATCCAATTACTCAATTTTATGGGTTATATGGACCACACAAGAAGGAATACAGAATCTATGATGAAACTAGAACATCCCAGAAGATTAAATTACTAGGCACAATCTCGAAGTGAAAATACATTATTTCTCCTCCGAAATTCTGATACCAATTCATGGAGTCATGAAAAAACTTTCATGGCCCAAATCCGAAAACAAGGGGCCCAAATGAAACATTGAAGTCCAACCCACCATTCTGGCCAGGATTAAAATCATGATACTATTCGTGTATTTTCCCTGGATTTAATCACCAAATAAAGATAAGATGTTTCAGTGTGAAATATAAGATATGGGAAGCCAACTTGTTGGAATAAATCATTTTTATTTGTAGGCATCTTCCTATTAAAAAATTTGTTCTTATATCAGCCATCGAAAATCATCGATAGATTTAGATAGTTTAACATTGTTTATTAATACTTCAATAAATTTGAATAAAAAAGTTAATGTTCGTAAATATTTATTGATGATAGTAAAAATCAATATCTATAACTTTTAAGAAGATATCCTCTCTAGATTCATCTTTTTGGATGGCCAAATTGGTGATTCACGTGGATGAGTAGATTTGGAATGCAAACTGTCCACCTCCTTAGGAAATAAAAACAACCCCCACTTCTCCTTACATGTGGTTGATATTTCAGACGATAGGAGAATATAATAGAAAGAACAATACCATTCCAAGGTCTTGGTAGGAACTACCATTCACATGTATTAACTTTAGAGACCCTTCTTCCTCTCTTTTATTTCATTTACTATTGTGCCTTTCTTTATTTGTTATCTTATAGGTATTAATTTTTTAATTATGTTTAATTCAAGTTTCTTCTACATTTTATATTTTAATTATCCTCATTTAGTTCTAAAATATTAATTTTCTTAAAATATATTAAAAAAATATGAAAACCCTTCAATTATTTTTCTACCTCATTCAATCGAAATTCAATTTTTAATTCTCATCGCCATTTGTGTGATTGTGTTCGGAACATAACCTTTTTCTAATCCAATTATTTTTCTTCTCATATTAACTCATCATCATAAACATAATAAACCAAATTTATAATATTCTTCATGGCTGAGTAAATCAACCATTGGGTGTGTCAAAATTTAGGGATATTAAGTGATTGAGAGTATTTTCTTGATGAGTTTTATTAAATTTAACATAGTGTATATTAGACTTAACATGTCATGGATTAATTATTTATTTTTTAATGTATGGATTCCATGGGTTATTGGAACCATAAGTTCACTACCATAGTTAATTATTGATTGATATTAGAATCCTAGTTAAGATAAGGATTGGATTAAATTCTTAACACTTAGCAATTCCTATCAACGTCAACTTGTGACATGGTTGTTTATTAAATGCAACATATATCATGGCTCTCGGATATCACAAGTTTAAATAAATAATGATAAACTCACCCCACTATTAATAAAATTGTTTAATCAATATTCATAAATCAATAAGTTCAATTAATCTCTAAAAAACCCCTCCAATAAAAATACAATCAACTAAAAACAACCGACAATTAAAAAGTATCGTTGCTGAGGATTCGAACCGAGTGATGCTATTAAAATTAGAATAGCAACATAAACTTGAATTGTAGATAGGTTACAATCATCCGTGCATTCCAAATCCTTCTACAAAACAAAAAAACATGTTAGATATTTAAAGTACATGCTCAAAACCTAAATAATAATATATATAAGAGTCCTAAATTAGTGTTGGTTGATAATGAAATATAGGAGTGAAATTATTTTACTACATAAAACTATAACCAATATTCAAGATCTTTCTAAAAATTCATTGATCTTGATTAATAAAATATATAATATTAATATTTGGCGAGTCATTATGATATGGGTCAAAATTAGAGATGAAGGAAAAGGAATGGTCCTATGAGGGGTATTTCATGGATTCTAAAATATTGAATCGCATGATCTACTATCTAAAGTTCATAAAAAGTGAACCATCAAATAAATTAATGATTTAATTGGAAATTTTTATTATGTAAATATAATTAATGATGGTAGCAGGAAAATCTATGCAAACTTCACCCATATTAAACACATAGAAATATACTGGAAAGATCACATATCTCACTCGAACGATTATATCCTAGAGGACTCCAATCTAGTAGGTTGTGGATTTATTTTCAAATTTCACCACCAACCTCATAATCCATAGTTCTCTAATCTATAGGGAAGTGAAAACATAGAGAGGCATGACATTAATGGTTGAATCCAAAACACAAAAATTATATGTGAAATTTAACTCCCATGATGTGAATGGAATGGTGAATGTCCTAGGGTCCCTAAATTTTTTTAGTATTTCTATAAATTGTGTGATGAGTACATATTAATTCCTAACAAGTTTTATCAACACATTTTCCCTTATCCCTCTTCTATTTTTACATAATTCATTCAAAAACAAGGTATTCATTGTAATTTTCTTGATATCTTCATGTTGGTTGATGTTGATCTCAACATTATTGATCGTTGATATATTCATTTTACATCGGATGGTCATAAATTTATATTGAATGTGGATTCTCTAGAGTTTTGCTAAAAAAATTTGAATGATAGGTGTAGATGTATCCTCCATTTGTATTACACTAATCATTGTAATGGAAATAAAATTCCAAATAGGATTTTTATTATGTTGTGAAGGAATATTTTTAGAGTTATTATATACTAGTTCATGGAGGTAAATGGAAATATGGCTCGTTTTTCTCTTCAAGACCCTCAACTCTAAAACATCACTCTTTATCTCATTCTACTAATCGAAATAGATTTCTTATCAATTGATTATTATTATTAGAATATATATATTTTTTAATTATGATGTTTTTTATTGGATGACGAATGGACTTAAATATCATTTGTAGTTTTAAACAAGATTGTTTGTAATTGTAATATCCTGAGTAAATAATGAAATATAAATTTTCTTATATTATAATTTTTTTGAATTAAATATTAATTTTACTTTAATGGGGACTCTATGTTCGATGGCATACCTGATAGACAAGAAAGTGTTCCATTGAAATCTTATGTTGCACACAATGTTGGGTCAGATTGAAAAATAAGAATATTATATTATTTTAAATGGTAGTTAATGAAAATACATTGTATTGGTGGGAATGAACAGAAATAATAATATTATGATTAAACATGTGTCTTAAATATTTTTACATTTTTCCAATAAAATTTAGAGGCATAAAATGTGAATGAACATAATTTTAATCTTGAATACTCTTATATTTTTTAAAATGTTTATTTACAGCATTTTTATGGGAATCCCTCATTAAATATAGTTTCAGTCACTTTTATATGTTTATTTGACAAAATATAATTTTTCTTTAGAATCGGGACATCAAAATTTACTTTGGGTATATTTTTAATATTTTTCTGATAAAATTAATTTTTAATGAATAGTAAAAAATATTGTATTCTAATTCAAAACCACCTTTTAATATAATTTATTTATATGGTTATATAATATTTTTTATAGGTGTTAATGTGATATTAGATTATATGTTTTCCATTTAATCAAATGTTGGTCTTTGGAAGTAATTTAACATTGAAATTGAATGTAAACAAGTGTCAATATTTTCATTGTTATTATTTCTTAAAAACACACTTTTTGTTTTACCAATGAAAATTAATTTTAAATAAATAAATTAAACCTCTATTATTTTAATTTTCAAAATTATTCATTATTTTTGAATTGGAAATATCAAATATAACTTATGTAGAATTTTTTTTTCTAAAAAACATCAATTATTTAGGAATATTGAAAACTCAGATTAGAAGTTAAAAACGATGTTTTCATTTAAATGAAATTTTACCACTTACTTGAATTGAATTTTTAAAATATGAGATACATGTTTGTTATTAAAAAGTAAAATATTATTCAATAAGATTAAAATTATATTTGGTGAATAGTAACATTTGTCTTTTATTTATAGTGGTAAATGTTAAATAAGGCAATTCAAGTTAAAAATAATATTATAGTAATATTAAGTTACCCTAACATGTGTCCTAATTTTATTTTTTATTCATTTACGACCATGGGCATCATTAGGTAGTGTTTGGGACCCCATAGAGCCATGAAATAGTGATAATGACACATTATATAAATTAATTTAATGTAATGAAAAAAATTACATAAAGATATATCTTTTAGTAAATCAATTATTAAATGGGGGTATATATGTCATATCTTTGACTATAAATTTTAATTTTAAAGATTAAAATATTTCCTACATCATGGTAGTTTTTCATAATTTTGATACATCACATAATTAAAATTATTTATGATACAATTATTATGTGGTGTTTACCTCATTAATGAATGATTTAAATATATAATATTATAAAGATTACAAAAATTTTGAAAACCGGTAAAATTATTATTGGATGCTTTTACTTATAATAATACTCATCCTATATTTGTTTTTAATAAGTTTTGGAAATTTTGAAACTGAAAATATTTATATAATCAATTAATATCTTCAAACTTTCCTAAAGAGCCCATGAACCCTCTTATAAAAAGATCTCGACTCTAACCAATTACTCATACCCCTAAAGCACCATGGCTCATCCAGAATCTACCCAAATAATCTGTAAGGATATATTTCTTCCACATAAATTCCTAAACTTAGGTAGAAGGTAATTCAAGAAATCCTTTTGGTTCAAACCAAAAAAAAAGTTACTCGATTAAAAGGTAACGTCTTCTCTTAAGTTATTTTTTTTTATTTTGAATCTCCAACCCAATAATTTCTTTTTATTAATTTATTTTATAACAAAAAAATTATCCTAAATATACTAGGTTGTTTATATGAGACGCATATGAACTACAGTTACACACACCATAGTCTAATGGGTACAGAACGTACTAATTCTGCGAAGGTCGAACTATTATCTCACGAAACGATGATTATTTAGTATTTCCCACCCACCTCTTCTGCTGGCCATTATGATAGAACTATATTTCAATGTGATATATATTATATTTATATTGTCTCTACACTTCAGTATTTTACATTTTTATCATACCAATACCGTTTCCATAATGGCTAAATAAGAAAATATTTTTTGAGGAAGTGCGGACTACCGCCCCACAATGTGATATGACTTATTCATGACATACATGGAATGTATATAGGATGGAGTTAATTAAATTACATAAAATAGATATTATAATTAAATTATAATATACCTATGTATTATTATGTTTTCATTCCTTCAAAATTAAAATATAAATGAATGTAGAATTTACGTGTATGTACAGCTTACCGTCTCCATGAACGATGAATTTAATTTCAAAACTCAAAATGATATAGAATATTATAAATACATATACTATTGATATATATGATATATATGATATCTAAATCATGAATATAATTATGTTGATAATGGAATTTTTACCACATTGAAAATATGTAATTATAACAAGTTCATTTTTTACTACAATTCAGAACATCGACAAAATGTCTAATATGAACTCAAATAATTAACTAATTATTATAGCAAGCTAATAAGTGATATAAAAACAATAATAAACGTGAAACATGTATTTAATGAAGTATAAATTATCTTAATTTTATTATTCTGGAAGAATACAAAACATAAGAGTCATGTCGAACACGAGTTAATGGGTTTTCATCTCACTTTATATTCCCGTGATATTCATGCTACAGATGCTGGTATTTTCTTCTCTAGGGTGTATGAACATCCCATTATTATATTATTTGTGTAATATTCTTTAAATTATTGGTATTTACATATTCAATTTATGATCCTTCCTTCATGGGGTTTATGTTCGTACATTACCAAACCAAAAGGGAACCTTTCACCGTACACTTTTAGTCAAAGTCTTATTTTATGTCATGTATTTTAATTTACTTTTTCTTATCTCAGGATATGTTCTTATATATCCCTATTTCATCTATAAATTTACTTCCATGTGATGAGAGACCCCTTTCACTATCATCAACTCATTTTCAAAATTTTAAAGTGACGTGGTTAGGCTGTCAAATTTATGTAAGAAAACTTATTAACCAAATTTAAATTCTTATGGTTAAAATCCTACTTTGAGATTATTTCATGATATGAATTTGTGTGAATGACCTAAAATGATTTTACACTTAATTTTCTCATATAATGGATGTATTCATATTTTTCAAACATAATTAAGTCATTGATTTGTCCACAATCTAAGGATATGATCTTTTCAAGGGACATTATCTCAATTTACATTCTATTGAGACTTATTCATTGTATTACACCATTCAATTTTATATGGTCAATATAAATATTTTTGACATATTATATCATGAATCTTCGTATTCTCATGGTATTATATGCATTGAAAAATGTTATTCCTCAAATATTTGTATTGAAGCGTTTTTCATTTGGATAGGAATTCATTAACTAAAATATTGTTTTAAATGTTTTAAAGATATATTCTTCTAAATAATTATCATCAATGTCCTTGTATTGAAAATGGTTTTAAGGATTTATTTATATAGATTTGAATGTTTTAAAAATAAAATATCTTTCAAAAGCAGCAATGTGGTATGGGATACTTTGATTTGAAAATCTCTTTATTAAAATATTTAAATGACATACGAGCCCGTACCTGAGTGGTAAGCGCTCCTTCTTGGCATCCAAGAGACCGAGGTTCAAAACTGGGTGGAGGAGAATTTACAGGTTATAGTAGCAGTATTGTAGCCGGTACTGTAGTAGTACTGTAGCAGGCACTGTTTGGTACTATAGCAGTCGGACTATTCACCTAATTTGGGCTTTCGTGCCCCCGGTTTGGGCCTACGGGTCTTAGGGCCTTTGGGCCATCGAAGGCCTTTGGGACATCAATGGCCTTTGATACACAGAGAATTCGGGACATTTAAGGCCATGAAGTAGCCCAGTTCACATAGAGCAGGCCCCAGATGAGGATCAGAGCACCAGTAGCTGCCACCAGAAGCAGAGCTAACCAGATTGGAAGAATGAGAGGGTATGGGAACTGCCATGAGGACCAAGAACCATGCAGATTTGTATGGATAAATGATAGACGATCAGTAATGTAGGTGGGGAGATAAAATGAAATCAATGATGTAGAAGCTGGTTAGGGGCAGTTCTAGTGGGCTGGGCCTACGGGTCATGTATTGGGCATGGTATTCCTCTGGGCCTTCTGGTCATGTATTACAGGTCTTGTCGGGCCTTGTTCCATGGGCCTATGGGTCATTTATGAGTTCCCCTTCAACCCTTAAAAGGGATATTATCTATAATAAAATAAAAGGAAGGTTTTCGGGCCATTCCGACAAATGATTCAAAATGGTTTTGAAAATGGATTGATAAAACGTTGATTATTTCAAAAATTGAAATAATATATTGTGATTGCAATGTTCAAATGGTATATTTCCATTATTCTGGTTTTACATGTTATTAATATTTTATAGTTCATCGGAATTGTTTACCAATACGGGTGGTTCCATGATAAACCAAGGGCTGTTGAGCTCGAGGTAGCTCTCCACTACATTGGGTGACGTGATAGAGGTATGCATTAAAGTTTATCCAAAGAAAGTTACAGAATATACGGTAATGGGTATTTTAAATGTAAATCTCGTGGTATCTTTGAATGCTACCAAGTATGTTTAATATGTATTCCACATGTTAATTTTATTATTTATGATTTCTATGTGTTTTTCATAAATATTATGATTTCATGAGGTATGTTAAAGAGGATTTGTTTTGTATTTTTTTGATGAACTAATGTTTTATTTCTTAATTTAATAACCCTTAATGATATTTTTATTCTCATCCCATGTTTTTTAAATGTTTTTTCTTAGGTAATAAGGTATGGTAAAATAAAGGAAGTACTCATAAAGATTTATATCATTAAAACAATTATTGTTTTCTTTTACGAATTTATATTTTATGAAAAAACTAGATACTGAGTAGTAGTGTCAACTTTGTTATTTTTATATGTAATGTAATTTTTATGGACTAATTCTATAAAACTCTAAACCTAATAAGATCTTAAATGTGAATTATTTTCTTAATTCCTGATTATGTAATGTTTTAATGATGGGGCCATATAGTTGGTATCAAAGGTCAGTTTAGACAACATTAGGGTTTTTGAGTTTTTATTCTGCACATGGTCAGTCTCTATGTCTACACATTATGTTAATTCCTTATTTTGAATCTTTTTTAGATTAATAAAATATTGATACATGTGGATGGAGGAGGAACTCAAATAAAACTCAAATATCTTTCTGATGACTTTCATGCAATAATAATTACAAAGTCACATCTAGATGACTCTGATACATTTTATAACATTAATCTCACTTATGAAAAATTGATTGATATTTCAAAAACCTCTACTATAACTCTATAGAATAATGTATCATGGGTTGAATTTAATCAGATATTATTTCCTCAATATTATCATATTTTCAATAAAGGTGAATATTATCAAAGAACTTTCAAATATTTTACCTTATCATAGGATTTTTTAGCATATAATGATATTGAAAATGGTGATGAAGAAGGAAACCCATTCAGAACCTACTAATTTTTTCTATTAAATTATATTCATTCAACATATACTTATGTAATTTTAAAAAAACATTGATTGAATGTTTCAACTCAAACTCAGTCTAAATATTTTACAAAAAATGAGTGTTATCAGAATTTTTTAAATTATATGTCATACATGATTATTTTCTGAAACAAATTTTTCTGTGAACAACCATATGACCAATACTATACAAGTTGTATTTGGATAAAAGAATAAAATAATTTTTATTTATATCTAAATCATTTTTTTCAATTCATGGACCTTCTACCTATGTGAAAAAGTTTACAATGAAACCATTTGGACACAATGATGAAGGTATGATGTTCTTTCTTTTGGGAATATATTTATTTTATGATATGGAGGTGAAATAAAAAATGACAGTATATATAAGTCTTCATTAATAATTTTAGGTCTAAATGATTTGGGATGAAAATGATATGTATAAAACAACCTTTGAGGTTATAATATGTTAGTGTTATTTTTGAGTTTTATTAAAAGGAAGCCCCGTATGATGGGTGAAAACTAGTCAGGTCTATATTGGTCATGGGAATTGAGCCCACAACCAAAGGGTGACAAAGGCGCATTTTATACCATTGGCCTACTTGAAGTCCTAGGTTAGAATGAGTTATTACTTTAGTTAAATTATTTTATGGATTAAGAATATGTTTATTTTGGGAACTTATGATTTATCAAATGGATATCCTTTGTATAAGAAAATGATTTGGTGATTAAGTTTTAATGGATATTTTTGGAAGCCATTTCTCTTTTAAGGAAACACTATATGCCTAAGTAAAATATAATACATTAGGATTTCATTTGTGGAATAATGCATGAAATTTAATTTTGGAAGAATCTATGTTTTTGTCTATTTGGATTATACATGTAAATGAATAACCTATCATAGTGAATATGTTATTGGGTTAATTACAATTTAGTATGAGACATTAAGAGATGTCAGTTTTATTTTGAGGTAGATGATAAGATTTACTGTGAAATACTATGTGATTAAATCCTTTCGAGTTTTGGGTTTCAATAATAATTTAGTTTACATTGAACAATTTAATTGATAGTTGTTTATTGGAGAGTCCTTGTTGAACTTTTCATATTCTTTGTCGAGTTTTGGAAATTTTGAATACTTTTTTTAATGTTTTATGATTTTTTGGGATTATCTGATATTTTACAAACTATTTTGGTTTTGGTTAATGATTAAAGATAAGGAAAATATATAGTTCATATTTTTTGGATTATGTGAATCTTTGAAATTTTATTCTAGCACATCAGATGTGAAAAAGTCATCTTGAGTACTCATAATTTGGAGAAAAGATAGGTATTTGGTAGAAAATTATTAAAGGATGAATCTCCACTTGAAAAGTAAGTATATTTCCTCATGTCCTTAATCAATCTCATAAAAACAATGTCCAAATTTATGAAAATGTACTTAAAAAGGAAATTTGTCTCTTTTCATTTCATACTGCTAAAGAAAATACCATTTAACGTATCATATGTTTGTGATTATATGTTGTTTAACTTTCTTGTAATCATGTTTTCTTTCACTCTCCATCATATTTTCACACTTAGTATCTCCTCCATGTCCATGTTTTTAGGTAATCCTCGTATGGGTTATCTAAGGTGACCTTTGTAATTCTTTTTCTTTCGTTTCATGTGGTATTTTTATAGACTCTTTTTATGATGTGGGACTTTTAATGATGTTTCCGGGACCAATTTTAAATATGCGAGGAAGTAATTTTTAAAAATGGGGGAAGGATGTAACATCCCAAGTAAATAAAGAATAATAAATTTTTTTATTTTTTAATATTTGTGAATCAAATATTAATTTTACTTTAAAGGTGATTCTATATTCAATGGAGTACCTGATACACCACAACATGTTTCTTTGAAATCTTGGGTTGTAAACAACGTTGGGTCATACTGAAAAATAATAATATAATATTATTTTAAATGGTAGGTAATGCCTATCCATTTTATGGGTGGGAATGAATAGAACTAACCATATTATGATTAAAAATGTTTCTTAAATATTTTTATAATGATCCAAAAAAATTTAGAAGCATAAAATGTGAATGAATATAGTTTTAAGCATAAATACTGTAATATTCTTTAAAAGGCCAATTTATTTTATTTTAATGGAGAAACCTTTTTTAATCTGGTTTTGGACACTTTTATATGATATATTTTAAAAAATAACATTTTTCTCTAGAATCGGGGCATCAATATTTACTTTGGGCTAATTTTTGTTATTTTTCTGATAAAAATTCATTTTTAATGATTTGTGTAAAATACTGTGTTTTAATTCAAAAATGGATTTTAATCCAATTAATTTAAAGGGTATGATTAAATTATTAATTGGTTTTAAAGTGTAATGGGATTATATTTTTACCATTTAATCCAGTAATTGATATTGGAAGTAATTTTACTTTGAAATTGAAAATTAAAACGTACCAATCTTTTGATAGTTATAATTACTTCAAAAACATGTTTTTTGTTTTGAAAGTGGGAATTAATATTAAATTATTTAATTGAACTTATATGATTTAAAATTGATAAAATAAAAATAATTTTTGAGTTATGAATATCAAATATATCTTTTGTTGGTTTTCTAGTATTCTTTTAAAAAACATCAATTTTTTATGAATAGTGAAAACAATGAGTAGTAGTTAGAAAACAGAACTTTTCATTTGAAATAAATTTTACCACTTCTGGGAAATGAATCTCGAAAATAAAATATACATGGTTGTTATTATTAAGTAAAATGTGGTTATATAAGAATAAAATAATTTTTGGTGAATTGTAACTGTTGACATTTATTAACCATAGTTAATGATTAATATAGGAACTCGAAGTAAAAATAATATTATATTAATATTATATTACCTAACATGTATCCTAATCCAATTTGTTTATACGTTTTTGACCATGGGAATCCATGGTTCGTTTTTGGAACACGATGGAGAGACATAGAGTTATAATGACACTTTATATTAATTAATTTAAAGTAATGACAAAAATGACATAAGCATATATCTTTTAGTAAATCAATTCTTATATGGGGTTATATATGTTATCTATTTGACTATAAAAATCAATATGAAATATAAAAATATTTTTTACATAAAAATATTATTTATTTAATTTTTAGGCATAAAATTAAAAAAATATTTATTACACAATAATGATTCAGTGTTAAACACATTAATAAATGATTTTAATAAATAAGATTATAAAGAATAAAAAAATATCCCCGTCCAGTCCAATAATTATTTGATGATTTTATTTCGAAAAAGAGTCATATTATTTTTTTACTTTAATATGTTTTGGACATTTAGAACCTTGAAATCTTATATAATAAAATAATAATTTCAAACATTCTTAAAGATCCCTTCCTCCCCAAATAAAAAGCCTCTACTATAACCCATCACTAAAACAAGTCCATCCCATTGAAACTTCCAAATTTTACACAAATAATCTTTCATGATGTCTCTATAACCCTTATACACTTTACCATAGACATAATTCTCTTCAAAAAAATTTTTTTGTTCAAACCAAAGGGAGTTACCCGATTTAATGGTAATGTCTTCTCTTATGTTTTTTCTGTTTATATTAATTATCCTACCCCATAAATGTTTTTATTAAATTATTTAATAAAAAAAATATATCCTAAATATACAAGGTTGTTGATATTAGAAGGATTAGAACTACATATGCAGAAACCTTTGTCTAACGTGTAATGAACATACTGTTTCTGTGGATGACAAACTAATACCTCACGAAAAGATGATTGTTCAATATTCTCCTACCACATATTATAATGGAAATTAATATGGAACATTATTTACATGGATATATATTATATTTATATTTTCTCTATACTTATTCATTTTTCATTTATATCATACATTTATGGTTTCCATAATGGGTAAATACGGTAATTTCATTTGAGGATTTGCGTACAACCTCCCATTAATAGTGATATAACTCATTCATGTCATACTTGGAATGTATAAGGTATGGAGTTAATTAAATTACATAACATAGATATTATACATGAAGTATAATATACCTATGTATTGTTTTGATTTCATTATATTAAATTTAAAATAGAAAAGAAAGTAGCATTCATTCGTACGTATGACTTAACGTCTTCATGAATAGTGCATTTATTTCTGAACTAAAAATGATATGGATCATTATAATAAATATAAATTGGATATATATGATATATATGGTATCTAAATAATGAATATCAATATAGAGATAATGGACCATTTATCACATGGAATGTTTTTAATTATAACAACTTCATTTTTTGACTAAAGTTCTGAACATCAAAAAAATGTTTGATATGAAATAAAATAATTAACTAATTGTTATAGAATGTTAATAAGGGATATAAAAGGAATATTAATCTTTAAAAATTTATTATGTAATTAGAAATTTACTCATGTTTATTATTCTATAAAAACACAAAATAATAATTTGTAGTTTGACACGAGGTAAGGGGTTTTCATCTAATTTTTTTAACCGTGAGATTCATGCTATATTTTCAACTATTTAATTTTGTGTTGTGTATTTAATATCCATTATTGTATTATTTGTGTAATTAAATTTAATTTATGGGTATTTAAGTCTTCATTTTATGATCCTCCCTTCATGCGGTGTATGTTTCATAAGTTACCATATCGGTAAGGGAACCTTTCACCATACTCTTTTAGTCAAATACTTATTTAATGTCATTTCTTCTAATTTCCTTTTTCTAATTTTGGGATATGTTCATATATATCCTTATTTATGAAAATTATATTTCCATGTGATGGGATACCATTTTCTCTCTCATTATCTCATTTTATGAATTTTAAAGCGACGTTGTTAGGCTGTCGAATTTCGGTAAGAGAACTTGTTAAGCTAATTTCAATTCATTAGGATAAACTTATAATTCTTGAAAATTTCATGTTTTGAATATGTGTGAATGACCTCCGAATGTTTTACACGTAATTTCAACTTATATTGGGTGTATTATTATTTTTCACACATAATTATTTCATTCATTTGTCTTTAATCTAATGATACGATCTTTGCAAGGGACTTTTTCTTAATTTACATTCCATTGAGACTAATTCGTTTTTATACACAAATTCATTTTTATATGGTTTATATATATCCCTATGACATATTATGTCATGAATGTTTTTTACTTTAATGACATTATATGCTTTGATTAATGTTATTTCTCATATATTTGTATTCATCCATCTGTCATTTGGTTAAGAACTTTTTAACTAAAATATTTTTTTAATTTTATAATGATTAACTTTTATAAACCTTTATAATTTATGTACATGTCTTAAAAATTCTTTTAATGATTTATTTATATGATTTTTAATTTCTTTTAATAAAAATTTCTTTTAAGAGATTTAATATTTTATTGGACATTTTGATTCAAAAATATGTTTATTAAATGTTTTAAATGGGTTTGAAAATGATTTGAAAAAACATAGATTATGTCATTATATTGAACTGATATATTGTGATTGTAATTTGGAAATATTATCTTTACTTTATTCTTTTTTTATGTGTTATTAATATGTTTTGGTTCATGGGAATTATTTATATATACGGGTGGTCCTGTGATAAACCTAGGGCAGGTGAAGCCAGAGATAGCTCTCCAGTTCATTGGGTAACGTGACTGAGGTAATGGTTAAAGTTTCTCCTAAGAGATATAGGGGATATACTAGGATGGGTATTCAAAATGTGACTCCCTATTAGTTTTGAAATAAATGAATGTTTGATAAGGATTCCATATGTTACCTTTTTGATTTATGATTTCTTGTGTTATTCATAAATCTAATGATTTCATGAGGTTTGTAAAAGAGATCAGGTTTTTTATGTATTGATAAAATAATGTTTTCTTTCTTTATTTTAGAACCCTTATTGGGATTTTTATTCTCATCCCATGTTATTGAAATGTTTTTTCAGGGGTATAAGGCAGGGTTAGAGAAAGGAATAAATCAAGAAGATTTATATTAAGAAAATAAATATTGTTTTCTTTTAAGAACATTTTCTAATGAACAAAATGGATACTGATTAGAAGTGTGTACTTTTTAATTTTTGAGATGTAATGTAATATATATGGCCTAATACTCTAAATGTATAAAACTAAAAAGATCCTCAATGAGACTTATTAACATAATTCAGTATTATGTAATGTTTAAGGCTGTGGCCTTATAGTAATGATGTAGTTTCTTGGAATTTTGTTTAAAAGTGGCCTTTTTTAGTTTTCTAGAGATATACATTTCTTTTGAGTGATATTAACACCATTTTATGTATTTTTATTGAAATTAGTCGTACATATTAGGTGTTTGTGGTTTTTATTTTTATTAATATGACCTCTTATATTTTACAGCTATTTAATCCTCTATCTCTTATTATTGGGGAAATAGTTGTTTAGGTGATCTATTTTTCGGAAAATTCTACAAACTATCATAAGATTATGTTGGGAATTATTTTTAAACAAATAAATATATCTCACTATAGTATCCAATTCATCAAAATTAGTTTTAATTGAATATATTTTCGGGAGAATAATGATTTACCTGATATTCTCCCTAAAGAGTTTGTTTACATAAATCCACACATTGTTTATATATTTGTTATATCAGGTAGATAAATTCATGTATTGTAGCAAGAGTTTTTTCAAACAGTTTTCCTGTAGCTAATCCATCAATTATGATCTTCTCCTTAGGCGTGATTATTTCATATAGGAATTGTATGAGGAGTTTCTCACTAGTTTGGTGTTGTGGTTAACTTACACACACCATCATGAATCACTCCATGTACTCATAAATTTCCCCCAATCTACATTCATGATACATAATATCTCTATTATATTGAAACATGTCATTGAAGCTAAAAAATCCCTACTAAAAATGATGTTTCAAATCGTTCCAACATCTTAGTTCATTATGTTGTAAATAGTACGTCTAACCATTTACACTTCCATTATATGAAAATGGAAATGTGTTTAATATGATTTGATCTTAAAATAATTTTATTTTTTTATTTTTTTAGTATACCACAATGAATTATATATGGAATTTTTTGATTAATCACCTGATATTTCATGAATTTTTAAAAGAAGGTGAATTAACCCATATTTTAGCTCTAATTCAAAATAAAGAGTTGAATATGAAAGGGATGTTTTTTATAATTAATAAATGGTGAAACCAACTCTCAATGAGTACTATAAAATTCATTATAACTATTTACATCAATTAGATAAGATTTTATATATTTTTTGATTATAATATTATTGCAAAATCCCTAAAAATGGTGGAATTCCTCAGTTGGCGAAATGTTGAAACATCATGTAGAATTGTATTACTTCATTTGATCCCAAAGGTAGTGTTCAATAATGTGGTTACGATTAAATATATCCTCAAGAAGTGATCACATAATAATGAAAATAAAATAGGAACAGTAAGAAGAATATAACATAATATCATGGGAATAAGAATTAGTTGACATATTCAAAGTGACGAAGAGAGAGAGGGAGAGAGAAATAAAAAATTATATTAAAGGGGAATAAAGAAAGAATAAATAAAAAATATATAAAACAAAACGACAAAATAAAATACAATAACCATTAATTACTTTATGAAAATCATCTCCTCCCCTGAAATTATTCCAATTTGAATGGAATTGTTGTGGGATCTCTCAAATGATTTATGGTTTTATGGAACTTATGTGTATTAGAGTGGCTAACCAAGTTCACCTATCAAGTGATGAAGTAATTAAACAAATATTATTGTACATTTTAATGAAAAATATTATAAAATAAAAAAAACTTATAAAAAGTAATTGATGGTTTTTAATGAATATAAAACTAGATGTTGTGTGATGGAAGAAGTTTGTAGTTTTTCTTTTTAAAATTTCATTTATAAAACACAAAAAAGGTTTTTTGTTTGAAAATAATTTTAGAATACTTAATCGATATAGCTCAAGATATTTATATAAATATTATTAAAAATAATCTAAATTAACTTATTATTAATTATGATAATATAATTTGTTAATCTTTGAACCCTATGAAAATTAACATAATCTCAAAGATGAATGAAATTACATACTAGGCCATCATCAAAATGTGAAATCATAGCATCCTATATTGATTAATGTTTAATGTATAGATTATTGTATGTTGTAAATTATAGATCATATAAATTATATAAATGATGATTATTATTTTTTATTTCTTATTTCATAAATTTTTTTCCTAGGTTGTTTTTTATTACTATTGATATTGAGCACTCACAATTCACACATTACATGATCTCACATGTTTTCTGATAATTGTTCAATTTATTTAATAGATTCATTTATATTAAAAAAAATTCAAAGGTCATGTTATGTTTAATTTAACATCCCATTTATTGAAAACAAATAAATTAATATGGTTATATATAGATCAATTACTAATAAATCTACTCTTCTATGGGAGGTGTAATCTTTTTAGAAATGAATTACATTAAAAATGATTAAAAAGAGTAAAACCCAAATATGTATTTAATATCAATTTGGTGCAGTAAAAAGTGAATTTAATGAGAATATAATTGAATAAATAAGAATAAAATGAAAATTGTCAGTGAAGTTAAATATCATAACAAAATCATTATAACATAATGAAAAAAAGAAGGGTGTGATGAAGGGTATCTTTCTTCAATAGCTCTCCCTCTTTATATTCCAGGATAAATTGAGTGAATCAAATTCTAATATTCCAATAATATACTAATTCAT